>JAUMIR010000004.1:105875000-107325000 GCA_030847615.1 Gambelia wislizenii
AAGCAGATACCATGCTACAGAATTGCCAGCCACAAAAGCTAGTTGTGGTGTCAGTAAATCACATCCTGACATATATGTAATTTTTGAACCCCACCGCTGTTGTTTACATCTTCTGTCCAGTTCCTTTAAAAATGTAAGTACATTGGCTGTAAAAGGCTTTTGCTGTAGGGACAAATTGGACTGGAGCATGTGCCAGTTCTCTCCCTCTCCAAGCTTGGAAGGCTTTTACAGTTTCGCCCTTAAGCTTCAACCTAAATCTAAGAAGGGTTGTTGTAATAAATGCTGGCCATGCAAGGGGACTTGCAGGGAGCCCCTCACACATGCACTCATTGTTGAGGGGGGAGACCCCCCAAGCTGTATTTGTACTTTCTTGCTTCTTAAACTATTTAAATTAAGATTTCATCTACCCCCAAAGAACGGTATGCAAAAATAAAATTGGAACTCCCTCTTCAGACTTAATAATAATAAAAATAAAATTCAGCACCAAACTATGAATTTTGTTTGATTTCTTTATTTTAATTCCCAGCTTTATAAATGATAAGTTATTATGCACTACTCTTGGGTGATGTCAGTATGTCACATTCAATTGACATGCTCAAACTGAGTCAGTTTGTCCCTCTTCAGTGACCTGACTGTGTTGTTCCTGAAACCTGCTGCATCAGCAGTCCTTGAGTGGATGAACCACCATAGCTATGATGTCACTGTAGGGTGCCAGTGGTGCAAACATATTACTCCAGTAGAGCAGTGGGCAAGGGTTAGAATCAGGATTCCTGCTGTTTCCTGCATTTGTATTACTTTTTACTTCTGTTTTTAAAAATCATTATTAAATCATGTTTGCACTGAACAATCATGTTGGAAGTGGAAGCTAACCCCCTGTTATGGCTGCTTGGCTTTTGGAAATATTGTTTCTGCCTTTAGACCTCAGTGTATATAGGTGAACAAAGATAGCTTTACAATTACTTAACCTCCTTCCCTCAACATTGAATATTCCATCAGGGTATTTCCAGGTGCAGCTTTCATTGTGCTATTTCCCTGTACCGTTTGCATGTTTTATGGGAGTCCAGACAATTTTGCTTTCCATAACATCTGAGACAAAACATAGACCTGTGACTCTCAATATTGTCACTTTTCGTCTCCTGTATGTTTTCTTAACATCTTTGTCTGATGAAGAAGCTAGTGAAGCTTCAAAAGCTTGAATGATGTATTTTGTGCATTTTTTGTTGGCCCAATAAAAGTATTGCTGTTTTGTAGATTTTGTATTTTGTTGTACTTTGTTGCATGACCAACACAGCTACCCCTGAATATGTTGCCTTTCACATGTAACCCTCCTGTGTTTTCCCACTTCTTCCATCCTTTTTGCTTACCACAAAAAATTCATGGAGGAATGAATGCTAAAGTAGGTCCGCAGTATCTTTTGATGGGTATTACAAGGAATCATCCATTTGGGAACAGCCAAAATCCAATATTTTGCCCATTTTTTAATTAAGGCAGTTAAAGGAAATGTGTGGCCTGATGCTATGCACATTCCCTTGAAAGTTCATGAGGGTGACTCTGATGTAACTGCACAAAAAACAGTCAGAATTTGGATAAACATTCAGACTCTGAAGTTAGCATCCATAGGTGTAGCTTAAGTGTAGCTTAAATTGAGGTGATTTTGATAGAATTTATCTGTGAGATACAATTCTCACCATCACAGCCCTAACTGTAGATGTCCTTCACCATCTTTCTTTCAAACACTGTAGAAGCGATTTCTTTATGTATTCAGCCTCTCTACTACTTATGTATTCTGCAGCAATGATTAAAGGCAAATATAAAAATGCAATAAAATTCCAAAACAAACATATAAAATTAAGAAATATAATAAAGCTTACAATAAAAAGATGTTCATGTCTATATTTATATTTAAAATATAAATTTAAAGCCTTCTGAAAATGCATTTCCAGAACAGATCTATAGTATATGCAAAAATGAAATGTTACCCATTTTCATTTAGAGCCTCCCCCCCCAACTCTGTAAGAAGGCCATGTGAAGGCAGAAGCATTAATTCCTGGGTAAATGGCAGTATTATTTTAAGCATATACATTTTAAAACATTAGCCATTCTTTATAGCGTTTTCATAAATCATTCTCTCTCTGGGTTTTTCAAAGTATGTAGCTAGCAAAGTCTATATATTGCATTATGATGTGTTTTTGCCCCATCCCAAGCCCATTGATATGGAAGTCACTGGAGCTACTTTTCCAAATATTATTGTAAACTGCCTGAGATTGTCAGATATAAGATTGGATATAAATATTTAAACAAATAAATTTTAAACAAGGTTGGCATCTTTCAACATTTATAACAGCTATAGTTTTGTAAAAATTTTTTGGTTTGGTTTGGTTTTGGTTTTGTTCTTTTTTTGTTTGTTTGTTTGTTTTTTGTATGATGCACGAGAGGTTTATATTTAAACTCTGGACCCAGGAATCTATGTTCTATATCACAGAAAAATATGACTATAAATAATACTTCCTCCCATTACTGTTTTTTTAAACAGTACACTCCTGTGTACACTGTGTACTTCCTTCCTTCATGCTGAGAAGTATTTTAAGAAGTAAAGGCCTAGATTTGTATTTTAACTATTTAGCAAAAGGCACTGTGATCCACACCCCGTAATAATAAAATGGCTGCTGAAACAATGAAGTCCTTGTCTCTGTCAAAGAATACAAATACTTTGTTCAGCAGGGGAAAAGATTTGGCCCTCAAAAGCTATGGTACTAACTTTTTATACATTTTTTTAAAAGGCTGAACAGAAGATAATTACCAACTGGAAAAATGCTTTGTAATTTTTCAGATGTGAAAGTTGTAGACCATTGTCCTGTTGAGCTCAGTAGGACTTCCTTCTGAGTAGATATGTATTGGATCACACAGCTGATCTATTTGGGGGGCGGGGGATAGCAAGTGACCAGACAGCAAAAGATGAACATGTTGGATTTGTTATTCCTTTGTTTATTGGCCAGGAATGGCATACTTAAGGTTGTGAGCTTTCTAGGTACTTTTTACACACCCACAAGTTTTTATACACCCATATTGCTTGTTCAGATTGCTCTTGAGGGTGAGATTATGTGACTCAATACAGTTTATCTTCTTGGAATCATATTTTCACCTCAGTGACTGAATTTCAACAGACAATAAAGTAGCAAAACATTTTTCTGTCACTGAAGAAATATACAGTAGTCACACAGACCAGTTGATTAACTGTTAGAGTCTAGCGTCTAGTATATAGTGATTATACCCTCTTGGACACTTTGATAATTGTGTATTTTTTCACATACTCATTTGACTAAAGTTTTCTTGTTGGTTTGTTTATATAGAAGGGCCATGAAATGCATAAAAGAGTAGGCCTCATTGTGTTTGAAATATTATTTATATGTTTGTCAAACAACTTTTGTCAAAGCCTTGGTTTGTCAAACAGTCAGTTCTAATATACTCTTATCTAATTAATGGATAAATGAAACATTTACTATAAATACTACAGCATCTAGACACAATTTTATCTTGTGAATTTTCCAGCCATTTTTCTTGCTGAAACACCACAGACAAATTCTTTCTGGACAATAATCAAACCCACTGCTGGAGTCAAGAGATTTATAACCATGCTATCAGCATTGATCTCCTCTTAACAGGGATGGCTCTGATTAAATACCCACATTTTAAAATGTGCAATGAAAGGTCTCATTGATGATTTGTACAATAATTGATAAATGCTCTTAGTATAGTAATAATTAGCTTTTAGTGCTAATTATTTATAACTTGACCCAATATAAAATTATTGACCTGGAAAGCAAACCTGTTGGTAGTACTAAAATACAAGAATACAAATTTCTAAGTGCAGATAAATAATAAATTATAAACATTGGCATGGATAAGATAGAGATACACTGTGTGCTCTGTGTGTGTGTTAATATACTTCTTGGTTGTCTTGTTGGTTCATTGATACACAATGGGTTGGATCCAAAGAAAATTATACTATTGAAATTAATGAGAATTAGTCATGACTAACTTAAGCTGCATTTGATTTCAATGACTCAAGTCTAAGCATGACTAAGTCTACACATCCAGATCACTATTTTTTCCTGTTGATAAAAAAGGTATTTATAAAGAAAGATGGCTTTGGTGTAGTTTACTATGTGCATAGTTTAATGGAGAGTGATTATTTATTACAATTTGGATCAGCTTGCAATTGGCCTTTTGTTGTTTTAGTTTGAGGGTATACTTGATGTTTAGACTTTTCAAGCTAGATGCTAATGTCAAAGAGTCAGTGTGGTGCAATGGTCTGAGTGTTGGACCAAGACTCCAGAAGACTCGGGGGGGTGTCAGTTACACGGCAGAATAAAGTGCACAAAATTCTGGCTGTCCTTTCGCACCAGTGCTGCATAGGTTACATGATTTAGTGCAAAATTGGTTGATCCAGTGAGCTTTTGGCTTTTTAGTTTACACAGAAAAGGTGAGGGGCATGGCCTTCTGAGCACAGGGCAGTTGTCTGACTGTCATTAAAGGCCATCTCTCTGCCGCCCTACACTTGCCCAGTCCCCGATCACTGGCTGCAGGGGGGGGGAGGAAAGGGCTCCATTACTATTCACCTGAGCTCCAGCCAGAGAACAGCAGAGAGAGGAGGAAGGAGGCGGAGGAGAGGAAGGCGAAGCTCAAGGGGGAGAGCATGAGAGTGGGGGAGACCCACTGCCAAAGCCGGTTGGCCAACCATTCCTCCCTCCCTCCTTCCCTCCATGCAGCCTTCCCTCCATCCTGGAGCAGCTCTGAACTACTGGAGATCCCCAGAAAGGAGGCATGACTGGCTGCTGCTGCTTCTTTTTTCTCCCATGTTCCTAAGCTTTTTGGTGGAGAGATTGGGAGGGAAGGAACAGCAGGGCCACCTCGACTGCTGGCTGGATCTTTTAGTTTGAGGCACCTCTCATCTCTTGCAAGTCCATCTCCTCTGTAGTTGGTCCAACCAATCACGGCTCAGCTCTGCTGTGGCTGTTTCAGGAAGATTGCTGATAGTTCCCACAGCCTTTTGCACATCAGTAGTTCACACAACTGATTGTGTGCATTTTTGCGAACTTTATTAAAAAAGTCAGGGGAAATAGTGAAAGCTGATACTGCACAGCAACTTTGATCCGAAAGACATGGGAACTATTAGGACTCTTTGCGAAGTCTTTGCAGATTTATTTTGCCGTGTAACTGACCCATTGGGTTTGAGTCACCATTTAAACCATGGAAACCCAATGGCTGACATTAGGCAAGTCACACTGTCACTGGGAAACCTCCTCTGAATAAATCTTGCCACAAAAATGCTCTCATAGGTTTGCCATATATCAGAGTTGACTTGAAGGCAGGTAACAATAACAACAGTTGGACTGTAGCCACCTACAACATGTTTTGAGAAGGCATGTTTTGCATTGGACAAGTAATGTCAGTGTGGAGATGTTTAACGCTTTTTCATCCAGTTACTTCCCTTCTGAAATTGTGTTTGTGAAGCAAACACAAATATGGAACTCTACTGGGTTAACAGCAGTGACATACCCACACCCCAAACATTTCACAGATGATAACCAGGATATGCGCAGCCAGGCAACATCAGTGCAGCCAAGATGGCAAATGCCATTAATGGGGAAGAAGACACAAGCTAGGAGAAGCTTTTGCCTAGTTGGGAAGGATTAGGCTCCACTCCCTTCTGCTCCACTCTGCCCTGCTGAGTTAATTGAATGTCAACTACTTTTGTGCTTTGCAGCAATTGAAGTGAGAAATGGATGAAGAAGCAAAGTGATATGAGGAGAGAGAAACTGTGACATTTTAAAAGCAGGTGAAAACTAGGGTGACAGAGGATTAATCAGTGCTCTCCCTTCCAAATTGGGATAGTTGGAAGGTATGCATTTGGAACAGGGAGAGAGTTTGGGGAGAACTCTTAAGTAGTTTCCTTCCTCAAATTCCATTTCTCTGATCATCCACTGCTGGCCTCTATAATAGAGGAATAAAAGCCAGGGCTTCCTTACATGTGTCTGGAGTGTAAAATGTAGTGTGCTCATGAGCAATGCAGTTATTCATCTAGTGCAGCTGCTTGAAGAATTTGATGTCTGACTAGGCTGCCCTAAGCAACCTGCATTTTTTTCTTAAGAAATGCTTGCTACTTTCCCACTCTTTTTTCATATGGTGTGTAAGGCTGAACACCTCTGAATGAGAGATGCTGAGGTTTTTTTGATAAGGAAAGCTAAGGCAAAATTTATTCAGAATGGGCAGGGGAACAAAATGTAGCCCTAAGACTACGGACTTTTTCAGACAATGTAAAAATAACAGAAGCAGCGTTGCCAGGTTGCGACGCTGCAGCGCTAGAGGGCATCAGTTTCGTACAACGCTCCTTCCCAGCGGTACTGTTGCAGTACCACTGGGATATTTGAACGTGATATTTTTGCTTTCTACCGTCATATTTTACTCACGATCAGTGATTGTGAGTAAAATATGACTGTAAAAGCAAAAATATCACGTTCAAATATCCCAGCGGTACTGCAACAGTACCACTGGGAAGAAGCGTTGTACGAAACTGATGCCCTCTTGTGCTGCAGCGTCGCAACCTGGCGACGCTGCTTCCATTATTTTTAGATTGTCCGAAAAAGTCCTACATCTGGCCCAAGTCTGTTTTTGTAGCCCCATGTTCTCCACACTGCCAGTTTTCTGGCAAAAAGAAAGAAAGAAAGAAAAGATGTATGGGGATAAATTTACTTCTCTTGGAGGCCTTCATGAATGGTGATTTTCATCTAAATATGACACAGGGGGCCCTGCAGTATTTATCATAAAAGCTTTTTAAAAAAACTTCCAGATACTTCTGATATTTATTTATTTATTTGCTTATTTATTGCTTGCTTGCTTGCTTGCTTGCTTGCTTGCTTGCTTGCTTGCTGTAGGGGAATACCCTTGGCAATTCATGCAGCCCCTCAGCAGTTCCTTAATGGTCCCAGATGCAGAGAAATAGCCCTAAGACTCACTAAAGAATCACCTACTTTATAAGATGTTAAGTAAAGTTAGAAATAAAGATCTTTCCATCTTATTATTGTAGAGACATATTGGCTCCCTTCTCATTCCTAGCTCAACCCAGGCCTTGTCTGCATCCGATG
Source organism: Gambelia wislizenii (assembly GCA_030847615.1). Taxonomy (NCBI): domain Eukaryota; kingdom Metazoa; phylum Chordata; class Lepidosauria; order Squamata; family Crotaphytidae; genus Gambelia; species Gambelia wislizenii. The sequence continues at coordinate 105,882,146 of JAUMIR010000004.1, forward strand.
CTTAATCCAGGGCCAGTCCAGAGCATTATTCCAATAGGCCTACCCAGTTTATTTTAATCTATAGATTTTAAATTTGTACGGATGATTTTAATGTAATGTTTGTTTTAATCTTATGTTGTACGTGTGTGTTTTAATGACATTGTTATGTATTGTATTTTAATTCATATTGTATCCTGCCTCAAGTTTTGGGGAGAGGTGGGTAAGAAATTAAAATTATTATTATTATTATTATTATTATGCTCTGGACTGGCCTTGGATGGGCCCCAATGGTGTCCACATGCACTAGTGCGAGAGCGCATTGTTGTTCACACGGGCTAGCAAAGCTGACATCGCATCAGCCCCACAGACCTGTTACCCTCGATGCCAGTATTTTTGGTACACACTGGGCATCACATGGGATGCAGAAATGCAGCCATGAGATGTGAGAAATCAACTTTAGGTTGCAAGATAGAAGGCTGAGACTTTCTCTCAAATGTTACTTGTTATACATGCAGGTCCAGTTACATATGCAAAATTGACAAATCTCCATGTGTGAATGTGACAGTAGTGTAGAAAAGAGAGGTTTAAATCTGTTAGCCTCTAGGGACAGGATCTTTCTGAAACAGAATAAAACCAAATTGTTGGTACTTCACATTTTTAAAAAAGTAGCAGAACTCTGGGGGAAAGTTGACAAAAATTGGGAAGCATATCATTCAAAATGTAAGAGATGATATTTCTGGTTGCTGAAATAGAGACTGAGTGGAAATAGGCTCTAGCCATACAGTCAAAAATGATAGCCAGTCAAAAAGGCTTAAACACAAAAATGGAAAGTATCTCCAGGCATCTGGGGGAGAACACTCTAATTGAGATCCTACCTCATGATTGCACAGTGTAAATCTACAATCACTTGGTTACACAGTACTGTAGTTCTGTAATCACCTTCTGCTGAATATCAACTGATTGTTTATTGAGCAACTGACTGGTTATCTGCCATTATCTCTGCTTATTGTCCCATTGTGTAATGGGGGATGCACAGTGACTGTTTCTGCAATCCCAGTGAATAAAGTGATACACTGAAGGCACTGATACATAGTAACACACTATTGAAGAATGTGCAACTGCATGGCTGAAATCCTGTCAATTCATCCCGACTAGAATCTGCCCATTAAATCAATTGTTGAACAGTGAGTCAGCACATAAGTAAATCCAATGTATTCCATGACTATACTCTAGCTGGGACTAACAATAGGATGTAGACCCATGTGACATGGTTATATGGAATTCCATATGTGCAAACATGAAACAAGTCTGTCCATTGCACAACAACCAATAATGTACATCTCTATGTGTAAGGGAACTTACATGTGTGCATGACTCCCAACAAGATTCTGATCTATGTTTCTATGCTAATTCTAGAAGCCTCAGAGACAAAACTTGAGAGTTGGAGAACAAATATTTAATGAGCATAACAAACACTTGGCAAAACAGGGTGGCAGAGCCAGAGTGATACAGTCTAGGGTGTAGCTACAGGGCAGGCAAAATTAAGGCATTGACTCCCTATAAGGTTTCTGCCCCCAATGACATTTTTCATCAGTCTCCAAATTTCTAGGATTGCAGTGACTTGGAACTTCAATATACAGTTTATCTGTCCAATTAAAAGGAGCACGCAAGTTACCAAGAAAATGCAAACACAGGAAATACAAGAATTCTAGATCAGTGGCTCTCAACCTTCTCTTTACCAGGGACCCCCTTTAAATAACTTTTGTTGCCACAGACCCCCAAGACTTACCTCAAGATTTAAAACAACAACAAATATAGTAATAATACAATTACACCATCCATTAAACCTTACTTGTGCCATGAAACCCCCTGGCTGAAGACTCAGAGGAGGAGGAGGAGAAGGAAGTGGAGAATGCAAACAAGGAGGGGAAGTATAGCTGAGTTTGAAGAAGCAGATACTGCCCTGGCTCCCCCTAAGAGGGCAGCCAAAGCAGATAAAGAACACATACCTCCCTGGGAAGAACAAACAGCTGGTCAGCCAGTGATGGATGATCTAGACACCATGCCGCCTCCCTTCTCAGAACATAGGAAGGGAAAGCACCATGCCCAATGCTGTCATTTAAATACCAAAAACTGACCTGTGTCCTTGTTAATTAGCTCCACCTGGCCCTGAAACTCTAGCTATAAATCTAGCTGCAGCTTCCCTTCAAATCTCAGGCTGACAACTGCTTCTCTCAAGCTATTGCATTCCTCTCATATGCCTGTTTTGCCTTGGCTTTGTGTGGACTTCTGGACTGCTGCATTAACCCTTGTTGACCATGGAATTGGACCTTGGACCTGATACAGCTGAACTCTGGACTGGCTATTGGCTTCCCTGGTATCTGGCATGGACATCTGGTAATTGAACTCTGGACTTTTGACTACCCTTGCATCTTGTATGGACTATTGGTGACTGACTTCTGGACTGGCTCTTTACTTCTCTTGGTTCTTTTGTGGACAATTGTCAACAGGCTAGAGCTGTACCCGTTATCCTGTTGTTCCTGCATTCCTCCCCCGTTGCTCCTCAGGCACTTGCTACTGTGAGTTCAGGACACCCTGAGATGCACTGGAGGGGGAGGGAAGACTTTTCTCTTGCTCCTACAAGTTTATGGCTAGAGCGGATTGAATGGCAATGTGCAGGCCAAGCCAGCTAGCCAGACTTTGCCTTGTCCCCTTTCATGTGGCACTGTGGGGAGGAGGTGGGCTGAACAGCCTTCAAGCTTTCACAGACCCCCTGTGAGGATATCACAGTACCCTGGGGGTCCATAGACCACAGGTTAAGAACCACTGTTCTAGATGTCAGTGATTTTCAATGTCTCACATTCTGAACTGTTAGAAATTTGAGGAATGAAGGAAAATTTAATGGGGAAGCAGAATGCTTATTTGGGACAACAATGCCCTCAATTCCCCACCTACACCCCATTGCTATATCAATGGATCCAGTAATCTCTGGATACAATGTCCAGTGAAAGAAAAGGCAAAATCATAGTGGAAGGGATCTTACCCTGTATTTTAAAGAAAGAACAGGAATTTTTAAAGGAGCTGACTCCTTCTCAAAATCACTGTGAGTGACAATACAAGGCCCCAAAAGTAATTTATTACTGGAAACATGTATATTATCACCCTGCTCACCATACTCACAGTGATTTTAACACGAAGAGCAAAACCAGAAAGACATCCAAAGGTGAAAGTGTTTAGGACGGGACAACTTCAACTACCCTCATATTCATTTGATAAATACATTTTCCAGTTGTGGTAAAAAGGTTTTTTGTTTGATTTTTTTTTAACTTACTCTAATAGTCTTATCACAAAAAAACTGGTCATGGAACCAAGCAGAGGGGAGGCAGCCTTCGTCTTAATCCTAAGTGATATTTTCCAGAAACAGACTGAGATATGACTATTGGAAAGAGTGGCAGCAGTGCTATTAAGTGTAACTTATCTGTAAGTCGGAAAATGTCAGGGAATTCCAACATGTTGTATTGGACTGCAAAAAAGGAAGCTTCTAAAATGATGGGACCATAAAAACGAAGTAAAAGGGAAGTCAAGAGGATTAGATCTCTTCAAAATGCTTAAGGGCTGCACAAAACTACTGTAATAGGGGCTCAGCTGGCATGTATGCAAGTCTGGAAATACAGTAATCCAAGAGGTTAGCACCATAGTTAACAAGCAGTATTTCTCTATTAGAAGGGAAATGTTTTTCCCCCCCGAAGATCTTGAGCAATGAAAGTAGAAAGAGGAGTACAAAAACCTGTATAAAGAAATGAAAATAGATTATAAAGGATACCAAGGGAACTTTGAGGAGCATATCACTAATAGTAATAAGACCAATAGTATTATCTTGATAAAGCATATCATAATCAATGTTATACCACCAAAGGACCACTAAAAGAGATAACAAGAAGCTAAATTCATGCTTCTGCCTTCCCTGCAGAAGTCTCTAGCAGCAAAGACCACTAGCTCATTAATGATCCAGCTGCAGATATGAAGAGTAACATGGCCAAGTTTGCAAATGATACCAAATTATTTAAGATGGTTAGAATGTGAACAGCTGTAAAGTAATTTCTCTCAACTATGGGAATGGGAATTCAATGTAAACAAGTATAAAGTGTTGCATGTTAGAGTAAAAAGAATCCAAACTTCACTTATATATTGCAGTTTGAGTATCCCTTGTTCAGAATTCAGAATTCTGAAATCCAAAATAGACCAAAATCCAAATTTGTCCACTGATTTGTATCACTGAGATAGTGATACCTTTGCTTTCTAATGGTTCAATGAACATAAATGTTGCTTCATGAACAAAATTATTAAAAATATGGTGTATAAAATTCAGGCTATGTGTATGAAACTTAAATGAATTTCATGTTTACCAAGCTTGGAACAAAGCAGGTTTAAAAATACAACCACCACAAACTCTGAGGTTTTGTTGTTGTTGTTGTTGTTGTTGTTGTTTAAACTATTTTTTTCTTTAAACTTTCTTTTCTTTTTTGCATTAAAACCAATATAGGACTAAATCAGAAAATTAAGTAGCAAAATTTAGTTCAGATGTGTAGTGTGATGGAGTCGCCTTCTTTAGAGTTTTTTAAACAGAGGCTGGATGGCCATAGGTTGGGAATGCTTTGATTGTTTATTCCTGCATGGCAGGGGGTTGGATAGGATGGCCCTTGTGGCCTCTTCCAACTCTATGATTCTATGTTTAGATTTGGGTCCCGTCTCCAAGATATCTCATTATGTATATGCTAGTATTCAAAAATCTGGAAAAAAAATTCCAAAATATGAAATACTTCCGGTCCCAAGCATTTAGGATAAGGTACCATTACACTCAACCTGTTATGGAATCTGAGCTGGCAGTGACTCACTAACAAAAACATCTTGGGATTGTTGTGGATAGCGTAATGAAAATGTCAACCTAGCGTGTGGCTATGGTGCTAGTACTGCCGGTGGTGGTGAAAGCCATTATTAAAACTGGAACGGAGAATGAAACTACCAATATTGTTTTGCTCTAATACAGCTCTGTGGTTCAACTACAGTAGGAATACTCTGCACATTTTTATTCCCCATACCTGAAAACAGATACTGTATATCTGGAAGAGGTGCAGAAAAAGGCAACCATAATGATCAAGAGGCTGGAGCAACCTTGGCTGGCAAGTAAAATTGCAGTGTTTGGAACATTTTAACTTAGAAAGAAAGTGAGTAAGGAGAACCATAGCAGAAGTGTACAAAAATTATGCATGGTGTGGAGAAAGTAGATAAGGAAAATGCTGAACTGTGGGAGATTTGGGACAGATAAAATTAAGTACTTCTTCACACAATAGATAAACTGTGGAATTTACCCCAAGCTGTAGTGATGGCTGCCAACATGAATGGCTTTAAAAGGGGATTGAACAAATTCATAGAAGGTAAGCCTATTAATAACTGCTAGTGACGGATATATATTTGCTTCTGTATCAGAGGCAGTATGCCTCAGTATGCCAGTTGCTTCTCAAAAGCATCTGGCTGGCCATTGTGTGAAAAGAATGCTGGACTAGAAAAGTCTTTCCTCTGATCCAACATGGTTCCTGTTATGTTCTAAAGTTAGGGTCAACTGTCAGTATAGTCAGTACCTATACATGGAATAGCATGGGGGTTCCTCTTTTCTTTCTCCACAGACGGCAAGATGTATTGGGGTGGGCCCTAAATTCATTTTTGAGATGTAGCTCAATGCCCTGTACATTGAGGTACATTCTCTACTCTTGACCAAGGGTGGGAATCCTGTCATTGAACTGCAACTCCCAGCAGTCTTCACAACTGGTTATATTGGCTAGGGCTGCTGAGAGTTGCAGCCCCATATCTGCAGGGCCACCCACTTCCTGTCCCTGTTTCAGGCTACCAAATAGCTGGGTGTGCCAATATGGTATAGTACAGTTGGTCCTCTGTATGTTTTGAACCAAATCCCAACTGATTGCTGGTCATGCTGACTGACACTTCTGGGAGCTGAAATTCAAAACATCTGAGGGGCCAAAGGTAGAAATCCACTGGTAATGGGATTGTCAGAACCAGGGAATATTGGGTTCAAATACATACTTAGCATGATGATGAATGGGTTATCTTGGGGTAGTCAGCATTGCTCACCCTAACCCTACCCACCTCAGAGGGCTCTTATGAAACCTCACATTATACCTCTGAGCTCTGGGAGGGAAAGTGGCATGCAAATGTGATAGATAAAGCACAAGTCTTTGTAATAAAGATATTATTCATTTAGGGAAACATAGTTCTTATGGAGCACCTGTCTTTTCTTTTCAAATACTGAGCTTTAGTTTGAAATCATTTTGAAAATACATACAGCAAGAAGGAAAAACTGTAGTATGTGGGGAAATAATCATTGTAATGTAAAAGCAATCTTGTGTACCTCATTCACATCCTTAGATGAGTCTAGGGTTGTAGACTCATTACTCCTACAAAAACAATGCACAACAAATCACTAATTAAGAGGGAATGGGCAAACGGAAGGAAATCATAGTACTCAGTGAATCTTGGGTGGGCTTGTAAGATGATAAAACAGTCCTCCTCCGACTTTTGATTTTCTGTCTTTCCACTTTCGTGAGGAACTTGTGTCAAGATAGCACCCCACAAGCCCTTAAGCATGTTAATTGTTGTGTTTGAAGTTAAGCTGGGTAAAAATCATGTAACTTATTTCCAATCAAGTCTTCCCCCTCTATAAAATGCTACATATAAAGCAAGAAGCAAGAGTGGGTTGTTGTTTTCCAGCTGTTCAACATGCATTGACTACAGTCATCCTTATTTTGCCTGATAGGTCCTTGGCCACAGCAGTCTATGCCGTTATGGCACTTTTATTTTTATTCTTTTCAGCTCTGAGACAAGGTAGGGCCTTTCCATTGTCTGTGGTTTGTACAGAACACAGCAGCATGACTGCTTATTAGCTTGAGAGGTAGTGGCCATATTAGTCCAGCTTTGGACTATTTCCATTGGCTTCCCAAAGAGTGACAGATTGAATTTACAATGGTATTCTTGATAATAAAGGCAGTGAATGGCTTGGGCCCTGGCCATACTTGAGATTTGCTTTTAATCCTCTCTGTGCTGAATATATATGCCACCCAATGTTAAGAGATATTCAGTGCCACATCTGAAGCTAGTTATTATGCCTTTGTGATAGTAGGCTCTACAGAATCCTTCTCATGTCTGACTTTACTACCGTTACATCTTGCAGAATTATTTTGAAATGTAATTAATGTTTTTACTTTGCTAATTATAGTTTTTCTGTTATAATTATTAAACACATAGGCACTGCTACATGCACATTTATGTTGTTATTATTATGTAGTTACCATTAAGACTAGTAGTTGTAGTAATATTACTTATAATGAATAATGTACACAATGAAGCAAACCACAGTGATTTCTGGATGTACTACTGGGACCAAGCTTAAAACAATACAAAAACCAACAAAACAAGCTTGTCTAGAGAATGTCTACTATGGGTAAGACAGTGGTACAATATTCCCTTCAACTTAAATGTTATACATTACACACAACCACAGATATAAGCAGTGCCCTGCTATAAGACTTCAGTTTCAGGAGGGCAGGAATTGAAATTTGCAAGGTTCACTTTTTTAAAATCTTCAGATAATTTTTACATACACAGCAGAAGGTTGCATTGGGGTAATGAAGGTTAACCACTGTTCTTTTTAGTCTGTGAGTTACTTCAGTACTTCCATACCTTGAGCAATATAGCTACAGAGTCCTTGGCCCTAAATATTTGTTTTAATGAAATAAAATGTCTTAAACATACAAAATGGCATCAGGAGGGATGTGTATCACATGCATTTATTATGTATTTATTTAAATATGTATATCCTTCCCCATAACTGAATACAATAACATCAATTCAGAGCAGTTTAAAATAATAAGAATAATTTTAAAAGATTAAAAGAATGTTAAATAATTTAACAATCAAGAGAATTAAAACAAGACTATTCAAAACAAATATTTAAAAAGTCAAGTAATTAGTGATATCATGGAAATGATCCAATAAGTGCCAATGACACTAGGCAAATTCCATTAAAAGAAATAAGAAATGATTATGTGACACATATTTTATTGTGGATAAAATGTGACATAAAAAATAAAGTGTTATTTTGAAGAAAAACAATGGAACAATGTTTGTCCATGTACTTTTCTGGAGTGGTGGCACTAGGGGGGTGCGGAGAGGCTGAACCGTACCAGGTGACACCATCACAGGGAGGGGTAACACCAGCCGTAGTGATGCCACAGCTTTTCTGAATATACAAGCATATGGGAAAACTTTGAGTTTCCACTTTGTACAAAACAAAAAATCAAGACATTACTTGCAGCACATTTGTACTTTATACCAATAATGAATGTAGGGTTCTGTTTCTACTCATGAAATCTTCAGGATATCAGGCAGTGATCTTTGCTGGCTACTTTAGATTCTTTTGCAGGAGTTGCAAAATATTCTATGCATAAACCCTGGGCTCTACTAGTGGACTATACGTCTTCCAGATACAGAAGTTCATTGGCTCAGTCACCACTGTTTCCCACGTACATACAGGATTTACAGCTGATACAGTACTGACAATGGACTCCTGTTACTGGCATGGCTCCACTATGTTGCATAATGAAAGATGTGCACATCTATTTATATTTGCAGACTTCCTCCGTTTCTCATATCCATGGCTGGTCTGTCCCTGCCTTTGCCTCTTTTCCCCTTCTTTTTAAATGAGGTGAAATCCACCCCCTCTTTAATGTGTTCCCTCACATGCAAATTTTGTGGCCATTTTAAAAAGTATACACATTGTTTGAATACATTGTCTCCTATTGAACAAATGTATTTTTACAATGTTTTGTGGTCATTTGATATGAGTCTTCAACAGGAAAATGGAAGGATAGGGGAATCATAGGACTATCTAGCAATCAATGCATGTGTATCTGATTTGCAAATATCCTGTTATCAAAATGGCTTTTTTTCCAATCATGGGATTTTTGCTTTCTCTAAGCATCTGATATTATATTACTCTTCTGTTCATTTTCAATCAGCTTAAGTTAGTCCAATACATTTAACCTATTACTAATTTGATCAGCGCTTTCCATTGTTTTTTAAAAAGCCTTCTACACTTCCATGTCTGAAGAACAAGTTTCTTCAAGATTATATACAAGTGTAAGTGTAAAAAAAATGGGGGGGGTACTACACTTTGTAGTCTTCAATTGACAAAAGACTTAGAGGTGCTGGAGAAGATAACAGCAGAAAGAAACAGCCAAAGGCAACTGAAATATCAACAGAGAGAGCAGCACCCAAGTTTAACACTGTATATCTTCAGTAGAACAGTCAGTGGACTGTAGATGGTATTCTCTTTATGGATGTATATTTTCATGGGTGATTAATTTGTTTTCTCCAGAGTCAGATATTACATACATTTCCAACCTTTCTGGTGACATTTAAGATGCCCAAGAATAACTGTGTTGTATGGCCATGGGGTCAGTGGTTGCTATTTTTAATTTATTTAATATGTTTATGAATCAAGCCATCTGCCTACTAGGTATCTATGGTAATATACAGTAAAACTGCAACAAAGAATAAGGAAACATTTCTACATCATAAAAGACAGTAAACACTGAGTAAAAGCACTCATTATAATAAAGCTTGAGAGTGGTAGAAAGGTGATATAAAACAATGTCACATATTATTAAAAGACAGATAGAGCTGGACAGTCCTTCATTTCTCACCAACATCATAACAGAGTGGGAGCCAACTACGGGCTGAATTTCTATAATTGAGGTGCTGCAATAGAAAATACCTTGTGTCAAGTACCCAATAGCCCAACTTCCCTAGGTGACGGGACGTATTACAGGGCCTCTTTTGGTAATTGCAAATTATGGGTAGGTTCGCATGAGATGAAGCAATCGTTCTGATGTCCTGGCCCCAAACTCTTTAGGACTTTGTAACACGAGATCAACAATTTGGAGTGTGCCTGAAAACAAACTGATATCCAGTAAAGTTTGCTCAAGTCCTAGCATGCTCCTTACAAATGTCTTACCACCACATTTTGCACTAGTGGTACTTTCTGAACACTTTTCAAGGGAAACTCCATGCTGAGTATGGTACAATAAACTACAGTAGGACCCCCATATCCACTGATTCATTATCTACTGATTAAATTATCCACAGGACACAAAACATCACACCTACCATAGAGTCTTCCTAGAAAATGTGTCCTCTCTAGCCATTTTCTAGGTCCTCCAAGGCAACTCTATGGTATTTTAAACTGGAAGTCCCATGATTTTCAATGGCATTCAATATTATCCATGGTTTTTAGTACCCACAGCCCCCCCCCAGAACCAATCCCCAGTGGATACAGGGATCCTACTGTAAATGAAAGGTGATTAAGGTATGCATCATGGTAGCTAGGTCCCCCTCTTCCCATGAAAGGGTAAAATCATCATAACAAAGAAAGCTGGGCAAAGAGCCTCCTGGCCACCACCACCACCAGACTTTCCATAAGCAGTGGTAGATTATTAAACACCTCCATGCTGCATACCTGTATTTCAAAAGGAATGCTACTCATCCAAAAAGACTGTGTCCTACTGGATATCTTGTCTGGTCTGAGCCTCAGTTCATTCACCAAATCCAATTCCTCACTACATTCAGAACTTTCACAGCCCCTGTGGCATTTGCTGAAATGGAGAATTATAGCTAAGAATCACCATCATAGTGGTGCAGTCCAGCCCTCCCCCCAGATTTCTAATGAACTCCTTCAGTGGCTTTGACATAGGAATCCTGCAGCCCCTGGAACACTCCTGGACACACTATCCCAATGAGTAGCCCCTAAACACCACAAGACTGAAACCACTGTAAAACAGTGCTCCAAAGTCCTATACCAACCAAATGCCCCAAAACAATATCTAGGCTGATGGCCTCAAAGGCAATCAGAGATCCAGCACAACGAGGAATATACCCCCACCCTGCAAGAATATAACATAAGAACAAAATAATAGCCATGCTAGATTAGACTAAAGGTCTATCCCTTCCAGCGTCCTGATCACACAGTTGTCAATCAAATGCCTATGGGAAGCTCACAAGCAGGATATGAGTACAATAGCATCGTCTTTCCCATGTTTCCAAACAACCGGCATACTGGTGGAAATATACAACCACCATGGTAAGTACAGTCAGACCCCCATATCAGTGGAGATTCAGTTCCCAGACTTACCACGGATACTGTAAACTGCAGATAACAGCAAACCCTATTAAAATAGAGGAATTCCAGTAAAAACATACCATAGAGTTGGAGGACTTAGAAGATGTGTAGAGAGGATGCCCCTCTAGACATTTTCCAGCACAACTCTATGGTATGTGTTCCTATTTTGTGTCCCGTAGATAACTGAAAGTGCAGACATTGGTTCTGCGGAAACAGGGGTCCAACTGTACTCACTGATAGCTTTATCCTCCATGAATCTGTCTAACACCGTTTGAAAATGGTTCAAGTTGGCAATCTTCCAGTTGTGATTTTCAAAATGTAACTTCATGATCTGTGAAGAAGCACTCCTTTTTATTTTTTTCTGAAACTGCCACCACTTAGCTTCAGTAGATGGCCTTGAATTCTAGTACTATGAAAGAAAGAGACTCCTTATCCCTGTTCATCTTGGTATCATTGTGGAAGAAAGGATGATTATAAATTCAATCAGTAAAATGCATTATTTTCTACCCCCAGTTCTGCCCCCATTTCCCTTTTTTCTAAGTTAAAGAGCTGTGAAGTCTACCCACCCAGTTTCCAGTGTAGAGCATCTCAAAGATAATCAAGATTACTTATATTCCAAATTGAGCCTAAATGCAAACTGAAAGGAATCAAGATACTCTCAACCAAGAAAGGGATTACAATGCTACCACCCTCTCCATAAACCTACAATCAACAAAGGCTATTCTGAAACTGGGCTGTGCTTATCTAGGGTAGTGGAAGGTAGTGGTAACTTGTTAAACAAACTTCTTACTGTAGGTTTTTCATGGTTTTAGTTTTTTTCCCGGGATGTGAGGCCATGTTCTGGAAGAATTTATTCCTGATGTTTTGCCTGCATTTGTGGCTGGCATCTTCAGAGAATGGTGGCGTAGGGGTGTGTGGGGTTTATATACTATGACTCCCTGTTGGAGAGGATATGTAAATTTGTGTATTTGAATGGCTAGTTCCTAGGGTGAGAAGATATTGTCACGACCTAGACTGGATACTGGGTATGGCAGTTGGTTGGGTCATCTCCCTGCCAGGCCTTGACATGAGTTAGTGGAATGCTGGAATTCCCCCCCCCCGCCCATTTAGGAGATGGGAGGGGGAAAGAATCTCTCCCCTCACCTGGGGGACAAAACACTAAGGTCAAAGAGTTGGTCTGGGATGAGAAGGGAGGCAAAGAATAAAGGACAAAAAGTTGGTCTGGGAAGACAGCTGGGGATTGGTTCACCAAGGGGAATGCAGCTGGGAATTGGTGGTATGGAAATTGAACCTCAGAAGAGGGGGTTTTATCTCTGTGTGCTGCTTAGCATTTTCAGAATTGACTTTGCCCTGATCCGTACTGCATAGCCTGATCAATAAACCAATTGTTTTGTATGGGTATTGCTTCAGTGTGTGTGTGTTAACGTGTTCATCACAGTATGCAAGGAAGATTAGTGTCTGTTTGGCTAATGGTCCATTGGCTGCTGGAAATTCCCCTGTCCCTGGGTGAAGTTCACTTGAATGTGCTGAGTTTTGATTTTGGTGTTTTTCAGGACTGGTAGCCAAACTTCTTATTACTGATTCTTTTAGGTAGTGGAACATACCTCTCTTTGAAGGAAATTCTAGCACCCTTGTGGCCAATTCTCCACTAGTGGCTTTTATCAAATAAAATGAGCAAGGTACCATGGAACATGTTGTCAGACTCATCCATCTAAACACCATGCTCACATCCTCAGGCAACACACCGAGCCTTGTTCTTCAAAACTTATCAGGTTGTTCCAATCATCTCAGCAGTCTGTCCCCAACAAACAGTCCAATCAGAGAAGACATAAGTGATTTTATCAGCAAAATGTTCTGCACATGTGTCATACAGTGGGGTCTTGGTATCCTCTGAGGATTGGTCCCAAGATCTATTTGTCATGTGGCCCAGGTTCAACAACCTCACGCTTTCAAAGTTTTTATGACTCTTTGGAGATTTTCAGACAAGATTTTCGGCAGGATATATTCTAAAACAGCTCCGTTGCTGCCGCGTGGCAGGGGAGCAGTTTCAAACGACGCCGTTCCTCTGCCGAACCCCTCCGTGTCAATTCCGTGACAGAATGGAGGAAGCCACATCATATTTCACTCATGGGCAACAATCGTGAATGAAATATGATGCGGTTTCCTCCATTCTGTCACGGAAGTGACACGGAGGGGTTCGGCAGAGGAACGGCGTCATCCAAAACTGCTCCCCTGCTGCGCGGCAGCAATGGAGCTATTTTGGAATATATCCTGTCAAAAATCATGTCTGAAAATCTCCTTTGTCTGCTTTCTGAAGAAGAAGTATGCCCTGTATGACTGTAGGGATGGCTGCCTCACCTATTTTCCAGGGTCTCACTGGATTGGTGAATCACGATAACTATCCTAACCAATATCCTTAGTCAGCTAGGATGTAGTCTTCCCATGCATATGTACATTGAAAAGATATTAGTAAATGCTTAAGTATTCTTTCAAGAAGAAGTCTTTTGTTTTCTTTAGCGGCTTGAGTCCTGAGTGATTTGTTAATTGAGTCTTGTCCGCTTTTCTGTTTCTGCCACTCTACTGTATTAGAAGTTAACTCTTAAAAATATTAACTTCGAAGAAAATTTCCCAAACGGCTTGCACTCTGGAATCTTTAATGAATTTTTAATTTTTAATTTCCCACGCCCAACAAGATCCCCCATGGATACCAAACTCTGTAGATGGTCAAGTCCCATTACATATACAATGGTATAGTAAAATAGCGTCCCCTTATATAAAATGGCAAAATCAAAGATTGCTTTTGGATGTTTAATTTTTTTTATTTATTTAGGGGGAAATATTTTCAAGCCATAGAAGCACAGAATCATAGAGATGGAAGAGACCTCAAGGTCCATCCAGTCCAATCCCTGCCATGCAGGAATACACAATCAAAGCATTTTGGATAGACGGCCATTCAACCTCTGCTTAAAAACTTCCAACGAAGAGACTCCACCACACTCCAAGACAGTGCATTCCACTTCCAAACAGCTCTTACTGTCAGAAAGTTCTTCCTAATGTTTAAGTGGAATCTCTTTTCCTGTAGTTTGAGTCCATTACTCCATGTCCTAGTCTCTGGAGCCACAGAAACAACCTTGCTCCATCCTCAGTATGAGATTCCTTCAAATATTTAAACATGGCTATCATGTCCCCTCTTAACCTTCTCTTCCACAGGCTAAACATACCCAGATCTGTAAGCCACTCCTTATAGGGAATGGCTTCCAGACCTCCCAACATTTTGGTCATCCTCCTCTGGACACGCTCTAGCTGTGATCCAAAAGTATGTAACTTTTCCAGGCTCTGAATGCAGCCTAGAATCATAGGATCATAGGGCTGCATATAAACTTCACATACAGTCCTACCCAATCATTCTCTGAAGATACCAGCCACTGATGCAGGCGAAATGTCAGAAAGAAACTATTCCAGAACATGGTCTCCCAGCCCAGAAAAAAAACAAGGAAAATCTAATCATCTGCTCCATTTTCTCCAGGTTGAGCACTGTTCTCCTTTTGGGAGAAGACCAAGGCAAAGAAGTTGTTGAGTAGCTCTGCCTCTTCTTTGTCCCCTGTTAGCATTTCGTCATCTTCTCCATGCAGCAGCCCTACCATTTCCTTGTTCTTTCTTTTGCTACTGACATAAAAAAAACCCACCCTTTTTATTGTTTTTAACCTCTCTAGGAAGCCTGAGCTCCATCTGTGCTTTTCCTTTTCTGATTTTCCCCCTACATGAGCTGGCTGTTTGTTTGAATTCTTCTTTGGTGATTTTCCCCTTTTTCCATTTCTTATACATGTTCCTTTTAAGTCTTAGCTCAGTTGAAAATTCTTTAGATATCCATACTGGTTTCTTTAGACACCTGCCATTTTTCCTCCTCATTGGAACCATTTGAAGTTGTGCCTTCAATATCTCACTTCAGTCATGGATGGTTGAATTCATGTTTGCAGAATCTGTGAATACAGAGGACTGACAGTAGCAGGTTTTCTTGACTACCTTTTGGGAACCACCTAAAGCAACTACATTGGGTAGTGCTCTGCTGATGCCAGTGAAGCAAAGGAGGAGGCCTTCTTCACTGCCTCATCACCATGGAATGGGTCCTAAAATTCTTCATAACTTATATTAGTCACTGTAATCATCTGTCCCAATGCTTCATTACTCAAAGCTCTGCAGAGAACCAAGGGGATCATGATCTGCATCTAAACAGAGAACACTTAGAAGCAATCAGGTCAATTGTCTGGGTCATCTCCCTATTCCATAGATCAACTAGGGCTTCATCCATAGTAGGTAGAGAATTGAGGAATTCTTTAGGACAGTGGTTCTCAAACTGTGATCTGGGAACCCCCAGGGGGCTGCAATGTCCACAAATGTGGTCTGCAAATGCTTGAAGGCTGCATAGCCCACCTCCTGCCTGCAGTAGAGTGGCCACATGGCAGAAACCAAGGCAAAGGCTGGCTGGCTGGCTTGGCCTGCACATTGCCATTCAATCTTCTCTAGCCACAAACTTGAAGGAAAAAGCAGGAGAAAAGGCTTCCCTCCCCCTCCAGTGCCTCTGAAGGAAAGTTTAATGGATGATGTAATTGTATTGTTATTATTATCATCAGGTATTGTTGTTGTATTGTTGTTTTAAATCTTGAATTCAGTCGGGGGGGGGCGCAGCAGCAAAAGTTATTTAAAGGGGATCCCTGGTAAAGAAAGGGTTAAGAGCCACTACTTTAGGATCAATCAGTCTCCAAAATGAATTGTTTCAAATTGGCCATGCACTGCTACAGAGCTGCAGCAAATCTAAATCCTATTAGGTAGTGACTTGTCTATGACAACAGTTCTTTTTAATCTTCTAGCTACAGATTGGTTTCCTCTTGAAATACTCCAGATGGCCTACAAATCTTCCTCCACTTCTGTGGTTCTATGTTAACTCAAGAGTCTTTAAACAGAGAATTTGTTAAAATCTTGTTGGAAGTCCAAATATACAGTGGTCAGAATCCTGCAAGCACAGCAAGCACACTGTGCTAGGGATTGCAGTATTTCCAAAATTACTTAGGAAGGCAGATGACCACTTCTCCAATGCCTTGGAATTTTCTCTTCAAGATTCCGGTCTGTACAAAGTTGTTCAACAGTACATTGGGACTAGAATCTGTGATTAGCAACACCCTTAGGTTCAATGAACTTGTTTGCCAACTCAACTTATGACACATTCCATATAAACAGGAATGAAACTGGGCAGAACAATTTGACGACCAGCCCCTTTCCACCATCATGTACTATCTTAGCCAAATGAAGATTTTTTTCAAACCCCATTATTTCATATGCTGAACACTGCTAAACATACTTAGGTTAAAACAATTACATTTAAACAAAATCCCAAATCCCCAAAAGTGACAAGACGTTTATGGGCCAACCAAAATGCACAAAGTACATCATGCGAGCTTTCAAAGTTTCACTGGCTTCTTCATCAGGCAAAGATGTTAAAAATCATACAGCAGAAGAAAAATGATGATGCTAGAGTCATAGGCCTACATTTTTTTTTGTCTCAGATGTTATTTCTGTTGTCAGTTAAGATTATCTTGAAAGATCTCAATGCAGGCAGAGACCACTCCTCTTCTTGGCCATGTGGGAATGAGGGACAAAGGGCAATAAATGACAAGTAATAAAATATCAACTCTATTAGCAACAGAAAAAGTAACTTTTCAGTAACTTTTAAGTAATACATTTCTATAAGACAGATATTTGTTCTTTAAATAAGATTTACTTAAGAGTACATGACAAACTGTCGATGTACGATAAGCTCCTGTTGAGAGTTTCTGCCAGCTGGTCAACCATGCTCTTTTTGAAGATATTCCATTCCATTCCCCTACCCCCAAATGCCAGCCAGCACCCTCTGGCCACTGAATATGTTCACTCCTCATTCTTCAGCCACTGTCATCTTTGGCCTACCTGAAGATTTTTTGAACATCTACAAACTTTTGGATTTGGTCAATAACTATTGATAATCTTTGTCTTTTTTTTTTTTAGTGTTTCAACATTTTGATACCTTTATTAAATACAGTTGTACAAAAACAACTATTTATTCATTTTCTTTGCTGCGCAGACTGGCATTTGGATTGGTGACTTTGATAGCAAACTGACCTGCTTTCCCCACAACTGTCTTCCAATTCTTAGATGAAACATTATGTGCAGTCTCTGCACAATAGGACTTGTTGCTCATCTTTAGTGCCTCAAATTCCTTGACACTGTGTACCAGAAATTTCCTGAATCCTGAAGGCAGCATATGCTTTGTCTTCTTATTGCTACCATACCCAATATTAGGCATTAAGATTTGGCCCTTAAATCTTCTGTGAACTCTGTTGTCAATACTTCTTGGCTTGCACCAGTTAAACTTGATTTTGACAAAGTGATCAGACTGATGATGGATTAACTTCTTGGTTCTCTTCTTGACAATCTTACGCTTGATGAGAGGTTTGAGGGCAGACATGGTGTATGGCAGCACTCCTTCCACCGTGAGCACTGAGAGAAAGAGCAAAGCAACAATCTTTATCTTCTGTATGGATGGTGTCATTTGGTCAACATTTCTGTATGAATGGTGTCATCAGAACTCAACTGAAAATGAGTTCTCTATAAGACAAATCTGTTAAAGTTTTTGTGCTTCAGTTTCAGTGGAGCTCAGTTCCAAACAAATGGGTGCAATAAGGCATTCAATATTTGTGCTAAGTTTAACAGTGGCAAAATACTTTTTAAAGAGATAATCTCCACCCCAGGGCCCACCTCTGACCCTCAAGGGGTTGTTGGAATAAAAATACCACCATCCATGACTATGGCTGATGCGAGTTTGACTTCGGGCCAGTCTAGAAGCGATGGTATACTGTGAGTGGATGCATATTTCCGCCCATTTGCAGCAACGGTGTTTTGTCTCCACCATTTTTTCACCAATTTGCAAGCAAGCACATCTATTCGAATGGAGCATTCACATGCTCCAATAAAGGGCAATAAGCAAGAATGCTCATCGCTGCACATTTTGATGTCCACACATGCAAAAATGTGCATAGATGCTCATCTTCCAGAAAACTTTGGGGAAAACTGCAAACCCTTTTACCACGTGGCTTGTGGAGTTTTTAGACCCCCTCCTTTCGAATACCGCAAATCTAGTTCACAGTGTGTTGGGACTACTTGCATTCTCTGAGGAGTATTTTCACAGTCTAGACAACCCCTTTATCTATAGATCTGTAGTATTCCCATCCTGATCTAACACAATAAACATCCAAACAATTAAATGATGATGATGATACACATTTGGAGCTGGGTTAATTTCCACACTCTCCATGACAGACTAGTCCAGGCTGTACTTCCACAGGAGAAGTGGGAAACCTGCAAACTTCACATAATTTAGAATACAGTTCCCACAATCACTTACCATTGGCCGTGTTGGGTGGGGGCTGATGGGAGTTGTAGGCCAAACTATATGGAGCCAAAGGTTCCCCGTTCTACATTATCCCTTCATAACATATGTTAACAACTACAGATAAATGCCTTCATTGCTTCCTTTTACTCATAAGCCCCTGCGCTCAAAGGGAAAGGGCCTTTCATGTGCTATGTTGTTTATGCTTGTTGTTCTTTGTAATGGTCTTTTAAAAATTGCTTTTAATTTTATTGATACTTTATGTATACTGTAACTTTTGTACAATATAATTTTTTAGCTGTATCTGTATCAACCTTTGTAAACTGCCCTGAGTCCCAGATTGGGGGAAAGGCATGATATAAATGTTGGGAATTAGAGTGTCCCGGGGTGTGAGCCCTTTTGGGGAAACTCTATGGAAGCTGAAACTGTTAGGAATCTTTTTGCACAGTACTTTTTGCACAGTAGCAGACAAAATGTGCCCCAATCTGACAATTCCCTGAGAACTGAAACTGACTCAAAAATAAGCAAGGCAGGCAGTTTCAAGTTACACTAATGGTTTCACATTTACATAAGTATGGAGAGAGCCTACATCCTGTTATTGTGTACTTCAAGTTGTTTTTTACTTATGGGGACCCTAAGGCAGATTTATCATGGGATTATCTGAGGCTGAGAGTGTGTGACTTGTGCAAAGCCAGTGGGTTTTCATGGTCAAGCCCTGGTCTCCAGAGTTGTAGTCCAACAGTCAAACCACTACATCATGCTGTCTCCACATCCTATCTACCTAATGAAAAAGTTGGGTAAAAGATAGTAGCGTCATCTTAATTCACCTTCTTTTTACGGTGAACCAAAGCATGGCTGAAGACCAGGAGAGGATCAGAGAAAACAGTTATCACAAAGAGTACAAAGAAGGGGTAATTCTTGTACAGTGGGCCCTTGGAATCTGCTGGGGTTTGGTTCCAGGAACCCCCATGGATACCAAAATCCGTGGATGCCCAAGTCCTAGTATATTCAATGCCATGATAAAATGGTGTCCCTTATATAAAATGGCAAACAGCAAGGTTTGCTTTTAGGATTTTTTTAAAAAAATATTTTCAAACCATGTTTATTTTCAAGCCGTGTTTGGTTGAATCCATGGAATCAGAACCCATGGATATGAAGGACCAACTGTATGACCAATGGCCCAAGGAAGTGTCCTGGGTCACATGGTCTAGTTTCTTGGTTACAAAAGGTATTTATGATCTTGCATTCCAAAGGATAAGAAGAGCAAATCTTGAGGCTTTAGAGGGGGGGGGGCAGAAGGGTTTAACATGCAGGAAGTCCTGTCTTACCTAAACCCCAATTACTCTAACAGCAAGAGAGTGGAGGAAAGAGAATGCTGGAATCCTCCAACAACAAATATAGGCCTGTTCGGGAGTTATGAATATGTAACCGCTGTAGTTACACAGCTATGCAGTGAATCCCAGCCCAACTTCTCTCTCAATCCCCACTGACCAGGAAAAAGCCACTGTGAGTAACAATTAACTGGGAAGCAGTTAACTGACAATCCCAGCTACTCCAATGAACGATCCCTGTTGCAACAGAAAGAAACAAAGGGCCTGTCTAAATGGTGAAAATACCCCTCATGGAATTTGCTTGGAATCCTACCAGTCTAAACAGGATCCAGCACCAATCAACATTATTTGGAAGGAAGGGGGCCCAAAACAGCAAAACAATGGGCCAAAAGCCTTCACAGATTTCCCCATACTTTTTCACAAACCGCGGGGTGGGTGCACATTTTTGCTCGTTTGGAATACTGAACAATATAAAACTCAAAAGGAAGCACAAAACTGATTGTCCGAACAAGTGTGAGACTTCCTAGGAGGGCAAGTGCTCGCTGCCACCATTTTGGATTTTCACCTTAGCGACTGATCGCTAAGGCGATAAAAAGGATCAATATTTTCTGTTTTGCTTTGATAATTGCTCTATCGCACCAGAGCACCTTTGGATGACTTAAAAAAAAACCTGGCGGCAGTGAAGAACTAACATAAGTAAATCACTCATGGCTGCCATCAGGAATGCAAGGCTTATGGGGGCTTCCTAGGCCAGAAAAACCATTTGGACATGTTGCTGCTGCTGCGAGATGCTGCGAGATGGCAACAATTTTTTCTCCTCGTGTAGATGGGCCCAAGGTCTCTGACACAATTCCCCCTTGCACCAGAGATCACTTGCCTGACAGGGGATGGAAACATCAGCTGCTTCCGGAGCGACAGTAGAATGGACCCCTGTTGATTGCAGTGGCTACTGCCCAGTAAGTGGGGATATTAACAGGGAGTACATGACTCCATTATTCCAACAGTGCCACTGGCTTCTATCCCATTTCTGCACAAAATTCACAGTGTTGGTTAAGACTTTTAAAGCCCTATGTGACTTGGCTTGGGTCCAGGCTTTCTAAAGGACTACAGAAGGACCCCCATATCCATGGGGGATTGGTTCTGGGGTGGGGGGGAGTCATGAATACTGAAAACTGCAGATAACAGCAAACCCCATTGAAAATAATGGGACTTCCGGTTAAAAATACCATAGAGTTGCCTTGGAGGACCTAGAAAACGACTAGAGAGGATGCCTCCCTAGGAATTTTCTAGGAAGACTCTATGGTAGGTGTGCTGTTTTGTGTCCCATGGATAACTGAATCACTGGATAATGACTCAGCGGATACGGGGGTGCTAATGTATATCTTCCTGTGTCAGCCTACCCAAGCCCTGAGGTTTTTGTGGGAGTTCCTTCTCTCATTCCTGCTCCCTTCACAGGTATATCTGGTGGGAACATGGGAGAGGGCCTACCTGGTGGCTGTTCCCAGGTTTTGAAACTCTTTCCCTGGGTAGACATGGGGCTTGTCTAGACCTGCCAGAATACACCACCTTCTGGCCAGCATATTCTAGCCCTGGAGCTGGCCCAAGATGAAACAGGCAAAAGTCTGCACAGACATGCTGGCCAGTAGCAGTGTGTGTGTGTGTGTGTTTGTGTTGCTTTCTCTGAAGCCAGGAAGGAGGCCCTCAACATGTGATCAAGGCCTTGGTCACATGCTGGGGGCCTCCTTCTTGGCTGCAGAGCAACTCCAGTGTTGGCGTCCAGCCACATAGGTTGGTGAGCAGGTACCTTCCCTGTGTTCCCACAACGGACTATCTAAAGATAGTTTAATCACATGTTAATATTGACTTTTTGGATTTTTTTACTTAGTATATATTATCTGTATTTGTTTTAATTTTTATAAGTCACTTTCAGGTGCATTTTTGGGAATAACTTGGAACGTAAGAAAATAAATAATAGCCATAGTGGTGGCAAAGATAATATGTTGAATGTTCAGTTAAGAACCGCCCAAATAAAGGTATTACAGTTGTCCCTTCATATTCACTGGGATTTGGTTCCAGGACCTCCCGTGGATACCAAAAACCGTGAATACTCAAGTCCCATTATATGCAATGACATAGCATAAGATGGCAAAATCAAGGTTTGTTTTTTGGATTATTATTTTTTAAGAATATTTTCAAGCTGTGAATACTTAAATCCGTGGATACCAAATCTGTGGATACGGAAGGACAACTGTACTCTGAGATTTCCATGAACATTTACATGGAAATTAAGATCTTCCCACAGGATAATATAAGCATTAATTGTTTACAATTAATGGTCTCCACCCCAAAACCTAACACAAATGTATTTGGGCATCCATTCATTTTCAAGGCACTTTACTCCGAAACAAATTTTTAAAAGGCTGAGTGGGATCCAGTGATTTGTGTGCTCTGTGCGAGAGTGGAAATCTTCTGACAGTGTTCAAAAGTGCAAGACGGCACATATTGACTTGCAAGCAACTCCCACTGAATTCTGTGGGACTCACTTCCAAGGGCCCATCTACAGGAGGGGAAAAAATCCAAAGTACTTCATAGTATTGGCATCTCACAGCGACATGTCTAAATGGATTTTCTGGCTTCGGAAGCCCCCATAAGTTTCACATTCCTAATGGCAGCTGCGAGTGATTTACTTGTGTTAGTTCTTCACTGCCACCATTTTTTTTTAAGTCAACCCAAGGTGGACTGGTGAAATAGGGCAACTTTCCAATCTTATATGACAGCAAACAGAAAATATTGATCCTGTTTTATTGCCTTGGCGATCGCTCACTAAGGTGAAAATCCAACATGGCAGCAGCGGGCGCTTGCCTGTGGTTTTTGTGGGGAAATCATTATTGTAATGCAATACAATCTTGTGTATCCCATGTTAAGTTCAGTTTAGGAATTTTCCTTGCATGCATCAGTTCTTCCACTCCCCCTTTTCTTAACTAGGCAATTTCAGCCAACTGGAGCAATGGGTCATTCATCACATGACCTAATTTAAATATTATATGACACTTTGTCTAAGTTCCTTTTAAGTTTTGTCTCTATGTGGCTGGAGCTATATTTCCCTTACTTGCTCTCTTAGGAGTGTCTTTGAGTCACCATGTAGCCCACACTGCTCAAGCCTGGGTGAGTCTTATCCTACCCTAAACCTTCTTAGTTAGTTAGGGACCTTTTTAAGTTTGTTTTAATATGTAGATTAAGATTGATATACCTTCAGTAAACTTTTGATATGCTTTTTAAACTGACTTCTTTGTTGTTTTAATGAGTCTAATTGATTGGGTGATCAGACCACACATTTAAATGTTAATTGAGCTGAGTCTGCATTTCAATGCTTTACTCTGCTTAATTTGAAAGAAAAGTGTTTTTTACTTTTAAAGAAGATATTTTTATTTTAAAAAGGGCTAGATCCCTGGAATTTTTTTAAATACATTTTAAATTTTAGACTCATACCTCCAACATTGCCTTGCTAGCAAGCCCCACCCCCACTTTTGCCTAGCCAGTCGGCTTTGTGCTTCCCTTTGAATTTTGTTGTTGTTCCATAGTCCTAACGAGCAGGAATGTGCACCCCCCTTGCAGTTTGTGAAAAGTACGGGGAAATCTGCGAAGGCTTTTACCCTGTTGTTTTTGCGGTTTTGCCCCTTCCTTCCAAATAGTGTGGATTGGTGCTGGATCCCATTTAGACAGGTAGGATTCCCAGCAAATTCCATGAGGGGTATTTTCACCAGGGAGCTCTGGTTGCGCAGTGGTTAAGCGCCAGTACTGCAAGTCACAATGTTGCAACTTCCATTCCAGAGGGCTCCAAGGTTCACTCAGCCTTCCATCCTTTCGTAGGTCGGTAAAATGAGTACCGGGCTTGTGGGGGCAATTAGCTAACACACATTGGAAACTGCTTAATGCAGTGTAGATGTGTAAATGGCTATTGCTTAAAACAGTTTGTAAGCTGCTCTGATAGCCTTGTGGCTAAAGAGCGGGATATAAATAACTAAATAAAATAAGCATTTAGACAGCCTGAGCAGATGCGCCTAGCCTTGCATTTGTAGGATCGCTGCTTAGCCAAAGAGAGCAGAGAAGGAAAACGGGCAAAGGAAACCTGTCCCGCAGCATGCAGCAGCAGCTCTTGCTCTCTCCTGGTTAATCTCCGCCTCCTCTCTCCTTTCATACATGGCAACGTCGGCCTGCAGACAGGCCTCGCATTGCGCACAGAAAGAGAGAGGGGGCGAGCCAGACCGAGCGCCTCTCCATGCCTACTGCCTGCCTGCTGCAACTGCAGCCTTTGGAACGGGGCCTCCCATCTCGTGGCAGCGCAGTCCCGGCCAGAGAGCGCGCGCGGAAAGGCATATGGCTGCCATTGGCCCAGCGCTGGCCTCCGTGAGAACCGGCCTCCTCCGTGTGTGTGTGTGTGTTTGTGTGTTGCCTATGCAAATTGCAGCGATTGTGGAAACCAGTGGGCTGGAGAGAGGGGGAGGCGGGAGCAGGAGGGGACAGGCGTCTGGCGAAAGGCTTGCAACTCCTGCGAAGTCTAACACCATCTAAAAGTGCACCAGAGAAAGAGTGTGCAAGGGAGAGACCCAGCCAGGCTTGGCTCACTTTCCAAAGACAGAGGAAAGAGAGAGAGAGATTAGACAGAATTCGTCACTAAATCGCTCTGATGTGGAAGGTGTTCTTTCTTGGCATTTCTCCCCCCACATTAATTATGATAATAAACTTATCCACATTGTTAGTTAGCGACATTTATGCTTTATGGGATTTGAGTCAGTCCAACTTTTTATAGGCACACATAGACAAAAGCCACCTAAGCACACAGGGTGAGTGTGCCGCGCCTGCACGTGAGCACTAATGAAGGCAATCGTCTAAGCCTCTTAAAGTTTCTCACGTAATACTCTTTATACACACTGCCGTGGTGCGTTGCGCAGCTTCAGCCTTCTGTTTCTCGGGAATGAAAGAAAGGCTATGCGGTGACCGTGAGGTGTTGGTGGCTATTGTATAGCAGATGTTTGCTTTAAAAAAAAAAAAGCCTATTTCTAATCGCTGCAAAAAAATAATAATGTTTGATTGTGTTAGGCTGGGGGATCCCTATGCAGAAAAGAGAGGCAGAGTGGGTGGATTCGTCTGTGCAATGCAGACTCTTTGCTCTTCTTTCCCCCCCTCCAACCTCTCGTTTTGAGAAATCCGCTGAGCTTGACAGAATCAGCCCCCTGCCTTTTTCATAGCTCTCTCCCCCTTCCTTCCCACCTCGTACGTGCTCAGCTCTGTAAAAAAAAAAAAAAAAGACGTCTGGAATTGCCAGGCATCCCAGCACAAAAGGAAGTGTCTAGACTTGGGCTGGAATTGACAACCCCATTCTCTAATCAATGCAGCAAAGCCCCATGATGGACTAGAGGGCCGTCCAATCAGAGACGAGGCTAGATGTTGTAATGCTGGAACTATCCCAAGTGGGAAGAGGAGGAGGGAGGGGAGAAAAGAAGAGTTGCATCGCTGCAGCCCTCGCTGCTGAAGTTGTTGGCTGCTGAGCTCGCCGCTCCAATGCTGGCGTTGGAAACTGTCAGACCCGAGCGTCCGAATGGTTAAACAGGGAAACAGGGGGGGGGGGCAACAGGAATGGGGTTTCCTTCTTTCCCCACCCTACCCCTCCTTTGAAAATGTTTTTGATCGATCGAGTGGTGGCGGATCTTTGCCTCCTCTGGCATAACTTGGGTGGCTAAAATGCAGCTTGAGCCCTACGGTCCCATAACAGGGTTTCCTCTGAGATGGAGAGGAGAGATCGCAGGGTCACCTTTCCCCTTCCTCCCGCCTTTCTAGCTCTGCAGTTGCTGGCTTTCCGCGTCCTGTCCTGGGATGTTTGCATCGCCTTTTGTCTTGGTGCGTGTCAAGTGGTTTCTGCTGGCGGGAACGCAACCAACATTTAAGCCACGGGGAGGGGCTCGAGGGTGCAAAATTGTCCCCTCCCCCACCTATACATATTTGCTTGTCCACGTTGATTTCCGTTGGGATTACTAGGGCTCCCCCATTAAAGGTGCTATAGAGAAGGACCTGGCCCGCCACTCAACTTTTCTTTCTAAAAGGTCGCCCTTGAAACAGTTTTTTCCCCCTTTCCTCAGCTTGTTTGGCACAGTCGTTACTCTTACACGTGTTTTCATAGCTTTGGGAGACACGTCTGGCGTCCCCCTTCCATTCCGTCTAGTTTGCCTACGAGAAGCAGCCTCCAGCTAACATGGGGAACTTTTTTTAAAAAAAATCCGATTGATTTGAATGGCAGCGTTCAGGACATCCCGTGAATTCTCATCCGTCTCTTAACTTGCCTTCCTTCTTTGGACCGAGATTTTTTTTCACCAATGCGATCAAAGCCAAACTGGAGCAACTTTCCAGTCCCATATGGGGGGGGGGGGCATCCACACGACACAAATCATCCAGTTTGAAACGGGATGATTTGCCATGGCTCCTTCCGATGGAGTCCTGGGGTTTGTCGTTTTACAAGGTCTTGAGAGTGCTGATGCCTCACCAAACTACAAGTCCCAGGATTCCATAGGACGGAGCCATGGCCAAGGATCCAGTTCCAACTTGGATGATTTCTCTAGTATGGGACTGGAAAGTTGCTCCAGTTTGGCTTAGATCGCATGGGGGGGGGCAGTGGTGAAATCTCGGTCCAGAGAAGGAAGGAAGGAAAGTTGAGAGACGGGTGAGAAGAAAAAGACTGGCGAGGAAAGGGGACGGGGGCGAGGGGCGCGCTCGCGAGAGAGCGGGTGCGCGCCTCCGCCTGCTGCATTCCTTCTTCTCTCGCCTCCTTCCTGGAAGGCAACGGGAGGGAATGACGGCGGCTGGCTCATGAGCGTGCCCGCGCGCGCCCCCGCTGCTTGCAAAGCCTGGCCCCCGTTTCTCTGGATCGGAAATGCCCCGTTCGAAACCTTGGCCTTGGAAACCGCGCCTGGCAGCCTCTCGCTGTGTTTGTAAAACCCCCTAACCTCCGGGCGACCGTGTAGGAGGTCTTTTCCTCTTCTTTGAAAGCTCGCTGGCTCTTCGGGATGGGCTTTTGGGGAAAGGCTGCGGAAGAACTTTGACCCCCCTCCCCCTCACAAAGTCTGTAATCCTACACACGTATAATTTATATATACACGGACCAAGCTTGCACAATTTTAACCCGTCAGCAGATCTCGCTTGCTGCGCTCACAATCAGGCTTACTTCCGAGTAGACACGTGTTAGGCCAGAGATGCTCGTCTGGAGCGGAGCTTTCGGAAGTGCCTACTCTGTGTACAGCTTTAGGTGTGGGGGGTCGGGTTTGTAGTCAGATCGCACCTTCGAAAAGTGCCCAGAAAGTGACATTTCCAGCCCACAAAGAAAGGGGAAGGAAACTAATACTCTCTTGCCTTCGGGGAAAGCAACATTTGCCATTTTAAAAGTAAAGGGAGTGATTTGAAGGGATGGTGGCGGGGAAATTAACGAGCCGTTCCGACGTTGTTCGCTGCCTGGGATCGAGCGATCCCTCTTTCTCTCCCCCCCCCCTACAAAGTCTTTCCGCCCCCAGCTTGTAGGTTCCTTTTTCGACCTACGGAACTTAATTCCGAGGAAGTGGTTGAAAGATCCCCCTCCCCGGCCTAAAAAGTTTTTAAATCATATTAATGCGATTTCCCGTTACGTCTCTCCCCCTAATATATTCAAGATGGTCCGTATAAGTGAACCCTTCGCGACGTAATTTATATATCTAAAGAGGATTTCACTGAGGCTGGCGAGGGAAAAGTTTCTGCAAATAAAACATTGCAAATGCAACGCCGGGCGCCGTGCCAGGTGGAATATGGACAGGAGGGAGGGAAGGCGGAGTGCAGGGAGGGTGGGGAGAGATCGTGGCAGAAAGTCTTTTCGCCCAGACTTGGACCAACCATTGCAGGGGATCAGCTTTTCCAAGTTCCCATTTGCAACGGACGGGTTGGCTAAAGCCAAATCTTTGTCCGCTTGTAGCTTCTCAAGAGTGCGGTGGAGTCTCCTTCTTTGGAGGTTTTGAAGCAGAGGCTGGATGGCCATCTGGCGGGAGTGCTCTGATTGTTTATTTTTGCAGGGCAGGGGTTTGGACTAGATGGCCTTTGTGGTCTTTACCAACTTCTGTCTCCTTGAAGGCGTCTTTGTACTCTGTCGCTTTCTCCCCGAGCCCTTGATGTGATACACAGTATTCTTTAGTCTCTCTCTATATATATAGACTAAAGAATACTGAATATAGATAGACGTATCTATATAGATAGATATACAGTACTAAAGAATGTATATCATAGTATCACATGTGTGTGTATATGTATCTGTGTGTGTATAGAATACTGTGTGTGTATATGTACGTACGTACATACACTCAGGAGATATGGGGCTATGAGGAGAGATCCCCTTTCCTCCGCCCATAGGCTGTATGGTATATATATATATATATATATATATATAAAGAATACTGTGTGTTTAGAGTTGTCCATTCATATTCACTGGGCTTTGGTTCCCTGAACCTCCGTGGATACCAAAATCCGTGAATACTCAACTACCATTATATGCAATGGCACAGCAAAATGACATCCCTTATATAAGATGGCAAAATCAAGGTTTGCTTTTTGGATGATTATTTTTTAAAGAATATTTTCAAGCCGTGAAGACTTAAATCCGTGGATACCAAATCCGTGGATACGGAGGGACAACTGTATATGTATGTACGTGTGTGTGTACGTGTGTGTGTGTGTGTGTGTGTGTGTATAGAATACTGTGTGTGTATATGTATGTACGTACATACACTCAGGCGATATAGGGCTATGTGGAAATATCCCCTTTCCTCCGTCCATAGGCTGTATGGAGGAATCTTCCCGGAGAGATATTTTCCTGATCTTCAAGCAAGATTTGCGTCTCTTTGAAAAGAGAGAGGGTGGGGAAGGGAGGAATAAAGTTGAAGTTTGGCTTATTACGTCCGTGCCCTTTCTTTCTTTGACTCTGCTCTAGCGAAAGTGTGTGTCTGTGTACAGTGGGTGCGTGTGTGTTTGTGAGGGAGAGAGACTGAGGCGGCGCGCAAAGCTGTGAGGGCATTTTTGTGTCGGTTGGGCGGGAGGGCGAGGCGCGTTGAGCTGCTGTGAGAGGCTCGGTGCTGAACTTGGAGGCAACGTCTGCCTAGAGGGCGCAAACAATCGTCCCACGTCCAAGAGTCTTACGAAGGGCGCCAAAAGTTACTTAAGATAATATTGCAAACCACAAAGAGCTGGAAATCGTCGAGCAAAGCCGCCTGCCAGCAACGAGAGCACAGCCAAGGGTCCGATTAGGCCTTGAGAGGGAAGCCTGTCTGCCCTGGTCAGTTTCCTATACTTGAAGGGAAACAAAAAAAAAAGGGCGGGAAAAAAATCTCTCTGTCCCTCATAGGTTACTTGTGTTTAATCTATATGGAAGAGAATGGCTAAAATAGACAAACTCATTATATATTGTTTTTGTTTGTTTGTTTTACACGGAAGAGAATTAACAAAAAGGGTATCCACAGTGGAAAATATTCCTGTTAATTGGTTTCACACATGTGTGTGTGTGTGTGTGTGAGAGAGAGAGAGAGAGAGAGAAATATTGCCTAATGCCTTAAAGGCACCAGATCCTGTGTCATCTTGATCTAAGCAGGGTCATCCATGGTTACTACTTTGATGGGTGACCACCAGCTAATACCAGTTGCTGTAGGCTATCTTTCAGAGGAAGGAACTGACAAAACTTAGTCTCTTGGCAGCTTGTTCCAGCTGGATTACGCTCTCTGAGAATTCCTTGCCTAATAAAATCCTATGGAAATTCATGGGGCCGCCCTAAGTCAATAGGCAGTTTGAAGGCACATCTACACACAAACACACACAGACCTTCACAATCTGTTGCCAAAATATATTCCAACAACCTGTTGGCCTTCTAAAACTCACTTTCTGCTTAACCTGTGTCCCTATTCACACAAGGACTGGGGCACTATGGGGAAAGTGCTTGGAAAGCGCAAGCCATCAGTCTGTGGCTAACCAGTTGTGTGCATTCACTGCCATGTGCAGTGTTTGGCTTCCCACTCACCATCACAAACACCTCTCTTGTGGCAGCAGCACTGCCATGTTTGCCAAATCCTGCTTATGGTGGTAAGTAACCAGCTGGCTTAGGCTAGACTAAAAATAGGTATATATTATGCATTGAACTGGTGGTGCCACAGGGACTATATCCAAAATCAGAGGTCAGGGATGTTATTTTTAGGGGTTATAGCTCTTGGAATGGCCCAGCCTGCTAGCAGGGGCATTCTGGGAAACTGTAGTAAAAAAACAACAACACCCAAGCACAACTCTTCCAACCTCTAGATGTGATACTTTTAAGGGTATTCCTTGGGCCCCAAACTATTCTTGTCACAGCTGTAAGATACAAGGAGTGAAGGGGGGGGGGGTGAGACTTGTTGAGAAACAAGTGCAAAGTCAAAAATAATAACTGATGGTTTTAAACCTTCAGTACTTTGTTGGTTGTTTTTTTCCTTAGTGTTTCAGCTCTTTGTGAGACTGTCAGCCAAAAAATTCTGTCGAGGAAACTTGGAAAGCTGAGCACTCACAGCAAATGTTTAGTTGGGTGTGTTTCCATGTCACTGACAGGTACTGGGCTAGTCTCTTCACTTTTTTTAGAGCTCTGAATGAAAAAGAAGGCTAATTTTGCATTTAGATTAGACATTTGTGATCCAGAAGTGATAATAATTTTAATGAAGTGCTCAACTTTAGGAAAAGGAAGGGCCTCCAGAGTAGAAAGATAAAAGTCATAGAACAACGTAGGTCTCCTTCTCTGGATAGCTCTGGGCAATGCATTTTCTCCTAAAAGCCCTCAGAGTTTGTTTTTTTTAAGGCCTCATAAACATTCTTAACTTTGAAACACCTAAATCTCTGTTCCACAAAAGAAGACTTGCATGCAGTATGTGGTATGTTTTGTGGTATCCTCTTCCTGTTTGGGTTTCTAACCTCCCCACCCACCCACCTCACCCCATCTTATGAATGGTTGTGGATGTTTTAAGTGTCTGGAGGCTGCAGCTTGTTGGGAAATGGAAGGGAAATCAGAAAGGACTGGCGTAGGAGAGAAAATATAAGACTCAATAAAAGGAAAAGTTGGCTGACTGGCAACCTTCCAAACCCCCAAAACCAAAGCTTTGCTTGTGCCAAAACAATGCATTATGAGATAAATAAAGGACAGAAGGCTCAGTTCTGAGCCGAAGCACTTTTAAGTAGTAACTACTTTATTGCTTGTGGGTTGCAGTGCAGTCATGGAGCTGTGCCTTATTAGTAAAATAAGCATCCTTTGCTATAAAGCATCCTAAGTAAACAACAATAACAACATGATTGCAACAATGACATTCAGATGGCCTGTACTGAATGCATGTGGTTCTGTCCTCAGCTAGTTTCCGTCTTTGTCTGAAAATATAGACCAATTATTAGTTCTAATGTTTACATAAAATAACCCTCTCGTCCTAGAGGTGAAGACCTGGGGACATAATCTCCGGGGGGGGGGGAGGGGAAAGAACCATATTTAAAAATTTTCTCCCCAAATGTACAGCACACAATGTCTTCTCTATTGGCCCTTAATATGCTCAAAGCATATTAATACTGTATATATAAACTTTCTTCTGGCGAGGAAGACCTTCCTTATTAGATGGGAATGATAGAAGTTTCGCCAGAAGTCCTTAAGGCGATCACCTTGAAGGTCTTTTGAAGAAAGAAGGAGGGGAAGCGTGTGTGTGCATTTTGTGTATGTGTGTGGAGGGGGAGTCTGCGGAGGAGGGAAAAGCGAGGGAGCGAAATGTGGAAAGTAGTTTTGTTTGCTTAAGCACATCCTGTATAGCCTACAGCCGCTCGGGAGCCCTGCATGCAAACGGCTCCTGTCTGCGTTACCCAGTAATGCATTGAGAGCAGGGATCGGGGATAGGGAGGGCTGGCCAGGCAGTAGCACTGCAGCCCCCCCCCCGCCTGCCTGCCTCCCTCCCACCCCCGGGCAAGGCAGCGAACGAGCTGCTTTGCTGCTGCTGGTGGTGGTGGAGCGGTGCAGAGCGGAGCAGAAGCAGGCTGGAGGCACGCTGGCTGGTTCCCGGAGAGAAACTGGAGCCCGGGGCTTGTTTCGCTGGAAGCGCGCGGGGGAGGAGGGGGTGGCGGCGGCGGCGGCGGCGGCGGAGGAAGCGTGCACTATGCCTTTAACGCCTGGGTACAGTAGACATGTATAGTGTGGTAGTGTAGGGAAACTCTAGGCGGGGTTAAAGTTCAGCTCATGGAGCTGATCAGCGCTGGCTGCAGTTTAGCAGAGTTGGAAATGTGAAAGCAAGAAGCAGGCTCGGTTCTTTCCCCCCCTCTTTCTTTTTTTTCTCCTCTCTCTCTTTTCTCTCCCCTCCCTCCCTCCCTCTCCCCCCTCTCTCCCCCTCCCTTTCCCTCCCTCCCTCCCTCTCTCTCTCTCCCTCACACACCTCCAAGCCACAAACCCCCCCACCAGCAAGCATGTATTCTCCTCTCTGTCTTACCCAGGTAAGAAGCTCTTTGGATTCTTTTTTCTTTTTTTTTGGCGGGCGGGTGGGTGGGTTGCTGTAGGGTTGTACGTTGCGATGCGGGGGAGCGAGGGTAGAGGGCGGAAGGGTTGAGATCCAGCTTGCGGGAAAGTAACTTTCTTTCCCATTAGGTTCCATTCCTGCTCTCTCGTACGGCCATTTGTATAGACAGACACATGGCTAATGGCGCCTCATTATTAAGGGTTTAATTACGACTGGGGTGTGCTGGGGAGTTTGGGGTGTTGGAGAAAGAGGGGGTGCCTGGCGGGGGGGGGAGGGAAAGCGATGGTGCGTAGAGAAACACAATGTCGGCGTGTGTGTTTTAGGACGATGTGCACGTGTTTCGCAGTCTTGCAGCCCCATTACATGCTTGGTCATCTGAAATCAATACTCACTGTTTGTGCTTCCGAGGCGATGAATGCATGGAAATGGAACAACACAACAGAGATCCACTTCGATGCTTTGTGGGGTGTTGTTGTTTTGAAAGTGTGGCATGAAGTAAACTGCCTGCTGCGTGCAACCTCTCCACTCGATGACTGCATTGCTTTATTCTCCTAAAACTCCTCTTACACTTTTTTTGGGGGGGGGCTTCAGCAGCCTTGGGTTTTGTGTGACTTCAGCTTCCCCCCCCCCCCCCCCATGAACGGCTCACTCTCCGTATTTGTGGAGTCCCAGGCGGAGGAGGCGGAGAGCTCGAGAGATGCATTGCACCTCTCTCTGCCACGATCCTTTGCCCTTCTATACATTGCACCGGGCTTTGATGGATAACTAGAGCTTTAAGTAATCCTCCTTGCGCTTCTGGCTGGAGAGCCCCGTGCTCCTACTGCCATTGCCGCCGCTGCAGCAGCAGCTTCTGCATTACTTTCCTTTTTCCGTTACTCTCTTGCCCAGCCCAGCCCGGGATCTGCAGCCCAGGGCACCTCCTCCTGCCCCGCTCCTGGAGGAGGCTCGGAAGGGCAACCCCAGTCCCAGCTCTGCCTTCCTGGACGCCTCGAACGCTCCTTGTCACTTGCTCGGGTGTCACTTTTGCCTGGGGTTGTTTCCTTTGGGAAGCTGGGCTTGCAACGTCCTGTCCTGGAGGAGGAGGAGCGCGGGGGTTGGGGGTGGGGAAAAGAGGAGCCCCTTTCTTGTAGAAAGTTGCTTGGTCCCTTTTGTTTGACTCGCAGCAAAGTTTCTCGTGGGGTTGAAAATTATTTCAAATGAGATCCCCCCCACGCCCCTGCCCATCTCGGCCCCCATCATCTGATTACATTATTCTGAATTCAGAGATGCCTTTTTTGGGGGGGGGGGAATCTCCGCAGCAGTGCGGTTTGGTGAAACAGCGACTTGAAAGAGTTCAGGCAACTTTTCTTTGTAACTTCCACGAGGACATCCCACCCTCGCCCCGAATCGCGCGTGGCCCCTACTCCCCTGCCCTCCGCCCCCCAAAAAACACTCTTTTGCAGAACCAGATCTCCAGATAACATCCCCACCCCCCACCCCACTCGTTCTCAGACATATTTTTGCCATTTGAAAGTATAAAGCTTTGCCCTGAGATGGGCTTCTTTCCCATACTGTATACTGTATCCCCTTTGGGCGCTTTGTGTCATTTAGTAATCTTTGTTAGAACTCTGTTGCCTCCCACCTTTCAAGAGTGAACTCTGAACATTTTTGGGGAATTCGAATCAAGTCAGATTCCCCCACACCATTTCACTGCGTCTGACCCGCCAGGGTGTGCAATTTACGGGCCTTCAGTTGGCAGGAGGGGATGGGTGCTTGTTCTGGATATGAAACACTTTGGGACCTAGAAGCGCCAGAGTCATTTCATTTCCCTTTAATTGTATTTGGCTATCTTTTTTTTTTCTTTTTTTTAAAGAGGAGAGTGCGGTCAGCAACGTACGTCTTTCGGTGCTGCAGTTTGAATAGAAGCTTAGGTACTGGATAACTTTTCAGTAGTTTAGTTGTGCTCAGCAGCTGACAGAGCTTCACCTCCCTAACCTATAATTGATGGACTTGTTATTGCAACCAGAATTGCTACATAATCGAGTTTAACTGTGTTGACAGTCTCAAAGTTGATTATAGGTAGAAGATACCTCTAGATATTTTAGAAAACATTTCCAGCTTCTATAATATTGTACTTCAAAGTCAGGCTGTGCTGAAAAGTTTTGTCTGACTTATGGTGAACCGAGCATGGATTCATACTGTATTGATTTGCTTGCCCATAATATAAAATATTTTTTCTTTACAATATACATCCCCCTCCCCAAACCCATCTACTTTTTCTTGTACTACCCACCCGGCTGCATGATGCATATAAGCTTTCTGATTTTTTTAAAGCAGGCCCAGCCAATACATTATGAAGATTTCAGATTTATATATATCTGATATAGCTAATATAAGAGTCATTATGCTGTAAAGGTGCTTTGCAGTCTCATAGCACATTTGGAAATGGTGTTTATGGATTCAAATATACTTTTATGCAATGTAGCAAGACAGTTGAATATATACAGCCATACTATATATATGAACTATAGGTTCCAGGATGAAGAAAAGCTTAAGTAGTTGTGAACATTTCAAAGCTTATGTCTCCTTTAAATTTGTCCAGTGTGGTTTAAGAATTGATCGTAAAGCACATTTATCCAGCTAATGGAAATGGAAGACTGGGACAAAGTATCTGTTATAGGGCTATTATTCTCCTTACGCCTTCCACTATGGGTGACTTACCTGGTTGTTGTTTATGAAATATTGTATTGGCTTTTCATTAACAGATCATTGTAGATGGGCAGACAGTCGTGGACGTATGGTTTATATAGAAATCTTTAATGCTGTATGAGTTTATAAAACTGGCTAACGTTAGAAGAGAACAGTGTAAATGTATTGTTACCAAAGATTTCTATTACAGAGTGTAGTTGGAGGTTCAGTGGGTGGTACTCCTTTTTCTTTCCTTCTTTTTGGTAGGAATTTACAAATATATATCAACAACTTTTCTTCTATTATCGAAAATTTACCTGTGACAAGGTGCTATTTGGATCACAGTATCATGAACCACAGAAAAGATCACAAACTCACTTTTGTTTATTTCCCCTTCCTGCAAATGTTGGAAGACTCATGGGTGACACTTGTGATATTTCTGTCAAATTTTACATTTTTCAGAAAAGTATTCATGAAACTTTTTGAGAACTTTAAATTTTAATCCTAACTTAGGAAAGAAAAGCATGGCTTCCCCACTTTTGGTAGTGTCACTTTTTAAATTGCTATTCGTAATTCTATGGAGATATCTAAGACTTTGGAAAATGACTAGGAAAACCTAAGTAATTGAACAACTTTGATGCAAACAGCAATACAACCCGAAATATAAAGCAGTGATTTGTCTGAATTGTAAGTATACATTATTGGGTTCCCTTTCTAGCCATTTTGGAGGCTTGAGTTTGTGTGAGGAGGGGAAGAGACTATATTTGAAAGTTAGTTGAGAGTATTCTTTGCAAGCAGTTAACCTCTTGTATGCCTTTTTGATAAACGCAATTTGAACTGCAGCACTTATATTAACTGTTAACCTGCTAACTATATCATAACTGGATGGCCACACATTAGATTCTGAGGTTTATCTAAGCCATTTAAGTAGCTCCCTCACCCCTTTTAGGTATGTGCTATAGGCTTTGCTACATTAGAGCAAAAGGAATTATTGTTTGGGGTAAAAATAGGGTAAGTTTGGGTTGTGAGAATGCACTATAATAGAAACAGATTGTAGTATAAAGTCAAATTGTGTTTTAAGAAAGCATAAAAGATTTGACAGGGTAATTTTATGTTGGAGTAAAATGTGCTAGCAACTGTTTTGCGTGTTGAACAAAATAGGCATTCAAAAAGGCCCCCTTGTTAGTGCTCTTGGTTAGTCCATATTGTCTATGTGCACATTGAAAAGGCCTCTAAGTATATTGAACCATGAGCATGAGTTTAATTTCCCCATTGTGGAAGCCTCTTTTAGAGATGGGTTTGGGAGAGTCAGTTCATTTCTGAAAGCACAGTACACATATGATTGTCTTTTCTCATTTCCCCCCCACCTCACCCTATCTACTTACTGAAATTTATTGCCATAACATTTCTTTTTGTACTTCCTCAAAACATATGTCAGATTTATTTTTCAGGGAACTCATGGAAATAATTATTTAGTTAAATGTTTATTTGATACATTAAAGCCATCTAAACTTGCATGCTACTATCTATTCCATCAACATTTAGCAATATGTCTATTTTGTTCCCTATTGTTTTTAAGGGCTTTTTTTCTGTTATAAGGATTCTGCACACCCCATTCATCCGTTTAAAAAAAAAAAAAACTTTCAGTTATATACAGCATATATACAATTAACTACTGATGGGCCGGAGAAAAAATAACAGGAGAGCTCAAACTGAAACTTTTTGATATAGTATAGTTTGGATAGAATTTCCCCCTTCCTTTCACTTCTGTATTTGCCTGAGCAGATTAAGAGACCTTTTAAAGCATTATGTAAGGATATATACACTTTAAAAACAAAAGTCTGAAAATCATAATGTTTGTAGTTAGAGGGTACACAAATCAAGAACTCTGGTTGAAGTAGACAGGTACTTGCCTGTGTCTTTCATACATACAGACATATATCGGAGTATAGGAATAAGACTATGCATAGGAGAAAGACTGTGGTATTATTTTCATTATGCAAAAACATATGCGGACAATGATAGCACCCTCTACATAGACTAAGCTGGATATGTCGAGACAAAGTATAACTCTTCACAGCTGTGTGTTTGGAGGATCAGATATTTATATTGCACCCTTTTTTCTAGAGGTAGTTGGAGAACTAACTGCATGCTTATAGTGGTATTCACAGCCACTGCATTTCTAGTGATCCACATTTACAATGTTTATGTTTTTATTTAAAAGTTTACTTTATGAGTGTTCTTGCAGTAAATACACTGACACTGGCAGAATGTTTAATTTTTTTCCTATTTTTATAAAAGGACAAATTAATTTAATATATATAAAGTTGGGTAGTACTTTCTATAGCAATGATTTTTTTCTCTTCAATAATACTTTTAGAAAGTATACTGAAGAGTTTAAACAAAATGTGATTCCATAATGCATAAACTTTCTAGCTTTCTTTTTATTTATTTTTTATTTACATGAAATAAAACTACCAGTGTATTCAAGCATGTCATTATATATACAGTAGTAGCCTTCCCCACCCTTCCACCCTGCAAAAATCTAGATTTCTAAGTTTATATTTTAATATGCAAGTTTAGGAAAATGTGGCAAAGGGTACTATTGTATATGTGATTACAATGAACACATGCTAGGGTTTTTAATGTAGTCAGTTGTAATTGAAGTTCTTTTACATAATACTTACATATTAGGGAAGATTTTTTACCATACATCAGGCTTTCATATACCAATACTGATTGGCATTGAGATGTTTAAATTTTGCCAAATTGGCAGATGTATGCTACATTGGCCACTCCATTCACAGAATGGTCAGGAAAAGAGCATGTAAATGTTTCACTTCTTTGAAATTGGATTAAAGTTACAGTAATCTTTTTGCAGACTTAAATAAGTGATTCTAGAATTTCCCTGTTGACTTAAATAGGACTATTGTAAAGTCAGTGGTTTGAGGCTTACAATCCTACATCCTTATCTGAAATATATTTAATCAGAAGTCTGTGCCATGGATTTTAGTAGGAATTATTTCTGAACAAATGTGATTAGAACTGGTGTGCTGGGCTTTTCAGCACTTGTGTTCAATGACTTTGATTTATTTAATTTTTTAAAGAATGAGACCTAGTGTCTACAGAAAATTGGTTTCTGTAATAATACATTTCACAGATTTTTGTCCCATCTTCAGCAAAGGTATATAAATGGTTAGGTTTTAACCTACAACGGAGACTGCAGGGGTTTCATCCTCCTTGTATTCTAATAATTCTTGATCTCTTATGTGTAAGTTATTGCTTACGTGTAAATAAGTTATAAGGTGCTACAGTATTAAGAAAATCACAGACCTTTTGCAATGCCAGTCACTCTTTTGTTTTAATACTTCATTTCAATTTCCCCCCAGGATGAATTCCATCCATTCATTGAAGCACTTCTTCCCCATGTCCGAGCATTTGCATACACATGGTTCAACCTACAAGCTCGAAAGCGAAAATACTTTAAAAAACACGAGAAGCGTATGTCAAAAGAGGAAGAAAGAGCAGTGAAGGATGAATTGCTAAGCGAAAAACCTGAGGTCAAACAAAAATGGGCATCCAGACTCCTGGCAAAGCTACGGAAAGATATCAGGCCTGAATACCGCGAGGATTTTGTTCTAACTGTCACAGGGAAAAAACCTCCGTGTTGTGTTCTTTCCAATCCAGACCAGAAGGGCAAGATGAGAAGAATTGACTGCTTACGCCAGGCAGATAAGGTCTGGAGGTTGGACCTTGTTATGGTGATTTTATTTAAAGGTATTCCGCTTGAAAGTACTGATGGCGAACGCCTTGTAAAGTCCCCACAGTGCTCAAACCCAGGGCTGTGTGTACAGCCGCATCATATAGGGGTTTCTGTTAAGGAACTCGATTTATATTTGGCATACTTTGTGCACGCAGCAGGTAAGTGCCTTTATCCTAAGTTGTCCAACTTTGAACACATTTTTGACTTTGTTGACTTAGGCCAATAAGTTTGTGCTGGCACCTCAGGGTGTAACATACATATACTGTGCTGGTTTGCGGCATGGCTGTGATTATGGTGCAGGTGTAAGCAGCAGTGGAAAAGAGTTAGATATACAGCGTAGCATTGTTCACAGAGGCAACTGCAAAAGAAAGGCATCTTTTCTGCATACAGAAAACATTTTTTGTAAGAGCCTATCAGTAAAATATTTGACAGCCTGGTTAAAGATTAAAAAAAAACTGGATGTTGTGCGTTTTGTAGACCTTATTATCTATAAGTGTTAAAATTTGGGCATTTAGGGAAGAAATTAATTGACAATATTTCTGTGATAAGACCAGTCCTTATATGGGGATGAGTATGCAAAACCTGGCCACAGTGGAAAGAATTGGATGCATCCTCACATATACCTGAACTGTTGATTTTAATTGCCACAGTTTAAAAAAAGTCTTTAATGAGAGAGAGAGGACAATACAAATTATGGTTTCAGCAGTTGCTGCCTGTATGTAGAATGTTATTGATTTCAGAGTAGGTTGCTAGTTTAGCAGTGTTTCTGTCCTTCCAGTGTCTTGAACTCTTAACATATGCTAATTCTATGAGTATTAGTACATCAGCAGCTAGAAATAGATAAGTGCTGCTACTAAGGAGAATTATATATTTGCAATGGAATTTTCCCACCACTTACTGTTTTAGGCAGTTCTGGAGCTTTTGAGTTATTAGGGTTAACAGTAGCAACAGTTTGATGTTTTAGAGCAATCCACTGATCTTACTGTAAGTCATTCATATGAAGACTTCAGTTTGGTGGATGATTATAGAGGAGAATAAGCTTGTATTTATGACTTGCAGTTTTTAAGTTCTAGGTACCTTAGTAGCTTGGATGGGCTTATTTAAAATTTGTTGTGTAGTGATGTCTCTGGAACTGCTGGCATGTACAATTATAAAGAGAAGCTTTGGTCTTTGCTTTTGTGCGAGGAAGGATGGTGTGCTTTCACTTTGGAATTGGATGTGATGTTCCTACAGGTTGAGTCTCCCTTATCCGGAATTCTAAAATACGAAATATTCTGAAATCCAAAATTGTCCACATGGATGGCTGAGATAGCGAGACCTTTGCTTTCTGATGGTTCAGTGTACACAAACTTTGTTCCATGCACAAAATTGTTAAAAATATTGTGTATAAAATTATCTTCAGGCTATGTGTATAAGTCTATAAGGTGTATGTGAAATATAAATGAATTTCATATTTAGATTTGGGTATCATCTCCAAGATACCTCATTATGTATGCAAGTACAGTATTCCAAAATCTGAAATTTTTTTTGAAATACGGAACACTTCTGGTCCCAAACATTTTGGATAAGGGATAGCCAACCTGGTTTTTTTGTATTATATGCTTCTGGCAAATGTATTCATTCAAAAATATTGGTGAATTTGATCCTCTTCTATGAGGT
This sequence comes from Gambelia wislizenii, assembly GCA_030847615.1. Lineage (NCBI taxonomy): Eukaryota > Metazoa > Chordata > Lepidosauria > Squamata > Crotaphytidae > Gambelia > Gambelia wislizenii. Next base: position 105,922,770 of record JAUMIR010000004.1, read on the forward strand.
GGGGGCTTCTAGTTTATTTATTTTATTTTATTTTAAAGAAATATGTTGCTTCTGTGTTCATTAATTGAGTAAAAGTGTCAGCACTGGCTGGTGTCTCACTTTGTCTTGGGATTTTTCTGTGAGACTTAATTATAAATGTTATTCTGGAATTAAATATAGAGAAGTGATGATCCAGTAAAAGGTTTTAGTACAGACATTTAAGCAAAACTATATTCTCTAAAATATTTGGTGCTTAATGGCATATTTTAATCTTTGTACACCTGTTGACTCAATCATTTTAGGTTGATTTTTCAAATAACACATGGTATTCATTAAAATTGTTCAGAGTACAGTATCATCTTAACAGACCATTGCTATACAAATTGTAAGTGTTTAATCAATAACTTGCAGCAAAACAGCCAGCTGATTATAAAATCTTTACTAAATGTACGGCTATAATATAATATAGTTGGGCAAAAGCATAAGATGCAGTGCTTATACAGAGAATAATCAATGCAAGTGGCCTAACATAATCAGTTGTCTGTCAAACACACACACACACTCAGTCGCATGCACTATTATATAATTAGCAATATTAATAATAATTAATATTTTACAGGTGTGTATATATATATATATATATATAGGGACTAATTTAAATAAAGCTTTTTAATCTTTTAATCTTGTAATGTAGTCTTGTTCATAAGTTTTGAGGTTTTAAAAGAGCAAGCTAAATATTTTAATTATATATTTAATTACAGATACAGCGTTTTGGAGGGTATTTTTTGTGTGCAGTTTGTTTGAAAATGTAAAATGTTTTTATTGTACATTTTTACATTTACATTCTATATTTTTACTGTAGTACACGCCCCACCCATTCTATGTGTTGTAGAGAATATTTCAATAATGAAATGTCCTTGTTTATATATACAAAATATAATTGATTAGGCAACCCTCATTGTTGTTTGCGTATGCAGGAGAATGGTTTGGTTTCTTTCTTTTTCGCTCTGCTGTAACCCAGAATCCTTTGTCCCAACTGAACATTGGCCAAGTTGATAGTGATTGGCTCTTGCAGAGCCGCAGTAATGGCAACTTATACTGTATGCGTAACAAGAGCATTGTGAAACGAAGTCTTGGAGGCCCTTTGTCTTCAGGTATTCTTGATTTTATGTAAGGCATTTACTGCATTGTTAGATATGGCAAAGAACTTGCCAGTAGGGATGTATTAAAAAAAAATAGGTCAGTCGGTCAGCTTACATCTAGCTGAGCTGAAGAGCATCTGCTGTAACCCAGAAGATCTGCACATGGAAAACAATGTTTTTATCTACTTAAAAGTTTTGAAAAGTTGCCAGTATTGGCAGGGGAGGGGATTCAGACTCCAAAATGTGCTTTCAGATGCAGGCCAAACTGTTGTGGCTTTCCATCCAATGTTCTGTTATTTCATACTGATCCAAGATCCTTTAATTCTCAATGATTTCTGAAATAAGATGCTGCATTCCTCCTTAAATGTGTATTTATAACTATGGCTTTGTGGCCTTTTTAAAAAACGTCTACCTCCTACCTAGGAGCATAACATAGTCGCTAGCAAGATGAAGACTAAAACTTCTTCTGAAATCACAAAATTATTTTCATCAGACAATGGCAAAGAAGTAAGGGTCTAAAAATTTGGCAATTTTTGCCATGAATGAAAATGAGGAATATTAGAATTTTCAGAGCAATGAGGTGGCTAAATTCAGGTGTACTGAATTTCTTTTAAAAAAATTATATTGGATTTTTAACTTTAAAAAAAAGGCAGGGCAAGCTGCATTATCCCAAATTTAGGGTTGCTTTCCCCCTTTCAGATCTCCAGACTATGTATCAAATGACAAGTTGAAAAACTGTTGTGGCAAAGAGTATTCTTTGTGGGAGTGTAACATCAAAGTAATTTATGACCAATCCTCTAGCAGATGATCTGTATCAGGATCTGCAATATACAAGGCACGTGGCAGGGTCACCATTTAAGTTGTTAGGGTCATAACCTTCGCCACCAGGCATTTGACCTTTGAGATAAAGTTAACCTTTCTTCATTAGTAGGCACTCAAGCGAGAACTTCCTTGTTTTTTAACTGCAGCAGAACAACTCCAGCTAGCATGGTCACATTGTAAAAAGGGATCTAAGCTCAAGTATTAGGTTCTGTGAGAGGTTAAAAGATTTTTCTAAGGTCTTTCTTTTCCTTCCTTTTTTTTTCCTTTAATTTTTTTTTTGGGGGGGGTGGCAGAGTGTGAGGCCTTTTCTAATGGGCAAAACTAGCTTGCACTTTGTTAGCTGGACAACTGATATTTTTTGACTGAATTTAAAAGCACAAAGGTTTGCATGTTTATTCAGAAGTAAGGCCCATCCATGCCTTCAATGGGCTTTAATCCATAGTAGGTGTATTTAGGATTGCAATCTTAAATTGAGTAAATGGTTAGCACCAAATATCTTTTTTAAAAAGCGGCACAAGGACATTTAAAGATACAGTATATATTTTTTAATTGACTATGGTATGTTATTTGAATGAGTGTTTTCTGTAGATTTTATTGTTGTTGATAACTGAATCCAAAGTAGTGCCAAGGCTAAATTAATTTTGGTAAACTGAGAACAAATCTCTTTAGTATTTTAGATAATTACTTTGTAGTAGAACTCACACCTTTTCTTCAGCCTAAAATAAACCAATGTTTAATATTTTAGAGCTGGACAATACTTGTCTATAGGCTAATAAAAATACAGTGTCTGTAATAGGTGAGATATTCATCATAATGAAGCATAATAACAAAGCCTGTAAATTCTTAGCGGTTGTTCTTAGACTATGGAACTCCCTGCCAAGGGAGATTAGCTTTTCTTTCTTGTCGTAGTTCGTCCACTGACAAGGACATTTTTATTCAGGCAAATGTTTTGCTCATAGCCTGGTCTGTGGCTGAAAGCAGTCTAACCAACTGAGTGCTGGTTAAGTCTTTCATTGCTATGTTTTGATTGTGTTTTAAAATTGTTTTTGTGTTAAGTTTTTAGTTACATTTTTTTTAACAAATGTGTATTCTATCATTGTTATGCATAAAGGCTGGGTATATAAAAAAATTCTAATGTAAATATTTGGATACCTTCACAGTTTCTGTGGCTGCATCTCTTTGGACTTTTTCGGACGCGAAGAAAGTAACGCAAGCAGCCTCGTCAGCTTGCAAGGCTGCTGCGCTGCAGAGCGTCCCTTTCGTATGACGCTTGCCCCTGCCGGTACTGTTGCAGTACCGTGGGGAGAGTTGAGCGTCATATCTCGTCGTTTTTTACTCACGATTAACTTTCGTGAGTAAAAAACGACGAAATATGACGCTCAACTCTCCCCGCGGTACCGCAACAGTACCGGCAGGGGCGAGCGTCATACGAAAGGGACGCTTTGCAGCGCAGCAGCCTCGCAAGCTGACGAGGCTGCTTGCGTTACTTTCTTCACGTCCGAAAAAGTCCTTAGTTTTGAATCTGAAGTGTTCTTTTAATTTTTCATTGAATAACTTTAGGGTCATTTATCATTATTGTTGTCACCTTGATAACAGTTACAGACCATTTAGCATTTAGGAGTAAAGTAAAAGCTGTTGTAACAAATAGAGCTGTTGTAACAAGTAGAACAATCCTCATAGTTCTTAAAAAGTATACAATCTTAACTATATAAAGTACTTCTGATCGCATCACATCGTTTCCATAACTGTATGGTGGTACCAATGTTTCCTAATTATTTAGTATTGCAAAAGGTTTTTTTTTTTCCTGGTCCCATATTATTATATACTTTAAATCAAAGAACAAATATCCTTTCATTAGCAGGATAGGTTATCCTTGGTTTGTGACTGCCATTGCCATTCTATCATATTGTACTACTGTTATCTTGTGATTTGCTGATTAACCAGAAGGCCATGATAAACTGAAAACCTGCTTCTTACTGCCATAAAATAGGTGTAGGATCAATAGGGTTTTCCTTTTGTCCCCAATTTTTTTATACAAATGGTGTCTGCTGGGTAGAACAAGCCCCACTACTGTACAAACATGATGATATTCCATTCTAAATGTAATCTATAGCATGAGGTATGTGGAATTTCCTATCTGTGAACCATATGACCTGTTGAACCTAACCTCCATATGCTCAGTTCTCATAATTTCTCACAGTTAATCATGCTGTGTACTCCCAACAACAGCTGGAAGGCCATACGTTCCCCACCTCTACTTGAGAATATTAAATACAAGAAGTCTACAGTCCCATGCACACTTACCTGGAAGTAGGTCCCATTGAATTCATATATAGAGTATACATGTGTAGGATTGCACTGTAGATTCTCCATAACTTGAAACTATATTATTCAAATATCTTTAACACCCAGATTCACTGCTTATCTTCAGCAAAACACTTATTTTTTTATGTACATTTTATGAACAGCCCATCTGTTTCCCAGAAAGGGAAGTCTTCATGAGGATATAATTAGCTTGTGGAGTTCTTTGTGAGCAGGGGCTGTCCCACTCTCATCATAATTGCAGAGTGTTGCATTTATAAAATAGGATTCTTTGTCTAGAGCAGTGGTTCCCAAACTTTGGTCCTCCAGGTGTTTTGGACTTAAAAGTTCCAGAAGCCCCAGGAGTCAGGAATTCTGGGAGCTGAAGTGCAAAATACCTGGAGGACCAAAGTTTGGGAACCTCTGGCCTGGAGCCTTCATCACCAATTAAGAAAATGAGATAGCTTGATGGTGTGGATATTAATATTTGTACCACACAGAGGGCCCACTTGTGTGTTTGAGACATTCGATGAGGAATCATTCCTGAAAGAGCTGGCTGTGCATTACCATGTGCTTAAACCCCATTGACATCATTGGGATTATCCCATGCACATCTTTCTCTGGATTATGCCAATTATGTATCTGTCACAGCAAAAGAAAATATTTTTGATTTAATATCAGAATGTCTATTCTTTCTGTAATGCTTTTACAAGAAATCTGTGCTTTAGCTAGATTTGTACAAAACCAAGATGCTGTAGTTGTTCAGCATACTGCTGATGCAACAAAACATTATCTACTTCTTCATTATTCCCTGCCTGTTCCAGTGTCTTTTTCTTCTAGTTAAGGTAACAGAAGAGCATACAGACTCCAGCAGCTGGCAAGTTCTGGAAAGGAGAAGGAAAAAGAGATGCATTTACTTGTAATATTGGGGAGGAGAGGGTATCTTGTTCCTGCAGGGACTTGACATCTGAAAAACCAAGATCTGAAAACAGCTCTAGAGGCATAGCTGTTAGACAGGTTGTCCAGTGTCTCAAAACTTGTCACTCTCGATTATTATATTCCTGTCTACCTTCAGAATTATTGTAGTGTAATTTCTCGGTCTTACATCTGAGACACTTGTGTCCAAAATTCTCCAGTAATATTGCTAAGGGTCAGATTTGGGAATCATGGATTTGTAAAACTTGGTAGCAAGTTATTCCTATTCTTATTCTCACATACTCAGAACTAGAACTTGCAAAATTTACTTTTATGCACTGCTCTGCCCAGAATCTCCAGCCAGCATGGCAGCTACATTGACTATAGTTCTAATAAATCAGTTTTCCAAGCTCTGCTAGGAACCCATTTTGACAGGTCCAACACTCATCTTCAGTGTAATGTGTCAAACCTGCAATGTTTGCCTTCCTAACTGGTAAAAGAACCTGTATCCAGAACCAGAATATGTGAGAATCATTGCTCTATAGTACAGTGCAGAAAGGGATCTGTATTCACTAGTATTTTCTGTTTTGGCAAGTTGAGGAGTTAAGTTCTTTGACTAGCTGTTGCAGACTGTAGTTGACAGAAGAAGGATTTAGATGGGGACAACTGCATTCATTCCCTCTGCTGCTGTAATTGAGATGGTAAGCATCCATGCTAATTTGAACCCTAACAGTAGTGGAACTTATGAGTGTTTGCTATATCATGAACTGTTGGCACCAGTTCAGTCATGTGGCTAAGCTTTCTCCAAAACAGAAACAAATAAAGCTAAGCAGCATATAGGCTTTTAATATTTCTTAGAATACTTCCAGGTGTTTTCTGAGCAGGCGGGGGGAGTATTGCGTGATTTAAATGCTGTTTCTTGTATCCTGAAATAGCAGATGTACCCAATCAGTAAGAAAAGAAGGTTCCTAGTGTAAACACTGAGAGAAGAAATCCTCTGAGTGGAGCCCATTGCATTTGTAGCCATGAGGCTAGCTCAACAGTACAAAAATTGCCCAGTGCAACTGGCTATTTATTTATTTATTTTATATCCTGCCTTTCTCCCAACAGCGGATCCAAGGCAGCATGCAACTTTTTAAAAGCACAACACAATTCAAAAACTGTTAATACAAAAGTTAAAATACAAACTAAATTTCTGTTTAAAAAACACAAGTTAAAAATAGCATTAAAAACAAGCCCACAGCATTAAAAACAAATCCAGGCTAGGCCTGGATTTATCTTAAGTTACTGTATGTTTATATTTCCCCTCTTTTTCACTCTGTGATGAATAGTGTTAATTTAAATCTATTTAAGGTAAGTGTGGGAGAAACCACAATCTTTGTTGTGGTCAGTGGTATACACAGCAGGGTTGTAAGTTTCACTTGGTTGAGAATGGAGAGGAGACTCAAGAAGACTTAAAACATCATGTTACCCTTTTCTTAGGCTTGTGTAAACTGTAATAATTGTTGTGATATCTGCTTATCTCCCCCATCCTAATTTTAAGTGCAAAAAAATAACAACAAAAACTAGCCCATGCAAAGTTTTTGCAAAAAGCAACCACCCTTACAGCATAATAGAGCCCACAATCACACCAAATTAAATTTACATGACCAGTCTGTAATTTGAAGCAGTAATGCTGTCATTTTACAGATGCTTTCCTTTGCTCGAAGGCCTAGGAATGATTCTTCCTTGCAGGACATCCCACTGATTAACTGATTTTAGTTGTTTTGGCCAACATGTAGGATTAGATCCAAGGGTTATCTTGGAAGAATGCCTTGCTGATGAGATCTATACCGTTTTCAAGGGGTTTTATACCAAGCATGGGCCTTGACTGAGGTTCTGTTGGATTATTCAGGGTGTATCTGTGCAGTGTTGCAAGAGAGCAATTGCAAGATAAATTGTGACAAAGCTGTTTTGACTGTTTGATGGGTGGTATGCAGATACCTATCTTTCCTCAAAAGCAGTTCAGTCATGGAGGATTGGGTCTCTACTGTATTTTGGTTGGTGTCCAGGCAAAGAGGGCTAAGAATGCTATGGATGAGATCTGTACTGCCTCTATATGGTTGTCCTTCAAGCAGTGCAGCCCAACATTCAGACATCAGTGGTTCCAAAATGCAAACCTTGCTATTCCTCGGGCTTTAAAGCCTTAACCTGTCTGCTGATGTGCTCAGACATCAACTGTAGTGTAAGGCAGGACTTTCATCCCATGGGCCTAATTGTCCCTACTAAGTGTTGGAATCTGGCCTATTGGAGTTTTTTTGTCAATGCCAATAAGAAGGAATATGAAAAAATGATGCCTGCCTCCTGAAAGCAGCACCAAATAGAAAAACTTGCCCTAATATTTTGTTCAGAAGCTCTGTGATACCATGGGGCTGTTGGAAGTGAAGAAGCATCAACGCTTGTTTACAACTCCGTCTGTGTGTTCCTGATCTGTATTTACTTCCTCTTTGCATGCAAAAGTCACCCCCCTGCTTCTAGTAGTTTTAGTGTTTTACAACCCTTTGTCTAAGAAGCTAGAAGCTAGCATGCTTTGAGGCAGCTCTGTCTCAAGATGTCTTACACACACTCATGAGAGTCAGCTGTAGAGACTCTTGCATTCCAAGTTAGGTAACTCTCTTCTACCTGTCTATGTTTCTTATTAAAGATGCATTATCTGCCATAATAAACACAAGTTCTGCTTTATAACTTTACTGAGCATCCTGCATGTTTTATGTCCTGTTTTGTACCAGAAGCTCAATGATGCACTGGGGGTCTGCTGCAACCTGTTCAATATAAATACCAGAACAAATCCTACAGGTTATGGGCCCAGACCCCACATAATGGCTCAAGCTAGCATAAATAGCTTTGATTCCCAAATTGAAAGGGGATGATTTTCACTCATAGCTATTCAGAGTGGAGACCCAAATGGCAGAGAAAGGGATTTTGGATGCCCTCAAGACACCAAGACCACCAGAGGAAGAAGTAAACATCGCCTGCTGGGACTACAAGAACAGTAAGGCAAGAGGTTTGATAATTCAGTGTTTAGAAGATGTTCATCTCATTCATATAAAAGAATGAGAGATTTACTAAGAATATGATTCAATCCTTAAAAGATTTTTTTGGGCAAACTCATCTGCAGGATCAAATTGAATTATACAGATCACTATTTTCCTTACAACTAAAGGCTGATGATGATCCTCTGAAACATATGGAAATGATCCTGTCCTTAATGGATAAATTGGATATAGCAGAGGGTGAACTTAATAATCAACAAAAGATTTGAGTTTTGCTGGGATCTCTACCAAACAAATTTTCACCCTTTATTTCTGGGATGAATGTGATTACAGACCCATTGTTTAAGTATGTTTTAGCTAAGTTCAGAAGAGAGGGTCAACAGATGTCTCTCTGTGGGGCCAAATTTGGCTGCAAGAGTGGAATTGTGGCTTCTGGCTCAAATTACACTGCCATAGAACAACACAAGAGAGGGGCATTTGCATCTCAAGTACCCAAGGCTGAATGGCCAGTGAGAGAAGCAGCCAGATGTTATGAATGTGGCCAGAAGGGGCATCTCTGGAGGGACAGTGTACCCAATAGGAAACTTGAAAAATCAGCCAATATTAGCTCTCACTTTAGACAAAGGTAGTCTACAGAACACCCGGGAGAGGAAGACAGAGGAGATGATCCAAGGCACACTGGATCAGGTGGTCCTCACAATTGTAAGAGTTTTACAGCAACCCAGAGTCAGTCTAATGATGGAATTATTATCATAGACTCGGGGGCGAGCAGCCTTATTGTGATGAGTACTCACATGCACAACAAGCATCAGTTCAGAATATTTTATTGATAGGATCTAGATGCATACGGTAACACTCCAAAGACAGTTCTCAGGTCCTGGCACCAAAACCCCTTTGTTAATACATTCTGTGAGTTTAGTTTTCCCACCACCACCACCTGGCTAATTGCAGTGATCAGTTCTATGCAAGCCTCCTTAAGCATTCTGAGGGAATGCCCTTGGTGTGCCGGGTAGTTTTCCACCAGCACATATCAGAACTAACTCCCAGAATGCCCTTTGCCCATGTCTGATCACTGGTGCAATTACTAACAGAGACAGCAAGGCTAATTCACTACAAAACCCAGCACCCTAAATAACTTAAGACACCAGTGACATGACACATATGGTATCACGATTAGACTTTTTCAGTGATATGACTTCCTGTGAAGCTGGAAATATTAAAGTTGTTGATGGGCAGAGCTTGCCCGTGAAGGGACAGGGAGATTGTGTTTTCCACTGTAACACAGAATGTGGCAATAATTCTGTCAAATTCTGTCTGGATGGAAATGTTTGAGCACTGGATGGAAATGTTCTGAGTGTTTCTGTTCTAACAGGCAAGGGCTTTGAAGTGCATTTCAATGGAGACTTATGCACAGTAAGCCAAGATGGGAAATTATATGCCAGAGTATTTAAGAAAGATAGTGTCTTTCAACTGGACTGTACCAGAGAGCAAGTAACTATGATAGCAAGTTGCACAAGTGCGGATTGTGTGCAGTTATGGCATTGATGGCTTGGCCAACATCATATTAATGGTATATTACAGTGATGGCGAACCTATGACACGCGTGTCAACACTGCCATGCGTAGCCATTTGTGCTGACACGCGGCCATAGCCCTCCTCCCCCTCCCCCATTCCCCCACCCACAACCTCACCACCCTCCCTAAAGTGGTGATCCGGGCTTCAAAGCCTCACTTTAGGGAGTGGGGAGGAAAGTGGCAGGTGGTGCTATGAAGCCCCGATCGCCACTTTAGGGAGCGTGGGAGGGTGGAGGAAAGTGGCAGGCGGGGACAACTGTACGTTTTGAATACTCAGTTGTCACATGAGTTGTGACAACTCATTAATTATTAATATACAATTAATAATATTGTTGATTAAACAATAAATATTATTGTGAAATAATGTTTTTTCCTCAAAGTGACATACCACCCGAGTTATCCTCAGTTTTTTGGCGATGTTTGACACACCGAGCTCAAAAGGTTGCCCATCACTGGTATATTAGGTCAAAGATAAAGATAAAGATAAAGATGTGCAGCAATGACAATACAAAGTGCATGAACTGCATAAAAGGGAAAGGTACTAGGCCTTCCATTTCCAGGAAGAGTGAAAACAGATTGAGGCAACCACTAGAACTAATCTACAGTGACTTATGTGGTCCAATTCAGACTTTGTCTAAAGCTGGGAATCATTACTTACTAAACTTTGTAGATGATTATTCCAGGTACTGTATGACTTATTTGCTACAGACTACTGAAGGAATATGTTGCAATGGTGGAGAACAAATTTGGCAGAAGACCTCAAGCTCTTCAGACTGATAACGGTGGTGAGTACATTTCACACCACATTCAAACATACATGAAAGACCAGTGCATTATACATAGGCACACTACTCCCTTTACTCCTGAGGAGATGGGACTGCAGAGAAGAAGAACAGATCACTAATGGAAATGGTGAGATGTATGTTGCTAGACTCTAAGCTGCCCAACCAGTGCCGGGGAGTGGCTGTGATGACAGCTACATACCTGCAGAATAGACTACCAACCAAAGCAACCAACAAAACCCCATTTGAACTTTAGTATAACAGAAAACCAAGCATGGGCCATATCAGAGTATTTGGATCCAGAACCTATGCTCATGTGCCAAAGGAGAAGAGGTCTAAACTAGATGACAGAGCTGAAGAAGGTATGATGGTGGGTTATGAACCTGGATGTAGAGGCTACAGAATTATTGATCCAAAAACAGGAAGGAATACAGAAGTGTTGTGTACTTTGGTGAGACTTAGAGAACAGATGTGACCCATACAGACACAGACTGCAGAACAGAAGAATCTTGTAGGAGTAATGAGTCTAAAAAAAAAATTGTATTAAAAAATTCCAGGATCTAGTCCTTTTAAAAAGCAACAAGAATTATCTCCTTTAAAAAGAGAGTTAAAAATCATTCATTTACTTTTAACTTCATGCAGAGTACAAACTTAGGAATGCTGACTTAAGCTCAATTAACATTTAAAAGGTATATTCAGAGGTCTGAGATGACTCAGTTAAATTAGACTCATTACAAAACAAAGGAGTCGGTTTAAAATGCAAATCAAAGTTTACTGAAGGTATATCAATCTCAATCTACATACTGAAACAAACTTTAAAAAGAGGTTCCTAACTAACTAATTCAGTCAAAATGAGCACATCTAGAGGCAACAGAGCAGTTTTCAAAAAGAATGCATGTTATGGTCTTCATTTTATTTTTAATTTATTTAGTTATTTATACCCCGCTCTTCAGCCACAAGGCTATCAGAGCGGCTTACAAATTGTTTTAAGCAATAGCTATTTACACATCTAACTGCATTAAACAGCTTCCAATGTGTGTTAGCTAATTGCCCCCACAAGTTGGGTACTCATTTTACCGACCTACGAAAGGATGGAAGGCTGAGTGAACCTTGGCAAACATTTGATTTTGAAAGGCACTCTAGAGGATGATGGCCTTTATCACATGGAGATCAGTGACTCAAATGCCAGTGTTGCCACTCAGTGTAAACACAAAGACTGCATAAATTTATGGCATAGAAGGTTTGCTCATCAAAATGTTCAATGCATAAAGAAATTGGCTAATCAAGAGCTAGCAAGAGACTTTCATTTCAAGAACTGTTGTGTGAATGAAAGGTGTGTGGAATGCATTAAAGTTAAGGCTACTGCACCTTCACACAAGCCTCTCACAGAAAGGCAATCTACTAAACCTCTTGAGTTGATACACTCTGATCCCTGTGGGCCATTTAGACAGAAATCAGTTGATGGAAACCTCTATTTCATGACCCTCACAGATGATTTCAGCAGGTACACCCATTGCTACCTCCTAAGGGAGAAAAGTCAAGCTTTTGAAAAGTTCAAAGAGTACTTTAATTATGTCACTAATAAATTCAATTATAAAATTCAAAATTTGAGGACAGATAATGGGACTGAATTTGTCAATAATCAATTTGATGAGTTCTTAAAGGAACATGGCATCAGACACCAGACTTCTGGGATTTATAGTCCTCAACAGAATGGTTTATCGGAGACTTAGATGGACTTACATTGCAAGTTATGTTGATGATTTGATTCTGTGCAGTTAAGACAAAGCAGATAGTCAAGAGATACTCCTGAATCTCCAGAAAGAAATAGATATTAAAAGTTTGGGAGATATCTCACACTATCTTGGAGTACAAATTGAAAGAGACTGTGATGGAAGCTTCTTTCTTAATCAAAAGCAAAAGATTATAGATCTTCTGGACTGTCTTGGCTTAAGAGATGCAAAAGATGTCCAAACTCCAATGGAAGTAGGTTTCTTAAAGAGCAATGAGGCATCTGAACGTTTGAGAGACAGTGAAAAGTACAGAACTGCAGTTGGAAAACTTCTGTACATAGCAAATTTCACTAGACCTGATATTGCAAATGCTGTTGGCATCTTATGTAGAATGGTTAATTCTCCTACTCTTTGAGATTTTAATGCAGTGAAAAGAATTAGAGGTTCCTAACTAACGAATGGTATTTAGGGTATTTAGGGTAGGAAAACAAACTCACCCAGCTTACAGTAGAAGGCTGCATGGTAAAACATCATTGCATGGTTACATGAAAGATGGCTTAAGATGTCTTAAGCTGTTCAAAGATGTCCAAGATTGCTCCAGCCTGATGGAGACTCAACACTTTAAGAGAACTTACACAAAGCAATAAAATTTATATTAGGTCATGTGTGGAATGACCCAGCACTCCAGTTGGCTGGAAGTGCCCAGTGAATAAGAGAAAGGGAATTTTGAGAGAACAAAATGCATGCAGGGAAAAACCCTAGACTTATCTAAGATTGTGAATGAGGTACACAAGATTGCTTTTACATTACAATGATTATTTCCCCACATACTACAAATCTCACAACACAGAACAGGAAATAGCCTACTGGCCTAGATGTGGAGACGAAGCCTGCCTGCCTCAGACACCCATCGTAAATGAAGAAGTGGAAGTGAAAACACAAGCAGAAGGTGATGTAGAGCAAACAGGATTAAGTTCAGAGCTGGAAGTCACCACAGAAGCAGACAGGGATCTGGAACCAGAATTTAGATGCTCATCCTGGTCAAACAGAGGAGTGACATTTCTACGCCTGTCCTACCTTGCAAGGACAGTGGTGCCATATGAACCTTCCACTTGGGAAGAAATCGAAAGGCTGCCCACAGCAGAAGCAAACAAGTGGAAAGAAGCAACACAGGAAGAAATAGACTCCCTACACAAGAATCAAACCTGGACACTCACAGAACAGCGAATTGGTAGGAAGCCTGTGGGGAGCAAGTAGGTCTTTAAAATCAAAACAAGATTCAGAAGGGGAGATCCAGAGATACAAAGCCAGATTAGTAGCCAAGTGCTACTCCCAGAGATATGGGGAGGACTACAATGAAATTTTTGTGCCTGTGGTGAGAGATGCCACAATAAGAACACTTTTGAATGTGGCTGCATGTTGAATACTTGGATGTCCGGACATCTTTCTTAAATGGACAACTCAAGGAAGAGATCTACATGGAACAACCTCCTGGATTTAAAAAAGAAGGAAGCAAATCACTTGTTTGCAAACTTCAAAAAGGCCTTTATGGTTGAAAACAAGTCGCCATAGCTTGGAATGAAAGAAACTAAATGAGATGCTAATCAAGGAAAGCTTTACACAAGGCAAGGCTGATCCCTGTCTCTACACACGATACAAAGATGACAAATGGACCTACATTTTGATTTATGTTGACGATTTGATTTTAGCTTACCAAGATGAGACTGATAGTGAAGAAATCTTAAACCATCTAAATAATGAGACAGAAGTGAAAAGACTAGGAGGCATCACTTATTATTTGGGAATGTAAGTAGAGAGAGAGGAAAATGGAAGCTATCTTCTCAGTCAAAAGCAAAAGATTTGTGAATTTGTGGAATACTTAGAACTCAAGGAGGCCAATCCAGTGGCCACACCTATGGAAACAGACTACTTTAAGAAAGATGAGCACAGTGAGCCTCTACCAAATAATAAATACAAAAGTGCTATAGGAAAGCTGCTGTACCTAGCTACCTCCACGAGACCAGATACTGCTTCAGCAGTTGGAATTCTCTGTAGAAAAACAAACACACCAAAAAGAAAGTATTAGAATGCAGTAGAGAGAGTGGGCCGATATTTAAAAGGTACTGCAGACTTAAAGTTAAAGCTACCAGCCACTAGCAGTCCCAGACCGTGGAAAATGTAGCATACTTCTTGCACCCCTGCTTAGTAAGTTTAGGAAATTCTTTGCATGCTTAAATGTCTACCCCCCCTTCTCATTTCAGGCTATCTTGGCCATTTGGAGCTATGGGGTGACCATTGAGTCATTCATCACATGGCCTCCTAATTTAAATACTTTATAATCCTTTGTGTCCCTACTTATGGGGTCTTTGAAGCTTCTCCATGAGGAGGCTTCTCTTCCCCTTTTCTCCCCTTCCTACCATGCACCTGACTTACAAACATGAAGAAAGTAGATGAGCTCTTGCTTACTTACAACCACCTCCTTGTCTGAGGAAATATTAGTAGCTTACACAGATGCAGATTGGGCTGAAGAGCTTACAGATCGTAAATCCACCAGTGGAAACCTATTCTATGGAGGTGGAGCGGTGAGCTGGATGAGCAAGAAGCAACAGGCTGTAGCACTTTCCTCTACTGATGCAGAATATACATCAGCTGCTCAAGCATGTCAGGAACTTATGTGGCTATGCCAGTAGCTAGAGGAACTTGGCCTAATTGAACCAAAGCCTGTAAAGCTTCATTGAGATAACCAAAGCTGCATACAACTCTCACAAACTGGGAGAGTCAATTTACACACAAAGCACATTCACATGAAGCATCACCTGTTGAGAGATCTACAGGAGAAGGAGTTTATTGAGATGGCGTATTGTCCATCTAGAGAAATGATAGCAGACATTCTCACAAAGCCACTCCCTAGAGACCACTTCCAGTTCCTGAGAGAGAAGATGAATCTTGTGGACTTCAACAAGCATAGCTGAGAAGGGGTCCTGTCTGAGAACCTGATTTGAAAACCCCTTCAGACAGGAGAGGGCCTGCACGGAACTCCAGCGGATGCATCAGGGCAGTCGGCCCATGGCTGAGTATGCAACAGAGTTCTGGTGGTTGGCGAACCAGATCCCAGAAAGGACTGAAGCCACTAAAGTCCAGTATTTTTGGGACGGGCTCAACACCAACATCCTGGAGTGGGCACTAGTGCAAGGCAACCCAGAGACTCTTCTTGGATAGGTTTGGATGGCAGGCGAGGTGGAGGCACTATGGCAGTGTCAAGCTGGCCAAGGGTGGGTTAGTAAGCCAGCAGGTAGGCTAAGAAGCCAGCATGCCATGCAACCACCCCAGCAGAGAGAGTGATACTGGTGGATGTAACTAGGATTGTGCCTACGGTGCAGCAAGGGAGGAAGTCGGATTGCAGAGTGCCCATAGGAGACCACCAGCAGTGGAAAGAAAGAGGAGGGCCAGAAGAAGGCAGAGCGATGACTTTCACCATGGAAACCTCTGGGGCAGCCCAAGTTGAAAGCCACCATGCAAACTGTGATCAAAGGCCACCCAGTGGGTGAGTTGTCATGGGAGACCAAGGAGATAGGTGGCTCATGTTCATCCAAGGGGGAGCTGGTGGGAAATGGGCAAAGCTTGCCCTAGTGAGCACCAGAGGGCAGGCTGAACCAGAAGGGCACCCACAGTCTGGTGAGTGGAGTCAAAGCGCCAATGTTTATTAAAGCAAAAATATGGGCAACAGGGAAGGGACTCCCCCATAGAGTATTGGCCATGCTAGACAGTGGGTGCACACAAGTTCTGATCCACCCAAAGAGCTGGGTTTGAAGACTCAGAAACTGGAAACCCCTATCAAATTCACCCAGATGGATGGTGGGCCAATGAAGGGGGGGTCTCGCTTGGTGCAAAACCGAGCCCATTCAACTAAAGATGGGAGGGTGTAGTGAAACTATTATGTTCATGATTGCCCTGGGGATCATCCAAGCCATGGAAGTGGGACTGAACTGGTTGAAATATCACAACCCAGACATGGACTGGGTTAAGGAGATTGTCCATTCACTGACCCTGTTTGTGTGCAAGAGCACTGTGTGGGAATGGAACTAGACAGAAAGGAGGAAGGAGCTCCTTTACCTGGAATGCGAAGGAATCCAGATAGACAAGCTCAGACAATAGTTATGGGGGAAGTAAGCGACTTACCAGCAGAGTATCAGGAGTGGTGGATTGTGTTTGAGTAGGAGAAATGTGACATACTTCCCCCCCCATATACCCTCGGACTGTGTCATTGAGTTGGTATTGGGTGCAAAATTACCCAAGTATTCTGTATTCAATGCCCCCAACTGAAATGGAGGCACTAAGAGAGTAAATAGATAAGAATGTAGCCGGGGGGTCATCAGACCAACTGCATCAACTCTGGGCCCCCCAGTCCTTTTCTGATGGAAGAAAGATTCCCCCCTGAGATTCTGTATTGATTACTGTGGCGTCAACGTTGTGAGCATGTCTAATCAATACCCATTACCCCTAATGAAGAACATGTTAGCCCATCTGGCTAAAGCCAAGATATTTACAAAACTGGATTTACAAAAACTGAGGGAGGTGTATTACTGAGTTAGAATCAAAGAAGGGGATGAATGGAAAACTGCCTTTAATTGCCAGCTGGGGTCTTTCAAGTTTTGGGTTATGCCCTTTGGACTCTCCGAGGTCCCAGGGATATTCATGAACCTGATCAATGATGTGTTACAGGAGTTTTTGTACAAATGGGTGTTGGTGTACCTAGATGATGTTTTGATTTATTTGGAAGAATACACCTCCCATGTGAAGCTAGTGAAAAAGGTGCTAAGTAAGCTAGCCATGTAAGTTAGCTAACAATGTAAGCTAGCTGAGAATCATTTTATGCTAAACTGTCAAAGTGTGAATTCCACAAGACCAAACTAGACTACCTGGGGTACCACATCTCCAGCAAAGGGGTGGAGATCGATCCAGAAAAGGTGAATGGTGCCTTAGCCTGGGAGGCCCCAAGAACACACAACAGTTGCAAAGTTTCTTGGGTTTTGCACTTTTTACCATGCCTTTATCCCCAGCTTTGCTGAAATGGCTCTGCCCCTAACTGACTTGTTGAAAACCAAAAAGAAGGATAAAAATAAGAAGGTGGGTTGCCCCAAATCAAAGAAGAACCACCCCAGAAAATAGTGTGAACTGGGAAGTGTCAGATAGGCTCAAAAAACTATTTACCTCCGAACCTGTGTTAAAGCATCCCAATCCATTGAAAACATTCATAGTACAGGTGGATGCCTCCGACATGGGTATGGGGGCAGTATTGTTGCAGAGGGATGAGTTGCGGAACTAAGGCCCTGTGCCTATTTGTCACACAAGTTTAATGACACTGAGTGGAACTGGCCAGTATGGGAGAAGGAAGCCGGGCCCATCAAATTGCATTCCAGATGTGGAGGCATCTGTTGGAAGTGGCATCTGAACCCTTTGAGGTCTGGACAGACCACAAAAACCTTGAGGTGTTATACACCCCATGTAAGCTGAGTCCAAAACAAATCCGATGGTCAGATTTTTTCTATAAGTTCAACTTCACACTGAAGTATCTCCCAGGAAAGAAAAATTTTCTGGCGAACACCTTATCCAGGCTACCACAACGTGAGAGTAAGTGGAAGGAGGTCGTGGACACAGTGTTTGGGCTTCTTAGTTTGGGTTAGGTGTCACAACAAGATGCCAAGCAAAAGCAAAGCTAAAGGAGTCTCTCGTCCCCAAATCCCAGCCAAAGCCCGAGGCTACACCGCCCAGACTGCCTGAAACCAGCCAACTGGGCGACAAGGTGAAACCAGGGCTAGATGCAGGTTTGAGAAGCCAAATTGATGATGATGATGATGATGATAATAATAATAATAATGTTTATTTATACCCCGCTCCTCTGCTAAAAACAATCGGGGTGGCTTCCAACAATTAAAACATTATAATAATGACTAAAAACACCACCCACCCCCATCCTCCCCCATAAAAACTATAGAATTAAAACCTTCTAACTAAAAACACATTAAAAACAAGTATATACATAATTTAAAAAGAGCCAGAAGACGCAGCTCCTGAGGCCGGGATCTAGTCAGGAACGGCCTGCCGAAAGAGATCGGTCTTTAGTGCTTTTTAAAACCTACTCAAGCTTGTCAGCTGACGGATTTCGTTCGGCAGGCCATTCCATAAATTGGGGGCAATTACTGAAAAGGCCCTCTGGGAGGTTGCAGACAGCCTAGATTTTTGTGGCTGAAGCAAATTCCTCCCAGAGGACCGGAGTGCGTGGGGAGGATTGTATGGGAGGAGGCGGTTCCGGAGATAAGTTGGACCTAAGCCATTTAGGGCTTTAAAGGTAATAACCAACACCTTATACCGGGCCCGGAAACTGATAGGCAGCCAGTGGAGAGATTTCAATACTGGGGTTATATGATCTCTCCGAGATGTTCCCGAGACAACTCTGGCTGCCATATTTTGTACCAACTGAAGTTTCTGGACCAAGCACGAGGGTAGCCCCATGTAGAGCGCATTGCAGAAATCCAGACAAGAGGTTTCCAGCGCATGCACCACAGTCTCGAGGTCCCTTACTTCCAAGAAAGGGCGCAGCTGGCATATCAGCCGAAGCTGATAACAAGCGCTCCTGGCCGTCGCATTCACTTGACTCATCATCTGAAGCGATGAATCAAGGAGCACCCCCAGACTGCGAACACAGTCCTTAACGGAGAGCATGACCCCGTTCAGGACTGGAGGTTGCAATCCAACTCCTGGTTTTGGGGCCGCTACCTTGAGCACCTCCGTTTTGTCTGGATTTAATTTCAATCTGTTTTTCCTCATCCAGCCCATTACTGCTTTAAGATAGTCATTAAGAGGAGAGATGCCATTAGAATTCGAGGCCAATGATCGGGACAATGAGAAATAGATCTGGGTGTCATCAGCGTACTGATAACACCCAGCCCCATATCTCTGAATAATCTCACCCAGCGGCTTCATATAGATGTTAAACAGCATTGGGGACAGGATGGCGCTCTGCAGAACACCACAAGCAAACTCCTTTCTGCCGGAGCAGCTGTCCCCGAGCCACACCCTCTGGGACCTGCCCGAGAGGAAGGACCAGAACCACTGGAGCACAATGCCTCCAATTCCTAACTGTAGTATGTGGGGAAATAATCATTGTAATGTAAAAGCAATCTTGTGTACCTCATTCACAATCTTATTTAAGTCTAGGGTTTTTCCCTGCATGCATTTTGTTCTCCCAAAATTCCCTTCTCTCATTTCACTGGGCACTTCCAGCCAACTGGAAGTGCTGAGTCATTCAACACATGACCTAATTGGAATTTTATTGCTTTTGTGTAACTACTCTTCTGAATCTGACTCTCCATGAGGATGGATGTATCTTAGCCATCTTAAGCTTTCCTGTAACCATGCTATGATGATCGGAACCCAACCCACTGCTGTAGGCTGAGTGAGTTTTATTACCTAAATACCTTTAGTTAGGGACCTTTTCTTAAGTCTGTTTTTAGTATGTAGATTGAGATTGAAATACCTTCAGTAAATTTTGTTTTGCATTTTAAACTGACTCCTTTGTTTTGTAATGAGTCTAATTTAACTGGGAGGATCCCAGATCTCTTGAATACACTTTTAAATGATAATTGAGCTTACAAGTCTGCATCTTAAGCACACTCTGCATGAAGCATGAAGTCAAAAGTGACTGAATGATTTTAACTCTTTTTAAAGAAATAATTCTTGTTGTTTTTAAAGGACTAGATCCTGGAATTTTTAAATACAATTTTATTTTTAGACTCATTACCTTCCCACACTAACCCACTCAGGCGATCCAGGAGAATGCCATGATCTATCGTATCGAAAGCCGCTGAGAGGTCCAGAAGCACCAACAGGAACGCATTACCCCTGTCGATCCTTAGACGCAGATCATTGGTTAAGGCAACCATGGAAGTCTCAACTCCAAAACCCATTCTGAAGCCAGTTTGAAATGGGTCTAGATAATCAGTTTCATCCAAGACCACTTGGAGTTGAAGAGCAACTGCCCTCTCGATCACTTTGCTTAAGAATGGTAACATAGAAACCGGCGTATAGTTGTTCATGTCCAGGGGGTCCAGGGAAGGTTTTTTTCAGGAGCAGCCTAACCGCTGCTTCCTTTAAACAGGATGGAACACATCCTTCCCTGAGGGATGCATTGATGATGTCCTTAAGTAAGACCATCAAGGCATCTCCCCTGGATGGCCAGCCATGAAGGGCAAGGATCAAAAGGGCAGGTCGTCTTGATCACTCTACCAAGTAGCTTGTCCACATCCTCAGTACTCACGGATTGAAATTGATCCAGTAAACTTACATCAACGGAGTTGCTGGACACCTCGTCAATTGTTTCTGTCAAAATGGTGGCATCTAAGTCAGCTCTTATTCGAGAGATTTTATCTGCAAAGTAGTTGTTAAATGCATCACAGCAGGCCATTGTTGGGTTAAGCAATGGGTTCTGCGCAAGTATAACCTGTGTCATCTCCCTTACCACCCTAAACAGCCCTGCTGGATGGGACTCTGCAAATGCAATATGTGCAGAGGAGAAGGATCTCTGCACTGCACATATTGCCTCTCGATAGGACCAAAGAAAATTCCTATGTCGAGTTCTGTCGGATAAGAGTTGAGTTTCCACCAGAAGGCCTTGAATCAGGACCCTTGGTTCCAAGCGAATTAGGGGAAAGTAACTATGAGACATGAGACAAGGCTTGGCTTGGAAAGGGGACAAGATCTATGTACCGAGTGAATTGAGGTGCCAGGTGGTAAAGCAAAGGCACGATGTGAAGAGTGGTGGTCATTTTGGCTATGTAAAGATATTACATTTGGTGTGCAGGCAATTTTGGTGGCCAAAAGTGAGGACGGAGGTAGAGGACTATGCCAAAGGGTGTCATTCTTGTGCAATGGCTAAAAGGGGCCCACGCAAGTTGAAAGGGCTGTTGCAGCCACTACCCACCCCTTCCAAGCCCTGGGAGGTTATCAGTATGGACTTTATAGTGGAACTGCCAGAGAGCAAGAAAAAGACTACCATATGGGTGGTGGCTGGCCTATCCTCAAAACAAGCCCACATTGTAATGTGCAAAAACATTCCCACAGCCCAACAATTAGTCAAAGTGTCTGTCCAGCATATATACTGCCTACATGGCATGCCTGCCAAGATTATATCGGATTGGGGCACCCTATTTACATCACAGTTCTGGAAAGCTTTTACAAAACTGTTAGGGATTGAACTGGGGATTAGCAGTGCCCATCATCCACAAACAGATAGGAAAATGGAGAGAATAAATGGGATTTTAGAGTATTACTTGCATCGTTATATATAATTTCCAGCAATCAGACTGGGTAGACCTATCACCTTTTGCAGAAGTGGCATACAACAATGCTGTGCATCAAAGCACAGGGCACTCCCCCTTCAAAGTGATCTATGGCCAGGACTTTGACCCACTACCTTTGGGGAAAGTAGACAATAAAGACCCAGTCCCACTGATCCAATGGAGTACTGAAATTAAGGAAGTGTGGCCGAAAGTGATCAAAGCCCTGGATTTTGCCAAATCTGTATATAAGAAACAGGCGGACAGGAAGTGTGAGCCAAATCCTGCCTATGAGGTGGGAGACAGGGTTATCTATCTATGAAATTTCTAAAGAGTCCTCAGCCATCTTAAAAAACTCTGGGTCCTGAGTACATTGGTCCTTTTCACATATCCCATGTAATTAATCTTGTTGCCTATGAATTGGAATTGCTTAAGACATATCATAATGTGCACCCTGTCTTCCACTCTAGTCTACTGAAACCTGCTCCTCCTTTGAGTACCTGGCACCCTGTTCCAGAGGACCCTCTCCCACTGATGGTGGATGAGAACAAACATTTCAAAATTTCTGAGATCCTAGACTCCAGGAGACGTAACGGGACTTTACAGTATTTAGTACATTGGAAACATCTGCCAATGAGCCATGCAGAATGGGTGGATGTCACCCATGTTCAAGCACTGTGGCTTTTGGCCAGGTTCCACAAACACTTCCTAGATAAGCCTGGATGACCTTACTACGTTCTTATTGTGTTATGGATGATTCTTTTTGTTATTATATTTTCCTGTCTACTGTGTTGGTTGCGGGAAGGGTTTTTGTTTTTGTTTTGCTTTGGGGAAGTGGTATATCAGGTCCCTGGTGCTATTTGCTAATCAGAATGCTGTTTGCTGTTTAGTGCTTAGGTGGCTGGGATATGCAGTAGTTAGCATTACTAGGCCTGTACTTCACACTACCAGTGACCTGACATGAACAGAAGGCATTTTGGGAACTGGGGCTGGTATGTCTTGGGGAAATGTCTCAGCAGTGCACCAAGGTCACTGGCTGCTGTAGAATGCTTGAGAATGTTTTAGAAGTTCTGCATAACTATAGATAACTGTAATGACTGGGTGGTGGGGGGTAAGAAACTGAAACTGGCAGATTGTATTAATGAAGGAATTTTGCCACCCAAGCCTCAGAACTGTCTATGCAGTGTTACCGTATGCATCTATATCCTGACAATAAAAGCAATCTTAATCGATGCCTGTTGTGCATGTGAGTAGGTGTTAACAGTGTTCACCACAGCAAGGATCATGAGAGGACTTTCTCTGGGCTTGTCTACACAGGCAAAACAAACAAACCAAAAAAAAAAAAACACAAAAAAACCAAAACCAAAAAACTACCATGCGTACCCCATATTCATGGCATAGTTGATTGATGATGTTTTTGACAATGCACATTTTCACTGGGGTTTCTATTGGAAACTCTGGATCTGTAAGATTTGTGGTTTGCTCTGGATTTGAGGAGAAAACCCAGATTTTTGGCCATGTGGTGGCCGAGGATTGGCTTCGGAGCAAAGCTGGGGCAAGGTTTCTGGTGAATAGGACACCGTTCTGACACTTTATTTTATTTTATTTTTCCAATTGTGTGCATACCTGGATAAGCATATCTTCACTTATCCAGTAATACAGTACTCTGGGACCACTCAGATATTATTTGCAAGCATGAGCAAACGGGGGTGGGGGAGAGAACCGTGAGCAGCCCTGGCTATGTGGCTGGAAATAGTCTGACATATGGGACACATGATCATTTTAGGACCACCCTTTTACTCTGACACAGATTACAGTGTGGTGAGATATTCTTACCTACAATCAGACAAGCCCAGTGCATGTGGTGTTCACGGGGCTGCTGCAAATTGAAGAAATCCACCATGGCAATGAGGTAGGTGTGGGGTTTCCCTGCCAGTGTTGGCAAGCCCATAGTCACTGCTCCCAGGCTATGGAACTCTTTTCCACAGGATGCTTGGCTGGCTCCCTATCTGCTCTCCTTTAGCCTGCTGACAAAGACCTTTTTATTTAGATAGGCTTTGGGCTATTAGCTGGTTGCTGCAGGAGGTAATCTAATAAAGGGTGCTATACTTGTATTCTCATTGTTATGTTTTAAATGTTTTAAAATCAGTGTTTTCAATTAGTGTTGTTTTTAATAGGATAGTTTATTCCATGTGTTTAAAACTTTTTTTTTACCATTATCACTAATTTTAAGCTGTATTTTGTTTTAATCAATGTTGTGAGTCACCTTGGTTTGCCCATAATGGAAGGAAGGCATAATAGAAGGAAGGCACAATAGAAACGTATAAATAAAAGTATAAATAAATACACATGCACCTTCTGACTTAAGTCTTCTTTTGAATAATTGGCTGATTAGATACTGAGGCAACAAACAATGATGCTAGGTGAAAGTGGTTGCTCCTGTACATTCAGGAGATCAAGAGATAACTATATTGATATGAGTTGTTTATCATGTCAGTTCACACAAAGTTGCAAAGAAGAGCTAGGATAATTTTGGGGAAATGTTGCTATAGACAGGAATTAGAAGTGAACAGCCAGACCTATACACCTCCCATGACCTCTGCCCCAAGCCCTCCCTCATTCCTTTCCACCCCTGTTGGAATAAATTTGGTTATTGAGCTATATTAAACTTTATGTTAGTAAGACTTTCCTTATCATGTATTGATAACAATACCATTATAATTTGTTGGACTGTTAAATTGTAGCCAGTTTGTCCTGGATTGTGGTACAATGGTTGAGAATTTGCTGGAGGGTTTCCACAGTTTACTCTGTTTTGGTAATATGTCTGTAAATCTAAGGGAGAGTAGATTTAGACTGTGATGTTATCCACATATGGATTATTAATTTTGTATTTCATTTTTCATCTTGTTGGTTTTGGTCTTGAACTGGAGGGATGAGTTGAATTCACACACAGTGAATCTGTGTCCATGCAAAATGGATGTTATTATAGTGGAGAGTCCATGTGATCTGGAGTCTGCCTGTTCTAATGGGATTTTGTTGTCAGTAATAAGGCAGGTTATAGCTTAGGAGTGCTCTTGGATCTGGCTTTGTTCCTGGAGGCACAGGTGGCAGTCTTGGGCAGGAATGCTTTTTATCAATTTCAGTCAATATTCCAGCTGTGACTGTTTTTGTGCAATAATCATTCTTGTCTTCATACATTTATGGGATTGAGAATTACAAATATTGATAGAGGTGGGCTTTCTGTCTTTCCTCCTGGTGCCTCCACCTTCTGCTGTGTAGTGGATAGATCCCTATGTAGGACCTTTGTGGGTATAGTCCCCCATTTGTGGTATGCATATTCCAGGGAGGTTCACTTGGCTCCTGTGCCGCCATCTTCTCAGTGTTTTCATTTTGTTTTTATTGTTTTCCCCCTAAGCTTTTTAGATCTCTCAAGACCCTTAATGTCACTGTAAGATTTTTTTTTAGCTCTCTTACCTTGTATCCACTAATCCCTTAAGTTTTAATATTTTATTTAATATTTTTTATTTTCTTCCATGATTGTTTTATTTTCCTTTATAAGAGGTAGTGTTTTTCATTGTATGCTATTATCTCTGAAATTTGTTAAATGTATGGTGGTAGTGGTGGTGGTGATAGTAGCTAGAGTAGCAGCAAATCAGTGCCGTACCAGACAAACACATACATAAATACTACATGTACCAATCATCGTCCTGCCATTGAAAATTGTTCAGAAACCATATGCAGTGTCAAATATGCTTCTTTGTATAGACTTAATAGATGATAAGCACTATTACTAAATATGTGAATTATGTGGATTATATATACACAAGTGAGACTAACAGTGCTAAGTGAGAGGGAGCAGTAATCATGTGGCCCTGCAGACATTGTTGAGACTGCAACTCCTAGCTGCCCTAGCTAGGAAAGCCGTTGATGAGGACTTGTTGGAAGTTGTGTGATTACAACACCTGAAAGCCTTGTGATTCCTTCCCTTGCTTTTTGAGGAATGTTTCTACTCAGGGATTTTGATAACCTTTAATAGGAAATGTAAATTGCTGCACATGCTTCTTTGTATGTGAGAGATAGGGGGAAGGAGAATTGTGTGGGAGAAAACAGGAGAAAAATGTGTTTCAGGTATATGCAAAGAGTAAAATGCAGCAAAAGTAAAGCCATGAAGTTTGTGACACAGACCCCTAGAGGTCTGCCAGTTCCATAGTGAGGGGAGTTCTTGGGAACAGGAAGAAGATCCTCTTTCTGTTCCCTTGCTCCTTTATATAATTTCTGTATACTGCAAGGATGAAATAAATGTTTTACCCAAATGACACATAATGCCTCAACTGTAATCTCCCCACCCTCCTTCGTGTGCTTTTAGATGCCTGAATAGGCTAGTTCCGTTTCTGTCTCATCCCTCTATTTCCCTCTTAGTTTTTGTTTACAAGAGACACCCTAGCCTTCTCTGTCCAGCATCTATTGAGAATGTATGAAACCATAGACTCATTTTTTCATGTGGGTGTTAGGTGGAAGTAGGAAAGGCTCCTCTGGTGCAGTCATTTGCCTTCAACATGTGGCACAATGGAGAAATGCTCCACTGTAGTCATACAACATCTGGAATTGTAGTCCTTCAACATCTGGAAGTGAGCCATAAGTTCCTCTCCTCTGTTTTGAACCTTCTCCTCTCTCTCTCTCTCCCCCCCTCCCTCTCTCTCATTAGCATAAGGACATATTGAAAGTACTTGGCATAGTCTTGCATAAGAGCTTGCACATACCAGCATATGGAACTCAAGGTTGTCCACTGGATTTTGTAGCCCACTATTCTCAACTTTAACTGTTGCTGGCTTCCAAAGTTTCAAACAGGATTCTTTGTCTTGTCTACAGATCACTGGTAATATCTCCAACCCAAATATTATTGAGGCCTGATCTTGCTTAACTTTTGAAATCAAACAACAATGTGTTCAGGGTGATGCGGTGGTATGGAAACTTGTGCATACCAGAGAGGCCAGAATGACTGGGGATCTGGCAGCTATAGTTCAAAAAGTAACTTTTTTAATGTCCTGCCACATATAGAATAATTCAGCTGAAATTGGGATTCTTTCATGCAGCAGTCCTTCAGTTGGTCAGATATGGGCCTTCTCTGATCAGAAGGGTTTTCTACACCATGAATCCAAGTCATTGCATTTGTATATTTGTTCTATGTTGATATTTTCTAGGATTAGCAAATTCTTGGGTGAATGCATCCATGTTACTGGTGCATTGTTGTACC
The DNA here is from genome assembly GCA_030847615.1 of Gambelia wislizenii. Classification (NCBI taxonomy): domain Eukaryota; kingdom Metazoa; phylum Chordata; class Lepidosauria; order Squamata; family Crotaphytidae; genus Gambelia; species Gambelia wislizenii. The sequence goes on from JAUMIR010000004.1 coordinate 105,949,639, forward strand.
ATCAATTAACAAATCCTGCACGTAGTTAAGGGCACTTAAACCTTGTTGAAGTGAGTGTTTTTTTAAGTAACCTAACTAGCAGAATAGCAGCCTAAATCTTTATTATTTCAGTAGTTCCATCAGTTGTTTGCATGTTGTTAGTCTGGATTGGAAGAATTTCATTGATGCTTTAGCCCTAAACACTCAATATTTAGAAGGCACTTTGTAGTATCTTACAGATCAAAGTAAATGATATGATAATCTAATAAAAACGAATACTGTACTTCCAAATGTGATCATATAATTCTTACCCATCCTACAAATAAAAGCTTCCATGTACTTATCTACACTATGGGGGGAGGGAATCCAGCATCACCTCACAGTTTCCTGGTCTGCCATGACTCTGCAGTGATGCTGTTAATGCCACACACAGGACACATAACCAGCCACACACTACTGCTCTACTGTTTTCCCACTTCCCAGCATGCATACATTGACCTGTCAACCAATAGGCATTATTGTTTTCCTGTCAATCTATTTGAACCACTCGGATTGGATGCCTCCCCCCTCCAATCCCCTTTCCCCCTTTTCAGCCCAGTGAGGGGACTTCAAATGTACACACATAACAAACACTGAAAGAAAAAATATGTTGGGGTGTATGAGCTTAAAAATTAAAAAAATCATTAACATTCTAGGGAGCAAGCCCTTTGGGAATATCTTCTACAGTAAAATAAAACTTCTAGTATAGCAGAGCTAGCAGAAACAGAAACGGGACAGACCCAAACAGTACTTACTGTACAGTACTTAGTAAAGTACTGTAAACCACACAGTCATTAATGCTGCTTAAACAAAAGAAAGACAAACAACTTCTTCTTTAAAAGAATACTTAAGCATTTACTAATAGGTCTTGCAATCTACATATTCATGGTAAGCTAACATCCTAACTGGCTAAAAGGATTTAGGGTAGGGTTAGGGTAGAATAAAACACTATTTTATTTACATTTATATTATTTATATTTATTATATGTTCAGCCATGAGATCAATGGTGAGGCAGTAGATGGGGCCATGTGTCACCATGTTATTTAAAAAATTAAGTGCCAGGCACAGCCAAGCCAATTCTCCTCTCATCAGCCTCATGCTTCCTTTTTCAGAACTCAGCACTGGGCACAGCTAAGTCTAGCTGATTCCCTCCCAACCCCATTAGCCTTTGTTGTCTCCCCCTCCCCGTCCTGATTGGGGGGGGAGGATTGGTTTGGTTTGGCTGTGCCCAGGGCAGAAGTAAAAAAAAAAAAAAAAAAGCAACACACACCGTGCTTACCAGAACCAACCAGTCCTGCCCGCTAAAAACTCCTGTCACACTGAAGCTGCCCTGGAGTTCTGGCTACACACAGGATTATCCAGATTTGGGAGAAAGTCTGGGTTTTTAAATTATTTTATTTATTTGATTTCTTTGGCACCTTTCTCCCAGATTGGGACCCAAGGTGGCTCACAACACGTAATTTTTTTAAAAAAAAAGATACGACGATTAAAAGGTTAAAAACAATTGAAATCGTTAAAATTTAAAATTATATAAAAACATATAAATGTTAAAAGAATAAAAACAATAAAACACATCCTCATAAAGGCCTCTGTACTCGCAGCTACAAATTAAATGCCTCCTGGAATAAAAATGTCTTTGCCTGCTTGCAAAAGGAAAGCAGGGAGGGGGCCAGCCTAGCCTCCTGTGGAAGGGCATTCCAGAGGGTAGGAGCAGCCACCGAGAAGGCTCTCTCTCATGTCCTCACTAGACGAGCCTGTTAAAAGGTGATTTAAAAAAACAACAACACATTAAAGCCCTATAAACTGGATTCCTTGCAGATTCCTTGTGAATCCTCCATAACATTGTGTGAACTGATTGCAGTGACTACAGGGGCAGTACAGATTTTTAGTAAGTGTAGATAGTTTGTGCTTCAGCTAAGGTCAGTGACTACAATTGATACTTTTTATGAAACTTGAGTTTAATAAAATGTTCATAAATGTTCCTTAGTTGAAGGATATTTTTGGCAAGCAATTCCTTCTCCATTGGTTTGACATTAGAATGCACCAGTTCAGAATGTCAATTTGAAAATTTATACACATGCAGAACTTGACAAAACCCCTAATTTTGAGCAGTTACTAAGCTTAATGGATTGGCTTTGTTTGGGTAATGATATATAAACCTATCAGTTGATTCTCTTATTTGTTTGGAAGTAAGATCTGTTACTTTTTTTATTATTATTTTTTAAATTTATTTAGTTATTTATACCCCGCTCTTCAGCCACAAGGCTATCAGAGCGGCTTGCAAATTGCTTTAAGCAATAGCTATTTACACATCTACGCTGCATTAAACAGTTTCCAGTGTGTGTTAGCTAATTGCCCCCCCACAAGCTGAGTACTCAATTTACCGACCTATGAGAGGATGGAAGGCTGAGTGAACCTTGGAGCCCAATGGAATCGAACTTGCAACATGGTGGCTTGCAGTACTGGCATTTAACTACTGCGCCACCAGGGCTCCTTTACGTTTAATGCCAGTTAATCCCAGGTAGGTATTAATGACAGTTAATCCCAGGTAGGTATGTGTATAGGATTGCAGCCTAAATGGATATTAATGATATAGAAATCTATACTGATGGTTGGGAAGAAAGTTTCTAACATCAAGATGAGCTTAATGAATGGGGGATTGGGAATCAAATAATTTTATTCTGGGAATACTTGCTTTCATAGATTGTATGAGCTGAGTTATGTGATTGATTTTTTGCCACAGAAGTAGACTAATGAAGTCAAGGAATTCTCCTTTTAAAGTAGCTGGGAAGGCATTACTCTCCTAATATTTCATTGAGGTTATAAAGGAGATGGATGGGTTGAGATTACCTATTGCTAATCTGTTAAAACTGCATGAACTCCATACATTGGTTATATTTCCCCAAAGTATATGGACTTATTGACTGAACAAAGCAATGTTGATTTCGTGTAGTAAATGCATTTCTAGTTCTGTGATCTCTTCTGAAATGGTTCTTACCATGGTCCTTTATGTTTTGTTCTTCTACCACATGGTATAATCTGAATGGCCATAGGATATTTTCATCCCATGTTGCATTAATGCATTTCTAGTTTTGTGATCTCTTCTGAAATGGATCTTACCATGGTGCTTTATGTTTTGTTCATCTACCACATGGTATAATCTGGATGTCTATAGGATATATTCATCCCATGTTGCATTATATTCTGAAGAAAGTTCACTCTGCTCTACAGTAGATTAATAGACCACACTGGAGCATGTTTGACCAACTGAGTGTTGAGTTAAATTTAAAAGGATAAGTCAGTCCAGTTCAGTTTCAGTTTGCCAAATGGGTTCCAGATGGGGTATTTAAGGCCTGCTGCATCGTCTGATTTGCCAATGAACTGCCTTTTTTCCTTCAAAATAATTTTTTTCCATGCAAAAACTATAATTTAAGAATGATTAGATTTAATCTTCATTGTTTTGTTTGAAAAAATTACTTACAATATTTTATTTATTTACTTACTTATTTAAAATATTTATTTTTTCCATATATCAGAAAATCTGAAATAATTTGTTGAAATAAAATCAGTTTAAACAACTTGAAACTAGTTAAAATGTTTAAAAGTGAAATATAATTTCAGTAGAATACAAGCATACTAGATAATTAGTTTAAAACAAATTAAAGCAGTTTAAAACTATATACGAGTATAGATTTGGCAAGAATCATTAGACCTGAAAGGCTTTAATAAAAAGCCAACTTGATGCCAGGATGAGGCCAAGGGAAGGCATTCCACTGTTGTGGTGCTGTAATAGAGAAGACCCTCTCCCATGTCCTCGCACAATATATAGTTGTCCCTTCATACCTGCTGGGGTTTAGTTCCAGGACCGAATGGACGGTACCTGCTGGGGTTTAGTTCCAGGATGGTATCCTGTGGATACTGAAATCCATGAATACTCAAGTCCCATTATATGCAGTGGCATAGCAAAATGGTATCCCTTATATAAGATGGCAAAATCAAGATTTGCTTTTTGGATCATTATTTTTTAAAGAATATTTTCAAGTCGTGAATACTTAAATTCATGGATACCAAATCCGTGGATATGGAAGGACAACTGTGTTGCACTCATTGGTAGGATCCAGAGGAGAGCACCTCCAGCAGATCTCAATGTTCAAACTGATATACAAGTGCCCCCCCCCCCATGTACGGGCCCAGTACCCACAGTTTAAATTATCTGTCATCCAAAAAATATGGTCTCTCTAGACATTTCCTAGGTCCTCCAGAGCAACTCTATGATAACTTTCACTGGAGGTGCCTGGAGAGGTGGCTACTCTAGGCATTTTCCAGGTGCTCCAGCCTGATTCTATGAGGTTCACTATTACCTGTAGTTTCAAGTATTTGAAGTAAGTGTGGAAACGTATCCCCCACAGTTATGGTGGATGACCTGTGTGCATACACACACACACACATGCACACATAAAGAGAGAGAGAAATGGGGGAATCCTTAAAGTATTGAGGTCTCAGGCCATGTAAAACCTTAATTGTCATTCCTAGTACTTTGGATTCAGTCTGGAAGCATGTTGGAATACTAAAAAGTATGTACACAAGTGGTTTTTATACTGAAAATAATTAGCATAAGAATAAGGTTTGTGGACTGCAATCCTTTAAAATGTAACTGTAGTAATTTAATTGAATATATAAGATTTGAGGATATACAGTAGGACCCCCATATCTGCTGGGGATAGGTTCTGGGGAGCCCCGTGGGTACTGAAAACCATGGATAATAGTGAATGCCATTGAAAATAATGGGATTTCTGGTTTAAGATACCATAGAGTTGCCGTGGAGGACCTAGTTATCTTGGAGGACCTAGAAAATGGCTAGAGAGGAATGTTTTCTAGGAAGGCCCTATGGTAGGTGTGCTGTTTTGTATCCCATGGATAATTGAATCAGTGGATGATGAATCAGTGGATATAGGGGGTCCTACTGCACTGTCAAACATGTTTATTCATTATCCAAACATGTTATTGTTATTAACCTTCTTTTCTACTTTGTAATTTTGTTGTGCATTCTGTATGGCTCCAATATCAAAAACAATTATCTGACATGGTGACAATGGTCTCCTATGGCATTTATGTTTAAAGGAGGAGACTCATAACTCTTTTGAGTTAAAGAACTGCAAATGTGAGATCAATTCACTCAGACAGCACAGAATAAATGGGAAGTATACATACGAACAGGTTTTTTTCTTTACACACATGTAATGTTTATATAAGAAATCAAAAACATTGTCATCATCTTCCAAACTGGTCAAAATCCAGTCCCTGTCTTGTTCTCTTTAGAAGAGTATGTTTGCATGCAGACACAGCAAATTGTAGAATGATCACTAGCAGGCAAATATTTTAATTATGGATTATCTTGATTAAAATAATTGGATAAAATAATGTGGAACATGATTTTAAAGTTGCCAGATCCCTCTATGAAACAGAAAAGAATATACGGTACCTGGAAAAGAAAGAACAGAAGAAAATTGTTACTGTAATTGCAAAATGCTCTCATGGCTTATAATAATATATTGCAATGGTGATGGTGATGATTCAGTTTATGCAGTGCACAATAATTGCAGCATCAATTAAATGTGTGAACAATCAAACTCAGAGCAAATACTGTATAATATGGACCTTTTGTCATGTTATACTGGCATCAGGAGAACTGCTGTAGTGTGTGACATTCTTGCACTACTTAGGAACTTGAGAAACTCCGAGCCACAAGCCCATGCTGTGTCTTCTACCAATGCTGACATTACTCCAGGAAGCCCACACAGTGATTTGGGATATGTTACTAAAGGGTGTACATTTATATATGAATTTGTTGGATGTATAATATCTATAGAAGTGTTACAGGCTTGCGATTTTGCAGCTTAGTCCAGTAGGCATTAGCAATGTTCAGTTCTGGACCTAGCTGCAAGTATGTGTTGTTTCTTTTACAGTATGTGCGTATGGTGATAGTGCCACTGCTGTGATTCACATTAGGTCATGCTGCAATGCTTTAGTGCAGTGATTCTTAACCTGTGGTCCACAGACCTCCAGGGGTCTGTGATGCCCTCACAGGGGGTCTGTAAAGGCTTGAAGGCTGCTCAGCCCACATGACAGGAGCCAAGTCAAAGTCTGGATGGCTTGACCTGTGCATTGCCATTCAATCCGTTCCAGTCACAAACTTGCAGGAAGAAGCAGGAGAAAAGTCCTCCCTGTCAGGATATTGGGACATGCAGTAGATTTATTCTGTAAAGAGCTGAGATGTAGCAAACAGTCTGAAGAGAACTGCAGAGTGTGCTAGCAGCAGTTTGCAGAAGCTAGCTGTGTAAATGTGTCAGTATTGATTAGCTCAGAGCCCTGGAGCAGAGCTGAGCAGAGCTGGGCTGGACTAAGAGCTAAGCCAGTGATGGCGAACCTATGACATGCGTGTCAGCACTGACACGCGTAGCCATTTTGGGGTGACACGCGGCCATAGGCTCCCCCCCCTACCTGCAACCTCACCACCCTCCCTAAAGTGGTGACCGGTCACCACTTTAGTGAGGGTGGGAGGGTGGAGGAAAGTGGCGGGCGGGGCTACGAAGCCCCAATCGCCACTTTAGGGAGGTGGGGGCTGGAGCCTCCCCCCACCTGGCCACCCCCCTGAGGCCTGCCGTGCTTCCCCGTAGCCTCCTTGGAAAGGCCGGGTAGGTCAGTGGGCGGGCAGGCAGGGGTCTGCCCGGCCAATCCCCGGCGTTCCTGAGGGGGCTCCAGGGCTTTGAAGCTCTGGAGCCACCTCGGGGAGGCCGGGGAAGGCAGCGGGAGGGAGGGAAGGACTTTGCCTGGCCTCTCCCCAGCCTTCCCAAGGGTGCTCCAAGGCTTCAAAGCCCCGGAGCCTCCTCGGAAAGGCTGGGGAAGGAGGCAGGTGGGCAGGCGGGACTCTGCCTGGCCTCTCCCCAGCCTTCCCTAGGGGGCTCTGAGGCTTCGAAGCCCTGGAGCCGCCTCGGAAAGGCCAGGGAAGGTGGCAGGTGGGTACATGGGAATCTCCCCAGCCTCTCTCCCCAGCCTTCCTGAGGGGGCTCCGGGGCTTTGAAGCCCCACAGCTGCCTCAGGGAGGCTGGGGAAGGCAGTGGGCGGGTGGGTGGGAGCCTGCCCAGCCTTTCCCCAGCCTTCCCGGGGGGGCTCCAGGGCTTTGAAACCCTGGAGCCTCCTTGGGAAGGCCGGAGAAGGCGGTGGGAGGTAGTCTGCCCAGCCTCTCCCCGGCCTTCCCGAGGGGGCTCCAGGGCTTTGGAACCCCGGAGCCACCTCGGGAAGGCTGGAGAAAGCAATGGGAGGGCGGGAGGGAGTCTGGCCGGCCTCTCCCCGGGCTTCCCGAAGGGGCTCTGAGGATTGAGAGCCCCATATAGCCTCTTCGGGAAGGTTGGGAGGGGTAGAGGGAGTGTGACGTAGAGGCTTTTCAGCCCTCCCCCACCCTCCCAAAACTGCAACAAGGCTTAGAAAGCTCAACAGCGGCTTTGGGAAGGGTGGGGGGGCTAAAAAGTGCCTTTCCCGCCAACTCCCCACTCTCCCAGGGCTTGGCTGTCCCCCTCCCAAATGGAGCCAAGCCCCAGGAGAGTGGGAGTTGAGGGCCTGGCTTGCTCAGCAAGTACTCCGTTTAAATCAGCTCCTCTCCCTTGAGTGGGAGGGAGAGAAGCTGCTTTAAATGGGGTGCTTGCTGAGCAAACTGCGAATAATCAAAACCATGAGAGTGAAAGCTACCTGCAAATGTGGAGATTTATGTTACTTAAACAATAAATATTGTGAAATAATGTTTTTTCCTCAAAGTGACACACCATCCGAGTTATGCTCAGATTTTTGGCGAAGTTTGACACACCAAGCTCAAAAGGTTGCCCATCACTGAGCTAAGCAGTCCTGTTTTGGATCTCACTGTGTGAAGATGTCCTGTTTAGGATCTCAGAGTGGGAAGATGTTTTTCTTCTTAATGCTGTATGTATCTGTAAATATACTTCATTATGCCCAAGTAAAAAGAAGTCTATTTATGTCTGTGCCTTTATTATTATGCCTGAAGGAACCACACTCTGCTGTTTATTTTTGCTGCCTGGACCTGTTTAGGTACCCAGTGCACACTATCACCTGACTTTCCCTCCCCTCCCCCTCCAGTATCTCTGAGGGAAGGTTTAATGGATAGTGTAACTGTATCACCATCATCATCATCATATATTATTATTATTGTTGTTAGGATTTTAAATGGTAAAGAAAAGTTTAAGAATCACTGCTTTAGTCAGTCTTTCAGTCCAGCACTTAAAGACCTCTACCTTAGTATTCAACTAGAAAAGTAGTACAGTAGTACTAGATATAGAAACACAAAAAAAGTGAGTACCATGTTTGTCTGTAAGGACAAAATAAACCCCCAAATCGCCATGTGGTCAATAACTTTATTAAGACCAACTGCAATTGCATTGTAGTAGACAACTTTTTGTGTTCTCCAGAGCTCTTCATCAGGCTAAAGAAAATTTTAAAAAATTAAAAATGCAGGAGGAGGGCATTTAGGCTAGAACCCAATGATGTTTTATAACATAACTGGAGTAGAGCCATTGTATCAATGACACTTATGTCAATGTTGACTTACCAAGTTTCCATTGATTCAGTGGATTGGCTCTAATTGAGAGTAACAATTAGTTTTAGGCTGAAGAAATTAAAAAGGTACTGTAAAGTTTTGAGCATGTTTCTGCTATGACAATTCTTATTTATTTGTTTAATTGATAGCCTGGCTTTCTCCCAGCAAAGGTGCCTGTGAAAGGAAAGCCCTCCCTTGCAGATCTTAAAAGATCTGAACAGGCTCATAATTCTAGCAGACCTCTGTAATTCCCCATACTTTCCCGGGGACTGCTGAGAGCCGAACTAATGCCTCTGATACTAAAATAGCAACAACCACCACCAACATCCTATTTATATATTGTATGTTAAATAAATCATACATGTTTTTTTAGGGGGCATAAATGGCCTCAAGTGGACTGTAGCCACTTTTTAAAATGTAATATGTTTGGGAAATACGTATAATGTGTTTTGTAAAATTTTCTGTATTATATGTCAACAGCCAGCATGGTGTAGTTGTTTGAGTATTGGACTAGGACTCTAGAGACCAGGATTCGAATCCCTGATCAGCCATGAAATCCCATTGGGTTATGGCAAGTCACACTCTCTCAGCCTTAGAGAAACCCCTTTTGAACAAAACTTGCAAAGAAAATCCCATGATAGGTTCATTTTAGGGTTACCATAACATGGAAAAGATCTGAAAGCATTCAACAGCAACATGTTTTTCCTGTCTCTATAAACATCTCTCTTCTCTGTCTCTGACTGTGTTTGGGAACAATGATATCCTGCCATCAGAATATTTTGGCATGTTGGAAAGCAAAGCCTGAGTCAGTAAGATCTTAGATGGGAAGGTGAATAGGCATGAAGATTTGTTTAACCAAATGGACTAACTCAAGACTCTACCTTTGGTTTCCTACTTTTCAATAGAAAACTGAGTGGTTGTGTGGTTTGTGGACATGGTTTTCTCACCTGTTTCTGCATGCATGTGTGGTACAGACACAATTGTGTCTGAGTGTGACCACCTCTCCCAACACAAGCAATGGCTGAAGTCTTCTTTTAAATAATCTTTTAGGTTGCTAGACCTGCATGGTCAGAGTTCCATGTGTTAGTCAGCCTTGGATCTCACTGCTGCTATTTCCCAGTGTCCAGTTACAGATCTGTCTGTAATACTTATCTGTTCCTTTATTGTCTGCATTGCTCAGCTCCCCTTAATCTCTATCAGAATGCAAAAAATCTGTGTGTCCAGTTTCAGTGTCGCTCACAGTACTTTTAATAACTTGGTGTTCCCTTTGATTTCAGTTAGCAGAATGGCATGGCTAGGTTTTCCTGTACCATGCTCAGTGGCCAGCTCTTATTAAAAGCCTGGTCTTCAAAGAGGTGATGCAGTAGCTGAATTGTCCTGTTCATCTAAGCCACTCCTCCCTAATAGCTTATTTATTTTTTTAGATTTTCTTGTTCTGTCACTGGAGCTTACTACTGTATGAGATAATATTTCTTTTTTTCACTTATGGTTGGGACACACTGTCTTTATTGATAGCTAAATAGCTAAATTCCTTTTCCAGGAAAGGAAAGTAGAACTATGCAAGTTATTTACATAATAAATCTTCAAACTATATGTACATTATTTGATTGATTATTCAACTGTAGATACAAAATTTAAAAGCTTATTCCACACAGTCTTTAATGGGATGTACTTGAGATCTTGTTTCTATCCTGGTTTAAGAATAGTTATTTCAGCAGCAGAATACAGAGTGGAAGAGGGATTATTAGTGTGCTTTAGGTGAAGACCCCAAGATTCATATAGCCTTGTGAACTGAAAATTTTCCCCCTCAAGGTTGTAGGAAGCTTGTACATAGAAAATGTTTGTACAGATTGTGTTCTATGTTATAATATACATCATGGTATGAATAGAGCATAGTTCTGTTTTAGAACATGCATAATTCTAAATTCCATATTTAGCAAAACTTTCATCTGAAATACAGTTCCCCCCACCCCCAGTCAAAGCTGGAATTTTCTGGCATCTGAAAAACAGCACCTGATTCTCTGCTGGAAGTTTTCAGCAATACAATAAACTATTGTTCCTGAATATAACAGTGGCTTATTGGTTTAGCCTTGAGGTCTCAAGAGTCCATGGAATCTCCAGTTTGAATCAAGCAGACAGTTTCCCCATTTTTAACAGATTATATGCGTGCCTCATCCCAGATTGGCATGGCAACACAAAAAGGCCATTTGTAGTTGTTTGTATGAGCACATTTAAAACTGGTACTATGGCATTTTCTTGCAAGTGTAAACACAGGGACTGCCGCACTGGTTCCAGATTCAAATACATTTGCTGCACAGAGTACCACATTTTGGGGGAGCCATCCATGGAGTGCAGCTGTGGATGGACTGCATTCCAGATGTTCATGGTCCTTTCATTATATGTGATTTCATTACAGTATAGTTTGTCTAGCATGTTTGGGTTTCAGGCATGACAGACACTACAGTCTTCATCTGCAAAATGTATACTCTGGGGAAGTCATGGATGACCATGTAAACATTGAAGGGGATTCTTCAAGGGTGCAGCATATGTGGATTATGGTTTATATCTGTAAAACATTTAGTAGAAATAATCAATTTAGTTCAGCTGTTACAACAAGTAGCTGAAGTTTGTTGGTTTTGGATGGCAGACCACTTTCTTGTTTGCTTCTTCTTAAATCAGTATGAAATTAAGGTACAGTTGTTGACTGATTAATGTAACTGACCACATTCCTTGATGCTGTGGGTTTCAGTTTTGAAAGTTCTCTCACATAAACATTACCTTCGCATCATACATCTGTCGCTGAATGTATTAGTTTTGAGAACTTTATCATAGTTGGGATTGGTGCATATGTTACTCATACAAATACTTGGGAATTTTGGCTGTAGAAACTGATGTTCTATGAGTGTAATGCTAAATACCTTCCAATACAGCAATTTTACTTTGTAAAGAAAATTTGTAAAGAAGTATAGAGCAGTATAATACAGTTTATTTTATCTGAATCTGTTATTTGATGCAACTGGTTGCTCAATTGCACTACAGTTTTTAAAGCCCCATTATGGTCAGTGTAGTAATATGTAACTCATTTAGCAGGACGAACATTAGAAGTCATTGTGTGTTACGTTCTACTAAAAATCATTGTGAAAAAAGCAGGCACATCTGTTATGCAGTGCAGTCCAGGCTCCTCTACAATTGAGCCTTCTCAGTGGCTGCTCCCACCCTCTGGAACGCCCTTCTGTGGAGGCTAGGCTGGCACCCTCCCTGCTTTCCTTTCACTGGCTGGCTTTTAATATGTAACTGTACTCACAGAAGCTTTTTATTGAGGCGTGTATCTATCTATCTATAAAACTTTTCGGTATGTTGCCTTTCCCATTGTGCTGATTGGCTGCTCAGGAAAAACACCCAACCAATCACCACCCACATGCAAATTCCCTCTCCACCTCACAATCCACTCCTGCCACTCAATCAGCATTCACTCTGCATCCCCCAGCCCCACAAGGGCCCCTCCCTCCACTCACTCCCCCAGCTACTCATCAGTCATGGGCTGCAACAGCACCCAGACAGTCAACTGGTAGCAGTGGCAGGCCACCTGTGACGGGACCCAGGTGGTCAACTTGTGATGTCTACCAGGAATTTGGGGGGGGGGAGGAGGTTTTTTTTAATTGTGATGATTTTAATTGTAAATTGTATCTGATTTTTAATTGCCATTTTTGTGAGCCACCTTGGGTCCCACTCTGGGAGAAAGGTGGCATATAAGTTAAATAAATACATAAATACTGTTGAGTAAATTTGTAACCTCTCACTTCATAGTCAAATGTTCTGGCACCACTTTCTGGTTTCTTGATGTGGGGGGGAATTAATATGATTTGGAATTGATTTATATTTATCATGTCAGGTTGAAAACAATATAGTCCACCCACTCCTTCTGGTGTCCGTGTTGCTCCACTGGTGTACGCTTTAAGGAAATCTTGCTGGCTTCATCTGTCATTGGTCTGGGGGAGCAGAATGGCATAGCCTTCTACCACCTTCCTGCTTTTTTTTGTTTTGTTTTGTTTTAATCATAGATGGTTGTTGGAGGATTGCTAGTTTGGTTCTTGACATTATTTCCTATTCCTGCCATCTCTCTCCTTCATTGGCTTCATGTAAGCTTCTTTTTCTGAAGGTGTGTCACTTCTTGCTTGCTTCTTCACATTTTTTTTCTTTATTCACCTAACACTTATCCTGGCTGAATCCCAACTGGATTTTTTTTAATGGATTATGATTGACATAAGTATTTATATCAATTTTAGAGAAAGTCAGCTCATTTTACATTTATGTTGTTGTTGTTAACTGCCATTGAGTCAACTTTGACTCATGGTGACCCTATGAATGAGACATCTTGAAGACCCCCTATCCTCAGCCGCTCTGCTCCAGTCCTGCAGGCACAGGGCTGTGGCTTCCTTGAGTTTATCCATCTAATATGTGGCCTTCCTTTTTTCCTACTGCCTTTACCTTACCCAGCATTATTGTCTTTTCAGGTGAGTCATGCCTTCTCATCATACGGCCATCTTGGCTTCTAGGGATAACTCAGCTTTGGTTTGTTCTAGGACTCTTTTATTGGCCTTTTTGGCAGTCCATGGTATCCATAGCACTCTTCTCCAGCAGCATCACATCTCAAATAAGCTGATTTTCTTTCTATCAGCTTTCTTCACTGTGCAGCTCTCACTTCTGTGCATGGTGATGGGAAATATGATGGTTGGGGCTTGTCTAGATTTATGTATTTTTTTATTTATGTATTTATTTATTTATACCCCACTCTTCAGCCACAAAGCTATCAGAGTGGCTTACAAATTGTTTTAAGCAATAGCTATTTACACACCTACACTGCATTAAACAGTTTCCAATGTGTGTTAGCTAATTGCCCCCACAAGCTGGGTACTCATTTTACCGACCTACGTAAGGATGGAAGGCTGAGTGAACCTTGGAGCCCGCTGGAATTGAACTTGCAATGTGGTGACTTGCAGTACTAGCATTTAACCAGATGAGAAGATATAATGCTGATTGCTGCGCATTAATGCAAATTTGCAACAGCATTCATTTGCCTTCATAGTTTTTTGGCAAAATCACTGATATGTGAAGTTATCTGTGATGTTCACATGAGCCATGCTTTCAAATTAAGATGGTGGCCAGGAGTGAATCACTTGTATTATTCTCGAGAGGTTGAGGCTGCTGAACAGTATTATTATTATTTTTACTGTAAATCTAAGGTGTGCAACTGTGACTTTCCATTTAAAAAGCTGTTTGGTTACCTCACTTCAGTGAAAAAGTGCATGATTGCAACCGCAAAATTCCAGAATGGTGCTTCCAGCCTCTTCATTGCTGGCAGGCCTGCCCCCATGCACACCTGACCAATCAGGTTTCCATGTCTGCTCTTATGTGGGAATGTACTGTGATACAATTTTGTCCTAACTGAATTTATGTAGATCCCCTGTGGTAATTTTTTTGTTTTCTTAACGTTCAAAAGTAAGCCTACCTTAGCACTTTCTTCTTTGACTATCTTTAGTAATTTTTCCAAGTCATTGTTGTTTTCTGCTAGTAATATGGTGTCATCTGCATATCTTAGACTGTTGATATTCCTTTCTCCAATCTTCACTCCTGTTTCCTCTGAGTCTAAACCTGTTCTATGATATTTTCTGCATACAAGTTGAATGACCATGGTGACATGTTGCAGCCTTGTCTGACTCCCTTTCCAATTGGGAACCATTCTGTTTCTCCATATTCTGTTCTAACGGTAGCCTCCTCTTCTGAATAGATGTTACACATCAGGACAATCAAATGTAATGATACACCCATTTCTTTGAGAACAATCTATAGCTTTTTGCAGAAAGGCTTTGCTGTTTTGTTTGAACTTATGTTAATTTGAAGTATTTGTTTCTGAATGGCATGTCTTGCACTATAAAATAAAGTGATTAAAAAGAAGCAACTGACACTGGATACTTGTCTAACAACGAACAACTGCCAATAAACTGTTAAAGTAAAAATGATTAAATTCAAACACATGAATAATCATTTTTAAAAAACAGGAGTGTTTTTTAAAAAGAGTAATTTGGTTTAAACCAGCCAACCTTGCAAGAAGGTCAGAAGAGAAGGTGAGAACTGGAGGCAGAGGGATGCCTCCTGTCATGTACTGCAGTTTGCAGGCTTATTTACTGAATTTAAAGAAAGGTGGGATTCATATGAGGCAACAGCTTCCCCACCACTAACAACTAAGATGCTCACTAAGCTTTCCTCAAATATATGGCTGAAAATCATCCTGGTAACCCTGCTTCTTCATAGTGGGAGAAAGGCGTAGCCAGTGGATGGATTGTGTTATTTCAACTTGGCAAAGGGGTGAAGTGGTTGTTTTGTATGATTAAGCAGCTTCTGTTCTAGCACATCAGCATTTTTGATAGGCTCTTCTAAAATTCTGACCACGGGTTCAGAATTTTGATTCTATAACAATAAGACTTCTCCCCCTGAGAACATGGTGGGGGGGGGTCACTAAGGCTGGATCCCTCTAAGGACCCCTTCTCCACACACCCCTAGCACTGCCAGTGTTTTCCCCTGTATTATTGAAACTAGTACAGCAAGCCTTGCACAGGTAGGAATGGTTCTCTTATGTGTCTAGCCAGATGCATATTGGAGCATTTTAAAGGTCTTATGATAGCAAGCTGAGCATATGTAGGCTCGTCTTGGGAGGGGCAATGGTTCTGAGCAGTCATCCAATCACTTAACAATGCACACAGTAATAGTTACTGCTTAAGTTCAGGTCTTTGTGGAACTGTTCTCTTAACACCTTTTGTCCAGTACGCTTAGGCTAGTGTGTAAGATGTTTAGAAGTGTTAAAATCTTTGGAAAGATCAATAATGTGATGTTCTCCCCCCCCTCCCTCCCTCCCTCCTCTTTCTGTCTCTCTTTTTAAATACACAAAGCTTTGTGCTGTGATAACCTGTTTGTTGGGATAATATCTTTTCATATTTGAGAAGAAGACAAAGGAAGTACAGTGCTAGGCACAGAACAGTTATTAAAAACAGTTGGAAAGCATATAAAAGGTTCCGTGTGTGTGAAAAACAGGACAGCTGTGATGGTCTATTGGGAAAGTATGTACAGATGGTGGTAGGGAGGAGAAGGATGACTGCATGGCTGATAAATGAAATACCAAAAAGAGAGAGAGAAAGAGAATATGCTTTATATGTTGCTGATCTTTTGTCAATAATACATTTTTGGGGCACATCTTTAGAATAGTTCCCTGTGAGCTATTTGGCCAAGGAGCCAACTGTTAGTCTTATGTTTTTCAGGTCTGATTTTGTTTACAAAATGAAAAAAATGTTTAATAAATTATAGGCCGTGTAATTATTAGCCATATGGTTTTCTTCACGTTTAGAATGTCATGAGATTTGTCATAATGGTGTCCATAGTACTCCAAATAAAACTGGGCCTGAATTTGTCACAGTTAATGTGTGAGATTTTTGTGAAACAGGCCAGTTTGTTTTGTGTTGCAAAAAATGAGAAAGGAAGCTGAATTAAACCTGGATTTGGCTAACACTGATATCAGCATTTTTGAAAAAGCTAAAGAAGACATTAAAAAATAGTAAAAATGTGCAATATCTGTTTATTTAAAAATTATACCATAGCTTTCTACCAAACAGAGATATGATTAGTTATGCATGAAAATTCTTATGGTACTATAAATGCCATTTCTGGAACTGAGTAAAAATGAAAGAAGAGTTGTCTAATAGGAAAGAGAGTTGCCTGGGTTCAAATACAACACCTGAGATTCACCATATTATGCCATCATTTCTTCTTCACAAAGAAGTCCTGTCCCTTGTAGAGCTCTTGGTAGGAATGTATCAATAAGGATATTTCTCTACATTAGAGCAACCACAAGAACATGAAATGTGAATCTGTTCCCTACGTTTGCACATCTCTTGAAAAGAGGATACATAACTCACTCATTCCTCCTATTTTATTAGTAGCTGTAGTGTGCAAAAGAGCTCTAGGACTTTGTACAGAGGGAGGGCTTAATCCAATATTATAGTGACAATTGCAACAGAACTTTTCCTGTTAGCTCTCCATGGAAATCCTCTGTGCAGACTAAATTTATCATGAAATGAAAATTCATGATACATTCATGCTACAGCATGAAACTCAAATTCCCCTTTGTATGTAATGATCAATAAATGGAATGCAGATTCAGTGGGTCTGTTGTCACCAGCTATAGTTTTGGACAGCCCTTCTCTAACAAGTCCAGCATTTTAAACCAAGTTACAGTGTACCAATGCATAGTAGAGTGTCATGACTCTGACACAGTAGATGTTGAAATGCTTCTACCATCCCCTTATAGGAGACCCCGACTCCCACTCATGTTTTTTGAACATGTATGGTTTACATTAGAGGTGGGGAAAATATGGCATGTAGCCCCTTAAGGACTTCTTGTGCCCTTTTCAGGTGGTTAGGGCCACCACCCCGCTGTATCCCCAAAAGAAAAAAAACCACACTTTTTTTTTGGGGGGGGGGAAATGATTCTTCATCCCAAAACATCCCCAAAGTGGAAAACTTTTGTTCCTAGAGTGTTAGTTTACCCTTCCTGATACTGTCAATTCCCACTTCCCCAACCTGAAGGCTTACTGGAAACTGGAGTGCCAAAGTTTACTAATGGCATTTACATTTATATATGCATGGAGAGCCTGCATCCTAACTAGCTGATGAAAAGATTAGGTAAAGATATTAGCTTCATTGTTAACTCACTATCTTATTGATGGTGAAGCGAAGCATGGCTGAAGGAGAGGAGAGGAAGAAGGGAGATCTGAAATGGAGAGAAAACAGAGACAGAGAAGAGGGGAGTCTTTATATGAATATGAACGGTGACCTTAGGAAGTTTCCTGGGTCACATGTTTTAGTTACTTGGATACATGAAAGGTATTTATGACCATGCGTTTCAATAAACACTAAGAGCAAATGTGGAGGTTTTAGATGAGAAAAACAGAAGAGTATCAAATGCAGGAAATTCTGTCATTTCTAAACCCCAATTGCTTTAACAGCAAGAGAGGGAGTGGGAGAGAATGCTGGAACTAGAGGCCAATATGACTGAATTGAGGATGTCATACTTTGAACATATAATGAGACACTGTGACTCACTGGAAAAGACAACAATGCTCAGTAAAGTGGTAGTTGTGAGGCCTAAGTACCCTAAAGGCATCAGATCCCATCTGATCTTGGAACCTAAGCAGGCTCAGCCTTGGTTAGTACTTGGATGGGAGATCCCCAATGAATACCAGGTGCTGTAGTCTAGATTTTAGAGGGGGGAAAAGTGGCAAAACCACTTCGGAGTATTCCTTGCCTTAAAAAATCCTATGAAATTCATGAAGTCACCATAAGTCAACAGGCAACTTGAAGACACAGACACACAAAAAGTGGAAGTCAGTAGATGATATATAGAAGTTATTTATTACAGTCACAGACCAGCATAAAAACAGCAAAATATAGTGTACAAAGGAAGGAAGTGGGTTAGCCCACCCACCTGCCAAGGAGCAAAGGGAGCAGTGAGCAAGACCTCATTCTGGGCAAGGTGGGGCTCCACCCACCAGCCTGCTCCACCAGCATTTCCCATGGAATTGTCAGCAAGGCTCTAAGATGGTACCAGGACAGACCTGTCTGCCTGCAGAACTCAGAATGACAGCTCTGCATGCTTATCAAGGTAGAGATACCACTATCAAGGACAAACCTGTGGGCCACATTGGGTTCATCCTTCCTGCTGAATATAGTAACTATAGGCCAGCCAAATTGGCTGCAGTGTAAAACCGATTAGGTAGCACATGCTTTCACCCCGTCTCAGGCTCTGTAGAATCTCTTGACAGTTACCTGTGGCCTGCACTGCACTATGGCTTCTTCTGGGCTCTGGGCAAAATTATGAGATTTATGGAGAAGTCCAGGGTGTTGTCTTTAGAAAGTACACAGAAGAGCAGGGTAGGAACTGGTTGGCTGGGTGAGGAACACTGTCCATGGGACTGACTGGCCAAAGGAGAAAGTGGAAATTATAAAGAACTGACTACGCAGTATAGGAAGCCCATGTCACACATGACCGGGTTGTGTTCTCCAATGAGAAGGAGATCACTCATCTGGAGTGTCATTTCCTGTAGAGGGAGGATGAGATGACCACTTCTAAATACACAAAGGGCATTTCCATCCAGAAAGATGCTCCACCTTTCCTTTCTGGGACAGATGCTGTTGTTGCTGCTGAGGACAAACTAAACACTGGAAGTCAGTAGGAAAAGAGGAAAACTACACAGCAGGTGGATTGGTTCAATCAAGGAAACCACAGCCTTGAGTTTATAAGACCTGAGTGCTGGACAGTTATTGATCAGGGCTCATGGACGTCTCTCATTCATAGGATTGCCATAAGTCAAATTTGGCTTCTTAGCAAATAACAACAACAATGAACTGTGTTAAAACCGTACAAATACAAACTTGCATGTATTATTCTAGTAAGATTACTGGATGTGACTTCTTGAAAACAAAGATTAAAATTAGGCCCTGTTATTTGTTTATGTCTTGTTATACTGACTTAGGTTGATACTAAAGTTACTGCTACCCAGTGAAGTTGAAGTCTCACACAGTGCAATCCTGTGCCTGTCTACTTAAAAACAAGCCCCTGCTGTTTTCAGTGTGCATTTCCTTCCAAGTAATTATGTATGGGATCTAAGCCTTTATGTTTCATGAACTAATTCATGGCCAACTTTGTGTTCATCATAACTATTTTTAATTAAGTAAGCAGAACAATTTTGGTCTAGTACTTTCCAAACAAAATCACTGAAGACTGCCTTCCTTCATTGTTGATCCATTACTTTCCAGATATGATCAGCAGATGAAAGCATTTTCCTTAATAATAAGTAGACTCTAGAGGTGCCGTACCTTTCTACAAATAAACATACTGCCCAGCCACATTATGAGTCCCAATTGTGTCATCCTCTTTGTCTTCTGTTCCTTCCCTGTGTTTCGTTTTGGAGAGAGTTGCTCCACAAAACAGCCCCCCTCCTTACACCTGAAAACTGATTGCTTTTTTAAAAGATTGGAATCTATCCAGAACTGCACAGTCTTGCCTGCCAACATGGCAGTTCAATATACTAATGCATCAGCTTTAGTGCCTTGACATTCTGATCTCTGGTACTTTGAGTTCAAGTCAGAGATAGGAATTAAGTGTGTGAGTTTGGGGCAAGATGCTAAATTTTGGTGGCTCACATGTTCCTGGTAACTCTTATGTTTTTCATGTTCTTAATTTTCACATAGGATGAAAGATGGTCTTTAGCACATTGATATTAGGGTTTTTAATAAACAGTCTGACTGATAGGATCAGAATGGAATGTATAAAAAGCAATTAACCTACGTGCCACTATCTATTCATTCTCCACCAAGCAGTCAATACCAGTTGTGCCAAAGGAAAGTAGAAGAGATCTTAAAAGAATAATGTGTCCATAGGAGATTCCGATGAACTCCCATTTAACATAACCTTCCTTATACATAAAGAAAAAAAACTGTGTTGGCTGGATTTGCACATCACAGGAAAGTGAAATTCTTGAGAATACTGGCTTACTGTAAATGAGGCATTGTGCTGGTAAACATTGGCTGGCTAAACAAACCACAGAGTGACTGTGGCTGGTCCATTATGATGTCCAAACTCAGCACCATGGGTTGTCTTTCCTCCAGCAAGTCAGAAAAATAAACCAAGAGCAAACTCTGGATCATTTCTCTGGTTTGTTGGAGAAGAGACAAGACAGATTTCAGGATTTGGCCATTGCAACACATATTAAAGCTACAATTGGACAGAATGCCAGGACCCTATCCTGTTCATGAAATCCAAAATTCTGAAGAATTCTAGGTCCAAATGCACCCATATCTTTCCTCAAAATGTTCATCATGATATATGGTGCAGTAAACTCAGGTTCCTTGATGGTCCTCTTGAATTGATTTGGAGTTGCCTATGGATTTCTCCATGGTTATTTATGTATTGAGACTCTTCATTATTCTTAAATGCATTTAATATGAAGTTCAAGTGGATTGTTTCATGCAGCTTAAAAAATATTTCCATCATTTTCTTAGAACTGAAGGAAAGTATGCAAAGAATATGTATAGCAATTCCTGGTAAATTATGTAGTATTGCAATACAACAGTTTTCAAAAAGTAATGTGAATTAAAAGAAAAGAGGGGGGGGGGGAAACAGCCAATAAAATATTTTCATTTTTCATGAGAGAGAACATCATAGGTATAACTTCACAAATTTCTTCTAATACAAAAATATCAACAAGGCAGAATATTTTAGAAGCATTATACATTTTAAAACTCAAGGAGGGCGTAGATCACTTGTTTTTATTATGCAGCAGTTCCACCAATTTATTTAAACTCAAGTCGAAAAATAACCTGACTTTATGTGCCATCTATTTTGCATTGAAGGAGCTTTAAAGCCACTTGAGAATTTTAAAAAATGTATTGGGATGTACAGTGGTTTATTCTGCAATATTTTGTTACCAATTTTGACCAGCTTCTGGCCCTGTAATATTTCAGTGGTGGCTAAAGTTCTAAAATGTTGTGACCATCATTGCAGTCATAGCCCCTAGAGGAGATTAAATTGCCATGGGCAGCCACCTGCACCAGTGGAGAGGATCTCAAGTAAGAAAAGAAGATCCATCTGCCCCAAGGTCCCAGTTACATCCGCAGAAAGCTCTCTGTGGTCTGTGTGGATAGGAGCGTTGCTGGTGGCTTTCCTACTAGCAGCTGTTGGGAAAAGACTCCACATAAGTAAGGTCTGGGCAGGATGGGAGTGACTGTAGATCTACTGAATCCCCAAACTCCTCCATTCCCCAGCGTGGGTCCAGGATTAGGCCTTATCTTATGCTGGTATTTTATCTACCACTGTATTCAATTGGCTAGGGGAATTGTGAGATCCAGCAGGTAAAAAATCCACTGGAAAAAAATGTCATCTCTTCCACTGTGGACATTTGTGTTCAGTCAGGGCTGATGATGCAATGGTGGCTTTGCAGTGGATCTTCTCATTGGGCCTGCCCAGATGTGGCCCACTATGTAGTAGAATGAGTTAGGTTTGAGGTTTTGGAGCTTGAAGATATACGTTTTTAATCATGTTTGGGTTTTACATCAGTCTTTTGCATATGTATACTAGGACTTACTAAACTTTACATTTTGAGCTTTACATCTTGGTCATAACAGAGAGTTAAGGTTGTAACTTAACTTAATATGACCTTCAAAATGTTTCAGAACAAGGTGAGTGTGTGTGCGCGCATATGTGCGCGCGTGCTTGCCTTCAAGTCACCTGTTGACTTATGGTGACCCCATGAATTTCATAAAGTTTTCTTAGGCAAGGAATAATTTTTAATTTAATTAGGTATTTATACCCCCACTCTTCAGCCACAAAGGCTATCAGAGCAGCTTACAATTTGTTTTAAGCAATAGCAATTTACACATCTACACTGCATTAAGCAATTTCCAATGTGTGTTAGCTAATATTCAGAGGTGGTTTTGCTAGTTTTTTCCTGTGAAATATAGCTTGCAGCATCAGGTATTCATTGGTGGTCTCCCATCCAAGTATTAACCAGAGCATATAACTGGCTCTTAATATGTATAGCTTGACCACTGTATCCATGGATTTGGAAGTCATGGTTTCACTTTTCCACATCTGGGGAAAAAAATTATCTCTAAGCATTTCTAGGTCCTCCAGTGTGATTCTATGGTTAACTTCTGGTGTTCGTCTCATTCAAAATAATAGGGTTTCGTATTATACATGGTTTCAAGTATCCATATGGGGTCTTGGAATGTATCCTCTGCAAATACTGGGGTCGAACTGTATTTGAAGAGATACTGCCTTCCTAATACATTTTAAGACTGGGTAGTTATGGGTGTACACAGGGATCGTCTCTGTTCTCTTGACTAGAGAGAAGTGCAGGTTCTATACAGTTGCTCAAGTCTTATTTGTTATGGATCTGTCCCACTGATAAATAGTTGAGGGGACTACTCTGAAGCAGGTCCAAGATCCATTAGCCAGGTTCTGTTAACCTGAGATGCTTTGGAGTTGTTTTCCTTAAATAGCAATTCTGCCCCTTGTCACAATTATGGAGAGTTCAAAATTAGATTGTGTGATATGCCACTCAGCTGTGCAAAGAGAAAAATGTCCCAGCAGGAGCCAGTTGCGTAAGTCTGTGCAGGTTTGGCACCTCAGCCAAGATTTCTCAGCTGTGTTGGTCAGCATTTTGGAAAATGCGATCCTGTCAGGCTGATTCTAAAATGTTTACTAATTTTTTTTATAATTTTCAATCAGAATCTAAGTAAATATGCTTAAGACTCCTACTATTCTTTTTTCTTGCACATATTCTCTCTTTTTAATTTTTTTTACATTTTTCCCATTACAAATATTCCTTAACTTACAAATATATATAACATTCAGTTGTTCTTCCCCTTTTCCCCTTTCTCTAACCCCCAATCCTAATTAATAAGCCAACATTTATGTCACTGTCTATTACCATAAATCTAACTCATCTTCAAAGTGCTAACAAAGTACTAACTAAGGAGCCCTGGAAGCACAGTGGTTAAATGCTGGTACTGCAGCCACAACATTGTGAGCTTGATCCTGTAGGGCTCCAGGTTGTCTCAGCCTTGCATCCTTTCCTAGGTGGGTAAAATGTGTACCCAGCTTGTTGAGGGCAATTAGCTAACACATTGTATACTGCTTAAAGAGTGCTTAAGCACTATAAAGCAGTATAGAAATGTAAGTGCTATTGCTATTGCTCAATGGCTTAAGTAGTGAAGTTGAAGGCTTTCACGGCCGACATCCATAGATTTTCCTTGGGTTTTTTTCTGGGCTGTGAGGTTGTGTTCTGGAAGAGCTTACTTGTGACGTTTCACCTGCATCTGTGGCTGGCATCTTCAGAGAATGGTTGGGTAGGAGTGTGTGTGGAGTTTATATACTGTGAACCCCTGTTGGGGAGTATATGTAAATTTGTGTATTTGAATGCTTGGTTTCTGGGTATAGAAATGCAAGAAGGATTAGTGTCTGTTTGGCTAATGGTTGGTTGATGGGCCATTATCTGCTTAACCTTGGTTAACCATTAACCAAGAAAATCCAAGAGATGCTACGCTCAGCGAAGGACAAAAGAGACCCTCTCACAGCTGCAGGAGTTTACCGCATACCATGCAGCTGTGGACAGGTTTACATAGGGACCACTAAACACAGTGTGCAAACACAAATCAAGGAACATGAGACACACTACAGACTGGGCCAGCCAGAAAAATCAACAGTAGCAGAACATGTTATAAACCAACCTGGACACAAAATGTTATTTAAAAACACAGAAATTCTGGACCAGGCCAACAACTATCATGTCAGAATGTACAGAGAAGCTGTTGAAATCCACAAACACTTGGACAACTTCAACAGGAAAGAAGAAACCTTAAAAGTAAACAAAATCTGGCTCCCAGTTTTGAAATACAATAGAATAAAAACTCAACACTTACAAAGGAATTCCACCCAGGGACAGGGGGATTCCCAGCAGATAAATGGCCATCAACCAACCATCAGCCAAACAGTCACTAACGAGTCTTGCATTTCTATACCCAGAAACTAACCATTCAATTACACAAATTTACATATACTCCCCAACAGGGATTCACAGTATATAAACTCCACACACACACTCCTATCCAACCATTCTCTGAAGATGCCAGCCACAGATGCAGGCGAAACATCAGAAGTAAACTCTTCCAGAACACGGCCTCGCAGCCTGGAAAAAAAAAACCCAAGGAAAATCTATGGCTTATATAGTGTCTTAATGTTCAAGTACAGTCTTCCAGAAAAAAACTTGGATCAGATCATGGTTTAAATCCAGAGGTTCACAGCAGTAACTTAAGTAATAAAAGGCTGCCAAAGTTCTTCAAATTTATCCTCTTGCTAATCTAATTTTAGCTTTTCTGATAGTGTTAGAGACCACATTCCACTTATCTACTTTTGTATTGAAAGACCTTCTAATGTTTTCCATGATTTAAGTTGCACATTGTCATGCTTGATTACAGCATGGTTATTCCTGACAACAATCATCAAAAAGGCAGCTATTAAAAACAGAAGTCTATTAAGCAGTGTTTTTTTCTTAAGTGGTTGATGTATATACCCTTCACTTCTTTCTTCTGCTTCTTTTCTGGGTAGGGCCAATAGTAAGTCTCTGGTCCATTGATTCAATCCAGAGTTCTCCTTTCATGGATAGAAGGTTTCTACTGGTAGAATGGAGGAAGACGTTTTCTGCTAAGTCTTCTCCCCCTGCAGTTCCCTCTGGTCCCCTGGAGGCTGTGCTGGGGCTGCTAAGATCATCTTCTTTTTTCCTGCTCTTCAGAGAAACTTGGGTAGAACTCTGCTCAGGGAGTGCTTCTGCAGGTGGGATAAAACGGAAGAACAAAGGTAATGGTTCAAAGCAGTGGCTGATCACAGACTAAAAGGAAGTGGTGGCAGTGGTTACCTGATCCTTAAATAATGGAGTGAGATGCCTCCCACCTCTTCCCATCAACTGCTCATTCCCCTTTAATTCATGGCAGAGATTTTACTCCAAGACAGTCATAAACTACATCTAGGAGTGACATTCTTTCCAAATATTATGAAAATCTGTCACACTGTAAAGTCATAGTGTTCACCCATTTAATGAATCAGACAAACAAAACAGGGTGGTAGCATGGCATAATGGTTTAAGTGTTGGACTACGACTCTGGAGACCAGGGTTCAAATTCTCGCTTGGCCATGAAAACCCACTGGGTGACCTTGGGCAAGTCACACAGCCTCAGAAAACCCTGTGAGAGGTTTGCCTGAGGGTCGCCATAAGTCAGAAACACTTGAAGGCATACAGCAACAATTTATACATGATAGTGGGCTACCAATTGCAGTGTGTATATCTGATCTTGCATATAGAAGGTAATTTTGATTGTATGGACTTTGCCATATGTGTGTTTTACTGGGAGAGAGGGGCATTTCATTTACTGTTGATGGCAGCCTTGCTTTGCAAGGATCATAATGGTACAGAGGAATTGGATGATTTGGGTATGAAATTAACACCCAAAGGGTGAATGTTTAACATAAGAACTTTGGCCAATCACATTTTTTATGTCAGACTTCTTAACTGCGGTTGAATAGCCGGTACAGAGAAGAACCATGGTATGGATGTTACATGGCTCTGCTTTCTGAAACATATTTATCTCAGGATAAAGGGAAGCAACATTTGTGAATCAAAAATGTGTTAGGTTTAGGTTACAAATGAGGATGAGCATCCTACCATTTTCAGCAATTGGTTGTTGACAAGGCAAGTTGTGGAGGTCCTTCATTTGAACTTCATTTCAAGCTGTCAGAGAGAGAGAGAGAGAGAGAGAGAGAGAGAGATTGTAGGGGCGGGGGTGTTCAGCTGTCAAGGGTACAGCTATCTTGCAAAAACTTGACTTGCTGCAGTATTCCATTGGGGGCTTTCCAGTTGGCCAGTGGAGGTTAAAGTCACCATTGATTGATGTTGAAAGCTTTCATGAAGAGCTGGACTCAAGTTGTAGGTTTTCTTGAAGGCTGGGAAAATAGGCTTTTGAGGCTCATGATGTCAGGGACAATCAGTTCTTCTTAGACCCATTCATGAGATTCTGATGAATTTTGAAGTAGTGACATCTTGATGAGGTTTGCAATCATCATCTCATCTGGCAGGAACATATACAGGTCCATTCAAAGGTTGTGTGCATATACCTGTTTAAAAGTAACTATAATGTAATTTTGTATTAGCTATTTTGATACCTCAGTGCGCAGGCATAACACATATGTAGCAATTTTGAGAGAACTACGTGAAAGCAATTTATTAAGGCTTACTTCCTGTTCAAGATGAAGTATGGAACTACTGTATATTGAAAGTATTGATCCACAAAAAGGATATTCATTTTATTCATACTGTAAAAGCGTTTGTAATTGAGCCAGTGTGGTAATTGAATCTAAACTTCTTAGAGCCTAAAGTTTTTAGCTTTGAAACCACGTTTAGCAATCAGAGTCTTTTTTTTTTCTTAAAAAATATTTTGTACTGTGATACAATAAATTTAAATCTCCTGAAAGGAAGAAGAAACATTATGTCTTTAAGTGTAACTTATATAGCATTTAATATTCTAACAGTGGAATGCAGTTTAAGGACATTCTTAGTTTAGTTGAACAAAAAAGACAGGGAGAGAGGGAGAGAGAGGGGGGAAGATTTCATTACATTCAGCACAGTATGAGACTAAGTCAAAGTAGTTTTGCTAATTAAATTCAATTGCCATCCATTAGACCAATGGAATGAGATGAATCTACTATACAGCTGACACAGCACAGGTATGCAATTTGGCTAAATGGCTATTTCTAAACTGCAGCACACATTTCTTCACTTGTTCCTTTTGAGAGAGGGAGAGGGAGAGAGGTTGAGTAAGAGAGTTAGATTTCTGCAGGCATTCTGCCCTGGCTTCCAAAAAAGAAAAAGAAAGAAAAAAGAAGCTGGCTGAAGGGCAAAGATATCAGTTTAAATAATCAGTCCCTGAGGATTATATGAGAGCAGTGAATCAGCTTGAAAGTGTGTACAAATTTAAGCTTAAAAGGTGTGGAGTCAGTGAAAGAGAGTCATAGGGCTTCTGGTCTCAGAGGCTGTTTCCCTTTTGATCATTAATTGATGAATGTTTAATTTATATGAGAATCTGAATCAGTCTGTAAACCTGTTGGAACTAAGTTCAGTTGCATTCAACAACTGGGCATGAGTAGGTGGGTGTCTGAATAATGATGAGAAATATGAATTTATATTCAAATAGTAGGCTGATGTTTTTGGCCTAATGTGCTATTTTAGGATGTGCTGAATACCAGGATGAGGAGTTTCTTACCCTGTTGAAATGATAGGGATATCACTGTGCCTTTGGCCAAGAAAATTTTGACAGCCAGCAAGCCTATAATGTTTCCGAGCACACAGATTTACACATCTTGCCAAGATGAAAATTGGCTAAAACCAAAGAGGATATTGGGGATTGACACTTAAGAAAGAAATAACAGGATAGTATTTTTCATTGGTTTAAGAAATGTGATGATCCTTTCTACTGTTTTAGTTCCTGGAATCCATGAGCTAATGTGTAGGGAATCAGTCTGATTTCATTGTATACACTAATTGCCTGAAACATAGGGCAGTGGAGGAAAAGTCAACATAGTACTATACTTAAGAAATAGTTGGCTCTGAAGGTGGAGATTACAAAAACAAAACATGTGTTGTTGGCCCTGTCTCCTTGGGACAGTTCCTGACTCAAAGACCCCTTGGTTGCATCCTCAAAATAGAAATGTGATCAAAAGTTAGTTACAGTCGACACTCCATATTGACAGATTCTGCATCCACGCATACCATTCACAGCTTGAAAATATCTCTCCCACCAAAAAAAAAATCCATAAAGCAACCTTGATTTTGACATTTTATAAGGGACACCATTTTACTGCACCATTGTATATAATAGGACTTGAGCATCCATGGATTTTGGTATTGACGGTGTGTGTGTGTCCTGGATCCTGGAATCAAACCCCAGCAGATACCAATGACCTACTATATATTACATGTTCATGTGAGGTATTTTTAGAGCTGGGGAATAGCTTCATGACAAAAGTAATGCAGCGGATGGCACTTCCACATTGGCATAACTGCAGTTTATCTCCTTGGGTTTTGCTGGATTTTGCCAACTGTTGTCACTTCCAGATCCCCTTGTTCTGGGCCAGTACACTCTTTTCCAATTTTTTGTTCTGTTTGTCACTCAACATAGCTATTTCTTGGATATGTGCTAGGGCTCATCCAAAGGGTTTGTTAAAAAGGATGGACACTATAGCTTGAAGGACAAGCTTTCTCCATTCTAAATTTAATTTTTCTTAAGAGTTACAGTATTATAGAGCAAAGGTACTGTTTTACTAATGAACTTGATGCCCTTTAGTGCTGTAGCTCTAAAATATTTTTTTTAAAGGAGGAAGGCGGAGAAGAGAAGGAGAAAAGGATTAGAAAAGGTAAGGGTAATGGAAGTTCAACCAGCATGGCAACACTACAGTCCACATCATTTCCCTAATTATGTTATGTTGAAGTGTCTGAAAATACCAGATATAAGCCACAATTATTTATGTGTGCATGTCCGTTGGGACTTTTTTGTTCCCATATTCCTGGATTCAAAAAAAAAAAAATTGAGCGTGGGAATAAATAATTACAGCTGTTTCCAGGATTTGCCAGAAAAAAAGTACAAGATGACAGAAATATCAACAATCACCCTAGCACTAAGGCAACAAATACTGCCACCTCCAGCAAACACCTGACACATTTTGACTGTCTGGAGCAGCCTACAGCTGACAAAGAGAAAGGACAAATTGAAAAGTATTTATCTGAGGGTTAACATTACTTTTCAGCATTTCTTTCTTTTTGATATTTTCCCTTTACAACATTGCTTCAGCTGTTCTCCCACTCATGCATTTAACATTTCACAATTAACACACTTTGCTACCTATGCCAAAAGAAAGAACAAATTTTTAAAAACACTTTCTAATTTCCTGCTTTACTGTAGCCACTGAACTTCCTCCTCTTTTTCTGAACACTTGTACTAGTTTGAATGAACACAAACAGCAGTGTTAGAGATGAAATGCAAGACTGAAATGCAAGAGGCTGAAATTCTTGGGCTTTATGGCCACCAGAAAGGAGATTTTTGCATGCTATTAAATACTGCTACTATGATTAATTTAAAGGGTTACATTTTACAGAACAAGTGTATAGATGGTAGTTGTTAACCCATATTCACCAGTAGTGAAGAGTGTGTACAGCACTTATCAAAACTTTCTGTAGCTTCTTTCATCTCATTTGCATCTCAATCTCTATTCAGTAGTTAATGTCCGTTACAGTAAGAGGGCTCAGTTCTTATTCTCAATAAGCCAGTTGTAAAATGTCAGACTGTCACTTACAATATAAAAAAGCAAAAATGATGGTGTTTGGAAAAATGTTACACCTCATAAAAACAAATTGTAAAGACATGAAAGTGATCTTGGTATGTTTTACTTTTTGGGACATTTAGTACAGCTGCTTTAAATACCAGTTGTCTAGATTCCCACACTTTCCTACCAATGGAGAGGTTTACACAAGCTTAATTTCAATTACAATTACCCTAATTAACATCTTATCTGCATAAATGCTTGAAAGCAAAGCAACAAAGCATTGGCTAAGAAGCTGTGCCCTGGCAGTGAAATGTGCTTCTTCAACACAGTTTGACAAAATAAGGGCAAGCACATTTAATGTTTCAGAGGCAATTTTTAGAATTAATTTATATTTTTAATTTCTATTTCAGTTTGAGCAAGCCTTCTTTATTTATTAGCTGTTAAATTTGGTGGAAATTAATTCCCTAGAACGAATAATACATATGCCTGTCAAACTTGTTACAAATTGTACACAATTTTTTTAGAGCTCATCACATTGTATGTTTGTTTTTAAAGCACACCTCAGTTTTCTTTACCTTTTACAAAGTGCAATACTAATTTTTTGATAGTGCTAGTTTAATTTCAGTCATATTAAATACCTGAACCAGAACAATCATGTCTGAAATCAAGAGAAGGTTAATTGTAAGCTGCCTTTAATCCCATGGTGGGAGAAAGGTGGGATATAAAATAAATTAAATAAATAAATAAATAGTACATTTGACAAGTTTTTACCCTTTTCTGACACTTACTCAAAGTGATATATTTATAGCACTGTGGAGTACAGCCCACATTTGATTATCCAAGTGTTTTAAGACTTCCAGAGGTTATGGCAAATATTGAAACCCACCTATCATGCATCCTTTACTCAGAAAGGCTTTCAAGCAAAGGTTCAGAGGAGCTGGTTTGTAGAAATAAAATAGTTTGCTCCCTTTAGAGCCAAAAGATTTAACATCTAGATGCCTGTTTAAGTTTACTAAACAAAAAAAATAAAAAATAAAAATAAAAATAAAAATAAAAAAATAAAAAAATAGGACATTCTTGAGGAATACAATTAAAAAAGGGTGCAGATAAAAAAATTGTTTTATAGAACTTAGATTTGTGTTCAGTCTCATATGTTTCAGAGCTTCAGCAAGCACAGTTGATTCAGCAGGGCTACTCTGATCATTAATACGAACTGATCATACAGATTTCAGAAGTGGTAGAACCTCCCTTAGAAGTGTACGCATTGCCCAAGATGAAATCACAGTTTTGTCAGAAGAGTCTAAAATCAGGGTTTCCTGCATGTTCATATTTCATTCTAAACCAGAACTTCTCATGCTTTATCTGAAAAAAGAGTCTTCTCCAAAGGAAGAAGGAAAACTACAACAACCCAGTGTAAGTCTCCGTAAACCTAACAACCTTTCCCTGTCCTGCCATATCTAGTGTAGCATTCTAACAGGCAGGGTAGATTAGCACTCCATTACAGTGACTCATAGGATTAAGGCCTAAACAAAGGCCCAATTCACACATGCAGACATCTGTTTGAATGGCTGCTTGTGGCACAGCTCCACATGGGTATGCCACTTGTATGAAGTGGTTCCCCATGCCATTCAAGCATTACAGACCCTCAGGGATTGCAAGGATGGCATGGTTAAAACTGCCTGAACCATGTGGAGAGACACTTCATACAGATGGCCTACTCTGTGTCACAAGTAGCCATCATTTTGATGGGTTCACATATGTATGAACTGGGCTGAATACCAGTCCACCCATGTCCAAAGACAACACAGGTGGCAGAGGTCAGTCCGTCTTGTCCTACAGCCATCGGAAAAAACAAGAAACTGAACAAATTGTCATCGTCCCCAGTCAATTAAATGATTAATAAATGCACAGTCATGTGAGGCTTATTTTCTTGCCCTCTGTGCTGATCAGATGCAGGGTGGATGGAGATTTCCTGGTATCTGTTAACACTTCCTTAGACAGTCAGCCTTTCTGTTTGGGGATGTTGATGCTAAAAGATACTTTGTGTTGAACTTGTCTATCAACTGATGAAATTATTCCATTCGTTTGTGTTGAACATTCTCCTTAAGAATTGCACGATGATATGCATGAGTTAGTTGCCTTGTCTCTATCTCCCCTCCCATATGTTAATGAAATATTGATTATTTCCCTAACTGATTATAGCCTCTATACAATCACTGACCTGGTTAACTTTTAAAAAAAAACCTCATATTGCCAAGGGAACTGGCCTGAATAATCTAATCATATTTATTCTACTTTAAACCTGATATGTTCCTTTCAATGCACTAAAAATGGATGAAGGGTTGGGACCTCAATAGGTCAAAATCAAAATACATTCACAGGATTTGTCTAAAAAAATGTTCATGTCTACAAGGAAGTATGTATTATTTGCAGACTCAGCATGTTACTTACATAAGTAGAAAACATTTTTTGGTAGTTTATCCATGATGTACATTGATAATGGCATTGGTGGTGTTATAGTTACTCTGGACTATGGTAGTACTGATCATTTCAGTCCTGTATAATCTTGTTACAACTTAATTATTTCGCTTGTAATGAGTTTGTAAACTACCTGAGAAAAGTTGTATTGCATTGGAATAATTTAACCCCTGTAAGCTAACTGGTTTGTAATGAAAATTAAGATACTGTTTGTGCCTGCACCTGGACAGCCATTTCTAAGGAACCATTACAGAGAAACACTCATGTGTTGCTCTCTATTTTAACTCAATTTTCAATCATACATGGGTAAGCTTAGCAAACCAGACGGTATAGTGGATTAATAACAATGATGTGGTTGAACAGTGAGGAAACAGTTTCATTTGTTATTTTTCATTTAAAATCAACAATTGATCCCATAAGCTGCATATATTCAGTGTGCTAGTTTTGAATATTATTTTATTGTTATGCCACTATAGACCACAGTGGGCAAAGTCTGTGGCCCTGAGGGTGCATGTGGCCAGGCAGGGCTATTTTTGCACCCATTAACCTGTCTATACCCCCTCGGCCAAAAAGGAGTGAATGGTCTTCTCAGGAGACTCACGTTTGCAAGAATTAGTTGCAATGCTCCACATTATGGTATGTTATTTTTTAACTTTAATAAATAAATAAATTAGAAGTGGACTTCCAACCACTTCTGACCCCTGCTTCATTTCTTGGCAGTTTTACTACTCACTGTGACTTGCAGGTAAGCAAACTGTCCACTGAATCCATTGAACTTGCTCACCTCTGCTATAGACTAGTATCATTTACTTAGTTGCAGTTATACAGTCTGAAGAGAAATGATTCTACTGCTGATGCATACCACTAGAAATAATTATATAATTATATCAGATCAAATTCTAATTTTCCATATCCATAATGATTGTACTTAGGACTACAATAGAATGAAAAGAGACATGATGTTTCCACTGAAAAATAAATTCTTAATAGAAAAATTTTGATCCAAACTGTTTCCCCATCTCTTTGAAGTAGTGGAGAAAAATTACCATATGTGTCTTGCTCCTTTTGGTGCTAATGGAAGCAGGGTACATACAGTGTCCCAGGTGCTTTAAAACCAAATGCTTGCAGTGGATTAATCTGATATGTGTGTCGCATGGTCATCAAAACATCTGTTTGAGAAATTTCCCCACCTTATGTTGAGGACTTGAGCTTGCAACCAGTTAGATTCCTGTGAGAAGGAAACAAATGTCCAGACTGTCCAGTGTTAACTAAAATAAATGAAGATGGGGGGTGGGGTCTTTGAGCTGATTTGGCTGTGAGTGTTGCTGTGCAAGAGGACAATTCACAATCTCCGTCCACTTCCTGTTCTTACGCAATATTATCATGTCTCAGATACAGACTTTGCCAAGGACACAGAGAAGCTGTCTGTATATTGGGGCTTGCATTTCTCCTAGGTGGGGAGAGGTATATTTGGAGAGTGACATTTTTCCAGATAAGGAAGAAACACAGGAAATGTCTGCATCCTGTCCTGCACAGCAAGGTAATATCTAAAACAGCTCTCTGGTCTGGGAATAAACATATTAAAAGGCACATGAAGAAGCAAGGCATGGTAGTAGAACCACGTGATGCAAGCTTATAGCATGGTAAGAAGGCTTAGAGAAGCAAAAAGAGGGTCGATTTAGAAATTGTTCATGTTGACTAAAAAGATGTAGCTACGTATTTTGCTTCATCACGTATTTGAGCCATAAATCTGCAAATATGTGTGGATATAGGAAGTATAGGCACAATTGGCCAAAGTCCCAGCAATTCCTGTCACCTGCAAGTTTACAGACACATCCCCCCTTCAGCCATTGTGGAAAAAGACAGATATGGACTATTCTGAGTAAATAAAGTCCTTGAAACATAGAAAACTCATTGCATTTTTATTGGCAGCTGCCAGAACAGAAGTAGCCAAAAACTGGGAAACCAGGTATTTTACTAACATGAGGGGTGGGGGTGGGGAGTATGGGCTTCCTGGTTGTCAGAAAAATTGTCTTATTCTGTTAGAAGCTGTAATGGAAACACAAAGACAGGTTTATTTCAAGAGGACTGGTTTATTTTGATTGAATATGTTTCGAACAATGTACAGCACCTTTTACCACCAAGCAACCAATGCAATTTATGGAAAGACGCATTTCACAACTTGAACTAATCAGGTGAAGTGCCTGAACTTGCTCCTTTACACCAGTATAGAAGAATTGACTTCTTTGTGAAATCACAATATCTTGTTTCCCCTGTTGTTTTATGTTGTTATATTTTGAATTAAGCTAATAAAATCTCAAATTAAAAAAAAGATTTGAAATTTGTGTTGCATATAATATTTACTATACATACAAATGTTTACATCTGTGTTCAGATATTTGGGTACCACGCCATCTTGTTTCTGACGTAGCTATATGTACATGAATGTACATTTATATAGAACCACTATTTTGATATGGTTGCCATATTGAATTCCTCAAAACTTGGTACTCTTAATATTCTTGTTATGTAATTTTGCATTTTTTGCCAACTATGTACATTTTCATAATATGTAGATTAATTGCATTAATTGTCACTTTGATTTTTCTATAAGTATATTTTCTATATTTATATCTATATCTCAGCCTTGACACCATTTGTGTAGTAAGCATTGGTGTGAGAGAGTTAGCATTGCATAAAAGTGCTAGACTTGGAACAGGGAGACTGAAACTCCAAGATCAAACCCCTGCTTGGTCACAAACCTTAAAAGGGACCCATTCACACTACACAATTATAGCGCTATTGCTCCAGTGCAATTTAGGGAGGGACATTTAGAATCCCCAGCCAGACTACACCAAATGCCTCAGCAAACTACAAACCCCAGGATCCCATAGGACATAATCATAGCAGGTAAAGTGGAATAATAGCACTATAATTGTTCATGGGCACAATATTACATCAGTCAAGACTAGTTTACAGAGGTTTTGTGAGGATAAATGGTGAGAACCATGTAAAGTGGCCATATACATTGCTGGTGTAGTGCAGATGAGGACAACAATAATAATGCAAATACTTTTACAATTTTGCATTATTGCATTTGCAATAATGCAAATACTTTTGGAAATAAATAAGAGTTTCTAGTAATGTAGTTATATTTTAGTTTATGTTTCCATCCTTTTAAAAAACTGCTGGCAAAAATGTACATATTTATGAGAACACCACAGATGGTACCTCTGATTCTTAAGGAGAAAATGCAGAATAAAGTAAGAGAAAGAGCAGGACACACAGGGGGGAAACCAGGCATTTGATGAAGTTGGCTGTAGTTCATTAATATACCCTGCAAGACTATTATTAAGCCAAGTGAGGTGACTGCCTGAGACAGCAGAATGCCAGCACTGGGGAACTCTGCTGCTTCCCCCAATAGAGGGTCCCATCACTTCTACTTTCACATACTCTCTTTTAAAGCACAACAAACCTCACTCTACCACTGTGTCCCATCACCACACCTCTGTCTCCCAGGCCTCCATTTCCTGCTTGTTCATATAGTGCTGCTGCTGTTCCTCTCTTTTTGCTTGACCTGCTGCCCTTCCATCACCCCCTGACCCTTCATCTCTTACCATTTCCATTTCCCACTTGCTCACCCATATGGTTGTGGCTGCTGTTGTTCCTTGCATTTGTGCTCACCTCCTGCTCAATTTGCCAGCTTGTACAGCAGTTGTGGCAGAAACTGCCACAACTCCCTGTTATCGCATTAATCTCTTGCTCACCTGTACAGCAGTGACAGCTGCTCATCCTCCTCTTTTCTGCAGTGGTTGCCTCTTCCTCCTCTATCTCCCATTTGCCCACCTGCATGGCATCTAGTACTCTTCCTTGCAAGCACTTCCTGCACACAGCTGATAGGAATAGGACTGTGCTTTTTAAAAAGACAGGGTGGTAGAAGACAGATGACTCCAAGATAGGGGCAGCAGCATTATTTACCCTGCCTCAGGCAGCAAGAAAGTTTAGGTCATTGCTGTCCACAAACACTTATGCCCAAAGCTCCCAAACTTTATAAACTATAAGGTGCCACAAGACTCTTATCATTTTTGCTTTAACAAGCTAATGCAGCTATCGCCCTTAAAAGTTTCAAAGGTGTTCCTCTGTGTAAGAAAAATATGTCTTTCAAAGCAAGTACGAATCACATTTGGTAGTTCTCAGTATACTTCTACACATGCAAAGCATGCATCTTGAGTGTAACCTGAATTGCATCTCTGTCATCTCCAAAATGGAGGGCCACATTTTGCCCATTCCTGAGTAAACAAGAAAAGATGGTTTGCTCTGCTGTTGGTTTAACTGTGTAGTTTGTTCAGTGAGCAACTTGTTTTCCCACCCAACAAACCAGAGAAGGGGAGCTGTTTGTTGCCAGACAACTAATTGTGGAGCAGAGCTCCATTTGTTCAGTCATTCCTGGTGCAAATGGAAGCAACTGAGTGGGGTGCACCAGCATTTCCCGAAGATCCCTAACTTATTGGGTCATGAGAACACGCCTCGCATGTGCTGTGTTTTTGCACCATAAAGTGGACGCTGTGCTAAAAAGTTTTACTGTGGCATGTCCCTTCTTTTGTTCTATTCCCAATTAATTACACTTGATGTGGAAATTCACTGTTTATAAGCAGACCTAAATACTCTGATTGGTTCTTCTAGATTGTGGTGCAAAGCCTGTTACCTTGCCTCTAGGGTTTATAATTAATTACTGGTTAATAGAAGTGGTGGGTGTTGTTGATTAGCAGAATGAAGTACATACACCACATGGAAAAACACTAGAATATTAAGGGAAATGGTGGTGTTTTGGAAGTAAATTCTGTTTGCCCTTTAGAAGCAATTGTAAAGAAACACAGCCTACAAAATCATATTAATTAAAGAAGTTGTCACTGCACTGCATCTCTCATTTTTATTTGGCATGGGTAGCACTGCATTTGTTAATTTAGGTAATCAGTATAACTGATATATCACTTTCTGATAATTAATAGCGAGTTTAAAAAAGCACATACTATTCAGCCAAAACACCAAGGACCAAACTTCAATATCCTGACTCATAGTGCTTTATCAGAAGCATTGCCAGTTCTTTTTTTATTTTAGACTTGATTATGCATAAAAATATCTCTACACAGAAACATTTTTATTACCTCATTTGGTTTTAGAGAGCTCTGCTTGTAAGTGTTTATAGTGGTACATAATAACTGGAGTTACAAATATCTCAAGAATGGGAGTTAGCTGTAAATTTGACATATCTAGTATTCCCAGAAGTGATCCCTGTCATCATAAACCTATATAATCTTTCCTGGTTCCCAGTCTTTGTTGACTGTTAAAACCATGAAATGCCCATTGATTGAAAACCCCAGTAATAAATTTATTTTGTGACTTGCTCTCCACAATTCTTCTGACAGAGATTCTGGGTGGACAGACTGAAGAAGGGTACCTTTTAAAAAAAAACAAACCTAATTGATATGTTACAGCTCAGGTCTGTTTTTCTTTCAGTGTCCAAGGCTTACCTAAGACACTAGCTGAGGCAGAAAAGCAAATGGTTCACCCCACTCATCCACCGTATTTAAATTGTATAGCAACCAAGCCATTCAAGTTAGTTCAGCAAGGGAGACAGAAAATCCCTCAAGCATCTCTCCCCGTGTCTAGCAGTAAAAATACAACATTCACCAAATTATAACTAATAATTTACTTCAAAAAGTTACAGGGGTAGCCATATTTACCACAAAATAAAATCTCAACTCCATGTTGTAGCGATGCCTTCATTGTGCCAACCAAAAGATGCAGAATGCATCACACTGTTTGGAGTTCATAGGCTCCCACAAGAAAGGAAGTTACTGTTAGAATCATGGTTTCAACAGAAAAATCTAGATGCTGTGACTCCAACACTATTACTTTTCTTTCTGTACATGCTCTCTCTCTCTCTCTCTCTCTCTCTCTCTCTCTCTTTTTTTTTGCCATTTTTGCCTGATGAAGACTCCTGTGAGCTATGAACACTAGCATGATGCATTTTTCACCTTTTGGTTGGCCTAATAAAAGTATCACCATAGTTGGGACTAACCATTTGCTGTCTTCTCATGACACCCCGAATTCGCTGCCTGATATACATGCTTCACTCTGAGTAATGGTATGGCCAGTCCTGTACCTGGTCTCTGGGAGTCAGGTAGTGTCCTTGTTGCATCCCTGAAGAAATATAAAAAGTTAGCCAAGTTGGAGAATTGCCGCCGCCACCACCACTACTGCTGCTGCTGCTTCTTCTTCCATTTTTAGAGAAACAAAAATAAAAGCATCATTTAGAGTAACATTAGTAACATTTGCCAGTTTTGGAATGGATCATACATAATAGCCAATAACCCAGGGAAATATCCTAAATGTTTTGTTTGTAATTCACCACAGCTCTTACTTTGAAACCTGTCATCATTAGTAATCTCTCATGTACAATCCCAAGGGGCCAAACATCCAAACAAATATAAAACATGATAATTCATTCTAACATTGTCAAAGCGGTGACTGCTTGTGAATTTTACTTATTATCTTGGCATTTTTCTCCTTTCCCCTGAAGTAAAAAGCAAAATAAACCTTCTGGTCTTCTGGAAGTAGTTGTAATTCTTTTTTGTTTTAACTCTCAATAAGTCTCCTATCAGTCATATGGACTGTTTGATCATCCGAAGAGTTTGACAATGATAGTGCAGTGTTCAAAGTGGGATAATACAAATGCAGGATGATTAAAGAAAAACAACTAAGTAGGCATAGGTAGGATTGCACTTTTAGGACTCGTTTGATAGTGTATAATTATAGGCTAATGCAGCCAATCTGTAGAATTTAACACTAAGAAAATTAGGTTAATAAAGACCTCCCCCACATGGATACCAAAATCAGTGGATGCTCAAGTCCCATTATATACAATGGCTTAGTAAAATGGTGTCCCTTATATAAAATGGCAAAATCAAGATTTGCTTCTCAGAATTATTTAAAAAATATATTTTCAAGCCGTGGGTGATTGAATCCATAAATAAAGAATCATGGATACGGAGGGGCAGCTGTATACATGTACACATACAAAATACCTTAGAAATATTGCTGCAGAATGCAAATAAGATTATGAACAATATGTTTTTGAAATATCTGCTGTGTCCTTTGTATCTTTAATAGGCATTAGATCAGGCAGTGATCCAGGACTGATCTTTTGGAAAAATCATGTAATTCATCTGAGGAGTGTTGCAAGATGCAATGAGGAGTACTCACAAAGCTCAACATGCCTGATTAAATGCTTGAGACCAGGATTGGGGTGTCCACAACTCTACTCTTGCAAGTTACCATCGCTGTTCGACATTTCTTCAGTCCTTAAAATGGGTTTCCCCCCCAGGGATTGAGCTTGACCACAGGTCCCAGCATCCCTGTCTGTGTCTGTATGTGTGTGAGAGAGGAGGGGGACTTGTGTACATGGGCCAGAATACAACACATTCTGGCCGATGTATTCCAGCCCCGGGTCCGCCGCTTTTTTATTATTTATTATTATCTTTATTTCTATCCCACTTCCCCCCCAATTTTTAATCCTGCTTTCTCCCCAATTTTTTCTTTCCTGCTTTTCCCCAATTCCCCTCCCCACCATTACCTGCCCTTACATTGTGGCAACAGAGGGTGTCCTTACCCACGTGGCCCACACATGAACCAGTGCTTTCCTTCCCCACACTGGCTGTGCCTGCCAAGGCCAGGAACGAGGTGCCCAGCTGTGGTCACATGGCTGGGCATTTCATGGTGACCTCAGCAGATGCAGTGCACATGATCTGGCTAGGAAAGTGTGTGCAGACCCCCCCCCCATTGCAGTAATGGAACTCACCTGTTTCTCTAGAAAAAACACAGCAAAGAGTGAGGGTTTTTTGTTTGTTTTTTTTTACCACGTGTCTGCTCCATTTTAAGGGGTATTTGCCCTGGATTCTTGTTCGAACTGCCTGGACATCACCTAGACAGTTCAGACTAGGATTGGGGCAAAAAACCCTGTGTCATCTGGACTGCTGGGCATGGGATCGGGGGGAGGTCATTTCATTTGGCCCATCTAGACAAGCCCAGACCGGGGCAGGGGGTGGGAAGGAAGGATGCCATGTATATAATTTCCGCTGACAATAGATAAGACATTCAAAGCTGCTCTCCTACTAAGAGAGGTAGGATTGCAAGTGCAAATGCTGGGCCTGGTAGCCTAGTCAGCCAGGGCCTAGAAAACTACAATTGCTTCTGCTGTCACTTCTGCTTCTCATACTATCTTAAGGCAAGTTTCTGACAGGTGATAGGACAGCAGATGAGAGGAGAGGTGGCCTTGGATGCAGGTGCTTTAACAGTGTTTGGCTGGAAGGTTTGCAAAACTCTTGGACCTTTTTGGATGTTTAACTTTCCTTTACTCTTTTCAAGGGTGAGCAGGAGGTGTAATGAATGGTGCTGAATAGGTGACGTTTGGGTTTTGGACAATATATATATAGCAGATGTCTCAAGGAATGCCTGATTTTAGTAAACCTAATGCAAAAATGTAAGCATATTATTTGTGGTAGGGGAAAAGGAAGTTATACTGGTCTGTTTTCTCATGGAAAGAAAGTGGTAACAGTGCTGCTTTGTTTCATATGTCTTGATTTAATTTTCTGTATCCATACTATTTTAGTATGGGGAGAAAAATATTATATGGAAAACATGATGTTTGCACACACTGTGTATTTTTATGTAGAGCATCTTTGTACAGAATACTATTGAGGGTAGATTCCTCTTCACCCTGCCCCAGTGAGCAAATGGGAACATTCTGTTCTATAGCTTATCCTGTTGCTTGTTGGTCTACATATATACTTTTTCATTCTGCTTTTGTGTAGCCACATGTACAAAAAAGTTATAGGAAAAAATGTCAACCATATGTAACATACAAGAAGATTAGTGGCAATAAGACTGAATTAATTGTGGGTTTGGCACTCAGGGTGCCATAAAGGCCATATTTTAGAGTTTTAGACAAATCCACATGTACAGTATCTCAAAGTTTGTTATAGTAGATCTACATATTGTTTGGCTAATTAAATGCATAGCCTGCTTGGTAGTTTGATATGTCACACAAAATAGATAGAAGCACTGGCATCTTGGAAATGCTGGTAAGCTCTAGAGATTTTGATACTGTTGCCGATCATTTTATATCAACATCCTTTCCTGTTGGTTGAGATACATCTTGGTGGCTGAAAAAAGCCCTTTTTCATTTCAAATATTTTTTGTGGCTTGATGGATTTTTTCATAAGAAAGTACTATTGTGCATTCCACAGGATATTTTAAATTACATATTAGATATGTGTTTTTAAATGCTTCTCTAAGAATAATGGTTGGGAAGTATAGGCCATCCCCCCCCCCATTTACCCACAGTTTCACTTACCCTTGGTTGGAGGGGAAAAGGTCTCTCTAGGCATCAGGAGGTCCTGCAGTGTGACTCTATGGTCATCTTCCACTGGAAGTTGAGTCACACCAGATGCCTAGAGAGGCATATTCTATGTCCTCCAGCATGATTCTATGGTATTCTATGCCAGTTCACTATTACATGCAGTTTTGCATATCTACGGTACGTCTGGGAACATATCCCCCACAATTATTTTAGCCATTCCACTGGTATCACTGCAAAACCCCTATTCACCCCCCTCAAAAAAAGTGGGGGTTGTGTTTTGAGATGCACAATGGCAAGCTGAGGATGACATCATTTGAGTTCATGACTTCTTTTTCTTTTTTAGAAAAACATGGGTGCTTCTATACGATCATAAAAAAATCCGTTTGGGGGTAAAAAATACAAATAGGCTGTCATTCGTATGCATACGAACCACCTACACGATTTTTACCCCCCCTAAACTCTGTATGACTCCCTGTTCCCCAAGCTGGCTGGAGTGAGCAAGCCAAGCGGCGGTTTAAAATCTCCCGCCACTTTTTTTTTTAAAGGTTCCTGCTTTGCGGACAGTCGTTTTTCCCTATTTACAATATAAAAATAAATAAATAAATGTATAATTCACGGACTTACCAGAGTCTCGCTAGCCGGGAATCCAACATGGCGGCCGCTCCCAATTCCCCTCCATGCTAGCCCCACCCCCTCTGCTCGGCCAGCCAGTCAGATTACACAGGCTGTTCGTATGTGTGCGAACAGACCGTACAGACCCATCAGCCATCTGAATGGTGTACGGATTTCTCATCACGATCCGCTTTCCCTCCCGAATGCTGCATGTGCGTATTTCAGGGTGGAAAACCGCCCCCCCTCTTTTGCATGTGTGTGAATCCGAATGGCCCTGTGTACCGAAGCGCAATACGCCGTACATATTATTTAAATCGTGTAGACGGGACCCATATATCATTCTATCTGCATATATTTTATTCAAGATGAGTATGTTTTTGCTTCTGGGTCTGTATGGAGACACATAGATAGCCTAGCTGATAAATAGAGAATGCTGTCCAATCAGAGCTAGTATCAAATATGCAGTGTTCAGAAAAGAAAAGAATCTTAGCTATCAATTGATTTGATATTTTAAATTGAAGTTCCAAATTCTTGCTTGAACTTGTTTGAGTTCAAGTGAGGCAACATTCAGTGCTTCAGCAAGCACTTAAATATAGGTGACGGAAATGCTACTTTGCTAATTTGAGCGGAATGTTTAAAACAAAGTGTTACTGTTTAATCTGGGCACATGACGTGCGAATGAATGTTTGAATGAAATGACATAATTGTTGGTTAGTCTGTATAATTTAGAGAGAGAGAGTGCCTTGATCAGCACAAGTCTCCGTTCATGAGTGCTGGGAAGGACTCTCATTTCAGAGGGAGAAATTCTTTTCCCTCAGAGAACAAGAAGTACAGCATCCTCCCTCCCCCCCACTCATATTAGTTAACTTCTAAAGAACAGAGATGTTGCTTATCCAAGCCTTTCAGCTGAAGGGTGTTTTCTTGACCCATTTCCTGGTGTTACATATGATATTTAGGCCTTAGTTCCTGTCATTATACACCTGGGAGTAAGCCTCATTGAACTGACTGGGGCTTGCTTTTGAGTAGACGTATGTTGGATTCTGCTGATAATCCATCATCTTTGTTTTAAACAATAATGCACAAGCTGTTGCTGGCAGAAGCATAAATCTGACAGTCCATCTGGAAAGCAAGAGCACAGATCAGGGAAATAAGAGAATTAAAACTGTTTGGGGTTATGTTTGCAGGAATACAAAGAATAGAAGGATAGAATCATCGTTAATAGTTTCCTAACTGGCAGTTAGTTGAGGTGAGGAAAATATTTTATGTTCTTGCTGAGAGAGATTCCAAACAAGACAAATAAATAAATAAATAGACACTTCTACCAACACCATTCTTGCATTTACAAAATGTGATTTTTTTTAAAAAAAAAATATCAATATTAAATTAGGTTTTGCAGTGATACCAATGGAATGGCTAAAATAAAATTGGTTTACTTCCCAGATGACTGTTATTCTTAGAGAAGGGTTTTAAAAATAGCCAGTAAAAATAATGCTTAAAAACCATTGTTAAGAGTATGATTTAACTGATATAATACACAGTCAAGGACTCTGTTCAAATTTACTGCTCTTTAGAACCTTTCTCATGGTTCTTAAAGGAGTAATAGAGACAAGATCTGTCAACTAGATTTGACTCTTAAAGGTTATGGCAGGTACTTACAGGGATATTTAAACACCAACTGTAGTATACGTCAAGCACCAATATTGAATAGTCTTTTTTAACTACACAAGAGGTTTTACCCAATACAGCTGAATTTAAGCATTGAGCGAAACCTTGAGTTTCACTTGGTATGAATTAACTCTGGAACTAAGAGAAGTTAAATAGTTTAATTTGGGGTTTATTCACAACTAATGGTTTAAAGGTTATTAGCTAATGAAGAACCAGTGTTCCCATTTTCTAGATGAAATCCCACCTACCAGTAGATTTCAAGTTTCTGGTTCTGTGCATTTTCTGAGAATTGTTTA
The DNA here is from genome assembly GCA_030847615.1 of Gambelia wislizenii. Classification (NCBI taxonomy): domain Eukaryota; kingdom Metazoa; phylum Chordata; class Lepidosauria; order Squamata; family Crotaphytidae; genus Gambelia; species Gambelia wislizenii. Next base: position 105,993,712 of record JAUMIR010000004.1, read on the forward strand.
GAGCAGAGAGAGGGACTTCAACTCCAATAATCTCTCAACACTGGCTAAGCTGGGTAGGACCACTGGTAGTCCCAGTCCAACAATATTTGGAGGATCATGTGTCTTCCAGTTGTAATTTTAAAAATCAGATTTTTCATCTTAAGGGTATGAAGTGTCACTAGGATTTTGTCAGCTTGCTCGTTCATTCATTCCTTCATTTTGTTGTACTGGATGCATTGAGCCTATATTTATGTAAGGTTCCCCTCCACTCCTGCAGTTACCATTTTAAGAAAGTTCATGTTTTGTTTATGAAGCAAGCAGAAAGTGAATATTCAAGTGGCTAAGTGGCTTATATATGTACCCTATACATATCTGATCAGACCCAAACCCCATTGATTTAAATGGGACTTACTCAGAGACAACTGTGTATCGATTATTGGCTGAATTAAATAAGTTATTCTGGAAATGACTAAACATCCATGATGATTCTGTTCAAGAGTATGTGTATGTTCACATCTGCTTTAATGACCATGCATAGAGTACTGCTGAGATAGTGGAAAATTTTACACTGAGTTTTGCTGAAGGAATGGCAGAAACTCAAGTTACCTGTAGGATTCAGAGTCATATGGAAACACTTAAGGGTCAGTGGAAAACTTTTTGAAATGCACTAGAATAAGCTAACAATGTTACGCAAAACAAAAAAGAATATGGCTTACTAGTCAAAATAAGAAATAGAGGTATACCCTCTAAGATGTTTAGCTTTAGTGGCATAATAATTTTTTTTCTATTTAACTTTTTACAGGCAGTCTAAATGTACAATGCTCTTTGGAAGGGGTTTCAAGCTGCCCCAGGCATTAGAAGATTAGTAAATATAATATAATATAATATAATATAATTTCATTTATTTAACTCTTAAATGTTTATGGTTCTGGATGCCAGAGCATCTGGCCTCTTCACAATAATTAAAACTGACTTATCCATAAACAATAAATAACAGGCTACCCACTCAGGCAGTCAGAAACTCACTGGCTGTACCCATCTGCCAAATAAAATCCCACTAACTGATTTCTATTGTGTGTTTTTAAAGGCCAGGCTAAGCAAGCGTGTTCTGGTCTATATGGGACTTTTGGCTTTTCAGCTGGACCATCTTCAGTATGAAATCTTGATTAGTTCCTTCTTCTTTGAGAACTTCCATAAGTATCTCTGCTTTCATTCCTATTCTGCCAGCTCCAAAGATTTTTTTCCAATGTATTGGTTTCATAATGATAAAACAAGAAGTGATTCCCCAATTTGCAATTTCCATCCTTTTTGGCCAACTATCCCCTTTTAAAACATGGGGAGGGGAAAAGAAGAAGTTCCCTTGCACCCTAGGGAAGAAGTGACTTAATGACTAGAAAATAAAAGAGAATTTACTTGGGAAAACTGTGGAATTAAAGTTCCAGATGAAACATGCACCAATGATGCATAACATTTTTGTTAATTGGGTCTTAACAGGTTTCTGACTCAAGCTGCAATCGTTTTTAGAAATGGGTCACACTAGGCAGCGCCGGCAGGGTATCCCTGCAGCTTACAGAACATTTGCCTTGCAGTAAAACAGCATCTAAATTTGGGCTTATCTGATTGCATAGTGAATATGCCTGACTTCAGGGTAGCTACATCAATTTGTTCCCATTTTGGTGAGTATGTTGTCTCTTTACAGCTGGAAAGCCCATTGCTGAGTGTGGAGCTGGCATCTGTGTGGATCTACTGCTTTGTGCTTTTTTTGAGGGAGGGGTGAATTCTGGTTTGTTTGTTTTTAACAACATCTTCCGAAACCATACAACCTGGGTATGTCCAAGCCATTTGGATAATAAGACTAGATAAATGAAAGTATTTGGTACATGGTGAAGGAGCCATTCTCAGTGTAAAACAACAAACAAGCATGTGTATCCTTAACACCAACTTCAGTCATTGCATTGTCTGCATTACTGATGTAAGGATAAAACGTTGTATCACGACATCTCATTTCCATGTGCCCAAGCAAATAACAGATATCCAAGTGGGTATGTGGAACAATCCTTAAGGCAAATGTATTACAATTGCAGTATACATAAAAAAGGTGAGTTTGCCCATGTAATGGTATCATTGTTTGCAGAAAAAAACGGTGTGCCAGAAAGAAAACTTCTCATGTACAGGAAGACTTCATTGTGAATCTAAAGAATGAGAAAACCCCTCCTTGTAGACATTTTGAAATGCTATAGTTCAATGAAGGACTGTAATACTTGCATGTCTGGACACCTGAGTTGGCTGATTTGCTAAAACTGGTATGATAAAGGGCAAGAGAGGCCATCACATAGTAGACATCTGGTTTTATTATCCCAAACTTTCCACCATGTGTTCTGATCTTTTTGGCTCACAGGAATTCAAAGACTTCTTGTTTTTGCTACTATTGACTGTATCTTATTTGATTTAAAATCTTGTGCTGGCTACAATAGTTCACACTATTTAGTGTGGTTAATATGCCAACTTCATATGTCTCTTTGTTTCTATATCTGAAGAAATGCCTTTCTGAACCCAAAAGATGAGAAGGGGGGGGGCTACTGGGCTTGACTGGTGGACCATTTGTGGCCCGCCCGCCCGGCCCCTGATGTTAGAGGCCGCAGGTGGCTCCTCGGAGCCGAAGACCCTCCCTCCCTCCCTCCCTCCCTCCCTCCCTTTATTGGTAGTGTCAATGTTTTGTAGTGTGGTTTTTCTGCTTCTATTCTCTTTCATGTCATAACTTGTTAGGTGGATCACATGGGCCCTGATCTGAGGAAAACAGTAGGGGGGAGTCTCTGTCGAGTTCAAGTTTAAGTTCAAGTTCACAGAGACCCTGCCCCCTTTTATAACTTTGTTTCACAGGGGAGGGGAGAGTGTCAAGTTGGTGGAGCTTGGCTGGGGCTCTTCCCCTCCATGCGTTGGTGTTGGTGGCAACCAACAACAGTCCATTGGCCAACACAGGGTTGGTCAATGAAGGGATCCGGACCCATGCAATAGGTGCCAACCATTTATAGCTATTACCAAGTTTAGGCCTTTTATTGCCAATATTCAACATATTAACCTCATATACCTTATCTTCTCATGTTACTCATATGTACCCCATATATTTTGTGAAGATATTCTGTGTTGTGCATTCTTTCTCATGGGAGGGGACGGGAGCTTACAGGCTGGGTCTGCAATGCACTGGTTATGTTAGAAGCACATGTTTGCCTTTGGCCATCTAGAGATCTGGATAATTGAAGTTTGAATGATATCCTCCATGCTAATTTGTATCACTCCATAAAATAAAATGGAATCCAAGCTATTGTGTATATACCCAACAGGACATTTTATGCGTGTTAGACCTAGTTTTCACTGAATTGCTATGCCTATTTCTGCATTTCATACTTCAGAGGGGTAAGCTTTAGCTAAAGTTTAAAACTTTAGCATTCCTATGTACCAAACAGTTATGCCATACTGAACAATTCTTCTCCACTCAGACAGAAGAACATATAATCGTATGAAACCCCACCTGAATTCTGAAGGGGTATACAATACTCTTATTACCATCTCAGATCTAGGCCTCAATCCCAGTGGTTCCGATGGAGTAGTACTTTTGAGAGAACATTTATGGGATAAAATGGTGCAGCCTACAGGGTTTGGGTCATCTGGACACAAAGTGTTGTGGTGCTTTGTTGTCAAAAGAACCAGTTGTTGTGAGATATAAAAAGAGAACAGAATGGGAGCTACTTAAGCAACTTTCCTGTTCTTCTTAGGGCCAGGGGAATGCATTGAGGCAGGGTGTAGCCTGGTCAAGACTTTTGGAAAGAAATAATAATAATAATAATAATAATAATAATTATTATTATTATTATGCCACCCCTCTGTTAAAAACAATTGGGGCGGCTTACAAAAATTAAAATACCAATACAGATTAAAATGGAAATTGAGAAAGGGCAATTAAATTATATTGCTAGTTCTAGGTAATTTGGGCATCTACCTTAGCCTCTGGCAAGGGTAGAAGTGGCAATTTGATGTGAATTTGGAAAAGATCCTGATGGGCCTGGAGTGATGGCAGTGGTTTTTGAGAACTGAGTATGAGATTGGTGTCTCCCTGGTCTCTGCAGAATATCATCTGGAAGGCAGGCATGAAATAAGGTTATTGGCTTCAAAAGGTGTGCACTTCTGCAATCTATAATCAAATTACGGTATCTGCAATGGAGCCTCACCACCATATGTTACATTCCAAGGAGAGAAGGACCCTTGGTCCCAGGGTTGGAGTTCAGCAGCAGATCTGGGGAACATTAATGAGTGTGTTCCACAAGTATGGGAAGTCTAGGTAGAGGTTGCTCCCCTGGAGGAGACAGGCATTTGAACCATCATTGATTGAGTGGGACTGCAAAAAGACAAACTGTAACATCACTAGAATGGTCTATAGGTATAGCAGTGTAGTCATTTGGTAGTCAGTGAAGGAGGGCCAGTATTACAGAAAGATTAGTGGCAGGAGAGCCTGTGATGCAGCTTCCTATCTGTGGAAGCCACAAAAAAGACCTCTAAAAGGTGAGTGTAATGAGGCATAGAAGTATCATCATCATCATCATCATCATCATCTTTATTTATATATATCCTGTCTTTTCCCCAAGATAGGGACTGAGATTGGCTTACACCGATTAGAATTAAAACCATAAAAAGTTAACATGAAAACCAAGTTAAACAATTAACCATATCTTTAAAAATTACACTCTAAAAATATTTTAAAATTACATAAATATAATGGGTGTATTCTGCGGGTGGCATCTCCCAGCAAGCAACAGACCCAGCCTCTGAGCATTTAAGGAGGAATGCTTCCTGCTGGCCGAAAGAAAAGCACAGCCCCATACTGTGAGCACGCAAGCTTTCCTCCTTAAATGCTCAGAGGCTGGGTCTGTTGCTTGCTGGGAGATGCCACCCGCACCTTCCCTGTGTGTGAATGTGTGTAGGAAAGGTTCAAAATGTGAGTTTTAAAGAAGCAATCCAGTTTGTTCAGACCCAGAGAGGGGGTGGCAAGCATGCAGCTGTTCTTTTCTTTGGGCCATGAGGAGACATGGGGTGAAATGTGAGTTTTAAAGAAGCAATTCAGTTTCTTAAGACACAGAGAGGGGAGTGGCAAGGGGGAGACTTTGCTTGTGTGCTCACAGCATGGGGCTGTGCTATTCTTTCACCTTAGACCCTCAGAGGCTGGTGGGGGGGGGTTGCTTGCTTGCTGAGATCTTCCCTGTGTGTGTATATGTGTGGGAAGTTTTCCTCCTTAAATGCTCAAAGGCTGTGTTGGGGGGAGCAGGGGGGGAAAGGAATTTCCGCGAATACACAAAACCGCGAAAGTCAAAGCCGCGAATGTAAAGGGACAACTGTACTTGCCATATAAGACGATCCCCCCAATCATCCCCATCATGGCTTCGGGGAGGGCGAGTGGTGGCTGGAAAGCTTCCTCCCCTCCAGCCAGCCACCCTTCCTGAAGGACAGGATCAAAATTCAAAATGACCTGGATAGACTGGAGAGCTGGGCCAAAGCTAACAAAATGAAATTCAAAATGGAGAAATGTAAGGTACTGCACTTAGGACAGAAAAACGAAATGCTTAGATACAGGATGGGGGAGACCTGGCTGAATGAGACTACTTGCTAAAGGGATCTAGGAGTACTAGTAGACCACAAGTTGAACATGAGTCAACAATGTGATGCGGCAGCTAAAAAGGCCAATGCGATTTTGGGCTGCATCAATAGAAGTACAGTGTCTATATCAAGGGAAGAAATAGTGCCACTCTATTCTGCCTTGGTCAGGCCTCACCTAGAATACTGTGTCCCGTTATGGGCACCACAATTCAAAAAAGATATTGACAAATTGGAGCATGTCCAGGGAAGGGCAACAAAAATGATGAAAGATTTGGAAACCATGCCTTATGAGGAGAGACTTAGGGAGCTGGGTATGTTTAGCCTGGAAAAAAGATGGTTAAGGGGTGATATGATAGTCCTGTTTAAGTATTTGAAGGGGTGTCACATTGAGGATGGAGCAGGCTTGTTTTCTGCTGCTCCAGAGACTGGAACACGGAGCAATGGATGCAAGCTCCAGGGACAGAGATTCCACCTCAACATTAGGAGGAACTTTTTGACAGTAAGAGCTGTTCGTCAGTGGAACACACTCCCTCGGAGCGTAGTGGGGTCTCCTTCCTTAGAGGTCTTTAAATAGAGGCTGGATGGCCTCCTCGCCAGCCTCCTCGCAAGGTGGGGAATTGCGGAGGATGGCTGCCTAGCTGGGGAGAGGCTCAGCCCCTCCCGCCCAGCAAGACCTCCCCCCCCCCACCGTGCATCTGCGCTGACTGGGAGGGGATCTTCTCTGTGACTCAGAGTCACAGAGAAGACCTATGCCCAGCCAGCGAGTCTCTCCCTGCCCAAGCAGCCACACTGGCTAGGAGGGGATCTTCTCTCAGTAACTCAGAGTCACAGAGAAGACCCACACCCAGCCAGCGAGGCTCACCTCCCCCTGGGCAGGGGGGGGGGAATAAGGTGCCTAGCAAGCTCCGAGCCTTGTGTCCGGTGTATAAGACGGCCCCCTGACTTTTCAGTTTATTTTGCAGGCTGAAAAAGTTGTCTTATACACGGGAATATACGGTAATCAAGTTATTGGCAGTTTTGATCTGAGTTATTCTGTCTGCCTTATTTTTACCATCTAGAAATCTTCATAGGTGCTGCAGTTGTCCATTTTAGGCCTCAGTCAGGGCCCACGTGAATTAGTGTCATGCAGGATAAGATCTTAAAATTGTCTGAGAAGGTATAAAACCTTTTAGCTTAGCCAGATGGCTGGACTTGCTAGTCAAGCCCTTGCTTGGATGTAGTGGCATCTTGAAAATCTCTTTATTGCCTTTTATAAAAGAGAGAATGAGTCAAAGGAAATAGCATTCCTTTTCGCCCTTTTATTCTCTTGTACCTAGTCTGGCAATGACAGCGAAAACATTACATCTACATCCACCCAATCCAATAAGATTAGAGTATTAATTGTGGTATTAAAAAATCACCCAACTGTGGTAAGTAATTCCTTTCATTTTACAGTGAATCAATCTGTGTTTCACTAAATACCCCTCTATTTTTTCCTTGGGAAGTAACTCCACATAACCAAAATTATTCTAATGCTCCTAAAATAACTATGATATTATCTTGCTAATTAGCAGTGTGGAAGAAGAAAGATCAATTAATTTTGTAATTAAAAACAATTTTTTGATACATTGTTTGTGGTAAATGACTATGACAGCTGCTTTGGTGGTGATGTTTTTTATTTCCCAAACTATGAAGGTCTTCTTTCTTACTTGCACAAAAGTTCTTAAAGCTTTATTCTGTCAAAATGATACAATGTCAGAATATGTGTGTCTCTGTGGCACACTTAAGGAAATAGAATCATAGAATCATAGAATTGCAGATTTGGAAGAGACCACGAGGGCCATCCAGTCCAACCCCCTGCCACGCAGGAATCATGATCAAAACAACCCTGACAGATGGCCATCCAGCCTCTGTTTAAAGACCTCCAAGGAAGTAGACCCCATCACGCTCCAAGGGAGTGTGTTCCACTGCCGAACAGCTCTTACTGTCAAAAAGTTCCTCCTAAAGTTGAGGTGGAATCTCTGTTCCTGGAGCTTGCACCCATTGCTCCGTGTTCCAGTCTCTGGAGCAGCAGAAAACAAGCCTGCTCCATCCTCAACGTGACACCCCTTCAAATACTTAAACAGGACTATCATATCACCTCTTAACTGTCTTTTTTCAGGCTAATCATACGCAGCTCCCTAAGTCTGTCCCCATAAGGCATCGTTTCCAGACCTTTCACCATTTTAGTCGCCCTTCTCTGGACACACTCCAATTTGTCAATATCCTTTTTGAACTGTGGTACCCAGAACTGGACACAGTATTCCGGGTGAGGTCTGACCAAGGCAGAATAGAGTGGCACTATTACTTCCCTTGATCTAGACACTATACTTCTATTGATGCAGCCCAAAATCGCATTGGCCTTTTTAGCTGCCGCATCACATTGTTGACTCATGTTCAACTTGTGGTCTACTAGGACTCCTAGATCCCTTTCGCACGTAGTCTCATTCAGTCTCATTCCTTTTTAAGGAAGCCTAAGAGGTAATTAACATTATCCATATTCATTACATTACCTACGGAGATATGATTCAATATCATCTTTTATAAACTGTACTGCCAAACTGGCTTCTTTCAGATATCCTCTCATGATAATTAGATTGTACGACAGACTGGTCAAGTAGGTAGCCACTGTAGGTAGATGATAGGCTAGATGGGCAGAGAAAGTTATGTGGTTTTGTAGGCAAAAGATGTGGCTTGCTGGCTATCAGACAAACAGAATCTTAGAGTGGGAAGGGACAACACAGGACATTTAGTCCAACCCCCTGCCATGCACATCACTCCTGAAAGAGACCTATCTAACCACAGTTTAAGGAGTTCCAAAGAAGGAGAGTCCACCATTCTTCAAGACAGTCTACTCTACTACTGAACAGTTCTTACAGTGAAGAAGTTCTTTCTATTGTTAGGTGGAATCTCTTTTCTTGTAATTTGAATCCATTGGTTCTAGTCTCTGGAAAAAAGGAGATAAATTCCTCTTTTAAGGATAACCAGGCACATTTCTTAATCACCTCCTTTAAACAACCATACTTGAAAACATCCCAAAAGGATGCTTTAATTTACTATGTTTATTTAGCAGTAGTCCAGCACTGTGTTGAAAGAGGCAGTGTATTATTACATGGTTGAAACCTTCCGAAAACTGTATAGATACTGAACAGTGCATAAAGCCCCCAAAAGAAAGGAATTCACTGCACATCTGATGAAAAACCTGGCCTTCTCAGCTTATGGTGAAATGGGGGGACATTTGGCACTTTAACTGTGGGGACAATTTCATTATGGTGACAACTATGAAATACCCAGTTTGGTGGGTTTTGCATGCCTGTTCAATTTATAAGTAATGGGAACCCAATGCTCTAGCTCTAGGAACATTGTTAGAATTGTGGTAGCAGAGACCACAAAGCACTGCACAAATCTCACTCTTGATTTCCCCTTGACTTTAGACAAACCATGTTTCCCATAGCCTTCTCGAAACACAGTAACAAAAGAGATTACAGTACATGAAAAGTAGGGGGACTGATTCTTCTCCCAGAATGTGAACACTGGAGTGGCTGTTCAAGATAGCTGCCATTTCCCATAGTTTTTCTGTGTTCCCATTGAACTGACCAGTAACCACCCTATTCTTTGCCAGTTCCTTCTGAGGAGTAGAAGTTCTTTAATCTTCAGTTTACAACTATGTATGTCTCAGTGCATGCCCACAGTGTTGTACAGTGTACCTTATTGATGTTGAAAAAGATAATGGGAAGGATAGCAAGGAGCAAGGTTAAACTTAAATTTGCACATTGTACACCAGTAATCCCGGCACCAGAAAAAGAAAAATGAGACTTCCCCCTCCAATGCCAAGATTGAACAGTGCAAAACATAAAGCAGTTATGGGTGTTTTAGAAGTAAAATTGGAACTTCTTTGCAGAAGGTTCACATCCAGTGGAGCAAGACATCCCTAGAAAGTCACTTTGGGTACATGTAAGAAGGTAGTTACCCTGGAGGAATTTTTTCCTTTCCTTGAGCCTTTAGAGTATATTTGAAGCAGGGCCAAATATTTCCGTTTACTAACAGGAGATGAAAACTACACACTTGCAGAAGCCGGGGGGGGGGCGGTCTTCTAGGCCTGTGAATTTTGAAGTACAGTGTTTCACGCTGGAACAGAGGAAACACTGTTACCTCAGTAGTGTAACCTACAGTAGTGCTACAAAAAGTGTCAGTATTTTGTCTCTGATTTGGAACCATGCTTAATACCATGTCCCATGAACTTCAATAGTGTCCCATTGAGGTAAGTAACTTCAAGGATGCAGACTTAATCTTTAATCACTTCTTGTCAGAATTCAGTACAATAGGCGACACAGTATATGTTGAGCCTACGACATTTTAAGTGAGGCTGAAGTTCATTGCAGAGAGAAATAGTATGTATTTGTCAGTGCTGCAAAACAGAGCAAGCTGTTCTTCATATACCCTAGCCTGGGAAAGCTCTGTTACAGTTAAAAGTGCAACAGTATCTCCATAGGAGCTGTTGCCAAGCAGATACAGAGTTTTGGAATGTTCCCAGAAAACTTTCACAGCTGATACTTTAGCAACTAGCTTTCCTTTCCTTTCCTTTCCTTTCCTTTCCTTTCCTTTCCTTTCCTTTTCTTTCCTTTCCTTATCCATAACTCTTTAAACAGCCAAAGGACAGACTTTAGCACTGGACTGTAACCTTAAATCTTCATAATCAGTTTTGGAGTGCTCTGCAGTTAAATATATACCTGTATATAGTTATTAAAAGCTGACAACAACTTGTCTTTTATTTGTGAGAACTGTTTTTCTGGGCAAGTATAATGGCTCAGTTGTGTGAGCCACCACAACCCCATACCAAACACTGCAGCCCACCATTGCCATGCCAAGCTCCTTTGTAAGTCCTTGCTAACTCAGTGGAGACAGTGTAAAGTGTGCTGGTGGGAAGGGGTGATCAGAAACAGAGGCTATAGATGTCCCCACCATGAGATTTGTTTGCAATTGGGGGTGTGTGTGTTAAAGAGCTTTTATGGCTGCCACAGTATGGGAAATATATGAGGATATTTTTAGTGGCAAAGTGCAAGAATTAAGAAGAGCTGAACTTACATTGGCCAGCTAGCAGTGCTCTTTCCATGTATTCATGTCCGCGATAGTCAAGTTGTGATAGCAGTTTCCCACAATCAGGTTGTCATGTGATACTTGTGACTGTGATGTGATTATTATACAGCCACAGTAAGCATCCAAGTTCTGGTTTTAAAAATGAATTAATTTTCTTGAATGAATTTTTTTTTTTTTTTTTTTTTTTTTGTATGCCACCTGGGGAAAATATGTGGTGGAAATGGAACTAGTTTAAGATTCCTAATATATATGAGGGGGTAAGTTCCAGTGAACACCATATTTATTTTTTATTTATTTTTACTTTTAAGTATTTATATCCCGCTCTTCAGCCACAAAGGCTCTCAGAGTGATTTTCCTTGGGTTTTTTTCCAGGCTGTGAGGCCGTGTTCTGGAATAGTTTCTTTCTGACATTTCACCTGCATCTGTGGATGGCATCTTTAGAGAATGGATGGGTAGGAGTGTATGTGGAGTTTATATGCTATGAACCCCTATTGGGGATTATATATAAATCTGTGTAATTACAACAGGGGTTCACAATATATAAACTCCACACACACTCCCACCCAACCGTTCTCTGAAGATGCCAGCCACAGATGCAGGCAAAATGTCAGAAGCAAACTCTTCCAGAACACAGCCTCACAGCCGGGAAAAAAACCCAAGGAAAATCTATGGATGCCAGCTGTGAAAGCCTTCAACCTCATGGTCTCAGACTGGTATAAAAATTGTTAAGCAATATAGCACGTACACATCTACACCATTTTTATAGTGTGCTAGGCACTCTCTAAGCAGTTTCCATTGTGTGTTAGCATAGACTTAATCATGAATAAACAATGTAAGATTGCCCAGTTAAATAATAAAACCCTTGAGCAGTATATGTACAGCTCCATTAAGAGCTTGTTTTATATGTGAAAACAAAGTACTGATAGGATCCAGTGCATTAAATCACCCTGCTGAGCCAGTTAGATAAGTTGAAATCACAAATATGTCTACTCAAAATCAAGTCCTATTGAGTTCTTAGGGGCTTGTTCCCAGGGATGTGGGCCCATGGTTGCCTTAATCCTGTATTGTAATATTAAATATTACAAAGAATATTAAAGCTTAAGGATGATACAAACTGGACTGGTGCAAGTGAAACAATAATATATTCTATTTTTTAAAAAATAATTAGAAAACTAGTAGATGGAATAGTTTGAAGTAGATTTTACTTCCAGCTACAGCTTTACTACTTTCTACTCATATTTATTATTGTAACTCATTTTTAGGTCAGTATGACTCCTTCTCTGTATGGCCATCTGAGGGCGGGGGGAAACCTTAATATGCTAGATGCCATTTATATATTCTGTGAAACCATATGATACAGTGCAGATCACAACACTTGGAAACCCTTTCTGTTATTTTTTTAATATGCTGTGAGGCACATTGTGCATTGTTTTTGAGGCAAAAGAGTTGTCTTACTATAATAATTCAGAAGTTGAATGTGGCCACCTAATCACACAGTACTTATCAATAAGAGCCAAAATGGTAACGAAGCCTATAAAAAGATCATAGGCAATTTAAAATAGAACTCAAGGTATGGATATGAGATCTCTTAATACAATAGAGGGGCTTTTATTTCAGAGCCAGTCTTGGCAAGAACTTCTGCCCTACTGTTGTTAATTTCCTATCTTTCTTTTGGCACAGATGTAGAACAAGGGAACAATTTTATTATTTATGTATTTTTGTTTAGGCTGTGTTTTTTATTTATTTATATATACATATATTTTTCAGTCCCAGTCCCTAGCAGGATATCCTTGTGTATGCTTCAAGTTCCGGGCCTCCCCCCCTTACCTTTTTTAGAAAGCTAACCTTAAAAGGCCTCACCCATAGCACATAATGCATTCTTTTATTTTTAAAGTCCATTTTCAGTTCATAAGTAAATGTGAATGATCTTACTGTTCTTCTTGTTTAAAATGCTTCTGGCATAGGTATTTGATTTAGATTGACTTTGTGCTGTATAAATTACAACCATATTCAAAAGATTTGCATGGTAAAAAGAAGATACTGAAAAATTTGAAACTGCTCACAGTTTCCTATCCTCTTAACTACAGTATATCATTCTTTGGGTTTGAACTGCTAGCCAGGATTAAAGAGTCCTTCACCAGGATTTTCTATGCACAACAAAGGCACTGGGTTACTGCAGTGTAGATTTATATTAATTTTTCATCAATTTCTTTATACTGTACACATGTAAGCATTCAGTACTTCAGTGTGCTGGATGCAAATTTTCACTGAGCTCTGATTTTCACTGATCTCTAATTTCAACATAGACCTGACTATCACAGAGCATAATGCTGCGCATACTGTATGTGTCATTTCCTTATTCTCTTAGTAGCAGATGCCTGTTTGTTTTTCTGATTGCAGTCAAATATTATAATTTATTTTTGTTAGCTACTTTTAAGGCCTGATGTTGGAAAAACAAAGTATAAATCTAAAGAATAAATAAAATAAGGATGTGTTCAACATATATGCACTTTTTACATTCATCTGTAGGTTTTCAACAAGGAGAAGGGGGAAAAAAACTATTATGTCTTTTTCAGGGTGGTGGGGGTGGTGTATGTATTCTGCTTGTAAAATCAGATTGTTAAACATTCATTTTTTCTTTCTATCTGTTTCATTGTATCATACTATAGTAATCTGTTATGAGTTGGTAGGTGGCAACCTGATAAGGGCCACTACATCAAAATGGATTTGAATATAATCCAGACGAGGCAAACCCACTTGTATACAAGAACATTTATTAAATACTGGATGCAGCAGATATTTCATAGCAAAGAATGCTCAGTGTTTCCTCTTCTGTGGTAAGACCCATTCTTTCATGAGAAGCATGTCCTTAGAGCCCAACATGTCCTAAGTTATGTGTATGCCCTATCCTGCTTTGGAGGGAAGCCAGAGGTGTGACAGTAAAACAGGAATTTTTATTGGTGGTCCAAATAGCTAGAATACTGCCTCTCATACAAAAGAGAGCCTAGTAGTTTATGAAGGAAAGCATGTGATCACATCCCCTTCTCTCCCAGAATCTCTCTCTCTGGCTTTTCTTTGCAAAGGAAGATTCAGGAAGGACTCATCCCGCGCTTTCTGCAAGCGCGCTGATGACTAAAAAGGCCAATCCGAGATAAACAAGTCCGGTTGCAAAAAGCACAGCAGAAGGTCTCCTTGGGTGATGTTTTTAGGTTTTGATTCTTTCTGCGTTGTCGTTTCTCTTCAAGACTTGTTCGTCGTGAGTTCTCAAATAAGGCTGCAGCATTGTGGATAGTGCGTCTCCATGCCTCCCGATGTGAGGTCAGGGCGGACCACTGTTGGTGATCAATTTGGCCAAGCCTGATATGTTGTTTCAGGGAGTCTTTGTATCGCTTTTTTGGAGCGCCCCTCTTACGCTGACCTGTGGCGAGTTCACCGTAGAGTAGTATTTTTGGGAGGCGATGGTCCTCCATCCTAGAAACGTGCCCTGCCCAGCACAGCTGCATTCTCAATATCATGGCCTCAATGCTGGTGATCCCTGCTTGCTCAAGGACAGCAACATTCGTCACATAGTCAGTCCAGTGTATATTTAGGATTGTGCCTAGACAGCGCTGATGAAAGCGCTCGAGGAGTCGTAGGTGGTGGTGAGAGGTGACCCATGTTTCAGACCCATAAAGGAGGATAGACAGTACGATGGCTCTATACACACTGATTTTTGTGCTTTGCCTCAGGTGTTTATTGCTCCAGACTCTTTTGTGAAGTCTTCCAAATGCACTATATGCCTTTGCCAATCTGTGATCGATCTCTTTATCAATCTTGGCATCTGAAGAGATGATGCTTCCCAGGTAGGTGAACTGCTGAACAGACTTGAGCACAGATTTGCCGACGGCAATGTGGGGATGGTGGTGTTCGTCCTGTGGTGCAGGCTGGTAAAGAACTTCTGTTTTCTTCAGGTTGACTTCTAGCCCTAACAGCTCTGCAGCTGTTGCAAAGCAGGACGTTAGGCCTCCCAGAATATTCATAAGTTAAACTGAGGAGTTTAACATGGCTACTCTGCCTGGCTGTCTATCTTTTAAGCAAAGTAGTTCTCTCAAGCCCGTTCTATACAGTGTTGTAATGATCTATATACTGTGCTTAGAGAACCAGTGTGATAGGTTTGAGTGTTGAACTAGGATGCCAGGGGAGCATGGTTCAAATGTCCATTTGGGCATGGTGATCTGGGACAAGTCAAACTCTCTCAGCTTTGGAGGAAGGCAAACTTTCTCAGAATAAATTTTGCTCAAAAAACAACAAACAAACAATATTCTTTGAACAATCCCTTCTGGTGATAATTTTCACATCTGCTGCACACATAAAATATGTATTTTAGGATGGCATATAAACTTGATGGAGTTTTATCCCAAGACAATTGAGGTCTACTTCTGTAGCTCATTAGGTGTTGTCACACAGGTTAGTTATCTACATTTTTGTTAGGCTCCAATCCTTGACGCACTTACCTAGGCATAAGTAGGTCCCATTGAACTCAATGGGGCTTACCTCTGAGCATTTACATATAGTATCTAATGTTCAGTTGGTTTTCTCTTACACCTTTATTTTCACATTACACATTCTGTTTATAGCTTGCTGATTTGGAGTCAGCTATCTAGCATGAGCAAGTGTGGACAAATATAGGCACAGTAGATATGAATGCCTTTTTTAATAGTGAAAGAGTTCCGAGGCAGATTTCTCAGCCTTTCTGGGCTCTAGAAAGTTTCCCTGGTTCCTATGTTTTGTATCACTGAGTATGAGACTGTGACTGTTACCCCTACTTAGTAGGACATAAAATATCACTGAAATCAATTGACCTAATAAACATATAGGTTTGCCTCCAAAGTCAATTCAACCCACAACTTTTATCTATGAGAATGAATACCTTCCCATCTTGACCTCTCTGTTTGTACTACTGGAAATGAAAGATACGCTCAAATGGTTTCCTATGCAAAATTAGATTGTGAACAACAGAGTCACTGAAGTAACTACTTCTGAGTTTTAACCAGATTCTCCAATTTAAGAAACCTCCAACTTCAAACCTTGCCTGTGAATGTTAATGAAATGTACATGCTTGATAGTCTTTTAAACTGGGTGCATGTTACTTTAATAGCTGTGTCTTTCTGGTGACTGAAATGCCCACAGTGAACATTTTCTTTGTGTGTAAATAATGTGATTTTAAAGATATGCAAATAGAAGGTCCCCTTCCCCAATTTCTGCAACTTATCTACCAAGACATCTCTTTCACAGCATTGCCTGTATGCAGCCTGCATTCACAAATGAAACACTAGATAATAATTAGGGATAGCTGGATAATTACAGCCTGTTCCTTGAGAGATGCCTTTGGTCTTGGTACTGTGCTTCAGTTTTCATTAATCCTTAGTCACCTTTTGCAAACTGTATGGGGGGAGGAGGGCTCCAAAGGGCAAAGTAAAATGGTGTGAATACCACCTGCTTGACATTAAATCAGACAGGAATGTGATATTCTGAGTAATCCATTTTTATTTAGATTTTAAATCCCCTTCAGATTAACAAGTGAAAGATGTATGTATGTTACAACATGTGCATCACCACTTGCGTACTTCCAGATACCAGGCATATTGATGAGCTCCCTGTGCATTGACTAACTTGGCCTGAAGGAACAGAACACCTCATAATACCTTCTTGAGCTCTAAAAAAAAGCAATCAGGAAGCAACTGGTTCATTCTGTTCTATAGAAGTGTTGTGTGAGCCAAAGTGAAAAATTGCAACAAGGCAAATGTTATACCTATGTCAGTCAGGATCTTGTTTGCTGCACATTTTTTCACATGACACGATAGCAACATTGTTATTAAAGAAAATCTTGCAGTACTGCTTGATTTACTATTCTTTTCTTCCTTGACAAGCCTTTGAACTATCAAGGGTTCCATGACCTTAATAAAGCTTTTTGTCTCTTTTTAAAAACAAGTTTAAAACAGTTTTAACAAGCAAAGCTCATCTGGGCTGAAACAAAAGCCAAGTTGGTGTTTTAGGTGCTCATTAAACTCCACAGCATGAAACACAAGTTGTGTGCATGTTTGTGCGTATGTGCCTAAAATGAATTGGTGCACCTCAAAAACATCTCGTCTTTACATTTAATTAGACAAATTATATGCAACCCAGTAGATGCTCTGGGAATCTAATCAAATTTAGGGCTAATAGGGAGTTGGTGGAAGTCGGGGTGGGGGTGGGGTGGGTGGGGGTGGGGTGGGGTGGGGAATTCACTAAAAGAGGAATTAACACCAGGACCCAAATGTAAAAGCTAACATGAATCTCAGTATTGATTTGTAGTATTCTTACAGAAAAGATGAGAAATACTGTGACCTCCCTCCACTTTGTGATCAGCTGCAAAGAGATTACTCCAAAGTATGTTGTAAGGGAAATGTGTGTTTTTGTGTTTTGGGATTTTTTTAAAAAAAATCTGTGCAGTCCTTTCCTTCTGTTAATGCTGACTTATGCAGGTTCTGTGGAATACTGACCGCTTTGGACAAGCAAATGGAGAGGGGGAGGCAATGAAGGAAAGACCCTCAGAGAAAATGTTACCACCGGTTTGGCAAAGTGCAAGGAAATCCAGACAAAATGTGGTCAGGCAGTCTCCCATTTGGACAATGTCCCTCACATTCATTAGCATTTTGTCTGTTACTGGGCTTATCAACTAAACAGCCAACAGTCTGTGGTTCATAATTTTTTCCCCTGCTTCTTTTTCTTTTCCATGGGGCTGCTGACGGGACATAATCCACTGTTTTTTATTGCATTGCCTCTGGATGTGTTGTAGTTCAAACCAACAGATAATTCAGGGACTCCAAGCTTCTTCGCTGTAGGGCTAGAGTGGGGGTCTTGGCTGCTTTCTCATAAACTCCAAGGATGTTGAAAGTAAACAAATGATTAGTTCATGTTGGAGGCATCTTATTGCCTGGCCAAAGACAGAAACAGTGACAGAGTAAAATTTGATCTCAAGTTGTGATGAATACCCTTGATAAGCAGCAGATCAGTACATTTTAATCAACTATATATCACTGTAATTGCTTTGTGTGAGTGTGTGTGTGTGTGTGGCTCTCCCCCTCTTTTTTTTTTACTATAGGTTCTTGCATGCAAATGTGTATTTAATGCACAGGTGCTGAACAAACTAAATTACCTTAAGGACAGGGTAGTACTACAACATTGGTTTTCCCTATTAGATTTCCTGTACCTTCAGCAAAGCAAAATAGGTTGGAATTCAGCAAGAGAAGCATTGCTGGCATAGGTTTCCCACCACCACCTTGCAACATAGCTGTAAGGGCAAGAGTGGGGAACCTTTGGGTCTCCATATGTTGCTGAGCTGTGGTTCCCATCAAACCCAGCTATCCTAGACCAGCCCTATGATAGAGAAACTCTTCTAAAAAAAAAGGCCAGGGTCCTGTGTGTTTCTGTACATTTGAATAGAATTCAGTCATATCAAAACCCTTCTGCTTTAGACAGTTGTGGTGAAGGAATAGGAGGTCTTATTCATCTGAGTACATGAGAGTGTGGATTTGAGCAGAAATGCAACTGACCACTCTTGATTCTGCCACTATGATTTTAATTTAAATCTCTGATAAACAAAAAAAAGCAAGATCTGCAGATAGATATACTTTAATACCCAGCTTGTTCCACATGGAGTAGTCCTGAGAATCTCAGCTTTTAAATCATACTTTAATACCCAGGTATTAAAGACTCTTGAAATTCTGAGTCTCTCAGGATTGCTCCATGTGGAACAAGTGTCTACATGAATATTCTTCTATACTGGCAGAGCATATGTAGACTTATAATGTGTCATAAGTAAACATTATAGTGGTACATAATATGCCATGTACATCTATATACGATTTGGCAAAATAAACATAAGTATACTGGTCTACATGCAGTCTAAATATGATTTTTTTTTTGAAAGTGACATCCAGGTAGGAAATTGTCAAATGCAGTGATTCTGAAATTCTGTTATTCTTTTTTTTTAATTATTATTATTACCAAATGAAATTCTGTTATTCTAATAAGCAATCTCACCCCAAGACTATATTGTGCCTCTTTTTGTACAATCACAGGATGATTTGTGATGAATTTTCTGTGTAAATGAATCTGTAATTCATGAAAATTAAGTGTCTTTAATGTAAAATCATGGGAGACAAGCTGTACTAGCTAGAGTCAGTTGCATGCATGGATATGTCTCAGAGCTTGGTTATGTGCTGCATTCATAATGCCAAGACCAGGCTCCAATAGGGGCACTCCTAGAGTTGTAAATATCTATTATTTAACCCATTTAATCCATTATTTAAAAATAAAGGATTTCAAAGGTTTTAGCTTCAGTGGGGAAGACTATCGGAGTTTTGGGACATTTTCTAGTGACTTTTTTCATTTTGAGACTTAATATTTAAGGGTTTTTTTGTTGTTGTTAGTGTCAAACATTTTGGTTATACAAAATACAACAGAGTTTTTTGTGCAGTTTTGTGAGACTCCCCCCTTTTGGCATAAATCTCAGGATTGCTGCTGCTCATGGGAGGAAAATAATGCTCCTTTTTAAAAACTCTCATGCAGAGAAAAATATCTCATGGCAGTTGATAATTTTATGAACAATCAAGATTTCTTGTATCATGGACAATCAGAAAATTTGCAAAAATGCTTTCCTCCCTAGTTTTCTTCACTGATAAAACAGCTTGAGAGCTTCTCAAGACAAGGAAAAAGTCTCTGAAGGTTCCAGGTTTTGCTCCTGTACAAATTGAGTTTATTTTGGAGATCAATATGACATTTTCCCAGCCCTGAAGTATTTCCAGGGAACGCCCAGCATTATCAAGGAGTTTTCATTTCCATCCCCTAGGTCAGTTTAAATTACCCCAGTATTTCCCAAAATGAAATGTACCTTCCCATGGCTGTCTGTTTTTGTTATATCAGAACTAGCTAAGATGGCCTCTGCCAGAAAACGCAGCTATTTTTTTCCAGGATCCATATGCAACAGAGATCAAATGAGGGAAAGAGGAATGCTAACAATAAAAAAAAAAATCCTAATGTTTAAGTAGTATAATATTGCTAAAGTCTTTAACATGCTGACTATAACTTGTGAATAATAATTAAAAAGGGCTCAGTGAAAATTGGTGAAAGTCAGTTTCTGAAATGTTGCATGAGTCTAGATGTGACATGTGATCAGTGGGAGGGGGAGGAGGAAGAACACAAAGGAGAGAAAATGAGGGAAACCCAGGGTATTTTAAGAAAGAGTTTGGATGCAAAACTATGAATATGCAGGTAAAATCAAAACTAAGAGAATGGGAAAGTCTTGATACTTCCCGAGACTTTTTTACTTTCTGGGTAAGTCCTCTCTCAGTGGAATTGGAATGATGATGATTCCTTCTCTGCCTTGCACTGTTCTAAAGCTGGAAAGCATTTTGGAGCAGATATTTGAGTGAAGCAAAGGGCTTCAGGTGGAGGGAAAGTAAGAAAGTCCTGCTGTACTAATATGGTTTTACATAAATAAACCAAAAGGATCAATGAGAGCCAGTGTTATATTGTGGTTTGAACATTGGTCTGTGACTCTGGAAACTAGGGTTTGAATCTTGGTTGAAGCCCACTGGGTGATCTTGCACAAGTCACACTCCCAGACTAAATGGAAGGCAAAAGCAACCCCTCTCTGAACAAATCTTGCCAAGAAAACCCCATGATAGGATTGTCTGAGAGTCACCATAAGCTGGTAATCACTTGAAGGCATAGAACAACAATAATCAACTATCTGTGTAATAAGGGTAGTAGTTAAACCAACGAGATTTCTTATAAACTCATTTACTGATAGACAGGCCAGCAAGAATTCAATTCTGGGAAGTTGCTTCTATTTCTGCAGTGGCAGAATGGCTGAGCAAGGCCCAGGAAATGCTGGCCACTTGGACAGTTATGAAGGAGGAACTAGATAAGTGAAGTGCCAAGATATCTTGAAGTGCCAAGGTATATAATTGAATACTAAAGTTAGGATTGTCCATGTCATTGTATTTCCCATTTCTATGTATTGTTGTGAAAGCTCGACAGTGAAGAAAGCTGGTAAGAAGAAAATCAACTCATTTGAAATGTGGTGCTGGAGAAGAGTTCTACAGATACTGTGGACTGCTAAAAAGGCCAATAAATGGGACCTAGAGCAAATCAAGCCTGAACTCTTCCTAGAGCCCAAGATGACTAAACTGAGACTATTGTAGTTTGGCCATATCATGAAAAGGCATTACTCACTAGAAAAAATAATAATGCTTGGTAAGGTAGAAGGCTGTAGGAAAAGAGGAAGACCACATTCCAGATGTATAGACTCAATCAAGGAAACCACGGCCCTGAGTCTGCAAGACTTGAGCAGAGCTGTTGAGAATAGGGTGACTTGGAAGTCTCTCATTCACAGCGTTGCCATAAGTCAAAGTCGACTTGATGGCTGTTAACAACAACAACATCTTGACTGATATTCTTTCTTGATTGAAGAAAGAGACTGAATGTTTAAATTACTTTTGTTGAAAAATAGACACAATTTATTACATATTGGAATGAAATGTATGGCTCTGAATGACTGAAAGTACGAGTATTCTCATTAATGAAGTAGATTATGTTTTGGGGCATTATTTCTGAACAGAAAATTTGGCACCAGAGAAATAACATAGAAAGAATATAGAAATAACATAGAAAGAAAGAAATGCAGAAATAACATAGAAAGAATAGTGATAGCTAAAAAAGTTCAATTTGTTTTAGCAGACTTTGTATTCAAAACCAACAACATGAACATGGGGAATGAAACAACTATGTCAGGTAAGCCTTGCATAAATAAAAACATTCTGAAGTGTTATTGCATTGTTTACACACTGCTGCAACCTGACACCAAAATGTGATGTCAGCCCCCTCCTTCATCAGCTTCCTAATGCCGAGGATTGGCCATTGGGAAGATGGTGAAGGAGGCCCATTGCCAAGGACTGGTTATAAAACCCCCCACTTCCAACTAAACAGAGGATTAGGAAGAAAAGGGAAGATGGGGAGTATAAAAAGACTTTGTGATAAGGACTTTCATTGTCAGAAGCTTTGTTAGCTGAAGTATGCCTGTATGCTACATTTTTGCTGTCTTCTGGATGATTTAAGTAAAACTTTCCAATGGTGAGTAGCTACATGTTGTCAGGATATTGGGACATACAGTAGATTTATTCTGTAAACAGCTGGAATGTAACAAACTGTCTGAAGAGTACACCAGAAAGAGAGCTATTGGCAGTTTGCAGAAAGCCAGCAAATGTATCTGGGGCAGAGCTGACCGGGGAAGGTGCTAAAAACTCTGCAGAACTGGGTATTTCATTTGTCCTTTAGAGCTGAACTGAGCAGTTCTGTTTTAGACCTTGATGTGTGAAGATGTTTTCTTTTGAATGCTGCATATATCTGTAAATACTCTTCATTATACTCAAGTAAAGAGAAGTTTATTTTTGACACAAGCCTGTGTCTGTGCCTTTATTCTTATGCCCGAAGGAACAACACTCTGTTGTTTAGTTTTGCTGCCTGGATCTGTTTAGGTTCCCAGTGCGCACTAATAATTTGACAGGTTATGGGCCCAGCATGCTTCTGCTGCACCAGTCTATACCAGTCTGACCAGTAACACCAGTCTGTGCCAGTCTACTGTGACCTGTGGATTCCTGTGAGCTGTGGTGACCTGTCTGGAAGTTCCTGGCCAGGATTTCTGATCTGTTGGTGAGAAGCAAGGCTGTGAGAGGGGCTTGATAGTTTGCTGAAGTGCTAAAATGGTATCTGTGCAGAATATGAGTGGGCTGCTTTTTGAAAGGCTGAATGAATGCAACTACCTGGACTGGAGCTTAAAAATGCAGATGTATTTGAGAAGAGAGAGGCTTTGGGGCTCAATCCTCCACACTGCTGTAGCTCCAGCTGTTCCTGAGAGGAAGGCAGGAAAAAAAGCCTCTATTATTTTGGGGCTGGAAGATTTGCAGTTGACTTATGTTTGTGATTTAGACACAGCCAAGGAATACTGGGACACTTTAAGAGCAGCTTATGTGCATGAGTCAGCAGGATCCAAAATTCTACTCACAAGAAAGCTCTACAAGGCACAGCTGAAATCTGGAGATTATGTAAGTCAGCATCTAGCCTATCTTCGTTCTCTATTTGGAAAGTTGCATCAAAGAGGGCTGCATTATGAAGAGGCAGAGAAGGTCTAAATAATTTTGAGTAGCCTTGATTCCACTTTTGATGCACTAATAAACAGTGCAGAAGCAATTCCAGGGAAAGAGCTGTCTGTGAATTATATCAGTGGCCGTCTACTCGCGGAGAAAGAGAGATGCAAATAGTGAAGGGAGAAAGAAAAAGACTTCAAGCCAAAGAAGCCTGATGACTCCAACAGCCATAAAGTGGTGAATGGTGAAGGGACAGAGGCTGCATTTGCAGTGAAGAAATGCTGGACCTGTGGTTCTGGTGAACATTTCGCAAGACAGGGTCCTAATAAACAGAAAAAGAACAGTGGCTTCAAATCCAAGGTGAAAAAGGAAAAAGAGCCATGCTGCACAGTGGCCATGTAAGACAATCCATCTGACTTAAATTTGTGGGTTCTGGACAGTGGCTGCAGTGTGCATATAGCCAATGATAACTCTGAATTTGTAGAGATGCCTAATCTAGATTTCAACGTGTGAGACTTGCTGATAGCCAGAGATCTGTTGTGAAGGGAGAGGGGAAATGTTTTATTTTATGTTTAGGTCAAAATATTGAGAAAGTGGTTTATGGGAATTTTTCGGAGTTTTGCATGGGTTAACATGTGCAAGAGTTCAAGGATAAAGGGGTCTCCTAAAGCACAAAGAGGCTAAGATTTGTGTGATATCAGAGTGGCTCTAAAGCTTAAAAATTTGCACTTGGAAATGGCAAAACCTTAATTTCTAAGAATGCCCAGTTTGAGGAACACAGTAATTGGGGCCAAGTTCACTCAAACTCTGAGGTGCTTCTGCCTGTACATGGGGATGCACAGGAATCTCAGCAAGTGCAAGAGCCAGTTAAGCCTGATGCAAATGCTAAAATCCCTGTGGTAATTAAAATTGAAGTGCAACAGGGGCAAGTTTCTAAGCAGGAAGAAAACAATGATGAAGATCCTGAGGTGCCACAATTTTCAATACCCAGAAGGTTTGATCACGAGACAAAAGGGGTGCCACCTCAAAGATTCAAAGTGGATAATGCTGTTAGGGTTTGTCAGGTTACATGTGAACCTAAAAATTTCAATGAGATGTTGAAATTACCCCAAAAGAAGCAGGTAAAATGGCAGAGTGTGATGGATGATGAGATAAATTCAATGAATCAACATGATGTGTTTGAGTTGGTTTATTTACCAGCAGGGCAGCAGCCTGTGAGATGCAGATGGATATATATAATATAAAAAGGCTGCATTCTGGTGAAACCAAGAACAAGGCAAGATTGGTTGCACAGGGTTTTTCCCAGATAAAACACGCTAGTTACAATGAAACGTTCGCCCCCACTACCAAAGGGCAAAGTTTTAGAACTGCACTGTCTTTGGCTAGTCTACATAATTTTAAGGTGCAGCATTTTGGTATTGGGACTGCATATTTAAATGCTTATTTAGAGGAAACCATTTATATGTAGTAGGCACCAGGATATCAAAATGGCAACACAAATCGAGTGTACAGGTTAAAGTAGGCCATCTGCAGATTAAAGCAAGCTGGATGAGGTTGGTACCAATGCTTAAGAGATATGTTGTTGAGTGTTGGTTTTGAACAGAGCATAGCAGATCCTTGCTTGTATACAAGGGGTGAAAATCAAAGCTATGAAATCCTAATTGCTTTTGTAGATTATCTGTGTTTAATCACCAAAACAGAAGGACAAGTAGCAAAATTTGCTCAAGAACTTGGTTCTAAATTTCAAATTAGGAATCTGGGTGAAGTACAGCAGTATTTGGGTGTGAACATTAAGAGACTTGAAGATGGTAGTTTTCTGTTCAGCCAAAAGCAGAAAATAGTCAAATTGCTAACTGACTGTAATATGTCTGACTGCAAGAGTGCTGCAACACCCATGGTAACTGATTTTGTTGACACAATTGATGAGAAATTATTTCAGGATGCTGGGCTATATAATTCAGCTATTGGGAGTTTACTTTATTTGTCAAATTGGACACACCCAGACATAGCCTATGCAGTTAACGTTCTATCCAGAAAAGTGTCACAGCCTACACAAAGTGACTGGAAAGGTTTAAAAAGGATGTTAAGATATCTAAAGGGTACCAAGAATTATGGCATACAGATTTCATCCCAGGGATGTCACAAATTGCAGTGTTATGTGGACAGTGATTTTGCACAGAATGTTCTATACAGAAAGTCCATGTCTGGAATGGTTATTATTTATGCCAAACAATTTTGATAGCAAAAAGACAGTCTCTGTTTTAGTGGTTAATTGCTTTGCTCCACCCCCTCACACCTCCTAGGACAATTACCCACTGCAGGATAGATAAGATAAGCAATGATAAATAGACCTTGTTTGCCTACATTCCCTTTTGTCTTTCTCTGCATGTCTCTGGGCGGACATCACACTTATCAGCAGTCACAGTCTAGCATATACAGTATATGTTTTCAAAGAGGCAGCCACGTTAATCTCTTGAAGCCTAAAAAGGAGGATGGAAGTGGGAGGCGAAAAAACAAAAAAGAAACGTGGCAGCACCTTTATTTTCACATGAGCTTTTGTGAATATAAACCCACTTCTTCAGATGCAGTACAAGTCCACTTGGTCATGCATCTGAAGAAATGGGTGTATATCCATGAAAGCTCATGAGAAAATAAAAATCAGTTAACTTATAAATGGATACTTCTTAACTAGAAGTGAAACATGGAGGCAGGCTTTTGTATGCCTCCATCAGATACTAGTGTATTTCTCATGTGGAATAGATAAGTTATTTCTGACCCATCATGGCTTTCTGAAATTATTTGTGCAGGTACACAAAAATGTTTTACTGCCACTACATTCTCAGCTAGAAAGTAGTGTTTGTATGACGGGTTGCTGTATCAGTGCATTCCAAGTGGCATGTTCAGAACAGGCCACTAGCAGAAATTCAAGCAACCAATTGTCTTAGGATCACATGATGAGATTTGTAATGGTCATAAACTGAGAATTGAATGAAAGTAATTTTCTCTGAAGCCAAGCTGGTTTCCAGAATCCCCCATTCACCCTGACAGGCTGATTTTTGAGTGTTGTAGGCCAAAGAAGTATTGTTTCGAAGCTGAAGAGCCTAATGCAAGATGCTAATGCCTATTGAATTAGTCAATCAATCTTTGTTTGCTCAGTGAAAGTTGTAGAATACATCATATTTTGAACTTCATCAAGAAAGTTTCACTTAATTCAAACCATTTCTGGAAGATACCTATTGATCTGAGATAGTAAGCTTTCCTGCTTCTGCTACTTGCAAACTGTTGCTCAGAGCAGAAGGAGATAGAGGTCTCACTGCTGAAGCACTCGCTGGCTTTGAGCAGAATGAGCTTTTGGAGCTTCCACCTGCACAAAGCAGGAGTATGTCTCCAGGGCACAACTGTGAAGCCCTTAATTTGTCAACATTCATGTTCTTTTTATAATTGTTCTTGCAGCACCAAAACCAAACATACACTTGCTTGCAGTCGTTCATTATGTTTCTGTGCTGTCAGGGTCAGAAATGATGTAATTTATTTAACAAGAGGCCTGCCGACCAACAGCAAGCTCAGAAATGCCAATTTTAATTAAAAACTTGTATTTTTACAACACACGGTTTTTATTCCTTCTTACCTTTTGAACTTTAAGATGTCTGAGCTGAACAGGATTTGGGGAAAGCAGGAAGAAAGTATTGTTTTTCTCCTTCAGCAAATGCCTGTGCCATTATTTTATCTTAAATAAGGGCTCTTTCCATATCCCCCCCCCAAAAGGAACAAAGAACATTAAAAAAAACCCCACCCACCCACCCACCCACACAAACTGGTAATCTATGTATTTTGTTTTGTTTTTGTTTCTGTTTTAATTTTTGTTTAATTCACGCAGCTGTAAAAAGCTTTGAATTTGTTAGAAATGTGCTATTTTGTTATGGAAGCAATTACATGTTGTGATCATGTGTCATTATAAAGTTAGCCACTATATTAGCTATTCATGTTTTTTTATAGGTTTAGATACAATTAAGTGGGATTTGTGCATGAAACCCTTATGAAAAATAGAAGTGATAAAAGCTGTTTAACTGTCAGCACATTAGCATTGTAGTTTTACTGTGTGTAACGTTATTGCTTGACACAGGATGATGGGTGAAAGAATGGGTGAAGATAAGGTATCCCTCCTCTTGTTTCCGTGTCAGTTGCAATGGGAGATTCTCACATTCTTAGCAGAGTAAAATGACCATAAATCATAGAGAATGAAAATATATTTAAGATTATTCAGTGCAAATTAGCAGCAGTATCATGTGTGCAAAAGAAGTAGCAATGAGATCAACAGCCTTTTTGAAGGCTTGTTACCACTTTGTGTTTGAGGTCATCTATAGTCTAGTTTATAAATCAGAGTTCTTATAGTGAAAATATTTGTGGTTTTAGTCACTGAAACAGAACTCCTATTATCTAGCTTCATAGATTTCAGTCTTTTTAAATTTTAAATGCAATCTTTCATTATATTAAATGATACATAATTTTCATCTTAATTATTAACATTAATTTAATTACTCTCCACCCCCCTACAAAGTGCTCCCCACCCCCAGGACCATCTATACCATTTATTTATTTGATTTCAATCTTTAGTGTGCATAAATAAGTACAAGAGTACAGTATTAATGAGAAAAAGAGACTTTACACTGTATATATAAGGCAGTGTCTTTCTCATACTTTCCTTCAGATAGATATTAACATCAAATTAGAACCATTCTTTGGAGATTCCCTTGCTCTTCTGGTGGTGGATAGTTTTCCTCTCTGTTTCATTCTTTGAGAAAACCTTTGTTTTGTGTGACATCCAGTTTGGACAAACTTCAGTTAATGTTATTTGAAAGTCTGATTGCACCCATATGAGACTACCTGGGCTTTAAGATGGGCTTAAGTAGTCTTGCTGTCTGGCTGGCCAAGACTGGGATAATAGGCTCCTGAGTCAGAGTCTTTTCAGTGGTTCCCCCCCCCCCAACTTACCGTAGTTATGAAATTCTCTCCTATGGAGTTCAGCCAAGTATTATGGGTTTTTCTCTTGAGGCCTTTTGGATTGATTTTATTCTCCTTTTATATTATAATAAGTTTCACATCATGATTATGATATGTAGGATACTCTTGTGAACAACCTTGGGAGAATGAATATTGTTAAGGTGAGATATGCAGAGCAGAAATTTTGTCGACAGCATGGTCTGAAACCATGGTTTGGTGAGTTTTCAAGCTTTGGCTTGAACTTGTAGGCAGTTCTTAGTAACTGTAAGTGGAAGGGTGAAGAAAGCACACACATAAGAGGATGGAAAGAGAACAAGCAGGAGCTTAGTTTTTACTGTTAGATTAATTTGCTGATGCTTAGTGTAATAATATTTGACAGTCTACTCATTTATATTCAGTTATGAATCCTAAAGTCTGTTCTATATCATATATTTTTTTAAAAAGAGAGATACAAGCACTCCCATCTTTCTAAAGTGCACTGAATATGAAAACCATTTTATTATTTGATATAATTAATTAAAAACACAGTTTCTCTGCTATAAATGTATTCATACCTATCCATATATCTCTTTCAACGAAGGCTGATGTGGCTGTTGTAATGACTCTTAATACTTAGGAGTCCCCAGAGACCACTTTAAGGGACATTTTCTGTCTCTGTTCTTGTGTCCCCTCACATCTTCCTTGGGGATGCCTAATTCATTTTTTTAAAAAGCAGCAGCAGCAGCAGCAGCAGCAAAGCTTTCAAGCAGGCATTTTGCTGTAAACAATTGCGTTCAGTTGTATTGATTTCGAGCTTCTAGGTACAGTAAAGTCAGCCATCTACTTAAACACCAGAATGGTTCTAGTTTGTATCCATGAAAAACAGAAGACACCAGGTACTTTACCTTCAGACTTATGCTTACCAAAAGATGTGGTTTAGCCTATCATGGTTGTTCTTGCTTCCACTCCAATCCCTTTGTGTTCTCAAGTGGCACTCCTAGTGCCAGATGCATTCCCATAGGTACCCAGCTCTTTTGTTAAACTGACAAGAGATTTATCTGCCACTGGAGAAAGACCAGCTTACTCGGTACCACTTGCCACAGATTAATGGGCAGTCTGCTAGCCCACAGGCTAATGGTTCAGATTTACTGACCTCATACAATACTTACAATCCACATTTTCTTTTTCTTTTTCTTGTTTTGCTGTACATAATGTCTATTAGCATAGCTACTGCTCCATGTAATCAGTTGGACTCAATGCCTGAACATTTAACGGGATCCCCTTGCTTTAAATTAGACCCTGTACAAATCTAACTACTTGCAGACATCTTGATGTATTCCATTTTGCACAGCAAAGTGTTTTCATTAGCACACCATTCATGCATGTGTGATAGTAGCTAACTGATGTAATTAACCAGCATGTCAAAGGCTATTTATTTCTTGCACATGCAACCATCTTTCTGCGGTAAGGAATCGTTCTGCTGACACAGTGTGTATGTAAACTACAAGCCATTGCCCTTACAATCTGCACTGTACTTGCAAATTACCAACACTGATTCCCCCTTAAAACAAGGTTAAAATAAGCAGATTTGTCTTAAATTTTCCAGGGTACTGTCAACTATAAATGCAACTGTGGATTGTAAATAAAAGAGTACAACATAAAAAGATGGCGAGGCAAAGGAGATGGAGAACAAATCAACAATGTGATTATAGGTCAACCAAGTGCAGAAAATGTATTGCTATACTCTTCTGCCCCAAGAGCCTTCTTGCCTGTTGCTTTTTAATTGTAGTACTTTGATTGAGTCTGTTCAAAGCCTGCGGACTTCTCACATAACAGAAGTTATGCATATGTGTCAATGCTTGTAGGATCAAGACTGCAGATTGCAAATATCTTGGGAACAAAGGTTGCTGTGCCAAAGTACTAGAACACTTCGTCCCTAATTCTTTTTGGAATCAAGGGATCATATAAATAAAGCATACAGAAAAATATGCATAAAAAAAAGGATTTGCTGTTTGAGGTGATTCTTCAGACTTACAGACTTCTGCATAGTATAGAATTATATGTAAATTATTTATCCCTGGGAGAAAAAGAAACAGGGTAGGATTCAGATATTCCATGTTCAGATGCTCCACACACTCTTTGGTTTTTATCCATTTACTATAGAATTTCCTTTACTTTTTTCAAGATTTTAGTGAGACACTGAAAGCTATAGAAGGAAAATTGGATAACTACTCTGTCAGGAGTTGGTTACTGAACCCTAAGTTTTAATATGGCCAAACAACTGCAGAAATCATGCTGAGTTGTGATGACTGACTCCATGAACTGCCAGTCATGCTAATCATGTTATAGCTGCATGAGAAGGATTGCACAGAAGAAGGGTTACTAGAGTACAAAGCCATGTAGTATGGAAATCTGATGCAATGTAACCATGTGCTTGGGTAAGCCAATGCTGTGCTGAGTTGTATATAAGAAAGCCAGATCAGTGTTCATTCTCTTCCTATGGTCCTCTGATGCCTGGCGTAGCACTTTGTCTCTGTACATACTGAAACAACTGAAGATTAAACACACCTTCTGTTTTCTGGACGCCACACACTCTGTGTGTGTGAGTATTTTTGAGAAAGGGTTGCTACCTAGTCTGCTGAGATAGTTTTTGGCTTCTGCCAGGGATTGAATGTCCTATCATCCCCTGACAATGGTTATGGGCCCAGCTGATTGATCTGAGATTAGATAAGGTGCACCCGGGAAGTTTCCCAGAAACTCTTTTGTTTTGAGTGTTTTTGGCTAGGTGGCTGAGAAACAGTTAAGTTTTTTTTTTAATTTGGCTCTGTTTCATCCAGGTTTTATCTTATTCAGTTGACCTTGGAGTATTGCCAGCTTCCGGCTGTTTGAGTTTCACAGTTGGCGAAGTTTTTTTTTTTAAACAGCACCATGGCAGAAGCTGCAAGTTCTGTACGCTTTGAGAAGCTGAATGATGGCAGTTATCCAGTATGGAGAATATACATGCAAACTTTATTAATTAAAGACAATTTATGGCATGTTTTGGAGAATGAGACCGTAATTCCAGAAGGCTTTGAAAATGAGATTGCAGCATTCAGACTGGCTGATCAAAAAGCCAGGGCTGAGATTCTTTTATGTCTAAGCCCCTCCCAAATGATTCATGCTGCAGAAAAAGTTACAGCTTTTCAGCTCTGCATGGCATTAGAATGTGTTCTTCAGAGCTCCTCTTGCCTCTCAAAGATGATTTGGTCTAAGAGACTGTTTAACACAAAGCTGTGCCCTGGAGGCTGTGTGAAAACACATTTGGAGGAGATGAGATGGCTTCTCCAAGAGGTAGGCAACAGGGGGGGTTGAGATTCCAGAAGCCCACAAGTGTTTTATCTTATTGGGCAGTTTGCCAAAGGAATGGGATTTCCTGATCTACAGTTCGCAAAGTGTCCGAGAGAATGATTTATCTATAGAACTTGTGGCTGGGCGTATTCTGGAAGAGGTCCAGCACAAGCAGTTTGATTCCAGGACAGAGGAGATTGTGGAGGAAGGAGCCTGCAGCTATGTCAGACACTGCTTCAGGTGTAAACGGCCTGGACATTTGCAAAAGGACTGTAAAATGCCTGCACGTGAGGAAATGAGGGGCAGCAGAAATAAAGGGCAAAGGAGGGGTGCATCCTCTCAGGCTGGAAGCCATGCCTTAATAGCAAAGCACTATCCTGATGGTAATGAGGGGAAAACTTGGTTATTAGATAGTGGGGCAACTCACAATATGATAAATGATGTGAAAATGTTAAACAATGTTAAAAAGGCTTCTATAACCAATATTACACTTCTAGATGGTGCTCCCAGCAAGGTGCAGAAAATGGGCACTGCATATGTCCCATCTTTTGACAAAGATTTTGATGATGTGTTATGTGTTAACAAACTGGAAAATTGCATATTGAGTGTGTCCCAAATTACCACATAAGGTTATAAGGTGATATTTGAAGGGGATCAATGTACAATAACAGAAAGACATAACATGAATAATGTCTGTGCAAGAGGGATAAAGAAACATGGGTTTATTACATGTTACCTAAAGGGAAGGTGGCAAATGTGAATCCTGCAGACAATGTGCCCCACATGACAAATGTGTTCATTATTACCACAGACTAATGGGCCATGCTAGTTACAAAAGGTTAAAGGAGCTAGCAAAGGTTTGCCCTAATCTAAATATGAAACACTGCCCAAGGTTTTTAGAATGTGCCATGTGTAGGAAAATTAAGGTGAAGGCTTTCCCAGTTGCCGAAAAGACCAAGTGTGTCACCCAAAGACCCTTTGAGGTTGTGCATGCCAACTTGGCAGGCCCCTATAAACCCACTGTAGGGGGTAATTGTTATTTGTTTGTAATTGTGGACAGACACACTAGGTACACCTATGTGTATTTACTAAAGGAGAAAAGTCAAGCTGCAGAGAAATTCTGTGATTGGGTGAACATGGTGGAATGTGAATTCCCATCTTTTAGGGTTTCCAGTCTAGTGTCTGATAGAGGAGGGGAATTCTTATCTAACAATCTGCAGAATTGGTTGTGTAGGAGAGGCATCAGGCACAAGACCACAAATCCAGCGTCTCCAGGGGCACATGGGCTTGCTGAAAGAAAAATTGAGATGTTAAAGAGTATGATGGAGTGCATGATGGAAGATGCACAAGCCCCAGCTGGGCTGTGGGGGGAGGCAGTGAGAACTGCTGCTTATCATATGAATAGACTGTGGACATCCAGTGTCAATCAGATCCCATATTGTCTATTGTATGGTAGAGCACCAAACCTAAAGCACCTGAGGATTTGGGGACAATTTGCAAATGTACTTACTCACCTAAGGAAGCCTGGGCAGCCTAAGACCAGGAGACTGTGTTTTCTTGACTATGAGGGTAATAAGTACATATTTTCCCTCTCTCCTAGTGTGGTGACATACTCTAGGGAGATTTTCGGACCGCGTTTTAGAGTGCCTAGGGTGGGAGGAGCTTTCGGGAGAGGGACGGCGATCTTGCGCAGCAGGGGGGCATTTTCGGACGCCGTTGTCCCTCTCCCGAAACCACCCGTGTCACTTCCGTGAAGCTTTGGAAGCCTCAGCACCATATTTTAATCACAGGCAACCCCCGTGATTAAAATATGGCTCTGCGGCTTCCGAAGCTTCACAGAAGTGACACGGATGGTTTCGGGAGAGGGACAACGGCGTCCGAAAATGCTCCCCTGCTGCGCAAGATTGCCGTCCCTCTCCCGAAAGCTCCTCCCGCCCTAGGCACTCTAAAACGCGGTCCGAAAATCTCCTAGGAGTGCAAAATTTGAAGTGCACTCTGGGTGGGATAGATTGCACTGCAATCAGGAGGTTTTTGTTCCCTTAGGGAGGGATGTGCCAACAACTTCCAAAAATCCCACAAATGGAGGGGTGGTTGAGACTGATGATGATGAAGGGGAGGCTGAGGAAGAAAAGCCTTGTACTTCAACACACCCAAACACACATTTGAGCCCAACATGTTTTTGAAGAGGGAACCTGACACAAGGAGAGAAACTAGCAGTAGTGCAAGTGAGGATGAGTCAGGGAGATCTAGGGTGATCATCCCCAGAAGGTCAAGGAGGGTCAGAAAGGCTCCTGACAGATTTGCAGTTCAGGAGGCCAAGCTGTGCAATGTCATAGCAGAGGAGCCTGCAAGTTTTCAGGATCTCCTAAAACTTCCCCAGTAAGAGCAGTAGAAGTGGAACTCAGCCATGGACTCTTCACTGGTGGGAAGGAATGAGTTCCAGGTAGTAGAGAGGCCTAAAGACCAAAAGGTTGTTAGTTGCAGGTGGGTCTACAAGCTGAAGGACATGCCTGATGGGACACAAAAGTATACGGCACGCTTGATTGTGAAAGGTTTTTCGCAGGAGAGCTACACAAATTTTGACAAAAAGTTTTCGCCCACAGCTAAGCCAGAAAGTCTTAGGTTAGTATTAGTTGTAGCAGCCAAGAGGAAGATGGTTGTGCAACACTTTGACTCTGAAACAGCATACATGAATGCTGATCTTGAGGAGACAGTGTTCATGGAACAGGCCCCTGGGTATGAAAGTGCAGGTGAGATTAAGGTGTACTTGTTGCGCAAAGCACTCTACGGATTGAAGCAAAGTGCCAGGTGCTGGAACAAGTGCATACACCAAGTTTTGGTGTCATTAAGGTACACAAGGAGTGTAGCAGACGCCTGTGTGTACACCAAGGGGGCAGGAGATAGTGCTGTCATCTATGTGGACGACCTCTGTGTGGCAGCAAAGAGTGCCAAAGATGTCAAGAAGGTGCAGGTGGAGTTAGAAAACTGTTCAAGTTAAAGGATTTAGGCGACCTGAGGTGTTATTTAGGCGTAGCGGTAGAAAGAACTGGTAATGGAGAATTTTTCCTTAGTCAGAAAAAGAAGATTGACAATTTGGTTGCCAAGTGTGGGTTAAGTGAGGCAAAAGTGGTCAGGACCCCAATGACCACTGATTTTATAAATTTAGAGGCAGAACAGGAGTTTCAAAGGCCAGACCTGTACCACTTAGTGGTAGGCAGTCTGTTGTTTATCGCAAACAACACCAGGCCTGACATCAGTTTTGCAGTTGGGGGTGCTCAGCAGAAGAGTCTCCAAGCCAAGGAGGGCGGATTAGGAAGCCCTGAAAAAAGTGGTTATATTTCTCAAGGGGACCAGGGACATCAGCTTGAAGCTGACAGGAAGTCAGGTGACCCTGGAGTGCTATGTGGACCAGTTCATTTGCTGCAGAGACTTTAGGCAGGAAGTCAGTGACCGGGTTGATGGTAAGTATGCAGAAAGTCCCATAGTGTGGAGATCAAGAAAGCAGAACTGTGTAGCCATAAGTGCCACGGAAGCTGAATTCTCAACCTTGTCTGAGATGGCAAGTGAGGTACAATGGGTAAGGCAAATGCTTGCAGATCTTGGGGAGCCGTGCCAAATGCCTATTGAGGTGTACGAGGACTCACAAGCCTGCATAGCGATGGCAGAAGCAGAAAACCTGAAATGTAGGACAAAATACATTGTGGTACGTTACCAAAACGTGAGGCAGTTAATACAGGAAGGTGTCCTGTGTCTGAAGTACTGTCCATCAGAGGACAGTGTTGCAGACCTGCTCACAAAAGCCTTTCCAGCAGGAAGCCACGAGGAGATGGCAAAGAGGCTGGGCCTTGTCACTAGTGTGTAAAGTGAAAGGTGTAAAAAGGGAAAGGTCAACTGACAGACTATTGATGTCTAACAATGTATGTGTATGATGCTATGTTAAAATGATAACATGTGTCTTGCACAGTAGTTTGACCATTTTGGAGGGGATTGTCATGAGTTGGTTACTGAACCCTAAGTTTTAAAATGGCCAAACAACTGCAGAAATCATGGTGAGTCATGATGACTGACACCATGAACTGCCAGTCATGCTAATCATGTTATAGCTGCATGAGAAGGATTGCATCAGAAGAAGGGTTACTAGAGTACAAAGCCATGTAGTATGGAAATCTGATGCAATGTACGCTCCGACCAATGCTGTGGTGAGTTGTATATAAGAAAGCCAGGTCAGTGCTCATTCTCTTCCTATGATCCTCTGATGCCTGGTGTACATACTGAAACTACTGAAGATTAAAAGCTCCTCCTCTTTTCTGGATGCCAAACATTCTGTGTGTCTGAGTATTCTTGGGAAAGGGTTGTTACCTAGTCTGCTGAGACAGTTTTTGGCTTCTGCCAGGGATTGAATGTCCTATCATCCCCTGACAAACTCTCTGTTAGATAATGGCTTTTCTTCACTCATGTGATGATCTGGGCCTTGCGGATGTTAAGACTACCAGATTAAAAACCCAGAACTCGCTTCTGTAGCTGGTGTTGTTGTGTGCCTTCAAGCCAACTCTGAATTATATCTGATTCTTCAAGCTGACTCTGAATTATATAGGGCTTTCTCGGCAAGATTTATTCCTTCCTCTGAGGCTGAAAGAGTGTGACATGTCCAAGGTTACCCAGTAATTTTCCATGGCTAAGTGGAAGAATTAAACCTTGGTGTCCAAGGTGTCCTTGGTGTCCAAGAATCCTATCCAACACCACACACTATGCTGAATCTGTTCTATACATTCTAGTATTTGAAGTCTCTTATTGTATCTTCCTATGCTAACTGTCACCTTGTAATCAAAGTCTTTCTTCTTCTGGTTTGTTATAGATATTAGCAGAAGGGAAGCCCATGAATGGGTGAATACTGTGATTATGGGCATCAGAATAGAGTTGATTGCAGTTTATAGCATTTTCTTTTCTTACTGTTTGATCACTACAACCTCCGTGTATCTTAAGATCTTCATATGAGGTCCATCTCTAGGCTCACCTTCCAAGAGAAGTATGATATCTGGTAACAGTTATGTTGCTGAGAATGTTTTATTGCTCTTGAATAGTTTAGTTGTTCTTAATGTTCTTTTTAATTGATTTATTGCATTTATTATATTGATTGCTTTTATCCATGTCTATTAATGAGTTTGGAAAATTTACTTTTTTGGACTACAGCTCCTAGAATCTCACAGCCAGCATTCTAGGATCTGTAGTCCAAAAAAAAAAAAAAAAAAAAAACTTTTTCCAAGTTGCATTCTATTTTATGCTACCCCAGTATCTATGAGGAAATAAGTCATGCTAGAAATATTTTAAATAAACAAGCCAATAATTCCTTAATTTGGAATTTAGTTACATGCTCTAAATCACCACAAAATGTTTATCTTGTTAATAGTTCAGGATAATTTTAAAAAAAAAATCCAAAATTTCGCCCAGGGTGTTTGATTTAAAACAATTTACCCAATATCCTGTTTGGTACGCATGTTATATTAGGTAAAATAATAGCATATTTCCAAAATGAACATACCACATATTCTTTAACATGAAGCATACTGCAAACTTAACTTGAAGCATAGTTCTCTACTATCTGCAGTACTCAATAAATATGTGCATGTTCTTCATATCTTGACAACATGCAGTAAAAAAGAAGTTACCAAGGTTTTATTTACCTCTCTAAAAGAGACTGGGCCCTGGTAACAGCTGCTGGCATATTGATCATGTACAGCCTTGCTTTCAAAGCATTGTTTCCCCCACACTATGCACACTCCTGTCATTCTCCAGTAGAGCTTCCAGATAAGCCCATTGGCACTGCTCTAGCCTTGTTCAGCCACACAATTAGTCTTAATTTTGCGGTACTTTCTAGGCAAGGCTTAGTTTACAGGAGGCCACCACACGGGGTCTCACGAAACCCAACGAGCTTCTTCATGTGGTCTGCCTGGCAATAAGATGATTTAATAATCTCTGTGCCCATTCTAAAGAGGTTTGGCTGCTTACCATCCAGCTTGCCCTCAGGCGTGATTTACTTAACCATATGCTGCCATAGAAGCAGCTGCATTTGATTGCATACACCAAACTCTGAGGTTTATCCTCTCCACACAGCTGAAGGCTTCCTCCTTTATCTGCCACTCTCCTTGGCTGTATGCCCCTGAAATCATTTGTGTCTAAGAGGATGGAGAAAACTTTTAGCATGTAGTTGGGTGTTGACAGTTTGAAATGATGAATTGATCCTCTGGGGATCCATAGGCAATATGTTGAAGCATCAGTAATAAAAATCTTGACATTGCCTGCTGCTTACTTGCTGATACTGGTGGATCGGCATTGCTTGTGCTATAATCCACACTGAAATTTCAAAGCGTTTCTATGTCTCTGAAGTTGAATTGGCTTGGCAATTCTTGTAGGCAGATTTGAGATGCAGATTGCTTTTCGTTCATTCATTTAGGCTTCAATCCTGAATCCACTTACTAAGGAGTAAAATCTTACAGAAGAAAGGAAGTGTAGTTTTGAGTAAACACACACAATTGTTTACTGTTAATTATTTTTCATTTTAGTGTCCCATCTTATCTAAGATTTAGTAACAGTTCCTTACATAAACCACAAAATTAACAATATGAAGCCCTTATTGAAGAGCAATATGAAATCCTTATTGAAGAAATGTAACATACATGAGCTTCAACATGGTATTAGAATTGATTGAAAAGAACTGCTGTGTTGAGACAATGGTTTTCCTAATTTACTTTTGTCCACTTTGGCTAGCAACACCTCCATAGGGAATTAAACAAAGAAGATTCTAAGTACAGTGAGCTGAATTTGTTTAGCCAACTATGCCAGGTAATGAACCCAGGATCTTATACGTCCCTTGGCCATTCTTTGCCTTTGGCCCTTCCCCAATTAACTTATTACAGTAGTGTTTATATTTAATACCTGTGTCATCCCTGTTCAATAAATACTTAATAGTGATAGATGTAATCCTCATACGAATATGGCAGCATATCTTCATTACTTGCTGTTATTGTCATTTTATAAGTTGTACACCTATGATTTGAGTGTGTTATGTATATGCCACTGCTTGACATATTCTTCATAGAAATATAAATGATAGAGAAGGAGATGAACTGATCCATGGCCTTTTGCCCTCTTGATCTCTTCTTATCCTGTCCAGATGGAAATTCTAGATGGCAACTAACCTATTTATGGATGCGTGATTGGCACACTTCCTCTTTCTTCTACACCCTCTGATACCTACAAAGATGTGTGATGATTAGTCCAAACTAGACATCAGACATTTAACTAAATTTTCTGTATTCTAACAACAGTGTGACCCAAAGAGGGGGGAAATCAGTACAGTTTCTCAAATGGTATAGTGAACACTTTGAGCATTGGTTTGAGAGGGATGCTATTTTTATATGGCTGAGATAAATAGATTATGCTGTGGAGATAAATAAATTTCACTTTATGATCAATAAGGGAAGAATTTTCAATAGTTGTGGCCTTGGCAGTAGCGCTGTTTTCTATTTAATCACCTAAATCAAGGTAATAATGGTACCAAACTGATAAAAGACAGCTCCAAAGTTAATGACAATTGACATACACTCCAGGTCAGGGAACATATGGTTTGTCTAGATGAGAGGACATAATGCTGATCCCTGAGCATTATTGCAAATTCGCAGCAGTATTCATTTGTTTCCACAATCTTTTGGCAAAATCGGTAGTATGCAAAGTTATCTGTGTTTGAAGTGCACACGCCTGTGAATCAAGATGGTGGCCAAGTAAATTAGCATGTTATTTTTTTCTCCACATGTGTCGCCACTGCACAGTATTTTTTAACTTTAAAGCAAAGGTGCACAAGTGCAACCTTTTGCTTAAAAAAGCTATTTGATTACCTCAGAGCAGCAAAAAAGCACATAATCAGCAATGCAAAAATCTAAAATGGTGTTTCTCGCTGCCCACAAGCCCCCTCCTCCCCGTGCACATTTGACCGATCAACTGTCCACTTCCACTTCTGTCCAAGAATGTGCAGCATCCCAAATTGATTGTCTAAATGATCGGCAATGCACGTTCCCATGCATTATTTTTAAAATGTTGGGGAAAGCTGCAAAAGATTTTCCTGCATAGTTTTTGGAGTTTTTTGCCCCCTCCTTCTGAATAAGGCAAATCACCATGGGATCTCATTGGGACAAAACTCATTCTGTGAGGAGTATTTTCACTGTCTAGACAACTACCTAGTGTTTTCCATACAATTGCAACTATCTAATTTAACATTTGAGCTAGTATGATACCTCACACCTAAAGCTTTCTTGCTAGATAATTTCTGGCATTTTATTGATTGTCTTTTGAGAGATGAAATCCCATAGTTGGTGTAGGCAAGGTTTTTTTTTTTTTAAAGAAACATTGGCTGCTTTTAAGATTTAGAAACAATTTTAAGTTCATCCACCTACAATTTAAAGCTACTACTCTTTACCTTTCACTAACATCAAATATCATCTCCCAAACAAATTCTTCTGAATAATGCTGTAATTTTCTGTGTAACTCTTATTCATTCTGAAATGGTATATACACATAAAAGGCTGATACTACAATATCATACAACTTCTTATTCATTGTTCCTACCTAAACTTGGCAAAGTTATTTTTCAAACTCTTATTCCTCCTAATATCTACTGTTAGGCTGCTAGTCATTTGCTGGTGAAGGCAGTGTTCACCAGGTAATGGGTTGGGAAGCTTCCTGTCCAAAACTATATAGGAATTGGTCCTAAAAGGGAAGACATAGTCTCATTAACCTTAATGAGAGCTGCAAATGTTTATATCTTCCACAGAAGCACTTAGATCTTGATGGATCAGGATTCATCCCCTGCTGATTTTTAATTTATTTTATTTCCTTCACCTGAAGCTAAAAAGACTGACCTATAAGCCATCATGTTAAAGGATACACACTATTAATCCAGTCATGAATGCTTGAAGAGCTTAACTGGCTCATTAAAAATGTCTACCAGCCCACACCTAATCACATCCTATGAAAGATAGCCATGGAGGGGAAAAAATATCCTGCTAGTATAGTGTAACACTAGTTTTTTTTAACTGTTGTGGACAAATTGAGCCAGGAAAAATTATGTGTCTGTGGAAGCCATTAAGTAGCCTCACCATTTATTGAGATGCTACTTTCTGACTGGGATGAATTGCACCAAAAGTGAGCAGGACTACATCACCAGAAATCGTATTGTTTCAGAACATCCTAGAGCTTAGGGTTATGCTAGGAAGGTCCCCTCACATCTCCCAAACCTGGAACTCAGGAAAAGACCAAGAACTTAGTCCTGAATTTACAGAAGACATTGGAGCTACTTAGGAGCAGTTTAAAAAAAAAAAAGCTTCAATAGTTCCATGTGTCTCCAAAGCTTACTCCAACATCAGAGAACCTACTTGAAGACAATAGTTTTGGATGCTGCGTTATACCGAGTCAGAACATTGGTCTATGTAGCCCAGTTTGTGGTCAACTGTGATTGGAAGGAGCTTTCCAATGTTTCAGGCAGGGTTCTTTTCCAGCCCTGTCTGGAAATTGTGGTATTCTCTGGCAATCTCCCATCCAAGTACTAACCAGACCCAATCCTGTTCAGATTCCAAAATGAGATGAGGCTAGATTTGTTCAAGATGATATGGGTCATGACAGATTCAGAGTAAGGTCTGGATAAATGGCGATTAAAAACTTTTGCTGGCTGCCAAGGCCAGCTAACACTTGTAGAGCATTTTCTCTTTGCGTAGTGTACTGTATTTCTTTAGCAACACATTATTGTTCAGTGTAA
The DNA here is from genome assembly GCA_030847615.1 of Gambelia wislizenii. Classification (NCBI taxonomy): domain Eukaryota; kingdom Metazoa; phylum Chordata; class Lepidosauria; order Squamata; family Crotaphytidae; genus Gambelia; species Gambelia wislizenii. Next base: position 106,034,734 of record JAUMIR010000004.1, read on the forward strand.
GGACAGTGTAAGCAACCAAACTCTGACAGGGTGATTCATCTATGACAGGGTTGTGCCATAGATCTCTGGGTGATTTGCAAGGTATTCTGACTCCCTATTGTATAATAAGACTAGATCCTAAAAGATCCCCTCCCACAATTAAATTGCTGAAAATGAAAACTTTCTTTCTAATTTAGGATTGGATTTTTGTGTGAAAGCTCATGTAAGCTTGTTTCTGATCTTAATTGCAGATTTCTGGGCTGAACTCAGAATCACTTTATTCTTAAATTCCTAGTATATTCCAGTCCTCCTGAACCCCTGTTTTCACCTTGTGGCAATTAGTAGGTATGAGGACTCTAGTAAAACAAACAAACAAAACAGTAAAAACAAAGACTGAGCATCCTTGACCTGTGGGGAAGAAATACATCCAAAGTGTTGTATAAACACCCTTTGTTTTGTTTTTGTTTTTTTTGTTTTTGTTTTTTTGCTTAAAGTGTTTGAGTAGCATGGATTGGAGTTCTGCACATGTAGCAGGGTAGAGATGTTTCACAAAAATGTGTTCCTTTCACTCACAGGAAGAAGAGATTACTACAGTATTGTTGCTGCCTCTGATCTGTTGGTATTCTGTCATATTATGACAATACCAACTAAATTAAACAATTATATTTTACGTGAGCTGTATGCATATTCTACAGCTGTTCTTGCTTTTAAAAATTTATTCTGGACATTGTGTTTCATCTGGAACACATGAATTGACAGCCTTTTTTATGGTCAAGAGTGGGTGTTTCTTTGGGTAAGAGGTGGGAGGTCTTAATTTCACCAAGCAATCCGCTCTTGGACCAACATAATGCTGAGTTTGCAAGCATTCATGGCTCACTGTGAGAACTATCTAGCTCTGTGTTTGGCCCGATGTCTCTGAGGGGGTTAACAGAGTGTTGAGGGAGGTCTAAATTTTAGAAGGTTGGAAGGTTTATTAGTGTTGACAGTGTGTGAACTTGACATCTTTGTAATAATGAGGTTTTAAAATCTGAATTATTCATGCCTTGCTTTGGATACAGGCTTATTGTGTTAGTTGGAACTGAAAGAAAGAAAATATATTAATTAAATAAATGTCAGTGTTCTAGAAGATCACATGAGAATTTTTTCCCGTGCCTTCAGTATAATAACAGGAACCTATATGTACCACAGCAGCTGAGTAGAGAGGTTATCTATAATTATATTCAATAAACTATATGGATAATCTTTGGTAAAAATGGTTGATTCATCCTTATTTATTTGTAACATTTATACCCCACCTTTTCTTCAAGGAGCTTAAGATGGCACTCAGGGCTCTCCTTCCCTTTTTACCACCCTAACTATACTATGTGGAAGTTGAGGCTGAGAGTGACTGGGCCAAGATCACACAGATTATTTCACAGCTAAGTGGAGGCCTGAATGTGGGTCTTATAAGTCCAGTCTAACATTTTAAGCCTGTCTCGGTGTAGTTGGGATGGTGCAAATTGTAAAGCTTTAAAAAATACAGTATTAGCCTCATGCTGGGTTGAACAGTGGTTTAGCATGATGTGCATGAAAAATAAACCAGTGACTTTTGAGCTAATTACATTTCTCTACCAACTGTATAGGACCCTATTAAAATCCCTTTCTTTCAAAAAATTCAGTTCTAAAAAGCATGTAGGGATAAAAATGACATTGCCTGCCAGTAGAGCAAAAGGAATTAATTCTTAAGAAAGGAGTTTCACAGTGTAGGAGCAGCCACCAAGAAGGCCCTATCCTGTATCCTTACCAAACATCTCTGAAAGTGGTAGGAATGAAAGAAGAGTCTTCCCCGAAGATTGGAGAGTTTGGGCAGGCTCATATGGGATGATACAGTTTGTCAGATGTCTCTTCCGAACAAGTCACAAATGGCCTGATAAGTAAGACAGCTGTAATAACAGGCACAGCTCGAGTTAGATTGGAAAGTGCTAATTGGGTGTTGAAGTGTTGGTTATGAAGAGGAATTTTATATTGCTGTTTGTTTAGAAAATAGTTACTGAGACCTTTATCACATGTCTCAGAATTTACAGCAGAAATAACTGAACAAATGCTGAATGGGACCAGGCAGACAGTCAAAATATGATTCGTTTGATGTTTATGAAGGAATTATTGTTTTGCAGCTAAGCTGATCTCACTCATATGTAAGAAGTGCTTAGAATATGTATCTGGAGAGGAGGTTTCTGATGGCTAGTCATTTTATGCAGGAAACAGTTATAGCTTTTAATGGTCATCTTCTGTGTTAGCCTAACATCAGTGCACTGCCACAGCACTGATGGTGCTGTTAGGGTAAAAGAACTTAATCACACTGCTGCTGAAAATCTTCCTAAGTACTGTAATTTTTTTGCAGGAGGTTAGTAGAAGTGGCAAACTTCCTGCAGGATGGTTTTCCCCTCCTCCAGCAGCCCTGTTAAAACTCCCCCTACCATATCAATGCCAGGAAAGTTTTCATTTCTATTCAGGTCTGTTTCATTCTTCCCCCAAAGTAGTCACCTTACAGATTTGTTTGAAGTGACTCTTGTCTGAATGTGCACAAACTTAATGCCATTTGTCTAGCTTTGACACACCGTTTACTGTGACTTGTATAGAAGATGGAATTAACACCATTACCAGGGAGGTCTGCGCTAAAGAGGTCACTGAAAGTGCAGTGCAGAGAGTTCTGTACTAAAAATATACAGTGCAAAATATTGTTCTTGTTATATTGAAAGCTCATGATAAGGCTGTAAAGGAGGAGGCATGAGTGATAACTATGCAGTTAAGACATTCAACTGCATTCCAAAAGCTTACAGGTTTGAATTGCAGTATGCACTTTCATACCAGAAAGTTGCTTCTATAGGTGGCTGCTTGCAGCTGAGGGAAATTAGGCTGACTCCTTTGTTGCCCTTCTGCAAGCAGGCAAAAGCCTTTTTCTTTGGACAGGCCTTTTGCAAGTAGGCTGGTCTGTGATGGAAAGGGGTTTAGTTCTTTGGGTGCTGGTTTTGTTGTTTGTGTTGTGTTTTCAGTTGTGTTTTTTCATTTATTTTTATGCTATCTTTTAAATCAAGATTTTGTTTTTGTATTGTATTGTTCTTAGCTACACAGAGCATCTTTTGGGGTGGGAAGTTGAAGTATAAAATTCTTAAAAATAGCAATAATATACACTGAGGTGAGCTGTTGGATCAGACCATAGGAGTATCCTGTTCAGTATTCTGTTCACACGGTGGCCAAATAGAAGTACAGTATAACCTACTCCTTGTGCTGTGGTTTTTTTCCCTACCACAGTGGTGAAATTATGGGAACAGCTGTACCTGGAAGAGTGTTTGCCTTCTATGCAGATCTTTAAATGTACACCCATGAGTCCTCTTAAATGTCTGAACCTGGGCAGCCCACAAGTGGTTAGCAGGTGGTGGACAGGTGATAAAATTCATGCACCAAAATCTGAGAACAGGCTCTCTACAGAAAGTTACCTTCTTTTTCTCCTTCTTTACTGAACAGCAGCAGTGAAATAAATAAATAAATCAGCCAGGAAGAAGCCAGTTCAGGCCTAAATTTCTCATTTGTACATTTTCCTTGATTTATGAAAGGTATATTTATATGTTATTTCCTGTGCCAAAGAATAGCAAGACCTAGCATTAGTTAAATGGACAGTTGGAGCAGATACTGTTTTACACAGCCCTAGACTTGTAATTTTTCGCTAATGGGTTTTTGAATCTCACTGTAATAAAAGAAAACCTTTATGCTTAGATTTGATCACTGACAGAGTTTGAAGATGTGTTGCTTTTATGTGGGGTGTATGGGAAGGGAAGCCCCCTCCCTCTTTCCCTCTTTTTCTTTTTTAGCCAGCTCCCAGACAAAGAATGCATTTACTGTACACCTGGTTTGAATTTCATTTCAGTCCATTTCTGTTAAATAAAAAAAGGAGGAACTGTAAAGGGATGGAAGAGCCTTAGAAAATAAGAATGGGAACGAGGTGTGGGGAGATCAGTGAAGGACTTAGGTTTATAACTATCTGAAATCAAGCTTTAATTCCAAGTATCCAGGCTTCATTTAAAAAAAAATCAACAGAACTCCTGGTAATATAAGAAGCAATGAAACAGTCTACCCAGTTCCATTTAATATTTCACCTATAAGAACAGCCATTGCAGGAAAATCCCAAATAGAACTTAGTAGAAGAATTACATGTGTTGGCATTAGGCAAAGCGATCTTGTAAGCACCTTTAAGACTGAGAGAAAGAAGTTGTAGCATAAGTTTTCATAGACTTCAGTCTGCTTCCTCAGATGCATGGAGTGAATTGCCTAGGAACAGATCTTTATGAGCAGACTGTATATAAATAGCCATAGAAATGCAAAAGTTGTGGGTGTGATGATGAGGTAACAAGTTCAATTTGATGATGGTCATTGAGGGACAAAGTCGGAAGAAAGATGTTGCCAGGGTGAGTAGATAACCTTATGAATGGTGGAGTGAGTATTGGTGTTGGCATTGTTTTGCTACCAGGTTTGCTGCTGATATCAGAACAAGAGGTGCTGCTAGTTCAAGCCACACCTATCTGAATAAAGATGCAGTTACAGTAGTTGTGCATTACCTTCTGGAACAGGTTGCCTTGCTTAATTCCTTATACAAACAGAATCAACATTTTTGATTTGAGACTTGTACAAGGGTGGAAATGTGATTTCTGTAAACTGTAAAAATCTTGTCCTAGGGCCCTGCTGTATACAACCTGTATACAATCTGTTCATGAGAGAGTAAACAGCACTAAGTACAATTCCTCTGATGAAATATGAATTGAACTGTGTTGTAAAGTTTGTGAGCTGTTCCTAAACACCTATGTATCCTAATCCCTTAAAATGAGGAGGATCTTATTTAACTGAAATCATAGCCTGGAATGTGTAGCCTGGAGCCCTTTCATGCTACACAATTATAGTACTATGATTCTACTTGAACTTCCATGATTCTATGGGATGCTGGGATTTGCAATTTAGGGGTGGTATTTCGAATTCTCAACCAGAAGGTTCTAGCGTCTTCCCAGACTACTAACTCAAGGATTCCATAGGATGTAGCCACGCAGTTAAAGTGGAATCATAGTTCTATATTTGTATAGTGTGAAAAGGCCCCAAGTGAACTAGTCTATGACTTGTTCTCATCTTGGAGCCCTGCGGTCCTGGCAACACAGGGCTTTTGTCCCTGGGCAGTCCTCATGACTCCTGGTACAATGACAGGGGAAATCAGGATAGGGCCCCTTATAGTGTTTTTAAAAATACCCAGGAAAAACTGCTCCTGCCAGCAAAAAATGGATCAGGCCCAGTGTGACCACAGAAGGCTGTTCCAGCCTGCCGGCCCATCACTGCAGCTACCCTTTGCCATCACTCTTCTGCAGCAATAAGCAGGCCCACAGCATGTGACCAAGGCTGGTCAAATGCAGGGGAGGGGGCTTGGTCACATGTTGTGGGCTGGGTTCCTGGCTTCAGATAGAGCAAGGGAGACAGCAGCGACTGCAGTGATGGGCTGGTGTGTCCATTTGAGCTTCCTACCATTATGTGCCATAATGGGGGAGGAACGGGCCTGATCCGTGGGCAAGGTACACTGGCGGGGAGCCAGCATATCCTGGCCTGTGTAGATGAGCCCTGAGTTACCTACATGATTGAAAATGAAAACCAGAAGATAGATTTTCCTTGGATTTTTTCCAGGCTGTGAGACCATGTTCTGGAATAGTTTCTTTCTGACGTTTCGCCTGCACCTATGGCTGGCATCTTCAGCCTCACAGCCCAGAAAAAAACCCAAGGAAAATCTATGGATGCCAGCTGTGAAAGCCTTTGACTTCACAACCAGAAAGTTGGTTGATGCAAATGTTTACTATCATATTTACTGAAGCTGTAAATCTTCTCCATATATTTATATTTTTATATACAGTGGGCCCTTGGTATTTGCTGGGGTTTGGTTTCAGGACCGCCTGTGGATACCAAAATTCGTGGATGCTCAAGTCCTATTATATATAATACAATAGCATTGTAAAATGGTGTCCCTGTAAAATGGCAAAATCAAGGTTTTCTTTTTTGGAATTTTTTTTGGGGCGGGGGAGGTATTTTCAAACTGTGGAAAAGAAATGCAACCACTTTGAATCTGTGGATACAGAGGACCGACTGTATAAGCTTATGCATATGCTCTTCACAAGTATGGAAGAGCTACTGAGCCAGGTATATGGCTGTTGTCAGCAAACCTCTAGTACCTGAAAAGTCTTTTTAAATGTATGTATCTTTGTCTTCCTTATTTGGGCTCTTTAGATGACCTGACCTTAGGTGGCCATTAACTAACCTCTGTTACTCTTAGATTACAAGGTACAAAGCAAATTTATTTTTGTTTATTCTCTCTTCTATTAGGTATTAGTGCCTAATCATATGCTCTATTGATCATATGATTAATCAGCTGCCTAAAGCGGTGGCAGATCTTGTGAAATGGTGCACTGTACCACATTGAACTTCAACCTTTTATACAAACTTGAAGAGTAAAACCTCTGGTTAGTATGCTGCTACAACACCAGGAGGTAAAAGCATGCATTACACTATCATTTCTTTTCCTTTCAAAAATTTCCTCTTAAAAAAACAACAGCACTTCATTTAAGGATGTATGCTCTTGCCTATAAGAGGACTGCATTTTATACACACACACTCAAGGGTGAAATAGCTGAGATCTTTTCTAATGTCTTTTATTTCTACCCTAAGGATCTGATGAGATTTCAGATGGACATCTTTATTTTAAAAGCTTTAGAACACGGCCCTTACCATTTAGCCCCCCCCCCCCGTGACTTCAGTGGTGCCAGGCACTGTGTGTGCACTCCTACACTTGAGTTGGGATGCCACTGTGGCATTCCTAACCCCTAGAGGTGTTCATCCCTAATCTAAAGCGTATTGATAATTTTTTTTTTCCAAGTCAAAGCGTGTAGAGTGTTAACATGGTACAAACAGAAGACTTACTCTTTTCTGATTGTAGTTACATTTAATCAGAGTTATAGCTCTCCTGACAGAAGCAGACCTTGCTGTTTTTATGGTGTATCATTTTCTATCCTTAAAAGAAAATGAAATTTAATATGCAGCACTCTTCTAATAAGAGCAGAAAACAATATGCACCATTCAAAAACACTGCTCCGTATTTATATAAATGAGAATGTGTAGGAGAAGCGTTCATTGTGTCCAGCCTTGTAATCATGCACCAATATGTCCTTGGATGTCTTAGAAAAGGACATTAGGTTGGCTCAGAAAGAAATACAACCACTTTAAGAGCATTACTTCTGTCAAAACACTCAGAAAAGCAAAAAATGAATTAAATGCAGTACCTTTAATTTTTTGGCTACATTAAAAGATTATGAAAACTACCTGTTATGATAAATGAGATGACCTTAGAGATGGCTATTTGTTTGAATTTCTTCTAGCTGCAGACGTATGATACGGGTTATACTATTATATAATCTAACTCGTTTCTATCATTCAAACTTACAGGGCATTATTATTAAAGAGTAATAAATTGTATTGTTCTTTACAATGCTCTCATTGGATATGCTGTAGCAAAATACTATCTAGAAGTGTGTTGGTAGAGGCAACCTGTGACGATGCTGGTATTTTTTATTTTTAGAATTACAAGAAGTTTTTCTGGGGAGCAATGTAGAAGAATTTAAAGAACTGAGTGACAGTATGTTAGTAAGGAAAAGCTATCAGTAGGCCTGTTTGGGCACTCCCCCATATAGGAGTGCTTCTACACATGAGCAAGGGAGTGGTGAGAAGCTTGCTAGCTTTTATTGGAGAGCAATTGACTGGAAAGATGTTTCTCTATCCTCATGAGATTTTAGAAGTCAGAGGCTAGATGGCCATCTGTCGGGAATGCTTTTATTGTGTATTCCTGCATGGCAGGGGATTGGACTGGATGGCCCTTGTGGTCTCTTCCAGCTCTATGATTCTATGATTCTGTAAGTCTGGAAAAATAGGATTCTGAAATAAGGAGAGCCTCCATTGGCTGGAAGTACTTTCCTTTGCTAATAGTCTCCTCCATATCTGGAAGACAATATGGATGGTGAGGGGAGAGGCAGGAGGCAATGACCATATCCCTACTCCCATCATCATATACAGACCTTCTAAGTGAACATCTGAGTAGGGGTAGTGTTCCAAACAATCTCTTTTCCCACAGTGTGTGTATGAGTGAACAGGTATGGGGTCAACTGCAAGTGAATCTCTTTCTCCAGCAGCCATACTGAAGGGAAGTTGAGTCTTTCTAAAATGACAGCAAGGCAGCTGCTGAGGGAGGGATTTATACATCCTTAAGTTGGTTGGAAAAAGTTATTTACCCTGGCTTATTTCAATTATTGTTTTATTATTTACTACATATACGAACTAGTACTTAAGGTAAAGTACAAAATTAAAACAAGCATAGTATACATAGTATACAAAAGATTATTGTCTGAGATCCTGCATGATATGCTCTGTGCATCCCCACCCCTTCCTGGCTACAACTGAGGTCCACGAGGTGGCTGCTGTGCCCAATAAACAGCCATGGAGGGGAAAGGAGGGAGGTGAGTGGGCAAAGATGACAGCTTCTTATTTTCACTCCAGTTCACTAGACACCCCTTTGCCTCTCTCTCTAGCGAGCGGCAGGGGAACAAGAAGGTATCCCCACTACCCAGTCACCTCCCTCTTTACTTCCTTCTCCATCTGCAAGGCTTGGCAACTGCCTGGGAGTGGTTTTGAATTGGATACAGGAGGCTAGAAAATAGCTTCTTCCATCCCATCCTCCAAAAGGACATATATGCACATAAAGGGTACTTAGGTTGCTAACAGGATTGCAGCCTATCATTAATATGTAATTAAGCTATACCATTAAAAACAACTCAGAACCTTTTAAAAATATTAGTTTAAAAAGTTGTACAGCTCACTATTAAAAGCCCTTTCTTTAAAAATACTAATTCCCTAAAAGCCAGTTGGATTGAAGAAGGGTTTGTTTTCCAGTGCAAGGCTAGCAAGGAATGTACATCAGATCCTCCCTTAGAGAGGGATTTTTAAAGCCTAGGAAGAGCCACCAAGGAGACCCTGTCTTACATCTTCTCAAGATGTGCTTGAGGAGATGGTAGGTCTTAGAAAAGGGTTCTTCCAAAGGTCTCAGGGTGTCCGAGAAAGCACTTTGCCAGCAAAGTTTGGGAAGGTGGCCAGCTGTTAATGAGCACACTAGAATGCAAACACAGTCAAGCAAAGTCAAGGGCTTACGGCAAGCAGCATGGATCTTAACAAGTCCGTGAGCCAGTAGGAAACAGGCAGCAGAGTAATCAGGAACAGTCTGAGGTCGAGGCATGGGTCAAGGCAGCAGGAGTCAAGGCAGCAGAGTAATCAGAAACAGTCCAAGGTCAAGGCAACAAAGTCAGCAGAAAGCTTTCTCCAGGAAGATCAGTTGATCTCTGACAAAGCCTCCATCACTTCCCAAGCATATATATAGCAATCAAGGCTTTGTCAGGTGCTCCTTGATGAGCAGGTTTTTCTCATAAATTCTCAGAGATTTCCTTGGAGCTTCTTTTTGAGCTCGCTGCTGGGTAGAGGTAAGTCTGTCTCTTCTTCGTCCTTATCTGAATTGGCAGGATTATCTGCTGGGACTGGTGCCAACCCACTCAGACCAGGCTCTTCCTCTGCTTGAGCCTCCAGGTTGGCAGGGTTCCCTGTTGGCACAGGTATAGATAAACCTGTATCAGGACCCCTAGGGCCACTCCCTGCCATGTCCTCCTCCTCCTCTGACTCTATAGTCTCATCAGGCTCATGGGGCATGACACTGGGCCAGACAGACTTGTTTCTGACGATACAGTTATTCGGATAGCCTGGACCAAAGGTATGGTTGGACTTCAACTAAAACAATCCTCATCTCCACTTAGAACTAGGGATGAAAAGAATACTTGAAAATGTTCTCATCCTTAACAATAAAAAAAAAACTGAAAAAATGATGATCTTTGGTGAGATTTTTCACATTTTGGGACATATTTTGCTAAAATCTATGTATTTGTGCAGTGAACTCTGGGGTTTTGTGCATAAAGCATGCTTTTTTTCACAACAAATGTGCAAAAGCCTCTTTATTCTTGCAGGCTAGAGTGAAATAAGAGAAGATTTGCTTCCCTACTTACAGCAAGCTCCTGAACAATGCCCTCTGCCACCCTAGATATGTCTCAGTGGCAGAGGGCAATGGATTTGACTGGGGGGACCCAGGCAGGGTTTGTGTCAGCTTCTCCTGGTTGGCTTGCCCTTCATTTATTCCCTCAGTGCATTTATACACGTTGTTGTGTGCCTTCAAGTCGTTTCTGACTTATGACAACCCCAAGGCAAACCTATCACAGAGTTTTCTTGATAAGATATGTTCAGAGGGGGTTTGCCTTTGCCCTCCTCTGAAGCTAAGAAAGTGTGACTTACCTGAGGTCAGCTGGTAGGTTTCCATGGCTGAGCGGGGATTGAAACCCTGGTCTCCAGACTCATAGTCTATTTCTGAAACCACTACACCATGCTGGCTCTTGTTAATACATGAGGGAAAGAAACAACATTGCATGTGCCTGTGTTTGTGTATGTGTTCCATTAGACCACCAGCATAGGGGTACAAACATTGTAAAGCCCTTTAAAGCCCTACATGGCTTGGGTCCATTTTATCTCTGGGACCGCCTCATCCCCCCCCCCCGGTGCACTTCTGTCCTCTGGGAGGAACCTGCAACAGCCTATGAAAACTAGGCTGTCGCAGACCTCCCAGAGGGCCTTTTCTTCTATGGCTCCCAGACTTTGGAATGGCCTGCCAGATGAGATCTGTCTAATCACTACTCTTGATAGCTTCAAGAAAGCACTAAGGACGGATCTCTTCCGGCAGGCCTTCCCGGAATAACTTCCCGGCTCAAGTGGAGCTGATTGCTTACCCGCCCCCTTGCCGCCATTGCCATTTTAAATTAAATTTAATTATTTATTTATTGTATTTTATCTTTGTTTTAATTCTCTATTAGTTTAATTTAGTTTTAAGGGATGGGAGGGTTAGGATTGGGAAGGATTGTTTTAACTTGCTGTTGTTTTAATCTTGCTGTACGCTGCCCCGGTTGCCGAGCAGAAGAGTGGGTTAAAAATAAAAAAAAAATTATTATTGTTGTTGGTGGTGTTGTTTTGTGTAGAAAATAGTGTATTTTGGGGTTTTTTGTAGTTGTTTTGTGTAGAAAACAGTGTATTGAAGCCCCCCTTCCACAGCCCATTACAGTCCTACCCACCCCCAGTCTCCTTTTCCCAAAGCTGAAAGTCAGAAGGCCATTTTTACTATCTCCAACCAAGCCAGTTGTTTATTACCATATGGAAGACAGGTTACAGGCAAATGAAAGTAACGTGGTAAGGTGACAAAATACAAGGGGCCCATCTACACAAGGGGGAAAAATCCAAAGTAACTCATAGTATTGGCATCTCACAGCAGCAGTGACATGTCTAAATGGTTTTTCTGGCCTCAAAAGCCCCCATAAGCCTCACATTCCTGATGGTGATCATGAGTAATTTTCTCGCGTTAGTTCTTCACCACCACTGGTGTCTTTTTTAAGTTGTCCCAAGGTGCGCTGGTGCGATAGAGCAATTTTCTAATTTTATAGGACAGCAAAACAGAGAATATTCATTCTGTTTTATTGCCCTAGCGAGCGATTGCTAAGGTAAAAATCCAACATGGTACCAGTGGGTGCTTGCCCTGGTAGCAAGCCCCACCCCTGCTCTCGCCCAGCCAATCAGCTTTGTGCTTCCCTTCAAATTTTTTGTTGTTTGATAGTGCAAATGAGCAGAAATGTGCACCCCCTCATGGTTTTTGAAAAAGTACAGGAAAATCTGCAATGCCTTTTACCCTGTTGTTTTTGCCATTTTGGGGCCCCCTCCTTCTAAATAGTGTTGATTGGTGCTGGATCCCATTTAGACAGGTAGGATTCCCAGTTAATCCCATGAGAGGTATTTTCACTATTTAGACAGGCCCAAGGTCTCTGTGAAAAGTTCCTTTGCTATTCAAGCTTGAAGAAAAAGGGTTAAAGATCCATGTACCTATCTATAGACATATGTAGGCCAGCAGGGAGAGGAGATTGTGGTGGTGGTGGAAAAATCCAGCATTCTTCCTCCCCCCCCCCCCACACACACTTGCTTGCTATTAGAGCAAGTAAGTTCTTAGAGAGGTTAAGATCTCCTCCATGCCAAGAGTTCCTCCCCCTTCTCCTCATCCTGTCTTTAGTGGGCATGCCTGTAAACATACAGCCAAGCCAAGCCATGTGATCACGTGACATAGGTTTACTAACCTCATGGGCTAAGATCATTTTATGACTCTTTGTTCTAATCTTCCGAGAAGCAAAATACCTTCCCTGCATGCTCCTTAGGGATGCCCCCCCCCCCGGTCTCACTGGAATGGTGAGTGAAGGATTTCTAACTTCTACCCTATCCTAAATCCATTAGTTAGCTACAATGTAGCCTCCAATGCATATGTAGATTTATAAGACATTAGTAAAGCTTAAGTATTTCTTTTATCAAGAGGACTGCCTGCCTCCTTTGTTCTTAGGGGTTGGGGTCAAAGCACTGTACCTGCTCCTGTCTCTGCTCTAATTCTGCTACTAGAAAGTTAATTCTTGGCAGTTTTAACTTTGAAAAAGTTCTGGTAAAGAGTTAACACCCTGGAGCCTTAATTTTCTCCAACAGGTGGCCCTCCAACTTGTTCAAAATTTTGCTTTTGTTAGAAATTAATTCTCAAGCTTTGTTTGTTACATATAATATTTCTAGTCCCCCCCTCTGCACCCACTCACACTATACAAGGAGAGTATGGGCTTGTCTATATGAAGCAATAAAATGTGGATTGGTGCGCAGTAATGCCAACTTGCATCAATTTCTATTTGCTGTCCCAATGGACATGTCTGCGAATCAAGATGATGGGTGTGAGTGAATTACTTGTGTTTTTACTTACCTTGAGTTGCTGCCACTGAACAGTTTTTAAAAAAACAAACTAAAACCAAGGTGTGATCTTCCACTTAAACAAAGAAGAAGAAAAAAAGAAAAAAAGAAAAAAACGGCTATTTTCTCACCGTAGTGCACAATTGTTATGGTAAAAATCCAACATGATGGCTTGGGGCCTTTGCCTTGTTAGAAAGCTCCACCCCTGCACAAGTCTGACCAATCAGCTTTGCTCTCTGAGAATGCGCAGCAATGCAAATTGTCCTAATGGGGGATAGTGCACATTCCCATCCATTGGGTCTGTGGTTCTTTGGATCTTGTCCATTGCATTTTGTCTTGGTATCAGTGGAAACAGAATCTGTTATGTTTTGAAGAGCACAGATTAGGAAAGAATGTGCACTTTGGAAACGTGGCAGTTCACAGTGCTGTGTATGGTTTAAATTAAACTTTTTTTTTTTTTGAAAGCAGAATAGCTGCAGGCCACATTTTCAGGGAGAGCAACAGCAGAGAAGGCTGGTTGTGGTTTCTCCTTTGCTGTGTAACAGACCAACTTTCTCTTGTTTTAACACACAGAGAGGGAAAAGGCTGGACTCATTCAGACCAACCACATAGCTTCTCCACTGACCACAAAAAGGAAGCTAGGCATGGCAAAGCTAGGATTAATACCACTGTCTCTTAAGCCAACAGGGTGTGAGAACTTTTTATATGGATTTCCCCCCCTCCTTGCCTTTTGCCAGATTGACTGTGTGGTCAGGGTTGAGACATCTTGAAACAAGCGCAAGTTTGCATTACATTGTGTCTCAGGCTTTTCTAAATTGCATCTTAAATTGGTTTACGCCCACTGCTGAGCTTTTAGCAGGGCAAACCACTAATAGCTTTGTGCTACTTGCTGGAGGGATAGGAAACATAAAAGTATGTCTTGAACACTCTAGGCAGTTGGCAGATTCTGACTGGCTGATAGACTATAGCTATGCTTAATGAAACTGGCAAAACCAGCTCTTAATAGATTACAGTTATTCTATGCAAATAATGAGATTAAGATTATTTGACTCAATTGTTTAATTGAATTCCTGAATATGTCAGTCATTTTGCCCAGTTTTTCATATTCTTTTGCTTTTTTTAAAAAAAAAGTACTCTGTGTATATTTTTGTTGTTAGATATTTCCATATTGCACTGTAACATTTTTATGTACATATTCTGTTTAGATGTTGCTGCTGCTGTATATTTTAGTGCATTAAATATTGCTGCTGATTTGTGTATTAATAACCTAATGAACTAATATACCTGTCTGCTCTTTGGTTATTGCCTGGGCAATACACAACTGATTGTTAGGAAGGGATCTGATTTTCACGGTGTAATAAGAAAAAGTATCAAGTACTGGTTTATCCTATTGTGCTAAATCTTGAAAACACGGACAATGCTCATGCTATTGTTTAATAAAGATTAGTTGCCCACATAAAGTTGTATTACAGTGTTAATCTCCCACTCTTCCAGTTTTTCCAGTCACATGAATGGGAGAGTGGGTCTGCTGTGACCACTGTACTTCATGTGTTAGAGGAGAATGTCTGAAAGTACATGCTGAGGCCCCCTGCGTGATTTAGAATTTATCTATAGGACACAGTTGTAGCAGTTTGATTCCACTTGAACTGTCATGTCCATATACCTTATGGAATCCTAGGATTTGTAGTCTGGTGTGAAACTTAGCACTTTCTGCTGGAGAAATCTAGTGTTGTAGTTCAGTGTGTGAGAGCAATCTAGTGAAGAAAGCTATGTATGTCACTAAACTACATACCAGGATCCATAAGGTAGAACCATGAGTGTTAAAATGTTTTGAGATTTCCTTAACTGTCTAATGTAGATGCAGTCTTAGAATCCTGGTCATGCTAGTTTTTTTTTTAACCAAGGGTAAGGAATCTTTCTGCTCAATGGCTGAATTCAAACTCAGAAAGATTATTGAAGCCACATTTCAGTGGTGGTTGGAGCCAAGAGCAAAAGAGACCAAAAATACCAGCCTATTTTAGCTTAGATCTCTTACTGCCAGTAACTAGAGGTATTTCAAACTTTTAGAATGGGGAGGGGGAGTATGCAGAAGCTGGAAAACTACCAAACAATGGTATCATGGGGAGAGTGGATATGGCCCAACAGAACAGATTTGGCCCTAGGTCCTGGGGTCTCCATCCCCTGTCCTGAATCCTGCCATGGAACCTACACATGTGAGCTTCTTGATTTGACCTTCCCATTCCAAAACAAGCAGGGCAGCTGGGTAGAGATTTGTTTGTTTTGATATGTAACAGTGGATCCACTGAATTCTTATGAGCATGCTTGGGTTCTGTGATCCACTGGAGATGCCTTCTTTCAATCTCAAAAAGCTTTTGAGAACCAAAAGTTGTAAAGAAAGGGATTTTAAGAAGGCATTGTATTTCAACTGTCAGCTGAGAGGACTGGCTGAGTGCTCCACAAATGACAGCCACATTGAAGTTGGATAAATAGGCCACAACTTTTATTAATTACAGCCACATGTTTGCTTGGACATGGGGCATAGAAAGCAAGATCAGTTGACCCGAATACCAACTGATCAGACTGTTATCCTGCCGGCCCTATTGCTGGAGTGAATCCCCAGGGGATGACAGACCAGGATCCCACATGGGCGCAAACCACTGCATGGTTCCTCTGCCACCTGGTGTTAAATCCAAACTATGCCCCCAAGCTGGGCATGCTCCAGTTGCCTTAACCCTAAGGTCCCTTAAAGGACCCCCCCCCCATTAATGTGAGCCATTTCTAATCCCCACCTTTATTCATCCCCATGCCTAACCCACCAGAGATGTGAGAAAGTTGTGCATGCAACCAACTGAAAACACTGAAAATGAAGGTGGATGCCTAATGAGAGAGCAGTCTCCGGACGAGGCTATATGGGAAGTGGGCAGAGCTGACTGAAAACTTTCTCAGGTCAGCCTGCTTTGTCCCCCCCCCCCTTGCAGCTGGCCAAACTTAAACCTTTTTGGCTGGCTGTTCAAGTTAATGCCTGGAGCCTCATGGGAAAAGAAAGCCAGTGCTGAACGCCATTACCAACTGCCACACCAGCCTTCCCATGCTTTGGGTGTGAACAAAGTGACCCAGGCAAGTCTGAGCTCTGTAATTGTTTTGATTGTAGTGTTTCTATCATTTTTAATTTTATATTTTAAATTGTTTCATTGTCATTAATAGTTTGATTTTGTTTCAGTGTCAGTCTTTTTAATATTTTAACTGTATTGTATTCATTTTAATTTATAAAGTGCCTTTCAATCCCAGTTTTGGGGTAAAGTGGGGTATACATAAAGATGATGATAGTATTGATCCTTTTTCAGATCATCAGAATGCCATTGAAGTTGAACACCCAAAGACAGCTTAAGACATTTTGGCTATTCTTTTGTTCATAAAATTTGAGTGGTTAAATGGCGTAAGATTGTTATTTAAAAGTGATAACTATTCAGAGATTGGAAAAGTTGTCTTTTTGGACTACTGCTTCCGGAATTTGGCCACATTAGCTGGGAAATTCTGTGAATTGTAATTTAAAAAGAGATAATTTTCTGCAAGATCCCCAAGGTCTAACTATGCCACAGATGTAATATACAGAGATAGCATTCTCTGTGATAAGCCAGTGTTTAGAATAACGTATTTTACCCTTCACCATGTGTTAATAGTACAGAAGTAAGCCATGTCCTCCTGATAGTACCCCATATCCCCCTCTTTATGGTCACATGGAAATGCTTATTCCCTTGCTCAGCCCAAATTTTAAATATTTTGTAGCTTTACAAACACACAGAGAGCTTGATGAGCTGCTTTTTACATATACACAGGTTTTATAATTCTGTGAAGCAGCTATGGATGTGTACTAGGTAATCATTAACTGTTTGCATCCCAGAACCACAGCATGCCTTTGTATCAAAGTAGTCATGTGGTAACACTCACAGCCACTCCAAGTATTAGTACAAATCAACACACACTTTCTGAAAGCGCTGGAACAGTGTCATAACTGTTTATAAATTGAAACCATTTGTCTGTTTGATAGAGATAGTGAAGATTGTTCCTAGTTGGACATGACATGTGAAAGTTTTATATGTTCTTAGAATATTTTCCTAAAGATATAATACTTCCTGTTTCTTGAAGTGATACTGTAAAATTATGTTCGTAGTTAATTAAAGAATACTTAAATGTCTCCACCTGTGGAATAGTTTCCTTTTGATATGGTGTTTCCAGATAATCTGGTGGTTGCTTGTTCTTTGTTTATTTATGATTTGGTAGTATAGCAAAGGAAATAGAAATGAAGAAGAGCTTTCTGTTAATTGATGTTTTCTACCCTGCAAGACCTCCATTGCATCTTGATCTTTTTTCACTGCTGAAGAATTATACTATAGCAAATTGAATCCATTGATCACTGTCCTTTTTAAAAATAATAAATCTTCTCCGAGCTTTCACTTTATAGGGTTCTGTGCATTAGTCCATTAGACTTTGATAGAATTACCAAGAACAATAATCAAGGCAATTTAGACTAGTCTGGATCATTTTCTTTCTGGCTGTACAAGGAGGAAAACATTCTCTCATATCTAGTAATAAGATACTATTACCTGTAGGACCATAGAGATAAAAGGGGTGTTTTTAATGAAAGCAGCTATTTTTATTTTTGAGGGAATAATAATTAAGTTAACAGATGCAGTGATACATAGCCTTTGTTTTAGTTTTTCTAGCAAGTTGACCTTGGGTTCATTAGGACAGACTCACATGACCACTTAAGAGATGGAAGAATTATTGCAAGGTGACTTTTCCTCTCAGGTTCATATGGTCAACTATCTCCTAAATCAGGGGTTAGGCACATGTGCCCTTCAGTCTTCCATCATTCCCATTGGTTTTGCTGGCTAGAAATGATGAGAGTTGTAGTCCAACAACATCTGAAGAGGTACACATTCCCCAGCACTATACCAAATGGTCAAATTTCAAGTGGTGTGTCCTAAAAATTCCCAGAAAAATAATCTGTTCTTCAGGGTGAAGTGCGACTTACTTGTCTTGCCACATGGGGTGCTCTTATGTGATTTATTTCAGAAACGTTTAGGGAGATAACTGGACAGAACAGGGGAGTTCAAAACTCCTTTGCTGCTACTGCAGAGACTTTGTAGAGATTTAGACTATATTCAGGAACTGCAAGGAGGGAAGATGTCACTTAGTATGAATAGTTTTATTTTCTTTAGTAAACTCTTTCAAGCTATCATTTCCCAGACATTAAAATCTGCCATCTTGGTATTTGGTTATTCACTATATACCATAAAATATTTATTAAGGACATAGAACTTTAGTGCAGTGGGCGGGGGGACCACACGTGGAGCAAGATGCTTATTGTACTTTTGGGTAAGAACATTTCTACGAGGCTGTCTGTAAATTTTATTGATTATAATTATGTCCGTCTGTATTGTCTCTGAGAATGTATGTAGGTTTAAAATCAATATTTCTTATATTCATTAGGAAAACCAGCTTGAAAGTGATTTTAGAAGACAGATGCAGCAAAGCTTTGGTTCTCTGACTGCCTTTAAAAAGTACTGTGGGCTTACCCTTTCTACCTTCTGTAAGGGGAGAGGAAGGAGAGGCGGGTGGATTGAAACATATTCTATACAGTTGTCTACATATTTAGCTGTTTTACCCCTTATCACTGCCCTTTATACCATGCTTCTCTTAAGAGAAGGAATGTCCTAGTTGACTGCTGCAGGTCAGCTCTGATTTAATATATCAGTAACTTTCATCTGAACAGCTTCAGTTGCATTACTTTGCACGACACACCTGCCCTGCATCTGTATTGTCTGTCTTAACAACATACGGAATCATTATAGACACAGAATAGCATACTGTTTGTTACCGTACTGAAATTTGTGCTGAGTTAAGTTAGTAGCAACATTCCTCACTTCAGTCCACTGCATCAGAACAAGTCATGTACCTTAGCCTATTCCATCCAAACCAATAGGTCATAATTTCAATGTTTTGTTTTAAAGTTTTGCTTAGTTTCTACATGCTGTTGTTTTGTGCAAATTCAATCCCATTATGATCTGTATAGAAGAAGGTTCTATAAATGCACAAAGACTTCATTCTCAACTCTTATTTATTTTTTGCTTTTCTGGAGCACTGTACAAAGTGAAAAGCACTAGGACATACCCAAAGATAACGCCTTCTCTCTCAGGTCTCAGTCACTCCTGGGCGTCCACATGGAGTATACAAGGAGTAGGGTCTGTCAGCACCCATCCTATTGAATACATTTCCATCTGAGTTTAGGGATGTACTTACACTTTTCTCTTTCCAGCTTTTTTTGCCCAATGGCTTTCTTATACATTTTCTGATGCATAATTGCCATCCACCATTTTGTTAAGGTGTTTATTTATTATAGCATTTATTATATTGTTTAAAACCATTATATGCCACTCCAGAACCTCTGATGGGAACAGATACATAAATATTAGTGAATAGAGTCAGAGCTCAGGAGAGTGATAGAAGGGGAGAGGAGAGAGGAAGTCAACTAGGTGCCTTTGCATCTCTGTGAGAAAATGTTGTGGTTTGTTGTGTGCCTTCAAGTCATTTTTGACATATGGTGACCCTAAGGTGAACCTATCAAAGATTTGCCTTTGCCTTCCTCTGAGCTGAGAAAATGTGACTTACCCAAGGTCACCCAGTGGGTTTCCATGGCCAAGTGGGGATTTATATCCTGGGGCTTATGTATATCAGCTAGGGTATGCTGGCTCCCCACTGGCATATCCTGACTGTGGAGGTGGCCCATTCTGCCCCTGTTACCTGGAGAAAACAGGTCTGAATCCACACAGGAATGCTGTTCCATCCCAGCCACTGCCGCCATTTTCTTTGCTATCTCAAAAGTCAGGAAGGGGGCAGGCAACATGTGACTGAAGGCCCCCTGCATGTGACCAGCCTTGACGAAATGCTGCAGGACCTCTGCTTGTCTTCTGGGAGAGCCAGGGAGCTAGCGGTGGCAGTGATGGCCGGTGTGCTGAACAAGCTCCTGTGGACATGTGGGACCTAATCTGGGTTTTGGCCAGCAGTAATGGATTTAAACAGGTATTATAACATAACACTTTATTGAGCCCTACTCTGGATTGCCCTCCTATCTGCCCCAGGGGGTCTTGAAAGACCTCCCGGGGGCAGAACAGGCCAAATGCCCTGTGTCATTTGGATTGCAGAGCTCTTAGATGGAGACACGTTGAGGTACCGTATATTCCGGCGTATAAGACGACTTTTTCAGCCTGTAAGATCAGCTGAAAAGTCCGAGATTTGGCTGTGCCAGCCCCATCTCAGACTCGAAATGACGGAGGTAGCTGGCTGTGGGGGGGAAGCTTGCTACCAACCTTATCCCCCCTACCCAGTGCAGCTGCATGGGGGGGGAGCCTTGCTAGGTGGAAGAGGATGTTCTCCATGACTCAGAGTCATGGAGAGGATCCCCGCCCAGCCAGCGAGGCTGCATGGGGAGGGGCTGAGCCTTACTGGGCGGGAGGGGCTGAGCCTCTCCCCAGCTGGCCAGCCATCCCCTGTGATTCCCCAACTTGCGAGGAGGCTGGCCAGCCTCCTCATGGGTTGGGGAATCGCAGGAGGTGGCTGAGCCTCTCCCCAGCCGGCCAGCCATCCCCTGCAATTTCTCAGCCAGCTTCAGGAAGGGTGGCTGGCTGGAGTGGGGGAAGCTTTCCAGCCACCATCCGCCCTCCCAAAAGCCACACAGTGGAGCCCAATCGCAGCTTCAGGGAGGGCAGGTGATGGGAGTTTGTCTTATATGGCGAGTATACCCTAAAGTCTATATTTTTACTTAAAAATTGGGGGGTCATCTTATATGCCGGAATATACGTATTTAGCCTGTGTAGAAAAGCCTCTGGTCTCCAGAGTCCTAGTCCAATGCTCAAACCACTACACCATGCAGCTCTCTTGGGAAAATGTACCACATACAAATATCCACCAAACTGGGTAAGATACTGTATTAAACCAAATGTTGTCAGAAACAAATAGAGAGAAGTAGTACAGTTACAGGCTTAGAGGTACATATAGATGTATCTCTCTCTCTCTCTCTCTCTCTCTCTTCTTTGCAAATGAAGATTCAGGAAGGACTCATCCCATGCTTTCTGCAAGCGCACTGATGACTAAAAAAGCCAATCTGAGATAAACAAGTCCAGTTGCAGAAAGCACAGCAGAAGGTCTCCTTGGGTGATGTTTCTGGGTTGTGATTCTTTCTGCATTGTCATTTCTCTTCAAGACTTGTTCAGCATGAGTTCTCAAATAAGGCTGCAGCATTGTGGATAGTGTGTCTCCATGCCTCCCGATGTGAGGCTAGGGTGGACCATTGTTGGTGATCAATTTGGCCAAGCCTGAGATGTTGTTTCAGGGAGTCCTTGTATCGCTTTTTTGGAATGCCCCTCTTACCCTGACCCGTGGCGAGTTCACTGTAGACTACTATTTTTGGAAGGCAATGGTCCTCCATCCGAGAAACGTGCCCTGCCCAGCACTAAACAATTAAGCAACTTTCCATAAGTTGTAGAAGCTTCATAGTGATGTCTCATATAGGTATTGTTTTTCTTCATGTTTGACTGGAAATGTATAGAAAGCAATGAGCGCAGACCATGTTTAAAGCTATATGAGATAGCTCAGAACATCATCCTAATAATACAAATGAAGGAACTGAGACACAAAGGATAATAACTTGTTATCATCTAGAGATTTTACAGCTGTGATGACATTTGAACCAGGGATTTCCTGATTTACAATTTAGTCTCATGCAGAATGTTTCTGACATAAAATTACAAAAATGTACTTTCAGAATAAAGCATCCTTACCATGGAGATGTCATTGAAAGGAAGTGATAAATGCCCTCTTCTTAAGTAGTTTAAACATGACACTGTCCCCCAAAGTAGAAAGCATCTCTATAACCCAAATCTCTTTAAATGCATACTTTCCATCCCTCCAATATTGTGTAAAAATGTAATTTATTCATCTAGGCTTTGCTTTGTCCATAGGGCTGTTTTTGATGGGATCCTTACCATGCATTATTTTAGATTGTGAATTTTTACTAATTATTGATCCAGTATTTTATATCAGTTATTTAGCAGGTGAGCCAGAAAGAAAATGGATGAAAAACACTTATTTTCCATTTTAAAAAAGGCTTATAGTTCTTGGAAAATTTGCATGTATAAATGATGAAATCTAATTTATTATCTGATACTGTAATATTGATGGTTGGGAGGGGCTGAACTAGGCCCAGATGGGGCTCTGATAGTTCTTGGGCCAGCCTCTGTTAGTGATAATTTTGCTTTAGATGGGCAAGAATTATTATTTGCTTTAATTTTGTACTTGCTGAAGTGTACCAAACACTAATATTACATAGTGTAATATCTAATGTTATGAAAGAGGCCCTCTGTTTTCCTGTTCTTCCCTTTTTATCTCAGAAATCTAACTAGCAGTACCTCAGAGAACCTCTCCAGTTTTCCACCCATTTTTGAATCTTGGGGATTTTAACAGCAGTGTCTCTCAGCACTTATTTTCTTTCCCTTACAACAATTCTAATGAGTTACAGCGCCCCCTCCTTTTTGCTTCTAGGAATCCCCTCATTTGGAATGTCTTGAAACTGACCGCTGCAGCTTGGGAAACAACAAAAAGCCACTGTTATATTTTAAAGAGTCTCCCCCCTTGGCATTTTGATTTCTCAGTTCACAACTGGGTACTGTCACTTGGCTAACAACCAAAAATAACCTGCAGTATCCTAGTGAATCATTTTAATATGTTTATATTTGTATCTTGGACTTCCTCAAAGGATGATACAGGTTCAGAAGATACACAAGGAGTTCTTCTATTTCATTTTCAAACCTGTAGGGTATGAAAGCCTGACAGGAGCTGGTTTCAAGTTTGTCCAGTTAATGTTTGAATTCAGGTATTGGAACCCTGTTACTATGAATTACACTAGCTATCAGTATTTCCTTACGGAATAAAAATGCAACTTCTGACCAAAAAAAGAAAAAAAAAGAGAGAGAGATATTGAGAGAGAGAGAGAGAGAGAGAGAGAGAGAGTATGGTTATCCTCCTCCACACATTTTCTCACTGGCATATATCCTAAATAGACAAAACAGAGAAGGACCAACTGCATCACAGTGTCTAAGATAATCAGTGTAACTCTTGCTGAGTATTTTTTCCCCCATCCCTTTAAAGTAACAGGGTTAAAGCTTCAGAAAAGGGAGAACTAGCAATGGCAAAGCCTGCAGGCTAAGCTTTAGTGAAGGAAAAGAGGTGGGTGACATTTTACTGTTACCAGCGGTACCACAGGATATTGGGAAAACCTTATTGGAGGCACTCTCTTCAGTTGTAGCCCTTGCCCAGAAGTATGGAAATCTCTGGCACAACATATTGTTTAGATAGATTAGAAGAAGCTTGGTTTATCGAGGTAACTGTAGGCAACAATATACCAGAAGGTCTGGTGGCATCTGCTGCAGCAGTATCTCCTTTGTGTGTGCATTTTCGGTTCATTAAAAGAGATGTTAATTGTGGCCGGTAGTCCAGAATCTTTCCTCTACAGTCACTTATCAGTGCTTTCCTTTTGCATGGTTGGCTTGCTGATGGGGAGCTGTCCATTTATTTAAAAAACAATGCCTCAGTTATCATATTGCTTAGTGTGGGGTGGGGAAGTGAAGCATTCAGATGTGAACAAAACTAAAGCTGGAGTAAACATGTAATTAATATGGAGTAACAGCAGCAGCAAAAGCACATTTTTCAGGTCAGATTTTACAATGTGGATTTTAAATAAATAAATAAATAAATAAAGCCATTCTGTTGAGGTATTCAGACTGAGAGACATTGACCTTTTGTTATTATCGCACATATCTGTTTATTAATTACGTTTAGAATTCTGTTGAAAATCAGATTTTATTAACATGCTGCTTCACTATGAACCCAGGTCACTGAAACATCCAAGTGCACAAAAGGCCTTATTTATTGAAAAACAAGATGATTTCTATTTCGATTGCTTTCATGATACATAAAAGAGACAGAAGGTACAGTGAGGAAATAGCAGAACTACAAAAAGTTGCTCTCTAACAATAGGCCTCCTACTACATTATGACAATTTATTACTATACATCACTCAGATACATTCAGTATGGCTGTTATAGCTGTCATATAACATGTCAAAGGAAAAACTCCAAATGTATATTGTGTAATATTTTAACTTTCAAAACCGAAGTTCATTAAAAATGCTGAATACATTTTGAACAAGGGCCTTCCCAATGGCCATTCTGAAAACCAGGATATATCTTGAAAATAGATAGAAAATGGATAGTCTGTAGGGGTTCAGATTAGGTGATATCCAACTGGACCATCATATGGGAGAAGTCAGGGTATGCCTCAGTTCCTGACACATTTAGACCTGAATGCTTGTGTCCAAATAAAATGGAATATCCAAATATGAGGCTCTTTCACACTACATAATTGCAGTGCTGAGTCCTCTTTAACTGCCAGGGCTGTATCCTATGGAATCCTATGGTTTGTGGTTTGGTGAGGCACTAGAAGAGCTGTCTGCCTGAGAAGCTGTCTGAGAAGGCACTAGAGGAGCTGTCTGCCTGTCTCACCTGGAATACTGTGTCCAGTTCTGGCCACCACAATTCAGGAAGGATATTGAGAATCTGGAACGTGTCCAGAGGAGGGCGACCAGGATGGTGGGTGATCTGGAAGCCATGATGCCATCTGAGGAGAGGCTGAGGGAGCTGGTCATGGTTAGTCTGGAGAAGAGAAGGTTGAGAAGGAAAATGATAGCCATGTTTAAATATTTGAAAGTATGTCATACTGAGGATGGGGCAACCTTGTTTTATAATAATAATAATAATAATAATAATATTTATTTATACCCCACCCCTCTGCTAAAAACAATCGGGGCAGCTTCCAACAATTAAAACATTATAATAAAGACTAAAAACACCACCCACCCCCACCCTCCGCCATAAAAAGACATTAAACACTATAAAATTAAAACATTCTAACTAAAAACACATTAAAAACAAATACAGTCGCCCCTCCACATTCGCAAACCTGACATTCGCGGCTTTGATTATTCGTGGTTTTGGGAGGGCCCCCCGCCCCCCCCAAAAAACTGCAACACGGGGCCTCCGGAGGCCCCATGAAAGCCCTGGGAGGAAGCGGGGAGGACCGGGGAGACCTCCACGGGGCCTTCGGAGAGCCTCCGGAGGCCCCGCGAAGGCCTTGGAAGGGAGGGGGGAGGGCCGGGGAGGCCTCCGTGGGGCCTTCGGAGACCCTCCGGAGGCCCCGCAAAGGCCTTGGGAAGGAGGGGGAGGGCCGGGGAGGCCTTCACGGGGCCCCCAGAGACGCTCCAGAGGCCCCATGAAGGCCCGGGAAGGGGGTGGGAAGGGCTGGGGAGACGAACATGGGGCTTCCGGAGATGCTCCTGAGGCCCCACGAAGGCCTGGGGAAGGGCTGGGGAGGGCCGGGGAGGCCTCCATGGGGCCTCCGGAGATGCTCCGGAGGCCCCATGAAGGCCTGGGAGAGAGCGGGGAGGCCCGGTGAGGCCTCCATGGGGCCTCCGGAGACGCTCCGGAGGCCCCATGAAGGCCTGGGGGAGGGCTGGGGAGGCCTCCATGGGGCCTCCGGAGACGCTCCAGAGGCCCCACGAAGGCCTGGGGAGGGAGGGGGGAGGGCCGGGAGAGGCCTCCGCAGGGCCTTGCTGGGCATGTGAAGGCCCGGGGAGGGAGGGGGGAGGGCCGGGAGAGGGCCTCCCCCCAAGTTGAGGGCTTGGGCAGGAGGGGGGAGGGCTGGGGAGGCATCCACAGGGCCTCGGGAGGGTCTCCAGAGGCCCCGAGAAGGCCTAGGAAGGGAGTGGGGAGGTTGGGGAAAGCGACTATGGGGCCTCCAGAGGCCCCATGGTCGCTATGGTGGGGGAGGGGGAGGGCAGTCATTATTCGCGGATTTTTCACATTCGCGGGGGTCTGTGGAACATAACCCCCGCAAATGTGAAGGGACGACTGTATACACATAATTTTAAAAGGCCAGGAGACTGAGCTCCTGAGACCGGGATCTAATCAGGAAAGGCCTGGTGAAAGAGATCTATCTTTAGTGCTTTTTAAAATCTACTCAAGCTTGTCAACTGACGGATCTCATTTGGCAGGGCATTCCATAAACTGGGGGCGATTACTGAAAAGGCCCTCTGGGAGGTTGCAGACAGCCTAGATTTTTGTGGCTGAAGCAGATTCCTTCCAGAGGGCCAGAGTGAGCGGGAAGGATTGTATGGGAGGAGGCGGTTCCAGAGATAAGTTGTACCCAAGCCATTTAGGGCTTTAAAGGTAATAACCAACACCTTATACTGGGCCCGGAAACTGATAGGCAGCCAGTGGAGAATTTTTAATACTGGAGTTATATGATCTCTCTGAGATGTTCCTGAGACCACTCTGGCTGCCATATTTTGTACCAACTGAAGTTTCCGGACCAAGCACGAGGGTAGCCCCATGTAGAGCGCATTGCAGAAATCTAGACGAGAGGTTACCAGCACGTACACCACAATCTCAAGGTCCCTTACTTCCAGGAAAGGGCGCAGCTGGCGTATCAGCCGAAGCTGATAACAAGCGCTCCTGACCGTCGCATTCACTTGACTTGTCATCTGAAGCGATGAATCAAGGAGCACCCCCAGACTGTGAACACAGTCCTTAACAGAGAGCGTGACTTCATCCAGGACTGGAGGTTTCAACCCAACTCCTGGTTTCAGGGCCGCTACCTTGAGCACCTCCATTTTGTCCGGATTCAATCTCAATCTGTTTTTCCTCATCCAGCCCATTACTGCTTTAAGACAGTCATTAAGAGGAGAGATGCCATTGGAATTTGAGGCCGATGATTGGGACAAGGAGAAATAGATCTGGGTGTCATCAGCGTATTGATAACACCCAGCCCCATAACTCCGAATAATCTCACCCAGCGGCTTCATATAGATGTTAAACAGCACCGGGGACAGGATGGCGCCCTGCGGAACACCACAAGCAAGCTCCTTTCTGCTGGAGCAGCTGTCCCCAAGCTGCACCCTCTGGGACCTGCCCGAGAGGAAGGACCGGAACCACTGGAGCGCAGTGCCTCCAATTCCTAACCCACTCAGGCAATCCAGGAGAATGCCATGATCTATTATATCGAAAGCCGCTGAGAGGTCTAGAAGCACCAACAGGGACACATTACAGCTGTCGATGCTTAGACGCTGATCATCGGTCAAGGCAACAATTCTGCTGCTCCAGAGACTAGGGAGATTTTTAGACCGCGTTTTACCGTGGCTCATGCAGGAGGAGCTTCCGGGAGAGGGACGGCGGTCTTGCGTGGCAGAGGGTCGTTTTCGGACACCGCCATCCCTCTCCCGAAACCATCCGTGTCACTTCCGTGAAGCTTCGGAAGCCTCAGCGCCATATTTTAATCACGGGCAACCTGTAAAACGCGGTCTGAAAATCTCCTAGGACACAAAGCAATGGGTTCAAATTACAGCAAAAGAGATTCCACCTAAATATTAGGAAGAACTTCCTGATAGTAAGAGCTGTTTGGAAGTGGAATACACTGCCCTGGAGTGTGGTGTAGTCTCCTTTGGAGGTTTTTAAACAGAGGCTGGATGGCCATCTGTCGGGAATGATTTGATTATGTATTCCTGAATGGCAGGGGGTTGGACTGGATGGCCCTTGAGGTCTCTTCCAACTCTATGATTCTATGATTTGAAGACTTAATACCCCTTCCTTAACTGTAAATCTCAAGATTCCATAGTGTGCAGCTATGGCAGTTAAAATGGAATGGAATAATAACACTATATGTGTAGTGTGAAACAACACATTGTCTACATACATCCGACCCATTGTGTGTAGGCCAGAGGTGGGCACAATATTTTTCCTCAATGGCCTGTTCTTGTGAATATTATCTAAACTCTCTTCAGGTATTTGTTTAAATGTGTGTAGAGCTAAAACTGGGGAGGAACAGTCTAGCTTCCAGGGTGACAGTATCTTCCAGAGAGCAGAGTTTTGTGGAGGTGTCCTCCTGGCTTTGAGAGTGTATTTATAATCGCAGTGGAATGAAGGCTGAGAAGGAATGCTTCTGTTCCCAGGCAGATTGGGATCAAGCACAGGAGAGAAAAGAGGACTATAGGTGAGGAAATTCTTTTCCCCTCTCTGTCTGGATTCAAGGAGACACATCTGTGTTCAATTTTGTCAAAATAGTGTTATTGCATTGGAGATATTATATTACGTAATTGATAGCCACATTTTTTCTCTTTTCTGGAATAGAATCGTAATGATGTATAGTAATGGATTGTTTGAATGTAAGAAGAAGTTCAAGATCATTGTTACACACTGTGGCATTACTAAGGCCAGTGTCACCCCTCCCTCTGACAGTATCACCAGCTGTAGTTTGGCATCTCCTCACATCCCTTAGTGCCACCACTGGTTACACACAAACCTTCTGCAGTCCAAGGTAGTGGAACCTGCTTGTGGCATAGAATATGCCATGTTCATCTCCTTAGAGATGCCAAGGATGAGCAGGGAGTGAGAATAAGGACTGGGGGAAATCTCTGTTCAAGAAGACACTTTAAGAGTTGCTGTCTCTTTTACTGACCTCACTGAACCAGTGATCCAGTACCAATTCCTTTACATTCTTTTTATTTTACTTGTATTATACATTCTGTTTTGATGTAATAGCTGCTATCCTGATCTCCAAGAGAGCACATATAGATGGTTTCCTACTGTGGTTTATGACAATGGATATTTTCATAGGATCTCTTTGTATATGTGAAATTTCACTTCATGGGGAGTAGATTGAGAAGATGTGTGTCAGTGGGTCTCTGTGGTTCTTACTGATTGCTTTCTTCCCTACCTCTTCAAAAAACATTTGGTAAAACCATAGGGACCATTACGGAATCCATTTTTTTTCAAATGTTAAAGTATGTAATTTACAAAGTTCATAGGAAGCAACTATAAGTAGATATAGCATAACAGTGCTATAAATTTGCTTATGGATCATTTCAGAAAGTTATGATTTTTTTGGCTGTCATAATTCTTTTATCTGAAAAGATAATTAAGAAACTTGAAAAAATAAATATGTATATGCCTTTAAATAAACTTATTTTTACATAATAGACCTTGGCTTATTAGTTGTTTTGTTTTAATGCTTGATCAGGAATATGGAATGGAGTTTGAATAAAGAAGAACCTTCGTTATTTGACGCAAATTATTCATGACACTGTAAAGATGTTAGCATTGATTCTTTCTATATCTTTAGGTAGTATTTTCCATAGTGGTGTGTTCCAGGTCCACTTTGCATCCTCTCTGGAGTTACTGTCAATTTTCTGCTAGTGTGTGATCAGATTCTGGTCTATGATTGTTGTTCAGCTGAATGCAAGAATGTTGGAAAAAAATAGATGGAATAACATGTAAGGCAGGACTATATCACTTGGAACCTTTCTGTTGGCAGAAAAGAATTCCTGTTAACAGAGAGCAGGATTTCTTCTGGCTGAAGATGCTTTTACAGAATTTTAACCCCCTACAATCTTACATCCTTTAATGATATTTTACATGTTTCTAACCTCAGCCCCACCCCTAACTATCTTGAACCTCATAGATAGATCTCTTGCTATCCTCCCAACCCCATCATTGTATCTGGAGAAGTGGATGAAAGTTCATGCTGAACTAAACCAATTAATCTGAAGGGTGCTGCTAGATTCCTTCATCCTCTCCCTCACTCCTTTTCATATCACTGGCAACATAAAGTGTGGTTTCTCCATATAATCAAAATTACAGATACAGATTACCAATAAAGAATTTATAGTTCCTGGAAACATGTTGATTATGATCTCCCATTGTGACAGGTTTGGCAACTAAATTATGCGGATTTGTAAAATGCTATTTCAAGGTAGGCATTTTTTTTTTAGTCCAAGTATACTACTCAACATATTTATTTCATTTTTCATTTCATTTCTCAATCTTCCAATTTAACTATGAAATAGTTTTTTAAAAAGGTAAAATCTGGAACACCTGGGTGCTTTAACACTACCTTCCATTTTCTTGTTTTTGTTATGCAGATGTTCTTAGTAATTTCATAGGGATGGGAGAGAAGAAATGTTCAGTTGATAAATTAATTCTATAAATAGAAGGAGTTTTTGTATTCCAAAGTGGATAAATGGGTATTTCTAAATCTTAAACACTGTATAAGAGAATCCTAAACCTGCTCATAGCATGATGCAGTAAAGCATAAGGAGTACTTCTTAAAATTCCTCAGTATATTACATGATTCCATTACACACTTGGGGGTGAAGTTGATCTATAATATACTGTACCTCTGAGTTAGGATTTCATTTAGACCCTCAGTGAAGTTAGTTTTTGTCCACACTGTAGCTTAAATCCACTGAGACACTTGGAGTAGTGTCAGCATTTTTGCTTTCCCATTCCCACTCCCTTGCAACTCTCTCTGGTGCCAAAAATCTGCTGTGAAGAGTTTCCCAGCCTTCTGGATGAGGTTTCTAGGCCAGTTGGGATTGCCTTCCTTCTACTTCCGCTTGTGCAAACTGCTTCTATGAGTACAATTACTCCGTAGGTTGCTGGCCTATGGATATATTCAATTCTTGAGTCTGTTTTTTTTTTTTAAACATATGCAGTAGATTTTTTACCATTTAATGAAAGGAACAGTGTTATCCTGAAGAATACATCAAAATCAAATTTAAACAAACAAACAAACATAAAAATACACTGACCTCCTGTTAGCTTCTCAGCTAGCTTTGTTAAATATTCCCTCTTAATCCCAAGTTGCAGATGACCTTAGTTTGAGATGTGCTATTCTTTGACAAGGGTTCACTTGTCAGTTCTTTTGGATTTCTCAAAGTCCTTTATATAAGACAACATAAGAAGCTGATTTAATTATTCTTATACACTTAACTAACAATCCTCCCTGTCTCAGTTCAACAGCTATAGAATGCACTTGTCTTTCTTAAGCGGACTGGTTAGAGAGTTGAGAAGGTTACACGAGGTATTGAAACAGGGCATGTTGGTAAAAGTAGCTGATCTTATGTAGTGTTAACCTGGTTTGCGGTGCAGAAATTCCTTTTGCCTTTTTATTTTCTGAGACAGAAACACTGAACATTGATGTCTCAGTATCTCAGATGTTTCTATTAACAACGGCTACTTATTTAGCTAATGTAAGCATTTCAATGCCTCCATAAATAAATGGTAATGCTTTGTCGCAAACAATGGGAAATAAAATGCCAGTGAGTGTTACTATGGCCTATATTCAGTGTGAACATTAAATGCAGTGCTGAACTTGAAACTGGGCAAGAAAGTTTTTGCTTCCTAGAAAGACGTGTTTCATTCTTTTTGTAAATAAATAAATCAGAGCATAAGTTTCTAATTCTCATGGTTGTAGAATATTAAAAGGTTCTATCAGTATAGCATCTTGCAAAGTTTGCAAAATTATAAGGGGCCTGTAGTCAGATTGCACTTCATTTAGCAGAGGTATCCTCAACACAAGTATTTACAAAAAACACTTCTTCCATCCCTGTGCAAATTGATGTCTTCGAGGTATTATGTACTGCAACTTCTCTAAGCCCCACCCAACATGATCAATGATGCTGAATCATAAATCAAATCTATAGTGATCATCTATGATTTATGTAGGATCATAGATGATCACCAAATTAGAGATGGGTATAGTATAGATACTCAGATACTAAATATTATATACAAAGGGGAACATCCAACAGTGCATATCTGGTGGTGGAAGCAGTTTCTGTGAATGCAAGAAGAGCAGTGTCCTGTGCATGCTAAGAATTTCAGGAGAGCTGGGAAAATTCTGGAACAGTTTTTTCAGTATGGAGGAGAGCTACAAGAGGAAGGGGGCAGGGAACTCTTAATCTTGCTTTTGGCATTACAAATGACCTGGCCCCT
The DNA here is from genome assembly GCA_030847615.1 of Gambelia wislizenii. Taxonomy (NCBI): domain Eukaryota; kingdom Metazoa; phylum Chordata; class Lepidosauria; order Squamata; family Crotaphytidae; genus Gambelia; species Gambelia wislizenii. Next base: position 106,066,605 of record JAUMIR010000004.1, read on the forward strand.
TAGCATTAATTCCATTAATTTTATAGAATGGCTTTCACACATGAAACATCCTTTCAAGGGCAGATGACCTTTTGTTTTATAAAGTGCAGCACACTTTCCAGTGTGGATTCTTAGAAGCATCAGTCCCATTGGATCCTCAAGAAAAATGTTTGTACATTTTCTGAATGCCACCAGAGCGAGACTGAGTGACAGTTTCAGATTCACGCATAGTTAGTAAGTCCACATGTATTCAAGGCAAGCCATCCTGGATAATGGCAAAATGTTGACCTACAACCACTCCTAACAAAGAAGCCTATTTAAACCCATTTGTGTCTAAAGACTTTCTTTAATTGATAATGGGAAACACTTTGATTGATTAATTCACTGCCCATTTCCTTTTTATATTATTGTATTCTATAATACAGTGCTTATGCTGCACATTGAACGTATTAAATGGACTACGTGAAAGTTCTTTATTATTCTCATGCAGCTATGGAAATAGAGATGGAAAAGATCTAATAGGTCATTGTGTCTTCCTATTATGTGATTGCTCCCTGTAGTACATTTACTCTGTCCAGTTTTGTTTCTATCCTCTTCCCTTAAAGGTTCTTGAGCAGGCCAATCTATCTTGTCACAAGAACAGTTTTCTTAATCTCCATAATAATTTTTCCTTTCTTAATTTAATAACTCTGTTCTTAGTTTTATCATCCTGTATTACTCTTCTTGATGTTTGTACTATTAAATATTTAGAGCCTTCTTCTGATGTTATTGCATAATCAAGCCATGAACATTTAGCTCTTTGAAGTGTTCATCATTTAATCCATTTCTCTAGTCCCCTAATTAGTTGGGTGGTTGTTCTTTGATACTTCATGTAATGGGCTATTACTGTGAGTCTTAACTGAAAGATTAGGAAATTTTTCAAGAGGCCATCGTGGGTGGGTTGATTATTGATAGATCAATAGATACTGATGGAGAAAGAGCAAAATGTGCATTTTATTCAGGTGCATTTTATTCAACAGGTAGTTCTTCTTAGGTTCTTATCCTGATGTATACAAACATGTCTTTTGCCTGAACAGATCCTGAGATTTATACTGTGAGAGATCAGAAATGGGCTTTAGGCTTGCACTGTGCATCCCCATCCCTGTCTGAGAAGTGGACCCCAGGGTCAGGTACAGATATGGTTTTTGCTTTCCCCTTGAGGGGGAGTCTATGAAGGAACTCTTCTCTGAATTCTCTGAGCAGGAGGCCTCTTCTCTGATTCTTCTAAGATACTATTGTAGAGAGCCAGTAACATCCTATTTGTTTAAAGAAAAACAAATAGATTTATTAAGATTTATTATGATTTTTACATACCACCCAAACTTCATCACTTTTGGCACTAGTTGTTCCAGCACCTTGCATAAATCACATTTGTATTTTAGATACTCCCCCACACATAAATTTCTCCTACCTGATAGGTTTCCCCCCCCCCTCTGTGTATGTGGTCTCACTCAAGTTTCCATTCTTGTTTCATGGGGTTAACTGGGATACTGGGCTGTGGGGAGAGAGACAGGACTTCCCTCTTTCAAATATACCTCCTTCACTTTTTGCCACATTCAGCTATATGACTTGTGATGTTGTTGCTTAAAGCTACTGGATATGATGGACTGGATCCTACATGGATCAGCCCACACATGATCCTATTGTACTATAAAATAGGCAGAGACATGTTGGCAAGAAGATGTGGCCATCAAAATAAAATCTGCCTGGCTCACAATACATTCAGTAAAATATGACTTTCATTTCAGAGGATGGTACTCGTACATTTACTTTGGGAGGTAAACCTTTAAATACTGAAGTTTCACATTAGAACCCAACCATCTTTGGAAATGTAAGTATTCGGCTAAAAGGGAGCCTAAGTGACCGTGGCAGATAATTTGAGAAGTGGCTTTCACCAGTACAATCGTGACAAAGTAGTGATCATGAATACAGAACAGTTATGGGTGAGTAAACTACCTGGGAGCTGGAGGTCCATTCTGCCCATGATCAGAGCATGGGTGAATGAAGTTTCTGTCAAGTTTGTGTGTGTGTGGGTGTTTTAGGCCAGGAGAGGTTACTTAGTTAAGTATACTTGGTTGAATATAATTAACTAAGTAGCTGATACATAATTCTGGTGTTCATTTTGTTATGCTACTTCAAAAATCCTCAAGATATTTGAGTGACTAATGGTGTAATCATGACATGTCAATATGGCAATGCTGCTCAGTCCAACTGAATTTTGCTTCCAGGAAAGTGAATTTAGTTTGCTTTCAGGAAAGTGAATTTAGGATTGGAGCCTTAAACTTATATTGGCAGAGTACTTTATGGTCAAGTGTTTGTTCTGCTGAATGTACATGATGCAGTCTGTTGGGCTATACTATCTATTGTACTGGTGAAAATAAGTAGGATTTCAAGGTTCATAGAAGTCTCAGACAATAATACATGATAGAGATAGCAAGCACACCTAGATCGATTTAATTGTAAGCCAGTGCAGCAGCTATGCCGTGTGGTCCACTAGTACTCCCAATCAGTCTTCTATATCTTCTGGAAATGAAAGGTTGTCAGGCACCCAACAGTCATAAGACACCCTCGTCTTTGTAAACACAGGAATACTTTTTAAAAAGGAAGAAATAATATGCTAGGTAGCTTTTAGTGAAGATTATATGTCATAAGACACAGCACTGGGGTCATTAACATCAGTTGGCCAGAGCGGGTCTCTTCACATTAAACAAACAAACAAACAAACATGAATTCTTATAACCTAACAGTGATGTGGCTTTTATGGAAAAAGTAGAATGGAAAAAAAATCCCCCCCTTTTTTTTTGCAGTGTCTGTATAGCATATTTAGCTTAGATGTTACAGTACATTCAAACACATTCAAACCTTTATGAAGAAATTATTTTATTGGAATATTTGTAGTAAGATAAAGAGAATAGCATATGTGTCCCTTATATTTAACAAATATCTGTACCTTAAAGAATACAACTTTTAAGACATATTCCTAAGGAGAACTCTACCTAATATGTCTTGTATCAATAGTTTAACTTCTTTTTGCTGAGGTATAACTGTACCACCTTCAGCTCCAATCATTCACTCTATGCGCTACTTATCAGTTCCACTTCAAGTTGAGAAAAAAATGAATCTGTACAACTAACTGAACATTCTGTTTCATTAAAGGATGGATGTGAGTTTGTGGGCATGTCCTTTACCACGTTTTATCTTTACTACTTGTGCTTACGAAGCAAAAGATTTTGTGAAAGAGAAACAAGCATAGCAGTGCATGCATTTTCTCTTTTAGTCTATTCCTCTGAGCACTAGAGTTTGTCAATGCTTGTCTCCTTTGAAGAATAACAAGAACAAGCCCGTATTTCATCCACCTAGAAAGACTGATTACAATACAACAGCCCAGATAACTGTGTGTGTGTGCGCGCATGCACACGCATGCACATGCCTCAAGGATGGACTTCTGTAATGCGCTGTACATCAGGCTACCTCTGAACTAGGTTTAGAAACTCCATTTAGTTCAAAATATGTCAGCCAGATTGGTTACAAGTACATTCAGGAGTGAACACATTACACCAATATTAAAATCACTCCACTGGCTGCCAATTTGTTTCTGAGCAAGGTACAGAGTGTTAGTTATTACGTTTAAAGCCCTACATGGCTTGGGTCCAGTTTAAGTGCAGGATTGCCTCCCCCTGTACAATCCGCCCTGTTCACTCAGGTCCTCTGTGGGACATTTACTTCAACCGGCCAGGACTAGACTGGTGACTGTCACCCAGGACCTTTTCGTCAGTTGCCCCTAGACTGGAATAACCTGCTGGAAGAGATTCAACAGCTAATCATGCCATCTGAATTTCAAACAGTATTAAAGACCTATCTCTTCTGGCAGGCCTACCCAGTTGATTTTAAACTATGAATTTTAAATTGGTATTTTAACTTTATGGATGATTTTAATGTGTCATGGTTGTTTTAATCCTGTGTTTTAACCTATGTGTTTAAATGGTTTTATGTTTTAGTTATATATTGTATTTTAATGTTGTACCCTTCCTCGATGCTTGGGGAGTGGTGGGTAAGAACACCACCACCAAACAACAACATGTGCATGGTGTTTTCCATGGAAAAATATAGCAAGTCTGATGCTTGTCTCATCATTGGATTACTCCATAGCCAAGTGCCTCTAATTCTGACTGTTTATAAAGATTCCATTAGAATTTGGGGCTTCTTGAGATAAGTAACATTGGACTTCATTACAATTTCTGTTTGCATATATTTTCAATGCGCTATTAATCTAATGTGCTTTTTGGAAAAGTTAGTCATTTAATTGCTTCATACCATTCTATGCTGTTCCTGCTATATTATGTAACCACTAACTAATTTATTTTGAGTAATACAAGCTTCAGATTCACACAGCAACACTATTCATGGTCTCATTCAAAAATTTCATATATATATATATATATATATATATATATATATATATATATGTCTCTATATGTGGTACCTTCCCCTGAACATTATACAGCATAGGGTGAGACTCCCACTGGCAAGGATGGCAGGAATACTACTCATATGTATGCCAAACATGAGGGTAAGATTGAGGTCTAGAGTCCAGAGGTACATGTGTCAGCCACCCTTTCTGCTGCTATTGCCATGGAAAGCCAGCCTCTGACTGTCGTTCAAACTTTGACCTCCAAGGACCTATAAGCAGTACTAGGCACATTTACTTGTTCCCCAAAAAATTGCTTTTGGGAGGATTTTTGGCCAGTTGGGGGCATATTTGTTTCTTGTGATTTGCCTCTGCTGCCAAATCTGCCACCTGTTTTTCTGTTTCAAAAACATTTTTTTCTGTTTTTAGAACTTTTTTTTCTTTATTAAAAAACAGACCAGCCACTTGGTGGCTTGTATTAGCACTTCAGGAAGGCTTTGGAACCGCAAACACTAATACAAGTGTAAACAAGGCATTCATGTGCCTTATAATTGCTTCCATCTTGTTCTGGGTGGTATATGCTACTTGCATAGTAGTTGCATAGTCTCAGAAAAAATACTGAGAAATTCTAGGTTTTGGTTCAGAGTGGCAGATTTGGCAGCAGGATGAGGGGAAATCTTTTGAGCATGTACATTATTAAAAAAAACAGAAGAGATAAACTACCCCCAAATTAGAAATACTAATGAAAGATAAAAACAATGTGTTAATAATGAGTTACGTAGACCCTGCTGACAGTGTTAATGAGATTAGCAGTGGCAGTAATGAATAGCACAACAATTTATATTTCCCTAGTAATGTTCCATGGGCCTAAATACCCTAAAGGCAGCAGATCCTGTCTGATCTTGAGAGCTAAGCAGGGTCATTATTACTTGGATGGGAGACCAAGGAATATCAGGTGCTGTAGTTTATATTTCAGAGGAAGCAACTGACAAAACCACCTCTGAATATTCCTTGCCTAGGAAAACCCTATAAAATCTATGGGGGAGCCATAAGTCAACAGGCAACTTGAAGGCACATCCACACATAGTAATGTTCCAAGCTCTGATTCTACCATATTGTAAGTAACTGAGGTGGGCTCCAGCCCACAATAACTTCATTGTGAATGCATCTGTTAGCATTTAAGGTGCCATAATGTACTATTGTTGTTTCCTGCAACAAACGAACACATAGACAGCATGGAAAAGTTTGAGATAGAGAACCATGCGGAAGGTGTGGGATTGTTTCATTGCCTTTTCTGTTGTGATGCCACTGTGGTATTAACTCAACCTATGCACTGTTCCTTTGTCCATAAGGACGTGCACCACTGAGTTCTATTTCCAAAGAATATTTCCCAAGGTTGTGTCAGTTGTTATTTGTAAAATGCTTTTGGGAATGTGCTGAGAGACATGCAAGGCATCGTTATGGTTAAGAATCCATTATTCAAAATATTTGGGGCTATTGAAAATACTAATGGCATGAATGTAGTGAAGTGGTTAATGCGATTGCATCTCTTACAGGTTTCACCAGATACACTCACTGTACAATGGATAATTGTTAGCTCTTGTTGTGCAGATGCTGTTGCAGATGGAGCCCTGTACCTGCATGCATAGCAAATGAATTAGACTGGCAATCCCCTTTATAAAGCATAAATATGTAATTTGTTCAGCTGTTGTAATTAAATATGTATGTGTGAAACAGCCACCATTCAGGTCATTAATGATGCGCTATGCCAAATTAGAGCTTACAGACAGTAATGTACATTGTTGTGCAGTGAGGGAATTGCAAATAACACAGTTAAGCCTTTTCCTGGTAAAATGATGGATTCACTGGCATTAAAGGGAATATTTATATTTCTGGCATTTTGATTACTTTGGTCTATATTTACACTAATGTACAATGAAGAAATACACAATTGGATGGAATAATGATGCTGTTAGTTTTATTTGATTATTGTTTGAACCTTTTTGAGTACCTTGTAGATGTACATGTTGTAGGATTTTATGGAGTATAACATTTCATACCCATTCGGTCCAGACTCAGTAATTAACAAAATATAGAAGCCCAAATCCATCTTCAGGGACCCAGGTAAATATTATACCTGCACATGTGAATGTTTTTCCATGCAGCTCAATAATATTTTTTGGGGTGCATAGCCTCTTTGCAACATGTGTTACTTAACACTGTGATGCATGGGGAACTCCTGGCATTTTGGGAACACTGTGTGTATATTGAAGCATGTCTTCAGTCTCTGGATAGATAGGCTGGTTGGGTTCAATCCACAAAGAACTGCTGCTGAGAAGCTTTCCATCTTTTTGCTAATTCACACACACACACACACACACACACACACATTTAGTTAATTATTTATTTAAGAGTTTGATTAGATGAGCCTCAAAGTGGCTAAAACAAATTGCAATACTACAAAAACAAACTGATACAAATGAGCAAAGAAAAAACCCACACAAGTCATCAGCTTCTAGTCCTCTTGCTGACAAATGGAGCAACAGAGTTCCTCCCCCACAGGACTGCAGTGGAAAGACACTTGACAACTGGACCAGAGTGTTCTTTCTGATCAGAAAAGGGAACCCAAGCTCATAACCTACTGAGAGACAGGCTGTTCTTCCCCTTGCTGTGATAAGTCTTCATGGTGTCTCTCTCTGGCTTTTCTTCGCAAACGAAGATTCAGGAAGGACTCATCCCGCGCTTTCTGCAAGCGCGCTGATGACTAAAAAGGCCAATCCGAGATAAACAAGTCTGGTTGCAAAAAGCACAGCAGAAGGTCTCCTTGGGTGATGTTTTTGGGTTGTGATTCTTTCTGCAGTGTTGTTTCTCTTCAAGACTTGTTTGGCGTGAATTCTCAAATAAGGCTGCAGCATTGTGGATAGTGTGTCTCCATGCCTCCCGATGTGAGGCCAGGGCGGACCACTGTTGGTGATCAATTTGGCCGAGCCTGAGATGTTGTTTCAGGGAGTCTTTGTATCGCTTTTTTGGAGCGCCCCTGGTGTCTAATCTTCAGGCTAATGGTAGTAACCAGAGTTTGCTTCCCTTTAGTTTGGCAAGCCTAGGATTGCTGAAAATGTATTTTTTTATTCTGGTCCCCATTTACTTGACTGTAGAGCTGGAAAATTCCTACACACTGGGGTCTGGCACTTAAAAGATTGCAAATGTTTCTCACCCCAGGTCTGATGAAAGCTCTCCCAGTTTAGATTTGGGAACCACTTTACTGGGCAGTATTCGATTACTTCTTTACTAGGGCATGTTGGATTGTTTTGATAATTTCTTTTAGTGTGGATTTAAATTCTATATTTATTTGTTAAGCAAAATCTATAACTCTAAGGCTGTAATTTTAAATATCACTTTTAAAGTCATTTGGAATGCAATGGGGTTTATTTATTTAACATTATTTTTATGTTGCCTCCAACCCACTAGGGCTCCTGAAGCAATGCACAAAAGGTAAAAACATTTAAAACAATACAAAAATAAAAAGTTTAAAAACAAATTAAAATACTATTTATGAACTTTAAAAAGAAATCAAAAATAATTCTTAAAATAATTTTAAAGTAAAACATTAGAACAGTTTCAAACAACAAAAACCATTTTAGCCACCTGCCAGAACCTCAAAAGAGTTGGAGCTAGCCTAACTTCCCTTGGCAGGGAGTTCCACAGCCTGGGTGCTCCAACAGAGAAAGCCCTGTCTCAAGAACACACCAATCTAGCCTCAGAAGGTGTTGGGCTATGCAAGAGGACTTTTGGCTGGATACAAATTACTTCTAAATACTTTTGCTTAGAATTACACTGCTTTGTATTGCTGATAAACAAAAAGATGAAGATTTTCCTTTTGTTCAAATGAGCTATGACTTAAAATTGGAGGTGTGCACATAATTTGCTTAATAAATAATCTGGACAAGGGGATTCCCCCCCTTTTTTTTCTGATGTTATGAGAGGTGAATGTCTTTTTTATCTTGAATACATACTAAAGTTATCCCTCTATACACAGGTTACCTTTCCCTGTGTGTATCCCTGGTCTGTTTAAAATAGATTAGGGTTTTACATATATTTTGTTTTGATGTCTGGTACTGAGTATACAAGAGCTAATCATCTTGACCTTTCGGACAAACAGAGCAACAGAAGGAAGCATCTCTCAGAGTTAATTCTGTCTTGTTCTCTGTGGGAACAGAACATTCCTCTGTGATCCTCTTTCACATGATTCACTTAGGGCTCCTGGAAGCCACTCTTGATACTATTAGTGCTGGGATACTTAGGTCTAAAGTAGATCGACAGTAGTTACATCACAGACCATTTGTGGTTTAGGGACAGATTGGTCCAGGCAAGTGGATTTGTTAAGACTCATATTTAGGAAACAGAGTAGAGAAAAAGATTAGATAGCAGAGCATGTGTACACTTTTCAAGTGAATTTGAAGCTGTTTAAGCCCAGCCTTAAGGAAGGAATAAGTGATTTGAGTATCAGGACTCACGATTTGGTTTCAGTAACCGGATGGTGGAAATTCTGTACAGGCCTAGTGTTACAAATTAATTCATGCAAATGCATAAAAGAGCTAGCAATGTGACAGCGTATACAGACTTTATTGAAACAATTCCATCATGCCTCTGAATGGCTATACTTAGCTCTTTTCTGTCTTTCTGGCAAATATTGGATATATATATATATATATATATATATATTCCTATTGAATTAATAGAATGTTTCAGTCAGAAAGTGAACAAACCCAGATATGAAGGTTCTGTTTAACAGTAATGGAATACAGTGGGTGTTGTTGTATTGGGATGTATTCTCCAGCTGGCAGTAAGAAAATGCAAATAAATTTCTGCAAGTCTATAGGGTGTGATTGATTTTTTTCCTACAATTTCTCTACTGTTTACACTTATCCTGTCTATCAACATTGCCTTGATCTACTGCTGGACTCCCTGAGTTTCATACAACAGTTTAGACTTCTCTTAGGCCTCACAATTACTTATCTCAACAACTGTGAAGCAGACCCAGCCATTACTGATTTGTTTTAAGTCCAGTGGATAATTAAGAGCTCATGTTTTGCCCTTAGTTCATCTTGGAGTACCTTGCCTCATCAGCTAATAGCACACTTATTATCATGTCAGTGTAATGATGCAGGTTTTTTTTTTAAATGCTGCATGCACACATTGAACTAAGAGTGACCCTAAATGTGAACAAGATAGTATAGACAAAAAGGATGGGGGAAGAGAAGAATCTCTTCTGTTGATGTCAAGCTTTAAATCAATCATTTTTTAGATAACTCTTTTTATGTCTCTGATTATTTTCTCTGTGTGTTTGCATGGGGTATGTCAAAATACCTCCAGGAGGGGGCCCTGTTCTTCAGTCTCCTCCCTGTCTTTCCCAAGGTTACTGTTGTTACTATTACAAGTATTATTACTACTACTTCCTGTTCCTATATCCAGTTGCCAGAGCTATGGTTACTACTTTCTATTCTTTCTTTTGCTGTTGCACCCTTTCCTTTTCCTTTTCCTTTGAGTGCACTTATGTCTGCTACGTCTAGTGAGAAAAATGGAAAACAGTATTGCAGATTTATTTATTTGCCACATTTATGTGTTAAATGGCTACTAGTGCCATTTACACTGAAAACAAATCAAAACAACCCACTGTCTAAAAATAAGTCTAGGAATCAAGGCAAAAGTCAACTCAATAGCAGCACAATTAGTATGCACCACTATAACAAGGTGAAGTGAAGTTAAATCTATAGAAGAAATCAGCCCATCGAATCTGCTTGGGTCCCAAATTCTGTGGGGTTTTCAAAGCCTCCAAATTCTTATGATCAGTCCACACTTCAAAAGGCTTAGAAGACCCCTCGAGCAGATGGCGCCAAGTTTCTAACGCCACCTTGATAGCCCCCACTTCTTTTTCCCAAACCAGCCAATTTCTCTTTGTCTCATTGAACTTTCTAGACAAGTAAGCACATGGCCTTAATTCCCCAGTCTATCCCTCTGCAGCAGTACACCCCCCATAGCCACATCAGAGGCATCCACTTGGACCAGAAAGGGCTCCTCCAGGTTGGGGTGTTTGAGAATGGGTTCAGAATTAAACAGTTTTTTAAGCTTGTCAGATGCCCTCTGGCATTGTTCAGTCCACAAAATCTTTTGTGTGGGGGGGTTCTCGCTCCCCTTGGGACCCCTCTTTTTTCTTGCCACCAGTCCACTTAGTTTTCAACATGTCAGTAAGGGGTAGGGCCACCTCATCGAAATCAGGGATGAAGGATCTATAGAAGTTTGCAAAACCCAAAAACCTCTGTAATTGTTTTCGGTTCTTGGGAGTCTCCCATGAGAGAACCCCTTTCACCTTTTCAGGGTCCATTTCAATCCCTTTGCTGGAGATGCAGTACCCCAAGTAGTCTAATCAAAGCTGCTAGAATTCACACTTTGACAGTTTAGCATACATATAGTTCTCAGCCAATTTGCTCAACACCTTCTGGACCAGTTTGACATGGGATGTGTAGTCCTAATAGTAAATCAGTACGTCATCAAGGTAAACCAAAACACCCTTGGATAAAAACTCTCTAATGATATCATTAATAAAGTTCATAAAAATCCCTTGGGCCTCTGCCAACCCAAAAGGCATAACCAAGAATTCAAAGGACCCCAGCTGACAGTTAAATGCCATTTTCCATTCATCCCCCTCCTTTCTACACTCGGTAATAGGCTTCTCGTAGATCTAGCTTTGTAAAGATCTTGCCCTTGGCCAAATGGGCAAGCATGTCTTTAGCAGTAGGGAGTACTGATTAGACACGCTCGCCACATTTAAGCCACAATAGTCAATACAAAGATGTAGAGACCCCTCTTTCTTGTATCTAAACAAAACTGGGGGCCCCAGAGCTGATGTAGTCAGTCTAATAAACCCTCGGGCCAGGTTTTTATCTATGTATTCTCTCAGCGCCTCCATCTCTGTCGGAATCATTGAGTATAGTTTAGACTTACGCAGTTTGGCTCTGGGGATCAGTTCAATAGCACAGTCTGGGGGTTGGTGCGGGGGTAGGAGATCACATTCCTTCTCCTCAAACACTTTCTGCCACCACCTGTACTCCCCCAGGAGATCTTTGACATCCCCTTTCAACATTGCTACAATGCGAGCTTCTTTGGGATCTGCAGCCCCTGCTCTCTCTATCAGGCCATTTCCCTCAGGAGTTACAGGCTCCCTGTCTCACTGATGTGCAATGTTCTTGAATACACTCAGGATAAGTGAAAGTGATGATCTCCTTAATCCAGTCTATTGAAGGATTGTGGTACTTAAGCCAGTTCAATCCAACTACTGTGGCTGGTACCAACCCTGGGGCTATTACAAACTTAAGCTCTTCTTAGTGAGCTCCCATCTTCATTTTCACTGGCTCTATCAGTCGTCTAGCAGGGGCCCCCTTCATCATGGCCCCGTCCATCTGGGAAAGCCAGATGGGTTTGCAAAGCTTCTCTTTGTTTAACCCTAATTCGTTAACTAGGGATGGGTGGGTGAGCACCTTGGTGCACCCACAGTCCACCATGACCATGACTGTACAAGGGGACCCCTGCCTCTTGACTCCAGTTTTGGCCTTAAACAAAAAACGGGGCTTTGACTCTATTCACCACCGTCTCCAAGTGCCCTTCAGGGTTAGCCTGCCCTCTGGCATTCACTAGGGTGGGCTCAATCTGTTTCCCGATGGCTCTTTGTTGGAAGATGAGCCATCTGCTCCCCAGATTCCCATGAGGAGTTCCCAGCCGGGTACTAGTATGTGCACCATTGCTCTGGTTTTGCCTTTGAATGGAAACTTTTTCACCGTTGGCTTTCCCTCAGGTTTCTTGGCTGGCTCATCTTGCTGGCTGCTGCTTGACTGCTTATCCGGGCACTCTGCGATGCGGTGTCCGCTTTTGTCACATCAGAGACACAGCCCTATCTGCATCTGCTGATCCTTCTCCATCTTGGCTGGGGTGCATGCAGGTCGAGCCATCTTTGATTTCTTACCCGCTCCACCACCTGGCTTACTAGTCAGTCCTTGCCACTGCTTTGCCAATTTCACGCTCAGCCACAGCACCTCTACTTCACTAGCTAGGCGAACCCACCCCAGCACGGTATCAGAGTTCCCGTGGATCATGGCCCACTCGAGGATATCTGTGTGAAGGCTGTCTTTGAAGTACTGCACCTTCCTAACCTCTGTCCTGTCTGGAATTTGGCTGGCCAGCCACCGGAACTCCATTGCATACTCAGCCACTGTGTGGACCCCTTGCCACAGCTGCTGCAGCTCAGTACAAGCCCTTTCCCTCTGGAAGGAGTCTTCAAATCTGGCTCGCAGGGCCATCATGAAGTAATGGAAGTTCCCCAGCTTGGGTGCTCCCATGTTGTACAGTCTAACCAGCCACTGTGCTGCCTCATGCTCGAGTTGGTCGGAGACGTACTGGACTTTCTCTGCTTCCATCTGGAATTCCCTCTCCCAATGGTTCATAAACCCCATCACTTGGGTGAGGAAGAAAGGCAACTTCATGGTCCCCCTGTCAAACGTTGCCTTCAGGGCTCGATGCGTGAACCCGTGGGGCTGCTCCTGCAGGGCTGCATCCCCTGGTATCAGGGCGGGTGTTGGCACGCTGGGTGCTGGGGCAGGTGCTGGTATCACTGGAGCCGGTGCCGCTGGGACTGGCGCAGGGAGACCCCCCCCCACTGGAGGAGGCACATTTGCCAGGGTCGGCTGCTGGGGCAGCCACCGTAGAATCTCCCCAATGTTGAATTGCTGAGTTTGCAACTGCTGCTTCAGCTGCTGCATGTCTCTCTCCAGCTCCATATGAGGTCGCCTCACCTTGTAGTCCTGAGCTCCACTCACCAGAGGAAAGTCCCACCTCTGGGACCTGTGGTCCTCCCTACCGCGCTCCTCCAGTCCAGAGGGCCATAGCCAACTAGCCCACATGGCCAGACTCACTCCTCGCAAGGGCGTCCCAGAGAAGGAATAGCTGGCTGCTTCCAAAGCCGTCCAGGTTCCTTCCTCCATCAGGCTGACTGGCTTGCCACCGCTCTCGGTATGACTCTCCCTTCTTCTCTTCCATCTGATCTGAGTAGGCATCTGCCCGCTTGGTCATGTCTCTGGGGTCTTCAACTGCAGCTCCGGTGATTAACTCCTGCTCGTCCGGTTCTTGGGACATTGTGCTCCAAGCTGCTAGCAGGAAACTGCAGAGCTGGCTTACTATGATGAACTCGCTAACACACACTCACTGAGACAACTTCCATTCAAACTAAACGGTTTATTGATCAGGATAGTGTAGTATGCAGTATCATGCCAAAGCCAACTCTGAGGGCACGAGGTAAAACATACAGATATTAACTTCCGATTCAGTTTTGATTTATACACACACCCCAAAGCTTAACGAGCATACATTCCAACCAGGATATTCTCACACCAGTAAGTGGGCATTCGACCTTGGTTCCCAGACACCAGAGATAATGCCCCTGCAGTGGTCTGGAAGGATTTCTAGCCAGCTGCAGCATGCACCCATCGTGCCCCAGGCTCATGTCAAGACCTGGCATGGCGGTCGGGCCTGCACGGCCAACCCATGAGCTAAACAACCACTATACCCAACATTCACGCCAGGACGTGACAAAAACAGCAAAAAAAAAAGTTGTTTCATCTCACTGCTGGAGGCATAGTTTAAAAAAGGTTTGACTACCAAAAGAACAGAAGAAAATTCTTGTTGCCTTATCTTTGTGCCAACATGGAGCATGTGTATTGCTCCCTCCCTGATTGACAAAGGTGTCAAAATAATAATTAAATAAAGACCTGGAGGTGTGTCTAAAAAGGCTTGGATATTTTACTCTGATTTTAAATGAATAGATACCAGTTTTTATTCTATAAGGCAGTAGATTAAGAAACTAAAAAAACAACACAACCCTGTGATAGGTTCACCATAAGTCAGAAATGATTCGAAAGCACACAACAACAACAATCAGTTGTTAGTTGCAATGAGAGTAAGCTCATTGAATCGATGAAATTTTGTAAGTCAGCACTTAAGTTCCATTGATTCAATGGCTCTACTCTAATTGAAACGAAGAGTTGAGTGATTTAAGCCAAATTGTTTACTGCTGCGAATCTTTAAAATGTTTTCTTCTGTTGCTTTAATTAGTTGCCGTTTAGATTGTATTGTTTTAACAATTCATCTAGTAAACAAGCCTGAGGGTATGTTGCCTTCCAGGGTGGTCAAAATGCATTTATAAATAAAAGAAGTAAATATCTCTGTTGAACATGAAGCCGAAGGCTTTCACGGCCAGCATCCATAGATTTTCCTTGGTTCCCCCCCCCCCCCCCCAGGCTGTGAGGCCGTGTTCTGGAATAGTTTCTTTCTGACGTTTCACCTACATCTGTGGCTGGCATCTTCAGAAAATGGTTGGGTGTGTGTGTGTGTGTGTGGAGTTTATATGCTGTGAACCCCTGTAGGGAGTATATGTAAATTTGTGTAATCCAAGAAATGCTACGCTCAGCGAAGGACAAAAGAGACCCTCTCACAGCTGCAGGAGTTTACTGCATACCATGCAGCTGTGGACAAGTTTACATAGGGACCACTAAACACAGTGTGCAAACACAAATCAAGGAACATGAGAGACACTGCAGACTGGACCAGCCAGAAAAATCAGCAGTAGCAGAACATGTTATAAACCAACCTGGACACAAAATGTTATTTAAAAACACAGAAATTCTGGACCAGGGCAACAACTATCATGTCAGAATGTACAGAGAAGCTATTGAAATCCACAAACACTTGGACAACTTCAACAGGAAAGAAGAAACCTTAAAAGTAAACAAAATCTGGCTCCCAGTTTTGAAATACAATAGAATCAAAACTCAACACTTACAAAGGAATTCCACCCAGGGACAGGGGGATTCCCAGCAGATAAATGCCCATCAACCAACCATCAGCCAAACAGTCACTAACGAGCCTTGCATTTCTATACCCAGAAAATAACCATTCAATTACACAAATTTACATATATTCCCTATAGGGGTTCACAGCATATAAACTACACACACACACACACCTACCCAACCATTCTCTGAAAATGCCAGCCACAGATGCACACAAAACGTCAGAAAGAAACTATTCCAGAACACGGCCTCACAGCCTGGGGGGAAAAACCAAGGAAAATCTATTCCTGTTGAACCTTTGCTCAAAGAAGATTACCTCTCCCCCCCCCCCGCCCCACCAAATTAAAAAACACACCAAGTGAACCACCACATAAAAGGCCTGTTCCTTACTGAGGACAGTCTATCATCTGTGATTAATGGAATCTGGATCAAGGCTTTGTTAGCAGGTTTCAGATTGCAGTAACATGGGACTCACTCATAAGACTTACTCCCAAGTTTCAGTCCTTTGGATTCTGTAGTGAAGTTTTGTAATGAGGCAAAAAGCACAAGGATGTACAGTAACTAATGCAATACCACCTTCCATTTTCAACTTTAAAAGTCAATGGGAGCAGAATTTTTTAAAAAGAGGAATACTTTTTTAGGAGAAGTTGTGAGAGAGGAGTGGGCTGTAGAAGCAAAGCAAAAGATATGCCAGTGCCCTGGAAACCGCTGTTTGCCTCATTGACTTAAATAGTACCAATATACAGTCGGATCCCCCAATCCATAGGACCAATATTTGCAGTTTTAGTTATCCACAGGACACAAAATAGGGATCACATACCATAGAGTCACTCTGGAAAATGCCTAAAGAGACATCATCTCTAGGCATGTTCAAGGTTCTCCAATACAACTCTATGGTTTGTTTTTACCAGAAGCCCTTTATTTTAATAAGCTTTGCTGTTATCTGAAGTTTCTGGTATCTGCAGTAAGTCCAGGCATTAGTGTCCAACTGTATATGAAAGACTGAAAAAGGAAAAAAAAATGAGTGCTGTATTTATTGAAGGATTATGTTACTAGTGAGAGGAATATATGCTGAAACATAATGGAAAAACCACTGGTTTAGCCTTGATTGTCTGAAACACATAGCTGTTCAAGCCACATATATATTGGCAGAACAGGGTATCTGATTATCTAAAAAATTTACATGTTCAGATAAGTTGTCTTATAGGCACATTGAACAGCTCTTCTGAGACATGAGGCATGTATCCCTTCTATTTTAAATGGTCAAGAGGCAGGATTGATTAGGATAAACCCAATTCCAAGAAAACCAAGCATGCCTGACATGTAAATAGACTCTTGCCTCCATGCAAAGAAACTGCATATTAACATTTCCCCACACTTCCTTTAGACTGCAAATTGTAAACCACATAGGTACATGTAAATTGGTGGGTTATCATTTTTTTTATGGACTTAGATTCCAGGCTGCTGAAATCCCATTTGAAATAAGTGAAATGAAAATAATCAATGGATCAATTTAAAGTGTTCCTGAGTTCGTATGACAAGAATATTGCAGAGAGTCAAGTCAAGGAAAAGGAGAGCTAAACTAAGTAGATCTCTGAACCAATTGGATGGAGTAGCTCTGCTTTCCATTGCCCTTTGTGGTGCAGGCTGATGGAAAGGCTGCTAGCAGATGACAATTGAATAAGGGAGGAGTCACATGGATCTGACTGTTCCTATTTCCCAGCTCTTCCTCTGTTATGTCCTGATCGAATGGCTGCTACTGGGTGACAGTTTGGGGACATAAGGAGCCTGATGATGTTCTCTTAGCAACCCATGTGGATTGTCTGTGCTTGCTGTCTTGCCCTCTGTTGTAGTCTGATTCAATGGCTCATACTTACCGTAGCTTACTTAAAATGCTTAGCTAAGTGCCTCAAGTTACATGAATTGGATCTATTTCCAATTTAGGACAAGCTCCTTGTGTAAAAAGAAAAGAGAACTGAATGTCATTGGGATGCTTTCACTAACACAATTTGTTGCTCACTCTTTTGCAAAATGTTTAAATAAACAAGGTTGTGCTAAGTATGTGTTAGGTAAAGCCTTTTGCTGTTGCTAGCAGGACATCTCTCCAGACAGAATTTCTCCCACTTGTGCTTTTCTGGATCCAAGCCATTTATTGCAGTGGGACCTAGGCAGTGGTGGCACTGATGGGGGTATGCGGAGTGTGCAGAGAGGCTGAACCACACCAGGTGACCCCATCAGAGGCAGGGGTGATGCCGGTCTTAGTAACCCCACAGGACTTAGGTCCACTCCCTTTGTATGGTACCCAGGAAATGTCATGAAAAGTTTGATTTGGGACAGTTCCTCAACATTTTCTTTTCTTCTTCATTCATTCATATAGAGCCATTATGAGCCACATAGAGACATAAAAGCCATTATGGCTTTTGCCTGCTACCTCCACACATTACTGATCATAGTGTAGTGATCATAGTGCCATGTGCATTGTCAGCAGTTCCTTTACCTATGTAGACATGAGAAATGGAACAGTTTTCCAGATTGTTTTTGGCCTCTTTCCCCCTTTCTTAAATTTAGATGAGCAGTTGACATGATTATCTTGCTTATAAGTAGTAGTATAAAAATGTCCCCAGAATTTGCTATCATTTTAGGTACTGTTTATGATTAGACTTCTGTTTACTTCATGATACTCATTTGCAGAAGAACTATTTGTGGCTGAATTGAAAGGGACCTTTTTAATATAAAGAAATGGTTAAGTTCAAAAAGGGTGCCGAAGCTGAGGAGGTGGGACAGATGTTTTAATATGACTCATTCTTTGCCTTCCAGAACTGACAAGTCTTATAAAGGGATTGGCATTAGCTATAAACATATTAACTGTGGAAAAGCCATGTTAGATAAATCAACCGTTAAGGAAAGGGGTGGGAGTCCAGCAGTGGCAGCTGGCCAGGTACTTTATGATAAGCGCTTGTCGGACTGGGCGAATCAGGCTTGATTGTTTGCTGGCAGTGGCTTCTTTGGCCACTGCTGCAGTAAACACTTTCCCTTGGAAGTTGGTTTTCTGTTGTGTCTGGCAGCCACATTGGACTGCTTGAACTTTAGCCAGAGGCAAATATTTATACATCAGAGTATGCAGTGTTCAACTGGTCAGGCCTGCAAGAATGGGGGAAGAGAATTTAAAACAACAACAACAACGAAGGAGGATGTATGTCCTTTTTGACTGCATTCATGACACATTGAAGTGGAACCACGTTTGAGTCTATTTCAGTGTTAACTGTATATTCTGTAGCATAAACTTGACAAATTTGTATAAACATTAGGTACAGAGAGAGAAAGAGAGAGGGGGGAGAGAAAGAGAGAGATTTAAAAGGGGGCATCTTGATGTAAGCTCTGTTCCTTTAATTCCTGTTGGAAAGTTTACAGTTAATATTTTCCCTGGAATGCTGTCAAGCTTTTGACAGAGCTTGAGTGTATGCTGAACTGTGAAACTGAGAAGCAGAGCAAGTTGTGAGAAATCTGTTTCTACTCAAATCTGTAAGGTTTATAAAAACTTCAGCACAGAGTCAGAAAGAGGGGGAGAAAAATCTGAGACTGGCTCTCGTTTTGCTTCTCATGGAGCGCAGTGAGTCCGCCATTTTAAGAATTCAGCAAAGGGCGAAGCTTTCAGACTCCTTACATGGCGGCTGTATTTACTTCAATTCCAGCCAATAGAACAGTCTGTGCCAAATCATGTGACATGCCACGAATGCACTTACAGTCATTTCCTTGTTTCTAAAAACTTTGTTACCTCTACAGATTACTTTACCTTGTTTTTGATGCCAAATGTTCTTCGCCGAACGTGTCTAGCAGGCTGGCGTTTGTCCACAAAGTTATTTTAGTAGGTAAAAAGTCTCCGAGCACTTGAGCTGTGTGCATTCTTTATGTAAAATGGATTTCCCCTCCTGGCCTCAATCCAAGAGCACAGAACACTCGCTGGGCGAGAAGAGAGCTTCTCTGCAGAGGAACTGGTGGACTGACACACTCTAATTTTTTGGCTCCTGACCAGACAAGTGAGATAGATGCCAGAATTCAACAAAATAACACATTATTGTGTAATAGGAACAGTACTCAAAGTGAGCAAAGCTCACAGGAACTGAACGCCAGTGGTTCTTTCTTATTTTATAGCAGAAGCTTGAACTGGCACTTTTAAAGTGTTATTTCAGAGGAACAAGGGATGAAATATAACTGTGATGTGCAGAATGAATAAAATCATACAGTTTAGATCATAAAGCAGGAGGAAAAGGGAGAGGGAGGGGAAAAGGAAGAGTGGAATTGAAATTACTTTTGTGAATGTTCCCCCCCCCTTCTCTAGACTTGCTCTGTGCTGTTCAGTCTTAACCCCATGCATTCCAATTCAGAGTTCCAAACTTACATTGAAGCATTTTCGCTCAAGCACTCCTTTGCTTATGTTCTACATTTAATTTGGCAGCAATACTAAAAAGGGCTTTTAAAATCAGAGATGCATCCATGAAAAAAATTAAGATGGAAAACCAGAATACATGGTTATATTCTTGACATATTAACTTAAAGCTTCCCTAAAGTTAGATGTGTTGGACAAGTATATGATCTACACAAAACTCCATGCACTGGAAGAACCTAATAATAGGCCCAAATGCACTGGTGTTGCACTGTGCTTGCCCTGCTATAATAATTATTTTGGCAGTGCATTGCTGGTTTGCAAAAATGGACAGGCATTTTGCTAAGAGGTCAACACTACCCCACTGAGAGTACAGTTTTATGTCTGCAAAAATAAGTGGTGAATTAACTCATTGTCACTGAAGTCAGTGGAGAGCCCCAGACAACTCTCCTCCCTGTTTCCATAGTCACAATAGAGGATAGGATTGTACAGAACCACAGCATACCACCAGCAACACAATAGCTTTAGCCAGCCAAGACACATCATACATATAGGGGCATTGCATGAGATTACCTTGGTATCCCCCTGTGTCTAGATCTAGAATACACAATTAGGGATTTTGATGATAGAAATGTTCATGAAAGAGCAGAAGAGTTACTTTTTTGGACTACAGTGTTCCCCTCCCCCTAGCAAGCTGCCCATGTTCGGGGTTCCTCTGCCTGGATTGCAGTACAAGAGAGATAGCTTGTCCAGCATGGAGATGCTGTGATGGGAAGAGCAGTTGCTTTTGCTACCCAGAGCAGGGAAGAGAGAGAGAGAGAGACTGGCATGTAAGTTCCAAAGTTACAGGTTGTCAGCACCTTCCTTTGTAAAGTTGTTAGGTCCTTCTCCATAGCAGATGCTGTTCAATAAAAGCCATAATTGCTCCAATTAGATGCTTTCAATCCTGTATTTTGCCTCAGCAGTTTTGAAGATGGGTGTGTAGAATGCAGAGGGCATTGTGATCCTCCACCATACTTGGGCTGCCACAGAAGTGCCAGGAAGGGAGAAAGGATATACTGCCATGATTCAGTTTATGTCCATCTGTCTACCTGATAACAAACCAAGAAACCACTGGCAATCAACCCCTCTTCTGAGTTGTGACCCTTTTGGGATTCACTATAGAGTCCCAAATTGCTGTGATGGGAAGGTGTGTGGTACTGAAGCATTAGGAGCAGAGGAAAATGCTTATAAAAACATTGTTTCTGGATGTCCTTGTGTTAACAGTGCCAGTTTGAGGAGCCTGAACTCACCAACATAAGGAGCAGGGTAGGAGTTGATGGAAGTCCCTCTACTTTCCAGCTGTTTTGTCCACAAGTAGCTATCTAGGCAAAGCCTATATTGGTATGAAATCATACTTTTAAGGGGTATAAGCCAGCACAGCTCTCTTCTTGTTTGCAATGAAGGTGAGGGCAATTTATTTCATTTTTTTAAATTAAAGCTATGCTGTGGGAGGGAGGGGGGAGAGATGTAACCATGGGTATTTGTTATTCTGTGATGGGAACACAGCTTTAGACAATATAGGCATCATTTCTCCATTTGGTTTTTCACCCAACTCTGGCTCTAGGATTTGCCATACTAGTCTCCCATTGATATGCTTTCTTTTAAGTGTAATATGGTGAAAGGGGATGGTTTTGAGTTCCCAAGGTTTCTTTTTTTCAAGGACTTCCAAGATTCACACAGAGGCTGCCTTGACAAGAGTAGCTCAGGATTTCATGGCCACCACAATAAATATGGGCCTGTCACAGGTGCTTTCTGGTTCAGGACATAATGCAGACCATACTGAGTGTCTTGTTCTGAATATTCACAGATCTGGGAGTGAGGAAATGTTGAATTATTTCCCTTATCATTTTCAGATAACTGCTTGGTTAAATTTAGATGTGTGTCAACTATTATCCTATGCAAGGAACTATTAGGATGGCCTGGCCCAGAGGCTGATGGATCTGGATGGTTTCCTGGTGGCTCTGAGGATTTCCACTATAGGATGGCTATCAGTTCTATCAGTTCCTTAATGATTTGGAATACAGACATGATATTATCAAATGCTCATAAGCATCTTCTTACCTTGCAAAACAAAAAACAAAAACAAACAAAAAACAAACAAAAAAACAATTACAGTTGGCCCTCCACATTTCACTAGAATTACGGGAGCAGGATCCTTGCAAAAGTGGAAAAACTACAAATATCTCTAGCCCCCCCCCCCATATTTCACTCACACACACACACACACACACACACGTGATTCATGTATTCAGCCCACCGTTAATGCCTTTGAGGTGGTGGGATTCCTTCACAAGGCAGAAGCAGACAGCTGGTGGGTTTTGTCACCACCTCTGCTGCTGCCCTACACCAGTATTTTAGGGATTTACAAGCCTCACTGCATGTTCACAGTCTCAGTTTCACAAGGCTTGCAGTCCCTATTAAAAAATGGCACAGGGCAGCCACAGAGACAGCAGCAAATAATCCACGAATGATCAAATTGTGGGGGTCCTTCCAGTCATTCATATGTTGAGGGATAATTTTGTGCATTGGGAGGCATTTTCTTTTTGCTCCCTATGCAAAAGAACTGGCTGATTTCCTGTTTGTCAAGGGTTGTTTTTTTTCCCCAGTTAGTAAAACATCTGAGGAGGTTTGTAGTAAAACAACCTCCAAATGACAAGGGAAGCAAACAGTATCTTTATGAGTTACTTAGGAATTTTTCAGACAGAACTTACTGCGCAAGAAGACTCCAGAATAGTTACGATGCTGTTGCACGGCAGGGGGTTCATTTCGGACGCTGCCGTCCCTCTCTCGGCATCGTCCGTGTCACTTCCGTGTATGATTGGAGGCAGCCGTGCCATATTTTACTCAAGGAGGTTGTGAGTAAACAACTTCTGTGAGTAAAATATGGCGCGGCTGCCTCCAATCATACACGGAAGTGACACGGATGATGCCGAGAGACGGATGGCATTGTCCGAAACAGACCCCAGCATTCCGCTGTCTTCTTGCGTGGTAAGTCCTGTCTGAAAAAGTCCATAATGTGACAGTTGTTCTTTCCAGGCTGGCCCACAGTTCTAGCCCTTGGAATCCAGTCACTCACCTGCCCTTGTTCCCCGCTTAATCCCTTCCTGGATTGGGTACTTCGGCCTCAAGATGACCCCTTATATGTGGACCTGTGTCTGTGTTGTTTTGGTTAGCATGACCAACTCTCCACCAAACTTAATATGAACAGACAGAGACAGCAGTACATGTACAAACAAGTGGAAGTTTATTAAGATACCTGTAATTAATACATTAACCCTTGAACTCTCATTCAGTCACAGCCCCCTAAACCCCAGTCAGTTCTATCTCTCTGTCTGAACTGTTCCTATACCATCTGTTCTTTATCCCTCTCAAATCTAAACCCCTATCTCTGTGTCATCTTTTTCTTAGCTCTGACAAACCCAAACCCTACTTCTGTCACAGCTTTGCCCTATCTGCCTTCTGACAGAGACAATCATCTGTTTAATGTGAAGTCGAAGGCTTTCACAGCCGGCATCCATAGATTTTCCTTGGATTTTTTTCCGGGCTGTGAGGCTGTGTTCTGGAATAGTTTCTTTCTGACATTTCACCTGCATCTGTGGCTGGCATCTTCAAAGAATGGTTAGGTAGGTGTGTATGTGGAGTTTATATGCTGTGAACCCCTGTTGGGGAAAATATGTAAATTTATGTAATTGAATGGTTAGTTTCTGGGTATAGAAATGCAAGGCTTGTTAGTGTCTGTTTGGCTAATGGTTGGTTGATTGGCCATTATCTTCTAGGAATCCCCCTGTTCTTGGGTGGAATCTTTTGTAAGTGTTTTTTAAATAAACCTTAAAAGCAAACAAAATCTGGCTCCCAGTTTTGAAATACAATAGAATCAAAACTCAACACTTACAAAAGAATTCCACCCAGGGACAGGGGGATTCCCAGCAGATAATGTCCCATCAACCAACCATTAGCCAAACAGACACTAACGAGCCTTGCATTTCTATACCCAGAAACTAACCATTCAATTACATAAATTTACATATTCTCCCCAATAGGGGTTCACAGCATATAAACTCCACACACACACACCTACCTAACCATTCTTTGAAGATACCAGCCACAGATGCAGGCGAAATGTCAGAAAGAAACTATTCCAGAACACATCCTCACAGCCCAGAAAAAAACCAAGGAAAATCTACAAATCTCTGTTTTGTAATATTTCTTCCCCACAGCCCCCCCCCCTTCAGAGCAGTCCTCGAGTTGATTGGTGCCATGCCCCATGGGACTGATGAGGCTATAGAGCCAGAGGAGGAGGAGGACATGGAAGGGAATGGCCCTAGGAACCCTGGCACAGGTTTATCTACACCTGTGCCAGCAGGGAACCCTGCCAACCTAGAGGCTCAAGCAGAGGAAGAGCCTGGTCCGAGTGGGTTGGCATCAGTTCCAGCAGAGAGTCCTGCCCACTCAGATAAGGATGAAGAAGAGGAGAGAGACTTACCTCCATCATCATATACCCAGCAGCAAGCTCAAAAGGAGGCTAAAAGGAGTTCTCTGAGAATTTATGAGAACTTGCTCATTAAGAAACACCTGGCAAAGACTTAATTGCTTTATATAGGCTGGAAGAGGCAATAGAGGCTTTGTCAGAGATCAACTGATCTCCCTGGAGAAAGCTTCCTGATGACTTCGGTGCCTGAGTCCTTGCTGTCTAGACTCATGCCTTGACCTTGGACTGTTCCTGACTACCCTGTTCCCTGATCATGCTGACCCACGGACCGACTTCCAGACAATGCTGCCTTCTGTAAGCCTTTACCTTTGGACTGTATTCTGGACTCTTCTCTGTGTGCCTTCATGCCTGTATTGCTACTTCTCCAAGAAATGGAACCTTGCTTGTTCTGAATTTT
Source organism: Gambelia wislizenii (assembly GCA_030847615.1). NCBI lineage: Eukaryota > Metazoa > Chordata > Lepidosauria > Squamata > Crotaphytidae > Gambelia > Gambelia wislizenii. Next base: position 106,091,238 of record JAUMIR010000004.1, read on the forward strand.
ATCTGGCACTCCCTAATTAACTATCACTGGGGCTTGGCTGCTTCCCAGCCCTTGTTTATCCTGCTGGCATTTTGAGCTGCTTTCCCGGACAGTTGGCTACATTCAGCCAGGCTTGCCCAAATCCTCTCTTCACACACCCATCCTTCAGAAGTCAGTGATCTATTTAGGTCCCCACATAAAGCGCGGGATGAATCCTTCCTGAATCTTCGTTTGCAAAGAAAAGCCAGAGAGATTTAGGTCCCTATACATCTCAATTAAGATCAGTGAGATCTAACACCTTACCATAAACATAATATTAAAGCCTATCACAATACTTATTAATTTTACAGTCTTATATTATACATTACAGTTCAGATCAATACACCTTAAACATAATAGTTGTCTATCATCTACTTAACATTAACATACTTACATATGATTGTAATTCAGATTTTTATGTAATTTCCTCTTACAACACTTAAGCACACACCATATTAATAATTCATAACATTAAATACAAACATTTCAATTTTCTAACTCTGTTCACTAAAATTATTTGATTATTAATCTGTCTTTCATATATGATTTTAAAAACTCACCAATTCATTATGTTAAATGTTAAAGCTATATAAGTTAGACATCACAATCATTTGTCAGTAGATCACTTCACCTTCAAAAGTCAAAGGTAGTTTTAAATTAATCTATGCAACCTTTCAACCTTCATTTTGACATATATGCATTTCACCATAAAGGTTTAGGAAATGGCTAATTCCATCCACTGCCGTTTCCCAAAATCCCCATAAACATAGTTGCACTTCCCTTGTATAATCCACACAGAATTATACAGGGACTGCAAACAGAGCAATTGACTTGACAAAGTCCAGCATGCATGGTAGTACTTCAAGCAAGTCTTCCCCATTGTGTCAGCATCTGTCCATGTAAGCAGCTCTTGCCTTGTAATCCCTCTGGTGTACAGTCTAGCCATTCTCAGTGAGTAGGAGCTGTCCAGTTTACAGAGGTGGTTTCCTCTCCCTGATGACCAATGGTGTACACTTGATGACTGTCCCAATGGTATGTTGATGCCACTTTGTCTGGCTGAGTCCTGCAAACATCCCTTTTGCTGTTTCTTTCTTTCTTTCTTTCTTTCTTTTTTTTAGTGCATTTCTTTCATTTGGTTCCTTAACTTGATTCAAGCTGTTATCTGTTGGTTGTTCAGTAGTACTTCTAGGTGAGCTTTTCACCTCTGAGGGAATTAATCCTGCCTGCTCCTACCACTCCAGATCTCCTGGCTCCAGCACATCATCTTTATTCTCTTCCAAAGTTGTTTCTAGCAGTTCTTTTCATTTATAACATTAAGGTAACATGTTTACATCAGGGCGAGAGGAAACATTGGTGTTGGTATCTGTAGGAGTTAAACTTGCTGTCAGCCCCATTATCTTCATTTTCAGTTTATACATCTCTAATTCATGTGCCTTTTGTCTTTCTTTCTCTCTCTTAGTCCCTTTCTTTCATGTTGCAGTTCTTTTTCTCATAATTCTCCGTCATGCTCAAGCTTAGCCAATTTGATCCTTGCTTTTATTTTCTTTATTTCCACCATGATTAAAGTTTCACTTGTGGTTGTATCTACAGTATCTATTGTCTCCTCACTTAGTTTTTCACCACCTGGAACAGAGTTTTCCAAATTTGGTTTTACTTTTTTGGGAGCCATAAGATCCATATTTCCTTATATTTACCAACAACTTTTACCTCAGGAAATACTTTTGTTGTGATCCAAATCACTTCTTTTTACTTTACTTATGCTTGTTTCCTTATTACTTTGGAGATTTCTTACTTCTAGCGTTTACCTCAGAAATCACATTGCTGAGTTCAGAGTTTTTGTCAGTTGTGGATTTTCATGATGTTCCTGTTCCTGTGGTAATTCCTTATTTTACCTCAGCGATTACACTTTCCTTTCAACATTTTTGCACCTCTTCCTTAGGTACTTCAACTGTGTCTTTTCCACTCCACTTTTTCATGACACCACTTTTGGCAAACTTCTATCCATTCAAGACCTCCCTTTGGCTTTCTCTTAACCAAATAGGGTCTCCTCACAATATCCTGCTGCTTGGCACCAAATATATGTGACAGTTCCCTCTTTCCAGGCCGGCCTATCTCTCTGTCTGAACTGTTCCTATACCATCTGTTCTTTATCCCTCTCAGATCTAAACCCCTATCTCTGTGTCATCCTTTTCCTAGCTCTGACAAATCCAAACCCTACTTCTCTCTCAGCTTTGCCCTATCTGCCTTCTGACAGAGATGAACCTCTGTTTTGTAACATTTCTTCCCTGCAGGCTCCACTTCACAGCATTCCCTGAGCTACGATTGGCTACCTTCAGCCAGGCTTGCCCAACTCCTTGTTTCATACTTGGGCATCAGCATTTTGGTGACACGTCTATAAACAGATAGCTGACGTTTGGTACATAATCCAAGACACCCTGCTATCTGGTCTGCTGAAACAAAAAGTCAACACATTGATTCAAATATGTATATTATATCAGGCCTGAAGCAACTTTGCAGGCTACTTGCTGTTATTATTTACTAACACGTTGCCTTTGACCCATTGATTCCTTTGGCTCTTTCCCTCCAGTATGTGTGCTTGTGTATTATTTGCCATCAAGTCAGCTTTGACCTATGGAAACCCTATGAGTCACAAATCATGCTTGCATGGAAAGGTTCTATGTGAACAGGAACCTCCCTCTTCTTTAGCCTGTCACTTTACAAATGGGGAAAGCAATGATGGACTTATGGAGACCTTCATGAGCTGAGATTATTAACAGGACTGCTCAGGTCTAACTAACTAACTAATTACAGTGGCAAACTAACAACATAGTTACATAGTTTGGCGAATGGGACAGAATATAATAGGATAGCTTTTGCATCTTTCTGAGTCCTGTTGTGTTCTGTCCCACTCACACAACTGTGCTTAAAAACTTGTGGCTTTAATGTCATTCTATCAGTTTATCTAAAGAAGTGGACTAATATCCATGAAAGTTCATGCTAAAATAAATCAGTCTTAAGGGGGCTGCTAGAATTCTCTTTGGTATTTTTTTAATGCTGCGGCAGGCTGTCACTTTGAAAACCACTACTTTGGAAGATACAGTCTTTGTTCATAGCAATCCATGGCAGTCCAGTATGTTTATGAATCAGCTCACAGGCACAATTGTGTTATTCTAGTAATGTACTTTCTGTTATTATGTCCTAGTATCATCTCCTCCTATTTTAAATAGTAAAGTAGAATTGTTAAGAGTTTGCAGCTTCATGGTACAGTAATGTAAAATACTATATTAATTGTGGCTTGACTTTTCATACTGTTTCTCATTTCCCCTCACATTACAAATTCTGCATTATTCTGGAACTAGAATCCTTCAGGGATTTCTTAAATTGAGGTTTTCTAGTTTTAATAGCTGTACATATTTTCCTTCTTAAGGTTAATCTAAGTGCCAGTTTCTTAAAGTCAGAGACAGAGTCTGACACTATAATTAAATATAAAATATAGCACAAAGAACAAGGCTAGCTAGAGTAGAAGCATACGCAACATAGGTACATGATTTCAAGGCATATTCTTAGCATTACAACTCAAAGTTCCCCATTAATAGTTCCAGATCGAACAACAAGCTGTTTCTAGTCATTATAGAAATATTTTTGAAAACACTCTCATGAGACAGATAGAAAGGAACAAAGCATGTGGGTTGCCTAGATAGGAAGCCATGACTACAGTATCTGATGTTGTTTTAAAAATTATTTTAATTGAGGATCAAATAAAACCTGTGGCTTTTTCTGCCTTGTTATGAGGGGCTTTACACATATTTGTGACAGAGTTTTATAGGGGTAAGGAAAGAAGAAGTGGAAGCTAAATGATCTGGAAATATTTATAGCCCCATGCTCCACCAACTAGGCTGCTTTTTTGTCAACCAGAAATTGGAACAAAGCAGGGTCAAAGATGAGCTTCCATTCCTACCTTTGAAGAGCAACAACAAAATTAGACAATAGTAAGGTGTGTGTGGTGGTGGGGGCTCTTCATCTTTATTACTAACATCTAATCATGTTGGTCTGGTAGATTTTGGTCATGGAAGCTTGGGGGACTATTTAAAAAAGTGAACAGGACTTCCTTTTTGTGTGTGTGGAAGAAGAAATAAATCCTGCATTCCAGTTTGCAGATGAAATATGGTGCATGCACATGTGTATATTTAGATATGTTTAAGCTTAAAGTGGACTCCCCCTCTTTGGCATATTTTTTCACAGTCTCTCAGTAGAAGTTACCTCTGAGGAGTTCCAAAAGCTCATGGCATAATGTGGTTATAGAGGTGAACGCCAAATCTATCCTACCCAAATAATCCAGTTTGAAACAGGATTATTTTTCATAGCTTCTTCCTATTGAATCCTGTGATCTGTAGTTTTACAAGGTCTTTAGGCTTTCTGCCAAAGAATGCTGTTGCCTCACCAAACTACAAATTGCAGGATTCCATGGGAAGGAGCCATGGCAAATAATCTAGTTTCAAACTGGATTATTTGGGTAGTGTAGATTTGGCCAAAGTTTGTTAATAATGTTTAACACTGCATTTTGTTCTACTACATGCTACATAAAGAAGATTTTTTAAATAGCCAAATAGTTCATAATAGTTCATAAAGTTTTTCTTTGATCCTGCTAGAATTACAACAATACCTTCTAGACTTTAGTCTTTAGGCTGTTGCCATAAAATCAACAGAGACCAACTAGAGTCCACAAAAGCTTATGCCAGGAAAGTTACTTTATGGGCTACAGCTCCCAGAATGGTCAGTAGCTGTTGGGAATTCAGGAAGCTATAGTTTGAAACAGTGGCCTTGTCTACACTATTGAAAAAACTTGAACTTCCCATGAATCTGGTGTGATTAGTCTATACACTGTATGACGTTATCCACATCAAACTCGGGGAATACCACCATAATCTGGGTTTTAGAAACTTGCAGTTTTCTCTGTTGTTTGCTTGAACAGTGCATAAACCCTGGATTAGGTGGGTGTGGAGGAAAGACAAGCACTGCCTGAGGTGGCACCACCACCACCCCGCCTCGTTGCCACTTCCTCATTCCAAAGGCAGAGCCCTGGCACTACAGTAGTTACTTTCTCTGAGGTCAGAAGGAGTGGCCATTCCCACCATTGCAAGGCTGGTTGCTCATTCTGACATCAGAGAGGGGGGGGGGGAGAGGAAGAGAGAGGCTAACACCAGGGCTCTGCTTTCCTGGCACGCAGTCACGCTTTCTTGTAGGAGTAATGAGTCTAAAAATAAAATTGTATTTAAAAAAATTCCAGGATCTAGTCCTTTTAAAACAACAACAACAAAATTATCTTCTTTAAAAAAGAGAGTTAAAAATCATTTACTTTTAAATTCATGCAGGGTGCAATTTAGGAATGCAGACAAAAGCTCAATTAACATTTAAAAAAGGTGTGTTCAGAGGTCTGAGATCACCCAGTTAAATTAGACTCATTACAAAAACAAAGGAGTCAGTTTAAAATGCAAATCAAAGTTTACTGAAGGTATATCAATCTCAATCTACATACTAAAACAAACTTTAAAAAAAGGTCCCTAACTGACTAAGAGTATTTAGGGTAGGAAAACTCACCCAGCCTACAGCGGTAAGAGGCTGCATGGTGAACATCATGGCATGGTTGCAGGAAAGAGGCTGTATGGTGAACATCATGGCATGGTTGCAGGCGTAAGAATGGCTACAGCCTCATGGAGACTCAAACTTAAAAGAGAACTTACACAGAGCAATAAAATTTAAATTAGGTCATGTGTTGAATGACCCAGCACTCCAGTTGGCTGGAAGTGCCCAGTGAAATAAGAGAAAGGAAACTTGGGAGAACAAAAGCATGCAGGGAAAAGCCCTAGACTTATCTTAGGATGTGAATGAGGTACACAAGATTGCTTTTACATTACAATGATTATTTCCCCACATACTACATTTCTCAAGTCAAAACGAGTGGCCAGCCCCTCCATTGCAAAGCTGGCTGCCCATTCTGATATCATAGAGAGCAACAATGCACCACGGCTCTATTTTTCCAGTTCACAATCACACTTTCTGAGGTCAGAAGGAGTGGCCAGCCTTGCCGCTGTGGGACCTGCTTCCTGTTTTGACCTCATAGAGAGCGACTGTGTGCCAGGGCTCTGCTTTCCCAATGCACAATCTCTCTCTCTGAGGTCAGAAGGAGTGGCCAGTGTTATATTGTGAGGCTGGCCACTCATTTTGACGTCAGAGAAAACGATTGTGCACGGGGAGAGCAGATCCCTGGTGAGCAGCCAGCAACGCAATTGATTGTGTGCAAGGAAGACAGAGCACTTCTGGCCCACGCCAGCGGTGGCTGCGGAGCTGTAGAGGTGTATCGCTAGGCAGGTTTGCTTGGGGTAAAAATCAGAATGAATTATTGTGTAGACAAGCCTGCTGATGAGCAACGCAGATTTGGGCTTTGGCCAGGTAAGGTGTGGCACTGAAATCCGGGCCAGAGTAGTCCAAATTTAATGTGCCACAGCCAATGTAGTCTGCATTTTATCTGGATTTTCACCCCCAGTGTAGACAAGCTTAGTGACTTCTCTGAGTTTGGAAAAATAGTCTGAAGGTACTGTAGGATCGTCTGTTGTTGATATGTTCATCACTACATAATTATGAAAGTGTTCTGACCCTTCTCTCTTCGAGCAATGCTAGTACTTGCCATCCTTTGATCCTGTAATCTGGGTTTGTTATTCCCTTTTATCAGCTCATTTTATAAACTGTATTGTCTAACTAAAGAATGCCAGCTCTTTCATGGAGGGTTATACAACAGCAGCACCTTAAAAGATCCAAGAAGTTTAAAGACTTGTTAGGCAGAGTCTTTTCAGTTGACAGTTTACAGTACTTAATTAAAATAAAAGAAACCTTCAGAAATAACTCTTCAAGAGTAATGATAGCATTTTCTATTAGTAGGGGCGGGGAGTAGGTTTGTATATGCCTATGTGTTATTACCCTGTAGCTTGTACTGCTGTGATGGAAGGATGAGTGTAGACCTTTTTTTATTCCTCTATTTTTTTTAAAAAAAAAATATATGTTAATGTACCTTGGTAATTTTGTTTTATTTTAAGAATTGAAAATGAGCCCAGGTGCAGTTAAGAATAGCTGATACCAAACAAACAGTAATTCACGTTTAACATACGGGAAGGATAAAGAAATGTCATGTACATAAGCAAAAGACAACTGACATTAACACAGCAGGCAAGGTGATTACATAGCAATCTAGTAACTATATGTGATCATTATTGCTGGTTGGTGGGTTGCCTAAATGAGTACCTGAAGGTTAAGTAATAGCTGTAGGAGGGAGGAAAGAGGAATGTTGGAAAGTGAGGAGAGAGAAAGAAAAGGAGAGGATGTGATAGAAAGGTAGACAGCAGCTTAGGAAAGAGAAGTGGATAAGAAGCTCTGTGAATATCTAGGGAGAGAGGTGATTTGTCTGTGTTTTAGTAAGTGATAGTTATGGGCTTTGATTGTATTTGTTGGAGGCTCCTGGGGAAAAATAATAGCATTTTGAGAGGATTCTTTTATTTCTTTAAACCACCTACTATGAGACAAATGTTTTTATAAAATATCAGCTACTCTGAGTGGGTCATTGTGGTTAAAATACCAGGTTTCTGTGGCCTGTGTGATAAATAGTGGAGTAATGTGACTCACAAGGCATTGGTTTCCCCAATGTATTGATTCAGTCTTATTATACGAGGAGCAACATAGGAAGAATGACCTAGGATATTGTCAGAGTCTAAAATCTTGTGTAGCTCCCCTAAAGTTAATCAGATCTGCTAATCAAATGGTCACCGTTTCAAAGATACAACCTGTACCTCAGTCTGGATTTTCTAATCTTGTGACTACAGTTGAGACAAACAGAAATAATCGGCGCTCCATATCCACAGATCCAACCATCCACAGCTTGAAAATATTAAAAAATAAATAAGTCCAAAACACAAACCTTGATTTTGCCAATTTATATAAGAGATGCCATTTTACTATGCCATTGTATATACTGGGACTTGAGCATCCACAGATTTTGGTATTCAGGAGCGAGGGGAGTGGTCCTGGAACCAAATCCCAATGGATTCCAAGGTCCCATTGTGCAGTGTTCTTGAAGTTATGACTTCAGTTGCTCAAACCCCCAGATTGGGACTGAATACTTCTGAAATAAAGGGTAACTTTCACATACACCCATGTTCTTATATGGAACAACACCCAGTGTGGTATAGTGGCTTGAATGTTGGATTAGATATCCAGGAGATCAGGATCGTTTGGCCACAGAAATCCACTGGATGAGCTTGAGTAAGTCACTCTCTCTCAGCATGATAAGATTAATCTTCTCTCTCTCTCTCTCTCTCTCTCTCTCTCTCTTTTTTTTTTTTGATAGAGTTATAAGCTTGACAGATGAAGGGAATGTTGTGGATGGAGGATATCTAGATTTTAGTAAGGCCTTCGACAAGGTCCCCCATGATATTCTTGCAAGTGAGCTAGTAAAACGTGGGCTAGTATGGATTTGTAATGGGTTGACCGGCTAAACCCAAAAGGTGCTCACCATTGGATCCTCTTAATCCTGGAGAGTAGCGGGGTGCCACAGGGTTCTGTGCTGGGCCCAGTGCTATTTAACTTCTTCATACATGACTTGGATGATGGCATAGAGGTCATACTTATCAAATTTACAGATGACACCAAATTAGGAAGGATAGCTGATACCCCAGAGGACAAGATCAGAATTCAAAATGATCTTAAATATATTGGAGAGCTGGGCCAAAACTAACAAAATTAATTTCAACAGGAAGAAATGTAAAGTACTGTACTACACTTAGGTAGAAAAAAATGAAATGCAGAGATATAAGATGGCTGAAGCCTCGCTTGACAACAGCACACATGAAAAGGATCTAGGAGTCTTAGTAAGCCACAAGATGAACATGAGTCAATAGTGTGATGTGGCAGCGAAAAAAGCCAATGTGATTCTAGGCTGCATCAATAGGAGTATAGTGTCTAGAACAAGGGAAGCAATAGTATCACTCTATTCTGCTTTGGTCAGACCTTCCCTAGAATACTGTGTCCAGTTCTGGGCACCACAATTCAAGAAGGATATTGACAAACTAGAATGTGTCCATTGGAGGGTGACCAACATGGTGAAAGGGGTGGAAGCCATGCCCTAGGAGGAGCAGCTTAGGGAGCTGGGTATGTTTAGACTGGAGAAGAAAAAGTTAAGATGTGAAAGGATAGCCATGTTTCAATATGTGAAAGGATGTCATATTGAAGATGGAGCAAGCTTGTTTTCTGCTGCTCCAAAATCTAGGACACAGAACAGTGGACTCAAACTACAGGAAAAGAGATCCATGTAAACATTAGGAAAAACTTCCTGATGGTAAGAGCTGTTTGACAGTGGAATACATTGCATTGGAGTATGGTGGAGTTTCCTTTGGAGGTTTTTAAACAGAAGCTGGATGGCCATCTGTTGGGAGTGCTTTGATAGTGTATTCCTGCATGTCAGGGGGTTGGACCAGATGGCCCTTGTGGTCTCTTCCAACTCTGTGATTCTGTGAACAGAACAAATATTTTGGGTTTTTTTTTTAATTAGATGTTTGTACTGGTATTATTGAATTGCTTATTTTTCATATGGTTCTGGAAATAGTGTTCACTATCTCATTTAAATTAATGTCTAATAGGGTGTTTTTTTTCCAGGCACACATATAATGGATAGTTCGTTTAGGTAGTGTATGCACCAAATATGAGTTTGCCATACACCTTAACTTAATGGCTTTACAAAGATTGAGTATAAGACTGTAATATCTACATTCCCCAGCTTGCAGCAGGGTTTCTGAAGTCTGGGATAACTGATGCTAATCTTCTATTTGTTTTGTAGCTTTCCAAAAATTAACTTGAAGCAAAATAAAATGTGATGTAAATCCATTCATTTTGTGTACTAGAAAGCAATAGGCTGAATCTACTCTATACAGTAAGCTAGTAATTGAAATTTAAAAAAAAAACTGAACAAGATAGATAGATCCCTGATATGAGAGGATGAACATTCAAATTTATCATCTGTTAATTGCATTTTTGGTCTCAGATTTTCCCACTTTGGTGGTGGTTGTAACTTCAGCTTATCCTCTTGAACTGACTGTAGAGTATTTGAAAACATTTTAAATAGGCCTGCAAGCTTTAATCAATGCGATTAATCAACTGAAGCTTTAATAGCAGATTAAAATTTGGCATCCGATTAATTGGCAGGATTGACAATGAGCAAAGACTGTGGAATTTAGATCCTTTAAAGGACGTGCCAGTGAGCAGGGTGCAAAAACTTGCTGCCTTTCTTTTCCTTGCACCAAATGCGATAAAATAAAAATGTCAACAGAGGACCTCTTATGATTTGTCTCCAAAGTTGGCAGAGATATACTTAGGAGAGGATCCTAGCATGCTCCTTTTGAAGGATTTACAAATGGAACAGCTATTCCAGATGTTTCTTACTCATTAGACCAGGATTTCTCAACTGGGATTTCCTGGAACCATAGAGGTCACCAGGGGTTCCACAAGAGATCATGATCGAAAAACAATAATCATTTTCCTTTTTGAGCTGTAGATAAAACAATTTTTAGACAGGGGTTCCCTGAGACCTGAAAAATTATTTCAGGCTCCTCCAGGATAAAAAGGCTGAGAAAGGCTACTTTAGACAGAGTTTATAAAGTAAATAATAATAATAATAATAATAATATCTCAATAAAACAAAAATTTTAACCAAAACCACAAGTTAGGTTGTTAGTATCTGTCCGTCTCCTTGGGTGAAAATTAAGGACAGTCAAGAAATAGAATCTCCTGCTTTTATAAGAGAAAAGTGTTTCTTATATCCTTTTTTTGTTTTCTGTTTAGGGAAACCGGTTTGGCTTTCCTTCCTGCTCCTATTAAACTAAAATTTCTAAGTTTGCACTTTCTTGCCCAGTCTGTTCCAGAACACGTAAATATGGGGAAATTAGGGACAAGCACTCTGTATATTTGTAAGTTACGGTGGAGGAGTAAAGTCAAAATCAGCCCCTCTCCATTGATAAGGCCTTCAAGTTTCAATGTAAATCTGCAAACAGCTGCTTAGTTCTAGCAGTAAAAGTACAAATTGTGAAATTTTGAAGCAAGTAAGTGGATTTATAATTAAGAGAAATGTATTACTGTGATAATTTCATTTGCTGGGACAGCATGGCAGTTGCCACTGATTTACACATTTCTCTCCCATTCCATTTTTTATAAAAACAAAATAGGTATTTAACATAAGTGGCAGAGACACAGTTAAATGCCAAGATGCAGAAACTTGATTTGGGGAATGAGTTTTGGAAAGTACTCTCACATGTCTCTTTTGCTGTGAGTTTAAGCTTTGTCCCCCCACCAGTTTTTCAATCAAACATCCCAAGATAGCTAACAAATACACAGTGAAAGTTCATCAAAGCAGGCAGACAGAAATGAGCTTTTCCCTCTTTCCCTTCAGGTGAGCTGCTTGGTTACAGAAGCCTTAGATAGGGCTAAGTGACCAGCAGGCCAGTGGAAAAAGCTTTGTTTAAATCTACCGCCACCTCACACACAAGTTGTTGTTTAACCATTAATATAACTGATTTATCTATCTGTAAAGACCAAAACCTGGGAAATAATTGGTTGTTTCAGCTTAAATGCTTTTTGATCTTGCTCCACACTGTTCCTTTTGTCTTGCACAGACCTTCACCTCTGAAGTCAAGCAGGCAGGCAGGCTTTTAATGAAGGCAATAAAGCATTCAGGGGAATTCTGTTTTGTTTTGGCAGAACTGTCCCTAGCCGGTCTGACCTAGCACCTAGTGATGTTCTTGGCTTTGGCCAGTAACAGCTTGGGAACCTAGGTCTGCATCTGAACCCAGATGGCAATGTGTTGCCATATGTCAACAGCATATGCCATCCTGCTTTTTAAAAAATAAATAAATAACCACAGCCATTCTGCCATCCACACAAATGGATCTTGTGCTGCCCTTGTTCAGCAAGAAAGCTCTTCATTGCCAGTCCTGTTCATTCTTTACAGACATGCTCCTGCTAGAGCAATATAACTAAGAGTATAATTACTGTACAGTAATTGTGGAAAAGTTTTTAGCAAGCTTTCCATTTCAAAACCATTGTCAGGCTTCTCTTGACCTTGATGTTGCTTATGGGGAAAATAGTTTATTTTTCATTAACAAATTTGACAGTGTGGTAGTAATTCTTCTGAGTTCTTGAGTTCAGGAAAGGAACACAGACTTTTCTTTTCCTCTGGAATCTGTTCTCTTGCATGACGAGCTGAACCTCTCTTTTTGTGTGAGCATTTTTAGATGTATTGCTATAAGAATTGGTTTTACATCCTCTTCTTAATTAATTGCTTTAGCCAAAAGGCCGAAGCAATGCTCAAGATAAATATAAATAGAACAAGAAAATAAATACAACTTTGCTACATAAATCAATATTTCCACAGCGGGTATCTTAGCTACAATAATCAAAATCATCTTCCATAATATTATGGATGCAATTTCATGGTTAAATTGCAATAGCCTTTTCATACAGGGACCTAATTTGGGATAAAGCAAAAGCAGGGAAGACTGGTCCATGTGTACATCTTGTAATACCTGCCAATGGACAAACATTCAGTTTTCTGAATTATAAACAGAAGGGTCCTGACAAATATGTTGTGCAACACATTTTCTGGATTTATAAATTTAGTTTTCAGGAGGTAAAAGACAAAGCAAGTTACTTCGCCACCCAAATCTGCTTTTGTACCCCATCTCAAAGCTCCATATTATGCCTACGGGGGGGGGGGGGAGGTCATGAGTGTCTGGTCCATCCTGGCCTTAAAAGCATGTGAGGGAGGCAAGAGAACCAAATGTTAATAAAATGGCTGGAATCACTACCCAGAGGCTTTGTGGAATACTATTTGCCTTTTTGGAGGTGAATCAAAACATTGTGCATATGCATGAATTCAGAGAACATGGTGAGAACCATATACAACTGAATAATTGGAAGATAGTTTCTAGCATACTTTTGCCACATGAATTTTAAAAATTCTTGTTCCTTGTGGAAAGCCCTGTATATTGAAAGCAAAAAAATCATCTAGATTTTTTTAAAAAAATTAGCCACCATGAATCTGCAGTTCTTAGCTAATATGATATTCTGTGGTACTAGGGAAATTATGTGGGGGAAAAGCATTTACAGATCCTGATGGCTCATGGTTCATGACATTCGACCCAAGCTAGTAAACAAACGCCTTGGTGAAAAAGCTCTATTTTATGTTATTTAACACTTAGCTCTTCATGTCTGTCTGTTTACCTAGACGTCAGAGCATTAAGTTTGAGAAAATGGAAGTATTTTGATGTTTGCTTGTTTTTAAGAAACACAGTCAAGAGAAAGAATGGGTTGGTACTGGGGTTTGCTGTCTTCTCATGCTAGGTGTTTGAGATATACAGATAGGCTAAGGAAGTATTTATCAGTCCTCAAAAATTCCTTTCAGGAGTACCTTTTCCACTCAATAAAGACCAAATTTTAATTGGAAATACTAACATATTCATATGTATTCATAGATTGGCCTCTTTGAAAAGCAAGACAGATGTTTTAATGTATTGGATTGTAAATCACCTTTAGGTTTGAAAATGGAGTTATCTAGTTAATAAATGAATAAACATCTAAAACAGAGTAAAGAAATTAATTCCATTGAACTTGCCTGTACTAACTGAAAGAACAGGTCTCTTTTATCATCGTGTCGCTGCAGAAATCAGCCTGTCAGCCATGTCACATGTCACATTCCAGTTGCCATTTGTGTAACTCCTTTGCCATTCATGAAACCATCCTCATGCACCCTACCTTGTAGAGGCTGAACTGGAGTAACAGGTTGCATTGTCTACTTGTGTAGATCCAGTACACAATTTAGAACCCTAGAAGGTGAGGGCTTTAAATTAATTACCTGGGTAGAAAAGGCTCCCTGCTGCAGAAGCTTAGCCCCCAGGCAGAAATTATGACAGGGATGAATTACCAAAAAGTCTGAATGGGGTCCTAGAGCAAATCAAGCCTGAACTTACACTAGAAACCAAAATAACTAAATTGAACCTTTCATGCTTTGGGCACATGATGAGATGACATGACTCATTGGAAAAGATGATGATACTTGGTAAAATCAAAAACCGTAGGAAGACCACATTGCAGTTGACTTGATTCCGTTAAGGAAGCCATGGCCCTTAGTTTGCAAAACCTGAGCAGGGTTGTTTATAAACAAGGGCTCCTGAATGTCTCTCATTCATAGGTTTGCCATAAGGCAAAACTGATTTGACAGCAAATAATACACACACACACACATTGGCAGGGCCAGTGAGATCATCCCTGCTCGTCCTCTTAAGTAATGGTAATCACGGAGGCAAGGGATAACACCTGAATAGTGCTAAAGAGTTCGGTTCTAACAGCTCCCTGCTTTTGTTGCACATGCTGGTATTGTAATATTTGATGAGACCTAATAATAAAACAGGCCACAAGTTTGTATGCTTAGTACACTTGTATAAATGATTTATATATATTTGCCAATGCAGAATAACCCTTCACTTAACCTGTACTTTTAGAGAGCTCCATTGGGTTTCTGTGGCTGGAATCCTGGCTCCACTGAAATCAATGTGCTCCCATTGTCTTTGGTACAGACAGTATTTCATCCTTTAGCACATAGCTTGAGGTGTGAAAGAAAAATTACAGGCAGCTTCAAATAAACCAGAAAGTGAATCAGAAAACAAATGATCTCCTTTATTTGCTCTACGCAGATACACACATGACAAATGAAACTATTAGATTAGTTTTAGTTTCACTAATGAAGTTTCTTTAAGGCCATGCTAAAAATTGGCAGGCTTGTAGTTCTGATTCTCAGAGAGTGATATGCTTTAGTGGGGAGGCTGCCAGTTAAGTGCTTCCATTTAAAACCAGTGATGATACCAAGCCTTTTATGTGTATTATATTCTATAGCTAATGTTTGGATGTCAAAAATGGACATAGCCTCATTGGCTACCCAGAGAAATTAGGCCTGACACAACATTATTTTATTTGCATTGATATTGATCTGACCTGCAATATTAAAAACCTTGTCACAGATGACCAATGATATCCAATGCACTGCACTGCAGAACATCTATTAATAACAAATGGGAAGAAAAGAAATAAATAGATAGTTCCTAGTATGAACCCTACTAGATTTATGCTTAGAAAGTGTACTGTGCTCTGGCAGTTCTGCCATATAAACTTTTCCTAAACTTGAGAAAAAGTGATTTTAAAATGGGAGTTAAGAAATTAAGGAACAGTTCATTTGATTATTTTTGGTGTTATTTTCATAGGAACAGACGAGTGAGTCAGACGACTGTTACATGGACACTGACCAAAGCTTGAAACATTTACCCTTTTAGAGGGTAAGTCCTAGAATTTGCCAGTCAACAAGGTCAATGGTAAAATAATTATATGAAGTTTCTTGTTGTGGAGAACTTGCATTGAGTCATGGATTGGACCAGATGGCCCATAAGGCCTCTTCCAACTCTATGATTCTATGACTCTATGAGACCCCACTTTATCATGGTACCTCAACCATCAGGGCTGGCCATGTTCACTGGGGGATTCTGGGACTTTTCTAATCCAAAAAAGAAATGTATCCTTTTTTAAAGCATGTCCAAGAATTTGGAGATGGCCAGTGGGATTTTTCATCCTGCTCTTTCCTTTTGCTCAAACACTGAGCTTCACACATATTGAAAACTCCTTTTTGCTGTTCCCCCATATGACACAGTGGACCTAGGCCACTGCTGAAGAAACATGCCCTTTCAGAGAGCATACAGCTGAGCATTTCTTTAACTTTCACCAAAGACTTCAGCACCCCAGCACTCAATCCATGATTACCAAAAATTCATTACTGATGGAAAACTAAAGTCAACAAGTTGTAGTGTCAATCCATTGTGATGAGTATAGCTGAGAGCAAAAATTCCCAGGTTTCACTTGAATTAAAACAATTCTTAGGATTCTTTGCCTGGTTGCTTCTGTATTGCAAAACATGCTATTGCAAATTTGGCCCCCATCCTGTCTATGAACAACAATAAGGAATAAATATGAAAATGAAAGTTGCACTACATTTGCAAAAAAAACCCACAAAAAAAAACACGCCACCATGGGAATAGTGGAAAGATTGTTGTTGTTGTTGTTGTTGTTGTTGTTGTTGTGTGTCTCCAAGTCATTTCTGACTTATGGTGAACCTACAGTTAATCGATCATGGGAGTTTCTTGACAAGATTTGTTCAGAGGGGGTTTGCCTTTGCCTTCCTCTGAGGCTGAGAGAGTGTGACTTCTCAAGGCCATCCAATGGGTTCCCATGGCCAGTGGGGATTCCAACCCTGCTCTCTAGAGCTGTACTCCAATGCTCAGTTTGAAATAACAGACTGTATAGTATATATACAGGGGTTACCATGTATTTGAATTATGGCTCTTTTCATTGATAATCTCTCAGTTCCCAAGGCTGCAGATATAATACACATTTACCCAATTTAACTCAATGGGACTTAGTTTCTGAATAAATGTATATAAGATTCAGAACTTAGAAGTAAAGTGTAACAGATATTTGTTAACACTTGTATCTTTGGGAGCCATGAAGGACAATGATAATACCTTACAAAAATATGTAATGATGATTAACAGTGTTCAGTTTTTTTGTTGTAATAAGTAAAATGCTATGTGAAAAATTTTACTCTGAAAATTTTGGGAGGTTCTTTTGGTGTATTTTCTTTTTGTTTTAAAGTATTTTTTCTTTTAAAAATTAATTGTAACGTGACGAATGCATTACTAACATGTAATGTTTCACATAACAAGCAACAAACGACAAGCTACTTAAATACTTTAAAAATTGATAACATGAATATGTCAGCTTTTGGAATAATGTTTCTAAATCCTGGTAGGCTTTCTTAGTGCTCCTTGTCTTAATGTGCTGGCTCAGGGAAGCATTTCCCAAGCTTGGCTAGCGTGGCAACTTATGACCTTCTGATAAATTTAGCTGAGCAACACTCTTTGTGTGCATATTTGTATCTTCACCTTTGCTCCTTACACTTTGTGTTGTATACAACATATTTTTGTGAGCTCTTCCCTTCCCCATTTTTTTGCATTTTGCTATAATGAAGTAATTCATCAGTGCAATATTTTTGACCTGGAATCTGTAGAATTCCCTTTGTCTAGTTGGTTTTGTTTCGATGTTCTCACTGACTAATAGTTTGCTTTTTCTGCTGGTAGTCTAGTAATGTAAATATCCTCAGTTTCTGTTGTTCCTGTGACTGTGTGCTTGACTAGTCATACGAGTGATATAAAAAGGTATATGAAAGTTTCCCCACCCCCATGCCCTGAATCTGTTGTACTTGTGCACTCATTTAGTGTTACCCTGCAGAAGAAAGAACAGAAAGTTTATCTGGGAAGTGTTTGTTAGTCTGTAGTTGGTAGTACTGGAAGATCTCTCTGGAAAGGGTGCAAAGAAAAGGTCTCTTTTCTGTTTTTTTGCACATCAGCCCACCACTCTTTTTTCAGTTTAATGGAAGATCATCTTCACTTTGAGATAAGTTTCAGGCCTGATGGAAGCCAGTGTCCTCTGTGGCAGGGAGACAAGGGCAATGCAATAATTCACAGATAACATCCAGCATATAACCTGAAGGGGTTAAATTCTAAAAGCCAGCCAGGGAACAGATACCCTATTATTTGCTTAACAAGGTTTTGTGTGTGTGCATATTTCTTTCACAGTGTGTTCTGAGTTCACTGCAAATAATTCTTTCAGCTGCTTCCTAGACATCCTGTCACGCAAATGGATAAAACAATATGGCTAGCTGGGTGGGTGGGGGGAGAACCTACAATAAATTATATAGTGTAGTTACCGGTATATATACAGTACTCTCCTTCAGGTCTTTGGCCTGGTCCAGCATTGTGCTAATTGCAGGATAAACTCTCTATGGGCTTTAAAAGGTAGAAAATAGGGGAAAGCCACATTATTCTATGCTGAATGGCAGCTGTATGTCTTGAAGTAGTTAATCCTTAGGCCTTTCTATAAAATCACATATGTAGCTAACCATAATGGTTTTAAAAAGAGATCAGTCATTGCATATTCTTGTGGGATATCTTAAGTGGATTCAGTGCGGTGCATGAACATTGACTGACTGAAAATGTAGTTGGAAAATAAATTTTCTTAGTCAAGATCCTGTACCATCAAATATAGCTATGATGGGGGAGCTCCATCCTCCTAGTTATTTCTGCGAATAATACCCCCCCACACCAATTACCTCTTAAGCCAGGGCCAGTTTAAGGAATTTTGGGGGGTCCTGCAACACTTTATTTTGGGGTGTGTGTGCATATGTTTATCTCAGGTCAATGTAACTTATTCACAGTAACCTATTCACAGTAAAGGATATTCAGATTACAGCTGTGTCCCTTCATATTAGCTGGGGTTTGGTTTCATGAATACTCAAGTCCCATTATATGCAATGGCATAGCAAAATGATGTCCCTTATATAAGATGGCAAAATCATGGTTTGCTTTTTGGATTATTATTTTTAAAGAATGTTTTCAAGCTGTGAATACTTAAATCTGTGGATACGGAGGGACAACTGTATTACTAATAATGTTTTTGCAGGAGGAGGGTTATGACAGCCTCCCCCCCCCCCAATGACGGGGCCCCCTGTGGCTGCAGGTTTCCCAGGGCCCTTAAACCAGCCCTGTCTTAAGCTAGGCAGTGCCGCAGCTGAAGGACTTCTGAGTCATTGTAGTTTGGGGCACTGGGAAATTATGACTGCAGTGCTCTCCTCTCCTGGTTGTTGGATGCATTGAGACAGGAAGCTGGAGAGACTCTCTGAAGTCCTGTTACAGTTGATTGTCTCAATGCATTCCATGACCAGGAGAGCTTTTAGCAGCCACCATTAGCACCACATTGAAGAACCTTAATTTTCTTGAATGAAATCAAGACTGCTGCTTCATTCTGCAGTTGCACATATAGGCAGCAAAAACAATCCACAGGGGTGCTGGGATCAGGCAAGACCAAAGGATGCCTAAATGGACACACAAGCCTCCCTTGTTTTCAGATGTCACAAACTGGCTCATAGCTGTCTATCTTTAGCTGTCAGATAGGGCTAATGATACAAGGGGTGGCTTGATTTGACCTTATATGAACTGTCAGTCTATACTGTACAAACAACATTACTGCATGTGGTTCTGGCTTGGGAAGTGTTCATACACCAACAGCAAGTTATATCTGTTCTCATAATGGCTCATTCTGCCCTTTGTCCTCTGTACATCTGTGACTCTTCCAACACAATTGGCAAAGTGTTGTTAAGAACAGATGTTAAGGAATTGTTCATCTGTTATCTGTAAAGCGCACTAGTCAGTGACTTGTAATGATGCTTTTAGGAGTGTTTCATCTAGGGGTTTGAACTATTTTCTGGGAACAGAGATACAAATAATTTGAGACAATGAGCCTTGCTTGATTGATGAATGGTTAGCCTTTGATTTCAAAATGTGTTTTAAAAATTAGATATGGCAAGAAGTCAGGCACATGGTCATTTCTACAGCATTCCTCAAAACTAATGCTATGCTTGCTGAGAGGAAGGAAATAAGAGGAAAAGATAAATCAGTGGTAGAAGCTTTCTGGGTACTACTGGGAATAGAGGAGCACTATCAGAGAAACAGCCTTGCCATTTTTAGCCTTAAAAAGATTTTGATTGCTTGCCCCAGGCTTGGAAATCTTAGTCATGTCTAATATATTCCAAGCAAGGAACAATGAAAAAAATACTATATATATATATATATATATATATATATATATGGTAAGATAGTATTTGTAAACTGTTACTTTGGCACACAGATGTGTAGGTATTTGAGGTATTATCCTACTGAGCTGTGCCAATCTTTCTTCCCAGATATTAAATGTGTGTGATAGTAGGATGCCACAAATCATGATGCCCTTTTGAAAGTCATGTTTCTTCCCATCTTTATTTATTTGGCTGAACATTTATTTGGCTGTAATTTCCATACTTTATAACTTTCATTGAACAAAGGGTCATGTCCATCCAGTCCTAATATCCCATTTCATGTTACACCTGGTATTTAGCCTGGCAGTGGGAACATTGGAGTAAACCATCTTCAATCATTCATCCCTAGCTTCCAGCAAAAACTGAGCTGCATTCCTGAAATAGTTCGGCTAATAGTTATTTATAGTTCTTTCCTACCATAATGAATTCCTATCACCTAATGACTAAAGCACACAAGTAGGAAAAGTTTACTTTTGTTGAACTACAACTCCCAGAATCTCCCTTGCTGGCTGAGGCATGCTGGGAGTTGTATTTTTTTTTTAAAGAAAAATAAACTTTTCCGTGCTCTGCTAAATCCTATAATGTTACAGCATCACACAGTATTTATGGAGTTCATCTGTGCACAAGCCTGCCTTTCCTTTGTTAATCCCTTTTATTTTTGAAAATTACAAGAAAACACAGACACACACACACACACACACACACACACGAGTGTTTGGATTTTTGCTTGCTATGCTGAAAGCTGCAAAACCCACTTTTCAGTACTGTCAGGCAGAGTGGCTGACCTAATATTCTCTGCCTGCCAGTAGCCTCAAGGGAGGGTTCTATCAGCCCAGGAATGCCAGGGCAGTGGGATCTTCCTCCTGGCCTAGACGCCTTGTGCTCTCTAGCCAGAGAGACAGTGGCTGAGTGCCACTGGGATTTCCCTTTTACTTGGAACAGCAGAGTAGGAAGCCGCAGCAGGTCATAAAAGAACTGAAACTCAACAGATAAGCAGCAGCTACTCTTACAGCAAGGCACAACCAATTGATTACTGATGCTGTATGTTTGTACTAGTGGAAACAAAGTTCTGTGGTTCTGATCCTCACTGGAGGAAACTAACAACGCTCCATTACAGAAATTCTAATTAGTTTGTTACATATTATTTGGCACATATACTGTATTTTCCACCTAATCTATGCAATGCTTTATGTTTCTTATCTTGTTTGTCCCCACAACAAGCTGATATGATGATCCTTGTGGCCTAAATTTAACTTTTAGCCCCAAGTAGACACATTAGATCTATTGCTGGATGGTAATTCAATAGTTATGTAAACCCCACTGACTGAGTTTAGTTGAAACTAACCATTTGATTTAGGCTTCTGCATTCCTTTGTATAGATTAAGTAGAAACACTTGGATACTAACATGTAAAAAAAGGAAGTTCTGCACATCATATAAATATTAAATCTGCATTATAGTTGCCCAAAAGAAGCACGTTCAGGAAAAAGAACAGTAAAAATGCATCAGTTTACTCAAGGTTAAGGACCTCCAGTCGAGACCATTTTAAAGAAGCATTTAACACACTGTGAAGAAACTTCAAAAAGTTCTGAATACAAAATGTGTATTTAAAAAAGCCAGTATGTTGCTTCCTAACATTTAGAACATGTTAAGGTGAACAGTGGCTTTTTTAAAAACCAAACTACAGATTGTCTTCCAAACATCACCTTTGGAGAGGGGGGAATTTCTATGCAGTACAGCAAAAAGGGTTAAATTTCACACACTACCATCCCAATCCTGGTTGGGACTCTCATGATTATTACTTCTAATGTAAAAACAAGACAGATTAAATGACTATATACATATTTAAAATACCACCTAGTTTGGGTTCACTGAATACAGGTTAAAGTTCTGTGAATACAGATTGTTACCCTAGATGTGTACCTCCAGAAAGGCAGAAGTTTGATATAGATTTTGGAACCAGTTTCTCTCTGCTGTGGTGTAACCCTGTGAACCTGGCTTAAAGGACATTGGGAGTGGCAGGCACTGACACTCAAATTCTGAAACAGGGAAGGGCCTGAATAAGGAAGTAATGAATGAAAGAAAGAAGAGGTGACACTTGCAATTTTTGGTGCAAATACAGGTCACCCACCTTATCCCCAGGGGTTACTTCCTCAGGCTTACTGTGAATACTTGAAACCACGGGTAATAGTGAAGCCCATAGAATTACACTGCAAGAACTAGAAAATGCCTAGAGAGGATGCCTCTCTAGGCATCTCCAGTGCAACTCTATGGTAACTTTCAGAGTCATGCTGGAGAACATAGGAAATGCCTGGAGAGACCATATTTTTTGATGACAGATAATTGAAACTCAGAGTACTGTACTGGTTCCATGCATATGGCCTATATATGTAAAGGTGGAGTGTGATGCAGGCTTTGATGGAGTGGGCTCTGTTATGCTATCTGTCATTATGGATGGGAAAATTCTCAGCTGTTGTAATTCTGTGCAATTTCATTAACAATGCCATTTTACCAAACCAAATATCTGATTGCCTCATTGATGAGTAACTTTTAAATTCTACATGGTCCTATTACAATTAATAAAATTGCTTCAGGAATCAAACACTGCTTGTTGTAAAGTCATCTCATCTCAATCTGGATCTGTCAAGACTAGAACAAAAAACTAGCTGTGACACAATGTAATTCCAATGTCATTTTCAGATACTGATCTTGGATTTACACATATTTTTTAATGCAGGACTAGTTTCCCAGCTGTTTGATATAAGGATATTATCAGATGGGCCCTTAAAACCCGTTCCTGTCCCAGTACTCACCCCACCCACCCCTCCCATCCCTGTAACTGAATAAAAAAAAAAATTCAGACACTTATCTTAATCCTGGGATAGAAACTGTTCTTCCCTCCTCCAGCAGTCCAGTAAGTTGAATGGAGCTCTTACAGAGCCCCACCCACTTCCTGGAGACCAAATCCCACCCACTTCCTGGAGACCAAATTGCGTGGGGAATTTAAAAATAAAAAAACCCAAATGTCAAATAACTACACCAAGCACCTAAACACCCTTAAAAAACAACAACAGTACCCCAGGGAAGGTACAAAAAAGGCTGTCACTTACCTGGATGTCCCGATTGAAGCAGGAAGTGTTCTGTATGGACCTTACAGGACGGCTGGCATCATGCGGGGAATTTAAAACAAAAACAAAAACCAAACATCAAAAATTTAAACCAAGCACATAAACAACCTTTAAAAAAACAAGTAAACAGGGGAAGGATACAAAAAAAGCTGTCACTTACCTAGATGTCCAGATCTCCACCAGAAGTGTTATCTACTTACCTTCTAGGACCTTACAGAGGCAGGCAGCTGGCAGAAAATAGGCAGCCATGTTGGTGGAAAATACCACCATCACAGGGAGGGTAGAGAAAAGGCTGTCACTTACTCGGATGTCATGATTGTATGAGGCGTGTCGGCAAGGACCTCCCAGATCGCGCCAGCATAATGGGGCTCCTGTTCGCACACCCGTGATTCCATGACAGAAATGGAACAGGTGATCTATTAATGGCTTAAGCCATTAGTAATAATAATAATAAAAAGAAACCAAATGGGGTCAGCACAGGGTCAGAACGGGAGAGGGATGACATCGTCTGAAAGAAAAATTCTTTAGCAATCCTGTTGTGTTCCTGTTCTGGTTTATTAAACCCATGTGATAATCTCCTAAAATTGCTGCTCAGGAAGACTGGGGAAAAGGCAACACATTAAAGATGTTTTCAAATGATCCCTTCCCGTGTTTTACTTTCTACAGCAGGGATTTGCAATGTAATGGCTTTCTAGATATCATTTATTGAGATTCCTATCAGCTGTAGTCAGCATTGGTAATGGTGAGGGACTGTAGTAGTTGCAGTCCTGTGGCATCTGGGGGCCATAACTTGCTTATCTCTGTTCTACAGAATCAGTTGATTCCCTTAAGTCTAGGTAGGTTGGATATATGTCATTCTGCTCTTGTTATACTCCAAACTCAGATTGGTCTCCATCTGGATGTGTATTAAATTGCTCAGAAGTAGACTGAAACTGATTTCAAGAGGGAAAAATCTTAAAAGTGGACATTAATAACAACTCTTTGTAGTTGTTCTGACCAAAAAGGTATGACAGGGTTTCTAAGCCTTTAGTAGGCTAAAACCTAGAAAGGCAGCTATGAAGGAACTGATTGATACTCTCAAATGTAAAGGTATTTAGTGAAATACCAAAGTCAGGATCATCCAGGAAATATATTTCTGATTTCTGTGTATGGTCGAAAAGCTGGACAGTGAAGAAATCTAACAGAAAGACAATATATAGTGCTGGAGGAAAATTCTTTCAATACCATGGACTACCAAAAAGACAAATAAATAGATCCTAGTACAAATCAAGCCTGAATCAAAATAACTAAATTAAGGCTATCATTTGGATATACCATGCAACAACAAGATTCACTAAAAAATATGATAATACTCAGTAAAGTGGAAGCCAGTAGGAAAAGTGAAAGAATGCATCATGGGTAGATTGATTCAATTTAGAAAGCCTCAGCCCTGAGCCTGCAAGACCTGATCAGGGCTGTTTATGACTGACGTTCCTGAAGATCTCATTCACAGGGTCACCACAAGTCAAAACTAACGATGGCAAATAAGGAGGGGGGGGCATCTCTTGCAGTATATAATGAAGAGTGAGGATTGCAAATGGAATCGACAGTTTTATTCTTACATATTAAACAGTAGGTCCTATTGAACAAAATACGGGTGAACGATAGCTCCAGGAACTTTTTGATCCCTATCAATAGGACTTGTTTTTGAATAGCCTATAATTTGTAGCAGTTGTAGTTTCAGGCTCCTATCTCTTTCCCCCCTCAGAAATATAAAGCTTGCCTCTGAGTAAAATTGCTATCAAGATTTTTGTTCTCTTTTCCCTCTCTATCCACTTTTCTGTCAGCTACAAAGACACCTGTCCACAGGCTTCCTTAGACTTCCTTTGCTTTGTGAGCATCTTTTTTTATCTCACAAAATATGGTTTTGATTAAGTCAATTTAATGTAAGTTTTGTTGCACAAAGCAGTGTGCTATGTATCAGTACATAACTAGGAAAAAGCTTGAGAGGCAAGAGTTCTTTTTGTCCGATCCTTCTATTCCCTGGGAAATATAGCTTAAATGGAATAGGATTAAGAATTTTAAAAAAAAAATCATCAAGATTCCCTCCTCACATCTTTCATGCTATTACCTGGTGCTTAACATTGTATTATAGTAGAGACTCAGAATTATTTTCTGGCTACACAGATACGTTGTGACAGGAATGTGTCTGTGTGCCTTCAAGTCACCTGTTGACTTATAGCAACCCCATGAATTTCACAGTGTTTTCTTAGGCAAGGAATACTCAAGAGGTGGTTTTGCCAGTTCCTTCCTCTGAAATATATAGCCTGCAGCACCTGGTATTCATTAGTGGTCTCTCATCCAAGTACTAACCAGAGCTGACCCTGCTTAGACTCCAAGATCAGACAGGAGGATCTAGTACCTTTAGGGTATTTAGTCTATTTTACCTTTTTTCTTTTTCTTCTTCTTTTTCTCCTATTTCATCTTATTCCTTTTTCCTTTCTCTGAGATGGTTCTGCCTTAAAAGGATAAGCAGAAGGTAAGAAAATGTTTGGAATGCTCATGAACGGTGTACTTTATATTTATCATAACTCTGATAATTTGAGTTATAGACAGGACTTTTGTGTGTGGGGGGGGGCTTCAAGTTGCCTGTTGACTTATAGCGACCCATGAATTTCATCAGGTTTTTTTTTTAGGCAAGAAATACTCAGAGGTGGTATCACCAGTTCCTTCCTCTGAAATGTAGCCTACAGCACCTGGTATTCATTTGTCGTCTCCCATCCAAGTACGAAGCAGGGCTGACCTTGCTTAGCTTCTCAGATCAGACATGATCTGGTGCCTTTAGGGTATTTAAGTGTAGCATAGACAGGGCTTACCAAATGGATATGATGGAGAGCAACTTTCCTGCAATAGTTAGTAGTTCCATGTGTCACATCTGTTTGGTTTATAAATAATTAATTTCCACATAGTTCATTTTAGAGGCTTTATATTGGGTGGACTTTGTTCTGGGTGGATTATTTCATCAGAGATATGTATTTGATACTTATGAGATTTTCGGACGCCTCTTTCAGGCTCTTGCCGCGCAAGCAGCCTCCGGAGCAGTAACAAGGCTGCCTCATGGCAAGGGGTCCATTTTGGACCCCTCGTTACTGCTCCAGAGGCTGCTTGCGTGGCAAGAGCCTGAAAGAGGTGTCCGAAAATCTCCGTATGCATGAGTTCTAGTCAAATGCCCCCATATGCATATTCCCCAATTTGACAACATCATAAATTTTTATGTTGCTAAATTCCAATGAAGTTACAAAATTGCTGTCTTTCAAAACTTTCCAAATAGCAGGATTGCCAATTTGTGCAATCTAGGCCAAGGAATAGTGCCCTCCCATTGCCAGCAGTCACATGTAAACAAGTAGCATGAGCTAATTTGCAAAGAATCACATTTTTTAAACAGCATATGTTATATTTTGATTGTCACATCAACTGCTTTTTTCTCTTCTGATATCATTAAACATTATGATTAAAAAGTGATGTTTTAGACTAGTTATCCATTAAATCATTTCCTTTGGAATTTGGACTGTAAATTTGTACTTAATCCACATTAATTATGATTGTTTGAAACTGTCTTATAATGAGGATTCATTGTGTATTTGTTTATCAATATTACATATTATGGATGTATATTATGTTTGTCAACACTGTCAAATGTAACCAAAAAAATCCATTGCTATTACAGTACATCCTTTCATTGTCATTATAGTAGTGAAATGTGGGTTTGATGCTGACATAATGCCATACCGTGGCTTATTGTTATGAGCATGAGCAAACTCGAGCAACAAGATGCTGATTTGACACCTTAGTTTGAAAACAAGCTATGGTTTATGCAAAACAAAGTTTGCTGTTTTTGGACAAAATAAAAAGTTACAGTTTGTTGCAAATCACAGGTGGATGTTTCTAACCTTTGGTAAAGTTGTAGGAAAATGTGACACCTAGTCATATTGTTGTAATTTGTAACTTATTTTTATTTAAAGATCTTTGCAGTCTTCACTAAAATGTATATTAATTTATTTTATTTTATTTTATTTTTATTTTTATTTTTTTGGCATTCCTTACTAAATAGGAACTAGCTTTTACATCATGGTGCATTTCAGCTCAACAGCAATGCTGACTTTACTAGATGATTAACCAATTTATTGTGGCAGTGTGGTATTTTATACCACCAATTGTGAACTTTGCAGTGGTTCAGTTAAAAAGAATTAGGGACACCATCATTGTTAAATTATTTTACCATTCCAGACCAACTGTAAACATATGCATTTATTTAATTATAATAGTGTGAATTATAAGAGAAAATGTAATGCTGAGAATGGTGGCTTTTATGTCATCATAATAATGGCAACTATTTATCTTGGTTTGGCAAGTTCAGCCTTTGTTTAATAGTTGGCTTTGCCTAAATAGAGTGTGGTTTCTTAAAACCCACAGCAACCCCTGCCTCCTCCCCTTTGTTATTTCACAAATGCTGAGCAATAATCATGTGGTATGAATGATTAATGTAGGCATGGGTTAGCAAGTATGACTGAGGTTTAAAGAAAGTTTTCTGTTTTCATTCCTGTGAAGGCCAAGGCACATACTGTGAATGAAATCGTAACCTTTAGATATCAGAAGGAAATTCCTTCACTTTCATTGATGTAAACTTAAACATAAGATTTGTTTCTAAAATCTTTTAAAATTAACTGTTGTTCTCGCTTCCAATACCTTCATTCATCAGCTCAGAAAACATGCTGATAATATATAAGTTGTGATTTGCACGCATAAAACAAAAGACATTTCAGTCACAAAAAGAATGTTAGATGTGTAAACACATGTTTTATGCCATGAGTAGAAATGTCACAGTAAAAAATAGACACACTTCACATCCATTCAGAATAAATGGAGGTAGCATCCACAGAAGAGTAAATAAAACCACCAATTAATTAGTACATGTGTGTGCCTTGTATAAGTAGGGATACATTTTGTACTTATTTATTTATCCATACTGACCTAGGAGCAAAGTGTAGCATGAGAAGTAGCAATGCAACTTCTGTGGGCCTCAAAAAGGATGGGAGGATCAAAGTCAAAGCTGGCACCATAAGTTGTGCCACAGGCAGGTTCTTAGAAATGGTGAGGGTTCCACTTGTGTCAGATACTTGTGCTAATCCTCAGCTGCCTCAGTACAGACTCATGGGATTGGGATGTAAAGCATAGCGTAAATCAGTATCTTAAATATAATGGGATGGTATTCCTGAAGAAAAGTAATAAACAGAATTCTGCTTTATGGATCTGAAATATGAACCGATTTTATGTGGAAGATATTTATTTATTTATTGCACTTATTTCCCGCCTTTCTCCCAAAATGGAATTCAAGGTGGCTTACAATAATTTAAAAAACACACAGCTAAAACAGTGATTACAAAAGTTAAGAGTATTAAATTATTATTTAGTATTATTTAAAACATGTTTAAAACAGTTAAAAACACTTAAAACATATTTACAACATAGTTTCACTAAAAGATTTTTAAAAAGGGGGGGGGAATACAGCACACCACATTACACACACACTGCAGCCCCATAATTAAAATTAAAAAGGATTACCTAAATAAAAATGTCTTTACCTACCAGCAGAGGAGACTAGCCGGGCCACCCAGGAAAGGGAGTTCCACAGCCTGGGAGCAGCCACGGGAGAGTGCTTTCTCCCAAGTCCTCATCGATAGTGCCTGCAAAGGTGATGGGACTGCAAAAAAGCCCTCCCCTGCAGATCTTAAAGCATGCACTGGCTAATATAATAATTTCTTAGAAACTAAAACACATTAATTTGCTTTTAGATTTACTTTCTAGATCAGTTTGCCATCACACAATTTTGAGCAGTCTGATTTCACTAGGATGACTCATCTGCAAGTTTACGAGTCAGATTTGCAAGTCATAATATCCTGCTTACTTAAAACAAAGAGGATTCATTGGACTCAGGATCCTAGAGTACTCTTAGGGCTCACCTATACAAGGCAATAAAATGTGGCTTGATGTGTGCTAATGTTAATTTGCAGCAGCTTTCATTTGTCTCCACAGTTTTTTCCCAAGATCTCAGGCATGCAAAGTCATACATGTTTGTTGTTTAAATGGGCATGCCTGTGAATCAAGATGGCAGGAGTGAGTGAATTACTCGCGTTTTTATTGTCATCTGTCACTGGTGCTGAACAGTATTTTTTGAAAACAAAAACAAATCCAAGGTGTAGAAGTGTGTCTTCCATTTAAATAAACAAAAAAAAAATGAAAAAAGGGGGAAAGGTTGCTTTGTCACCTCAGTGCACAGTCGCTACAGTGAAAACCCAACATGGCAGTTCCAGGTACTTGCCTTGGTGGCAAGCTCCACCTCCTGCACATGGCCAACCAATCAGCTTTCCAGCTCTGCTCTTATCAGGAATACGCACCAAAGTGAATTGGTTGTCGCAGTGAGCAGGAATGCATACTTCCTTCGGAGTTTAAAAAAAATACAGGAAAAGCCACAAAGGCTTTTCTCTCAGAGTATGTGGAGTTTTTTGGCCCCCTCCTTCTGAATGCATTGTAGTGATGTGGGATCCTATTTAGACAAAACAAAATTCTTCTCAAATTCTATGAGGAGTATTTTCAGTTTAGACAACCCCCTAGTAGCCAGTGCATATTACCCTGCTTTTATGCAAACTTAGTTAGCGGATATCCTTCTGCAGAACTTTTCTACTCTTATGTTTTTAAACTCTGGAAAGGACCTGCTACTTGTTTGAAAAGGAGAGAATTGGTGTCATTGTGTTTCATAGCTGGTATATTAAAAGGCCTCAATGTACTTGAGAACTTTATGAGAGACTGTGGCATGTGAACAAGCAAATTCCAGTGTTACTGTGTTAAATATTGGCAAGTTTCAGACTTGGAAAGAGTTAACTACATTATTTGGAATTTGATATAGAAATTATGGCTAAAGCAGGATATGGGTTGGGGCATTTGATTATTCTTTTATCGATAAATAAGAGTGGCATACAGTTAATTTCAGCACTGTAATTGAGCAGTGCATTCTGGGAAGCTGAAAAGCACTGTAAGATGAGGAAATGTTTTAGAGACTAATCATGAGAAGAAAGAAGCCTTTCATAGCCCATATGATGCTGTTGTCAGAGCTAAAGGCAGATAATGATTCCATAATAATGGTACATTGTGAATATTTAAGCTGGAAAGACTGGAACAAAATGAACAGACATTGTTGGTTTGAAAACCTGAATAGTTGGTCTTTGGGTTTCAGGAACTAGTCAAACTTGCATAGAAACGTTTTGCCCTCAAAAGTTTAAATATAAAGACAGACAACATGTTTCAGAGACTTGTATCAAGAAAAAGTGTACATACACTATATATCTGGACCTGGCCTCTTTGATTTCATCCCCCTCCCCCCGTGATGATTGTGATCTTTAAACACTGCACATCAAAGTGGTAAATTACAGCTTCGTCCATACCATACAATTCTTTTTCTCATTCAGGAGTTAGAAGAAACAGATTTTTAAAAGTGTTAGTTATGGTCTAAAATATTAAGTGGAAAGTGGAAAATATAAAGAAGAAAATACTGAGTATAAGGTGGAAAATATTATATTGAAGAGAAGTGGACACTTTTGTATGTGTCTCTAAGGACCTCATGAGTCCTGTAAAGAATTATACAGCTGGGTTATAGACAATTGTCTTTGCTCTTCTTTAGTGAATTTTACTTACTTACTTAACTTACATGCACCCCCCCTCTCTCTTTTCCTTTCTGTCTTTTTTTCTTTAACATCTGTTACATACAGTTTCATAGCTTCCCATATGTGTGGGAATGTTACCAAGAATTTAGAGCCTTGGCTCCTTCAGCATTACTCGAGTTGAGAGTCAGTGTCGAAAAATTAGAGGATATAGGCCTTTTCTCTACAAAACTGGTAACAAAAAACACCTTGGTGTCAATTAGAATTAGTTTAGTGAAGGCCTGGTCCAGATTGACAGATATTCGTATCTTGAATTGAGTCAGATAAGTCTTTAGAAAATTTAGAAAATAAGTAAAAGCCCAGTTTGAAGAAAAAAGACAGTTGTTCCTTAGTATTCTTTGCATTTTAATTCACTGGGGCTGATTTTGTAACAATAATTGTCTCTCCAAGCACAGTATATAATCTGTGTTTCCTCAAACACCTTTTACAGTAATTTATTTTGCTGTGCCCAATAGCATAAACAATTTCAGGTCAATTTTTTTTATTTGGGGTGCTCTTGTACCCCACAAAACAATGAAATAGTTTTGCTGAGTGCAATTATTTTGAGATGACATAATTTATTCATAATGAATAAATCCAAAATCTAAAGCCAAGTACTTCTTTAAGAAAAAATTAAAGGATATTCTCCCCATCACTCGCCCCCCACTTGAACATATTTTAACATGCCAAATAAGTTTATGGTAACATTCATTTTGAATGTGAATGGTTCATATTTCTGTGTCCACTGAGCTTACTTTCCTAGATGACAAAACATTTTATTTTAATAATGAACACATTCATGTAAACAGGTTTTTTAAAAAGAAAAATTATGGAATTATGCTGGTATAAGTGTGGCAGAACATGTACTCAGATAGGTTGCCCAGCAGCACATAGAGTAGGAAGCATCATTTTTGTTTTTTGAATTATTGTTATCTAATGATTCAACACCACAAAATGCAATTTAAAAAAAAATAGTTTTGTTTCCTCTGGCTCTAAGAATGGGTAAGGCCAGGTCTGAACAATGTATGATTTATGAGAAATTGTACATTGAGAAGTATTGTCCAGCACATTTTCCAGCCAATCAATAAAGCTGTTTTGCCACCTTCCCAGGACAAGAAAAATAAATTGTGAAGGATGTGACATGTCACTCTGCATGTCTTGATGTGTCATAAATCGTGCAGATTGACAACATGGAAGAGGAGGGATGCCTAGACAGCAACAATACATGTTGACCTCCATATCCACAGATTCAGTATCCATGGTTTCCCACTTACCCATGTCTGAAAAAATAGGTTCTCTCTAGGCATTTCTAGGCCCGCCAGTGCGATTCTATGGCCAACTTCTGATGTTAGTCTCATTGAAAATAATAGGGTTTCCTATTATCCATGGTTTAAGGTATCCACAGATGGGTTCTTGGAACATACCCCCCACAGATATGGGGATTGACCTATATCCTGTTCACCTTAGGGCCTCCACAAGTTGGAAATGACTTGAAGACACACAAAAACAACAAAGTGAGCAGAGAAGGTGGATGTGCCTCTAATCACAACAATACACAAAATAAGGAAATGGGGGATGGGTCTGTCAGAAAGGAGCTTTACTCCTCTCTTGGTAATGTTATCTCTGTATAGGAGTGGTGCCTTCAAAAGGGGCCCAGTTGTGTCCACACTATGGGGAATGCGTGTATGGCACCAGTCAGGAAATGAAGTGTTTATCAATCCTGACCCCTCCTATATTCATCTACAACTGTAGAATTCTGGTACTGATTGCTTAAGCCTCTGTCTACGAGCTGCCAATTGTCTTTCCTTTTGGACAAAACCTGTAAGTTATAATTCAGAGTTTTTAGCAGGTGGAAGCTGCAGTATAGGTAGTATATATAGCAATGGAATTTACTTTGGGGTAAACAGGTTTTATGATTGGGCTGGTAAAATTTCACTGAGCTTTTAAAAATGTGTTGTTTGGCAGAAACTGGTCTGCCATTTTTTGAGTGCACATTAATTTAAGCAATAGTAATTCAAGCCTGTCCAAAGGATATTACTGTAATTTTATAGGTTTAGTTTAGATCAGAATGTTCAGATATTCTGCTTTTGGCACAAATAACATATTTTCTTTAATGAAAAAGGCCGTGATAGCTCTGATCAAGAAAAAAAGGTCCACTGAGGAATGTTTCCCAGGATGTATGAGAGGGGGAGACAGAGTCCAAAATTCAGTGCACTGTTAGCACTACCTTGCTTTACCAGTGCAGTTGACTAGAACAGAAGCTACTTACCTGTTGTATTCATTGATAGGTGAGAGTCTGGCCAGAAGATTGGCTACTGAATCAACCCATCCCATCATTTGATTAACACCTAAGAATTACAAGAGACCTGTGATATTAATTCATCCATCATTCAACTGGAGCATTAACACACATAAAAGAACTTCTTTGCTGTAGGGATTATACCAAACTGAACCTACTGAGAAAAAGAAGCAGAATATGGTATGGCCCTTGGCATCTCCCGTGGTTTGGTTCCAAGACCCCCTGTGGATCCCAAAATCTGTGGATGCTCAAATCCCATAATATACAATGGCATAGTAAAATGGCATCCCTTATATAAAATGGCAAAAGCAAGGTTTGCTTTTTGGATTTTTTTTGTTTTTGGAATACTTTCAAGCTGTGGATGGTGGAATCCATAGATGCAGAATCCTTGGCTATAGAAGGTTGACTGTACAACATTGGCCCCTTTCAGTCTAGTTTACGGATGTGGTTTAGGGCTGAGGCTGCTTTGATAGCCCTGACTGGTGATATTCTCTAGATATACTAGACATATAAGCGGCTTTCAAAATCATAATAATGGTGTGATGGATTATGAATAATTAATAGTGTTCTGAATGAGTGTGTGGTGCACGGAAGTTTTCTGCTCCTAATCTCATCTGGGGATTCCAGTAGATAGTACACTAGAGAGGGTGCTTGGATGTTTCCTTGTAGAATCCTGTATGGATTAATCCTTTCTCCCAGCCCTTCTAACATCCACATGAAACCACTAGGAGAGATTGTTTGGAATTTTGGAATGAATCAGCTGTCCTGCTCTGTTTCTCTTTTGTATTGCAACAGGTGTAGTAGGTTTGAATCACTACCTGATTCAGTGGTCTCAGTGAAGTTAATTTGGAAAGTCAGTCCAGACAACCTAGTTACTCATGCACCGGTAGAAGTAATAAAAGGGCTCACGTCAAATTGCACCATACTTTTGGACACAATTCAATGTGATAATTATGATGTATGAAGCCCTAAATTGGTGATTCTTAACTTATTTTGGATGATGAACCCTTTAGCTATGGAACCCCTCATTAGAAAAATAGGTATAAACATACACGATGTGCTGACCCTGCTTAGCTTCCAAAATCATTTGGGATCAGGTGCTCCCAGGAATTGTGAAGATTATGAAGATGATTCTATATACAGTAGGACCCTGTATCCACTGATTCATTATCCACTGATTCAGTTATCCACAGTTTCGGTTTCAGCACAGCTACCATAGAGTCTTCCTAGAAAATGCATCATCTCTAGCCATTTTCTAGGTCCTCCAAGGCAACTCTGTGGTATTTTAAACCAGAAGTCCCATTATTATCAATGGTGTTCGCTATTATCCACGGATTTTGTTATCCACAAAACAAAACATTGGACCCAGAACCAATCCCCATGGATACGGGGTGGTGGTGGTCCTACTGTATTCTGCTATACCCAGGAATTATATTTGGAGAAATGTGTGTGCGCATATGTGCACACGCACACACACACCCCTCATGTACATTTTAGTGGAGTAAAACCTTGTCATATGAAAAAGATTTTGTTCTTTCCAAAAGGATGCTCTCCCAGATTTCTCTCTTTTATTTTGGGAAAAATGCTGTTGTGGAAATTCCCATCTCCCCACACCCATCCACTGGGCCTTCACTCATTTAGCCTTTGTGATACTTTTAGGCTGCAATACTGTGCCTACCTACCTATTCCCTCTTACCTAGTCATCTGTAGATTTACATTATTGATAGTTTACTGATGTTCTCTTTTATTCTGTTGGAGTGTTTATATCTGCTTATATAATTCTACATTGTTATTGTAGTTGTACAAGTCATTTCTGACATATGGTAGCCCTATCACAGGGTTTTCTTGGCAGAATTTGTTCAGAGAGAGTTTGCTCTTGTCTTCCTCTCAGGCTGAGAAAGTATGACTTGCCCACCACAGTCACCTAGTGACTTTCTATGGCTGAATGGAGATCTGAACCCAGGGTGCCGTTTACACAATGAAAATGTAGTGGGAAGAATTCGTGTCGAACCCTGGTTGTTTACACGTACATCAGGTCAGGCACGTGATTTTTGGAAGGGGGGCCACCTTTTATCCCACAACCTGTGGGACTTCCAGTCCCGCGGTTTGTGCTGGTTTTTAAAAAAGTCACGGGAGGATTCGGAAAATCAGAAATGTGAACAGCCTGGGACAAGCTATCTCGGTACTAGGTGATGACCAGAAATGGTGACTGGGGGCAGGCTCAGAGGTCAGCGACCAGAAAAGAAGGGGTCAGTCACCCGTTCAACAGATTCAGCCTCACCAGCTGAAAACAAAGGCATCTCTTCCAGCTGCACCAAGGTTTGTGTGTGTGTGTGCGTGTACTAAATCACCCTGTTCGATGGATTTCTACACTGCAAACCCTTCAGCTTTAACCTGTTCCTCAACTGCATGTTACAAAGAGATCGTGGGCAGAGGGCTGCCCATTCATTCCCTGCCTTGATCACCTCCCTGGGTCTGAACGGATAATCAAACATTCATCACCCCCCCCAAGGCACAGTAAAAAATGCCAGCATCTGAGTGGATGATCACACATTCATTCATCCCCCCCACAAGGCACAGTAAAAAATGCCAGCGTCTATGTCTTTCAAAATGCCTTGTGTGTCACTGGTTTGAACCCTTCACTCCACAGCTGCCTCTGCTTAAAGGGTTAACATTTTAAAGAGACAGGGCAATCGCAAGCACTCGGCTTGTACTGGCTTGGGCTGCATGGGCTCCAGTCCACTCGGCTTTTGATCTCCCACACACTCCCCAGCAACAACTGATTGCTCATTCCCCCACCCCCAGCCCCAGTTTAGCTGGCTTTACATGGTGTTCTTTCATTTCTAAAGGAAAGCACAGGGTTTAGCCACTGATCGTTCCTGTCTCCCCCGATTCCTTCCCCGATCCCCTCAGCGCCTCATCCCAAAAGCAACACTCTTTAACCCCCTCATTCCCAACCAGAAGCCTGAACAAACATTTGAGCCAGCCAATAGCATCACTCGTGGCGCAGAACTCTAAAGGAAGTACGTCACTGAGGTTGTGAAAACACGAGTAATCGCATCCTTGATTGACAGCGAAAAAAATAAATAAATCCTGGTATGCTAAACATGTGTAAACAGCAAAAGCATGGTATATAAGAATGCGGGATAAATGAAAAAATACAGGACCTCATGCCATGTAAATATTAATCACGGGATCTTCTGGAATTTCCTTAAGAGGGACAAAAATCGTTTAAACAGCGCAGGACGAATACGGGATCAGGAAGTCCCGGTATGCCCTGTGACAAAAATTGCAGTGTAACTGGGACCCTGGTCTCCAGAGTCAATCAGGGAGCAATGCTATGATCAAAATACATTTTAAAAAAAGAGAGAGAGAGGTGGTGGGTGGGAATGTATTTTAACATTTTCTTTTCTGTAGAGGAATAGAAGAGTGAGCCCCTGTACATTTCAGGGGGAAAGTTTCTTTTAAAACCTGTATGCCTATTACTCTGAATAAAGAATTGAAATAATATCAAAATAAAGTCAATACAAATGAGTACAAATGAGTATTTTTATACTACTGTAAGCTGCCCTATGTGGTAATGACCAAAAAGCCAAAAACTGGAGGACATCTAAAGAAATCCACAAATGAAAAGGAGACATGTCTCAGGATGCTCAGAAGAAAATGGCCATTTTCAAAAAAGCCTGATATGTTTTGGCCTCTGTATGACCTTTAGGCCTTCTTAAGGAGATCACTTTCAATCAAAGCTGCAGAAATTTATAAGCCAAGAAATCCTAAACAACCTTATTGGCAGAATTAATGCTGGCAGTAATGGGCAAGGTTGCATATATAGTACACTTTAAAATAAATAGGTATTTGGGAACAAGGTTGCCTGTCCAGGAATATCCCTGCCCCTGAAATTTCAGGACCAAAACCTGAGACCTGACGACCCTTTGTGATATCACAAGAGATGGGTCAGGTGATGCTAAGAAGGTGATGTTACAAAGGACAGCCTCTGGTTATGTCATTAAGCATTATCA
This sequence comes from Gambelia wislizenii, assembly GCA_030847615.1. NCBI lineage: Eukaryota > Metazoa > Chordata > Lepidosauria > Squamata > Crotaphytidae > Gambelia > Gambelia wislizenii. The sequence continues at coordinate 106,128,256 of JAUMIR010000004.1, forward strand.
ACTAAGTATCCACCACAGTTTTCAAGGCAGTACTCTCACCCTGAGATTTCCCCCCTCTACCCTGAGAACTGGAGAAGAAGATCTAGCCCTTAAACTCGGGGCTAGGCCCTGAGGTCTGGGAACCCTATTTGGAAACCAAGATGGTTTCAAGAAGCTATAACTGATAGCAGTTACAGCTGGACATAACTGTAGGGATCCAAGTTGGGAAAGACTGCTCTGAACCTTTGTAGAGGCTTGGTTTGGATTACCTGAGTAAGTGCTACCACATGTGCTTCTTTAGGTGCTTAGGTCCTGCATGAATTCTGTTGTAGATGACACCATTGTACAGAAGGTGTATTGTCATCACTTGGTTAACATAGGTTTCTTCAGTTTGATCCAATTCTTCTGGAATCTCCACTCGCTCAAGACTCACCAAATCAAAGAGTTTTTTCCATTGTGTGTGTGTGTGTTTGTGGGGGGGAGCTTTTAAAAGAGAACGCTTTTAATCTGTTAGTATGCTTTTTCATTTTTCATGTAAACTTTTCTTGCCGAAGTTCCGTTGCTTTTGTTCATGTATTGTTTTGTTTTGTTGTTTTTTGCTCTGAGAATTTTTAATTAAAAAGTAGATTATAAATTCCATATATATATATATATATATATATATATATGAGTGTCATCAAGAGTGGTATTGTTTTGGTTTTGGCTTGAACAGAAGACTTCAGTTTTGGAGTAGAAGGTGTTGAATACTAATAAAGCAAGGAAATGAAAGAGTTTTGGTGGTCAATCAGGGAGCAACGCGATGACCAAAATACATTTTAAAAAGAGAGAGAGAGAGGCAGTGGGTGGGAATGTATTTTAACATTTTCTTTTTTGTAGAGGAATAAAAGAGCGAACCCCTGTACATTTCAGGGGGAAAGTTTCTTTTAAAACCTGTATGTCTATTACTCTGAATTAAATGTCTGCTCAAGAGTCTAGGAAAAGCTTCCTGGGAAGAGCAAAACAATCCAAGCCATATGTATTGGGCAGTTTGCCAATATGCCTAAGCCACCTGGCTATGTACGCAGCCAAGTATGCCATTCTGACTAGCCAGCTTTAACCTTCAGGCAGCTTTTTTCTTTTTCTTTTTTTCTTTTTTTAAAAAAGCTTTTACAAAGCTCTAAAGACCTCTCTGCACTACATCCCATGTCGCCACTGCCAGTAGTTTGTGCACATTCAGACAGACTCTGTAGTTTGTAATGGCCAGACAGCTCTCAGCACCCATTCTGAATGTGTTTCTTTTGTCTGGAGAGCAGTTCAGTTGTGTTGAATCAGGGCCATAACGTGAGTCTGGAGATAGCAGACTGAAACCTTTACCCATATGCTGCAGTTAGACACATTGACTGACAAGCCACAATTTTATACCCAAGGTTGTAAAGATAGTATGTTGTAAGTAGTGCCTACCAAAGATTTTTGTTTGTCTCTTACATTATGGAATATTTGCTTGCGCATTCTGGAAGTGGCAAACCACTGAAATGTAACTTTAGCATTTATGCCATATAGATGGCTCAGTGATACTGACTGATTTTTAAAAATCTGCTTTCATTTTAATTTACAGTGTGAGTTGTTTTTGAGGACAAAGCCAGGAACTGGAACAAAAATTCAGTTCAGCAAGTATTTGATAAAATACAGCAGTGGTAGATGGCTGAAACAAGTGGGAATAATAGTTTGTCATTTTTGTGCAAGGCTATATACTACAGAATGCTTTCGCAGATCTTTTCTCTTTTATCCAGGCAGCAGTGTCCTGGAATAAAAGCAGCATTTCTTCCATTTTATTGATAGGTAATGGGGACTGAACATTGGGAAGCATACTTCTGTATGGTCAGTTAGTGGGTTGATAGCTCTGCTTGCATGGAAGAATTTTCTTTTTCTGTAGTATCTTATTTTATGGGCTTTTACTGCAGGATAAAGAGAAATGTGGCCTGTGAAGCTTCTCCCAATAGGCTATTTGTCTTGTACTTAACCTGTTGAAGTGTGGTAGAAGGTGATGTAGCAAGCAACTGACTTTGCAAGGAACTGACTTTGCCAGCTCCTGAATCTTAAGTTGAGCAGCTGGCTGCAAATGTAGGTCTGGTTTCATACCTTGTAACAGCCACCTGATGTGGAAAGAATGAAGTGTTTCACATCAGGGAGATAAGTATTATCACTAATGAATATTTGTGGATGTGTAAAAGTGGCAGGTAAAAAATTAGCAGTCTTGGTTTTATTCTAAGATATAAACCCTGCATGTTCTTCCTCTGTCCCAGAATAACTACAGAATCTCATCAAACGCCCATTAATGCCCACTCGTGATTTTCCTCCTACCATCACATTGTCGTTGGTTACACAATGTTGCCAGATTTTTCAAACAGATTCTTTTAGTCATCATTTTTCAACCTTGGTTCTCCGGAACAAATTGAATTACAGTACCCATTTCCATCATGAACAGTGGTTGTGGATGATAAGAACTGTAGTCAAACAACCATTTGGTGACCCAAGATTAAAAAGGCTGTTTTCTATTCTCTTTTGCTTTCATGTACTTCTAAAAAGATAGCTAACAAGCTCAGGATTCTTCAAGCCATACATATGTTCATAGATAAGTTTCATGTTTTTATGGACAGAAGCTCATTTCTTTTTAATGTTAGGCAAAATGGGATAACAAATATTTTCCTCCTATCACTGACTTGGTAGCACTGAGGGAAAATCTTCTTTGGCTGATTTTTGCCTTTTATGGAGCATCCTCCATCCATTAAAGAGATAGCTTAGGTCATGATTTCCTTAGGATTTTTTTTAAAATGGAAAAGATTCCAACAAATGATTTTTGCTTTGCTTCGTTCACTGTGAAATATTTGCATATGGTTTTGATAGGATTGTTCCCTCACCACTTTTCTTTATGTAAATACAAAATGTGCCTTTTGTTTTATCAGTGCTATCCTTGCTAAAATTGTAAATGGCTTTATCTGTTGTCTGTCTGTCTCTCCATCTCTCTCTCTCTTTATCTATCTATCTATCTATCATCTAATTTTGCTTGCCTCACTGTGAAATAAAAGCAGAAGGGACTGGAAATACCCAAGGAATCCAATGTAAAATAGAGAGACATTGTCTCAGCATGTGTAAAAGAGGATTTTATTTCTCAAAAATCCCCCAAAGTATTTCAGTTGAAAAATATTAGTGAGGCCTTATTCAGAGGCTGTTAAAATAAAACGTGGGGGGAAACCATGAAAATCTAAACTTTCAAGTAGATGGCTAAACTCCAAGGCTCCTTTTAGACCTTGAGGGATTAGAACACCAACTCTCAGTATCCATCTGTTTCCTCTCTCAAGAAGGTTTTGTTATTCTGACAGGCCACTAAACTGATTTTCAAATTGTTTAGTATTTACTTATTAGTTTGCTAATTTAATATAATATTTCTTAATTGACATATTTTATATATAATTTAATATGAGCTGTGTATGTGTGTGTATGGATTCAGTTTTTACCTTCTCTGAAAATGTTACTACATATGTATCTTCTCTCCCTTTTCTTTTAATAGCTCCTGAAGAAGGCCATCCAAGTATTTTTTGGCCAAAACATGTTGGGGTATTTTGAGAAATAAAATTTCTTTTACACAGCCTCTCTCCATCCCCTTCCTTCCCTCCCTGCCCCCTTCCCCTCTCCCCCTCTCTGTCCTCAATTGGATTCACTGTGAAATGGACATTTTCCAGCCATTGTTTATTTTTATTCTAGGTGGTGGACCAAGACCTATTTCATACAGTCCCACCAATTCTCTCTATCAAAAAGGTTGATAATGTGACTCTCTCCTAATTTAAGCAGAAACACGAGAGGTTCCTTGTTGCCTTTTTCAAACCACTAGCAATTGGGACATACCACTTAAGGTAACATAAGGTTGTGTGTGTGTGTGTGTGTGTGTGAGAGAGAGAGAGAGAGAGAGAGAGAGCAGGTGCAAATTTCAGGTTGTTCATCAGGGTATTTCTGAAAGCGAAGGTGGCTAGCTGTGCTCCAAACATATTTGACGTAAAACTGACTGACAAAAAAAGGAAAGAAAAAAGAATTCTGGTCTTATTTTGGGGTGAATTCACCAATGAATATGAACTAATGCTTTTGAAATTAATCCCTGCCCCCTGTCAAAGGTATCTTCATTCCCAGGCTTTTGTCTTTAGTCCTGGGCTGTCTTATTTGATTATTTTTGAATATTAATATACCTTGCATATTTAAAAGTAGTAATTTTTAATATTGCTTAGAGATTATATTTCAATTTGAATTTCAGAAATGCTTTCATCTGTGTTGTGGGTTATTTAGATCTCAGTTTTATGTATATCTCCAGCTGTGGAGCAGTGTTTAGTTATTAGATCTTGATAAGTGGATTTTCAGATATAAAAATTAGATAACATGCCAATCACCGTACCTAAATTTGCCTTGGATAACTTTGAAGGAATTCAGAAAGTTTGTAAACGGAACTTGAATTAAAGACTGTAACTAAAATCTCATAACAGCTTTTTAGCCGAAAAGCAATTTCAGGAAGAGGAAAAGGTTGCATAACCCTTCCAATATCCATAGTTTTTCTTCAAATCACTGTCAGGGTTGCTTTCCTTTTCTCGGGTTCCAAGTTTGTGTTTCTGAATGCATGACTGTGTCTCTGCCTTTTGGCAGACACAAAGCTCCTTCATGAGTGAACGGCAAAGGGTGTCCTGAGAAGCCAGGAAAAACCATCCACTTCTATATTGCTTCCCACTTCAAGAACACACTTCAAGAGCAGCACATAATAACAAGTATCTATGTATGCTACTAAAACATAAAATCAGCTGGGCATTAGGGGCACTATAGAAATCTGGCCACTCTGATGTGTGAAACATAGTAAGGTAGTAAGTGTATTAAAAATATCCCTTACCCCAAATGATAGGCATAAAGCTAAAACATTAAAATAGTAAGTATCCAAAAGATGGCCTAAATATACCCTAAAGGCACCAGATCCTGTCTGATCTTGGAAACTAAATAGGGTCAGCTCTAGTTAGTACTTGGATGGGAGACTACCAACACATATCAAGCTATAATTTAGGAAGGAACTGGCAAAACCACCTCTGAGTATTCCTTGTCTAAGAAAGCCCTATGAAATTGCATACATCGAAAGGTAATTTGAAGGCATGTGCACGCACACACACACACACACACACACACAAGATGAAGACATTATACAGTGTAGCTGATGAAAGAATAAACATAAAGGGATAGAATAAACATAAGGAATAGCAGAACAAAAAGTTTGAATTTTTTTTGTGTACTAGAATAATGGCATGCTTCGAGCTTTATTCAGACACAAAATGCAGCAAGTGAATTGTTTTAATACTGATGATTCAACATAATTTTGTCATAGAGATTGTTTAATATGAAACAAATCAGCTTTTTTTTTTAGTTACCTATAGCGGTTTCCTTAAAGTGTCTGTTTACAGTGTATAAATTATGTTGAAGGATTTGCACCCCAATCATACCCTTAGAAATAAGAAAACAGTATTTATCTGGTTGTGCAATATGGAACTCGTATTCTTTCTTGCATTTTGAATACTGGCCAAGCTATTTCAAACTCAGATCTCAAAACATTGTGATAGAAATGTATTTGTATTTGTTCTTAAATTATGAAGGAATGAAAACTTGCAGCATTTTCTTTTTCACTGTCACTTTGATCTTTGGGTGGGAGGAGGTCTTACTTGCCCTTTCACAAATATCGGTATATAGTTATTAACCCTGCCATTCTTTCAGTAAAAACCTACCCAGAGCAACTGATTTTTTACTAAGGGTTGGGGAAACAATTAGTACATCAATGGACCATATCATTATCTACCCTCACAGAGGGATGCTGGGATTGCTGCTCCCCAGAGTTTGAAAAAGTTAATTTTTTGAACTACAAATCCCAGATTCCCACATCAGCATGGACTACAGTGGGATTCTGGGTATTTTATACTTCATGTTTTTCTACCCCACTGTTCATAGTCATGCCCAGTAGTCATTGCTGTGTTACTCTTGAAGCTGTACCATAGCTCAGCACCAAAGCTATTGGATGAAACCCCCCACCCACACCTCTCTCACACACTCTTTAAAGCATCCAGTCTTATAAAAATCTCAGAAGACTAGTCTTTCAGTCACTTGTGCTGTGGCATCATTGCTTAACTTTCTGAATCCCCCCACTCACTCAAATACAAAAGTGACTTTTTAAAATCTAAACTCTTTTTGAAAACTTAGTTTAGCATTTGCTTATCGGAAATAGCAGTTTGGTAACAGCTAATATAGAAAAGTCAGATGCATTCAAAGAGATTTGAAACACGAAGAAGTTTATTTGTACTGTTTTGAAGTCCCACTATCTTTTACTATAAAGAAGCTTCTCTCAGGACCTCCACTCTTCACAATGGATTTTGTTGGCTAATCAGACCTCCTACAGAATATCTACCTTCAGCTTGAATTATCTTGTGCAGACATTCTGGCGAGCTGCAACATAAACTTCTGATGGCTTTAGCCTTAGAAGACCCGAGTTTGGGAGCCAGTAAGTTAGAGACAAGAGCAGGGGAAAGAAATCTTATCTTTTCTGGGGCCTTTTCCTTCTTGGTTTCCCGTGCAGAAATCAATATATGTGATCAATAGTTGGTTTTGAGTTGTTCACTACATGCTGAAGTTTTTTCAGATGTAAACCATGAGTGTCTGGGTATCAGACATTATAATGTGTAAAAGGAGGTCTGATAGCTGCTACAGTCATCCCAAGTTACCGTACATTTTATTTCCAGTGACAGGCTCTGTAAGGTGAGAAGGCAAGAAACCCAACATTTCTAAGTCCAGATCAATTTGACCGTTGCAATAGTTGAGGAACAGAGTTGTTTAAATAGTTGAAGGTAGCATTAATTCAAAGATGGTATGGTTACTTTTCAGACAACTTTATGAAGTTAATTTTGTCATTTCCCCCCATTTTCTCCAACAACCAGTACTGACATGGTATAAAAAATTAACATCTGGATAAACAGAAAATCCTGCACTTCCTCTTTTAACATTTGAATTACACTGACATAGTGTAACTATACATTTAGTTTTGTTGAACAGTCATTAATGGTCCTGTCTACATGATTTAAATAATACATACGGCGTGCAGAAGTTCGCGCTTCGGTACACACGGCTGTTCGGATTCACACGCATCCAAAAGAGGGGGGGCAGTTTTCCACCTTGAAATACGCACACGCGGCATTCGGGAGGGAAAGCGGATCACGATGAGTAATCCGTACGCCGTTCGGATGGCTGATGAGTCTGTACGGTCCGTTCGCACACATACGAACAGGCTGTGTAATCTGATTGGCTGGCCGAGTAGAGGGGGCGGGGCTAGCATGGAGGGGAATTGGGAGCGGACACCATGTTGGATTCCTGGCTAGCGAGAGTCCTGTAAGTATGTGAATAATACATTTATTTATTTTTATTTTATATTGTAAATAGGGAAAACCGACTGTCCGCAAAGCAGGAACCTTTTAAAAAAAAAGTGGTGGGAGATTTTAAACTGCCGCTTGGCTTGCTTGCTCCAGCCAGCTTGGGGAAGAGGGAGTCATACAGAGTTTAGGGGGGGTAAAAAATCGTGTGGGCGGTTCATATGCATACAAACGACAGCCTATTCGTATTTTTTACCCCCCAAACAGATTTTTTTATGATCGTATAGATGCACCCAATATATTCAGATAGATAGATAGTCATGAGTGGAAACCCACAAAAAATGCAGGGCAGGTTTAAGGAATTTTGGCCCTCCCCTGCAATGCTTTATTTGGGGGGGCCCATATGTTTATCTCAGGTCAATGTAACCTAACCTATTCACAGTACAGGATGTTCAGATTACAGTAGGATCCCTGTATCCATGGATTCATTATCCATGGGACACAAAACAGCACACCTACCATAGAGTCTTCCTAGAAAATGTGTCCTCTCTAGCCATTTTCTAGGTCCCCCAAGGCAACTCTATGGTATTTTAAACCAGAAGTCCCATTATTTTCAATGGTGTTCACTATTATCCACAGTTTTCAGTATCCACACACCCCAGAATCAATCCCCAGCGGATAAGGGGGGGGGGGCTACTGTATTCCATAATTTGCCACCAATATTTGGTTTAAAAACTATATTATAGGCACTAACATAATGTTTTTGTTTATTAACAGTTAACATAATGGTGTAGATCTCAAAGAAAAGAGTAGACTATAAGCTGAACATGAGTTAGCAGTGTGATGCAGCAGCAAAAAAGCCAATGCAATTCTAGGCTGCATTAATAGGAGTATAGTGTCTAGATCAAGGGAAGTAATAGTACCACTCCATTCTGCTTTGGTCAGACCTCACCTGGAATACTGTTTCCAGTTCTGGGCAGGGCCAGTTTAAGGAATTTTGGGGGGCCCTGCAATGCTTTATTTTGGGGCCCCATATGTTTATTTCAGGTCAATGTAAACTAACCTATTCACAGTACAGGATGTTCAGATTACAGAGGACCCCTGTATCCATGGATTCATTATCCATGGGACACAAAACAGCATATCTACCATGGAGTTTTCCTAGAAAATGTGTCCTCCCTAGCCATTTTCTAGGCCCTCCAAGGCAACTCTATGGTATTTTAAACCAGAAGTCCCATTATTTTCAGTGGTGTTCACTATTATCCACAGTTTTCAGAATCCATGCCTGCACAGAACCAATCCCCAGTGGATAAGGGGGGGGGGGTACTGTATTACATAATTTACCACCAATAATTTAGTTTAAAAACTATATTATAGGCACTAACAAAATATTTTTTGTTAATTAGCAATTAACATAATGGTGTAGATTTCCTTAAAAAAAAAGAAAGTAGACTACAAACTAAACATGAGTTAGCAGTGTGATGAAGCAGCAAAAAATGCCAATGCGATCCTAGGCTGCATTAATAGGAGTATAGTGTTTAGATCAAGGGAAGTAATAGTTCTGGGCACCACAATTCAGGAAGGATATTGAAAAGCTGGAATGTGTCCAGAGGAGGGCAACCAATATGGTGGGAGGTCTGGAAGCCATTATGCCCTATGAGGAGCAACTTAGGGAACTAGGTATGTTTAGTCTGGAGAAGAGAAGGTTGAGAGGTGACATGAGAGCCATGTTTAAATATTTGAAGAGATGTCATACTGAGGATGGAGCAAGCTTGTTTTCTGCTGCTCCAGAGACTAGGACATGGAGGAAAGGGTTCAAACTCCAGGAAAAGAGATTCCACCTAAACATTAGGAAGAAGTTACTGATGGTAAGAGTTGTTTCTATAGTGGAATACGCTGCCTGGGAGTGTGGTGGAGTCTGCTTCTTCAGAGGTTTTTAAGAGAGGCTGGATGGCCATCTGTCGTAAGGGCTTTGATTGTGTGTTCCTGCAGGGCAGAAGCCGATCGGATGGGATGGCTGTTGGGGTCACTTCCAGCCCCATGATTCTATGATTCTAGGCTGCATTCAGAGCCCGGGAAAGTTACTTTTGGATTACACCTCTCAGAATCCCCCTGCCAGCACCTTTCTCAAGGTCTGGTTGCATTTTTCCATTTCCAGCATTCTCTAGCCCAGTGGTTCTTAACTTGGGGTCTGCAATGTCCTTACAGGGGGTCCACATAGGTTTGAAGGCTGTTTGGCCCACCTCCTCCCTGTAGTGGAACAGCCATGTGAGAGGAACCAAGGCAAAGGCTGGCTGGCTTGGCCTGTATATTGCCATTCAGTCCACTCCAGCCACAAACATGCAGGAAGAAGCAAGAGTGCCTCTGAGAGAAAGTTGAATGGATGGTGTAATTATATTGTTGTTGTTAGCTATTATTATTAGGGTTTTAAATCTTGAATTAAGTCTTGGGGCAACAAAAGATATTTAAAGGGGGTCCCTGGTAAAGAAAAAGTTAAGAACCACTGCTTAGCCCAATGGCTCTCACATAGCACTAATGGGATACTGGTGTTTTAGTGATAACAATAAAACCATTGTTCCCAGTAATATTACTCCAAATTTTTATTTATATTCTTTATATTCTTCTGTTAAAAGAACCAGAGTGTTGTAGAAGTTTCATCATTGTCTTATGACTGTGGAGACCAGGGTTTGAATCCTTACTCAGCCATGAATGCCCACTGGCTGACCTTGGGCAAGTCACACTCTCTCAGCCTCAAATAAAGTCAAAGGCAGACCCCCTTTGAACAAACCTTACCTAGAAAACCCCATGATATGTTTTCCATAGCCAGACATGATTTGAAGGTGCATAGGCAAACACACAATTTCTTTTGCAGGTTGAACTCAGTTGGCAGCAAGGAGAGGAAGCTGAAGAAGACCAAGGGGGAAAGGGAGGGAGGAAGGGGAGAGAAGAGCAGGTTAAGAGCAGCTGGAAAGACTGGAGGCGATTTATGTGGAAGTTAGGAAAGGCAAGACAGAAAGGGTGGATAAAAGGAAAGAAAGAAAGAAAGAAAGAAAGAAAGAAAGAAGCCTTTTCTGAAGATAGAGCAGGGGAGAACAAGAGATGACCCCCCCACTCTCTCTCTCTCTCTCTCTCTCTCTCTCTCTCTCTCTCTCACACACACACACACACACACACACACATACACCCCTCTCTGACTTGCCTTTGACGATGATCTTGGGAGGAGGGGGGAGAGAACAACAAACTCCCTTCAGGATCAGCCACCCAAAGAAAGCTCCGTTTTTCTCTTTCTCTTTTGCTTTTCTAGTTTGGGAGGTGCTCCTTGTTGTTTTTAAAAGCCAGCAGGGGTTTTTTCCAGGAGGAGGGTTAGGTCCAGATGGGGCCCCCTGCTGGTGTCCCCCCCCCCCCCGCAGATGCTGATTTGGCAGTATGGTTAAGACGGCCCTGGTTCTGGGCACCACAATTCAAGAAAGATACTGAGAAGAATGGTGGGAGGTCTGGAAGCCATGCCCTATGAGGAGTGGCTATGGGAGCTGGGTCTGTTTAACCTGGAGAAGAGAAGGTTGAGAGGTGACATGATAGCCTTGTTTAAATATTTGAAGGGATGTCATCCTGAGGGTGGAGCAAGCTTGTTTTCTGCTGCTCCAGAGACTAGGACACGGAGCAATGGGTTCAAACTACAGGAAAAGAGAGTCCACCTAAACATTAGGAAGAACTTCCTGACAGTAATAACTGCTCAGAAGTGGAATACACTGCCTCGGAGTGTGGTGGACTCTCCTTCTTTGGATGTTTTTAAGCAGAGGCTCAATGGCCATCTGTTGTGAGAGCTTTCATTATGTGTTCCTGCAGGGCAGAAGCCAATTGGATGGGATGGCTGTTGGGGTCCTTTCCAGCCCTATGATTCTATGATTCTAGGCTGCATTCAGAGCCAGGGAAAGTTACTTTTGGATCACACTTCCCAGAATTCCCGTGCCAGCACCCTTTTCAAGGTCTGGTTGCATTGTTCTTTTTTCATCATTCTTAACCTGTGATATTCAAGCCCTTTAGCGATCTCCTGGCATCATTATAACACCATATTTAGGTCGTCTGATAATCTCCTAATTTCAGTGGATCTGCTGTAATCATTACTAAGTTTGAATCCAACTCATTGTGAATCTAAGTGTTCAGGATTTCTAGATAAAGAGAATTGGGTAATGAAGGTTATTCAACATGTCTGTGATTTTCTGTGCATTTTATTTTTACAATGGGAAACTTGCAACAAAATATTTCTGGTTGCATGCAAATAGTTAAAACATATTAACCAAACTCAGAACTGGATTGACTTTGGGTTTTTTTAAAAAAAAACCTGGATTTTTCTTTTTCTTTTTTTACTAGAATTCCTGTGGTCTGCCAATCTGTTTTTAAGAGTGCACATTGATGTTCTCTTAGCAGTTAAAGCATAGCTCACTTCTGTTAAGTGCTCTTGAATACAACCTCTTGCTGGAGAACATAAAAAGTGATGTGCTGGATTCCAGCTAGTTTTTAGCATTCTTTGTAAGCATTCCAGCAGCCAGTAAACACTAGGTGGTCCACTAGTGGATTGTAGATAACCATTTACCTGCTTCTAGACTATATTATGAATGAAAGTTCACACAAGAAATGGAAAATACATAATATTTTCAAGGACCTAAATGTCATTAATATCCAATCTAAAGGACAGTTCAGATCACAGCAAACGGGTTATTTCAAATTCAAGAGTTTCCTGTGGTATGCTTAACAATGCAAAAAAAGATGACAACCATAATTGCAAAAATCAGGTTTTGGATTTAAATTCAGAAAGACAAAGGAAAATTGTCACTTTTTAAATATTTTGGGCATTGTACATCAGCAATACCATTAAGCTTCAATGTGCACACTTAAAGCAAGTATCTGAACTCAGCACACTTTCAGGTATCAATCATGATGTATTAATTGGAAGGATTTGGTCTAATCTCATAAAGAAACAGGCAAACTTGGCTTTCCTCTAAAGTAAGAATACATCACTCATGCCATCCATTACTGTGCTATAATTATGGTAAGTGAAGCAGAGCAGAATCGATGGAGCAATTTATCAATGCATTCCAAACTTGTATAGCACAGTTGACGTCATGCAATTGCAGATACTGTCCCTCAATCTATAAATATCCAACAGTCCGGATGTTATTCCTATCTATTTCATTTTAATATATTCTCATGAAATGTAATTACCATTCACTGTGGGATTTTACTTAATTAACTGGTTTATTTTCAGATTTCTAAAGTTTATTTTTAATGTTAAGAGAAGAGAGTTAAAATGCCACTTCTGGCATGTTTCCAGCTTATAAAAAAACCTGTATCCCAAATTTTGTATCTTAACCTATTGCAGTGATTGGGAATTTTTTTTTTATCACCATCACTGTAATTAGGAGTGCAACCTAAGATTTCCTGCAGGATTAAACATTGTCAGGATCCTTTTGGAGGTTATGCCAATGTAAGTACTTTTTAAGACATTTCAGAAGGTGGTATACACTTCCTTATTGCATAGTGTTTTCATTCCAGTTGTACAACTGCCTGAAGGCTCTTGAGTACATCTCTGTTTCTGATCCAAGTGTCCACTGATTGGCTAGGATGTATGAGAAAGAGTAGTGGGACAGACAGGTCCCTCATTCTTTCACCCAGTTGGCTGCTGTTTCTGTCCAAGACCTTTTGCATAACTACAATGGTGAAACTTTGTGCTCTGCTAGCATTAAATAGAATCTTGCCCTAAATATGTGAAATGGAAGTTAGATATCTTTTCTGTACACTTTGGCTTTGGCCCCATAATTCCACGGCTCACAAGACACAGGTGAGTCTTTTGTGTGTTGTTAGTTTAGCACTTAAATATTATCAGAAATAAAGTCTTGGGAACCATAGCTGTGTCTAGAGAGGCCCAGCTCAGCTTAGTTAGATTATTTATCACTGTGTTGTCCAATCAGTGTGTTCCCAAACAAACCACATCCCAAAAAGTACACAAGAATGAGAAAGAAGGAGGATTGGTTTGAGCAATCCTATCTTGTCTTAATAAGCTGAGATAAACCCAGGCCTTCTGCATGCATACTTTATTCTTGCCCTGGCCTTTCCTTCCCTCCTGCTTGATGCACTCTTTTACATCTCAGCCAAGCAACTGTGGTTGCCAGGTTCAGAAAGGATCATAATCTTCAAGTTTGATTTCAAATTGTTTTAAGATCCTGACCTGTTCTCAACTTCTATGGGGACATAAGAAAGTATGGAGAGCTGGCATGGTGTAGTGTTGAGCATTGGACTATCACTCTGGAGACTAGGGTTCAAATTCCTGCTCAGCCACAGAAACCTGCTGGGTGACCTTGGCAAAGTCACACACTCTCAGCCTCAGAGGAAGGCAAAGGCAAAGCCCCTCTGAATAAATATTGCTAAGAAACTCCAGTGATAGGTTTGCCATAGGTTGGAAATGACTTGAAGGCACACAGCAATGGTTACCTGAAGACTTCCAGGTTAATTTCAACAAACAGATGTAATTTCAACAAACAGATGAAAAGATGAAAAGGGGCTATATACATGGGTATAATATAATGTGTTCCTACCTTGGTCTGTGAAGCCAGGCTACAGCCATCTGAACCAGAACATAGAATAGGTTCTAGCAGAATTACTAGTCTTCTGCATACATTGCACAATGTAATTACTTCAACAAACCTTTTCTGTATATTTTAGAAGACATGGCATTTAAGTACCATCTATGTATTTGTTTCATGCTAATTGGCTGTTATAGATTAAAAAAAGGCAAATATAAACTTTAAATAGCAAAATTTAATAGCTCATTTATCCACTCCTGAATGAGTGACATTGTAATAGTAAAACTAGAATAGAATGCTGTAAAATAAAAAGTATTGACTATATTTGCCTTTGATTATTTTATAGCATAGGACTACTAGGCTTGCCAGTCTACGCATCTCATTCCCTCAGATTTCAGAGTTAAAACCTGAGATCAAGGAGTGGGGTCCTGTGATAATTAGATATTATAGTGGATAGGTCCTTGTTATATGACAGAGGCAGGGAGGCAGAAAGAACTGCTTTTAGGTCATTTGATTGTGGAAAAGGGCAGCAGGACAATTGGACCAAAATTTGGGTAAAACCCAGGTAACCAGGTAATGATGCAACCCAGAGCTGGGGGAAATCCCAAGCATTTTTACATCACTAGAAAGGCTGCAAAATGTACCTTGCCAGTGCTGCCATTCCCACTAGGACTCACATCCCATGGGGCCCTGTCTATAGCACAAATGATACATGGGAAATTTGTCCGTGTCCAACCCTGCTGCTTGGTTTTTTGGAAGGCCCATTGCTAAATCCCAGGGAGTTTTTTTTCCTCTCAGGTGCTAAGCCACTTGCTGCAAAGGCCTATACGAGAAGAATGCTCATGAATCACATTTCTGGCATTCCTTTCTGTGGCTTGTTCCTAATGGCACAATGGATCCAATGCACCTATCCACCACCCATCTACCCATTTCCCTCTCCTCATCCCTGGCTATTTGGTGCATTAATGTTGCACAAACACTACACCAACATGTGAAGTCAAGGGGTTTCACGACAGGCATCCATAGATTTCCCTTGTTTTTTTCTGGGCTGTGAGGCCATGTTCTGGAAGAGTTTACTTCTGTCGTTTTCCCTGCATCTGTGGCTGGCATCTTCAGATGATAAGGAAACACAACCTCCAAATGATATATAGACCAACCAAGAAAATCCAAGAAATGCTACGCTCAGTGAAGGACAAAAGCGACCCTATCACGGCTGCAGGAGTTTACCACATACTATGCAGCTGTGGACTAGTTTACATAGGGACCACTAAATACAGTGTGCTAACATGAATCAAGGAACATGAAAGACACTGTAGACTGGGCCAGCCAGAAAAATCAGCAGTAGCAGAACATGTTATAAACCAACCTGGACACAAAATGTTATTTAAAAACACAGAAATTCTGGACCAGGCCAACAACTATCAAGTCAGAATGCACAGAGAATCTATTGAAATCCACAAACACCTGGACAACTTCAACAGGAAAGAAGAAACCCTAAAAATAAACAAAATCTGGCTTCCAGTTTTGAAAAACAATAGAATCAAAACTCAACACTTGCAAATGAATTCCACCCAGGGACAGGGGGATTTCCAGCAGATAATGGGCCATCAACCAACCATTAGCCAAACAGACACTAATCCTCCTTGCATATCTACACCCAGAAACTAACCATTCAAATACACAAATTTATATATACTCCCCAACAGGGATTCACACCATATAAACTCCACACACACTCCTGCTCAACCATTCTCTGAAGATGCCAGCCACAGATGCAGGTGAAACGGCAGAAGTAAACTCTTCCAGGACACGGCCTCACAGCCCAGAAAAAAACAAGGAAAAACTACACCAGCACTTGAGCCAGAGAGTCCTGACCCCAGCTGAGAATGAGTATCCAGGCTTTAAAGCTACCTCATGTACAGTCATCAGCCTTCCTCCTTTTCCATTGTCACCCACCTTGAAATTAGCTCCATCTGGAGACCTGGAAAAGAACAAGAATTCACTGAAACTGTCCAACACCCTGAGACCTGGCAACTCTAAATTCCTTGTAGAATTAATTGCCTCTTTGCTTAATTATTATGCAGTTCCTGTACTGGAATCTGTTTGGCTCTTTCATTTCTATTTCAAAATATTATAATAAAATGTATCTGCCTGTATCTGAACCCCAAACTGCAGTGTGTTGGTCAATCAATAGAGTGTTTGACTGCCTAAGTCCCATTTCAGCACTGAGCCATTGAGGGCTGTGAAAATGATTATAAAGTGTCAATCCTGTATGCTGAAGTATATAAGGTTGGAAATATTTTTTAAAATAAATAAATAAATAAAAACTAAGTAACTCATCTCATGGTCTGAACAGACAATTTCCAAACACAGAAAACCTGCTGTATTTGCTGCTACTGGATACTGTAATGGATGGGGATCATATGCTGATGAACATTCCCAGCATCACTGCAATCCTGGCTGGTGTTTTCTGCAGTCAGTTTTTGTTTCAGCTCGTGGAAAGAACAAAAAGAGGAGTATAGGAACCAGAAATCTTGTAAGCTGTAGCCCTATTCTGACATTCAGCTTCAACAGGGTATTTCTGTATATGAATGTAGTGCAGGGTGTGTTGTATACACATTGAGTGGGAACATCTTGAGAGAAGTCCAGGGCATATTAAGTGGGAGGGTCTGAAAGGGCATTCTGTTACCATGTCTCACACCCTCCTCCCTATAAATATTGCATAACTGACAATAATAAAACACTTCACGATGTCTAGTAGACTAGGGTGGACCCAGAGTGAGGTCAGACGGAAATTACCAAACTTCAAAGAAGGTGTTGTGGAAAAGTACTGGCAACCACACCCCACCCAAGTTAGGGTTAAGTGAACTCCCTAGTAAACAGAGCCATCAAGGTGGAATGTGCTAATCCCCTCTTGGGCACTCATAGCAATGAGTTATATAGGAAACAAACAGTGACTGAAACTCCCATTATCCCCAAGAAAAGCCCTTCCTTGCATCTTTCCTATCCCACAATAAGGAGTTTGTCATAAACCCATCAACTGTAATGTCTCAGTCATTAACGACAGTTAGTAAAGTAGTGGTTTCCTTTGTTTAACTGTCGGAAACCCATCTAAGCTTTGTTTTAAGCTCAAACACCCCTTCAGGACACAAAATACAGTATAATTATTAGTCCCCAGACAATGGCTAAATATGTGCTACAGTTCGATGTCGACACTCTGATGGATTGCTGTACCACCTGCAGCTCCAAGTCTGAGTCTTCTTTGCTACCTGAAACTCTGCTCTTCAGGACTGGTAATTATTGCCCATACTTCTGAAATCTATTCCTCTATCCAACCTTTCCGCCTTAACTCTTCATTAGCCAAGTGTGGTTCTTATGAGCCTGTGTGCATGTGTGAATGTTCCCATGTTATTTTCCAATAAAAATAATTTTATTTTACTTTAACCCAGAGTCTCTACAGTAAGTACTGGTATACACAGGTGTACAAGGTCCCATAAGTCACGCCCATCCATTTGAGCTATAATAATTTCCCCAACTAATAGCATAATTTTAGTGTCATGAGTGGGTCCTCCCTAGGTCCACACCAATTCGGGTAACAAATCTCTTGAACATGAGTACAAATCTTTAGAGTAGGAGTAGACCTAGTGCAGCCCATGGAATATGTGTAGTTCCAGGACTCCACTTTTATGGCTCCTGAAGAGCCCCCACCCACCCCTGTAAGCACTCTAGTTCCCCCATTTTTCTTTAAACTGGCAGTTTTCAGGCAATTTGTGCCCCAAAATCATGCAGACAGACCCCCCCCCAAAGGTGTGAAAACATGCATACATACTGCCATCCCAACACCTCAGGCACTCCAGAACAGCCTACTACCACCCAAATCCATCTGTTTTCCTCTGCAGTTCCTCTCAAAATGTAACATCACTTCCTGTCACCATTTTGAGAGGAACTGCAGAAGAATTTGGGCTTCCTGTGAGGGATGGGGTGGCCCATGGGGGGAGGGTTCTAAAATTGGTCCCTGTTCTCCATGCATTTGCCCACCTCTTTTCCAGCAAGATCAGGGAAACTAATAAAACAAGTTCTGTGATCCAATATAGAAACTGACATACAATTTGACTCACAGTGATCCCCATTTAAATAGGCAGCATCCCCATACTGTTTTAACATTTGTAAAAACTGCACTATTGCAGCCACTGCTAGTTTGTTGCCTTTTTTCAGCAGTCAGTTTGATTCCTTGGAGGATTGCAGAGGCAGAAAATTAGCCTCTAGATCCACTGGAGTTACCCACTTTGTTCTAATCATTTCCACAGTGGAAGTTTGTGATTGTATCTTTCTTTCAGAGGGAAAAAGACTTGTATGAAAAACAAAAACCATAAAGAGATTTTTAAAAAAAAGCAGGGGAGAATTGCTTTTAAAAATGGTAGGCTCTTGTTTATGACTGAGAACCAAATTACAATTCTTCAGTGATTAAGACACAATGATTTAAAATAATTAACTGATGGTAATATTTTCCCTTCCATTTTTTTTTCTGCAATGGTATATTGAATAGTTCTGGAAAAATCAGAAACATTGTACATTTGGAAGAACATGCACCCCATGTAATAGTTAATGCTCTCTTTTTAAAAATATTATACCCCAGTTAAAATCATCCATCCTCTCTTTCTTTCTCTTTTTCTGCTTCTTTCTCTATGAACTATATATATATATATATATATATATAAAAGAAGAGCAAACTTGTACTTTGACTCCAGCTAGAGTTTCAGTGGCCTCATTAAGCATTAACAAAAGGGAAAGTGTATTCTGCTTTTTGTAATTCTTGATCTGTCACTTCTTAATTGTGGATCCCTAATGGCTACATTACTTTGTGTACGTCATAGTAGGTCTTAGTCACTGTAGCTGTGACTGGTAGCTTATGTGAAAAGGTGGCCAGCCATCATGTTTTCATTTCCTTTGTAGCTCATCACAAAGTCTGACAAATTGTTAAAGTTCAGGCAGCTCCAACTTCCTTCATAAAATATGTGCTCTTCTAGGAAATCAGAATGATTATTTTCAGATAATCATTATTTATTGTTATTTGAAATACTTATAAGCTGTTTTGTCAGATGACTTTATGAAGAACTGTTTTACCTGGTATCACGCTATACTGTTTAATTTGGAATATATTTAACCACCATTCTGTTTAAACAGTGTCAGACACTTCTGAGTGCATGCCAGACAAATTCTCAAAATGGTTGCCAAGTTATAAGATGGCTGCCAAGGTATGAATACATAGAACAGGTCCAAAGCGGTGACCAACTTTACAAAATTTTGCTGGCAATTTTCCCCCCTCAAAGCAAGAAAGATGCTGAACTTGGCACCAGTCTCCTGGCACTACATTTTATAGAGTCATCCAGAGATCCGGGTAGTAACTGTGTTCTTGTTTCACAGTACTTGGCAGAAAGCTCTTTAAGGGATGACATGAGGTGAACTAGCTAGTGTAAAATAATGCTAGGAGTATTCTTTCCTTGGCTACAGTATACCAAACATGAACTGGAAGGATATATTCTTTTCAAAAAAAAAAATTCTGAAGTAAGCAGCTGTCAAGGATATTTCAGGCTATTGTCTTTTTGTAATATGCATTTCTAAACAAATGCAAACTTTAATGTATACTGCAAGCTTCAAATGTATTTTAGCTGCTGCATTTGTTTACCTTACATTTATAGCAAGTTGCATTCTGGCAGTAGAGCTGCTTAGCAGATTGAAATGAAATCATAAGGTTGAATTAAAACACACTGCTGTTAATGCTGATTAGAATTTTAGCTTAGTGTAAATACAGAATGTTGTGTCCAACTTTTCAGAGACTTGGCAAAGGCTCAACAGGGATCTCTGGGCTATAGAAAAGACACTGTGTACTTGAATGCTTTTTAAATACTTGGAGAGGTGGAATTGCTTCTGCTGGTGTGATGGTTAATTATGTAGCTGAATAATATGCTGTGTGGTTCCCAGGTACAGTAGTTGTAAAGACAGAAGAGAAAGAATAAGATAAAGCAAACTATTACTCTCTAAGAACAGCAAAAATCTGAAATTTATTTAAATCGTAAGCATAGTTGGCCAAATGCTTGTCTGAAATAAGACAAGCTTTAAATACACCATTGGGTAGAAGTATATTTAGTAAAGTACAAGATGGATTTACAGATTTTTGGATGCTGTATTGGGAAAGGGACATGCATGTGTATATGTTTTAGAGTATTAAAAAGTTCTGTATGAGCTTTAACAAAAGAGTGTTTCCTTCTAAAGAAATATTTAACTGGGCAGTGCCAGTATGCCCTTTTTCGGAAATCTCACTGGGAGCCTACAGGCTTCACATTTGCTGCCTTGAGTTTTCTCTCAAGTTGTTTTATTTTATATATGTATGTAACTCCTCCCCCCACAGATCTCAAAACTAAAATTAGACTGACCAAAGTATTGCATCAACAGAAGTTAAGGCATCTTCTTGTAGCCTTAGCTATCTCATCTTTGCAGCCATATAGCCTGTGACTGAAGTTAGCTTAAGGTCAATAGGCCATCTAATTTTTACTCTACACATTGTAAAGTACTTGATATGCTCTTTGCCCTGTGGCCACTCCAGCTGAATAAAAGATCTGGCAGAGTTGCAGAACTGCTCTTCAGTTGGCACTTTTTAGACCAGGCCAGGTTCATCTAAAACAGTTGATCAACATTTTCCCCTTCTCACTCTCACACACACCACTGCAAAGGGATCAAAACCTGTATCCCCTGAATGAATACAGCTGATAGCTGATACTATAAGTGGAACAGAGCCTGCAGAGAAAATGTTGACCACTAAATCTGTACATTTGGACCACTCTTAAATTCCTTCATACTTAAGCCAAGTTGACACCTGAACCTGCATCAACTGGCCTTTAAATAACTGGATTTATTGACCAACTGGATCCTTTTTTTAAAAAAATCAAGATAAAATAAGCAAAAGTGGTCTCTCCCTAATTTTCTCATGTTCTTGCTGATTATTTTTCATGGAAGCTGCACTGCATTTCATTTTGAGTCACCTTTTCATTATATCAAGTTAAGGCACTAGTTGATTTTTGCATTTACTGATAAATAACTACATTGCATTATGACTGAATCTGGACAAAGGGGTAACCTCACTCCTGTAATAGTAACCTTTTATTATCCTGTACTTAGAGGATGGCCTCACAGAGGAGAAATGTCAGTGGTCTGCCTTGTGCTCTCTAAAGGTAGACAGGAGGGTGTGTTTTATAACACATCCCTACTAGCCTGTAGCGTTCAGGGATTGCTGTGCTGTTGTTTTTTAACTGTTTAAAAAGTAGCTATTCTAGTTCATTTCATAAGAAATGGGAAAGTAAAAGGTTGCTTCATAAAGTTATAACTAATGCTAACTAACTAATTGGGGGCCTCTAAACTCAAACTGTACCTACTTATTTTGAAATATAACTTTTGAATCACTAAAGTACAACTTTTTCTCCATGGGAGTGGCAAGGTGCACTTGATAGTGTTTCTTCACCTGCCTAACAATTAGAGGTAGTTAAGCCCTGGTCTCCTTTGCATTTGGTTATTTGTTTTAGCCCAACCTGTAGTTACCTTCATCTCTAGTCTGTGAGATGAGACCTATCACTTTGTCTTTGGTGTATTTGAAACATCCAGAAATGGTTGCCGCAGTTAGCACAGACACTGTGCTTTCCAGAGTTACTTCCCCTTTTTTAGTTTTAATCTGGTTCAGTTTGGGAAATACTCATATTTTTTGTGTATGCTTAGTGTATTAACATACATGTAGGCAGTGTATTAACATACATGTCGATACTTAGTGTATTAACATACATGTAGGTAGATGTCACATGCATGTCATGGTTTCCTTAGAGTGAGTTTAAGTGCAGGGTAACCCAAACAGCTGTTATTCCTTTTTATAGCTTCTTTAATCTATGTGCCAGCAAGTCAGTTTACAAAATCTGTTTTGCTGATGACTGCTGCGATAATAATTGTGGTGTTTTGTGGCTTGGCAAAAGCTGAGGGTCTCCTCCAAGGACTCTTGCCAAAACCTTTGAAGGGGTTGAGGTGGATTCCCTGCCAGAATGAGTCACCACTCTCCATTTTATTTAGTGTCCTTCTGCCAAGGCCTGAGACACTTTCTATTTTCATTCTTTTGTAGGCTTTCCTTCCCACATTGTGGTTTTCTTCACAGCCAGAGCTATGTGTTCGCCAGCATAGGTGAGAGAGTGCAATGAACTCTCTAAATGCCACTGCTTAACTAGTAATTTTTAACCATTGTGCTTCCTCAAATGCAAATAATTTAATCCAATTTATGACTAATTTTAAATTTAAAAAGACAGTTTCAGTGCGCAGCAGTTTCCTAAAGTTACATGAAACAACTTCAAAGGCATCATGTTATCTGTTCTGTAAAAGTGCAAAATTTTGTAAGCCGCCCCGATTGCTTGCAGAGGGGCGGGATATAAATAAATTTTATTATTATTATTATTTATTAAAATTGATACCTTTTGGTTTATTGTGATAAATGTGTATCGAAATGTGTGAAACAAGAGAGGCTCACAGGTTAACTTTTTACAAATCAACTTCAGAAGACCTGAAGTATATCCAGAAAAAAATGAACTCTTCTCCCACCCCCATCCCCAACCCCAGCCATGGTTGAAGACACTGCCTCACACTGTTAGAGCTCAACTTGTTACCTCTGGGCTGCAAGATACAGGGATCTTCAAACTCTTCTTAGTTTCACCTCAGTATCCAGTAAACCTCCCCCTGCCCATGAACTAATGATGTATTGCTGCCTATAACTTCTGCTGGTGACTGGAATGTATGTTCTGCAGATGCTTTGAAGGATTTGAGGAAGTTTGAGATCTTCCGGAAACTGAGGGCTTACAAGAAGTAGGATGGCATGCAGAGCTGCCTATATCACTTTTAAGAAAGGTTATGAGCACAATGTTTATATACAAACATATACACACTTTTTATGTCTGTAATATGAATCTATCTCCTACTGATCTCCATCAGTCTCCACTAGTTTTCCTTGTTTCTCTGTGGCTCTCAGGGAGGAATTGTGGTCCATAGTGCAGCCAATCATTTTCCATGCACACACACAGTGCTTCCCTCTCAATTTTGACTTCAAGGGAATTAACAGATTCTTGTGCAACAAGTAAGCTCAAGATCTTGGTACCTGTTCACAGTTATGCAACTGTGAGGTCTGTCGTAGCTACACTTGTATATTTTTAAACTATAGTAAAAGTGCACATGAACTTGATTTAGTTCTCTTCCCTCCTCCTCCTCCCCTTTTTTGATGAGCAGATGTCA
Organism: Gambelia wislizenii; assembly: GCA_030847615.1. NCBI lineage: Eukaryota > Metazoa > Chordata > Lepidosauria > Squamata > Crotaphytidae > Gambelia > Gambelia wislizenii. The sequence goes on from JAUMIR010000004.1 coordinate 106,151,537, forward strand.
GTAGATCGCTTACTGTCATCCTTCCCTTCCCTTTGCTTATCTTCCCACACAGAAATAGGGCAAAGAAGCACTAAAATATTATAAACCAGTGCTTCTCAGGTTATATGATTCCTCCCCCCCAATGTGCCTGGGATTGGCTCCATATTTGTGCCCATTGCATACAACTGTTTCTTTTTCTCACCTGAAAACTTTCCAGGAACTGGCAGCCAATGGTTCAGGGACTGGCACTGGTCCAGGGACCTCCACTTTGAGTAACACTGTTATAAAAGTTGCTTATTTATTACGGAGCCTTTTCACCAAATTAATTAAATGGAGAGAAGTTTTAATAAAAGTTGAATAAGCTTTGCTCATGCTGTGTTCATCATTTCAGTCAATTATTCACTTAATTGGACCGTTTATAAAATTTTTGTGAAAGAAAGTTCAAAAATCTTGAATTGTTTTATTAGAGGCAAGATTCCATAAGAGTCTTGTTTAAGAAAAGAAATCCATTTGTTAGATGTTTCTCTCATTCATTTGATGTGGGCATAAATACAGTAGAAGCTACTTTTTTGTGGGGGGACTATTGAAAATAGAAACACTGAAGAAGAAAAAACAGAGTTTTTCCCTGTGTGCCAAACCATACAGAATAAAAAAAGAGTACAACAGATTCAGTGAATGGCTGTTCATAAAGTTTCTTTCTGTTCACCGAAAGGCTGATTATCCAGATAACAGAGCCATTGACAAATATATTTCTGCAGCAAAACAAATAAAATACTTTAACAATGAAATCTTAGAGAAAACCATAAAAGATGCAGGGATTAACTTAAGAAGGGGAACAAAATTTCATCAAGATCATACAGCTGATTAATTATAAAATATTTGTAAAAGCTCTTCTTTTGTCTCTAAATCATGGACCATTAAAGCTTACTGAAATTCACAGGATATTTTTTCTCTCTTCCTGTGCTCTTAAAGAAGCTGCTTTTTGCACATGGAAATCTTGTGGGTCTCATGTCTCAGCAATGGCTCCCCTCTGAGATAAATCCCACTGAAGCCTTTAGTACCTAATAGCAAAAGAAAAGAAAAAGTGACAGATTCACTGTACAGTCCTATTTGTGTTTACTCAAAAATAAGCCCCATTAAATTCAATAGGTCTTACACCTAGGCAAACATGAACAGGATTGAAGTCAGGCCTGTCAGACTCAGTGGATCTTAGTTCTGATCATACACGAGTTAAGATTTACTGTGTGGGTTAATGCCCATAAATTGCCACAGTTCCAAAGCTCAGTAGAATTGCTGCATCTATGTATATAAAATTCTTGGGTATGCACAATGGCCTTATGTATGTAGGTTTGTTGCCTCCTGGGTATGTACAATGGGTTTAGGTGTGTTGCCTCTTTCAGTGTGTTGATTGGCCACTCTTGTCACTCCCTCAGCCAATCACCACTCACATGCAAATTCCCTCTCCACCTCACAATCGTCTCCTGCCACTCATGGCCATATCTGCATACTGGGAGTGACCGAACAATGTGCTACAGTGTTGGCTATAGTTACTAAGGCTGCAGACCTTTCCAGTTCACCAATGTCTCAGGACTTTACAATTCCCACTTTTGATTTAAGTCATAAGTAGTATCATTTTGATGGGACCCAGGAAGTGTACTTCTGGTAGCAGTGGCAGGACACTGCTGCTACTGCTGCGACAGGACCCAGACAACCAGGCCTGAGGTCTACAGGGCTTTTTTTTTTTTTTTAAGCTTTTTAACAGTATGATATGTCAGGTCCAGCTAGTTGTAATACAAATGGTCCAGTTTGAACACTGAAGGTTAAAGCTGTGCCTGAGCAGCATGGCTGTAGGGGGTGATGTGTATTACTCCAGACATGTGAGTAGGTTTAACTGAACAACTGGTTGTGTAGTTTGATGGTAGATAATTGCACAAATTGGAACCATCTTTGCTCCCAAACAAGACATGGGATGAATGAAATCACAATAGAAATTCTGACAGGATCCCCACAAGCATCATGGTATATATTAATGTAACTGTAAACAAATGTACAGTTTTTAGATAGCAGTGATAGGTTATCACTATAAGTTCACAATATAGCAGCGGTAGACCCTAGAGTACTCTGCCACTTTTACTGCATGGTCATGTGTACGTAGAGCGAACATACAGTGACGTATCACCACAGGCAGAAAATTTTATGCTGACAGAATACAAAGCGTTTGCTATTATACTGATTATTTTACTAGCAGAGGTAAGGGGGGAGAGATGCCTTTGGATTTCCTTCCTCATGTGCCAGAATAACATGGCCTACTTAGTTGCCATTTGTTATTCCATCTCAGGTAGAAAAACATCTTAGGTAGGCTCTATGTATATATATCATCTATAACGGGAGGGAATCATATGACCTTTTAGATACTGTTGGTTAGAACTCCCAGCATTCCTCATTGTTGGCTGTGCTGGCTGGGACCGACAGTCCATCAACATCTGGGAGATTGCATGATTCACACCACTGATCTACAAAGTCATCTGAATTATAACTGAATTCAGGATAGTGGATTGGCTAAAATACCCAGTAAGTATGCATTTTATATAGGAAGAACGACAGGCTGCGTATCAATTATTCTTTTCTTTCTGTCTTTTCCTGTATTGATAGAATCTGGGTAACAGACAAGCTTTCAGATTTTTGAGGCAAAAAATATCAAAGCTTAAAATTCACAGCAAAGAAATGAAACAAAACTGTTACATTTCCCTCTCTCCTTTCATTTTCTTTTTCTTCCTTTCCTCTATTTGTGTGAAATAAAAGTGAACCCCATCCATTGCAGATTTCATTCTTGCTCTCTTATTGAATTTTTTTTTGGGGGGGGAAGGGAGGGGGCATGAAAACAGAAGGGCAGAAGGCTTCCTGAAGCTCTACTTGTCATGGCCATATACAACTAATTATGCATCAACCACTAGGACTGATAAATTTGGGAGACTCATTTCTAAATTTATTGAAGAAGGAGTCTGGGATGTTGATATGGAGAACTTGAAAAAGGTGGTTGGAATCTGGATAAAATATTCGTAGATACAAGAATTTCTACTACCAAGAAAGGGCTGCTGGGTGCCATGATGACTGTGCCTCTGATTTCCTAATTCCTGTTTTCCCATGTTTTCTCAGCTCTATGTTTAAATAAACTCTTCTGGTTATGCTTTTCACACATCGCTGCATTTGGCTTCAAAGACTCCTTTTAATAACTTATTCTTTGGTTTCATTTCCTTTTGAACATGAAATGGTTTTAACCAAACACGCTGTGTACTGTTCTCCCCCACTAACACTTACAGAGAGGCAGAGAGTTTATATGTAACAGTGAGTTTGTGTTCTTTTTGCTTATACAGCCTGCTGTCATTAAGTTTTCAAAACAGTTAAAAAAAAAAAAAAGCACTATGTCAGAATATTCCCTGAAATTTCTCTCTGAGCCATGGTAAACACTGCTTTTTTTTGCAATCTTAAGGACAAAAAAATGCCATAATGCTGGCCATAGTTACAGTACCTCCCTCTGTAACCATGTAGTTATCCCTATGCATTGGTCTATTTGTGTATGAAACTGACATGATGACTGGTGGACCAGGCAGGTGCACATTGGTATACTATCACTACACACAAATGGGCCTGCATATATATGAAGTCTTTGTGAATATGATGTCTTACAGATTGTTTACATTGATAATGTGCCTTACTATGTGAACCACACATTACCACATATTGTTAACTGCTATCAAGTCAACTTTGGCTGCCTTTCCAAATTTTAAAGGGCCTGTCTGCACTGCAGAAACATAGCAGTTTAACACGACTTTATCCACCATAATTCTTTCCTATGGAATCTTGGTATTTATAGTTTGGTGAGGTATTTAGCCTTTTCTGTCAGAGAACTCTGGTGCCTCACCAAACTACAAATACCAGGATTCCCTAGGATAGAACTGTGGTGGATAAAGTGGCATCAAACTGCTGTATTTCTGCAGTGCAGACAGACAATCTGTCTTCTAATAATTTCTTGACTACAGTCTCCATTCTGATTAATGACTGAGCCAAGGTATGGAAAATCTTAAATTATTGCAATGTTGTCATCTGTGATCATTATTTTTTGTTTTCTTAATGTTCAGCTGTAAACCTGCCTTTGCACTTGCTTCCTTGACTTTCTTCAGTAATCATCCCAAGTCTTTGCTGTTTTCTGCTAGCAGTATGGTGTTATCTGCAGATCTTAAATTGTTGATGTTCCTTCCTCCAATTTTCACACCTCCTTCCTCCCAGTCTAATCTTGCTTTATGTATGACATATTCAATATACAACTTGAACAGATAGTGTGATAAAATGAAGCCTGGCATGACTCCCTTGCCAACTGGAAACTATTCTGTTTCTCCGTATTCTGTCCTAACGGTAGTCTCTTGTCTTGAGTACAGGTTATGCATCAGGACAATCAAATGTTGTGGCATACCCATTTCTTTAAGAGTGATCCATAGTTTTTCATGATCTACACAATCAAAGGCTTTGCTATAATCTATAAAGCACAGGCTGATTTTCTTTTGAAATTCTTTGGGGCACTCCATTATCCAACATATGCAATATGATCTCTAGTGCCTCTTCCTTTCCTGAACCCAGCTTGGACATCTGGCATTTCTTTCTCCATATATGGTAAATGTCTTTGTTGTAGAATTGTGAGCATCACTTTGCTTGCTTGGGAAATTAATGCAATAGTCATGAGGTTTTCTTGGCAAGATTTGTTCAGAGGTAGTTTGCCATTGTTTTCCTCTGAGGCTGAGAGAGTGTAATTTGACCAAGGTCACCGAGTGGGTTTCCATGGCTGAGTGGGGACCCAAATCTGTCAACAAGATTTGTTCAGAGCAGGCTTGCCATTGCCTGCCTCTGGAGCTGAGAATGTGTGGTTTTCCCAAGGTCACCCAATGGGTTTCCACAGCTGAGCAGGGATTCAAACCCTGCTCTCCAGAGTCCTAGTCCAGTACCCAAATGGCATGATGGCATGGTGCAGACTTCAACATGGTGAAGACTTATGTAACTTTAGAGCGAGTGATAAAGATTTCAGCATTTTTAAAAGATTTTCTAAATCTTGGCTGAGTCTTGAATCAAAATGGAGAGTGTAGTCAAGAAATCAGAAAAAGACGTAAGACTTGGAAGGGCAACTGTGAAGCTGCTAGATAAGATCCTCAAGTGTAATGGTACATATTTATATATCAAATTCAGAATTATCCACACCATAATATGTCTGATTTCTGTGTATGGTTTGGAAAGCTGGATGTTGAAGAAAGCTGAATGGGAAGAAATCAGCTCATTTGAAATGTGGTGCTGGAGAAGAGTTGTACAGATACCAAAACCTGCTAAAAATACAAATAAATAGGTCCAAGAGCAAGGCTGAGCTCACACTAGAAGAAAAAATATTAAAATAAAGCCATGTTACTGTGAGCATATCATGAGACAATATGAATCACTGGAAAAGGTGATAATGGGTAAAGTGGAAGACAGTAGGAAAAGTGTAAGATTGTATTACAAGTGGATTACTGTATTGCAATAAAAAAAAACCATGTCCCTAAGTCTGCAAGATCAGAGCAGGTCTTTTAATAACTGGAGCTCAAGGTCTCTCATTCATAGGACAATCATGTTGAAGCCATGCAAAGAACAGTAACTGTTGTGCTTTGGGACTTCTACATATTTCCATGAGAAAGCCACAAGGAAGCATGATTTTGACAATGTTTAAAAAGTCTTCAGTGTTGTGTATCCAAGAATCATAAAAGGGATTCAAGGGCTTTTCCAGTGGAAACATCAGCACAGCACAGGATTTGGCACAGCTTCTCTGTTACTATATCACTTACTCAGAAGAAGAAGAGTAATAGGGATAAGAGGAGGACTACCTGAGGTCTGTAAAGGTAAAGCTATAGTTATATATTGGTAGAGAGTTCTTAAAGGGGACTTTCTCTAGGCAAACAGCTACATGGTTTGGGGGGGGGGCTTTAGGTTATAGCTCTAGGTTAAACCTAGCTTAGGTTTTGGGGAGGGAAAAGCACTAAGCTATATTTCAAGTCCTACACACAAACCATCTAGTAGCAATGCTAAAATTGTCCTACCTGAATTTATGAGGTACCCAGTGACATGTGACTAAGATTTTACACTCCATCTGATCATGCATTGCCCTTCCAAATCAGCTATAGGGGGCAGGACTGGTTTAAGGAATTTGGGGGGGCCCTGCAATGCTTTATTTTGGGGGTCCCATATGTTTATCTCAGGTCAATGTAACCTAACTTAACCTAAGCTATTCACAGTACAGGATATTCAGATTATTACTAATAATGTTTTTGCAGGAGGAGGGTTACTGTGCCCCCCCCCCGCAATGATAGGCCCCCCTGGGGATGCTGACGCTGCTGGTGCCTTAAACTGGCCTTGGTAGGGGGTTAGGGGATCCTCTAGAGCAGATCTGGGCTGTGTGGAGAACTGTAGTGGGAAGGTGTAGCAATATATCTCAATGCATGTCTTGGCTTTCTGATGTCTACAAAAAACATTGCATGCCTCCATGAATTTGGCATGCAGCCCTGAGGAAGGGTTAGATAAAATAACCGAACCTTTACTTATAACATATTTAAAACCATAGTTATGAAAGAAACAGATCTGTACCCACAAAATACAACTTCGTTCTGCTGTAAGTAACCACACATTCCTGCCCCCCTAGAAAGATATGGGAGGGAAAGGCTCTGCAGCAGTATCTGATCTACAAAATCCTTTGTTTCTCAATACTCATTGCTACTATTATTATTATTCTTATTTGATTAAAACATACTGAAGAAAAGAAGTTCCTATGGAAATACTATGGTTTTATATGTAGAGGTTAAGGATATGGATTGTAGTAGAAATTTCCCTTCCTCACCATCTCTGGCCATGCAGCCCTCCTCACACCCCTAATCTGATTTAAAGGATTCTGCTGTGGATAGACTACCTCATGTTGCATCATAGTAATATTAGAAATGAAAAAGCATGATTATTCTGACCAAGGACAAAAAGGATATCAAGGTACATGTAGGTGGTAAAAACTGAATAAAAGTTTGCACACATTTACTAAAGTAGGAGGAAGCACAGCTGTTCATCGTGTTTATTTCCTACTTTAACATGATAAGATACCTCCACATTGCAGGGTGTGCATACGTGCTGTGATTTGGTCTAGATATTTGGAAGATATTTGCCTGTTTTAAATTGCTTCCTTTCTTGCTCTCATATCTAACGTGTATCTTTGTCCCTCCCACATGCTTCCTTGTAGTCAAGACTTTGTTTATTTTGTCTTGTCAGTGCCTCAGCATTGTCCAGTGGGGGAAAAAAGTGGGGGAGGAAACACAAGTTGGTATTCCATGATCTGCCATTCTCATTTTATATCAGTGAAGGAGCAGGCAGAGAACATGCTAAGATACACTGAGCAAGGTTGTCTATTGTATGTTAGAGCATCAAACCTCAAACACCTGAGGGTTTTTGGACAATATGCAAATGTACTGATTCATCAGAGTCTGAGGAAGCCTGGGCAGCCTAAAACCAGGAAGGTAATAAGTATGTGTTTTTTCTCCATCCATTCTCCAGGAGTGCAAACTTTGAAATGCACTTAGGGTAGGACAGATTACATTGCAATCAGGAGGTGTTTGTTCCCTTGGGGAGGGATGTATCAAAACTCCCAAAAGTCCCACAAATGGAGGCGTGGTAATGCCTGATGATGAAGGGGAGGCATAGGAAGAAAAGCCTGACACTTCACATGCCACTCAAGCACACAGCATTGAGCCTGACACAGGGAGAGATAGCAGCAGCAGTGCAAGTGAGGATGAGACAGACAGAACTAGGGTGCTCATTCCCAGAAGGTCAACAAGGGTCAGAAAGGCTCCTGACAGATTTGTTGTTCAGGAAGTCAGGCTATCAGTGTCAAAGCAGAGGCACCTGCAAGTTTTCAGGATCTCCTAAAACTTCCCCAAGAAGAGCAGGAGAAGTGGAATACAGCCATGGACTCTGAGTTCGAGTCACTAGTTGAGAGGAAAGTGTTCCAGGTAGTTGAGACGCCCAAAGACCAAAAGGTTGTTGGTTGCAGGTGGGTGTACAAACTTAAGGACATGCCTGATGGGACACAGAAGTGTAAGTCATGCTTAGTTGCTAAAGGCTTTTTGCAAGAGCGCTACACCAATTTTCACAAAATCTTTACGCCCACAGCAAAGCCAGAAAGTCTTAGGTTAGTGTTAGCTGTAGCAGCCAAGAGGCAGATGGCTGTGCAACACTTTGGCTTAGAAACAGCATATCTGAACACTGATCTTGAAGAGACAGTGTTCATGGAACAGGCCCCAGGGTATGACAGTGCAGGTGAGAGCAAGGTGTACTTGTTGCGCAGAGCGCTCTACGTCTTGAAACAAAGTGCACATTGCTGGAACAAGTGCATACACCAAGTTTCGGTGTCACTTGGTTACACAAGGAGCGTCACAGCCGCCTGTGTGTACACCAAGGGGGCAGGTGATAGTGCTATCATGCTAGTTATCTATGTGGACCACCTTTGTGTGGCAGCAAAGCATGCCAGTGATGTCAAGAAAGTGCAGGTGGAGTTAGAAAACCAGTTCAAATTGAAGGACTTAGGCAGCCTGAGATGTTATTTAAGCATAGAGGTAGAAAGAACCAGTCTTGGAGAATTTTTCCTAAGCCAGAAGAAGAAGATTGACAGTCTTGTGTCCATATGTGGGCTTAGTGAGGCTAAGGTGGTCAGGACACCAATGACCACTGACTTTGTGAAGTTGGAGGCAGAACAGGAATTTGAAAGGCCTGATCTGTACCACTCAGTGGAAGGCAGTCTGTTGTTTATTGCAAACAACGCAAGGCCTGACATCAGTTTTGCGGCTGGGGTGCTCAGAACAAGAGTCTCCAAGCCAAGGAGGGCAGATTGGGAAGCCCTGAAGAGAGTGGTTAGATTTCTCAAGGGGACCAGAGACATGCGTTTGAAACTGACAGGAAGCCAGGTGACCCTGGAGTGCTATGTGGGCAGCTCTTTTGCTGCTGAGAGTTCAGACAGGAAATCAGTGACCGGGATGGTGGTCAGGTATGCAGAGAGCCCCACAGTGTGGAGATCAAGAAAGCAGAAATATGTGGCCATTAGTACCACTGAAGCTGAATTCGCAGCCTTGTCTGAGATGGTACAATGGGTTAGGCAGATGCTTGCAGACCTTGGGGAGCCGTGTCAAATGCCTGTTGAGTTGCACGAGGACTCACAAGCCTGCATAGTGATTGCAGAAGGAGAAAACAAATGCAGTACATTGCAGTACACTACCAAAATATGAGCCAATTAATACAAGAAGGTGTCTTGTGTCTGAAGTACTGTCCATCTGAGGACAATGTGGCAGAACTGTTCACAAAAGCCCTGCCAGCAGGAAGCCATGAGGAGTTGGCAAAGAGGCTGGGCCTTGTCACTAGTGTGTAAAGTGAAAGGTGTCAAAAGGGAAGGTCAACCGACAGATGATTGATGTCCAACAATGTATGTTAATGATGTTATGTTGTGATTATAACATGTGTCCTGCACAGTAGTTTGACCATTTTGGAGGGGATTATCAGGAGTTAGAACTCCATTTTAAAATGGCCAAACAAACTGCAGAGTCATGCTGAGTTAAAATGGCTGATTCCATGAACTGCCTAGTCTTCCTTAGCTAGAGAAGGAGGGTTCTTATTGGTGTGTAAGATCATGTGATTGAGTAAGCCAGTGCCCTGTAACTGTGTATATAAGAGAGCTCAGAACAGAGCTCACCCTTCTTCCTGTGAATGCTGAGGCCTGGTAAAGCAGTTTCTTCTTGAATTGTAAGTATTTGTATATATTGCAACTGTTTGAGTTTGAAGATAAAAGTGCCTCCTGCTTATTTGGATGTCAAATACTGTGTGTGAGTATTCTTGGGAGCGGGTTGCTACTGAGTCTACTGAGACAGGTTTTGGGCTTCTGCTGGGGACTGAGTGGCCTATCATCCCCTGACAATAATAGCAACAGTAACACTGAATGCTGTTTTTCTTACAGTTGTTCTTCCAAATAGTCCTCATAAATGTTACCTAGATGACCAGACATGAGAAATACTACTTCTTTGGACTTGGGCTCCCAGAATCATTCAACTACCACGTCTCTGTACTCAGCAATGTCTCCAGATGAAGGCTGGCAGTATGTGGTGGACACATTTATTATGGCTGTCTTCAGGGCCATTTTAAGCACACTGCCAAATCCTCATCTGTGGGGGGCCTCACAGCAACAGCCCCCCCCCCCGTCGAGAGCAAGAGAGAGCACCAAAATCCTCCTTTTGGCTTTTCTTTAAAAAGCACTAAGCAGCTCTCCTGTCTCCTTGGCTTTGTCCTCTCTCCCTCCACCCCTCTCAGCAGCACAATCTGCAGGGGGGCCCATCCTAACTGGAGAAAGAGAAAGAGCATCTCCTTCCTCCTTCTTTCCTCCGCCCTGCTGTGGCAGAAGGTGGGGGGGTTTGCTGTTCCCTCTCCCCCTCCTCCTAGGGGATTGTCAAAGACGCAAGCCAGGTGTTTGTTCCTATGTGTGTCAGAGAGGGTTGTGTGAGCGTGTGTGAGAGAGGTGGGAGGGAAGTCTGAGGGTCACATCTTTCCTTCTCTTTCTCCCCTGCTCTCTCAGGAAAAGGGTTAGGGTTTCTTTCCCTTCCCTTCCGTTCCCTTCCCTTCCTCCCTCTATCTCATCTGATCTCTCTTCCCTCCTTCTCCTGCCTTTACTGGGAGGAAGGATCCCCATTGGGCAGCCACACTCCACATATATCCCCTCCATCCCATCTTTCCAGCTGCTCTTAAAATGTCCTGGTTTCTCTCCCCTCCCTCCCTTCCCCCCTTGGTCTTCAGCTTACTCAACCTGCAAAAGGGATTTGTGTGTGCTTGCCTATGTGCCTTCAAGTCATTTCTGACTAAGGCAAACCTATCATTGGGTTTTCTAGGAAAGATTTGTTGAAAGGGGGTATGCCTTTGCCTTCCTTTGAGGCTGAGAGAGTGTGACTTGCCCAAGGTCACCCAGTGGGTATTCATGGCTAAGTAAGGATTCAATCCCGGGTTTCCACAGCCATAGGGCAATGCTGAAACTTCTACAATACTCTAGCTCTTTTAATAGAACAATATAAAGAACATAAATAAAAATTGGGAGTAATATTTACTGGGAAGAATGGTGTTATTGTTGTCACTAAAACAGCAGTATCCCATTAGTATTATGTGAGAGCCATTGGGCTAGAGCAGTGGTTCTTAACCTCTTCTTTACCAGGGACCCCCTTTAAATATCTTTTGTTGCTCCAAGACTTAACTCAAGATTTAAAACCCTAATAATAGATTTTCCTTGGTTTTTTTCCGTGCTGTGAGGCCATGTTCTGGAATAGTTTCTTTCTGATGTTTCACTTGCATCTGTGGCTGGCATCTTCAGAAAGAAACTATTCCAGAACACGGCCTCACAGCCCGGAAAAAAACCAAGGAAAATCTATGGATGCCAGCTGTGAAAGCCTTTGACTTCACAACCCTGATAACAATGGCTAATAATAATAGGTAACAACAACAATACAATACAATTACACCATCCATTAAACTTTCCCTCAGAGGCACTCTTCCTTCTTCCTGCAAGTTTGTGGTTGGAGTGGATTGACTGGCAATGTACAGGCCAAGCCAGCCAGCCAGCCTTTGCCTTGGTTCCTATCATGTGGCTGCTCCACTACAGGGAGGAGGTGGGCCTAGCAGCCTTCAAGCCTTTGTGGACCTCCTGTGAGGACATCATGGACCCCAGGTTAAGAACCACTGAGCTAGAGAATGCTGAAAAAGGAACAATGCAACCAGATCTTGAGAAGGGTGCTGGCAGGGGAATTCTGGGAGGTGTGATCCAAAAGTAACTTTCCCAGGCTCTGAATGCAGCTTAGAATCATAGAATCATAGGACTGGAAGGGACCCCAACAGCCATCCCATCCAATTGGCTTCTGCCCTGCAGGAACTTACAATTAAAGCCCTCACAACAGATGGCCATCGAGCCTCTGCTTAAAAACTTCTAAAGAAGGAGAGACCACCACACTCCCAGGCAGTGCATTTCAATTCTGAGCAGCCCTTACTGTCAGGAAGTTCTTCCTAATGTTTAGGTGGAGTCTCTTTTCCTGTAGTTTGAACCCATTGCTCCGTGTCCTAGTCTCTGGAGCAGCAGAAAACATTTAGAGAGTATGACATGGGCATTACAAGATTGTTTAGGCTAGCATACTTCCCACTAGGGGGCATGCGGTGACAGAGCTGCCATAGGTATTTCTCCAAACGTTTCTGTATTGTCAAGGTGTATTTTGTATGGCTTTGTGTTAACCAGTAGAGAAAAAAACATTGACAGCTTGCTGGGAAGAGCTATTTTCCATTTTAAAATGGGACACAGTGCTGGCAGTGAGCTCATCCTATAGAAGATGATTGGCCTCCCTTGTTTCCGGCTCCTTGCTCTAATTCAAACCCTTCCCCATAGGACCTGAGGAAGTTAAAACACTGAAACACCAAGTGAAGGCCTGTGACCAGGAAACCATAGGGGCAATTGGCTCTCAGCAGACATTAAATGTAATCTGGGCAATAGGAGAAGCTGACAGGAACCAGATCAGCCCAAGGGAAATGCAGGCTGGGGATATTACAAGAAAAGGGAGGCCACAGGAGAAAAGCGAAGGTTTTATAATGAGTGGAGTGCCTCTCTTGAGATATTAGGAGGCCTCAGAGAAATAGCTGAGAGGCTGAGGCACAGAACTGGTCATGAGAAAAGGTGATTTGAATAGTTTTATTGTACTGAAAACATCTGTTCAGAGTAACAAACATTACTTTATGGACTATAGTTCCCAGAATGCCTCCCTCATTCTGGCTGTTCTAGGGGCTGTAATGAAAAAAGTAACTTTCCTAAGCTCTGCTACAGATTTGGCCCGCTGTTTGATACAATAGCAATATCCTGAAGAAAGCTATCTGGTTGGTTCTCATGAACACACAAGCATGCAGTGAGACAAAGAAAGCTGCAGTTATTTTGAGTTGAATGGAAAAGATTTTGAGGAATTTTCTTGAAAATGTCACTTATCACAGGCATCTACCAAATAAAAACCCTTTCTGTCACCTGGTGCTGCCAAATAGGTTATAAGGCTTGAGACTGTGATCTGGTTTCAGTTCAGGTTCTGTATTATTACAGACAGACAATGCAATTGCACCTGTACAAATTAGATATTGCTTTCTTTTCCTCAGGAGCCCAAATACATTTTATATCAGGCTGCCATCCTGTGCTCACCTCCCAGGGAGCAAGTCATGCTGAATTCAGAGGTGCTTAGTTCTGAATAAACACATATATGGGATTACTGTGTTTCGTTACCCCATTTATGTGCTAAAAGTAAGTGCAGGCTAGTGTTGTTTAAAAACAACAACAGTTGGCTGTAAAAAACAGATTGCAGAGTTTGCACACTGTGAATTGTAATTAAAGTATAAGGGGTGCTTATTATATCAACAACTGGCATGAGTACCCCTGAGCAGCAGGTGACCCCAAACATGTGATGTCCCTAACAGCTAGGATCCTTCTTTCGCTGGTTTAGCAATCTGAAAGACCAAACTGAAAGAAGCCTAGAGGCTGTATATTTCATTGGGTCCCAGGGGAAGTGTGGAATACAGCTTCCTTCTGCTTTGCTGGGATATAGCCAAAAACTTTCTAGAAGCTCTGTTTCTGACAGAGTCCTGTTGAAAGGGGGAGGGGGGACAGTCTTCCACCCATTGCCCATAGGACCATAAATTTGACATTTCCCACAGTTTCTTTGAGGCAGTGATGTTGCTGTGTCAGCAATATGTCTTGAATCTTATGCTTTGTATTGTTTGCAGAGAAGTTGAACTTTCAAGGGACTTCAAATGCTTTTTTTCTTCACTGTCCAGCAGTTCCTGTGGTACAAAGCCTGTGAGGATTATAAAATGCATAGCTTGAAACAGGATTTAGCCTTATCTTTGCTCAGGACATAAATGTCCTATGTAATATGCTTTGAAAAAAATCTGTGGGGAAAATAAATATGAATATGTCATTATGACAACAAATAAAGTACTGATGGGGGAAACAGAGAGGGAGAGAAAGAGAAATATAGTGCAGTATTTATTTTGTCATATCCAAACAAAGCAAACAAATAGCTAAATGAAACAAAGAAATACATGGGAATATTTAAAAAAAAACAGATAAGAAAGCACGTTGTGTGTGTGTGTGTGTGAGAGAGAGAGAGATCAAGAAATTAATAAGTCTGCCAGAACTTTGTCTTCATTATGTTGCTGGAAAGCATTATTGAGTAATTATTATTATTACTCCAGTTTTATGCACACTATTGTGAGAGTAAAAACTATTAACTTCAGTGGCAGATTCTTCTAAGTAGAACTGAATTGTAAAGATTGGTTCTTCTACAAATACTTGAACGTGTCAGTACAAGTAAGTATAACTTAACCAAAGGAAAGATGTACTCTGGTAGCCATTTTGATTTTTTTTTCAGAGTGCTGAGAAGGGACATGTCTAGGTGAGTTACTGTAGAAAATGCAGTGTTCCTAGTTTACAGAAAGTCCCTTGCCACAGGCTGTTAAGCATATTAGTAGGTACACTTAGGAATGTGTTGGAAAGATATCACACAAACAAACTGGTAACTTTCATGTTGTATCATTGTTTCATACTGTTGAACACTGGATCCCACAGGAATTTGTATGGAATTCTTTCAAAACATTAACTGCACTGTGCTTCATGGTTAGGATTTTTCCAGCACAGAATCAAAAATAAGAAGGAATGTTCAAAATCAAAGGCAACAAATTTAACATGAACAGAAGAGTCTGTTTTAGAACAAATCCCATATATTTCTTCAGGATAACAGTACCATGGCCATGTTATTTTGTGAAGGCTTTTATCACTGTATGGAACATAGGGTTAGCACTGGCTCCTAGGTATAATATCTAGAAGTGATGGATTTCTTAGCTGTGAAAGAGGAAAAACATCCACCCTTACCTTAGTCTTAGTGCTGTTGGAACATATGGTATTCCTCTGTTTTCACAGTAAAAGCGCTTCTTTTAGGCTTTAATACAATTTTGAAAAACTCCCTTTTTACTCTACAGTCTTAAGGGGAAACTAGCTTTTTTACATGTGTGCCCTGTACCCCCAATTGGGATCAGGGTGGGGTGATTGGGGATGGGACAGGTTGGTGTGTGGTTATCTGGGTCTGGCAAGTATAGGCTCATCTTTTTTTTTATGTTCATTTTCAAAGGTGTGAGATTTTGTACTCTTTGGGGGATGTGTGTTACATTTTTTTTTAATATTTATTATTTAATTAAATTTTATTACCTGAGTTTCTCACTGAGGTTGGAGGGGTGTAAGGGGATTGGATGGGGGGAGGGAGGGGGATTCTGTAGCTTTTAATCATGCTGTCTTCCAAGGAGATTTTAGGACAAAAAATTACCAACACTAACAAAGCCTGAGTCTCCCCATTACTTTAAAACATGTCATGTTATTTACTGTTTGCTTTGATGCGTGCACTCCCCCCCCCATTGGGCACTGGGAGTCTCTCACAGTGCAAGAGGTGCAAGGGGAACACATGAAGGGTGATCCTTGATGGAGGGTGGGGTGGAAGGGGGAACAGGGTGCCTGTAGCCTCTAGATAGGGCATGAGTTTGAGGTTTGGACAAGCAGACTGTACATGGAGGAGGAGGAACAATGAAAGGATTCCATCCCGTTTCAATAAAAATAAAAATAAAATCTAAAGCCCTCCAGCGAGAGGGAGAGAGAGCAAGTTAGTTTAGGCCATGACATTTAAAGTCCCTATGCTCATTCACTCAGCAGGAGGGGGGAAGGGGATT
Organism: Gambelia wislizenii; assembly: GCA_030847615.1. Taxonomy (NCBI): domain Eukaryota; kingdom Metazoa; phylum Chordata; class Lepidosauria; order Squamata; family Crotaphytidae; genus Gambelia; species Gambelia wislizenii. The sequence continues at coordinate 106,167,383 of JAUMIR010000004.1, forward strand.
GGATGGGTGAGCCATCCAATGGGAGTGCAAGGTAGGTGAAAGGATTAACAGGAAAACAAGAAAAATAAACCAGCAGCCGCTGTGGTCGTTTGATTAAAAAATAATCTGATGCAGTGAACACAGAAATATGGTAGGACACTCCATTTTGTCCCAGTGTGACTTCAGGTGGGAGAATGTGTGGCTGTCAATACACACTGGATTTGGGTTATAATAGGTGTGTGTGATGCTAACAGGAGTCAAGCCAGGGCAGGAGACTGCACACTGGGGCCGAATTATTTTGCAGGTGTGGGTGCACCCAAGGTGTTCTTGTCTCGCATGTGACCTTCCCATGAATCTAGGTGGTTAACAGATAAAATACCTAGTTGGACCATAATTATGACACAACATACTTGTTCTATTCTTCCAATATATCTTTATGAAAGGTACTGTTCTCTTTGATAGTTGTTGTGTGCCTCTACTAATCTCTTTATCAACAGCATTGTTAGGCCAGTACATATTTATTTATAGATCTGAAAAGGTTATTATTCACTGCAAATAGTATACCCTGTTCTGCATACTGGACACTCCAGTGATGTTTTTCATCTATGCTTTCATCAGTGCAATGTGGAAACCAAAGTGCAAAGAAAGAACAGAGAGTTCACTATGAAGGCATAAAGTCTGTCTACATTGACCTTCACACATGGGACAAATACATGCTCTCCCTACTTACCTTGCTTGATAGATTTGGACAGTTACTTTTTAGAAAGGGTGGTAAAAATGGAGAGCAGTTTGGGTGGCATCTTTAATACTATGATATTTATTTTAGCATGACCTTTCATGCATTACAGTTGACTTCCTCAGATGCTTAATGGAGCCCAGAGATATGCCCAGCTACATCGTTGTGCTGAGATCAGAGTGAAATGGTATACGGAAAAAGTATTCCATTTCCCTGTACCCCATTTCATTCTCGTCCCACCCTCAGTATGATGTAATTGTGCATATTTATCTGAAGCCTAAACATTGTGCCCTATCCATGTATCTGAGGAAATCAATTGTTATCCACAAAAGTTTGTGGTGAAATAACTCTTAGTTTTAAAGATGTCACTGGACATGTCTACGCCCACCCTCTTTTTATATTGAAACAGACTAACATAGCTATGTTTCCCTTTACTTATCATCCCTGTGTATAAAATATACTGAGACTGCTAAACTACATATCTCATGACACTAAGATTTCCTGTGGCCTATGGCAAATTGTTGCTTAAGTAACAGTAGTAGAAGTTTATCATTTATTAGCTTGTATTCAATACGTTTTTCAGATGCACCATTGAGTTAGTGTCTGTTTCAGATGTGTTTATTCTTCATATAACTTCTGGGGAATTGCAAAGAATATTTTTTTTTGTTTCTTTTATTTAATGCATAGATTATTGGGAGTAGCATTAGAGTTGTCCACTGTAATGTTAGAAAATAAAACATACAAAACTGCCTATAGTGTTAAAGATCAAGAAACTATGTCACAGACTGATTGTAAGCCATTCAGTTTCCCAAAAGACTGCATGGCACACCTCCACTATGACAAATCTATTATGATAAGTGAGTAGCCTTTTGTCATCATGCCCCACATCATTATGAAAGCTGTTGACTGATGCATGTCCATCCTGCTTACTGTTTGAATTGACTTGTACATTTTATAAATTACTTCATGGTGTGAATTATTGTGTATAACTTAGGTGTTATATAGAACTTGCTGGGAATACTTTTGTCCCAACGAGATCCCACGGCAATTCACCTTATTCAGAAAGAGAGGGAGAAAAACTATTTACTGTGCAGGAAAAGCCTTCAGGGCTTTTAAAAATACAGTAGTACAAGGAAATGCATATTAGCACACATTAAGACAACCAATTCAATTTGCTGTGCAGTCTCAGAGAGGGCAGAACTAGAGATCTGATTGGTTGGATGTAAGTGAGGTGCAGGCTTTCTGGCAAGGCAGCACCCAGAAGCGCCCTGTTGGATATTTTGAGTTAGTGATTGTGTGATTTTTTGCTCTGCTTATCACCCAAATAATTTTTTAGCATAAGGTTGTACTTATGCACCTCTGCTCTAATATTAAAAATAATACTGCAGTGACAGCAGTGATTATTACTCTAATGTACAGCCACCATCTTGATTCACAGGCCACTGAACCTCAAACCATGGATAGCTTCTCAGAGTATCGTTTTTGGAAAGCATTGTGTAGATGAAATAATGCAGTTGTGAATTAGCAATAATGTGCAGGAACGAACATTATTTCCTCTCATGTAGATACGGTAAGTCCTAAGTCTTCAAAACAATTTACATTTTACACCTCCACAACATTGAGCTATGTAAACCTTTGAGAAAATGATCAAAGCATACTAAAGTAACAATCAGGAAAGGGTTTCATTTATAAGCCATGGATCTTCACTACAATGTGATAATTAAATGTAAGGACACATATTTTACCAATGAATTACAGTAGTATTAAATATGAAGGTTAGTTTTTAATAAAGGCACTTTCAATTTGATAGAATTTGTTTTAGCAATGGCATCTACAAAGAGCCTTTCCTGAGGAATCTGAATTTGCATTTATTTATTTTATGAACTGCCTATACAATTTGTTACTTTAAAACACATTTAGCTCTAGGAGGGGTTGTTAACAGTGTTTCTTTATATATTTTATTATAGGCAGTGATTATAGTTTTTAATATCGTAATTTGCATGGATGCAGTCTCCATAATGTGAGTTTTAGGCACAGAATGAATAACTAGAGTTGAACTCTTTATAATTCTAATATATGCATTAGTTGATTTTAATATTTTAAAACAGTCATGTAATTCAAAGTAATACAGATTTCAGCCAAATGCCTTCAAATTTATCTTTTTTCCTTTTGAGTTTTTCTGTGATTTTAACACTTTAAATGTTATTTTTCCTCTCTCTTTCTCTGTTTTAATCTCAGCAGGGTATAGGGTTTTCAGATTTTGAATGCATTTAATATTTAGATTTCAAGGGAAACAATAGAAGAGCAACCTAGCCTGATATAAAAAATATGATCAGGGGTTTTATAAGAAGATATTACCAAATAATCAAGCTTTAATGCAAGGGCAATGTTTAACCAACATCAGTAACAAAAATGCAACACAACTAATTAGTGACTTCTCATGCAAGTATTTTGTCCTGTTACTAAAAATTTCCTGCATTTTTACAGAAACTGGACAATAGCAACTGATTAGCAGAATTCTTTTATACTTTTCACTTTTGGAAACTTCCAGAACCATTCACTTACTGCAAGATTTGGTGCTATATGACCTTTTTCATCCAGACATAAAAAAGGAAGCACTTTCTGCTGTTAGTAGTAACATGACCAATCTTTAAGCTAGTTGCTTAAATGTTTAATAGCTGTAATTTCCCTCCCAGATTGCAATTGCTGAACATTATGTCAAGGTTTTGAGTACATCTTAAAACTGTTTCTTTTTCTGTGTGCACTAAATTACAAAGAAAGTAATGTAGTTTTCTCTTCCACACACATGTTGCCAAGCATCTGCTGCCCTTCCAGTGAGAACTTATTTTTAAAATCATGTGTTTCTTCACATATAACTTAGTACTTTGAGCTTTGGCACAAGCTACCATGACATATTGAATCTGCAGGATACTATTTTCTCTCCAGTCTTTAACTCCAACTTCTTCATGAGCAGCTTACTGGCAGGGTATTTAAAAGAATAAATCCTTAGAGCTGATTTTCTAGGGAAAAAAGTACTGTATGATATAACTGCAACAAAAGACAGTCATAATGTCTGTGCAAGTAGACCTTCTTAATTTCATTTCAGTTTTCTTGTAAGCAACCTTCTGTAATGTTGTGAAATAAGGTCAGTTGTGTTCTGTGGACTTCTTTATATTTGACTTTTGAGCACATGGATGTGGAAAAGTGCAGCAGGGGAAATGTGTACTTGCAAGAACACTGTATGAACATCACATGAATATCTGGGAAGTGGGTTGTAGGCAAACAATTTTAAAGCGGACCTATGAAGGCAAACATATTTGGGATTTTGTTGGTGAGGTTTACTGGCTTGCAGAAATTAGGTAAAAGAAGGAAAATAACCTTGCCCAGCCTGGTGTCCTGCAAATGTGTTGGATTGTAGCTTTCAGCATCCCCACTCAGCTGGACCACTACTAGTGCTAACTGGAGATGATGGGAATTGGGATATCCTATATAGAACAGTCGTAGGGCAGAGGAAGCAGATTATCTCGTCATTTGGGAACTATAGAATCCCCTAGTTGCTCTGCTTAGTGATTGTCAAGCTGCTGGACAGGATGCCAGTTTAGCTACAGTATCTATCAGTAAATGCAGCTGCATATCAGGCTCTCAATTAGTATGCCTCTTTGCATTCTGACTGAGTACAGAGCAGGCTCAGCAACTGTAGCTTTGGTTGAAATCTGGCCTCCAGTGTTGCTCATGAAGAAGCAGTTGAGCACACTGAGAGAGTGGTAGCCTAGACCAGTTTAAAGATTAGGAGAAGCTTTTGTTGATGACCACACTCCAGTACCCAGCCATTAAAATAGCTCTTCAAGAAAGAAATGGATCTGATGAAAGAAAAAAACTGTAAAACATACTTGGCATATAATGTGATGGAAACACTTTAATTTAAACATTGTTATAATAGGGTTACTGGCATATTAGTTCTAAATATAAAAGTAATCCCATTGATCTTGACCATGAACTATAAAGAGTTACCTATGTTATCTCCAGTGCTTCTCCAGGACAATGAATTTGCTTCAGCATGCCAAAGAAGAGCAGACTAGAACTAAAGAAGCAAGATGACATCTGAATATGCCCCAGCCACTTCTACCTACTTCTTACCTATGTTGTAAGCATGGTTGTCTACAAAACATCCCCAAACATCCCCAATACCCCTGTATTAGAACCCTGATATGAGAAAAGTGAAGTGATGAGGCACAAACGCAATGGAAGTACAGAGTATTCCCAACTCTTTTATTTGTGAATAAGAACTGCTCTAGTTTCACTTAAAATATTTTTGGTGTTTCTCCAATGGCATGAGAAATCAGGGGCTTGTCTACACGAGGAGAAAAATGTGGATTGATGTGCACTAACACCAATTCAAAGCAGCTTCTATTTGTCTTAACGTTTTTTTGGCAAAATCATGTGCATGCGAAGCTATCCACTTCTGCTGTCGCAACAGGTATGCCTGCAAATAAAGATGGTAGGTGCGAGTGAATGACTCACGTTTTCATTGTTGCCGGTTGTCACTGCTGAACAGTAATTTTTTTAAAAAAATAAAAGCATATCTAAAATGTGAAAGTGTGATACTCCACCTAAATAAAAAATAAATAAAAAGGCTGTTTCATGGCCTGAGCACATGACTGCTAAAGCAAAAATCCAAGATGGTGGTTCTGAGCACTTGCCTTGTCAGCAAGCTCCACCCCCCTGGCCATGTCCAACCATTCAGCTTCCACTTCTGCTCTTATTGGGAGTGTGAATGAATGCAAATCCAATTGTCCCAATGAGCAGGAATGCACATTCTCTACAGGACTTAAAAAAAAAATACGGGAAAATCCACAAAGGCTTTCCTGACAGTTTACAGTGGATTTGGCCCCTCTCCTTCCAAATACTGTGATCTGATATGGGATGCCATTAGGACAGGTACGATTCCCAGCAAATTCCATGAGGATTATTTTGACCATTATACAATGCCAGGAGATAGGATTATTTGGAGGACTGTTAAGTGTAAACCCCTGTTCAAAAATTCAAATTCAGCACCTCAGATCTCTGTCTTTAGACAGAGATTTCTCTGAGGATGCCGGCCACAGACGCAGGCGAAACATCAGAAAGAAACTATTCCAGAACATGGCCTCACAGCCTGGAAAAAAAACAAGGAGCCCTGGTGGCGCAGTGGTTAAATGCCAGTACTGCAAGTCACCACCTTGCAAGTTGCAAGTTCGATTCCAGCGGGCTCCAAGGTTCACTCAGCCTTCCATCCTTTCGTAGGTCGGTAAAATGAGTACCCAGCTTGTGGGGGCAATTAGCTAACACACATTGGAAGCTGTTTAATGCAGTTAGATGTGTAAATAGCTATTGCTTAAAACAATTTGTAAGCCGCTCTGATAGCCTTGTGGCTGAAGAGCGGGGTATAAATAACTAAATTTAAAAAAAATCTGTCTTTAGACTTTGTCATGGTGGATGGAAAGTTATTTGATTCAAATCACCTTATAGGTAAGGAGCTTCAGGTTAGAACGTGTTCTGAGTCCATGCTGGATAGGGCATTCTTTGCATCCATGCATGCCAGGAATGTTGTGGAGTTGTAGACATGAGCAAGGTACTGTCTTTACAAAAGGAACAAATAAACAAGACAACTATATATTCCCTTTGGTTCATTGCATAGAACATTTGGGTATGATCCATATTATCTCACAAAAAGACTCCCAGTAGGAAGTTTGTGTTATTTTTCCTCATCAGCATGGTTCCAAGGTTCAAATGTATTGGGGTTACCAAATTATTCTGGGACACATGGTTGCATGCATCATTTTCTGAAGACTCTACTCCATCTCCATACTTTATGAATATGCAAGAAGAGGAATCTCTTCTTTAGCAAGTTGCATAATTAAGCTCATAAGACCTTATCAGAAGATGCCTGAAAATTCACATCTGAAAATAACAGTCTTTCCTGTTGGTAAAAACTTGTAGATTTGATGGGGAAAGCAAATGGCATGCATGCTAACTATTGCTATTCTGAATGGCTAGGAAGCCACCTTGGGCTCTCTTTTTGATTCATTTACAGCAGCCTTATGTGAAAGAATCCTTGTATTTCACTGTCCTAATATATCTGGCATTTACTTGCTATCTGGGAAAAACTAGCATAACAATATGAGCCTATGGACTGCATAAGGATGCCAGGGGATATCATATCCTGCAAACCTGAGAAGCATACAGAAGTGATGTGCTCCTAGCCAGAGAGTCACCTAGCTGACTGAAAACACCCACGTCAGAGTCTTTTCATTTCCTGGGTAGGCTGGTTAAGATATCAAGATCTGGATGACAACAATGGTCTGTCAAGGAAGAATTCCTCAAAGGCATTTCTCTCTTTTGTTACTTTGGAAAGCTAAACTTAATGCTTTAACTTTCTGGATAAAAAAGAAAAATATTTTGTTAATTAGCAAGCATAGGTACCCCTAGCCTTAAGATGAAAATAGATACCTTTCAAGGATTTATTCTTGCCAGTTTGGGATAAGGCTCCTCAAGGTGGATAATGGACAAATGCTAAATAGAAGTTCCATATTGACTTGAAGGTCTTTGTTGGCTCCATATTAGCCTAGCATATGGTTGGACTTAAATGTAATTACAGTGCTAACAAAGCAGATACAATATAATTGTGCATCACCCTGAGATCTCATGCTATAAGACAAAATATAAATATTTTAATAAATATATAAATAAAAATAATTACACTTTGGACATAGCCGATTCATCCAACCCAACCTTCAATTGGCAACCTGACAACAGAATGGGCAGTGTATATACATTGTTACTGGATTATTCTGATAAGTGGCGCTCATCTTTTTTGAATAGTGCTTGCTTACTCACTGCTGAGAATTTATTTCCATCACATGGATACCATCTCACTTTGTATCCATATTGCTAAAAATCTTTCTAATCTTCAGTTTTCTATAAAGTATACTAGATAATGGCATGAGACATTTGGACGTCCTTGAGAGCATAAATAATCTGGAAACAAGTTCTAAACATCTTCATATATTAGGATTTATAAGAGCAGGTGTGTATCTCTTCTTGTGGTTTCCAAAGTTCCCACTTAGAACCTAAATTAAATACCAGGACTTCCTTTGAGCCATTATGGACTGTGCAGCTTTACTTCTTGTACCTTAAAATGCCTTATTTTATAGCTGTAACTTTGGCCAGAGATAAGACTTTAGAGCTTTAGACTTTATCAATTCAGGTCAACATATGTGGTATTTAAAAATACTTTTAATTTCCCCAAAATTATGATGGTTCTTCACTGTAATCCAGACTTTAAGCCTCTGTACCAAACTATGCAAGGCAAAGTATGCAGCCACATTTGTTTATTCACATGTAAACAGATGTTCTACAAACATGAAATGAAGGGTAGAAAGTTATGTTTTTACAGCAAAAGATGCACTAGGTAGATAGTAACAAAACATTTCCTCCTTGCACACATTGCTTCACTGTTTCATTTCTTCAGGCAGTTTTTACCACACAACCTAGCTCACTTCTGGTCTCATTTGACCCTTGGGGCCTAAAGCATGGTGTGAAGGGCCATTATGTTTCTACAAAAAGAAACAGAATGGAAAGCTTCCTTTTTCAAAAATTGCTAATGTTATGACCTAATCCTATGTATTGTTTGGAAATATAGGCATTCCATCCACTTATGAAAGATCCTGATGACTTTTCTTTTCAGGACAACACACTCCAGGGCAGATTTTGGTGTTTCTTAATTGTAGTAAGGATAACAGGAATATGAAGGCATCTCCCTTCTCCATATCAACATAGTTCAGGGCCTGCATTTTAGACAACTATTGAAAAGCTGGGATGCCCTCCTAAATTCTAGGTCACAGTTCACTTAGCAGCCATTTGACTCTGGAAGAATATAGGAAAGACTTGGACTTTCTTATACATCCCTTGGTAACAAAAGCTGTGTTGGAGGGAACAGAGTTCTGGATATTCTATTCATGTTTCTGTTCTTAGTGTAAGAATTTAGTGTTCTATTTATTTTATTTCCCCCCTTTGTTTCCTCAGGGGGTACTGCCTTCATTCAAGGGTATATACTGCTAGGACATCCTATATATCTGGAATGGTAGCAAAGAAAACTGAGAGAATAGCTAACTGGGTTCTTTCCTATGAGTTGCTCTTTTTGAACAAGCTCTCCTGTCACTCTAGCTCCCCATCTAGGACAGATAATGTATACCACAAAAGATGACACAGTTGGAAAAACTAGCTGTGTTTCTTAGAGAACTGTATGTTGCCTGAAGGGAACCTGGTATTTTTTAATGAAAATGAGCCTGTCTTCCCCATATCTGACTTTGGCTGATACTCTATTTTTGGTTTATGTTTTTTGATTGTTGCTTTGGAAGTTATTACCCAGGAAACTACAGGAGGAGGTAGGAGAAACTTTAAGGCAGTATTTCTTTGATTCTAGTCTGCTTGCTATCTTGACCTATGGAGAACCAGCTATACTCATAGAATTGGCAGTAAAGATAATTCAAGAAGGAAGTGTCACATGTAAGAATCCGGTTGCCTCCCTTTCTTACACTGGCCCACACTTTTTTCTCTTAAGCATCTTAATCATAATAATTTTTAGCTTTGCAGCGATTTTGCAGCCACTTTTCAGATTACACAGAGATTAGTAATTGAAGGCAAAGGTCTAGAATATAAAAAGAACTACAGTCATACCCACTTTTTGGATACTGTGGCTAACAACAAGGCTACTGTGATTGTTTGCTTGTTGGCATAACTCATTATAAGTCCATTCAGTATTTTACATTGATCTGGGATACCCATATGCACCAGAGTTTTGATGGATTCTAAATAGAGCAGTTCAGATATTTCAAAGCACTTGAGATTAGTACAGTGTGAAGTAATTTAAAATTATTGTACTGCAATTAATTTTAAATAACTGAGCTCTGCATATGTCTAGAAAGCCATATAGATCCAATTGGAAGCTCTCTAAAATTTTAAATGACCCAATAAATTTAAATCATCTTAGAATTCATAATAGTGAATAATGTAAATCAGTTGTGAGGGCAGTCTAAGAAATGGCTAAGAGGACAGAGACTTATTTCATTCTGTGTGTGTGTGTGTGAATCAGTTTATGATGATGAAACTTGATCATATAGTAGTACAGAAAACTTTCTTGATACATATGGTTTATCCTGCCTCTGTTTTTCATTTTTTTTTCCAGATTGGGAATGATGTATTTTCCCTTCACCATAATACATATGACATAACTAAACATATGTTATCAAGGACCAAAAACAGTCAAGATATTTGGTGTTATAAATAAATTTTTTGATTGTAACTTGGTGGCTGTTAGAGTATTCCCAAGATTATTACTGACCAATTCAAAAATAAATAGGTCAGTTATTATGACCCAGGAAAGGAGGAAAGTAAGACTACCACTGAACTTTACTACTCAGCAATAGTTAACTAGGCTGTGTAAACGTGTCTAATTTTGATTCTTTTGGAGTAACTATGATTGTTACAGTAAAAGAGAAGTGGCTTGCTTCTCAGTCTTGAAGTGCTTCATGGTATATTTTGGGCGGAATCATTCCTTATAGTTCACCAAGTGATGCAGAGGTATGACCGTTCTTACCTACCATACAGCCAGCAGTTCTGGCATTTGCTTCACCTTATTTATTTTTTTATAAAGCTTATCAACCAACTGCCTTCTCTTTGTAAAATCCTAGCCACTAAAACAACATCCTGTCCAAGTAGTTGCTACTTTTTCTCGGCAAAAAGTTAGAAAGTTAGTCCAAGTCCAGAAGTTGGGTGCTAAACAAAATTAAGTGCATTCAGGCACAGGCTCAGTGTTGGTTCCTTTTGAGAATGCTTATCTTGTAGACAAACCAGAGTGGTGGAACTGCAGGAGGCTGAAGGGGGGCCCCCTCAAGAGCTCCTTCCTTGAAGCTGTACCTTTCTTTTAGACAGTTGTCATTATCTTTGTCTAAAGGTCATGGCTAAATTGAATAAAAGGAAAGCTGTGTGTTCCTGTCGATGCACAAAGGCAGTATTGACTTTCCTAATCCAGTTTGCTGAGGGGTGAGAGAATTAAATTAGATATCTAAGCACAGAAATTGAGAGCCTTTGAAAACAAAGATAAGGAGACAGGCTGTATTTCCCCCCCTTTTTTTCCCTGGGAGCGCTGGGCTCACAATTTTGCAGGTGTGTCATCGGATCCATGGCTCGCATCGATCAAAACTGTGCCAATGCATATTTAATTAGCAAGGGGACCCTGGATGCATTATGGCCATCATCCGTATATTGAATGGACTGTCAGACTTTCTGAATGCTTCCCAGCCCCCTCCCCTTGCTTTGTCGTTTGGGGAGCTTCTGCATTTTGTCTGAGCAGCTAAAAGTTTCTTTGTTTTTAGCTGCTGATGCATATAAGCCCACTGAGGAGAATACAAACAAGTAAAGTCCCAAAATGTTTGTTTTCTGTTGAGAGGAGGGGAGGCCAGAAAAACCAGGGTTTTAATTCCTTTGGGTAACAGATTTTTTCCCCCTTTGCCTTTGAATCTTTTTTCACCCTTTAAAAAAGCAAAACAGAGCAGCATTCACGAAACTTTCTTAAAGAGGGGATTTTTTAATGACAGTTTTAATTAAGTGAAATTTTTATGTATGATGCTACAAAAGAAATGTGGTCTAGTGATGAAACAAACCGAACAATCATTTTTGAAGGCAAACATTTTAAAGTAAAATTGGCAACATTCCCCATCCAAAAAACGTACTGGTCAGACAGTACCAGTACATTTTTTTCATGTGAAAATTAGAATAAATTAAAGTGAAACTCAGCTTTATATATTAAAGTGAATTGAAGCTCAATTTTATGCAGTTATTGGGAGTCCTGTTAATGATCCTAATAATATTCTATCTAGATTTGTGTATTATAGTTTATAATAAGGACCTTTTGTGCATAACATTTACCTTGAAGTTTCTGGGAACCTCTTTTTACAAAGCTCGACAACTCAGACAAAGTATTGCTTGCTAAACAGATGTAATACACAAAGTCTGCTTAGAATAAAGGGCAGCAGACTGTGCGCACATGTTTTGGTTTTATTCATGCTCATCAGCATAGTCTAGCTAGTTGTTTTTGCTCATTTACTTGTGGGCTGGCTTACTACAATTTTACTGGTAAAGTAACAAGGAGTGGGAGGTTGGGGTGGATTGGCTACAAAAGTTTGCTGCAAGGACTCTTGGGAAATATATTTGCATACATCTTCTCACAAAGGCTGCTTCCTGGCTTAGACAGAGTGTTGCCTGATAAACAGACTTAACACACAAATGTCTGTCTGGAATAAACAACGGCAAGCTTTAATTTACATTTCCATTATCAAAGATAATCTCTTTCCCAGTGTATGGGAATTAAGAGTCCTCTCAGAAAAATGAGGCTGGGTTGTTGCTGTTTTACCATAGCGTAGAACCTTTTTCTCAGGAGTTGATAGGATACAATATAATTGCTAAAAGGGAAAGGACTCAGGCTGGAATCCTACTAACAGTTACAACTAGAGTAGACCCATTGAATCAATGGGGTTTATATAAATGTTTTCCTATTGGTGTATAACTTCCATGGATTTAGTATCCATGGATTTAAGTATTCATGGTTTGAAAATATTCTTTAAAAAATAATAATCCAAAAAGCAAACCTTTATTTCGCCATCTTATGTAAGGGACACCATTTTGCTATGCCATTGCATGTAATGGGACTCGAGCATTCACGGAGTTTGGTATCCACAGGAGGTCCTGGAACCAAACCCCAGCGACTATGAAGAGACAACTGTACATCCATTTGGATCTGTATTCCCTCTCAGAATGATGACTGGAAATGTTGTGTCACTTCCTGTCACCATTTGAAAGAAATATGGAGGTACTCTACTCTACTCTAAAGCTATAACAGATGTCCAAGGGAAGCAACAACACTTGGAAGAAAGCATGGAAATAGATTTGTAAGAAGTGGAGATGTTTGGAAACTGTGAGATACATTCCCACCAACTGGACCTGTTAATAGTTTTTGCAGACACATTTTATACCTGCTGAAACTTCCAAGTAGTCCTTTATAACAACATGTTGCAGTAGTTTAGTCTGGAGATTACCAGTGCACAGTTAATCAAAGCTAGACTTCTGTTCATCTGTCAAGAAAATTACCTTTATGTCTCTTGCAGCTAGTGTAGCATAGTGGTTAGAGTGTTACACTAATACTTAGGAGATTCAAGTTTAAGTCCCCATTGATCTTTGAAACTCACTTAGTGACCTTGAGGTAGCTATGTATACCACCTTGAGATCATTGAAGGAATGGCAGGATATAAATGAGATGACAATGAAGAAGAAGAAAAAGAAGATGATGTCAGACTCTCAAATGACACTGCCTCTGACCAGTCTCATGAAAGTTTCCAAATGTGCTACCTTGATATTTGCTCCAAGTCTTTTCCATTTCTTCTCCAATGCATACGCCCCAGTCCTAAGCAAGTTTATTCAGACTCCTCTGGGTTCATTGAGGGATTTACCCCACCACTCAGAATTTGTATAAGATCGCACACACTCAACTATGGAGGGGGGAAAAAAGCGTTCCCATCCCACAATCTCCTTTCCCACCCCTGTCCTGCTGCTGTCCCGACACAAGAACAAAAAGTTTCCTACTTACCTTAATTGCGCGTGTGCCGGGCAGGGGAGTCCAGGAGTCTAGAGCTCCTTTCACTTCCTGGTTTGTAATCCCAGCTGCTCTTGCGAGAAGAAGAGAGCCAGGAATTTAAAGGTACGTGCTGGGAGCAATGGGGGGGGGGATGATCGGGGGGTGATCTCCCAATTGGGGGGCAATTGGGCAGTGATGGGAGGGGAAAATTGGGGGGTGATCAGGCAGTGATGGGAGGGGGCAATCGGGCAGCAATGGGAGGGGGGCAATCAGGCAGTGATGGGAGGGGTGATTGGGCAGTGATGGGGGGGGTGATCCCGGCAGCAACAGAGGCCTGTTAAGCTTAAGGGAGGCATCCAGAAGTGTTTTGACACTCCGGACCTCCCACTAACGCTGGCATCGCGCCAGCATAATGGGCACCTGTTTACACAACCATTGTTCTGTTACAGAAACGGAATGGTGGATGTATTAACAGCTTAAGTTGTTAAGGAAAAAAAATGGGGACAGAACAGGGGCAGCACGGGAGCAGAACGGGACAGGGATGACATCATGTGAAAGGGAAATCCTTTCATGATACTGTGGCATCCTTGTCCCAGTTTATTAGGTTCATCTGATAATCTCCTACAAAACTGGATGATAACTTACACATGTGAAAGAGCCAATACTGGTTAAAAGGTGCAGATAGAATTATTTCATACAAAATAGGAATATCTCACATTTCACCCTTCCCCAATAACTGTGGTAGAGGCATTTCATAAACTGTATTCAATGATCAAATAATTTATTTCTTTGACTGAAATAACCACTGTAATTTTCTTCTGTATTAACCTTCCAATTATAGTCTGCTGTAATTCTTCAATTATAATTTTCATTGCCCAGGATTCCTTTTTCCAACTATAGTTGTTTTAACAGATCTATGAGTTTCTACCCACATATCCCCAAGACTTCTGTGAAAAATGAGAGAGTAGAATTCTTTGGATTTTTTGGGGGGTGGGGAGAGGTCAAAAGGTTTCCATCTTAGTGGAAAAAACTACAGCTTTTTGTGGTTTTTAGAGACTGATAAAGTTTCAGGATCAGAGTTAGGATTTTCATATAATATTACTCTTCCTGTGAAAATCAAGAAATCCTGTCTAAAGGCTAAAAAGTCTCTGAAAACCTGAGCATGAAATCAGATACTCTATCAAAAGAGCAATCATCTGTCACACTTTTTCTCTCATCAGAAACAGTATATTAATCAAATTAGGGAATTATTTCAACAATTGCAGTGATCCCACAATGCAGTTTTAGGAGCACTGCTGTAGAATTTAAGCTGATTCATATCCTAAGAATGACATCTATAGATTTCTTACTCCTTCTGTCTATCAAAAACTGACATCTAAGTTTTTTAGGAACTTGCTAGCAAATGTTTCCTAAAACTAGATTCCTGGATTAAAATATCTCTCTAACTCTAGAAGGTTTTTATTCAATATAATGCCTCTAGCTCCATCTGTAGTAAATTAAGTTCTCATGTTAATAACACTGGGCACAATCTACTTTAAATCCCAGTGGTTTTAATGGCAGAATTATGTAGGTGCTTAACTTTCTTCAGATGAAATTAATGAGATTTCAAAATTATTATATTGTGTCTATGCTCTTTTTGTGTCAATTTTGTAATTATTTACCTTTTTACCTACCCTTTTTACAGACTTTAGTCTAGAATTAGTAAGCATGTATTTCCTCTTGAGTTTTAATTTTTGTAGGTGGTAAAATATAGCTTTCCCTGATTCTTTATGTCTTTGTGTACAATTATTTATACAGGGGGAAAATTAAATAAATTGCTAACCTGAATCTGTCTTGAGTGGTAATTAAATATAAGTGTAGATGAAAATTCTTTCATTCTGATCAGTTACCTATTATAGATACATATTATAGTATAGTGTAATGAGGAACTCATATCATTCATATCTGAATTTTCAGTGTCTGAATTAAGTCAAGGAAACAGAATGTTTGGAAACATTTAGGCATCTGCTTTCTATCCAGTATGGTGGCTCTATTGACAGAACTGCTTTTGTCACTGGAAGTTACTTTCAGGTTCTGGGTGCATCCCTTCCGTTTCCAGGTAACATACAGTGCTGTAGCAGTGAGGAGAGTGGAAGAAGGTTCTGTCAGGCTAGAGTTTGGGTGCTAGAACAATGTTCAGTTTGGACCATTGTTTCCATGAAATAGGCATATAATCTGCTATAAGGAAAGTCCCTTGAAAATATTTATTTGCTGCATATTGGTAGTAGAAACAATATGGCGTAGGTTTTTTTTTTAAATAGAATAAGTCTGAATATGGGAATTTTGGTGGGAAGGTCTCCCCTCATACAAACTGGGGACATGGATCTGGTCAATCCTGATCAGGATTATAGTGGATGGCAAACAATTACAGCCTTCCTACTGCCGTGCTAGTGTTCCATTGGGGATCAGGTTCCAACACATACTTTTGTGTAAGAAAAATACTAAAAATATTAAATACTAAAAATACTGATTTTCCAGGTTGCTACAGGAGTGTGTGTGTGCATGAGAGAGAGGGTGAGGTTGAGAGAGAGAGAGAGAGAGAGAGAGAGAGAGAGAAAGCATGTTTCCCAGGTAGAGTCAGAAGTTTCCTGTTATCTTGTTCTTGGTTAAAAGAGATCATGAAGTTCTTGTCTAATTTTGTGGCTGGGAGAATCCTTTAAGCCTTCCATGACATGGTATTAGGTTTTAAGGCCCCAAGTTTCTTGTAAGACAAAAATAAAATAAAATAAAAATGCCAAAGACTCCTTCAGCTTTACTAATTGCATAGCACAACCTGAGCAGAAAGGAAGATTCATTTGCTTTTCGTGGATCACCACAAAACTGTGCAATGTGGAAGAAGTTTACAAATACGCTGTCACCTTCATGGCATAGTGAAAGTAGCCAATCTTTACCTTTGAAGAAGAAGGTGATAAACACAACTAGGTTCTGGCCAAGTTTGATGTACATTTCACCTTTAAGAGAAGGGTGGTTTATGAGAAGGTCTGCTTCTCTCAAAGAGCTCCAGAGTCTGACGAAACCATCAGTTGTTAGAGCTGTGTGTGAAAAGGCTTGACACTGATTAAAAAAAAGTTCACCTTAGAGATAGACAGGGACCTTGATATTTTAGACAAGACGTTCTTGGGGGAAATGCAGCTAATAAGGTCCTTAATTCTTTACAAAGCCATACAGATGGCAGAGTCATCACTGTGAGTTCAAGAACAGAATGCAAAAACAGTTTGGGAGAGACATGGAAGGAGTTGTTGCCACCATTTAAAAGTTTTACTTCTTTACTGCAAAAGCAGAAGACAAATCCCTTAATAAGTAGGCCAGCCATGATAAAAGGACTTTAAAGCCAAAACAGAGTGCCCTTTTAGCCAGCATTCAGAAGATGTGGAAAGGTTCATAGAGTAGTTGGCCTAGCCAGAGGAGCATAGTGCAAGAAGTCCCTACTCCAAAAGGCATTTTTCTATTACATATTGTTCCAAGAGAATGGAAGTAGTTGCCATAGGAGGAGACATCCAACTTTTCTATCACTCCATATGTTATAAAGACACTGACTCTTCTTGGAGTGTGAACTCAACTGTTTGTGGAACAACTATTAATTTCAGTGTTTCAGCATCAAATATCCTAGTTATTTCAGTGGAGACATGCACAAGATTCTAGATCATGGCCACCCACAAAGCCCATTATTACAAAGCTCAGGAGGATACCCTTCACTGTCTTAAATACTATATCACACAAACAAACTACAAAGAGAAGCAGTTGCCTTCCCTGCATCTGTGATGTGAGAACATTCTCTGAATAGTCTCCGTGGTCATGGAGAAGCTACTCAGAATAGATCTACTGAAAGCAATGGGAGAAATAGAAAAGATATGTGGGTATAGATGGTGTTTTGAAACCTAATATTAAAGTGTCAAGTACAGGTTGCCCCTATATCTGTGGGGATATATTCCTGGACATACTATATATAAGTTAAACCTTGGACAATAGCAAACACTATTAAAATAAAGGACAAACATTCCATAGATTTGCATTGGAGGACCTGGCGATTCCTAGAAAGGATGCTTTTCTAGGCATTTTCCAGTGTGACTCTATAATATGTATCCCTATATTTTCAGCTGTGGATAACTGGTAGCATGGATGTTGGTTCCACCGATATTAACTCACCAAGATTGTGATTCCTGTCAAGGATGAAGGAACATGGCATAATCAAAGAATATCACTGAACCTATCTTATGATAAATACCAGTGGACCAAGTCATCAAGAAAAGTGGGGAAATACATATCTGTATAGATCTAATAAAGTTTGATGAAAGTAAAGGAAACTATGTTTTCCCAATGTTAAAGGACCTCCTCAGGAAGGCCAAATTGAAAACCCGAATGCTAAACTGGTGACATTTATCACACCCTTTGGGATTTTTTGTTTTCAACACTTGCAATTTGGAATCACAACAGGTTCTGAAATCTTTAAAAGGAAGATGACAGACACTCCTCCGTAGGGACATTAAAGGAGTCTGTCTTTACTGATGACATCCCAATAGATGGGATGTAAATCAATCAAACAAATTAATGAGAAAGATCAGGACAAAATGTCAACTCCCTACATGAATCAGAATTCAAGCTAAACCAAGCTGCATAGAGTTCTTTAGGGAAGTAATCAATACATCATAGTGTTCACGCCCTAAGATGGAAGGTGCCACGAAGGAGCTGAAAGCACTAGTTAACTTTACAGAACTGAGATACATTTTAGGAATTAGAAACTTATATAGGGTGACATTAGGAAGACATCTCCACAGAGTCGTAACTACTAAACCTGTTCTCTGCAGTCCACTGCATGTTGGTGGAGCACCGAATCTAGAGGCTTTCTTTACAGATGTAAAGTATATGATACGCAGTGTCCCACACTTAGAAGCTTTATTACATTTCTTCAATCCCACACTTGTTAGTGTTTATACAAGCAGCAATGGTGTAGGTTGAAAACTTAGTTTTGTGCAGATAGAGCCAAAAGAATTCTGCTTCAAGACACTCACCAATGGCAGCTCCTGGACTTGCGTGTAGGGTGTGTGTGTCACCCTGAAATGTTGTGGCAGGCGCACTTGATCCACAAGCTGCTAGTGCCTTTTATCAAATATTATGAAAAAATAATGGGAGCCTCTTATCTGGTCATCCAGATACATTTGTGGTGTCCATTCATACATGGCAGATTCCAGTGTAATAATATGATACTGAATTTTGATGAAGCGATAGATGCGTAGCTTGACATTTAAAAAACAATGTCTTTCCAATTTTCTTATAGAAAGATCAGTGAAAGAACTATTTGCTTATGTTGGACAATAGTTAAGATACCAACTTATATACACATGTTAAGCTCTTCCTCCTCGCTGCCCAGCTGTAGTTTGGTTGAATTGAACTCAAATTCCTAAAATGCACTTGAACTGAGCTTTGTTTTACATGCTTAAATCTAACACTACAACGTAAGACCCCTGTTTTATGTGCACTTTAATTAGTTATGGTGTCATCATTTATGCAGGGTTGTCTTCTCCATTTTTACTCTGTAAGGTAAAAGCCATTCAGGGCTAAATATCCACAGTAGGCATTTCTTTACGATAGGCTAATAATGAAAACAGTCATTGGCTTAAAAGAAAATAAACTTTTTTAAAAAGTGATATATTATAATACATCCAGAGTCACCAGTACTGTGCTATTAAGATTTCATGGGTGGCATTATCACTTCATTGCAGCAGAAGTAATTTTTTAAATTTAATTACCTTTCACTGCCATGACCTTTTGACTTCCCATGGATTTTTCTCTAAAATGTGGTCAGATATCACCCCTCTTTTTTTTTTTTTGCTTTACCTTGAATATTCAAGGTGAACACAACTGCATGACTGCCAGAATTATACCCTTCTCTCACAGTACTTATTAGACACCAGTAGGACTTGCTATAAAAAGTTCCAATATATTATGATCCTTCACTGGAATACCACTGCTCAGATTTCTAGCTGCAAAGCCTTCTTCTAGATCAGTGATTCCCAAACTCTAGTTTCCCAACTGTTTTGGATTTACTTCTGTTGCAATAAAGTGATAATCTTGGCCAATGATTAGGGATTCTGGGAGCTGAAGTCCAAAACACCTGGAATACCAAAGTTTAGGAAACACTGTTCTAGATGATATAAGATATAAGGAGCTGAATGAAACAAGACAATTTCATTCCTTACAATTATACACACAAACACGTTTCCTCCTCTACCCCCTCCCCATTCCTACTAACATGCAGCTTTTTATGGTCACTGAGCATGCCCAGTACTCATAAAACTATTTCTGTGGAGAGGATTTAGATGGGGAAATAGTGTACATTTATTTTCCTCTAACTTCAGAGTTCTGCAAAGCAGCCCAAGTCGATACTTTCCTCTTGATTCTCAACAGTCTTGTTTGGTATCCAGTCTAGATAACTTTCACTATCTTAGTCTGTTGCAGAGGGTGATAGGTATTTTTTCCTAGAATGTTTAGATAATTCTCAGAATTGCTGAGAGAAACTCCTTCAGCCAGCTTGTTTGTCAGGCTCTCTCTCCCTTACTTATGTTCCCCAACTTACTAGGTTTCAGGAAGAGGAGAAAGAAGAAAAATAACAAAAATATGCTGCAAAGAATTAAAAAAAAATACACATCTATTTTCCTCCACAAAATAGTACTCTACGATGAACTCGCCATGGGTCAGCGTAAGAGGGGCGCTCCAAAAAAGCGATACAAGGACTCCCTGAAACAACACCTCAGGCTCGGCCAAATTGATCACCAACAATGGTCCGCCCTGGCCTCACATCGGGAGTCATGAAGACGCACTATCCACAATGCTGCAGCCTTATTTGAGAACTCATGCCGAACAAGTCTTGAAGAGAAATAACAACGCAGAAGGAATCAAACCCAAAAACATCACCCAAGGAGACCTTCTGCTGTGCTTTCTGCAACGGGACCTGTATATCTCGGATTGACCTTTTTAGTCATCAGTGCGCTTACAGAAAGCGTGGGATGAGTCCTTCCTGAATCTTCGTTTGCGAAGAAAAACCAGAGAGAGAGAGAGAGAGAGAGAGAGAGAGAGAGAGGGAAATGACCAATGAGGGAACAACTTAGAAAAGCCTTCAGCTTTAGTTTTAGCTGCCATTTTTCTTTTCCCAGATCTCAACGTGCTAAATGCAATCAAATTAGGGGGGGGGTGTTGAATTGGAGGACCATCTATTATTAATTCATAGTTATTGTATGTTAGTGGTTGGGCTTGTTTTATTATGTATAATGTAGTGGTTTTCTTAGTTTCCAAAATTCTGCTATGTTCCATTTTAAGGGTCTTTGAAGTAAGGCAGTTGCATGGAGAAGCATTTATATGCTTTTATGTGTGTGTAAGGGAGGGTATCTTTTGAAATATTAGGAAATAACTGGACTCTTTTTTTTAATGCCTCAAAATGTTAAATGTAAAGTAACAGCAGAAAGAAATAAGAAATAATCCTTTGGGTCTGCACAAGTGCTGTGGCATATATTTTAATGGACTAAAACTCACTTTGAAATGTTATTGTCACTTGTCTGGGAAGTGTATACTTGAGGGTGGTATCCCATGGGTTGCATGGCCATATGCATCTTTTCTAAAAAATAAGCACCGTTATTTATGTTGCTTACTAAGAGGGGCACTCCAAAAAAGCAATACAAGGACTCCCTGAAACAACATCTCAGGCTCAGCCAAATTGATCACCAACAATGGTCCGCCCTGGCCTCACATCGGGAGGCATGGAGACGCACTATCCACAATGCTGCAGCCTTATTTGAGAACTCACACCGAACAAGTCTTGAAGAGAAACGACAACGCAGAAAGAATCACAACCCGGAAACATCACCCAAGGAGACCCTCTGCTGTGCTTTCCGCAACCGGACTTGTTTATCTCAGATTGGCCTTTTTAGTCATCAGCGTGTTTGCAGAAAGCATGGGATAAGTCCTTCCTGAATCTTTGTTTGTGAAGAAAAGCCAGAGAGAGAGAGAGAGAGAGAGAGACTTTCATCTAAGTGTACTTAGGATTTCAGCCCTAAATGTTCATTTTATTCTGAATTTATGTTGCTGTCTTATGATCTCTAGAACTTGTTCAGATTGGTTTGTTTTATGGTTTTATGGTTTAAAGAATGAGGGCTAAACAATGCTATTTTAAAAGATGTGGTTCCATTTCCTCCACCAAAATTGTGGGCTTTTCATCCCAAAATGAGGTCATAGTATGTTGGATCACAACTCTAGTGTAGGGATGAGGAGATTCACCTCTTTGCCACCTGCTATGGTTCTCATCTGCATTGTGCATTGCCCAAACTGATCTGTTAGTTTGGATGGGCAGAGTTTTTGGACAGGGAGAAACACTGACATCCAGTCCCCATAGTTCTTTGTTCATGCCGAAGTTCATTCATATGGTTCTGTGAACTATAGTACCTTATTAAGTTTGTACTGCTTTTGTACTACCAAAAGTAGTTACTAATACAAACATGAAAAGGTTAATGTCTTAACAGCAAACTGCTAGCATATTGAAAAATCTTGACAATGTCACAATATTAGGGACTACTGTATTATGCTCACTAGCACAATAGTGGACTACAAAGCCAAAGTCTCTCGCTAGCTGTATGGTTTAAAAAATCTGACGCAATTAGTAATTTTGATTCCAGAAGAATATCTACTGAAGTTTTTTTTAAATACAATGATGATTGAGAAGTAAGAGATGATATCATGTCTTCAATCCTATAGTTGCATGTTTTAAAAAAACAAAAACAAAACAGTGGGCAGATATTAGTTACCCTGCTTTCTGTCTAATCAGTTAAAAAAATGTAGCTTTTAATAGATTTCATTTGGAGTCTGAAGGTCTGAACATTTGTCACCAATCTGCAGTTGATTCCTATAATTTTGGGGCATCTTTATGTTTTTTAGATTCAAGTCAGTCTGAAAGTCCAAGCCAGCCAAGCGAAGCTGACATTAAGGACCAGCCAGAAAATGGTGAGTCTGTACCTGTCTGTATTTGTTTGAATATTTTTTCACTTTAAATCATAATCTTAGGACAACTCAGATAAGTACAATGTTCCCAAAGCAGAGGACTTGCTAGACTGCATTAAACTGTAATTTGCAAACACAGATCAGGAGAACTTGCAAACCTCCACAAACTCCAGATGCAAAATGATGCATATCTACATCAGAGATGGGCAAAGTGCTGACCACAGGCAGCATGTGGCCCTTCAGGCCTGTTTCCTAGCCTCACATGGGCCCTCAGGATAAAAAAAATGTATCCCCCCCAAATTGCCCCCCATATGCTCCTAGGTGGTGTGAGGGGCATTTTTGCCACATCTAACACCCCTCCCCCAATTGTTGCCATTTTAGGGCCAGGAGAGACCTTTCTAAAAAAAAAAAAAAAGGAAACAAACAGGAACCCACCTTGGATCCTGTGGCAGGAGAAAGGCAGGATATAAATTAAATAAATATATAAATACATTTTTGCAAGGGGGGTCCCATAGGGAGGATGTGACTGTCCAAGCTCTCCTGGGGAGATGCTAATGTGACCAGTTAGCCTCCTACAATTGCCCACCACTGGTCTATAATATAGGATTTTCATAAATATTTAGTGTCTTTTAGCCTCTGTTTTGCAAGATAGAAGAGATTTGTTTTTCTTTGTTTGTTTTCCTTGGAGAAGGGGAAGAACTGGCAAGGAAATGGAAGAGACTGGAAGAAACTGGATTGCTTAAGGGAACAGGAGAAAACCCCACTGAGAGTTCTTAAGTATTTGACTTAAATATTTGAGTGGTCTCAAAATCAATGATGCCACCTAAGTGGTGATGACACTATCTTCATTTCCCAATGAATCTCAACTACGAGGCTAAGAATGTGCTTCACTACTTCACATGGTCACCCTAGGAATAGATTTGCTGTTAGGTGTGGAGATGTTGAAGCAGGACTTCCAAGCTGACTGAAAAGATCTTTTGGTATGATTTTAAAAATTCAGCATTTAAAAAAGAAAAATAGCTATGCTATGCTTGCAGCTTTCTTTCAGGAGGATGGCTGTATTTCTAGAAATTTCTAGCAAAGATTAGTGCTGAAATAGAGGGCACTAAAAATGTAAAATGATGAGTTCAGGTCCAGAAACATTCTGAGTGATTATATATTACTGTGATGTGATAATTGGAATTTGAAACTACATGAGTTTTAATTGTAAATTTAAAAGAGCTTCTTTTTTTTTCATGTAAGGTATTGATTACATTTAAATGCCAATGCAAATAGGACAGTATTCATTAGTGCAGCTGTTCTCCAGTTTGTCCTGAAGTAATTGTTCATTTTGGAAGTAGAGATTTGATGGTGGGCGTGGTTCTGAACAAAAGTGTTTATAGCCAAATCAAACATTTTTGTAATTCCGATGCATTCTTTGTGCTTTGAGTTAGATGTAGTACCTTGACTGTATCTCATAAATGAAAAGCACCTTGTTCTTCCTAACAGAAAAAAAGTGCTAAACAATGACAAGCCCTACTCACAAAACTGGTTTGTCAACTCTGGTGATAAATGACACTGATCTTGCAAACGTAGCCTAAGAATTCATTCATTCATTAACTTTTTAAAAATTTAGATAGGGTGGGGCACACATTAGCTTGATGATTCAAAGGAATGTTGAACAAAATAAAGGGTGAGCTCCAGCTAGAGTTTAATCCGGTTTAAATCATCGAGGAGTAATTTATTTCACTGTCTCTCTGTCTCTCCCACTCAAATTAATGTAATTTAGAATATATTTATCTCTGGATAAATACAACAAAAAAGCATCAAGGGATATTAGATATGGAAGTGTTTTTGTGGTTGTGGGGAAAGAGGCAAGAAATCAACCCCTGGCCCCTAATACGTTCATGACAGAGCTTGTTTGGTTTATGAAGACCAGCAGGATTATATATTGTCTTCACAAGAGTCAGCATTTTGTATCAGGAAAAGAATAAGTGTTGAGTTTTGATTCTATTGTATTTCAAAACTTGGAGCCAGATTTTGTTTACTTTAAAGGTTTCTTCTTTCCTGTTGAAGTTGTCCAGGTGTTTGTGGATTTCAATAGCTTCTCTGTGCATTCTGACATGATAGTTGTTGGCCTGGTCTGATAGTTGTTGGCCTGGAAATAGAATAGAATCAAAACTCAACACTTACAAAAGAATTCCACCCAGGGACAGGGGGATTCCCAGCAGATAATGGCCCATCCACCAACCATTAGCCAAACAGACACTAACGAGCCTTGCATTTCTATACCCAGAAACTAACCATTCAGTTACACAAATTTACATATACTCCCCAACAGGGCTTCACAGCATATAAACTCCATATACACACCTACGCAACCATTCTCTGAGGATGCCAGCCACAGATTCAGGTGAAACGTCAGAAAGAAACTATTCCAGAACACGGCCTCACAGCCTGGAAAAAACCCAAGGAAGATCTAGAAAAGTGGACTATGTTTGTATGTAACTCTAAACCACATTTTAGCATTAGAGAAATAAGCCAAGCTAATCCACACATGTTCACCACTGATTAACCCACTTCATCTTGCAGTGGCAGAATAAGGAGTTCCCCTCCATGCTCAAACCATGGAGTGCCAAACCACAGAATCCTAAAGTTTAGCTAATCTTGATTAAGGTTAGTAAAAAGAAGCTAGCTTCAGCAATTGGCCATGCTGGCTGAGGAATGCTGGGAGTCAAAAGTAACTTGTTAAGCTATTGCATTGGAAAAAGTAACTTTTCCAAGCTATTCCATTATTCTGCCCAATCATTTTGTGAGAAATTAACCTCTGCCACTCTTCCACTGTTTAAAGCCAATAAAGGAGCTCTGCACCCAAGTAAAAGATGCTTAGGAAAGATTAGCCTAAAGCCTATTGTCCTAACTAGAGCAGACCTATTGAATCAAAATGTTGATTCACCATTGAATAGGCCTACTCCAGTTGGGACTCCAATACATGCCAGCCATTGAGTCAAAATTGAGTCAATCAGCCTATTCCACAGATCATCTTCATATTTCACAGAGCAACCAGGGCATCAAAAGAATCACAGTCTGGAAAATCCCCCAAAGTACTCAAGGCTTCTTCTGGTTTTATTAGTCTCCGAGGGTGGACCATTTTATTGGGTCTCCCATGCCTGCAGAAGTTAGGAGTCTCAGCAAATATAAGCCCTACTATGTAGTCATCTCTCCATGACAAGAAATTATTTTGGATCCCCCTCCTCACAGATCACTCTCATCCTGGTGGCCAAATATAAAATCAATACTGTTGCCTGCTATATATGGAGGGCCAGAAATTAATAGAAGTAGCCATGGAAACTATGAAATCCAGAGGTGACCCTGAGGAAGGACCTCAGCATGAATGTTAAAATCCCCCAACACAATAGGTTTTGGGGAGATAAATACCACCTCCAAGACCACTTCCATTGGGGAGATGGATGGGCAATATTGGGGATAATATGCAAAGAATTTCAGTCTCATTGCCTTGCTTACTGCTCATTGAATGTGTATACACACCCAAGCCTTGGAATTGTTGGATAACACATCTCAGTAGGGCATGGACTCATGATAGATCACTATTACTTTATCTACCCTTCTATTGGATCATGCCTGCTGATGTACCTGGAAACCTGGTGGGCACAATCCCCCTCCCTCCCTCCTGTCAACCAGGTTTCAGTTTCACATTAAAGAGCAGCTTGCTTTTCCAGGATCAAGTCTTGGATCATACAGTTCCTTCCAGTCATTGTCCTGGCATTAAGCAGTAGAACTTTTTGATAAGGTTCCACTAAATCAGCCATGGATCTGTTGGTTGGTTAGTAAACCAAAAAGGAATAATAGCTGCAAGATGTCTCTCACCCCTTTGTTTCCATTGGCTTGTTTTACCTCCTTTACCATATCTTTCCATTAACATTACAACTGAAATAGTTGTACCCTATCATTCCTCTTTTTAGCCTGACCGAAAATGCTCACAGGCCAGGTACACTTGGAGAATTCCCACTATACTTAGCCAGTCAGAGCTGCTCTCATAGAATACTGTGCTTTATATGCTGAAATATATCAGGGAAGTCTAGCTCTGCTGCTTGCTCAGCCCAGCTGGATGCCCCTGTCCCACCAGCTCTGTTCTACTAGATCAGTGGTTCTCAACGTGTGGGTCCCCAGATGTTGTTGGACTACAGTTCCCAGGAGCCCTCTGAGGTCTTACCTTGACAGCCAGGTGGTCCTCCCAGTCATTAGTGAGGCTGTAGGACTGAACTCAGCCTCACTAATGACTGGGAGGACCACCTGGCTGTCAAGGTGAGACCTCAGAGGGCTCCTGGGAACTGTAGTCCAACAACATCCGGGGACCCACAGGTTGAGAACCACTGTACTAGATAGAGAACAGGGCAACAGATTCCTGAAGTCCAATACCTTGTTTTCCTGTGTACATCATGTGCCCATCATGTCAACAGCATACCATGTGCAGATTGGTCCTAACCTTAAAATATAGTCACTGCTATGCACAACTGTCGTATTCTCCTTCTTCATTGTCAACCATAGATCAATATCCCAAAGCGTCTTTGATGAAATCAGAGAGTGACTCTCCTGGCATTTACATGTTGAACTTCATACTGCTTTGCTGTAATTCAATTGAATGCATGTTGAAATGATAAGTAACACAGTTAAAAAGTGTTCAGTGTCATCTTGCTAACATTCCTAAAGAACCTCATAGCACAGTATCTATCTTTCTAGCAATGCTCAGAGAGGGTTTCATGTTTAAACAAGGATGGTTTGATTTGTAGTATCATTTATTTTTATACCTTTGGATGAAGGTATGAATCACCCCCTCATAAGAAAGTAGATTCTCACCTTTATTGTTTTCAGTCCTGAGATGTGAAGAAAGTTTGCCAGTTTGTTTGTTTTTTTAAGATGGTAGCTTTCCTGCTCTATTAATAGATGTGTAGAATAAGTAATTTCTGCAAGTTTGTCTTTCATAGCGAGTCAAACCTGCTGAAATCCCTCTTTATAAACCTCTATTTAAAAACACAGGAACTTTGTAGTCTCTTTTTTTAACCTAGCACACAGTCACTCCAAGATACTTTGCCACCCATGTCAAAGGACTAGAATATGCCCCCACTTCATTTTATGTGTTGAAACCAACTGGACTGGCAGATGAACTGTACTTCAGCACTGACAGTGTCATGACCTCCTCCAACACACCTAAGGCCAGCAGGCTCATATAGGTGAAGGGGGTGAAGGGAACCCCCTGGTTTAGTTGGAATAGTTGGGATGTTCCCCACTATCTCCCTCCTGTGGTCGTTGCCTTACTCTGCCTAATGGGAGGACCAGCTCTGACTGTATGCTAAAGGTGTGAATCCTATTTCTAGAACTTATAAGAATAGGGGAAAGATAGGAGATAGTTACATGGGAAGCTGCTGAAAAATTAAGAAACCATTTTTAGTTCCCCACTCTAGAAATAATCTGTATTTTCATATTGACTGTGTTAGAAATTTAGCATAGTAATATTTAATGAATTGTTAATTTAATTAACATATTATACCATAATCTGTATTTTAAAATGTACATATGGGCATGCTTATACTTCTTCTTCTTAAGTCAGACTTATTTTTTAAGGAATATGTGCTCTTCCTTGCCAAGTGCTTTTTGAATGCTCTCAGTTTTACATAGGGACCCCTTAGGAGTTATCATTTACAAGTTCATTTCTGTGCAGGTTTACTTAGAAGTGCGCCCACTGATTTCATTTGTAGTTATTTCCATTTACATGTGCACAGGACAGTGGCCCTACAGTGTAACCCAATTTTTATATAATCAGATGTAAGTTTCATTGAGCTTAATGGGTTTTATTCCTATGTAAGTGGTTTTAGGGTTGCAGCCTTAGTCCAGTTAGTAGTATCATTGCTGTTTCCTGTAAAGCCTCCATTATAATGACATAAGAGCACAACATGTGGCACCCAGAACTGTACACCGTTCTTCAAACGCAGCCTAACACAGAATAGCATACAACAGTTATTTTTCTGGGACATACAACTTATTCTAATTTTTGTACTGCAAAAGAGTGCATTTTTTTTCTAGCTGTGATGTCTTACTGTTGTCTTATATTAAACTCACCCACTTAGAAATCTTGGTTCTTTTCACATACCATGCTAATTCTAACCCATCCTATACTTGTGGCTTTCATTTAAAAACAACAACAACCCAAATATAAGATGTTAGGTATCTAAATGCAATGCTTTAATTTTTTTTTTTCTGTACCTGAGCATTTTGAATCTTGATCCTGCCTTCTGCGCTGTTGGCTATACCTCCAAGGTTCATGTGATGTATAGATTCCATTCCATTACTTTTATTTATACCCTGCCTTTTCCTCAAAGCTGGGACTTGATAAACATTCTACACCATTATCCATCTTATTTATAAAATTTCAGGAACTGCAAGACAAAATCCTGCAACCCCTCTCTTCAAGACACTTGCAGGAGGATGCTGACCCCTCCATTAGCACTTGTTAAGTATAGTTGCTCAGTTAGCTCTGAATACAGTAATATTGTTTAGTCCAGTGGTTCTTAACCTGTAGTCTCCCCGGGGGTGCACGATCTCCTCACAGAGGGTCCATGAAAGCTTAAAGGCTGCTCAGTCCACCTCCTTCCCACAGCAGAGCAGCCATGTGACAGGAGCCAAGGCAAAGGTTGGCTGGCTGGCTAAGCCTGTGTGTTGCTGTTCAGTCCACTCCAGCTGCAAACTAGCCAGAAGTAGGAGAAGTGCCTCTGAGGGAAGGCTTAACAGATAGTGGGATTGTTAATGGTTTAGTGTTCAGGTATTATTGTTGTTGTCATTTTAAATCTTGAGTTAAGTCTTGGGAGTCCAAGGCAATAAAAGATATTTAAAGGGGGTCCCTGGTAAAGAAAAGTTTAAGAACCACTGGTCTAGTTCAATTGTTTTTTACTATCCTTTATACCTTATGTCCCACCAATCACTTCTGTCAGATAACCTGACTCCTATCATGACAGAAACAAAAGGCTATATAAGTTTTCAGATATTCTCTATATCCTTTAGGGTAGATTGGTGGTCAGGAGGAATGGAGAATTGGGGGAAACTTTGAGAGTCCAAATTTACTACTAGCATGCCAAAATGTCACAGAGGGCTGATCCATGGGAAGTCGGGCAGATAGAAAACAACACATTTCAGGGAGACGTGGTATTTGGGGGAGTACATTTGTAGTAATTGTTATGAAAATCTTGAGACTTTCCCAAATTATTTCTGTGCCTCAACAGTGGTACATGTTCCACTAATTGAGAAAGAAAGATCTTGCCCACATTTTACCATCTTGTTAAAAAGATTATCATGGGAAACTTCAAACTTTGCTGAAATCAAGATATACTATGTACACATCATTTTCATGCACTAGCTTCCAGATTGTTTCAAGGCCCAGTACAAAATGCCAGTTTTATTTGAAATGGACTGGGATTGGGGCATTAAAGACACCCCCTTACCCCCTATAAGCCCATCTGCCAACTGAGATCACCTTTAGAGCACTTTTTCAAATTTTGGATGGTAGGTGACTGGTTACCAGGGAGCATTTGGTGGGGAGGAGACTGTGACTCAAACTCTACAATTTAGATTTTCTAGACTTTTAGGTGGCAGGCAAGGTCTGTTCTGTTCTGATGTGCTTTTTTTAAGCTTCAGCAAGTCTGCATTCACATCACCACCATTTAATAATATAGGGTTTGACGAACTGTGGTTGGTTAAATTCGCGGATCCAGAACTTGTGGATCCGAAGGGCCTACTGTACCTGTTCAGGAACAATTTTTGATCACAGACAGAGCATATGCAGAAAGAGAAGATGTATATTTTTACAGTGGCTCTAGTTTAAAATGATTGGGCAAAGCCATGAACCTGTTACAAACTGAGAGGTTAGATTTTCACATTCTTGTGTTTGTTTCTGTGGCAATATACTATCTGGCACAGCCAGATACTCCAAAACTGTGCTATAGCTTAATAGCAGTCAAACACAATGTTGCATTCATAGATGTCCACAAGTGAAATGCCACCCCCCTCCCCACTATCTCACTGTCTCTCCATTATCTACCACTCCACTGTTGTTTGTTGTCAACCTGGTCAGTTTCCATACTGATGTTCCTTTGAAGTGCCAGCGAATGTTCCATTGTGGAACTCTTTCACTTAACAGCCCCAATGAAAGATCTGTGACTTAATAGTGAATACAATAATTGCATGCCCAAGCCGGACATCTTACCCTCCCCACTTTTCCCCAAATAATGACACACACACATGAATATATTTGGAAATATATATTTGTAATGATAAGATAGATAGATTTATAAATTGGCAATAAAGACCACAAATTTATTGATAACAGCTGCAATGGTTGGCTCACATCGCATGGGTCCGGATCCATACATTGACCAACTTGAATGCTGGTCAATGAAATCACTGCCGGTTAACCACCAACATCAACACTCATGAAGGGGGATGAGCCCTGGCCAGGCCTCACATGCCTGATGACCCCTCACCCTCCTCTTACTACCAACTGTTGACAAAGAGGGTTCTCCGTGAACTTGACCTTGACCGTGAATTTGACGGAGACCCCCTCCCCTCACTGATGACCTTGGATCAGGACCCATGCCAACCACCAGAAAAGGCAGACCCAACCGGGCCCCCATCATGTGGGGGCTGGGTTATATACCCGACCCCCACACCGTAAAGCAGCAGTCATAAAGGACTGCTGCAACATGCTGAAAATTGGTTGTAAAATTGCTGCAAAAGGCAGCAATGTACCGCCTTCTCTCAGAGCAACCAATCAGGGCAGGACTGACCTGCCCTGATTGGTGCCAGCTTTCCCACTCCCTTCCTGGCCCCCGGAGCAGGTCAGGAAGGGGAAGGCAGCAATGGCAGCCCCCATGCACGCTACCACGTGGCCGTGGGAGCCGCAAGGAAGAAAGGGGAGCTGACTGGGCTGCAAAAGGAGCTGCTGGGCAGAAGGGTAAGTTCGGCAGCTCAATTAGCAGTTTAATTCCTGTTTCACCAATCAAAAGGGCTTGCCATGTAAATACAGGTAAGACCTGTAGATAAAAGTGCACTCTAAAAAAAAACAACCCATACTTAATAGCAGCATTCCTTACTTGTTTTGCAGTTTAGGAAGAGTTCTGAAGCAGAGGTTTGTATACATTTTTATAAGTTTCTTCTTCCTCATCAGGTTTTATGCTTCCTCTTATAAAAAGCCTGGCCATTGACTGGAGAATTTGTGATTGTTTCACAAGCATGGCTATCAGGTTGCAAGCAGTTTTACATTAGCTGTTGTAATTCCTTTCTTTGATACTTCTATGCATGAATGTTGAAGTGAAGGAAGAAACAAGGAATGGAATAAGCAGGCAGAACAGTGTAAAATTAGATTTAAAGAGGATTCAGGGTTTGCTCATATCCTCATTTTAGCAAATAACAATCATAGGGGAAAAAATCTAACTGATGCTGCTTCAGTCTGTTCCAAGTTGTTGGGTTAAAGTTTTGACACTCTTGCATAAATTGCCCTAAATGTGGGTCAGTGAGAGCATGCCAAAAGCAAGTCCAGGACATGCCAGACTGTACTCACATCCAGCTTGGCACATACTAAATGACGTGGGAGTTAGCGTTGCCTAGGCTTTTCCTGCAGTAAATGGTGAAGTGTGGAAGTCCTTAAACAATGCTAAAAATGAAATATAATTTCGTGAATAAAAGCTCATTTGAGAAATTCAGAAGGGACAGGGATAAGTAGAATTGTGTGTGCGCACGCATGTGTATCTTCAAATTGCCCATCGACTTATGGCAGCCTTATGCATTCCATAGGGTTTTCTTAGGCAAAGAGTACTCAGAGGTAGTTTTGCCAGTTCCTTCTGAAATATAGCCTACAGCACCTGGTGTTCATTGGCAGCATCCCATCTGAGTACTAACCCAGGGCTGCCCCTGCTTAGCTTCCAAGATCAGGCAGGATCTGGTGCCTTTAGAGTTGAATTCCTCTGCTCCAAATATCTTATTTTAGTGAGATACTTTTTCCAAATCCCATTGGCCTGATACATATTCTGGATCATGGAGTCCATCACAGTATTTGAAATCCAACCTATAGTCACTGCTAGATCTCATTATGTGTGTGAAATAGGCATCTACAGTATGGTATAATAATATTGTTGTTATGCATCCATGCAGTTGGTTTCCTATATGCTCCTGAAAGCCCCCAGGCTGAAATCAGAGCCTTCAATAAGTCCATGTTCAAATTGCTGAGAAATAATTCCTCTCCAATTAGAATTAAATTATTGTAACTGGATTCCAGTTGGAGAGGAATTTTTTGGCATCTTTTCACAATGATACACATAACCCCTACTGCACATTGAAAGAATGCAGAGAGGCCATTTCATGCCCACTGCCATAACAGTATCCCTCATATTAGAAAAATCTAGAGGATGAGAATGAGTTCTCACAGTATCGCAGCAAGGTCCAATCAGGATTCCTGCTTAAATGTAGGAACTTCCCATGGAAACAGTACATGTAGAGAACTCATTCTCATAAAAGTGATCATTTGTCAGGAGAGAAGAGAGCAGCTCACATTTCTGGCTGTGGATGAGTCTAGTTCATGACAACCCCTGTACACACTGAAAACCAATGTATACACTGAGGGGTTGTGTGAATGTCCCTGGGATAAGCAGACCATGACATGGCTCCACTATGTGCCATGCTATTTTACTGTACAGCCCAGACATTTCTGTGGGTTGGTCACAAGGGAGCCCTGGTGGTGCAGTGGTTAAATGCTAGTACTACAAGACACAACATTATGAGTTCGATCCCGAGAGCTCCAAGGTTCACTCAGCCTTCTGTAGGTCAGTAAAATGAGTACCCAGCTTGTTGGGGGCAGTTAGCTAATACATTGTAAACCGGCATTGATAAGTGTTATAGAAATAGAAGTGCTATTACTATTGCTATTAATCAAAAAAATAACTTTTTTGAGCAATGGGAATGGTACCACAAATGTCAGAAAAAGTTTACAGAGTCATCATATGCAATATGTTAAATAAAGATGCCCAGTAGCAGCACTAGGGGTGTGTGGAGAGTCTGAACTCCACCAGGTGACACCAGCGGAGGGAGGGGTGATACTGGCCTTAGTAACATCACAGAGGATGCCAGAATTCCTCTGTGGATTTGTCATTGTGGCATTACCACTGTTGCACTTTCTTGGAAGTTGCACAAGAATGATATCCTGTTCAGGGTTGTACACATCCTATGACACTGGTGTAAACTGTTGCACAAGCCTAGAAGTGTTGTCTAGGAGCTTTGGTAAGTGTGATCCTTAGTGGTGTCTGGGGAGTTAGAGTGACTGTTGTGCAATGGCAGAGTGCATGGCTATGTCAGCTGTTGTGCCATGGCACAATGTAGTACTTCAGCATAGATACATTTGCGAAATTTTATGCTACCAGTTGGTGCCTAGTATCCCAGCTGCAATGTGTACTTATCTGTGGTGTGGTCTCCGGCACTCAAACAAAAGGACTGGACTGCAGTGAAAATATCCTTCCAGTTAATTGGCACCAGTAGGAGCTTGTTGCTATGTTGGGGAAAATTTTCAGGTTAAGGTTATGGGATATAAGAGAATTAAAGACTTCCTCCCTATACACTGTGAGGGTCTGTGCACTGTACTGTTCTGAATGGAAGGGTCATTTACCTATGAGTTTAAGAACAAAACCAATGTAGAGATCTACACACTGTTGCACTGTTGCATAGAGGCAGTGCATGTTCTACCTCCAGAATAAAAGCCATGCTCTTCCTCGAGCTCCTGCTAGAGCCATGGTCCAGCTGTGCCACCATTTATTCCAGCACACCTCTATGCTGCTGTGTTGTGCTCTATGACAGTTTTCTAAAGAAAGAAAATAGGAAAGGGGCACTTGGCTTCTCCAGGCTTTCTGCAGTGTTGTATCATATTAGTACGAGGAAGTATAAAGTTGTCGGGTATTGAGATGAAATGCAAGACAGAGCCGCATGGCCTAATATATCACTTCAGCTGCAGTGGCACAAGTCTCTGCTTGTGCTGCCGCAGCGAAAGCAATGTCATGGAATCAAGCTGCTGATATGCTGCTTATTCTGTTCACCACATTTGTCTGTCTCCATGTCTTGCTTGCTATAATATTCCAAGGAAATACTGAAGTTTGATGAATGGGAGGAGGGTGTTTTTGTTTTTTGTTTTTTTGGCTGAATATGTGCTATCAAGTAAAGCACCTCCCTTCCCTCCTCCATCTCATCCGCACAGTGATTTATAAAGCACCTTAACATTCTTGAACAAGTGTTTTCTATTGCCTCCAGGCAGTGCAGTGAGGAGTCTTAAAAGTAGATGGGAAGCACAGTTCTAATAGTGCCTGTGTTTCTCTGGAAAGAGCCAGGAGGAGGAAAAGGAAAATCAAGACCAAACATAAAAAGTGAAAATCCTCCTATGACTTGTTAGGGTAAACCTTAAGTTATTTACAGTCACCTTCTGTATCAATGGGTTCTGCATCCATGGATTCAACCAAAGATGGCTTGAAAATATTCAAGGAAACAATTCCAAAAAGCGGACCTTGCTGTTCGCCGTTTTATATAAGGGACGCCATTTTACTGAACCATTGTATATGATGGGACTTGAATATCCACAGATTTTGTTATCTGTGAGGGGTCCTGGAACCAAACCCCAGTGGATACTGAGGTCCCACTGTATAATAAAAAGGCAGTAAATCCAACTGCAGATCATCTTTATTTTTGTTTTACTGCTCCAAAACTTGACACTGCATTTCCTTTTTATAAGTTGCTGATCCCACTGTCTTATCAGTGACTTATTTCCCTACTGTTAGATAATGGCAGATGTGCAGAGGAAACTCCTGTTCCTGATTTGTGTTTTCTGACAAAGGAAACAGTACAGCTAGAAAAATATGGTACATTGTAGCAATCGGCATATCTATCACCAGGTTTCTTGTTTTTCAAACATTACATTCTTTGGCTAGAATCCTGCTGGTGGTAGTGGCAGGTGATGGTGGCTGGGAGAAAAAGGTTGCAGGGGTAGTGGCAGTGAAATAAGTAAAGCCCTAGAGAAATAGGCTGCTCAGGTCAACATATTTTGGACTTTATCAGACGAGGCCAATCGCAGGGGGAAAACTGTGTCATTTAGGACATGATGATAGCACCAAAGGCAAAATTATTAGATGCTCTCGTTGCTTACCCATTCCCACTGTGTTGCTCTGGCGTGACTAAGGCATCACTTATTATTGACAGGTTAAGCTGTCAATAAAAAATGACACCTCATTTGTGCCAGCGTGACACAGCGGGAATGCGTAAGCAACAACTTTTTCTGATAATTTTAGCCACTTCTGCTATCATCCCAACCTAACAACGCAGTTTTTGCCATGCCTGATAAAGTCCTTTGTCAGTCTTCCATCACCATTGCTGCACAACCTTAGAGAAGGAAGATTTCAATCACTAGCATCATGCTCCAGCAGTATCCTAGCCATTCTTTCTCTTTTCCTTTGCAACTTGACATTTTTATATATTGAAGTCTGCAGAAAATGTGAACATATTCCTGCACCCTTTTCTCAAAGTGTGCACTTCTTCACACAAGTGTACACCACACTAAATACTTCAGTATCCACTGAGGGTTGTTCCAGGACCCCCTGTGGATAGCCAAAATCTGTGGCTGCTCAAGTCTCATTATATACAATGGCATATATAAAATGGCAAAATCAAGGTCTGCTTTTTGGTTTATTATTATTTTTTTGAATATTTTCAAGATGTGGATTATTGAATCTGTGGATGCAGAATCCATTTATATGGCGAGCCAACTGTAAAATGCTCTTCTGAACACTTTTCTGTAATAGATTAATTTTTGTTCACTGTTCATTTA
This sequence comes from Gambelia wislizenii, assembly GCA_030847615.1. NCBI lineage: Eukaryota > Metazoa > Chordata > Lepidosauria > Squamata > Crotaphytidae > Gambelia > Gambelia wislizenii. The sequence continues at coordinate 106,203,692 of JAUMIR010000004.1, forward strand.
GTACCTGCAGTTTATACACATGTTTTGATCTGCAACTTATGGAAGAGCTTTTCAGTTCATTTATAGGTCTGGGAAGTATGAATTTGGTCCCTTCACATTCATGTGTGAACTAACTAATTTCTCCTGCTCCATGATTTTGGAGCATAGGAACATTATATTAGAGGTCACCAGGTAAGACCCACCCAGTCCAACATCCTGTTTCCCATAGCATTCAGATCCCTCTGGAATGCATCCAAGATGTGTTTAAAGCAGCAGCTCTTGTCCCACATCAAATGGTATTCAGTAATATTTTGCCAAAGACCCTGAGGGTTGCTTATAGTCATTGTGACATTGTGATGGTAGGCACTGAAAGACACATTCACCATTAATTTGTCAAATCCCCTTTTAAATTCATTCAAACTAACGTCTACCACCACCTTGCACAGTAGCAAATTCTATGAATTAATGATGTGTTGTTTTGTTTGCTTTCTTTTATCTGTCCTGAATCAGTGTGGCTGTCTATACAAAAATACTACTTATAGAATTTGAGAAGAATATGATTTGTCTTAATGAGATCCTGCATCAATCTGCTGTATTCAGAAGGAGCAGGGCCAAAAATGCCAAATACTCCATGGGAATAGCTTTTGCAGCTTTCCCTGTATTTTTAAAAACCTCCACGGGGAATGCTCATTCCCGCTTGTTGAGACAACCAATTTGCTTTGGTGTATATCCCCAATAAGAACAGAAGCTGATTGATCATAAGTGCTCAGGGGGCAGAGCTTGCTAACAAGGCAAGCACCCAAAACTGCCATCTTGGATTTTTGCCATAGCAATTGTCTGCTCAGGTGACAATACAGCCTTTTTTTCTTTTTTCTTTTCCTATTTATATAAGCAAAACACTTCCGCACCTTGGATGGGCTTCTTTTTTAAAAAAATACTATTTGGTGGCAACAATTGATGGGAATAAAAGTGTGAGTAATTCACTCACACCCAATATCTTGATTCGCAGAAATGGCCATTTGAACAACAAACACGGATAGCTTTGCATGCCTGCAATCTTGCAAAAAAAAAAAAAAATCATTGAGACAAAGGAAAGCTGCTGTGAATTGGTATTAGTGCTCATCAGTCCACATTTTATAGCCTCGTATGGACAAGCCCATAGTGTCATAGGATGATCTTCATGGGCTACAACACTGATAGAAGGAGGTGATAGGTAAAGTTGCTCATATTTGATATGTCAAAGTACACCCAGTGCTCTTTATCCATGGATTTGACATCCATGGATTTGACCATCAACAGCTTTAAAATATTCCCAAAAAAGATACCGGTAACTAAATCCCAAGAAGCAAACCTTGGCCATTTTGTACAATGGACACCATTTTCCTACGCCACTGTATAGAATGGGATTTGAGCATCCATGGATGTTGGTATCCATGGGGGTGGGTCCTGAAACCAAACCCCAGCGGATACTAAGGCCCACTATATGAGAAATCATTATTATTATTATTATTATTGTTTGTATCCTGCCTCTCCCATCAGGATCGGGGTGGCAAACATCATACAAACATTAGAACATTCTAATAGAAATATTAAAACAGCACCATTAAAACAATTTCTATCATTATAAATAACTTCACACTTTAAATACTTTAAATATAATACAAATGTTAAAAACTCAAATAAAAAAGATCATAGTATTAAAAATAGTGAGATGTAAAATGTAAAATGGCATATAAAATGGCAGCCGAGCATTTAACCTAATCTGGGAAGGCCTGCCGGAAGAGATTTGTCGAATAGCCTTCTTAAAAACATCTAGATCTTCAAGATGTCGGATCTTCTCTGGCAGACCATTCAACACTCTGGAAACGGTGGCTGAGAAGGTGCTCTGGGTGACTGTGGTCAACCTAGTTTTAATTGGCTGAAGTAAGTTTTTCCCAAATGACCTAAGGGGATGGGGCAGATTGTACAGGAGACGGCAATCTTGTAGGTAGTCCGGCCTAAGCCATGAAGGGCTTTAAAGGTAATGACCAACACTTTATACCTTGCCTGGAAACTAATTGGCATCCAGTGAAGAGATTTTAATATTGGTGTGATATGGTCACCCCTTGTTGTTCCTGTGACCAGCCTGGCTGCCATATTTTGAACCAGTTGGAGTTTCCAGAGCAGGTGTAAAGGTAGCCCCATGTAGAGTGCATTACAGAAGTCAAGCCTTGAAGTTACCAGCACATGTACTACCATCTTTAAGTCCTCCAACTCCAAGAAGGGGCACAGCTGATTTATCAGCCAAAGCTGATAGTAAGCACTCCTGGGCGTCGCATCTACCTGTGCTGTCATATGGAGCAACGGATCCAGGAGCATTCCCAAGCTGCGAATGCAGTCTTTCAGAGGGAGTGTAACCCCATCCAGAACCGGTTGACACACCTCCAAACCCAATTTGGGAGACTTAACAATAAGTACCTCCGTCTTGCCCGGATTCAGCTTCAGTCTGTTTTTCCTCATCCAGCCCATTACTTCTCCAAGGCATGCATCCAGTGGGGACACACCATCCTTAGTTGCAGCTGTTGCCGGGGTCATAGAGAAATATATTTGGGTGTCATCAGCATACTGGTAACACCTTGCCCCATGCCTCCTGATGATCTCTCCCAGTGGTTTCATGTAAATATTAAAGAGCAGTGGGGACAGCACAGTGCCTTGTGGGACACCACATGTAAGCTCCTTCTTAGAGGAGCAGCTGTCCCCAAGCATCACCATCTGGCCTCTACCCGAGAGATAGGATCAGAACCACTGAAGCCCAATGCCTCTGATACCCAACTCCCTCAGGCTTTTCAGAAGGATACCATGGTCGATGGTATCGAAAGCTGCTGAGAGGTCCAAGAGCACCAGCAGGGACACACTTCCCCTGTCAATACTCAGGCAAAGATCGTCCACTAAGGCAACCATAGCAGTGGACTCCATACCCTGCCCTGAAGCCGGTTCTGGTCTGGCTTCAGGCCTCGTTATGGGATGGAGACAGCTTTGGTCACCTTGGTGGATGACCTACACAGGGACAGGGGGAGTGTGTTGGTTCTGCTGTACCTCTTAGCAGATTTTGATACTATTGACCATGATATCCTTCTGGGCCACCTATCTGGATGGGACTTGGGGGCACTGTTCTACAGTGGTTTGATCCTTCTTAGAGGAGGGAACTCAGAATCTGATGCTGGGGGATTCCTGTTGGATGCCCTGACCATTGGCCTATGGGGTCCCTCAAGGTTCTGTTTTGTCCTCCATGATGTTTAACATCTACATGAAACCACTGGGAGAGGTCATCCGGTGCTCGTGACACCCAACCGTATCTCCTTCCCATATGATTCTGAGAAAGCTGTGTCAGTACTGAACCAATGTCTGTTGTCAGTAATGGACTAGATGAGAGCAAACAAATTGAAACTTAATCCAGACAAGACAGAGGTGTTCTTGGTCAGTTGTAAAGCATACCAAGGGAATAGGGTCTCTCTGCCTGTGCTGGATGGGTTTCTACTCCCCTTGAAATCTCAGGCCCGCTTGGATGTTCTCTTGGACTCAACGCTGAGCCTGGATACCCAGGTTTCAGCAGTGGCCAGGAGTCCATTTACACAGCTAAAACTAGTGTGCCAGCTGCGCCCATTCCTTGAGATGTCAGACCTGGCTACAGTGACACATGCCTTGATTACATCCCATTGGGACTACTCAAATCAAACTTTATTTAATGGTCCATAGACCCAACATATCAAACATCAAAATGGTATATTATAAGAAATGTGCCCACTGGAAATAAAATATATTTTATATAATGCAAGGAAGATTAGTGTCTGTTTGGCTAAGACTTTTAATATGTAATTATTCTAAGGGAGGCTTTTTATTGGGGTGTGTGGTATCTTTTTAACATAATTTTATATTGTTATTTGAATTGTTTAAAAAAATGTATTGTTTTTAACTAATTTTATTTTTGAGCCACCTTGGGTCCCACTCCAGGAGAAAGGTGGTATATAAATAAAATAAATAAATACAGTCGTCGCTTCACATTCGCGGGGGTTAGGTTCCACGGACCCCCATGAATGTGAAAAAACGCGAATATTGGTTGCCCCCCCCGCTGCCAAAGCGACCACGGGGCCTCCGGAGGCCCCATGGTCACTTTCCCCAGACTCCTCCCTCCCTCCCAAGGCCTTCACGGTGCCTCCGGAGACCCTCCCAAGGCCCCGTGGACGCCTCCCCGGCCCTTCCCCCTCCCTCCCAGGGCCTTCATGGGGCCTACGGAGATGCTCCGTAGGCCCCATGGAGGCCTCCGTGGCCATCCCCCCCCTCCTGCCCAGGGGCTTCATGGGGCCTACAGAGCATCTCCGGAGGCCCTATGGAGGCCTCCGCGGCCCTCCCCCCTCCCTCCCATGGCCTTCACGGGGCCGCACAAGGCTCCGTGGAGGCCTCCGCGGCCCTCCCCCTTCCCTTCCAGGGCCTTCACGGGGCCTCCAGAGGGTCTCCGAAGGCCCCTTGGAGGCCTCCCCGGCCTTCCCAGGGCCTTCACGGGGCCTCCAGAGGCCCCCTGTCACAGTTTTGGGAGGGCGGGGGGGCCATCCCAAAACCACGAATAATCAAAACCATGAATGCCAAGTTCGCGAATGTGGGAGGGGCAACTGTATTCAAAAAATAGTGGGCTATAAATCATATCATCAAATCTGGTCCTTGGTCCAAGGGTGCCCTTCATCCAGTGGAAGGCTTCTTCCTGTGACAAAAGGACTCCTGTCTGACTTTGGGTGCTCTTGAAACCAATGCATGTGCTTAACGTGCATTCTTCCATCTAGAGAAGAATGTAGGCAGCTTGTCATCACCAGTCTGTTCCCACTCCCTATTTTCTCCAAGTTGCATCAAGCAACATTCTTGAATCAGGCTTACTGGTCACCTTTTCCTGCAAGTACAACAGTGCTTCGTCCCGGCCCACCATGATGCTGATTGATGAATCTGCAGTGGGAGTGTGGACAATCATGGAGCAGAAATATAGAACATACCCTAACCACATAAATGTAAATTGTTGTTATTAGTGTTATCCTCTCAACCATAAAGTGTTCCCATGAGAAGAGAAGATTCAGCATCACGCTGAAAGAAATCCTGGCTGTAAATGGGCAGCAGACACAAGCACAGTATTCTCTCCTGGGTAAATGAATTTACCTAGTTGACAGATCATTAGCCCTTTCTGTGTCTGAACAGGATGATGGACAGGAACACAAGGGTAGCCTGGCAGTACAGTACATGACTTTTACAGCCTTTTATGTCTTAGGTTAAAACTGTGTGCCAGGAATAAAGGTAAAAATTCAAATTAGCACTTAAGGCACAATGAAGACAGCACACTATAATGGGAAAGGACAATTTTTCCTTCTTTGTAAGAAGGGAACTGGAGTTCAAGAAGGGGGTGGGGTGGGTGGAGAATTAAACATATACTTTAAGACTGGCTTTTAACGCTTTCTATCTCTAAATCATTGTGTTGAAGTGAAAAAGTAGGGGTGCCTTTATTTATTTATATATATATTTTAATATTTATATCCTAATATTTATATCTCAGAGCAGTATAAAAAAATAATTTAATTTAAGCAGTTCCAGGAGGGCACAGGGAGCCACCACTTTTCTCCAGTTTTATTCCATGTGTGGAATACTTTCAGGAGCACCTAGAGTTAGTTGGCTAGCTCAATGGTTCAGGCATTATTGTTATAAATAATAGCAGGCCTACGAAAGCCACAAATTCCTATGTTACAACAAGTGATGGGACAGGAATTTTGTCCTTTTTTTGACAACCTTCTTCTTACAAGGTGTATTTAAAAAAAGAAAAAAATGAATAACATACTCTTCAAATATACTCCGTGGTATCAGCAGCAATAGTAGGATGACCACTTGTCCTGTTTCACAGAGGGCTGTCCATACTTGAAGGGCTGGCAGAGGACAGTCCTCCAAAAATCTCAGCTGTTTGAAGGGGTGTTTAGGTCAAATATGATTTAAATAACCTTGAGAAAGAAGAACAAGGGCCTTCAAGTTGGCCATCCATGGTGAGCACCCAGATGACAGGCTGAGCAGCAAGCACACAGGAAGTAGTGCGCTGGGACATTTAGCTGGTGGCATTTGTACCTTATCCTTCCTCTCAAGAATCTGAAAGTGGTATGCACAGCTCTTCTGTCCTCTACACATTTTATCCTCACAGCAGCTTTGTGATAAAGGTTAAGCTGAGAGTTAGTAAATGGCCTACTAGATTACTAGTGATTTGAGCATGTGTCACCAGACCTGCTCTGGCATCCTTACCACACCGACTAAAGTAATTCTGTGGATCTAATTCACAAATACAGAAAGATTTGTCTCCATTTAAAGAGTTTATCCCACTGGCTTCCTAAAAGGTATGCACGCACACACACACATACGCACACGCAGTAGCAATAGCACTTCTATTTCTATACTGCTTACCAGTGCCAAAGCACTCCCTAAGCAGTTTACAATGTGTTAGCTAATTGCCCCCAACAAAGCTGGGTTGTCATTTTACTGACCTAGGCAAGGATGGAAAGCTGAGTCAACCTAGGAGCCCTGTAGGATCGAACTCTCAATGTTGTGGCTTGCAGTACTGGCATTTAACCACTGAACCACAATACCCTCATCTTTTAGTACTCTCTGGACACTTAATGAAAAAAAATGGATAAGATTAAGATCTTTGGTTTTGTTGGTGAAAATAGGAACGTTTGTGTTCTCTGCCCCTTGCTGCCACTTTACAAGCCCAAGTGTACTTTTAAATCTAAAAGAAAATGGACATTCCAATTACTGGCATGTGGCTTCTCTGTACAGCATGCATATCACAAATCATGTCATTTTTCAGTAACTGGGCTGTTGTTAGTGGGATGCTCAGAAACGCTCATGTTAATCAAAAATTTTAATTTCAAATCAGGTTGACAATTTAGACATGGTGAGAAATGCTGCTCATCATGTGAGCCCCCCCTCCCCCATTTCAAGACTATGCTCAACTGGGTGAATCGGGTACCATTTGCAGTTTAGAATGTCAACTGCAATACTAAAAATTTATAACTCTCAGTATATTGTGCATGGTGAACAGCTGATCTAAGGAAGCCCCTTAGAGAATAGGAAACAGAAGGGGTTTCAGTAAGACTGGTTCTTGGCACAAACCTTGAAAAATGATGGGTATTCAATAAACATCTCTATGGCAAAGAGGAAGATTTAAGGGATGAAGGGGATGTGCACCAATAAACCAGGCACAGAAACAAATGTGATGATTCCAGCTCTTGATTGATTTGGATATGTTAATGCTTCAAAACTGTAAAACAGCCTTAAATTTATTTTTATCAGAACAAAATGAGAAATGGAAAAGCCACCTCATCTTAAAGCTTCATATAGAAATAGAAAGTGTCTACAGAAACTGACTAGGCTAACCTTAGGCCAGTGGGATATTCTACATTTGTGTCAATCAAGTTTTAAATGTTTGTTTCTATGGAACATCTGCACTGCTTTTTAATCAGTATAGTAGTTTGAGGGCACAACATTATTACTGACTGAGATCAGACTGTCTTTGTGAAAATAATGGTTAGTAATGATGGAACACTGAAATTGACAAATGTTTACAGCATCTATCCAAGTTAAAATATATTAACCTCCTTACTAAGGGTGTGTCTAGACAAGAAGATATAATGCAGATTGATGAACATGATCATGGATTCACAGCAGTGTTCATTTGTCTACATGGTCTTTTGGCAAAATCTATTGTATCACCCCAGGCTCACTTGGTGAGGACACGAGAGAGAGCTTTCTCAGTGGCTGCTCCCACTCTCTGGAACACACTTCCTTGGGAGGCTAGCCTGGTCCCCTCCCTGCTTTCCTTTCCCTAGCAGGCAAAAATGTTTTTATTTGTGCAAGCTCTTAATTTGTAGATAAAGGCACAGAGGCTTTTATCGGGGTGTGTTCTTATGTGTTTTATATGTTTTAACTTGTATATGTTTTTAAAAAATAATTTTAATTGTTACTTTTTAATTGTTTTGTCTTATTTTTACTTGTTTTTACATTGTAAACTGCTTAGGGAGTGCTTGTATAGAAGCGGTATAAAAATTTAGTAAACAAATAAATAATAAAAATAATAAATAAATAAATATGCAGAGTTACCCACCTTAAAAGTGCACACACAGCCTTGCCTACGAATCAAGATGGTGGCTGAGAGTATAACGTATTATTCTCCACGTGTTATAACTGCCGCACAGTTTTTTTTGTTTTGTTTTTTTGCACTTATAAATCAAAGGTGCACAAGTGCGACCTTCCATTTATAAAAAGCTCTTTGGTTGCCTCAGCACAGTAAAAAAGCATACACTCAATGACACAAAAATTGAAAATGGCATTTCCGACTGCTTCGTAGCTGGCAAGCCCGCCCACTACCCGTGTGGTGGACCAGTCCACTCTCCACTTTGGCCCTCACTGAGAATGTGCAGCCTCCTGAATTGGATGTCCAGATCTGCAATAATGCGCAAGCCTGTGCATTATTCAAAAAACTTTGGGAAAAGCTGCAAAGGCATTTGCTGCACAGTAGATGGGAGTTTTTGGCCCCCCTCCTTCTGGATACCGTGAATGTCATTTGCAGCCTGTTAGGACAAAAGGTATTCTACTTGAATTCTGTGAGTAGTGTTTTCACCATCTAGACAACCCCTAAGCTACCAAAATATATTTATTTATTGCCAGATTTTAAAATGTGAAAGTTGTCAAATTGCAGATTCTAAACTAAGGTGGTTTTGTTTTTGTTAAAGTGTGTATGTGTGTATGCCTTCAAGTCACCTATAAGCCTGTGGTGACCCCATTAATGTCGTAGGGTTTTCTTAGGCAGGGAATACTCAGAGGTGGTTTTGTTAGTTCCTCTGGAATATAGCCTTCACCACTAGGTATTCATTGGTTTTCTCCCATCCAAGTACTAACCAGAGTTGATCCTTCCAAGATCAGACAGGATATGGTGTCTTTAGGGTATTTAGGCTTCATTAAAGTACATACCTAAAAAGCAGTATTAAATAAGTGTAAATTATAAATAAACATGAACATATAATATGTACTATGGTATTATTAAGAGAACCATGTCAGGTTGTAGTCACTAGTAAGTTACCAATCAGTTATAAACCCATGTTTGCTGAGACACAGAAACCTTATTCTGACAGAGGGCTAAACAATGGCATAACTTTAGGAATGTGATTGGTATAGCATTGGGATATGCACTCTCTCCTCACCTCCTGGTGTGGACATGAGGAGGTTTAATTTCTGTTTTCAGTTAAATACAGTTTAGTGTTACATCTGAATCCTAAACAGTTGTTATTCTTAACTATTGCCCATTGACAAAAAGCTTGCTTAATAAGCCAACATTTGGAGTTGGCTTCTTTAACAGTGGTTATGAATAGCTATTGTTATATGGGTGTGGATATAACAATTAAACATGGTTAGTTAACATCTGAAAGAAAAGCACTTGATCTCCTCATAACCCCACTGGATTTGGGGAGAGTGGCAGGAGTACACCAAACCTAGGCTTGCCCAGACTTATTCACATAATGATAAATAATTGTTTTCTCACTAGGTCTAAACCAAATCCACCATGAAGCAGTCAGTGTGCCAATATAATCATTGCTTTTCATTGATTCATTACTTTGATCATTGAGCTACTGTGCATATTTTAAACGAAGGGGCTTTTTAAAAAAATTTGAAAAAGTCACCACATTTTTTTCAAAGATTATAGTTCTGATTTTTGTTGCAATCACCTAAATAAATTATGGTATCAGTGATTAGGAGAAGAAGATAAATATCTCTCTTCTATTATTTTTAGGGTGACTTTTCTTTTTATTACTGTCTTTTTGGAAGTCATAAATACTGTATTCCAAAATGATTAACTTTCTGTAGATTCCATCTTATTTAGTTTGAAGGGGGTTTGAAAAATATGTTATCTATTCTATCAGATGAATATGACTATTTGTAATGATGTTTCCTTTTAATACTACCTTTTGGGTTAGAAATGGGAAAAGTGCTAACTTGAGACATCTGTTCCTTTCAGAAATGCAGATCATAGAATCATAGAGTTGGAAGAGACCACAAGGGCCATCCAGTCCAACCCCCTGGCATGCAGGAATACACTATCAAAACATTCCTGAAAGCTGGCCATCCAGCCTCTGCTTAAAACTCTCCAAAGAAGGAGACTCCACCACACTCCGAGGCAGTGTATTCCACTTCCAAACAGCTCTTACTGTCAGGAAGTTCTTCCTAATGTTTAGGTGGAATCTTTTCCTGTAGTTTGACCCATTGCTCCATGTCCTAGTCTCTGGAGCAGGAGAAAACAAGGTTGCTCCATCCTCAGTATGACATCCCTTCAAATATTTAAACATGACTATCATATGACCGCTTAACCTCCTCTTCTCCAGGCTAAACATACCCAGCTCCCTAAGCCACTCCTCATAGGGCATGGCTTCCAGATCTCCCACCATTTTGGTCACCCTCCTCTAGACACGTTCCAGCTTGTCAGTATCTTTCTTGAATTGTGGTGCCCAGAACTGGACACAGTATTCAAGGTGAGGTCTGGCAGAATAGAGTGGCACTATTACTTCCCTTAATCTAGACACTATACAGTACTCATATTGATGCAGCCTAGATACCTAAGTAGTGACTATGCTGGTAATTTCTGTAATGAAAAGGTGATTTATTTTTATTTCACCCAAACTTCTGGTGGACTTTTAATGTAATAGCATTGTTCAGAGCCATAGAACCTTACTTCCTTTTAAGGCACTGACTTAAAGCATTTTCACATAAAGCCTTTGGTATTAGCTTAAAAAATCTGGCCTAAAGTGTTGGCCTCTCATATTAAAAGGGCCATGCACATTAGTCTACAGTTCGTTCAGGGAGGTTAAACAGTTTTAGTACTCTTTAACCCTTCATACCATCCACAATGAATAGCAAAATGGGGCAGGACAGGAAGGAGATGCAATAGCAAAGCTGATGCACATGGTCCTGCTGTTACTACACACAGTGCTACTTAGCTTCTACCTCCCTTTTTTCTGTGATTATTGTATGTATCATTATTTGCTCTGATTTCCAATGTATTCTGCCTTTATTCCATCATTCCTTGCATGACATCCATTGACATCCGGAAGCCCGATGTGTCCCAGGTAGCTGGATGGGAGAAACTTTCCTAAAATGTTGGAAAGCAGAATCCTGTTCAGATTGGTTCTCTCCAAGTACCGGTGCTTTTGCTTGGAAAGATAGAAAGGCTACGCACATTAGACCCTGAGGACTGCAGTGTATGGCTATAGGTTAAATGTGCTTGACTGGCTTTTCTCTGCATGGACAACATGGGGGGAGAACCCACAGAACTGATACATATATTACAAGATGGCTAGCATGGAGGAAAAAATCCTACAAGGGCCATCCAGTCCAACCCCCTGGCATGCAGGAATACACAATCAAATCATTCCCGAAAGCTGGCTATCTAGGCTCTGCTTAAAAAACCTCCAAAGAAGGAGACTCTACCACACTCCTAGTCAGTGTATTCCACTTCCAAACACTTGGCAAAGGTGTGGGGAGAGTTTTGGAAACTTTATGAAACTCTGTACTGGGCCAGATGCACCAACCGTCTGACTCACAATAAGCTAGCTTTGAAGTAGCATACTAGCTTCCCTTTCCTTTTTATTTCACTGCTGTAGGCTAGTTGTCACTAATTTGCCCAACCATTTCTTGTGTATGCGCTGTTCAGATAAATAGGTACCGGTATGTTTAGGATCAGTCTGAACTAAATCATGCACATTTTTTGCATGCTACTCTATGCAGGACTTTCCATGTTTACCTTTACTCTGAAAATATCTTTATTAGGAGATGGATTTGTGAAATTTATTTAAAGGACTACAGAGGATGAAGCTCCTTCTAATTTTGGATGCTGTGAAGAGTTAACAAAACTTTCATTATTACACTATTAAGCTGGTACCAGGAAGCAATTTCTAATCAATGCTCTGATCTGGACAGGCTTTTGTGTTAGGCCTAAAATCCTGTGTTCTCTATTCACACATGCTCACTTCCAGCTGTTGTCATTGAAATCCCACATAATCTCTCCAGGTCAAAGGGCAGTCATCCATGACTGCTGCAGTTAAAAGGTTATGCTGATTTGTTTTGTCAAATATTGGCTCTTTTTTCTTTTAGCCACTTGTATTCTGCCTTTTTCAACAAGTAATATCCAGCCTAGGGTTGTATTACATGACTTTAAAGTCTTTAAGGTATCCCTCCATTGTCCTAACATTATTTAGCTGAGATAGATTATCTGTCTGTCTGTCTATCTGTCTTTCAAAGAATCTTCTAGTAGCTCCTAAAAACTGTTCTAAAACTGCATGTGCAAGCAATCTTCTGATAATACATAATTTGAATGGTGAATAAAATGACCACAATTACATGTTGCTATGCTGAAATGACAAATAAATGTTAGCAAAAAAATGTTTAGTAAGAGCAATAGAGGAAAATAATGTAAACCCTTACTTTTCAACTATAGCAACTCTTAATTATTAAAATGGAATAAGAATACAGTTGTCCCTCCACATTCATGGGAGTTAGGGGAGGCGCACCCCTGCAAAATTGAAAAAAGCCCACAAATATCATAAGCTCCTCCCCCAACATGAATGCTACAGATTCCTTTCCTGCCAAATTCTTATTCTTATGAATTTCCCAGTTGAAATACCTTCCTACCGCCCTCCTTCAGTTCCTCTTTCTCCTTACTGTCTCCTGCTAAAATCTCCAGCCACTCACTCAGGTTTCCAGCTTGCAACTAGAATCCCTTTGTCTTATTCTTCAGACTTCCCAGCTGAAAGACCATCCCTCCCCACCCTCTTCAGTTCCTCTATCTCCCAACTGTAGGAGCCCTGCCATCCTCTACTCTGCCTGCCATGGTGGAAAGCCTCGAAAGTGCGACTGAAGACATAGCGAGGGGGGCTTGCATTCCTCCAACATCTCCAGGCATAGGGTAAACTCCAAGAGCTTATTCCATGCTGGGAAAGCTAGAAAGAAGCCCTGCTGTCCTCTGCTTTCTCTGCCATGGCGGCAAGCCCCAAAAGTGCTGCCAAAGAAATAGCGAGGGGTGTGTGCCTTCCTCCAGTGTCTCCAGGCATGGAGTAAACACCAAGAGCTCATCCCATGCTCAGAGAGCCTGAAAGAAGCACCATCACCCTCTGCTTTCCTTGCCATGGTGGAAAGCCCCTCTGAAGAGAGAGTGGGGGGGGTTCCTTCCTTCAGGGTCTGCTGGCACGGTGTAGGCTTGGAGAGCTTAATTAAATCCGTGAATGCCAAACTCATGAAAGTGAAGGGCCGACTGTAAATGCTTTGTTTTAAGAGTCTTAATTTAAACATTTTTCAGTCAACAGAGTACAATCCTGTACATATCTACTCAAAAGTAAGTCTTTCTGGGTTCATTGAGACTTATGCCCATGGAATTAGACATAGAATTGATGCCTGTGTGGCTTTATGAATGAAAGAAAGAAAGAAAGAAAGAAAGAACAAATATTCATTGAACAAAACGTGGGACTTCTCAATAAATCAGCAGGGCCAGAGTAAACTATAATGCACTAATAGACATCTTCACACAACCCTGGTGTACCACCTTCACAAAAGAATATATGCGTGAATAGCAGAATAACAGTTTCCCAACATTTGCCTCTTGTTAAAACACTGTTCAGGTATTTGCCTGAACATGTGTGGGGCTAAAGTTGGGGATGGAGGTGGCAAGTAAGCTCCACCCCTAAGTACCTGGCAGTAAGTTACTAATCTTGCATTGAGTACAAACGTCTGAAAACAGCCTTAAAAAGCTCCCTTGAGCTGGAACCCAATCATAAAACCCTGTGATTTTTCATAATCTTTTGCTTAACACATGATGGTCTACTGTATATCAGCGTGCTCATAGATATTTAGGGGCATGGTTCACACGCACAGATGTGTCCCCTTTCTCAGTTTCATACCTACATGTCTTTAGGTGAATGGTGTAAAAGGGTTTAAAGTATAAGGATGGTTGAAATCTTTTCTAGTTTACCACAAATTACATTTAAGCACACTGAAGGACGTTCTAGTGAGTTCTAGAACATTTGACAATTCTGTTTCCAGTAGAGATAACAGTTTGATGACAACCATCATGAAGGCTTAGCATCTCAGTGGATAGTATGAAGAACTTGATACTGGTTGGGGTTTGGTCAGTGCTTAGATGCGAGACTTCCTAGAACCTATGTGCATACCAGCTTCAGTTCTCCAGAAGAAGACAAGGATGTGTTATAGAAGTGATCAGAATTTCCCATCTCAAATTCAGTGAATTCTGCAGCCCAAATGAAATTTTCTTCAATCCTCAAATTTCTAGCATGCAGTAACTTAAAAGTTCAGTTGAGCATTTAGGAACAACAATTTAACTATCCAAAGAAAAGGGACTGGAAAAGTTACAAGTGGGATAGAAACACAGCAAATGTACTGTAAGGGTTCTTGGTGTGAACTATTTTCATGTCTCACTTTCTGCAATGCTGGGAATTTGGGAACTGAATGAAAATTTCATTTGTGGGGGTGGAATTGTTATTTGAAAGGGCAATGCCATCCTTTTGATACACACACCCTGGTGGGTGCATCTGAAGCAAGTATGGCAGACAACAATACTTTATGACATACTGTCTTTGCAAGTTCAAGGATGAGTTCTGCTTTATGTGAAATAACAATCAGCACACCAAAATAAAGGCTACAACATTATTGAATATAGCTGCAGATTGAGTTGGCACATGCATTGATCCAGATGCAGTCATCAACCAACCTGCCTGTTGATTGATGGACCCAGTTCCCAAGCCCAGTGAGGGAATCCTTGAGATGACATTATAGGATCCACATGAGCAGAAACCCCTCTACGTGGTCCCCCTGCCAGCAGGGTATGCCCCATGAGCAAGACCCATACCTCTCCACACACCCTGATTCCCATAAGGGGACCTCCATATGTTACCAGTTGCTGAGCAATATTTGTAATATATGTCCTGGATCCAGAACCCATGCCAACTGCCCCCCAAAGTTGAGACAAATAGAAATGACAAGAGCAAAACAAGCCACATGCCTGAGCACCATATATAGAAAACACCACCCCTGGCAATAAAGGGACAGAGGGTGAGGTGACACTCAGAAGCAACTGCCAAGCATGGAAGCAAGCAGGGAAAGATAACCCATTCTACCTGACCAGAGTAAAGACCCACATTGTGTCACCCTGGCTGGGCTCATCAGCCAATGAGCTCAAAGCAAGTCTGATCCCATTGGCTAGCATTTCCTTGCAGAGCATTAGGGACCCTGGGAAGAAGATGACAGTTCTGACCATGGCTGCGGCCAACTCCTCTGCTACGCAACCGCTTCAAACTGCAAAATGTATCTGCTGTAAGTCATGTAGCCCTCTTGGAGGACAACCCCCAAGAGGATCTCCACTGTGCACAAAAAAGGTTTTACAAACGGCTCTCACTCCAGTTGGAAGGCAGACACAGCATTTTGGAGCAGCGGTTCTCAACCTTGGTTACTTCAGATGTTTGGATTTCAAATTTGAGAAACCCCAGCCACAATATGATCTTGGGGTTGAAATCCAAGACATGTGGGAGAACGGAAGGCTGACAACCACTATATGTGAATCTTGCCTACTTCCCAATTAAATTTCCTTATTGTCTCATCCTTGAGACTGATACTACAATTTGTATTTGTATCAAATACACAGAAGAAACAATAGTCAAGATCCTACACTCAGACTTAGGACTGTATCAGACGTGGGGGTATGTGGCAAAAAACTGCATCCCAAACCATGTTAGAAGAACAGAACAGAAGACATTATCAGACACCTGTATCCTCAGGCATACTGGGGGCATAGTGTGGGTGCAAATAAAGCATCCCTTTTTTATTGACAGGCTAAGCTGTCAATAAAAAGGGACACCTTATTCATGTCTACGCTACGCCCCTGGAACAGTTGAAGGACAACGTCATTGTGATGTCCAGCCAGGACTGTTTAAATCTCCCTGCATTTCCCTTTGTTTTCTTTTCAAGGCCTTAGCATGTCTGAGTATAGGAATACTTCATTGTATTAGACTTGTGGGAGGAGCTAAGAATTCCCCTGCATTTTTCTAGGTTTTGGTTTGTTCCTTCCCAGCAAGCTCTGTTTTACTTAGAAGCTTTTAGTTCCTTTGGGCAGTCTTTGCTGTGAGCTTGCAGAGAGCAGTTCTGGTGGCAAACAGGCCCAGACAGCCGGGAAGGGCATTTCTTACACCATCAGCCAAATTAGTTACCACCATCAGCCAAATTAGTTGCCAATAACAAAGGAATCAGGAGCTGAAAGACCCTGCACCAGCTTCGTTGAGTGAGGAGATCAAACCCAGAGAGATGTCACCCTAAAAACAGCTGAAACTCCAACTGTAAAGTACCTTTCATTTCAAGCCTTTTAGAGCTGGGGAGGAGAAAGCCCTTTTCTTTTGTTCTTTAAAATAAACTTCCCCTTTTTTTGAACTGGATATTCAGCATCAGAGCCTTTTTGGGTAAAGGAGTTTGATCTCACCAGGGTACTGGCGTTGCACACCCAAACCTGCCACCACCTTTAGTTGGGTGTGTCTTCACAGTGTAAGAATACCTGGCGGCCTTTGCCACTCCGGTCTGTCAAGAGAGAGTCCCACTGCATGGCCCAGCATTGAAGCAAGTTCCCCAAGACTCGCATAGAGGGAGAAGATATCTTTCTGTGGCTGTGAAAGGGGAGAAGCAAAAGTTGCTGTGTTTAGATAGCCTGTCTTGCTACAGCAGCCATTTTGAGTACTTCTTCCTGCAGAGTTCTGAGCACATGGTTGGTGGCCATTTTGGATCTGCTTTTTCCTGCAGAGTTCTGAGCACATGGTCAGCAGCCATTTTGAGTACTTCTTCCTGCAGAGTTCTGAGCACATGGTTGGCGGCCATTTTGGATCTGCTTTTTCCTGCAGAGTTCTGAGCACATGGTCAGCAGCCATTTTGGAAGAGCTTTTTCCACTTAAGTATATGGATAGAGCATTATAAAGAGAATAACGTGTGTTTTATGTTTGTTCACGTTGCAAATCTGAAGAAAGGAGCTAGAAAACTCTTCAACCAACTCCAGGTCTGGCTGTGCTGAAGTAGCATAGGAGTGGTGATAGCAGGAGAGTGGATCAGTAGCAGGCTGTAAGTAAAAATCAGCACTACACCGTTTAGTCCTCTTCATCCTTGCTGAGTTGTTGCTTTGGCAACTAGGACCAGCCAGAATGGATAGGCTTTCTGAAGAAACAGCACATGGACACACACATGACACTCGCTCCCTCAGAGACAGGCACCCAACTGAGAAGGCCCTAGAACTGCTGTTGGAGGAAGAAAGGCACTTAAGTGTGAAAGAACTACAAGCCTGGAAGAGTTTGCAGCATGCTATGTCTTTGCTGTCAGCAGTCTGTGGCTCAGAAGACATGCAAAGAAGAGAGCTTACCTAGCAATCCAGTTTTCTACAGTGGAAAGAAGTGGTGAATAAAAGGATCCAAACACTTCAGACCATTAACAATCCCGATGCAGAATCCAGACTAAAACAGTTCCTGGAAGAAGTCGAGGATAAAGAAAAGGAGTACAGTGCAGTTTTGGACACAGTCAAGTTCCGGCTGCAGAGTTTGGAATTTAATAAAGAGAGTGAAAAGTCCCCTGCCGGCAGTGCCAAATCCAGCAGAGGAGTATACCCAGGAAAACCTCAAAGTGCAAAGAGCTCAAAAACCTGTCACACCAGCAAGTCTTCTTCGCACAGACATGGTTCCCGCTCCAGTAAAGGTTGTAGTAGCAGTTCTTCTTCCCATGCTAGCTGGAGTTCATCTATGGTAGCCCAGCAGTTCAAAGAAGTGGAAAGAATGAAATTGAAGTCTGAAATATTGCATGCCGAAGCAGAAGCAGCAATGGCCAGTGAAGAACTAACCTTTTCCCATCAAGAGGTTGATTTAGAAAAGCAAGAAGCTGCCCTTAAAGCAGAGCAAGAAAAGCAAGAAGCTGCCCGCAAAGCAGAGTAAGTGATGGAAGAAGCTGCCCGCAAAGCAGAGCAAGTGATGGAAGAAGCTGCCCGCAAAGCAGAGCAAGTGATGGAAGAAGCTGCCCGCAGCAGAGCAAGAAAGACAAGAACTTGCTATTCAGAATGAGAAGAAACTTCTACTCAAGGCTAAGGAGGCTTCAAAACTGTCCATAAAGGCCAGGATTTTAGCCAGGACCTTCCAAGATGATCTGAGTGAAGAAAACTTGAGGAAGCTCCCTACACAAGAGCCTAGAGACAGGATATCTACCTTGTTCTTTGTGGGTGAGAACTCCCCACAAGACCCAGTGGTCAAGTCATCTCCTAATTTAGATGCCAGCAAGACACAATTGCCTGCCGTTCCATGGTTTCAGCCTACAGAGGAACTTGTCTGCAAAGAGAAGGTCATTCATCGTGACTGTCTACCTATAAATATGCCAGTCAATGAATCCTTTAGAGACTAGAAACCCATGGCGGGGAGCCAAATTCCCAGCCATGCTAGCGTGGCTATCCAGCAAGCCCCGGCTGCTGAAGCTCCCAAGACTTACAGGCCTAGAGAATCTATGGACTTGCCTGCCAGTCAAGCTGATTTGCAGACTAAAAGGAGTCCATGCTTCTTCCAGCCTGCAGAGACGATTCCCACCTTCATGGAGTCTTGTTCACCGTTTATGTTTAAAACTCCCAGGAAGGACCTTAGAGACAATGGAGTCCAGAAATTCTCAGACCTTCCTGAAGACTTTATCTTATGGAAGGTAACTTTTCAGAGAGCCATTAGAGACTTGAAGCTGCAAGCAGATGAGGAGCTCACCTTACTCATGGCATGGTTGGGCCCCAACTCATCACGTCAGGTCCAGAGAATCTACGCGGCCTACGTGTCAGACCCGGATAAGGCGTTGCAGACAGCGTGGAACAGATTACAGGAACGATATGGTGCATCAACAGAAATAGAAGCATCCTTATTGAATCGGCTTTATAAGTTCCCAATCCTCAAGTCAAAGGACTACCGTCAGCTTTGGGACTTAAAGTGATCTTTTAGTTGAACTTCAGTTTGCAAAATGTAATCCAGAGTTACCTGGTCTAGTTTGTTTAGATCAGTACATCACGCAGAGGCAGGTGCTCCAAAAACTACCCTTTCAGCTCCAGGAGATGTGGGGAAGAGAGGTGTTTTCTTATAAGGAACTCAACATGCAATGCTACCCACCCTTTAGTTACCTTGTGACCTTTGTGACAAGAGCTGCAAAGAAAAGACATGACCCACAGACTGGGATCCCAACCCTGTACCAGAATATGCATCCAGGGAAGACTGTAAAGGAGGACAAAAAACCTATAAAAGAGATGGGGAAGAACTCGGTTGTAGTTAAATCTACTGAGGTCACTCAGTTCAAGTCAGATAAGAAGCCAGAGACTAAAGAAATTCCATGTCCCATTCATAACAAACCACATAGCCTTGCAGATTGTAAAGAGTTCTCAAAAAGGCCTTATGACGAAAGGCTGGAAATAGCAACTAAAGCAAAGGTTTGCTTCCGATGCTGCGGTTCAAGAAGTCACTTTGCCAAAAACTGCAAAGTAAAGGTGAAATGTGCAGAATGCAGTAGCCCACAGCACTGTTCAGCAATGCACCGTTTTAAATCACCTTCAGTGTCACCTAAACTCAAGAAGAAAACAGAGAGTCCTAAAAGTGAGGCTGCAGAAAAGGCAGTTACACCTACTTTAGAAGCGGAGTCAGTTGTGGCATGCACAAAGCTATGCCAGGACTCAACACAGACTAGGATATGCCATCCAATTTGTCTAGCTGAAGTTTTCTCAGAGAACAAACCTCACTTTAGAAAAAGACTTTATATTGCCCTAGATTCACAGAGCGATGCATCCCTGGCCACACCAGAGTTCTTCAATACTTTTGCAGTCAAAGCCAAGAGGCTTGAATACACCATATCTACCTGCGCTGGACGACAACGAATGCAGGGTAGAGTGGCAACTGAGTTCATGATTTCGCCATGCGGTGGCAAAAGGTGCATTAAACTTCCTCTATTAATAGAGTGCCCCTCTATCCCAAGAAACAAGAACCAAATAGCAACCAAGGCTGTAGCTGAAAGTCACACACACCTGAAGGCTATAGCAAAAAAAATTCCTGCATTGGACGAAGATGCCGAAATTTCCCTCCTGATAGGCTCAGATTGCCCAGAGCTGTTTCAGGTCTTGAAGCAAGCAAATGGACCTCCAGGTACGCCAATAGCACAGAAATTGCCACTAGGATGGATAGTAATTGGACCTGTGCACATCCATAGCAAAAGCCCACCAACAGTGTTCAATCTTACAGGCAACAGCCAATTTCCGAATTCACGACCCACACAACTACAAAGTTGTCTAAGCCACATTAAAGTCTGTTGCCTTGGTATTATCCCAGACAACAGTGCCATTTTTGAAACTTCGTCAAGAGATGAAGACATAGCATTTTCCCGTGAGGAAAGAAAGTTCCTAGACATAAAGAATCTAGAGACAGTCCAGAATAGTGAAGGGAGCTGGATGGCACCCCTTCCCTTTAGAGAAGATTGACAAATTTTGCCTAACAACCGTCAACTTGCTGAGAAAAGACTTTTTGCTTTGAGAAATAGAATGCTTAAAGACCCCACTTTAAAGGAACAAATTGTGCAGTTCATTGAAGATCTGTTTATAAGCAACTATGCTGAAAGAGTTCCTTTGTGCAGTGACCCCCAAGAACAATGGTTCCTGCCATACCATAAGGTAACTCACCCAGAAAAGCCAGAAAAGGTGAGAATAGTTTTCGACTCAAGTGCAAAGGTGCAAAACATCTCACTTAATGATGTTCTTCTTAAAGGTCCAGACTGTCAGGGATGATGGGAGTTGTAGCTCTTCACCTTTGGCTCTAACTCACCACCTTTGTTATGCAGCAGAGCTGACCAGCTTAGATCAGTGGTTAATGCTTTCCTCCAAAGCAGCAGAGTTTCAGAGAATAGGCTGAAGATCCTGACAAACTCTCCAAGCCTTCTCACTCTTCTCCAGGTGTCTCCAAAACGTCTCCAGGATTCACTCAGGCAACACAGTAGTTTTATATAAAACCTACTTTATTCTTCTATATAAATATACTATATGGTCAACAAATCTCAATCTCTACACACTACTCCACAATATCTCCAAACTACTCCACCTCTACTCAACAACAATACATTGGCAAACATTGCGATTTTATAGCCATTGTTTATCACCACCCACTAGTTAGTTTCCACCCAGTGGGTGTGTACTTCCATTCTGATTGGTCCACATAGTTCCACCCATGCTTAAGACCAACCCATGTATTTCAACATTTCACCTTGTACACTTAATGATTCTCAGGTGTTTCCAATCTGCATTCAGTACCTCTGTCCTTGGCTCTCAGGTCTTCTAGATTACATTAGCAGTTTCACCTGTGTAGCCCCATAATTGCTCTTGCTTAGTCATTGTGACTTTCACATACATATTTTATTTCTTTCACTGTATGTCCCATGTTGCATTTTCCTTAACACAGACTTGCTTAACGGCATACTAGGAGCACTTCTGAAGTTTAGAGAAAGGAGAATAGCGGTGACAGCAGACATACACAAAATGTTCTATGCCTTCTTGGTTAAGCCAGAACATCGCCGCTTCCTAAAGTTCCTGTGGTTCCAAAACACGGAAACCTTGGAAAATATCACCGAGTTCCGCATGAGAGTACATGTTTTTGGAAATACCCCTAGCCCAGCAGTAGCTAACTACTGTCTTAAAAGGACTGCAGAAACTTATAAAAATCAGTGTAGTACAGAGGCTTATTGAGCAATCAACTCAAACTTTTACGTGGATGACTTACTGATTTCTTTTGACTCAGTACAGGAGACTAGCCGAGTCGTTAAAGAGGTACAGTCTGTGCTAAACTTGGATAACATAAAACTTCATAAAGTAGTTTCTAACAGCAGAGAAGTTTTGGAGACTTTTCCTAAAGAAGAGCTTGTTGAAAAGGATGTCACAACAATATTTGAAGACAAGCGTACACAGAGTAGCCTTGGTATTTTGTGGAATGTCTTCACTGATAGACTTTCGATCAGAATCCCAAAACTGGAACTTCAGACTACAAGGAGGAAAGTACTCTCTTCAATTAATAGTATTTATGACCCCATGGGTATTGCAGCACCAGTGCTTATAGTGGCCAAAAACATCTTTAGAGAAGTAATAAACCAAGTCAAAGACTGGGATGAAAATCTGCCCCCAGCCCTGGACTCAGCATGGAAGGCCTGGGCATCTCAGATCAAGGACATTGAACATCTTACTGTGCCAAGACAGTATGTTCCTGTAGAGTAAGACCAAATACCATTTATGAGTTACACATTTTTTTGTGATACCTCTGAAAAGGCAATTGCCACAGTAGCGTATTTGAGAGCAAGGAGTAGCACCGAGAGGCATATAGGATTCATTATGGCCAAAGCAAAGGTAGCACCCAAACAGACAATACCCAGATTGGAGCTGTGTGCTTCTTTGCTAGCTACCCAACTTCTTCAAACCATTTGTACGGAGGTGGAAACAAAATTCCATAGAACATTATTGTATACTGATAGTATGGTCGTATTAGGATACCTCACAAACACTACGAAGAGATTTAAAATGTACATAACCAACAGAGTGAACAAAATTCTTTCTTGCACTCAGCAAAGTCAATAGAAATATGTTCCTTCTGAATTAAATCCAGCTAATATAGCTACAAGAGGAGCTTTAGCCCAAAAGGTGCAGTCATCCACTTGGCTGACCAGTCCAAAATTCCTGAAGGAGTTAGATGTTCCAGATCACTACAGAAGTAGAACTGAAACATGTTCTGAGTTACCTGAGTGTCTGCCAGAGATTAGCAGCTGCAAAATAGACTTGGTAAATGCACCCAGCATAAGGTTGCCTCATTTAGATGCCAGGAAATTCACAAAGTTCTCTCAGTGGCTGAGTCTCCAACGTGCTCTTGCTAGACTCATCCATTTTATAACTTTCAGAGACAAAGCAGTACTAACTATGGACATGGTTAAAGCGGAAACCTTGTTCAGAGTTAGATAAATCATTTTGGGTTTACTGTATAAATGGATAAGTTAGGTCATAGGATGGCAAAATTTCGTTGAAATTTTGAGCAGGGAGTGTGATGTCCAGCCAGGACTGTTTAAATCTCCCTGCATTTTCCTTTGTTTTCTTTTCAAGGCCTTAGCATGTCTGAGTATAGGAATACTTCATTGTATTAGACTTGTGGGAGGAGCTAAGAATTCCCCTGCATTTTTCTAGGTTTTGGTTTGTTCCTTCCCAGCAAGCTCTGTTTTACTTAGAAGCTTTTAGTTCCTTTGGGCAGTCTTTGCTGTGAGCTTGCAGAGAGCAGTTCTGGTGGCAAACAGGCCCAGACAGCCAGGAAGAGCATTTCTTACACCATCAGCCAAATTAGTTACCACCATCAGCCAAATTAGTTGCCAATAACAAAGGAATCAGGAGCTGAAAGACCCTGCACCAGCTTCATTGAGTGAGGAGATCAAACCCAGAGAGATGTCACCCTAAAAACAGCTGAAACTCCAACTGTAAAGTACCTTTCATTTCAAGCCTTTTAGAGCTGGGGAGGAGAAAGCCCTTTTCTTTTGTTCTTTAAAATAAACTTCCCCCTTTTTTGAACTGGATATTCAGCATCAGAGTCTTTTTGGGTAAAGGAGTTTGATCTCACCAGGGTACTGGCGTTGCACACCCAAACCTGCCACCACCTTTAATTGGGTGTGTCTTCACAGTCATCTTATAATGTCCATTTTTGTTCTCGTAGTTTTCTTCTGACGCAGTTTTTGCCGCATCTGATAAAGTCCCTTAGTTATTAATGTGTAAATACATAGCATCCTCTGAGCTGACTCCCCCCCCCCAGCCTACCTTAACAGCCAGTAGGTAACCAAGCAATAGAAATCTGTTCTACTGGTGATCTGGATGTAGCAGTATGCCATTTCTAGCCCCCTCCTGCCAGAGATCTTCAATGTGGGGGATCTCCTGGTTCTGTAGGAGGTATGTTTGAGGGGCATTGTTATCAAGACAAGAATGCAATTATTATAAACATGAACACCAAACAGCTACAGATGTGTAAGTCTAGCTTACGCGTTCTTAACTGCTCAACAGGATGCCAACCAATGTAATCAATCAATAGCAAATGTCCAGAATAGTTGTGGGTAAAGGGCCAAAATGTGGAATATATTAGAAGTATAACTGCTGCTGATGCAAAGTGATTCTCCAAAGGTGTCTCTGTAACCACTATTATAAACATCAGTTTTGTATTATTAGAAGTTACTTGCTTGACATTGTTTGTGAAACAGAGGATAATCTAAGAAGGGATAAAACCAAGAAGAATCAACTTGTAGTTAGAGTAGGGAAGGCTTTTCTTTCTAATCAGGTATTTGGTTAAGATAATAGGCTTGAGGCTCTAATTGATCGTTACTATTTTTAGGTTTCAAGTGGTCTATGTATATATTGTGATACTTTATAAGGCAGGGCTTTCCTTGTTGGTATTGCACTATAATTTGAAAAGTACCATTTACAGGTTGTGGAATAAATATTTAAAACATGCATTTTATAGACATTTATTCATCAATATTCTGTGGGTGGGTGTGTTGATGCAGTAAAATGTGCATAACTAATAAAGATGCATGTATTCTCATTGATTTTAAATTACGTTTTTTCATATTAAAGTGCTTATTATTGTGCATTAGGTTTTTTTTAAAGTTGGATTCTTATTGTTTTATATGTTTTGTTAGCCTATTATTTCTTCCTTTATTTTATTTCAAGGTTAGGCAACTGTTGTGGGTGAGAGGAACAGTCTTCTGCTCCTGAGAGCCACAGGGCCATTGTTGTTGTGTGCCTTCAAGTCATTTCTGACTTTTGGCAACCCTAAGGTGAACCTATCACAGGGTTTTCTTGGCAAAATTTGTTCAGAGGGTGGTTTGCCTTTGCCTTCCTCTGAGATTGAGTGTGTGACATGCCCAAGGTCACCCAGTGGGTTTCCATGGCTGAGCAGGAATTCCAACCCTGGTATCCCAGAATCCTAGTCCAGCACTATACCACTACAGTATGCTGTCTCTCTGTAGGGGGCCATGCAGACTGCTATACAATCAGACCTCCTTATCCGCTTCCTGGACTTACCGCAGATATCAGAAACTGCAGATAAAAGCAAACCTTATTAAAATAAAGGACTTCCAGTAAAAATATACCATAGAGTTGCATTGGAGGACCTAGAAGATGCCTAGAGAGGACACATATTGCAACTTGCTTTCAGTTATCTCAAGGTGGCATTGATGGTTCTCCTTCCTATGTCACCCTTAAGATAACAATCCAG
Source organism: Gambelia wislizenii (assembly GCA_030847615.1). Classification (NCBI taxonomy): domain Eukaryota; kingdom Metazoa; phylum Chordata; class Lepidosauria; order Squamata; family Crotaphytidae; genus Gambelia; species Gambelia wislizenii. Next base: position 106,229,077 of record JAUMIR010000004.1, read on the forward strand.
TGTGGTTGGTCAGGCTGAGAGAGAGTGGCTGGCACTATCTTTTCTATGGAATCCTGAGATTTGTAGTTAGAGGAGGCAGTAGAGGAGCTCTCTGGATGTGAATTCTAAATGCCCCTTCCTGAACTGCCAACACGAGGATTCCATAGGATGTTGCCACAACAGTTAAAGTGGAATCATAGAGCTATAAATATGGTGTGAAATGGTTCCTGGGGACCATAATGTGTGGGGATATGAACCTTAATCTTCTAAATCCCAGTCCAAAAACTCTAACCCAGAGTTAGACAAAGTTCAGTGCCACCCACCACCCCCCCAGCTATTCATGTGGTCCTTGACCCTCTGGATTTCCTGCGGTGCCCTTTTTTCTAGCCAGAAAAAAAAAATAGGTTGAATTGTTTACTGGATGTCAGCAATTCAACTTTTAAATAAGTTGCAAACATTGCACTGTTTAACGTAAACACCTGTTTTTCTAAACCAACACTTGGTCACTTTGGGGTGAGGCATTTTTCACAGTCCATGAAGAGTCAAAAGGGCCCTGAGGGCAACAAAGTGGCCCCTAGACCTGCTGTGGCTGTTCACCCCTGGTTTAACCACTGCCCCATACTACATGTTCCATTGGGGGAAACAGAATGTAAAGTTCACTGTGAATAAATAAATTACAGTCGGACCCCTGTATCCATGGTACTTTAGTTCTCAGACTTAGCATGGATACTGGAAACTGCAGATAACAGCAAACCCTGTTAAAATAAAGGACTTCCAGTAAAAACATACCATAGATTTACATTGGAGGACCTAGAAGATGCTTAGAGAGGATGCCTCTCCGGGCCTTTTCCAGCACAACTGTATGGTATAGGTCCCTATTTTGTGTCTTGCAGATAACTGAAACTGCAGATATTGGTTCTGTGGCCATGGGGATCTGTAACAAACTGAAGATCACAGGCAAATGATTATGTTAAATATGCACAATTTTTTAATTATTCTCTACTGTTTTTAAGAATACAATCTTAAATTGTGCTCATTAACGAGAATATATAAAAGTTACATTCAGTAATACCCGGGGAAGTTACATTCAGATTATAAGCACACAGTGGATTTACTCTGGGGTAATTGAGGATGCAGTTCACAGTACTAAAGTCTTCATTGATTTTGGGGGATAAGTATTGTATGTTGAATTTATTCAAAAGCTTGAAGCTCTGACCTTCAACTTACCTGGGTAGCTGTCCAAGGGAAACATTAGCTAATAGGCTGGTCAGGCTCAAATCCTTCATGTAGCTTTTAGTGTTGGTTGCAAATTCTGCAATCCTGGATGATAGCAGGCTCAAGAATGCTGGATTCTAGCTGATACCTCTGGGTTGCAAAAACATGCTTGCAGCATTACGTGATTTATTGGGAAATCAATTTGAATATTTTGCCTGAATGAAGGCACTGAAGATATTGTTCCTAATAATCCTGTCAAATACCGAATTTCTTTTCCAGTAATAGATCTGTAATTTTAAATTTTTGATAAATCAATAAATCATTCTGGGAGAATTCAATCAATCTTTGCAGGTCACCAGATAAATATTAAATTGTGTGTGAGAGTGTGTGTGTGATGCAAGAACTTAATTGAATGGATAAGAAATGTTCTGTGACACATTGAAATCAAACTGAATTGTCACTATTTATTGTGTCTAAGCACATGTTGCATTATGTTACCTTAATTAACATATGTTTGTGCACATGTATGTTAGAATGGGTAACCTTAATTAGAACAACCTTAAAAGATATGCCACTTATCCTACGGAAAAGAATGACTTTACGGTTCTTTTAATAATCTCTTTATCCCCAGTTTTCTTTGACCCTGCTTCAAAAGCAATAGGTCATGCTAGCCTATCAGCTATAGACCTCTAATTGAAGTTCTGATAGGTACTATATGCAGTAATCTGTGTGGTTTAGCAGAATTCCTTGTGCCCATCATGCAGTTTGAGAGATTCTTGTTTTGTAATTGATTATGACCCAGAAAATAAAATTAACATTTGGTGATAGACATGGTTTTACAGAAAAAGGGAACTACTTGTTATGGGAAGTGTAATAACATTTTGATATAAAATAGCCTTTGCATGAATAAAATCAGCAAGCAGCCATATGCCCTGTCTCTTAAAGAAATTCAGAGGATTAAAGTTAAAGCTTTCTTATGCAAAGATTTGGTTTCCCTTTTGAAAAGCTCATTTTAAAGAGTTTTTTTAAAAAAATATTGTTCTCTCTTCTTGTCTTTTGAACAGAATTCTTTTCCAAGATTTTTTTTAAAAAACAGCTACTATTTCAAGATCTCCCTAATGTAACCTGAGAAAATGAAGGAGGCATCTTTAAATCTTGTTTTGTTTGAATGAAGGAGTAGATAATCCTGATCAGATGTTTCTTTGGAGAATAATGTTTAAAACGATTATAGAATTTAGCTATCCCATCTGATTCCTAGGTACAGTATTTTAATTTCAATCATTGAGTTGTTAGGGTCATCTAAGGTAACTGTTTATTAAAATGAGCTTCTTTTATTTTAGATTTCCAGCTGTGATGCTTTAATATATACAATTCTGCCTGTTAATATGTCATGTTAACTTCCCCAAGCTCTTCCCATATATCTGTATACCTAAACAGCAATTAGTGATAAGTGGGAAATTAAATATTCAATTTCTTCTACATTAAACAGATACCAAGGTATTTGAGAATACTGTCATTAAGTGCTTAAGGCTAATCACATCTATAATTTTCTTGTGTTTTCTAGGACATTTGGGCTTCCAAGACAGTTTTGTCACATCGGGTGTTTTCAGTGTGACTGAACTAGTAAGGGTCTCACAAAGTAAGTATAATTTCTTGTTACAGTAAAATATTTTTAATTTCAATTCTTCCTTTGATTTCTCTATCCTTACATAATTACTATATAAGACATTTTGTAAATCAGATCATTCCTCCTCTGCTTTGCCAGCACGTGCTTAGTAAACCGTGTTGTATTACTCATTAGGTTAAGAAAATAAATGTTATCTAGTATACACTCTGTTAAAGAAATAAGGCCCTGATATCACAAAAGTAGATGGTTCATTCTGAAACCTACCATCCCAGAGGTTACTGCACTGGAAAAGGAAAGGTCACTTCTGGTTTGGGGGCAGTGACTTGGATCAGAGACAAGATGGCGGTGCACTTTGTTTCAGCTGAGAATTTCACACTGTGTGGGTTTCTGGAGGGTACAACAGCCATGTTGGTCTGCATTATAGCAGCTAGCCTCTTACACCTGCTCTAGAGCATCAGGTTTCCTAACTGTTTCATAATGACTGGTAAATACTTTTAGAAATGCCTGTGCTTTAAATCAGAGAACATCAGAATTTTTTTAAAAAAACAAATTTTAGTTTTAAATGTGTTTTAAATGTGTTTTTAAAATATGAACCACTTCAATGTATTTTCATATCAAATGTTATGCAAATACTTAAAAAAATTCTTTATGCACAATGGCACATGCTTTGTGTTTAAAGTCCTTTTCTATATGTATGTTTTGCACCTGCATTATGCAGCACTGATCATTTTTACAGCCACAGGTTTTATGAACCTGCAAAGACTTATATACAAATGCAGTCATTTCCAGTATTTGTGAACTAATGGCTCTCATACTTTTGTATACTCCAAATGAATAAAGACTTTGAGGTTTCTGAGGCCTAAATAGAATGGAATCCTGCCTTTTTAAAGTCATTGCTTTTGACCTTTAAAGAATGCTGATGCCCTTCATCTGAATGGCATGCTGCAGTATGATCATTACCAGTTTGTCAATATTCACTAACAACAGTGAATTAGGAGTACCTGTCACCACCCTGTTCCATTGATCAAAGGCCCTTTGATTGTATTTTACTATGACATAATCCAGACAGTCCAAGGAGACATGGACACTATTGTCTTATTGCTGTGCCTCTGCTCTGATGACAGCTAAACCAAAGCCTGAGAAGTTCGTGCTATGGTGATTTTCATCTCTAGTGAAAAGCTACGTTGAAATGTGCTTTGATTCCAATACTTATTCAGAACAACTTTTCCTTTCACTTCAATGTGCTTTCACCACAGTCTTCATGCATATTTCCTTAGACATATGTATTAGTGCCTCATTAAACTGAATAGGGATCTCTCTGTGCCTAAGCTATGCATTGCATCAAATTCTTGGGCCTATCTAATCACATTTAGGACTTTTTCAGACGGGGCCAAAATGCCCCGTGCCTGCCTTGCTACCACCACTCCCGTTCCTGCCATGGAACCAAGGAAAATCTTTAGACACTTAGCTTGTTCCCATGGCAGGAATGTCCTCCCCCTCCCCTCACTGGCCAGGAGTAAATGCAGCCATCATAAGGCTGCATTTACGACCCAGAAATGAAATCCCATTCATTCTTGTGAGAAATTTAAAAATAAAAGTAAAACAAAACATCAAAATAAAAAACCAAGCCCCCAAACAATTTTTTTTAAAAAAAAGTAACCTGGGGAGGGTGAGGGAAAGGGTGTCACTTACCTCCTCATCCTGATCTTCTCTGGAAGTGTCTGGCACGGACCTCCCCCCCCCCATGGCTGGCATTGTGCCAGCATAACGAGAGAGGAATGGGTCACCTTTTGGACCACCCATGATTCTGTGACAGACACGGAATGGGTTGTCTATTCACAACTTTTCATCATGAATAAAAAATTACTGTAGCAGCACGGGAACAGTGTGGAAGGGGGTTACGTCATCTGAAAGTGAAATCTTTCAGCGACCCCTTTCTGTGCCTGCCACGGAGTATATAGCCAGTCTGAAAAAGTCCTTAGATGTCCAAATAGGTGCAATTTTTTTTTTAAAAAAAACAGCTGCTATATTCCCCCCAACAAACACACACAAGAATTATTAATTTTCATTTGTTGCAGATATTAAACCTATGTTCAATATTTCACTGTACAAATGCGTTTCTGTGGCATCTGGAAAATCCAGAAATGCATGAGTCTTGTAATGCTGACATTGGGCTGACTAGATGTGCAATCTGTGGTTAAAAGCTTCAGCTAAAATTGATGATAGGAATATACTGTCATCGCTACACAAACAGGTATATTGTATGTAGAGTCCCTGGCAATAAAAATTAGAGTGAAATGTAAGTCTTAGATTGGCATAAGGTGGCACCCTAGTGTTTGAAATTTGCAATAATTCTTCTGCTGAACAGCATGAATCAATGTTGCTTAAAAGAATAAAGAACATAGTGATTTTTCATGTACAGTCTGACTCCCCACAACCACCTTGGCAGGTTAATCCTCCTTTTTTGACGACATTCTGACATGAAGATGTTTGTAAGACTGAGGAATGGGAGCAGCTTCTCTTGCTGCTGAATTAGGACTCTGAAACTAAAGCCAAAGGTGCAGCAAAAAGAAGAAGGGAACACATGAAAGAAGTAATAGATCTGGTAATGATGTACTGTACTCAGCTGCCATTGGGTTACTCCTACTTACCCTCCTATCCCAGTCTGGCATTTAGGTACAGTGGTCAGGACACAGGATGGTGACTAGCACAATTCCTGTATGGCTTGTGGATTGTATGTGATGCACTGAATCATGATGTCGAACAGTCCAAAAAACAGAACAGTAATTCCTATTTGAAGCTTGACATTTAAAATGTAATGGTGATGGGGGATGGTTCAAGATATTTTACTGCTTGAGGTAAAAGGTAAGATCATTCCTCCCACACAGTTCCATGTACAGAAACAGGCCAGAACTGCAGTTGAATTGTCTTGTGATGCTGGTGATGGGAAGACATTGCCACTGCTTCTTAAGTCAATAGGCTAGCTTATGGTATGCAAGGCTGTCCTCAAACAACTCATCACCACTCCTGTCCCTGTTATATGCTTCCAGAGATCATTGTCTCCCAGTGCCTAATGGTAGGGCCAAATCTGATAAGGAGTCATCATTGCAGGATGCAGTGTTGTGTGCTTTTGCCCATAGCAGGGACAGGGAATCTTTTCTCTCCAGCTGTTTGGACTACAATTCCTAGAAGCTCTACCCAACATGATAAGGGATTGTGGGCATTGTAGTCCAAAACATCTGTTAAGCCATAGGTTTCCATACATTAAACATGTAGTATCCACCCTATGTCTGCTTAAATACCCTGAAGGTAACAGAGCCCGTATGATCTCAGAAATTAAGCAGGGTCAGACCTGGTTAATACTTGGGAGGAAGACCAGGGAATTCAAGTATGAAGCTATATCCAAAAGAAGGCAATGGCAAACCATTGGTGAATACTCTGCCTAAGAAAACCCTGTGAAACTCATGGGGTTGCCATAACTCAACAGGCAACTTGAAGGCACATACATTACATTATCTATTGTACAGTGAATCCATTTTAAACATTCACAAGAGGGGTATAAAAAGGAGTATACAAGGAAAGGTGATGTTAAAATATTAAGACACCTATTGAGAAAATTATCTGCTGCTGCAAGATTTTCATAACTATTTTGCAAAAAGCCCAACAAGCCCACATGTAAAGTGTACTGCTTTTTCAGTGTTTTTCCCCCTTTTGTGGAGAAATGTTGTTTCTTGTGTAAAAATAAGGATTTGGAGGGGGGAGTTATTGGAAAATACACAAAGACTTTGGTAATCTTACCCAGTGGGAGAAAACATTTGAAATTATTCATTTGTGCAGGCAAGAGCAAAGTAAGTGAAGATTTACACCCCTAATTAATTCATAAAGTAGTTCTTAAAACATACGGGGAAGGGAGAACACTACCCCTGCCTCATTTGTCTCAGTTTCCTAAAATAAAGTGAATAACAGCAATAGCCTGAAAATCCTACCCCTAGGCTCTCCACATAGTCAGGAACTCTGGGAATCTAGCATTCAGGACCACATGGAGAGCCTCCCCTCGTAGTGGGGACTCTCTTCATCAAATTGCTGCAACAGAAAGGGTGGGACTAGAACTATCCTCTACTCAAATTCTACATTTTGAACTCCTGAACCTCTTGCACCTGGTTGCATCAGATCACTTTCTCCACGCCAGTTTTCTCATCAGCTGTAGTTTTAAAGGAGAGCCAGCATGGTGTAGCAGTTTGAGCATTGGGCTATGATTCTGGAAACCAGGGTTTGAATCTCTGCTCAGTCATGGAAACCCACTGGGTGACCTTGGTCAAGCCATGCTCCCTTAGTCTCAGAGGAAGGCAATGGAAAACCTCCTCTGATAAAACTTAACAAGAAAACCCAAGGATAGGTTCACCATAAGTTGGAGTCAGCTTAATAGCCCAGAAGAAGAAAAACCATTTTTTTAAAAACAGAACTCTAGAATGGGGTTCACCATGCTGCATGGATGAAACTCGCCTTTGCTGAGGAGGCCATCAATGTTAGGCATGTTACCTGCGCTGTTGCCTAGGAGAACAGAGGGTGATCTAGAGGCTATTTAAGCACTGCCCTCCTCTGCCTCCTCCTTCTTTGTGAAGGGGCTAAACAGATGCTTGCCCCTTTTCTGTGGAAGGCAGAGGGGAAGATTTAGTAGTTGGTGAGCACTTTTGGCATCTCCTCCTTTTGAGGGTGAAGGGGGGGAGCTGAAACTGCCTTTTTAGGTCTTGTGAACTGAGAGGTGGGGAAAGTGACCCCCTTTGGGGCTGTCCTGAGGGATAAACCCTACCTTTAATTTATGCAAATTGAGGGAGTGACTTTTGGGTTGGCCTTCCTTATGCGGACTAACTGAGGAGCAACCCAGCTTATGAGTTCTCCCTGGGGTTCAGGTGTTCTCACCCATAGAAGGTTGGGAGGGGTTTTTGGTGCTGACGTCCTGGCTCCAACCATTCCCACACTAGGTTGCTCTCCCACTGTGGATCTTTCAAAGAGGGATTAAATAGGTCATAGCTAAATAAAAGTGGCCCTTTACAACCCAGCTATATATGTGTGGTCTCTTTATTGTGTCTGGTCTCCTTATTCTTGTGTCTTCTAGCAAAGTACTCAATGAATGGTTACCATGTCTGCCATTAGGTTGTTATTGAGGCAGAGACTGAATCTTTGGTGGCCACTTTCAGTAATGAGTGATGGGTTGGGAGCCATATACCAAAGGGGGTGGACAAGTAGTACATTTTCATTGAATCCCCACTTGGTCATGGAAACCCACTGAGTGACCGTGGCAAGTCCCACTCTCTCACCTTCAGGGGAGGGCAAAGGCAAACCTCCTCTGAACAAATCTAGCCAAGAAAACCCCATGATAGGGTTGCCTTAGGGTTGCCGTAAGTCAGAAATGTCTTGAAGGCATGCAGCAAAAATAGCTTGAAAGGACCAAATAGATACTGGGAATTAGTCTCCAGTCAGTGTCAGTGCTTAAGCCATTTTAAATGGAAGAGACATGGGGAACACCAGGGCTATCCAGGATTTCTCTCTGATAACTGCTTGAGTTATTGAGGATATAGGAAATAAATAAGATATACCTGAAGGTTTGGCTAGAATGTATAATTGCAACCTTCTGACTTTTCTCTTCAAAGATTAAGCAGTGGTAAGGCTTTGAAGACAAAAAGATGTGGCTCCCAAGAAGGCCTAAGACATGGCCATAACCTTCCCCTTCCTCTCCTTTTAACCAGCTAACTGTGGGTAAAATCAATTCATTACATCGTAGTTGTGATTTGGGACATAACTGTCTACAAAGTCTTGTACCTCCAGTTAGATTTTTGAGCAACCTAAGGGTGTCCAGCATTCTTCATCCAAATACAGTCCCAGATGGGAAACTGATTTTGTTCTAGTCAAAGTGTGGTGAATGAGAAATGATTGACCATCCAAAGACAATATATTTGTAGGGGCTTGTTATCTCTTAAGTTCTATTGCAGTATATCCATGCCATTTCTTCATGTACAAGCCTGTGAGCTTTTTGCTATACTAATCGATATGGTAAGAGAGGTAGTGAAAAATAGGCAGCATGAAAAATAAACATAAAAGTAGCTAACTAACTTCATTTTCAAAAGCAAAGGATAGCAGTTCAAAGTCTGCAATTTAGGTTTGGGTATGAAAAGACAGAAGCAAAGGATGAGGAAAGAATTATAATACAAAATGAACTGTGGGCTTTGAATGAACTGTTGCAGTGACCTTGCCTTTTGTATGCCATTACACAATTCAACAGCAGCACACTCAAACCTTGCTCTCAATCAATATCCTATTAAAGCGGCACACACACACAAAGTATCCATAAACTTAGTAGTTAGCTATGTTTATAAATAGAATTCAGCATAATTATATGGTCAATAACATGCTGTACTAGTAATGTCAAAATGAACAGCACACGTTTCATATCTGTGATTTTCTACAAATCTTCTTTAGACACAAGCTGCCACAACCATTTGTTTGAAGAAAAAGGCTGAGGCACTGATTTCAGCAACATTAGCCACATAACCTTCCTCATGCCTTCTATTTATTACTGGGTGGTTGCAAAGACCTGCTGGTTAAAGGAAACTTCTATTTATCCCCATTTAACCCTAGTGACACCATCGCTTTGCTGCTGTAATTTTCAAAATGCCTATTTATCTATTGGTGAGGTCAAATCCTCCTTTGGATAATCATTTGGGGGGTTATTATAGCTGTAAAGAGATTAGCAAAGTATCTGATTAAAGCACAAAGCATGTAGATTTGTAGAGGGAAGAGATTTGTCAACTTGCCACAGTAACATCAGGTAAATGCAAGACATATTTAAAACCCCCCCATAAAGGTTGTAAATACAAGCTGAAGATATTGTTAGAGCTCTGGTTTCATTTCATTTAAACAAGCCACTAACACAGTTTCTGAAGTGTTGTGGAACATATATGAACAGTTATTCCAGTTGTTGTTGTTGTTGTGTTTGTTCAAGTAATTTCCAACATATGGTGACCCAAGGTAAGATTTATTCTGAAGGGATTTCCCACTGCCTTCCTCTGAGGCTGAGAGAGTGCGGCTTGCCCACAGTAACCCTGTGGGATTACCATGACCAAGTGAGGATGCACTCTGGTTTCCCAGAGTCCTAGTCCAACACTATGCTGGTTCTCTCATTATTCTGATTAGTCCAGAGGTTTTTACGTTGTCATTTTAAGCTTATATTGGGTTGGCTACTGGTAGGGATGAGAAAAATTCAGATGAACAGCATAACCAACTATTGACATGTTTGTCAACAGAACAGGGATAGCGTTTCTTTGGCCCTCTGCATATTGATAAATGACTTCTCACATGAAAACCTCCCCCATTTCTGCACTGGTGATAAGGATTAATGGGAATTAGACTACAATAACATCTGGATGACCAGTGAGTCCAATGTTGGGACAAAGGCGGAATAACAAACTAATACATATATAAATAATACATTTCCCAACCCTTAATCACAGTAGTGTTAGTAGAGTGTATGAATACTGTTCATGAGTAATATGAGTGTAGTTGTACATGAATGAGAATGGAAATTAGGTAAATAGGAATAGATAACAAGAACATAATGCAGTTGGCCCTCCGTATCCACAGATTTTGTACCCGCAGATTCAACCATCCATGGCTTGAAAATATTTCATTTTTTTAAAGCAAACCTTGATTTTGCCATTTTTTAAAATAAGGGGTACCATTTTCCTATGCCAGTATATATAACTGGACTTGAGCATCCACAGAGTTTGGTATCCGTGTGTGTGTGTGTGTGTGTGTGCATGTGTACACCTAGAACCAACCCCAGCAGATACCAAAGACTCACTGTACACACAAAGGCATATTACGGATTTAGAGAAGTTTCCCTGTGAAAGGTAAGTAACCTATAAGAAGAGCTCTTCCAATAGCAGGCTGTTCATGCTCTAAGATTTTATGCTGAAGTCTCTCTCTGTATTTCTTCTCAAATGGAGATAATGCTCTTGAGCAACTGTGGAAAGGGCTTTTTCAGCAACAACAACAATGGCAGAGGAGTGTGGTATCCCCCAAAGGCTTGAAGCAGGTACACCCTTGCCATGATGGCCTGCCCAGCCATCATGGAGACTCCATCTACAAACTCTGCAGTTTACAGCAGTGGAAAATTCCATTTCCTGGATTCCATACCAGGTATGGCTAAGGGGGTGGGAACCTCATTTCCTAAACATGAGATCACATCACCTGACTAGAGAGCCAATCTGATTTGGCAAAAGCAGATCCAATCAGAGATTACCACAAAGACTTTAAAAGTTCTGACTTTCCTTTGTTCTAAGCCTCATGCCTCATGTTCTGAGCAACATGTTGCCAGCCACATGTTGGAACCACATGGTGGAACCACATGGAGTAACTGTAAGATGCTAAACTGTTATATCAGAGGTTGGGGGAGCCAATCTCTCTCTCAAGGCCTAATAACACCAAAAAGGCCTAAGATGATATCAGAAACTTCAGGAGGAAGTTTCTATCCAAAAGGATTTTTCTGAATTCCATCTACAGAGACTTAATGGCCGGCTAAGGTGAGCCTGGCCCAGTATCCCCTTGGGGACAGAACTGAGGATGATGGACAGCCTAAATTGTAAGTTACCATTATTCTTAGCTTAGGGACCGTCTAGCTAGTTGTATTAGTTTTATGATTTTATTTTAGTACTCTGGACTGAATGTATAACTTCTGTAAACCTTAAGCTGAAAGCCTGGGGTGGGGGAAGCTCTGCTCTCCCAAGTAGCATAAGCCTGTGGAATTAAAAATAAATCCTATCTTCTTTTCTCTATAAACCTGCCTCACGTGTCTTCTCTGTCAGCTATCTAAACTTCTCTGGGAAGGAGGAAAGTGTGTTACTGATCTTTTAACACAACCTGTCTGGTTTCTCACTGCACCAGATGTGTAAGGGGTAAAAACTCAGTGAGTGGTGGCAAAACTAAGAGAACCCCTTCGGGTTTGGGATAGAATAAGGGGAAACCCTGGAGCTTCAGGCAGAAGAAACTCTAGGGTTGGCTATGACATGGTTGGCAGCGGTTTTGAACCCAACCCTGAACCCCAGACACTGCCTATTCCTGCTGTAAGCACTGCACCACACATCACAGTGTATCAAATAAAATCTCAACAGTTTTGTAATGTAGTCTTATTTTTTCTTGAGGAACATGGACTTTTTTCAAATGACAGGGGTAGATGTGGACAAGTACTGGTATACTTTTAATTGATATTATCATGTATGTCTCTTTATAGAAAATTCATTCTGCACTCCCAGTGACTGAAATTTATCCCTTGTGTATGTTGGGGTTTGTGACCAGACCACCCAGTCAGCTGAAACTGGATTCCAAAGTAGCATTAGTTCAGTTAGATGAGCCCTGCACACATGTCCGAGAAGAGGTTGAAGGAGAATCTAATTTTTCACTGAACAAATACAACTTACTGTGCATTCATTTTAGTCTAGATAACTGTTTCAAATGGGATCTTTGAGCAGGTGAGCAATACGCTGCATTGGAAACAATACAAAAATCTTACATTGCATTGGAATCATAAAAACAAAAGAACATAGCATTTGTATATGATTTCCCATATATTTGCTTCCCAGGCTAGATTTCTAAAAGAGAATTGCAAGGCTTTTGTCCTTTCTAATGGGACCATCACTAAACATAAAACCAGCTTCTTCACTGCTCTCTGTCACCAAACAAGGGTCACCAGGTTCTTTGGCTCAAGTGACCATGAGAAAAGTGCAACTCATTTTGTGTGTCACAAAAGACTCAGTAACCTTTTTCTGGACAGTGATTTCATCTTTTGCGACATATTTGAAATGATAAGGCACAGGAGGAAAAAATACCCTCATGTTTTTAAAACATTAACATAGTGAATTCCTTGGTGGGATTGATCTAGTTTTTGTGCCGGATACCAAGTTCTGCCTGTGATGAGTGTTGTTAGTGATGGGTAGAAAGGTGGAAGGGAGGGGGAGAAAAATATGTCAGCACCTTTAAGACTATCTGGTTTTTATTTTAACATGAGTTTTCGTGGATATGAACACACTTATTCAGATGCAGTACCAAGTGGTATTAAGGCCTCAGGTATAAAGCATATTTATACAGTTGTGGGAGTGGGAAAGAATGTAATAAGTTCTAGAAGGAAGCAAATCATGTCTCTTGCCCTACATTTTCAAAGGGCTGGGTAAGGCAATACAGGTCTTTCAGATCTTTACAGTGGTCAGACAGTGTTGATGTGTGAAAGCAATAAATCTGCTTGCCAAACAAACCTTCTCTGAAAAAATTCCTTTTGTTACATGTGCAGTAGTGAGTATTCTTGTATTAATACATGTCGTGTTTTATGAGTCCATTGTTTTTGTTAATACCTCTGCTAATGGATTGGAATTTGTTAATATAATTCAATTTAGTTGTTTCTTTTCTAGTCTTCCCTTGTAATTTCCTTTTTCAAGGACTGCAACCAGTAAACCCCTTACTGTATATCCAGGAAGGTTGAAATGTTCTGCAACTGATTTTTGGGTATTGCTATTTCTAATGTCAGATTTGTGTCCATTAATCCTCTTGCACAAAAACTGTCCTGTTTGTCCAGTGTAGAAGGGCATTGCTGGCACAGAGTGACTTATATCACATTGGAGGAAGAGCAAGTAAATGCACCACTGATGTTGTGGGTGATATTGTTGGCCCCTGTAATATTGTTCCCAGAGTAGATGTGGGAACAGATTTGGCATCTGGGTTTGTGGCAGGGTCTTGTCCTTCTATTACCATCCATGTTATGTATCCTGTTGTAAGTGAGTAGTTGTTTAAGATTTGGAGACTGTGTGTAGGCCAATAAAAGGCCTGGCTCTCTGAGCTTGTGCAAAGGTTGTGTTATTGCCCAGAACTGGTTGTAGCTCATTGATGATGAATCTGAGTGGTCTCAGCTGAGAATTGTAGGTGACCTCTAGGGGTGTTCTGTCATTTTGTGGTTTGGGTCTGTCTTGTAGTAAATGGTTCCTGAGTATTAATCTTGCCTTGTTGATTTGTTTCTTCACCTCCTTGGTTGGGTATTGTAGTTTGAGAAATGCCTGTTGTAAATCCAAGAGTTTTGACTCTCTGTCTTGTGGGTCTGAGCAGATGTGATTGTAGCAGAGGGCTTCCTGTGATGGGTGTCATTCCTGTATGATCAGTTGATACCTTGAGTTCATCCTTCCCTCTATTTCCAACATCCAGGCAGACGTGTCAATGGTTATGTAATACATTCACCTATAAAAGGGTGGTATCACCAAAGTTATGAGAACTCCAAAGTTTGCAGAAGTAGGCAGAATCTTAAAGTGAGGGGAACCTTAAGGGGGTGGGGACCCTGAAAACAGTCCAGTGAAGAGTGAACACAATCTTTGGCCTTGAGATGCTGAGTAGCACAGGGAATGGAATGGAGTATCCTGAAGTAGGGCTCTGTATTCCACACTGTAAGACTTTTTTTTCTGCAGGGTCTATTTGTCTTACACCTATTTGCATACCATACTCCACAGTAGGTACCTGTGTCCGCTTTGTGCGTTGCTTGCAAGCATCTGGTTGCCACTGTGGGAACAGAATGCTTCAGTATATATTGTTGTTTTGTGTGTCCTTGACTGATTTTTAGACAAAAAGGCAGTGAGTGAATGTCTGTAGTTCAGCCTTGTAGTAAAGAAAAAGAGAATATATTTTCTCCAAGCACAAGGAGAAAAGCTGTAAATATTTAAACATGGTCTGAATACAACCCTTGTATCCCACTTCCATTACCTTGCTAACTGCAAAAAGTTCTTCAAGTTACCACTGAATTGAAACTGAGAACACAAATTTGGTTATTGCCAGTTAGATATAAAAATATAGAGAAGCAATTTCATTCTACCACAGTCCCCCCCTCTTTTTCTTTTTCTTTTTACTACTGCTATAAAGGTTGATGTCCTTGAGTTACCCCAGCAAGATCTCTGTTTACTTATTGGAAATACTAAGAAACACTTTACATTTTAACTATTTGGGCTGTTTCAGTGTATATTAAGGTGTGGGTTTTATTGATACCCAAGTTCAATGCATGGTAAGAATCCTGGAGATGGAGGGAGAGAGAATTTATATACATCATCAAAGACAGGGAGCATATGGTGTGTTTGACTGCAACATGTTGATGGATTGGAACACCCATCAGCCCTAGTGAACATAGTCAGTGGTGAGAAAAGATGGGAATTGCTATCCAGAAACACCTGAAAGGCTGCATGTTCCTCAACCCTAACTACAGATTCTCTCTCTCCCTCTGCCTTTTCTTCACAAACGAAGATTCAGGAAGGACTCATCCTGCACTTTCTGCAAGCGCGCTGATGACTGAAAAGGCCAATCTGAGATAAACATGTCCGGTTGCAGAAAGCACAGCAGAAGGTCTCCTTGGGTGATGTTTCCGGGTTGTGATTCTTTCTGCGTTGTTGTTTCTCTTCAAGACTTGTTTGGCATGAGTTCTCAAATAAGGCTTCAGCATTGTGGATAGTGCGTCTCCATGCCTGCCGATGTGAAGCCAGGGCGGACCATTGTTGGTGATCAGTTTGGCTGAGCCTGAGATGTTGTTTCAGGGAGTCCTTGTATCGCTTTTTTGGAGCACCCCTCTTACGCTGACCCGTGGCGAGTTCACCGTAGAGTAGTATTTTTGGGAGGTAATGGTCCTCCATCCTAGAAACGTGCCCTGCCCAGTGCAGCTGTGTTCTCAATATCATGGCCTCAATGATGGTGATCCCTGCTTGCTCAAGGACAGCAACATTCGTCACATAGTCAGTCCAGTGTATATTTAGGATTGTACATATACTGTACAGTGCTGATGAAAGCGTTCGAGGAGTTGTAAGTGTTGGCAATAGGTGACCCATGTTTCAGACCCGTAAAGGAGAATAGACAGTACAATGGCTCTATACACACTGATTTTTGTGCTTCACCTCAGGGCAGGTTTAACTCTCATTCTGCCTCTGGATTAAGATTTTAAATAGAAAATGACTTGTGGATGAACATGGGAAGAGGGTGTTAATGATTAATTGGTCATTCATTCTGAGGTTCTGAGGGAAAGGCCAAATGGGCAAGAACATGTGCTTGTCTACAGATGAAGGCTACATCTACAGTTTGCAGCCTCAAGGAAGCAGAAAAAGTATGGAACACCACTTCTCCACTTCTTCAGGCAGCAGTACTCAATGCCACCGCCTGGAGATATATATATATATATATATATATATATCATAGAATCATAGAATTGCAGAGTTGGAAGAGACCACGAGGGCCATCCAGTCCAACCCCCCTGCCACGCAGGAAATCTTGATCAAAGCATCCCCGACAAATGGCCATCCAGCCTCTGTTTAAAGACCTCCAAGGAAGGAGACCCCAGCACGCTCCGAGGGATATATATTTGCCAGGACAGAACAGGACAATGGCAATGTTGGGTGTTTCTGCTGGAAGGCACCCTGTAGCCTTCATCTGTAGACAAGCACATGTTCTTGCCCATACACACACACACACACACACACACACACATATATATATATATATATATATCTTCAGGCGGTGGCATTGAGTACTGCTGCCTGAAGAAGTGGAGAAGTGGTGTTCCATACTTTTTCTGCTTCCTTGAGGCTGCAAACTGTTGTGTTTTCCAAATCAGGATTAATCAGGGAGACAATTTATGGCAATATGATAGCCCTGTTTAAGTATTTGAAAGGGTGTCATGTTGAGGATGGAGCAAGCTTGTTTTCTGCTGCTCCAGAGACTAGAACACGGAGCAATGGATGCAAGCTCCAGGAACAGAGATTCCACCTGAACATTAGGAGGAACTTTCTGACAGTAAGAGCTGTTCAGCAGTGGAACACACTCCCTCAGAGCATGGTGGGGTCTCCTTCCTAGGAGGTCTTTAAACAGAGGCTGGATGGCCATCTGTCAGGGATGTCTTGATCATGATTTCCTGCATGGCAGGGGGTTGGACTGGATGGCCTTCATGGTCTCTTCCAACTCTACAATTCTATGATTTCATGCCAGCCTACAACTGAATGTATGAAGATGTATTGCCCAGTAATGCATGCATAGACTGGAACTGCTTGAGAAGTATTTTTGTCGCCAAACTTTCTGTCTCAAATAAATCTGTTTAATAAATATTATAGTAGTTAGGAAATGAAATTGCTGTATTCCTGCTGGAAAACACATTGTTAACCTTTCAGCTAGGCCTTCCACAGGTATGGTATGAAAGAAAATTTATCAAGCAGAAGCTTTTTAAAGTGCAAATATGTTTGGCTAAGAAGTTGCTAAAACTGTGGAGTGGATGCTGCAGAGTGTACCTTTATGATTGATTTCCATTCAAGTCAGACTGACTGCAGTGTGGTCATTTTTCTAACCCATAACTGCTCACACTGCAGCAGTTTGCTATCTGCAGAGTGTCTGAGTTATAGCAGTCCATGTCCGTGTTACCTTTTACACAAATTACTTACACTGGTTTCTTTTTTTCATGCAAATTCATCAGTTTTACAACCCCTTGTCTCTGCTGTCAGGAAACTCTAGCAGACAGCACAAATTGATAAAATGAGTTAATTTTACAATGCTTTTTTTTTAAAGTTTCATTCACCCATTGCACAGGAAGCATATTGTAGTTAAAGTCAGATAGCAAATGGGTTTAGAGTGTTCTTGTAAATTATTTCCCAAGTTAATTCCTTTTAAAGATCATTACAGACTGGCTCCCATTTTAATATCATTGTGTTCTACTTCCCATCCTGTGCTTTTAAAAATGCATTGCTATCAGTGCATATCAATTCACTGGTTGTCCTTAAACCACTACTTACAGTACTCCATAGATTATGTGAGACAACTGTATTTGCAGTGTTGAATGAGGATATTGTTCTTTGTATTACTCATATTCTTGTACTTCAGCTTCAGTTTCCTGAACTGCAATGCATGGTATCTCCTAGCAGTCTGACCTTAATAATAGAAATTGCTACATACCTTGAATGAAGATTATCGTGGATTCAGCCATTGCTTTCCTACTGTAAAGGATCTCAGGAAATAAGACATTTGAATGAAACCCCAGAAAGCTATCAGAGTAGGGGAAAGTGGGTGAGATGGGACAGTGTTCTGTTGTGCTATAAAGCAGTTTGATATGTGAATATATCATCACTTCAATGGTAGTAGTTGCAAAGAAACATTTGTAGTCATACAACTAAAGTGGCATCACATTAAAGTAGTGGTTCCTAAGCTAATTGATGTGGGGGACCGACAGATTTTTTTTTCCTCAGTGTGCCAAGGACCAGCACCAGAGACCAGAACCCAACGGCTCATGGACCAGCCCTGGTCCATGGACCACCACTTTGAGTAGCACTGGAAGGAGGCATCCAACTTTTCTCAGTTGTCTATGGGAGAAACCCTTGAAGGCACTTCCTGTTGTCATCCCATGAAAGACAGCTTAGAATTGTTCTTACCCTTGGAAAACCTTTTCAAGGAGTTTTCAGTGGTCCAACCCTCATTAAGGCTCTCTGATATCTCTATAGCAAAGGTGGACTTCATCCCCTCCCCAGGCTGTGTTTGTGCCCTTTGAGAGTTCAGAATCTCAAGGTTGCCCTTTTCAAGGCCAAAATAAAATAGGGTATACAGCCTCCAGGAGAGGTAATTCATATTTAAAAAAAAAAAAATTCTTCACACCCAGAACTGCTTCTTTACAACATGTTAGTGAGAGGCCTTTGGATCCCCACACCAACTGAATGTTTATTGTGTAATAAAATGGTTATCTAGAAAGACCTTTATTGACTTCTTCTGTGGATGGCTCCAGATCCATATTATTAATGGTAGGAAGTTTTTAACCTTCTGTCTTTATACAACAGGAAAAGGAATGAGTGATCTATTTGTTAAAAAAACATTCATTACAAACATTTGTAACAGCCAAAGAAAAGGAAAGGAAGATCATATGAAGTACATCAGACAGCAAATAATGAGAACTAGTCAAGAGAACATTGCTAAATTATCCATTCATGGTACCATTCATGGGGAAATAATCTTAGAAGAAATAATATTCTTACGTTTTCTGAGAAAGAAACTACTGAAATATATTGGTACAAAATTAAGATTTAGCCACCAGGAAAAGACCTTCAAAAAAGACCTTAATCATAAAGTTGCATAATGATCTTTTAATCTTGCTGATTACAGTGCCAATTAACTCATACCTTTCTACCTACATGCTGGGTAAAGTCATTAAGGTGAAAGTGAATGTTTGAAATGTAATTATTCCTTTTCCACATGACTTACTGACTTCTTCTTCTTCTTCGTTTCCTTAGCACCAATAACTACAGGAACAGGTCCTAATTTCTCACTCTCAGATTTGGAAAGTTCTTCATACTATAGCATGAGCCCAGGAGCAATGAGGAGATCTTTACCAAGCACTTCCTCTACCAGGTAATTTGATCTATGCATACTTTTCAGTTATGGCTCATACCCCTCCACCCCGATGGATGTTTCAAAATGAGTAATGTTGTAATTTTGTTCTCATGCTGCCTGATGTATTCTGTTTCAGACACTTTCTAAGAGTAAAGTGGAACATCCACTTTAACCAGCCACTCCAAACACTACTTATCCTTTGCAGTTCTGCAAAACTATAGAAGAAATGTTTTGCTCTCTAGCTGAAAGCTGATGTAAATAGATTTCATATAGATCTCTAGAACAGAAGTAATTTAAAACACACTGGTTTAGGACTATGAGATCAGGAATACTGTTCTGGATATTTTTAAAGATCAGAAGGAAAGAGGCAAACCAATATCAACAAAGAAAACTGGCAATATAATGACAAAGGCCCAGTGCATACAAAGTGCAGAGTCCATGCTGGCATGGCTGAAAGTGCTGGAACAATGCAGGAAGCTGGTTCACACAAATGGCTGGCCACATGGAACTGTCTCCACTCCATTGTGCTTCATGCAGTAATCACAGTGCCATTTGCACATCTAAATTAAATTGGGTCTAATCCAGGAATTTTCAATTTATGCAGCTGCTCAGGTGGCCAGGAAGGTGCAAACATGTCTGGGGATCTGAACAGGCCACACAGATGAACAGCAGCCAGCCGTTCAGCTGTAATGGTTCACAAACAGTAAGCCTATTAGAAGAATCTGTTGGGTTGTATCAAGGCTAGATAAAGAGGAATCAAATAGAGTACCTAAACAGAAAGCTGTTCTTCCAATACACACAAATGGTTTGCCTTTATGGTGTCCCCTTGGCTGACAAAATGTGCAACAGTAGTATGTGGTCTGCCACTTCAGTGGTCAATCCATGCTGTGTTGAGTAACTTCATAGTATAGTGTTAATATCATGCTTGATTCTCTAAGTCTGGTAGCATATCAGAGGACATTGTTTATTACTGTTTGTGGAAGATCACTTTATCTTCAGGGTAGCACCATAGCTCATTTTTGCATCACCAACATTACTAGTACAGAGAGCCCCTGAAATTCAGTGGTGTGGTTGGTAATGGGGGGGGGCCTTCAGGCTCATGTATTTGCCACTGCTGATGTAGAGGTTTCCAGGTTTAATCCCTGGCATTTCCAGTTAGAAAGATTGATTAGCAAATGATGTAAACTTGAGACCCTAAAAAGCCACTAGCAGTTAGTACAGGCAATGCTGAAACAAACAGACAAATCCAATAGCTTTCTAGGATCCCAACTGAAGGGTATTTCACAACATTGACCTGTAGTTTCCTGTTCTGTAAATAAGGCTGTACAAACAGGCTCATGCATTTCTCCTTCTACCTGCTCTTCTTTAGCAGCTGCAGGGAAGAGATTGGAAGCATTCACTACTCCTTTTAAACAAATACAAGTTTTCTGTAACACCTAGATCTCAGGGAACTCTAAGTTTGCTTAAACTAAAATGGGGAACCTTTGGCCTTCCCGATGTTTTGTCCAGGAATTGCCATCACTCCCACCCAGCATGATCAGTGGTAAGCAATTGTTGAAGTTGTAGGCCAAAAACACCGATGTGGCCAAAGCATTAAATTTTAGGGAGAACAAACCAGAACACTACGGAGAACAATGCAGGATCAAACCACTATTTCAAACCAGATTTATGTGGAACCGTACTGTGTTTGCTTCTGATTTCCTCCTCACAACAGTGAAACCCATAATGTATGAATTAGGCCTCTATATAATATGTGTAAGAAACAAATGACTTGTTTAAACTACAGTGCTATTTATTAGTAAATAAATAGGGACTTCTTTGTACAATAGCCTGGGCTATGTTGCAGGAAAGGAGGAGTAACAGCAGGCTTCAGATAAATCAGTATGTACCATCCATAAGGGCATTAGATGAGACCCTAATGTAAGTTTGAGAAAAATTTGCCCTTTGGAAATCAACTGAAAAATAAAGCTTTAGGAACTTAGTGACTTAACAAAGCTGAATTTTTTATCTGGGTCCCTATGCCTCTTGATTTTTTAGCTTAGATGCCGATTTGAAGACTAGGATATATATTTTTTAAATTTTATGCCATGGCTTCTCCTTTATAAATCCAATCCCACAAATGTTTAAACAAGCTCAAAGTCTTGTAGCCATTTTGAATACTATTAATGATCCAAAATGATTCTTTTTCTTTCCTTCAAAGTAGATCAGATATTTCACACACATGACAAGAGATACCAGTTTCACTATGTAGTTCATACCACCTTTGATCATAGGGCTGCTTCACAGGTATCATTTTTTCCTATAGAGATATGAAGAGATAGATAAAGTATGTCTAATATGTGCAAACTAGAATATAAACATGCATATATAGCTGAATTAATACAGGTAATCACATTTTGATTACTCATGTTTTCCTGTTACAAGTGCACTCAACAAAATAGACAGAATACACCATTATTCCTATATGGTAGTGATAGGTAAGAAAATGTAATGTGCACTCTCCCTAGTTCTGCATTAAGCTTGGGAAGATACTTTTTAAAAGTAATCCATTATGCAGGCCGCCCATCGCTCAAGTAACCTGTTAACAGTTTAGATCAGTGGCTCTTAACCTTTTACCAGGGACCTCCTTTAAATATCTTTTGGTTGCCATGGACCCCTTAAGACTTAACTCAAGATTTAAAACCATAAGAATCATAGAGTTGGAAGAGACCACAAGGGCCATCTAGTCCAACCCCTGCCCTGCAGGAATACACAATCAAAGCACTCTTGACAGATGGCCTCTGTTTTAAAAGCTCCAAAGAAGGAGATGCCACCACACTCTGAGGCAATGCAAGTCCACTGCTGAACAGCTATTACTGTCTGGAAGTTCTTCCTAATATTTAGGTGGAATCTTTTTTCCTGTAGTTTGAGTCCATTGCTCCATGTCCTAGTCTCTGGAGCAGCAAAAAACAGGATTGCTCCATCTAGCCTTTGCGTTAGTTCCTGTCACATAGCTACTGCACTGTAGGGAGGAGATGGGCTGAGCAGCCTTCAAGCCTTCGCAGATCTCCTGTGAGGACATTGCAGCCTCCTGCGGGTCTATGGACCACAGGATTATGATGATGATGGTACAACCTGCTGCTGCTGCTGCTACTAATAATAATAATAATACAATTACACCATCCGTTAAACCTGCTCAGAGGCACTGGAGGAGGTGGGAAGACCTTTCTCCTGCTTCTTTCTGCAAGCTTGTGGCTGGAGTGGGTTGAATGGCAATGCACAGGCCAAGCCATCCAGCCAGCTTTTGCCTTGGCTCCTGTCATATGGCCGCTCCACTGCAGGGAGGAGGTGGGCCAAGCAGCCTTCAAGCCTTTGTGGACCCCCTGTGAGGACTTTTCAGCCTCCTGGAGGTCCATGAACCACAGGTTAAGAACCACTGGTTTAAACTGTATCCAACAAAATAGGTTGGTAGGTATCTTCTTACATTACTCATTATGTTACTCATTAATGGGAGGGGGGTGTTTAAAAAGCAAAAAAAATACTATAGTATTTGGAAAGATCCCTTCACAATGCCCCAAGAAAGCATTTTAGCCCTTCAAATAACAGGAAAAGGTAACTTACCCATCATTATGTTGTTTACAAAAGAAGAATACTACTGTAGTTATGCTCTCATTCTTTCCAAAATAACTCATTGGAAGTAACATAATTCCTTGCATGTCACTTCTGATTCTGCAAACCTTCTTGCAGAGTTTTTAGGTAAGGTACCAGAATTTTGCTGGTACAGTATGCTGACAGTTTCACTTTTCCCTGGGTTACAGAGTGGTGGCATGGGTAGGCAGACAAAATATACCAGCTCCAGGCAACCTGTTTCTCCAATGCCTTGCTTGCTTCATGGCTACTCTAGCTGCATTTTTACCCTCCTCCTGCTACTGCCTATGCCATTGTAGTTTGGCTGCAGGATGGTGGCCACCGAATCATTTAATTATATGAAGAGTTCCCACTTGCATTCTATAAATGGACTGAGATGATATCTGTTTGGCTGGTAGCTGTGCTGACACAGACAATATCTGTTCACTTGTACTCAGTCAACATTCTGATATTTGACAAATAAACTAATCATTAGATGTAGCACTAATCAGGATATTCATTCTTTGGCTTTTCTTTTTTTGAAACTACAGTGAATACTATATGGACAACTGTCATTCATTAGTCTCATGGTATGTTTACTTCCATTTCAGGACTGTAGAATAGACAGATTATTAATGCTACTTAAAAGTAAAGCTCAGATGTCACTCTTGTATGCTTCTACAAATACACAATACAGATAAGAAGCTAATTATAAGCAGCATCAGTAGTTAATAACTGTGCAACATGTTTGTTTTTTCCTCATATTACATTACTTTCTTGTTAGAGAGAAAAGTCTTTAAACTAAAGGCTTATATCTCACTCCTAAACATATTTACTTGGAAGTATGTTTCTATTGATTTTACTAACGTTTACTTAGGTTTGGAGCTGAGCAGAATTACCAAGGCAATGATTGTATCTCTTCTTGATATTTAAAATGCCTCAAAAACAAAGTTGAATGGCTTTGGCATTCTGTTATGTTAGTATTCCTAGTCTATGGCTAGTCTATGGCTGAAATACAGAGTGTATTTGTTGTAACTGTTTGAAAAATAAGTGCCTAGTCCACATGAGAAGAGCCAGTGTGATGTAGTGGTTTGAGTGTTGGACTAAGACTTTGAAGACCAGGGCTCAAATCACTGCTCAGCCATTGAAACCCACTGGGTGACCTTGGGCAAGTCATGCTCTCTCAGCTTCAGAGGAGGGCAAAGGCAAAATCCCCTCTGAACAAATCTTGCCAAGAAAATCCTGTGATAGGATTGCCTTAGGGTTGCTATAAGTCAGGAATGACTTGGAAGGCACACCACAACAACATAAGTCTTCATGAAATTGAAAGAAATTTAGAAACATGGAGGCAAATATTTAAACAAATATTTATATTCACACTAGCATAAATGTGAAATGCTTCAATTGATATTAGTGCAAGAAAATACTGTAATTATTCATGTCTTAGTATCTTCTTGTACCAAGATCCAGGGACTAGAAAAGTAATCTTTTGGGAGCCATGCTGGCTGCAGATTCTATTGTTTTTATGTAATTATTTGTTATATTCCATTTATATGCCATCTTTCTCCCAAAGTGGGACCCAAGGCGACTTCCAAGAATCATTAATTAAAACAATTGCAATAAAATTTAAAACAGTTCAAATCAGATAAAAATATTTTAAAATCAAAGTTTAAGAAGATAAATGAAACACTCATCAAAAAGTCTCCCTGCTTATAGATTATACATTAAAAGCTGCTTAAACAAAAACATCTTTGCCTGCCAACGAAACGAAAGCAAGGAGAGGGCCAGCATAACCTCCCGCGGAAGAGTTCTCCAGAGCATGGGAGCAGCCACTGAGAAGGCTCTCTCTTGTGTCCTCACCATGAAAGCCTGTGATGGTTGCAGGACTGAGAGAAAACCTTCCCCTAAAGGTCTTAAAAACCTTGCAGGTTCATGGAGGGAGATATGATCTGGACCTAAACCATGTAGGGTTTTATAGGTTATGAACAGCACTTTGAATTGTGGCCAGATATAAACTGGTAACCAGTAAAGCTGTTTTAACAAGGGAGTTATATGTTCCCTATAACTGGCCCTTCTCAGCATTCTGGACCCACTGCCATTTCCAAATGGTTTCCCAAGTTAGCCCATGTAGAGTGTGTTACAGTAGACCAAACAGAATGTAATCATGTGTCACTGTAGCCAGACATGATATCTCAAGGAACTGATGTAGCTGGCACAGTAGTTTAAGCTGTGCAAATGCACTCCTGGCCACTGCAAAACCTGGACATCTAGGCTCAGAGTTGAATCCAGGAGAACACCCGAGCTGTGAGCCTGAGATTCCGGTGGGAGTATAACCCTATCCAGCACAGGCCGAGTCCCTATTCCCTGATCTGCTTTTTGGCTGACCAGGAGCACTTCTGTCTTGGTTAAGTTTCAATTCGTTTGCCCTCATCCAGTCCATTACTGACAATAGACCATTGGTTCTGGGAACTATAGTGCAAAAAAAAAAAAGGAAACTTTTTGAGAAGTTCTCACTTCAAATACTAAATTACTTACTGTGGCAAACTTCCAGGAAGAGACAGTGTAAATGATCTGTATGAAGATATATGTGTGAGGAGGATTATGGCAGTTTATTATTATTTTTACCCAGGTGCATTAGATTTCTTATATAGAAAGTACAGTAGTCTTTGTCTTGCTCAATAGGGCACTTTGACAGGCAGTTTACCCTTGTGAGTTTCTGCTCCCTTTTGTACATAGAAGTGTGCAATAGACTCCTTAAAGCTGACAATAGATGTAGTATTTGCTGACCCTGCCATGGAAAGTGAATTCAATAGGACATCTTCCCTTCCACAGTGCAGTCAGTTCCTCTTACTATAGCTCAAGAAGCTGAGGGCTCCTGGCTCTGCAATTCCCCACATTACCCTGTCAGAGCCCAAGTCGATTGACCTTCAGAGCTCAGCATAAGGGTCATTTTTCCTTTCAGGCTTTGCCTGGATGTTATAGGAGAGAGGAATATATATGGAAAAGTGATAAGTAGCACTCTTTCTGTGTTTGGCCTCTGAATTGCTCAAGTCCCCCTCCAAAAAAACCAATGTATTTTGGGTTTCAAGATCTGAATTTTTGGATTAGTCCTCCTCTTCCTCCCCTTCTTCCTTCTTCTTTTAAATCTTTAAGAGACATTTCTCCTTGACTACTCTTAGAAATATTCTCCAAGTGTTTCAGTGGCTCCTAAGGCAACCGCTTTATGGCAGAGTTCTTATGTCAGGCCTCAGTTCTTCCCTCCCACTTCTCATTTCGTATAATCCTCACTTTGTTTATCCAGATTTTTTTCTAAAATGGATTTCAAAACTTAGTGAACTGCATAGCCTCACTTAATAGCATTCACACAAATCAGATAAATACTTGCCCAGATTAGAAAAGGGTTGCTAGCTCTCAACTTAGAACTGATGCCTGTTATTCAAAAGCAACAATAATTAAAATTATGTAAGAAAATCTGCAACCCTCATGCCTTCTAGTTTGTCCCTCAATAGGCCTGCTTTGCACATCCCTGGCCTAGGAAGCAGAATTTGACTTTCGCCCCACAGTAGCAGCAAGGGTGGGTGGAGAGGAAAGGTGGGCAGAAGTGCTTGAACAGGCGGCACAGTGGCTGCATCACCTCTCCTTCAAAGCCAGTAGGTTGTCTGGCTCTGCAGGCTTTAAGGGTAGTCTGACTTGTCATCTCACTTCAGGTGATGTAATAATGTATCTGTCCTTTAATTCCAGCTCTACAAAACGCCTCAAATCTGTAGAGGATGAAATGGACAGTCCAGGTGAAGAGCCATTTTATACAAGCCAAGGGCGGTCTCCAGGAAGTGGCAGTCAGTCAAGTGGATGGCATGAAGTGGAGCCAGGTAAATAGGGTCACTCAGGTGACTCTATAGGAGTCCCAGGCAATGCAGAATTTATTTACTTTAAGACCTGTAAGAGAGAGGTTTCATGTCTGAACTAGCATATGAAAGTCTACAGAATTTGAATGAGTCTGCTGCAGCTGCAAACGTATTGGTAATATTCACTTCTCTATAGGAAAGCATTTATAATGTTGAATAATGTCGTCCTGGGCTGTCAAGGCTTCCTTATCCCAAAATACTACTCTGAATTAGGTTGGCTTGCCCCCAAAAGGGCTGCATAGTTCAATTATATTATATTGTAAAATGACAGTAGTTGGATTCCTCTAGAAAGAAAAAAAAGGGGGGGTGGAAGTTTCAGGCTATTGTTAACTTGAATTGATTTTGTTCTGCAATGGCTTCTTAATGACATTGCAGGAAAGGTTGTTTTGTCCATTTAAAATGTTGAAAGGTTGAATAAAATCTTTCTAACGTGATATTGTTGCACTGCTGCTGGATTAATTAGTTAATTCTCAGATCTCTTGCCTTTTGATGTCTGTTTCTTGTGTTATATCACTGGTATGTGATTACCAGAGCTTGGCAAAAGTTGCTGCTTTGGACTTCTTGGGACTATAACTCCCAGAATCCCAGTTCTTGACTATAATTCTCAGAATCAGATCTGTTTCCGTTGTTGTAGGATATGTACTCCAAATAAGTAACATTTCCAAGTTTTGCTTATGTGGTGTCCTAATAACATTTTGTATGTTATTACCAGGTGATAGTTCTTCCACCTTTGGTCTCAGTTTTCAAGCTTGTCCCCCTTGCTACATGAAGCAGGCAAAAGTTGGATTATCTGGAGGTTTGTGCTGCAATGTTACCAATATGCAGATTAGATGCAGTTCCTCCCTTCTTTTCAAACTACACATCTCATTGAGGCTAGGTTTCTGGATGCAGTATTGTGGTAGAGGAGGTAGGAACAAGCTGAAAATGGGTCCATATAAGATGGCGGTTTTGTGGACTGGAAAGTTGATGTTAATGGAATTTTGAAGCCCAAAGAAAACAGTGAGCTCCTAGGCTCACTATTTTCTGCAGAGACACAGATAGTGGAACCAGCTAGAAGTGTCTTCTACAAGCTCAGACTTGGATGCTAATTTCAGCTCTGTTTGGTGCATTTCAATCCATGTACTAGTTACCTATGTGCATGACTCTTGCAGTGCACTTTTTTGTGAGGCTTCCTTTGAAATTAGTACAGACGCTTTAATTGTTAAAAATTGTGACAGGTCAGGTATTGGTGAAGGCCAGAAACTCCAAAACCTGTAGCACCATTTTTACACTACTTGTATTGATCTCCATTATTTCCTGGTCACAGTCCAGAGTGTTTCAGACCTTTCAGAACATTTGGGGACATGTTTGGGAACACATACTGAGAAGTACTTTCAACAAATATTTTCCTGACTGAGGTCTGCTTCAGATATAATGCTTTGGCAAAATCAGTCAAGTTGGAGAACATGAGAGATAGGACTTTCTTAGTGGTGGCACCGCAGTTCTGGAACATGTTTCCAGTATTACACTTGGCCCCTACCAATACAGGCTTGTGAGCAAATGTTGAAGAGAACTCTTTCCCTAAAAGTATAAATGGCTTATGTGACTCACAGCCCCCTTTTTAGTAATAAATATAATATTCATATGATGTTACTAATATGCTTGATGTATCTTTCTTTTTGTGTATTTTGATGTGTGAGTATGCGGCTTTAAATTTAAATTTAATTTAATTTAAAAATGGCACAAAGGAGAGTTTGATGACTGTAACAGAGCTGGGCAACAAGTACAGAACTGGGCAATCTTCTGCATCCCCACACTCTTTTCCAGTGAAGCGATAGCTGTGTTGGGGAGGGATGGTTGCAGCTGAAAGTTGGAGTTTAGAAGAAGAGGGAGGACAGGAACCTCCATCTGGCTTGACAGAGTTTCATGGTAGCTCATTTTGCTCCATGATCTGTTAAGGATTAAAGTTACTGTGGCTACATCTTGGATCCAGTCTGGCAGCCCTAATGCCAGGCGCTTTTGTTCTAAATTAATTCTTTGTCTTCATTTGCTTACTTTACTTCATCATACTTTATTCACATCACACTGAGAGTAACTTGATTTTGAATTTTGACTTGTAAAGTAGCAAGCTAAAATTTGTTAGTGCAGTCTTAATGTATTTGAGCTGCTTATTATATTACATAATAAATGGGTATTAATCCTAATGCAACTAGATTACATTTCCCCGTTGTCATGAAGAGCCAGTGTGGTGTAATGGTTTGAATGTTAGACTACAACTCTGGAGACCAGGGTTCAAATCCCAGCTGTGTGACCTTGGGCAAGTGCGACCACACTTTCTCAGCCTCAGAGGAAGGCAAGGTTAATATATACCCCCAGGGAAATCTTGCCAAAAAAAACCCATGATAGGTTTGCCTTAGGGTCATCATAAGTCAGGAATGATTTGAAGGCACACAACGGCAACAATTGTTATGAAGCAAATGCATCCTCTTCAACCCAGAAAACTAAAGAACCTTAGACTTTTGCATGTGTTTAATTGTAGAAGACAAAAGGAAAGAGGGGGAAGACAGAGTGCTGGTCAATTTTCAGATTTGGCTATGAAAATGAATGGGGAAAGTGGAGTCCTTGGTATTTGTCCCATACTGCAGCGGGAGCGGGGGGGAAAGGATTGTGGGAAGTAGTGGTGGGAAAAGAAAGGGACTTGGCTAATTTCCATTCTTAAAAGAGGAAGATCTAGAAGAGTGAAAGGGACAGGAATGAAGAGGAGCAGAAGTTCCAGGAGTTGCAGAAGAGTGTTGAAATTTAGAGTCATAGCCTCCTTTCCCAGTTTGCCAAACTGACTTTGGCATTCAGGGGGTTGGACTGGATGGTCCTCATGGTCTCTTTCGGCTCTATGATTCTACAATTTTAATTTCCTTTATTTGGCTAATGTAACATAGCATGTGTGAAAAAATGCCCAGTTACTTTTAGCAGAATCACACTGAACATTTAATCTTTCCCAGTGTCTCATATAATGAAAGCCAGAAATTCCATTGATTCTTAGTTTATCAGTGCTTTTACACCAAATTACTGTAAGTTGTAAGATAATATTTGTTCAAAATTTTAGGATAACCTAACAAATTTTAGGACATACTACCAAAAGTACCATTGAGCTGTTTTTTTTAAAAAAAAAATCTGCATGCCCCTATAGTAGCACCCTTGTATCCATGGGGGATTGGTTCCGGGGGTCCCATGGATACTGAAATCCATGGATAATAGCGAATGCCCTACCCCTGTCCCCCCAACCTCTGCTGCACCACCAGAGCCTTCACACGGGAAGGGTGAAGGGAGGCAAGCTCTGCTCCTCCCTCTCTCCCCCTGTCCACCATGCCACCAGAGTCTTCCTTCTCCCTCTGTCCACCCCCCCCCCACCTCTGCCGCGCCACCAGAGACTTCACAGGGGAAGGGAGAAGGGTGGCAAGCTCTCCTCCTCCCCTCCCCCACCCACCCCACCATCACCAACCACAGATAACTGAAGCAGCGGATGGAGAATCAGCAGATATGGGGTGCTACTGTATACTTTGATTCAGACCCCATTTTGTCCATAGGTTTTGCCCTAATTGAAGTACTGTATTTCTATAAAATTCCAGGCATATGCACATAAGGAAGGATTTCACTCTATGATTGCTATGAATATACAGAGTTTAGAAAGTTACCTTTTGGGTATACAACTCCCAAAAAACCCTAGCCAGCATGCAATATTTTTTGTAACTCTGCATGGACTCTGTAATTGCTAGAATCCTGCATTGAACATTGGGTTGGACTACATGATCTCCTGTCTCTTGCAACTTTAGAATCTTTTTTTCCCTGTGCTTTGTAGTTCGGACATGATATACTAAGCAAAACACAGCAGTAAATCCGGTGCTCCTAATACTGTTCTCATGGAGACTCACATCCATTTACCTGCACTCCAGTGTGCTTAGGGAGCTCTCAGGCCTAGGCTGGAGTCTGCCAGAAAAGATGAATTCGCTTTCACCACAGGAAGAGTCAGAGAAGTAAAACAAAGCAGAGATGTAGTAAATTATTCCTGCTTTTCAAATACCTCTTGTGGTATCCTCCTTATCATTACTTTACCTCAGCACTTTCATCGCATAACTCTTGCTAACAGGGAAAGAAGGCAAGAGAAGATAATGAGGATACTTGGTAAGAAAAATCAAGCAGAGTCAGACTTGAGTTTCCACTCTGATGCAATTCTATATTAGATCCATTTTTAAATTAGTGTGAACTGTTAAACAGCCATAAATATACCTAAAAGCTCTTGACTTCAGGATTTTGTTTTATTTTAATCTTCTGTGATCAAATGCATTCTGTTAAGCCAAATGCTATAAAATGTTTGGGGTTTTTTTGTCCTCTCTATCTCTCTTACATTCTTTAACCCATTCAATGTGGTTTTTAACTTATGTCGCCTTTTGAAAGCTAAATGTACTCTATGGTGCTAGCTTCTTTTCCTGATTTCTTAGATTAGAAAGACAGACAGACAGGGAGGGGGAGAGAGAGATGATAAAATCGATACATATTTTACCTTAAAATTAACAGGCTCCTTTAACCATTTCCCCATCAATCATCGGTATTATTGTATGCCTCTGCAAACCCACAAAATCATAGCTTACAATGGTGATTGTCATTCTTTTGAAAAACTAAGGACCTGTCTAAACTGTGAAAATACCCCTCATGGAATTCGCTGGGAATCCTACACTATTTGGAAGGAGGGGGGCCTGAAATGGCAAAAACAACAGGGTAAAAGCCTTCGCAGATTTCCCTGTACTTTTTCACAAACTGCAAGGCTGGTGCACACTTTTGCTCTTTTGGACTATTGAACAATAAAAAATGTGAAGGGGAGCACAAAGCTGATTGGCCAGGTAAGAGCGGGGACGGAACCTGCTAGGAGGGCAAGTGCACGCTGCCGCCATGTTGGATTTTCACCTTAGCGATTGCTTGCTAAGGTGATAAAAAAAGGCTCAATTGTTTCCGTTTTGCTTTGGAGAATCAGTGTATTGCACCAGCACATCTTGGGAAGATTTAACCCACTCACCCCAGCAGCAGTGAAGAACTAACATGAGTAAATCACTCGTGGCTGCCATCAGGAATGTGAGGCTTATGGGGGCTTCTGAGGCCAGAAAAACCATTTGGACATGTCGCTGCTGCTGCGAGATGCCAATAGTACAAGGTATTTGGGATTTCCCCCCCCCCTCGTCTAGATGGGCCGTAAGTATCGGAAATATTATTCATTACTTAATAATCCACCACAAGACTATTGTGGGTGAGAGACCCTTTGATAATCTAGGTGTTTTAAGCTGTAGCTTTCATTGGCCCCGTACAGCATGGCCAATGGGTAAGGGATTGTTGGGGCTCCAAAAATATCTTGAGAGCTAAAGGTTTATCATCCTTGCTATATACAAAAAGATCAGTAGTCTCTTCTGGTTTTCCATCTTCTTGGCATAAAGGAGAGGGCCAACCTTTTAAAGTGTTGGAAGAAAAATAGTTTTAAGCCCTGCTAGGGTCCAGGGTACTATAATAGATGTTGAGTCATGGGTTTGAATAAGGGATTGACCCCTGAAACTAGGTTAGAGTTGACAGATAGGATTCAGATATATGAAAGGATTCAGATGTATGAAATACTTATGCCAAATAACATTTACATCATATATGTTTGCAATATTTCATATTGCATATTATGTATTTTGGCGATCACTGTGAACATTAGTGTGCCCTTGCCATTCCTCTTTGATTAGATTGTTTCATGTCCTTCATGAAATATGAGTCCCCTTCCCCTAAGTTTCCACCATGATCTTTTTGCAAACCAATTCTCTGTATTAATCAGTGATTTATCATATAAATACAAGGAAGAGTAACAGATAAGACAAGAAACCATTTCTGTAAAGTTAATGTTAAGGCCAAGCTAACAGGGAGCAAGTCAATCAAAAACTACACTGGAATACCTGTGTGGTTCTGACCAGTGGATGAACCTTTATAGAAGTCAATGTTTAGTACATGACCCACTGTGACTTATTGCAGTAGAGAGGCTTCTTTGCTGGCATGGCCAGGATCCCTGAAGTTCCCTTCTTGGATAGCAGTTCACAGCCTGAATTCCAACCTTAGATCATTTATTTCACCTACTTAAGATACACTGCAGGCATGAATACTGAAAACAATTGTCCAGATTTCTACAAAAACATTAACTATTCCCCTCTGATAGGCAGACAATCAAAGGACTGCAGTATGAAGACTTAAAATATTTATAAATGAATACCATCCTGTATAATACCATACTGAGGATTTCAGTACACTGCTGAGACCCATATACTAGTGTGATTCTCTTAAAAGAATCTTTCAAAAATTTGCTTTAAAGGTCTCCCCTCATATCTGTAGAACCAATATCTGCAATTTCAGTTATCTGTGGCTGAAAAAAAAATAGGACACATACCATAGAGTCACGCTGGAAAATGCCTACAGAAGTGTCCTCTCTAGGAACTACTAGGTCCTCCAGTGCAACTCTCTGGTATGTTTGTACTGGAAGTCCTGTATTTTAATAGGGTTTGCTATTATCTGCAGTTTCATTTATAAGTCTGGGAATGGATTCCCAGTGGATACGTCTGCGTGTGTGTGTGACTTGTATTTACAAATACACAAGCAGATGAAAAGTGGATGGAAACAACTACTCCTGCAGCCTTTCTCCCAAGCAGCTATTTGTGTAACTGCATGCCCAGTTCTAGCTAATGTCAGCTGGAAAGTTTCAGATGTCTCCTGTGTTCCTCTTTTGGACCATAGTCTACAGAATACTGAACCAAAAGTCAAGCCTACAGTTTGTCTCCAGAGAACCATGTGGAACAGTAGTTCTTCTTCGAGACAACTTTGTGGTCTTTGTGAATCTACACAAGCGGGTTTCATGTGCCTGCACAGAAATGGATTCAGAAACTTCTAGAATTCTTACATAAGCTATTTTTGGTGGTAACCCCACCCACCCTCCCCTGGCCTATATAAGTGGGGTTCCTGCCCAAATGCCTCAGTTCCTTTTTTTCTGCCGCATTGGTTGCAGCAAGGAACTTTGTGAGCTCTTCAGAGGACCATGTGGAGTAGTGGTTCCCAAATTGGGGTCCTGAGATGTTGTTGGACTATTGAAGGCACAATTTCAAACAGCTCCAATGAGGAGGAAAAAAGGGAGGTGTCTAAAGAAACCAGGATAGATGCCGAAAGAGCTCTCAAGAGCTAAAACTTAAAAAGAACATGTAGAAGAAATGGAAAAAGGGGGAAATCACCAAAGAATAATTCAAACAAATAGCCAGCTCATGTAGGGGGAACATCAGAAAAGCCAAAGCTCTACCTCAGGCTTGCTAGAGAGGTTAAAAACAATAAAAAGGGCTTTTTTGGGGTATGTCTGTAGCAAAAGGAGGAACAAGGAAATGGTAGGGCCACTGCGGGGAGAAGATGGCAAAAGGCTAACAGGGCACAAAGAAAAGGAAGAATTTCTCAACACCTTCTTTGCTTCAGTCTTCTCCCAAAGGGGGAACAGTGCTCAACCTGGGGAAGATGGAGCAGATGATGCAGTAGGGAAAATACAGCACAGAATTGGTAAACAGGTAGTTTAGGAATACCTGGCCAGAATAAATGAGTTCAAGTCTCCAGGGCCAGATGAATTTTATCCAACAGTATTAAAAGAACTGGCAGAAGTAATCTCAGAACCACTGTCAATAATCTTTGAGCATTCCTGGAGAACAGGAGAGGTCCCAGCAGACTGGAAGAGGGCAAATGTTGTTCCCATCTTTAAAAGGGGGAAACAAGAAGACCCAAATAATTATCAGTCTGTCAGCCTGACATCAATACTAGGGAAGATTCTAGAGCAGATCATTAAACAGACAGTCTTAACCACTTAGAAAGGAATGCCATGATCACAAAAAGTCAACATGGATTTCTCAAAAATAAGTCATGCCAGACTAATCTCATCTCTCTTTTTTTGATAGAGTTACAAACTTGATAGATGAAGGGAACGCAGTGGATGTATGTATCTTGATTTCAGTAAGGCTTTTGACAGGGTCCCCCATGAAATTCTTGCAAAAAATTTAGTAACATGCAGGCTAGACAATGTAACTGTTAGGTAGATTGTAATTGGTTGGCTGAGTGAACCCAAAGGGTAGTCACCAATGGCTCCGCTTCATCCTGGAGAGAAGTGACCAGTGGGATGCCACAGGGTTCTGTCCTGGGCCCAGTGCTATTCAACATCTTTATCAATGGCTTGGATGAGGGAATAGAGGGCGTGCTTATCAAGTTTGAGGATGACACCAAATTAGGAGGAGTAGCTAATACCCCAGAGGACAGGATCAGAATCCAAAATGACCTCAACAGATTGGAAAGCTGGGCCAATATTAACAAAATGAATTTCAACAGGGAGAAATGTAAGATACTACACTTGGGCAGTAAAAATGAAGTGCACAGATATAGGATGGGTGACACCTGGCTTGATGGCAGTACATGTGAAAGGGATCTAGGAGTCTTAGTGGACCACAAGCTGGACATGAGACAGCAGTGTGATGCAGCAGCTAAAAAAAAAAGTGATTCTAGGCTACATTAATAGAAGTAAAGTGTCTAGATCAAGAGAAGTAATAGTGCCACTCTATTCTGCTTTGGTCAGACCTCACCTGGAACACTGTGTCCAGTTCTGGGCACCACAATTCAGGAAGGATACTGAGAAGAAGGAACATGTCCAGAAGAGGGAGACCAGGATGGTGGGAGGCCTGCAGGCCATGCCTTATGAGGAGCGGCTTAGGGAGTTGGGCATGTTTAGTCTGGAGAAGAGAAGGTTGTGAGGTGACATGATAGCCATGTTTAAATATTTGAAGGGATGTCATACTGAGGATGGAGCCACCTTGCTTTCTGCTGTTCCAGAGACTAGGACACAGAGCAATGGGTTCAAACTACAGGAAAAAAGATTCCACCTAAACATTAGGAAGAACTTCCTGACAGTAAGAGCTGTTCGGAAGTGGAATGCACTGCCTTGTAGTGTGGTGGAGTCTCCTTCTTTGGAGGTTTTTAAAGAGAGGCTGGATGGCTATCTGTCAGGAATGATTTGATTGTGTATTCCTGCATGGCAGAGGGTTGGACTGGATGGCCCTTATGGTCTCTTCCAACTCTATGATTCTATGATTCAAACTTCTAGCAATTCTAATGAATGTAATCAGTTATGAGGACTCCTGGGAGCTGTTGCCCAGTAGCATCAGGGGACCCAAGTCTAGGAAGCACTGGTCTAGAAGTATTAAGCAAGTTGAATATTGGTTTGTCAGGTCCAGATCCATAGCAAGCGATCCAAATTTAT
The DNA here is from genome assembly GCA_030847615.1 of Gambelia wislizenii. Lineage (NCBI taxonomy): Eukaryota > Metazoa > Chordata > Lepidosauria > Squamata > Crotaphytidae > Gambelia > Gambelia wislizenii. The sequence continues at coordinate 106,265,153 of JAUMIR010000004.1, forward strand.
AGCAGCACTAGATTGCCTAAACCATGGGTGGTAAGATAGGGTTGGACTGGAATCCCCATAATCCTCCACTATTGCCTATGCTGACTACAACCGATGACAGCTGCAGTACAACTGAAGTACCACAGTTGCTAATCATGACTGCGATGAACAGCTACTTGGGGAGCTGGATATGTTTGACCTGGAGAAGAGGCGGATGTGGGGGTGCGGTGTGATGGCCCTGTTTGGGTATTTGAAGGGTGTCACATTGAGGATGGAGCAAGCTTGTTTTCTGCTGCTCCAGAGACTAGAACACGGAGCAATGGATGCAAGCTCCAGGAACAGAGATATCACCTCAACATTAGGAGGAACTTTTTGACAGTCAGAGCTGTTCGGCAGTGGAACACACTCCCTTGAAGCGTGGTGGGGTCTCCTTCCTTGGAGGTCTTTAAACAGAGGCTGGATGGCCATCTGTCAGGGATGCTTTGATTGGGATTTCCTGTGTGGCAGGGCCCTCCTGGTCTCTTCCAACTCTACAATTCTATGATTCTATGAATTTGCAATACACTGAGAAAAATTATTAAAAATAAGAATGAGTCACAATACACACCTTGCTTTTTGGTTCATTGGCACTGGCAGTCTGAAGATTTTTTGCTCGTAAATATCTAGTACCTTGTCAAGAACAAGCCCATAGGAACGTGGAATCACAATGCTTTAGTCTCAGCTGTTGCTGCATTAAAGAGGATAGCTGTGTTAGCACATTGCAATTCTCCTTTTTACACTCTGAGTGATTAGCTTCTTATCTAAACTTTCCCTTTGAATCTTGTACTGCTATTAGGTTTGTCATCAGGACAGCACAAACTTTTTTGCTTTGTTTTTAGTTGCAAGGAGGAGGGTGCAGGCAATGATAAAAGTACACAGAATGTTGAAACAGCCCCTCCCCCAGATTACTTTTTCTCTGTGCAATTTGCCACCATAGGATCTTGGATTTTGTGAGCAGAATAATCAGGTTTTGAAAGTAACTACAAGAATTGGTAGAAAGTGACTGTTATAGTCACTGTATAGAAAGGTCATTAGTAGAAAGTCTTTGTGTTGGAGTGCTCCAGCATCTTATAGAAGATCACATGCAAGTACAGTATACTAGCATTAATTTGGAAAAAGAACAACCTCCATAACTTCCCTGTTTGCAATTGCTAAAGTATGTTAATATCATTACTTGTAATGTTATAGATGGGGAATATAGTGCTTGAGTGGTCGGAAAGAGAAAGTCAGATTTGATTGTTCTAAAAGTCTGATCTTCTCAAGTCATGTGAGCCCCCAGTTGGCTGGCATGAAGGGATCCTATTTTGGCCAAAATCAATTGTTCTACCCAGTCACATAGCCCTTTAAAATAGGGCTGAGAAACATGTGACCTTCCAGGTGCTGATGAACTACTGCATATATCATTCTTGACCATTGGCCACGTGACTTGGGAATTATGGAAACTGGAGGTCAACAATAGCTGGAGGTTGTTCATCCCTGCTTCAGGACTCATCTACACAAGGGAGAAATAATCTGTACAGGGGGTAAAAAATCTGAGAAGGCAGCCATTCGAATGCGTACAATCTGCCTAGATGGATAAAACTCCCCCCTAAACTCCTTATGACCCCTTGCCCAGCTGGCCACAGCAAGCGATCTAACCAGTGGTTTTAAATCTCCCGCTACAAACAGCTGTTATAACATGCCTACATTAATAAATAAACACGAAAAAAACAGTGAAAATAGCCATATCACGACTTGCCAGATGCTTGCATAGCCGGAAATCCAACATGGCAGCCGCTGCTGATTCTCCTCTCTTGTAGCGCCTCCCTGTTTGACCAGCCAATCAGATTGCACTGCCTGTTCATATGTGTACAAACGGAAGTATACAGACAGCCAATCATTTTGAAGTTGTATGGATTTTTCCCAGAGATCCAGCTGAAGCCCGGATCCACCACTCATGGACTTTAGGGTTAGTGAAGCCCCCTCTGAATGACACATGTGTTTGAATGGCTGTCTGTACAGATGGCCAATCTTTTGAAAGCTGTACAGATCTTTTTCGTCATGTAGACAGGTCCTTAGAAGCCCAGGCCTGGTAATCTCCGTAGCATGGCAAGAAAACAAAATGCTCTTGTAGAAGTATCCTTAAATATGGTAAGTATCACTATAGCAAGAAGTGCAGCATGTAGCCCCCCCCCCCCAAAGCCTGTTTCTGCTTGGGCTACCCTATGCCCCTCCTACATTTCTTTTTTTAAATTGGCACTAAAATGAGAATTACTCCTTTGGAGTCTCCTATACTTAGGAGATTTTCAGACGGGGACAAAAATAGCATCCCTGTCTGACTGTATCCTCACGTCCCTGTCCCAGCACAGAAACGAAAACTTTTGAGACCTACCTTCTCTGTGTCCACCCCTTCCTCTCAGCAGCCCAGGAGTGACTGGAGCTCTCATGGAGCTGTGTTCACTTCCTGGAATGGAAATCCTGGCCGTTCTCACAAGAGGACGATTGTGCAGGAAATTCAAAAATAAAAAGAAAGCTTAAAAAGTAAAACCAAGCACAAAAACACACTTTAAAAAATACAAGTAACCCAGGGAGGGTACAAAAAAGTGTGTCACTTACCTCGATTTCCTGATCGCACCCGGACCTCCCACTAATGCTTGACATCACGCCAGCATAACTGGGCACAGTTTCAGATGCCTATCATTCCATTACAGAAACAGAACAGGTGATCTATTCCTGAAATGATGGTGAAACGGGATCAGTATGGGAGCATAATGGGATGGGGACATCGTCGTCTGATATTCAAGCCCTTTAGCAATCTCCTGGCGTCATTATCATGCCATATTTAAGTTGCCTGATAATCTCCTTAGTTCTAGTTGAAATACCATCCACCATTTGATTATGCCATTTACCAAACTTCATGTCTTTAAAATGGGATTAACCTTGTCCCCTGAATCAGCCTGGGACTAGATAAATACTGCCAGACCTTGCCCAACTCTGCTGTGAAGATTAATGGACTTGTTTACATGTTAGATATGCATTGATTTGCAATAGATTACAGTTATCTTTACCATTACCTTCAACCTTCTTCAACATAGAGGATCATGGTACTGGTATCCAAAGCTTGGAACCAACAATCATGGTTACTTGTAATTAATTCTTGATTAATATCTAAAGAATATGTAAGTTACTTTACAGTTGTAATGCATTGAGGTATAACTTTACTCCTTTTGCGGTGTAACTGTATGTGTGTTAACTTTCATTTACAATTAACAGGGAGATGAGTCCTCACTACTTGGGTTCTTACATCACAGTCTAGTGGCTTATAGCATTCTAGCAATGTTTTTAAAATGAAGATGTTGATCAGTTACTCTTGAATAAATAAAAGAAGATAATTTAACTTTTTGAACTTTGTTGTTGTGTGCCTTCAGGTCATTTCTGATTTATGGTGACCCTAAGGTGAACCTATTACAGGCTTATTTTGGCAAGGTTTGTTCAGAGCGGGTTTGCCATTGCCCTCCTCTGAGGCTGAGAGAGTGTGACTTACCCAGGATCATCCAGTGGGTTTTCATGGCCGAGTGGGGATTTGAACCCTGGTATCCAGAATCATAGTCCAATGCTCAAACCACTACACCATGCTGGCTTTCTCTTGAACATTTTGAACTATAATTCCACAAACCCCTCAGACTAGCTGGGGGATTTTGGGCATCATAGTCTAGAAAGTAACTTTGATTAGCTGTGCATGGAATGGCAGCAGTAACCAATTACTTTTAGAGATTTGTAGCAGTTTGTTGGAACTTTCCAAGCTCAGTTCTTATTTGCACAGATTCCTCATGCACTATATATTCCAAGTTTAAAAGGTACATTTTGCCTTGTGATAGCTTCTTCTGCTTGCTTTTGTGTTCTGGCAGTAGATGCTAGAAGTATAGTGGGACTGGCTTTTATTAAATATGATATACAGAGTCACTATTGAGGTGTACTGTAACTGTACTTCCTTTTATACATTGTCATGTTTTATACAGCCTCACTTCTGTAATGTCCATCTAGCTGTAGCCAACAAAAATCTATTAATGAATATGATACTGCACAACAATGTAGCAGGTCAATAGTAGTACTTGGAACACAATCACAAGTTTTCCATTGTAGCCATTAAGTAAAATAATTAAATGGCCTTCATTTGCTCTAATAGGCATAGACACAATGACAGAAAGTTACTGTTGGATCAATATGTCAATTTCTTCGGCAATTTATGGAGCAGTTGGTGACCATTGTCTGTGACAATAATCTGTTTCATTGACATTCTTAACTTACAACCATTCAGGTTATAGATGGGCAGCTTTCAGAAAATTGTATCTTTTCCCACTTGGCCAAAATAAAATACCTTCATAGGCTTTCCTCAGTCTGTGGGTTCTCCCAGTGTTATCTCAACAGTGTGGGATTTTCTATTATAGCATGCATCCTTCCCTACACAATTCAAAGTCATCTAGGTGAAGTCTACACAGTGGCTCTTTTTTGTCCAGCTGGTGGTCTGAGCAAAGAAGGTGCCTCTCACCACCTTGGGGAGTGTCCCTTCCTGCTCAGTCCATAAACTGTCATTTGCTCCTTCCTACCATAGCATTGCCCAAACTCCTTGGAGTGGAGAATGAGGTAACTTATTAGGTAAGTCCTGCAGAAATTTTTCAACATTCTCTCCATGGAGCATAACAGCTGAGGTGTCCTCTTTTCATAAACCCTTTAACCTACAGCTTATGGCTGGACCAAAAGGATGCCAGTTCTATAACCTATTCAAACTCAAAATGTGAAAGAGGCAGGAAAAGTTATTGTTGGTATCTAAACCTCCACTGTGTAAATACAAATTTAGCTGAATGCCTGTGACCCTTTTTGCTGATGCAGTTCTTGTGTCACAGTCACCGCTGTCCTTGTGGGCTCCACACTGGAATACTGCAATGCAGCAACCCTTGAAAACCATTTGAAAAACCTTATGGGCAGAGCGGTATTTAAGTACCTCCTTGTATTAAGATAGTAAATTTCTGAAGATCAATCTATCTAATGCCTGAAATAGTTTCTTGCTTGTCCTTTGCTACATTCCCAAAGTTCGGGTTAACCATCACTTCCCCCTCCCCTCATTTGCTACTGAATTTCGGGTTTTAAAGATATTAGTAAGTTTTGTTTTCGGTAAACAAGTTTCTCTCGAACTTGGCATTGAAGCAACATGGAAAAACACACCAGTGATGTGAACTGTACAAATCAACTGTATTTCCCATATGTTTCCTCATGTAAGATCACATCATTATACAGTTACGACAATGCAATATCATTTATATCTAAAATTTCTGTTTCATCAGAAATTGTTTAGACAGTTGGTTATGCTATTTGCATGTGCTGAAGCATTTTTATGCTATCTTCCTGAGCCTGGAGACTCTGAGAGGTTATATGATAGCTATTTTTAAATATCTGAGAGATATCACATGGGAGATGGAGCAAGTTTGTTTTCTCTAGCTCCAGAGACTAGAACATGAACGAATGGACTCAAATTACTGGGGAAAAGATTCTGCTTAAATATAAGGAAGAACTTTTTTTACTGTAAGGACTGTTTGACAGTGAACTGGATTGACTTGGACGGTGGTAGACTCTTCGTATTTGAAGGTCTTTGAATGGACATGTTGCAGGAGTGTTTTAGTTGTGTATTCCTGCATGGAAGGTGGTTGGACTAGATGGTCCTGTTGGTCCTTTTCAGCTATTAAGATTTTATGATTCCATAATCAAGACAGGTAACAATAACAAACATTAAAACTAAACAATACCTTATTAATATAAAACCTTATTACTATAATATCTCAAATCACAATAAAGAAAACAGTAAAATCATCAGTGCACAGTTTCCATTTCAGAATGTTGCAAAACATGCCAAGGTCCAGGAGTATCACTAGTGGACATGCTAGCATTCTCTAGCTTTGCACCAAGTAATATTCTGAGCAAGGTTGTATTGCCTTCAAAGACACCTCCATCATTTTGTGCTTCTTCTTTTTTCGAGAGGGGAAAGGATGATGTTTCTCTGTTTTTTATTATGTGCCTTTTATGAGGAGAGAGATGTAGTTTGAAGCCTTGGAGACTTATTTTGTTGACTGAAGAATGTGGACACCCTTTTGTCATTTGAGATTTAACAGGCAGAATTAAGAGGCCTTAATTCCTTCTGTTTTTCTGTTTATAATTCTTTACCTTTTAGTTCATACTTTCATGGTGGTGAGGAATAATGTTGAAATACTGTTTCAATGTAACATCTATTCCTTGGACTTTATGAAGGTGGAATGTGAGGGTGTTGGAAGATAACTGCAAGCTGCAGTCATACTTCTTTGAAGAAAGAGCAGAAAATATGTGGAATGTGCTGTTCCCACTATAAGATAAGAGTGTGCATTAATCAAATATTTTCATGATATGGAAGCAGTTAAGAAAACAGTTTTTAAAAATACTAATTGCTCTCTTAAGTAAACAGATCTATCATTAGGTTGTCAGGAAGAGTGACATTGAGCAGAAACACCCTGCTAATCCCCTAAAGATAAGTATTTAAAGTAATTAGCCAGACAGTGTCTCTTTTGTTGAATGTAGCATTCATCAGTAGGAAAAGCCCAACTTTACAGAAGAGAGCTTTCCCTGATATGCCTTTGTGTTAGAAAGCTTCTTACACTTCTTTTGTCAAGACACCATACTTGAAGTAATTGGCAGCTACAGTTTTATGGGTTTACATGATGAAGTTCATCAGTTGCTTTATGAAAAGAATGTTTGTTTTTCATATTTTTCGCTTTAATATTTGGCTATGTGGTGTTGTAGTGCTTGTGTTGTTTTTTTAAAAAAATCACATGAATTCAACTGTGCTTCATGGGATGCAGTTGAATGCATATTCAGAATTAAATGCAATACATCATTGATCACATCCTCATTTTTAAGCTAGTAAGTAGAAGTGGGCCCATCACTCTTTCAAAAATGGCTCCCTCCTCATCAATTAAGTTTAGTGCCATGGAGGAAGAAGAGTGGGAACCCTTTCTCCTTGCACCAATTTCCCAGGGTAAAAATCCTCTCCTTCAAGCTGAGAATTGTGCTCTTGGAAGAAAACAGAGGTCAGTTTGGCCAATTTTCACCTTCCTGTGTAGACCTCTATGCATCCATTTCCTGCAAATCTGTTACAGAGGATTGGAGGACCTTTTAGAATACTGCAGAAGGAAGAGATACTTTGGATTGGTAAGGGCTGCAGGAGTGTAGTTACCAACTCTTATTTGTAGCTACCAAATAAGAATACTGTCTCCAATGCAATTTTCTTTTACTCCCCAGATTTCTAGCATTGCAGATAGTGAGACATTGAAAATCATGCACACCTAGAACTTTTATATTTTACATTCTTTTACATTTGCTCTATTCACATTCCCTTAGTAGTCCATTTCAGTTCGAATATGATATAGGGAAGGGTTAACCCTCCTCCCCTGTTGCTACAGTCCCTGATCCAGACACCCACCCCCAGCAGCTGCATTTTGTAAAGAAAGTATAAGATCAAGCAGAAGATTTTCAAATTCCAAAACCACACAATTAAAGTCTCAGCTAGTTTGACATCTCCTTTACAATGGCTCAAAAGGTTTTGAGAAGAAAGGCTTGCATTAAAAGATGGCATGCAGACTTCATAACATAACAGGTAGAGGTCAGGTTGGTTTATTTGCTGGGCAGAATGGAGTGCAGAGATGAAAAATCAAATGCCTCACTGTAATAAGGGTTTAGGTAAAAATGCTGACTTGCCTGAGCTTTGATTCCAGCTGACAGAACCTTTTCTAGTGTTCATTACTTGATTTCACAGTTCAGGCAATTTAAAGAGGCTTAAGTATTATATTCTTGTTCTCCTCTATAAAACGTTTTGATCACCTTCTAATTTTTGCTTTAAATAAAGTTGTTGGGGTCAGCTGTGACATACAGTTGCACATTTAAGCTTTCTCTAAAAGCAATATAGCATCATCTCTGTACAAGAAACTGGCCAGTAGAATGCATGGTTTCTTTTTATTTTCTTCCAGTGTAAGAATGTCACTTCTATTTAATTATTTCATCCACTTTTAAGCAATATTACTATTCTTTTGTCACCATATTTTATACCCTGGTTGGATTCCTGTGCTGAAGTTGGGCTCTAGGGGGACATGCAACAGGCAAAGTCAGCAGAATGTGCAAGATACAAGGAAACTGAAGTGGCTCATCGATGCATGCGCTCATATGCTGAGAAAATGTGCTATGAAAAAGAAAAAGAAAAAGAAGCCAAAGTACCAGAAGTTTAGGTAACACTGTCCAAGAGAGACACAGGAGTCAATAAAAATCCATATGAGCAAAGTGGATAAAAGAGGAGATGAAGCAGAAGCAGGGAACCATGTAGTGTGTCCCCATCACCAATGCTGGGAGATGAAATAGGTCCATAGTGGGTCGGGTCCAGAAGTGATATTTTAGAACTATACAGAGCCTGGAAGTAACTAGTTGCTGTAACTAGTGGTGGCCCAAGTGGTGCCTTGTTAAATGGTGATGGAGGAATTTCCATGTTGTATGGTCCAAGTGCTGCTGGCTTGTGCTGTTTTTGGCTTCTATGAGTATGCATGCTCAGATTAATTATTTTTAAAAAACAATAATTAATTTTGATTAATCCAAAATCTGTCAGTAGCCTACAATACTCTGCAAAGTCAATATGTTTTGGACACCAGGCTCCTCAGATGTAAAAAGGCTTATCAGAAGTAAGAATATGTTTGTTTTTTCCCACAGCAGGAAATTTTAAGGTTTATCCAAATCCATATAGCATTAAGGTGGTGCTCTAGAGGACTAGTTTACTTAAACCTTCACTTCTGGCCATTATGCATCCTACTTTTGCCTAGCTACCTAGTGAACCTTGCCAGTGACTGCGATTCCAAGTATGTACAGTATATATCTGTGTATAGCTGGAGAGAATGAGAGTTAGTGCTCCTGACAGGTGAGGGGAGAGCAGTAAAGAAGAGTTTTAAAAAAGGCTGAGTGAATACTGGGGAGTGGGGGAGAACAAAATGGGAAGGAAACACAGAAAGTTGCAGTTTCCCTATTTCCCAGACAGTTGGGTTTTACTTTAATTCTAGCTGAGCCATCTGGTGCCCATTACCATCATAACTGGCCTAGATTCCCAGCTTTCATAAGGAGAGTAAATTTCTAATCTTTGTAGAAGCTGAGATATGAAGCAAAATATTCTGCCCATGTGTATCGTAAGTAATAAACTTGCTGGTGTCTTTCAATATTAATCAATGAGTGAGGTCACAGCTGTGATTGACATCACATTTTGGTAGTGACCCACTGACTCTTATATTCCATACAAACATGCTGTATATAGCCATGCTTAGATGCTGCTGTTGTTGCAAGGTTAAAGTGACTGTATTATAGCAATAGCAATAGCATTGATATTTGTGTACCCAGACCGTTTCCCCCCTCCCACCTTTCCACAAAGAATGGCAGATACATTGTATAGGTCACAAAAGATATATTGGTACATGATGATATGTTATATTTATATTGGCAACAAAGGCCACAACTTTATTGATAACAGCTGTAAATGGTTGGTTCAAATCACATGGGTCCGGATCCTGCCATTGACCAACCTGAGTGTTGGTCAATAATACCACTGTCAGTTGCCACCAAGACCTCAACCACATGAAGGGGGAGGAGTCCCAGCCAAGCTCGACGTGCCTGACCACTCTCCCCCACCCCTGAAAAAATGGGGGAAGAGGTTTCTGTGAACTTGAACTTGAACTTGATGGAGACCCCTCCCCCACCGCTGACCCCAGATCAGGACCCATGACAACCACCACCCCTAAAGTTGTGACAGAAAACTACATACAGCAAATATCCTACCAATTAACAGTCAATAGCAAAAAAAAAGGGAGGGAGGGTGGGACTTCGGTTCCTGGTGAGTAACTGAGCTGCTCAGTGCTGGGCTGGGTTAATATACCCAATCGCAGTGCCGTAAAGCAGCAACCAATAAGTAGTGGGCTGGATGTCTGTCAGAAACTGTAGCAAATAGAGAAGGGGAGAACCAAATGTATGTAACTAGTGTCCAAAATTATTATCTATATATCAATATCCAATGATTCACAAAAAAGTTTTTAACAAATCACCAAAGTCCAAGTTAATTATATACAATGGAAAAAATATTCAAACAATTCTCACAAGAAGGTAAGTATATGAAAAGTGTGTACACTGCTAATTAAACTCTATGTTTTTAGTAAATATACAATTCTGACGCAGAGGTAAGTATTTTATATATATATATATATATATATATATATATAATGAAAATTAAATCCTGTTTATACAGTTGTCAAAATTCTATTTGTTGCACAAGAATACAAAGGAAAATATGCAATAATACAATGTGGGCAATCAACTCTATTTGATATGCACTTAAATTGAAACACAAACAACTTCACTGTTCACTGAAGTGAAGAAGTGACCACAAAACAATGTAGAGAATCTCCGGAGCGAAGTTGTTTGTGTATCAATTTAAGTGCATATAATGTATTATATTGTATATCAAATAGAGTTGATTGACCACATTGTATTATTGCATATTTTCCTTTGTATTCTTGTGCAACAAATAGAATTTTGAGAAGTATATAAACAGGATTTAATTTTCATTATATATATATATATATATATATGTGTGTTTATATACACACACAATTCTGTGTCAGAATTGTATATTTACTAAAAACATAGAATTTAATTAGCAGTGTGCACACTTTTCATATACTTAGCTTCTTGTGAGAATTGTTTGAATATTTTTTCCATTGTATATGATTAACTTGGACTTTGGTGATTTGTTAAAAACTTTTTTGTGAATCACACAAATTTGACGAACAACACAAATGTGCCAGCCTGAATTTGGATAGCTAGAATATGACAATCTAAAGAAGGAATTGAAAGGTAAAGAAAGAGAGAGAGAGAGAGAGTGAATGAAACGCTTGGTATCTGGGGTAAGAGTGGAAAAGAGATTTAGAAAAAGGCTGAAACAACACCAGGCTGGAGAAAGGCATTTGAGAAAGAAAAGGCTTAAGGGGGAAGAAATAGGGGTTTTCTCTAAGCCATGCAGATCTGGCATGGGCTGAATTAGGACTGGGGTGGAGGAAGAGAAAAACCTGTGAGAAAGAGGTGTGGGGAGAAGAACAGAGAAGTAGCATCAGGGGAATGGGGTTTAAGGGGTTTCTAACAGGGGCAAAACTGGTATAGGCTTTATAAATAAGAGGATGGCTAGATAATACATATGATTCTAAACTAAATTTCAATGACACTGTCTTTTCCACAGGATACTTAAGACAAATAGCATATTTATTCAGATACAATCTATTCAGATATACTCCTGTCCAGTTTGTTTTAGAAGCATCATTGGGAAGAATGGAATAATTTCCCAGCCCTGCTTACACTACCTCATAATGCTTTTTTTCTTACAGCCTAACTAGGCAAAACAATAAAGATTTGTGACAATGGAGATCAAAGTTATGGTGCTGGAGAAGAAGGGTTTAATGCCATTTTCCCAATGAAAACTGCTGGCAGCTTAAGAGCATGGCAGATTTTTCATCTGGGAGATGACATAGGGGAAAGCATTGAAGTTACTTTACTGCATGCCATGGTTCCAACCCCTAACTGCAGTTGGCTTCACTGTAAAGAGGCTAGAGATCTGGTTGTTGATTTTGTTAAACTCTTCGCAAAATAAATAAGATGATATCAAATTATTGCAGCTGGATGGAAATATCATTTGCTTTAAATATTTTGTTGGGTCTTTGAGGGGGGTCTCACATTCTGCTTTAAATTCTCCTTTTCAGGTGTCTGCTTTTTCTTGCCCCACTCAATACTGAAAGGGATGTGTGCAGTTTCTTATGTCTCAGATTCATTGTGTTAGTACATTTTGAAAGCTTCTGCATAAAAATCCAAAAATATCTAGGTTAGAAATGCCCATTTGGATATTTATTGTGATTCCCAGAATGTTTACAGCACACTGTCCATAAGAGATACTTGGGTCTCAGTGAATCCATAGATTATATATAGCCTTCTCCCCTTTTTTGTGTGTGTAATGGCACACAAAAACTATGCGATACTGACAATATTTTTGCATGATAGGCACAGGGTAGTATACAGAATGTACTTAAATGGCTTTTTCTAGCCTGTAGTTTTAGGTCTTTACATGACATTTCCAAAGCTACATTCTTGACTTGAGTAGGACTGTAAATACATTTTCACAAACTGTTACATTGCATCATAATCCTGCTACTTCTTGAAAAATAATCTTGAAGTTATCCACACATTCACATCATTTGAAAGGCTGCCCGAACTCTAAAATAAAATATCAGTGGTTGGAGGACACCAAACAACATTCCTTCAGTGAAGGAAGGTGACTGCAAAGACCCCTTGCCCTACAATAATAAAAGAAAGTCACAGAAAAGCAGAGCAGACAATATTGCCTTAATTCTAGTCAGCAGTAAGAATTCAGTGATTTCTGGGGTAGATGGAAAGAAAATCAGAGGATAACAGATGGTGAAACAACTAAAGGAGCTGGTAGTTTCCTGTTGGGCTTTCTTTACAACAGACTTGGGTGTCTGCTTCAGAAGATGGTATGAGTTTTAATATCAGAGTGGATGTCAATACAAACAGTCCTGGGTCTTTTGTTCCAGGAAGTTGTAGCAACATAGTGTTTTTTCCATGAAGCAGTTTCAGATCCTAGAAGAGCTAAAGAGTGTATAGGTGAAGCAGGACTGGCCCTATCATTTGGCTGAGAAAGGCAGATGCCTCAAGCAGCTCATTTGCAGGATATTTTTTTAAAAAATTGCAAATTGTTATTTATTATATTTTTTATTGTTATTGTATTTTACTAGGGAGGGGAAGAGACAAGTACCTCATCCTTAAGGGAACAAAATACTTTGGGTACTATCCACCTTACCTTTGGGGAATGAGGTGCCATTTCCTTTTCTGCCTCAGGCAGCAAAATGTCTTGGGTGATGACTAAAGAATCTTACAAATAAAGATAGTGCACTGAAACAACTGTTTGTGACCTACAAATTATGTCCTTGATTCAAACCCCCATACTATGAGGTGTAGAAACAGAGCTATTGTAATGAAGCATAACTAGAAACTCTTAATATACAGTAGTACCATAATTTAATTTGATGCAAATGCAAAAAGAACTCAGCCACTTTGTTCAGTTCACAGGTTGCTGTACATTTTCTTTGTCAGTTCCCTCATCATTTAATCTTTCTTCTGGTTCCTGTTTTTCTTTTCCTAAGAATTCCCAAGTATAGATAATTCATACCCCATGGCAATGCATCTTTGTGCCAATGAGATTAATCTTGAACAATTATTATTGCTGTTTAATTCTGTTGTATAAAAATTAATCAAAATATAGGTTAAATAGCTCCACATAAGAACAAATACTTCTAAAATTATTTATATGGGTCTTAGTCTTTTTGTAAAAAGAAAGTACAAAATGTATAAAGTATAAGAAAAGCTATAGATTTAATCTTAAGATTTGCTTGTTTTTCACTCCTATTAGTGTGTGTAGTAAAACTTTCAGTGATAGTTTTCTATCTATAAAGGTCATGTCTGAAATAACAGGCAACAGAATCATGTTCACCATCCCTTCATTCACATGCAATTTACAATCCATTTGCCTCATGTGAAGAAAGCGCAAATCTGTCTTTGATCACTGACTTGCAAAAGTTTTGTGCCTGGGCTGCAATAATAGGCAACAGTTTTGTAAATGGTATTTGAATTTATGATTGTATCTTTTGCCTGTCATGATTTTTCCCCCATCTGCAAAGCCTCCATAAAACAGTGTATTCTGAATAGCTATGATTTGTTCCTGTTGCTGTATCTAATCTACCCAGCAGAGTTGCAAAAAATAGTTTTCGGACATATCAGAAATTGAAGACTAAAGCATCTTAAGAAAAGGAGCATTTACGTATAACGGCATAGGGTATTAAGGTAGTGCAGCATCTGAAAAAAAATCAAACATTATTAATAAAATAAAGTTACATGTGGGATGTATGGTGTGTAAGAGAAAACTGATGTTAAACCAGCCTAGTATATTTAATAAAAAGGCAGCAAGATGGTTTTAAATTGAACTAACCCCGACCTTTGGTGAATTTCCATGCCGTTCAGCAATACATAGGGACTATAGTGCAGAGGAGCTAGTAAGAATGCTCAGAAGTCTTGCAAAGGTCTATGACAGTTCCAGAATAGAGCTACTAATATCCACCAATTTTATTTGTAAAGAACTAAATAAATGTTCTAAATATTCTAAGAAAGAATCCAAATTTTGTTTCTCTTGACTTATCAGATATTCATAATATATGTGCGAAGTATGCGTTTGGATGATTCACCACCGTTTCTTAGAATTATTATGCTTCTATTCCTGCAGCTTCTTCTATATTGGAGTCAGTTGAGTGTGATGATAGTTGTGTGAGAGCCTGGACAGATAGAAGAAACATTGAGAAATAAAAGTTTATGCAGCATTCCTGCTGCTGAATATATCAGTATGACTGTAATTCTATACACACTTACCAAGAAATAAGTCTTCTTGGGTTAGGCATTTGGGTTTACTTTTGAGTAAGCAAGCATAGGATTACACTGAAAATGGTGCTATATACTTTGTAACTATATAGTTGATTTGCATTACAAAATGGATTTTTAAAATTTTTATAATGGTCATTTGGTAGATAATAGTGATAATGATATTCTAAGAACCTAAGAATGAAGCCAGAAATAGTACTGTATGCATAATTCAAAACAACCCTCCACCCCAACTTTATATTACATATGTGTTAGAAAAAACTGCAGCTGCACTACACCAACAGAGGGTATTAAGATCCATCTGATAACTGAGAGATCTTGCCAAAGTAATAATTAAAACAGCTTTACTTTGGCAAACTACCATGTTTCTTTAAAAAAAAAACTCCTCTTCTCTTTCAACTGTACTTATTCTTTTTCTGGTGCAAATATGTTTTCTTATGAATTATTTAAAAGAGTATTCCTTACAAAGATTTACCATCCTATTTTCCTTTGAGTGCATTCCTCCTGCTGAAAGATATACCAATCAGTGCTGTGTTCATATTTATGTTGACATTAGCCATCACTAACGTTCATTCATAAGACAAACATGGAACTGTGTTGTAACAGGAAGATCAGAAATGGATACTAGGTTTGTGATGTAATTCTAGACTGAGAGCTACCTAGGAGTACACAAGAGTAAAAAGGAATAAAATTTGGTCAGGGTTTTTTTTTTTCTACATTTACACAGAGAAAGAAAACATTGCTGTTGGTTTCCAGGATAGCTGTGGCTTATTTACACATAAAAATTTGTTTTTTAGTTTGTACAATTATATTAAATATTATCAAGTGGGCAGGCATATACCATGTAAAGAAGTCAGATAGCTTCATTGGCAAATGCCAATGAAGGATTTTTGCTTGTGCCATAGAAAACATTTATATTTCTTGACTAGTCATTTTCTTAATTCGCAAATAACAAAGTCCAGGATTTTAAACCAATACACTGCTCCGTTGAGCCACAGAAGATGATGACTATGAAGTTACTGAACTTGGTTTGTAGGTTTGTGAATGGCAATGTTTTAGAAGTCCTGCCTGGGAGACTTCACCATCTGTACCATGATTCCACTGTCCAGAAGCATCCAAAGACCAAAGATTCCATTTATGCTTGCATTTGTACCTTGAGAAGATGGATGTGATGCATTATTTGGAAGGAACAAAATTGCTTTATATTTGAGAAAATGATGCACATGTGAAAATTCAGATAGTTTTAATTGAGGAAGGATGCACAAATTCATTATAAGATAAAATTGTGCATACTTTTCAAGATCATTACTACCTGGATCTCCCTATTACCGTATATACCCATGTATAAGATGACCTAATGTATAAGTCGAGGGCAGGTTTCAGGGCCAAAATTATGGATTTTTATTTGACCCGTGGATAAGTCGAGGATCATTCTGTGGAGAGGGGAAGTGCCAGCACTGCCTCAAGGAGCCAGTTGCCCCTGGCTACCACCACCACCACCATTTTTCTGCCCAGGCATTCAAAAAGGTCTTTTGCCACTCTACTCAGAGAAGGGGATGGTTCCTGTTTAAATAACAGTTAAGGTACAATATTAACTCTTACTAAAAAAAAAGGAAACATCCAATTCTCTGAGTAAAGTGGCAAAAGGCAGGAGCTTAGTCCATCTCAGAAGAACCTAAAAGAAGCACTGACCTCCCTCTATTTTTTCAGTGCTCCTTTGAGGGGACGCACCAAAGAGCCGCCACCATTTTGCCCCCCAGACATTCAAAAAGTCCAGAAGCAGCACCATGGTAGAAGGGGCAGTGCTTCTTTTAGGTTCTTCCAGAATGGACTAAGCTCTCGCCTTTTGCCACTCTACTGAGAGAAGAAGACGGTTCCCTTTTTGAAAAGAGTTAAGGCACAGTACTTACATGCTCCAGGACATAACTCTGTCTCATTGAATCACCTCCCTGTGGACACTTTTAAAGCCATATTATGATTTAAAGTGTTTAAATGACTATCACAACATTCCATTAGCAGATCTGTTTTTTAAAAAAAGTATCACAAGGCAAGGGCAATGCTTCTCAGGCTATCTGATGTTGGGTGGCCAGCAATTCCCCCCCCCCACCAGTATGTCAAGGACTGGCATCATATTTGTTCCTATTGGCTACAATTGTTTCTTTCTTTCTGGAAACTTGCTACAGTGAATGGCTGAGGAACAGGCATCCGTCTAGGAACTACCACTTTGAGTATCCCTAATTTAGGGCATATACACAAGGTATTCTAGATTATTAATTCAGAATAACCCATGGAACAATAATAGCTACCACAAAAATATTTCTGATCTCTGGTCTCCAGTTGCTCTGATTGGGCCTGTAAAGGGATTATGAGAGTATATTTATATACAGTTGTCCCTCCACATTCACGGATTTGGCATTCACGGATGTAAGTATTCACGGCTTGAAAATATTCTTAAAAAATAATAATCCAAAAAGCAAACCTTGATTTTGCCATCTTATATAAGGGACACCATTTTGCTATGCCATTGCATATAATGGGACTTGAGTATTCACAGATTTGGGTATTCACAGGGGGTCCTGGAACCAAACCCCAGCGAATGTGAAGGGACAACTGTATTACTAAATTGGAGCATATGCTCTTGAACTCTAATCCCATGAAGCCTAAGCATCAGAAGTGGAAAGACAAAATAGTTTTATATCCCTAAATTATTTTATGTTGATAGACCCTGAGCCTAAGGATTACTAATTTGGTTCTACTGTCTAGGAAGAGAGAGAGATAACAGTATGATTAGAAGCAAGGTATAGTTAAGACTCCAAATCAGTGTTTCTCAGCCGGGCTCTGTGGAACCGAGACGTTGCTAGGGGTTCTGCGAGAAACTTGTTGGGCTTTAGGGCCCAGCTGTGTCCTAGCCACCACTGCTGGCTCCTTGGAGTGCTCTGCCAGTGCTCTACTTCCCCTTCCTGCTGGCTACTTATTTTGTTACTGGCTCCTTTTTGCACAGGACAAGCCAAAGCCTCTCACCATGGCTCCGGCTCAACTTGGCTTTTCCTCTCCCCATCTCCTTCTCTCTCCTTCCTTCCATTGCTAGGGTGGGGGAGTTGAAGCAGAGCAGGAGGGGCAGAAGTTGGCGGATGGCAAGAGGGAGGAAAGGAGGTACAGACTGAAAAGTGGGGGTGGGGAGAAAAGAAGACACTTTGGGGAAGGAGAGGGGTTTGCATTAAGCTGCACAACCCTGCAACCTCACCCCATAGAATTGGGATTTAACTGTGTGCATGTTTTGTTTAGAGTGAGTTAAATCTGTGGGGTTCTGTGTGGAGCCTCCCTGCCTTTTAGGACATGGCTAAATGGAGCCTCCAGCACTAGAAGCTCTCTCTCTCTGTGTGTGTGTGTAGGGGTGGTAAAGAGCAGGATGCGATTAATTCTATCACCTGAGTTTCCCTGCAAGATTTGGCTGGTCACTGTTGAATGGAATGATTAGGTCCTTTTGTGGACTCTTTTGGTCTAATCATGCATCAAGGCCATTCTTATCAGAGCCCATCTTGACACACAAGGGAGATAAAGCAGGGGGTCCTTTAGAAAGAGGAGGCATTTGCTGCCAGGTGTGACTAGGATTGCGGATGGAGTGGGAGGAGACAGTACCAGCACACTGGGAGAGTCACTCCTAGTTCTTTTTTCTTTCCTCATACAGCTGGCTCCTTCTGGCTACCTGTTTCTGACAGTCGAGTGCTAGCTTGTGTGTGTCCTTTCAAGTTGCCTTGAAACTTGACCCAGAGCAACCCCATGCATTTTACATAGGTCTTTCTTAGGGAAGGAATGTTCAGAGGTGGTTTGCCTCTAAAATAGCCCACAGCACCTGGTATTCCTTGGCCATTCCCAGTCCAAATACTAACCAGGCCTGACCCTGTTTAGCTTCCAAGATCAGACAGAACCTAGTGCTTTCAGGGTACGTGGGTCAAAAGTATGAGAAGTCTCATTTAGAGTAATGGAGCTATATCAGGAATGTGGAGGTAAAGAACACTGAAGTGTCATTATGTATGTTTGGGTCCATTTTGGAAGTGTGTATGTGCATATTATTGTAGCTGTTCATTAGCTGCCATATCCTGCAAGGCATATGATTTTTAGGGCTCAAAGAAAGTTGGGCATTGTTACTTCTTGTACATCTTTATTGCTTTTTAATAGGCCATAATAAAGAATGATTGATTGACTGGTTTTTAATCCTGACCTTCCTCCAAGTCACTGAAAGCAGTACACATGTCTTAAAAGCAACCATGTGAGGTATGTGAAGTTGAAACATAGCAATTGGCCCAAGTACACCTAGCTGAGTAAGGATTCGAACCTAGATCTTTCCAATCCTCCTTCCATTTTCTTACTAGTGTATTACATCACTCACCCAGGCCTTGCTTCTTCATGCCATACAACTTCTTTACATATCGGTCTTGTTGATAGGCAGTTCCAGGTGCCAGAGAGAGCAATTACAGGTCGACTCCCATATCCACGTGGCTGGTGTCTGTGGTTTCACTTATCTACATCTGAAAAAATATGTCCTTTCTAGGTGTTATCTAGGTCCTCCAGTGTGATTCTACAATATGCTTCTGACAGAAATTGGAAAAGAAACCATTCATTTCTATAGGGTTTGCTGTTATCCATGGTTTTGTGTATCCATAGTACATCTGGGAATGTATCCCCCATGGATTTGTGGGGCAAAACATTTTTTAAAAGCTGTAGCTATGATATTTTTAATACAGGGGTTCCTTGAGATCTGAAAAATCACTTGAAGGGTTCTCCCAGAGTAAAAAGGTTGAGAAAGGCTGCTCTAAATCTATAGAAGTCACCCAGTGGTCAGCATCTTTTTCAGGGCAAAAGCAACATAGCAGGTCTGCATGGTTTGTTCTGAAAATGTCCCAAGTAACCCAAAATTCAGTGCTAGTTGCCAAGGGCTTCCTTTCCATCCCACCCAACCTTTAGAAGTCCCTTCGAATCCAAACTCTGTTTAGATGACAGAGTTGCTTTCATTAACCAGAACAAGGGGACAAACTGTCTCCCTATACCAAGACTAGAGTCCCTTGGGCATTATTTTAATATTGTGCTGCATGGACAGCCATACAGCATGGTTTATTAGTTATTTAGATTTGATTTTTCCAAGCACCCTACCAGCTTGGGTAATTGCTCTTGTGCTGTGGCAGCACTTTGGAAAGTGCCAGATTTTCAAATAGCCTGATTGTCAGCCAAATACTCAAAATGCTAATCCTTTTTGTGACTTCTCTGTCCAGTAGTTGCCACTGTATTTATTTGCCTCAAACACCAATGCCTGCATAATTTGATGTAGATTAGGGATAGCAAATCAGGTGCAGTTACAAATTGCCAATATGAATAATGAAAGAGAATATGCTAAGAAATATTCAGGATATATCAAGAACATTAACAAAACATGTGGTGCTAAATTAGACTTTTAATTTTAAAACTAGTGGTGGTTCTTCTTAAAAACAACAACTCATATACACTGACTTACCTTGTAGCATTATGGACAGTGTCATCCAGCTATTGGTTTTAGAACAACTAAATTTATTTTATTTTAGCTGCTGCTTAAAAATTTTCATTCTTGCATGCAGGCTGTATTCCTCCTTTTATTAACCCATTCAGAGAATGTTTCAGTTCTATTGCTTAGAGCACCATGCTAATGCACCATAAAATGTGAATGATGCTATTTGCTTTGCACTGTCTAATGTCTCCACCATATCTTTTCCTTCTTAAAGGACAAAATATACTTTGTATTATTATTCCTGTTGTTACCTATAATAGCACAACAATCTAGAAGAATTATATCCCTACCATCTTAGCTCAAGTTTTATATGAGGAAAGAATGTACCTAAGACATTAGCTGGACTCTAAAAAAATACTTCTAGAAATCAGCAGTTCTAATTTAGTTACAATCCCTCAAAATATTTTAAGGGAAGCCAGTCTCCAAAATCTTTTAAATTAAGTGGGTTTGGATCTAAAGAATTCATACATTTCTATTTAATTACTACAAAAGTGACATCTGCAAATGTGTATGTGTGCATGTATCTATACGTACACAATTTTAAAGCCTTATCATTTAATATGCACTAATGTATAATAAGGTTTAAATAAGATTGTTGTGAGACATATCTATGCAGAAGCTCCTTAAATTCATTGGAGCTTACTTCCTAAATTTTAGTTTGGTCATTGATAATGTATATATTCAAAAGATCCTTCTCAAAATGATTTTGATAACACTCAGTGGCCAAACTCAGGAAGTGTCATGCTTAAGTCCCATAGAAATCAATAAGACAAGTAGCAAATTTATGTATTAAATTTGTGTCCAAAATATCAGTTGGGTGTTATTGTTAGTAACTTTCTTTATATTTAGCAATGAACATATAATTTGGAATATTTGGTGCTTAATACTTAATATTTCGGTACCAATTCACATCCGTTATCTCATTATTTCTTATAGCAGCCCTGTAAAACAAGTTACGTTTATTGTGGAGAGGGGCCGAGTCTGAGACCCCCTTACATAAAACATAGACTTAAAATACACATATAGAACAGTAATAGAACAATTTGTTAAATAATACCTTATCTTCCCTCTCTCAGCTCAGCACTGACATTTGGAGCAATCCTTTAATTTGTTCTCTTTAGATTAAGCCTTAATACAGCTACTACACATACCTATGTACAATCCCATCTCTACCCATAAAAGAAGCAAATACTCACAGGTCTGTGTGCTGCAACAGAGCAGCAAAAGGTCAAGTCAGGCTTCAGTAACAGGGCAAACACCCAACCACAACACAGCAGACAAGTTGTTGTACTTCCCCTCACTCCCCCACAAAGCAAGAGTATGCATATTTTCTCAGAAGCAAGTCACACACTGGTACGTGTGTGTAAGACTGAAGCTTAGCCATTATTCTACACCAGATAATCATCACTTAAAGTATAAACCATCAGCTGCAGTATCATATTTGTATTATTCATGTCATCTGATTTCACATTGAAGACTAAATTTAATTTAGTTCATATGACCTTATTTAGCATGCAATCCTAATTATAAGGGATTAAATACAATGGGTCTTATTTCCATTTTTAAAAAAATGAATTGCACTGGTACAGTGCAAAACTGTGTGTGTGTATTCAGAAGCCCTGTTCGGTTCAGGTGGCTTTTTAAATGGCTTGACTCAGAAAAGAAGGTCATCTAGTCAATATCAGTGGAGCAGCTGATATTTCCCCTCAATACATGAAGTCAGTTGTCCACTGGCTTTGCCTTGGCAGCTGTGCCTTTAACTCTGTCCTAGCCCGTTCATTTCTGTCTTAAACGTCTTTACAGCCTTACAGTGTATAGAGGTCTACATACTTGCCCAATTTGGTAAACTGAACTCCTTCAATTTACCAAAGATTCTGATGTCTAACAGAGACTTATTACTAAAGAACTGGAGCATGAAGATGACATTTTCCAATTCCCCGTGTCCTTATCCCAACAGCCCACTTGTGCTCTTTGGAGGAACCCCCCCCCCATACCAGCTAAGGAGGCAAAATGGGCTCAAAGGAGAAGGGTGAATCAAGATCTGCTCCTCATCCTCAATCACAAAAGGATTCAAATAAGCTCAGTTCTTAATCCCACTAAAAATCAAATGTTTTTCCTTTAGATATTTTGTGTTGGAGTGAGAAATCTCCTGAGGTCTAGGGCAATTTCTCACCTGTGAAACCCAAGAAGGGCTGCTCTGACACATCCCCATTTTTAAAAATGCCTTCCCCCAATACACTAGACATGATCAGAGGGCTTTTCACATTACACCATTGTGTATCCTTCTTTAACTGCCATGGAATCCTGGGATTTGCAGTTCAGGGTGTGTATGTAGAATTCTCAGTCAATGAGCTCCAACTACAGATCTCAGAATTCCATAGGATGTAGGCATGACAAAGTGGAATCATAGTGCTATAATTATCTAATATGAAAAAGCCCCAGAGGTGGCAGGGGGAATGCTTTTTTCAACTTGTATAAAACAAGAATTACTGCTCTTGGAGGCTTCCAGGAAGGACAGTTCTTCTTTTTCTGGCAAGGCTTTGAGAGGCTGGAGGACTAGAAGTGGTGACTGTAAGATTGTCACCCTTTATTTTAAATAATCCAGTCTTACACACTAGTTAATTAGCTGGGTTGGCAGAAAGACTATAAAATGTTACTATGTTGCCACAAGTGTGAGTAAATCCCACTTAACACACTGGAGTTTACTACTAATTAGACATTTATAGGAGTCTATTGCCAATGTATTAACAAGAATAATAGAGTAATATAAAGAATAATATAAAGAACTGAACTCAGTTCTCATTCCTAGGAGGAATTAGTAGTTCTGTATCTTTCCTGTATCTCCCTTTCCCTATATGTACATTTTTGATAATATATTTACCAAAAATGAGATGTGCATTGTCAATAGTCTATTGTATATGTGGAGTACAAGTGGCCACAAACTAGATAAACTTAATGTAAAATGAATAAAAAGTCTGAACAAATTTAGGGGGAAAACCAGTTCAGTAATAGACCACATGTATTATGAGTAGAAGATCCCAGGTTCAATTCCTTAGGCAATAGCTGATGAAGAAGATCTTTGAGTGAGACCTTGGAAGAGTTTCTGCCAGCCACATTGATCAATACTAGGAAGAATGGAAAATAGTCTGACCACCTGTTTTCAATACAAAAGGCTGAAGATGTAGTCAATGTCAGAAGAAGGTTTTTCACTTAAGTGGAAGATCCGTCCTCCATTGAAATCTTTATTAAGGATTTTTAAAAGAGTTTAAAAGAGTGACATACATTAGTATAAATCCCAATCCAAGTTTTGCTAAGCAAACATTTATTACTGCAAAAACATCTGGAAATCTTCAAAACATTCATCTAGTCCACCCACCCAGTTCCCAAAAACAATTTTTCAACTTTTTGCACATCCCCAGAACTTTCCAGCCACTGCCATCTGCATTTTTGTGTGCTGCTCCTCATTCTCACTAAGAGACTTTGGACAGATGCAGAAATCTGAGGAAAGATTTATTCTTTTCCACCCAGACCCTGCGAGACATAAACTAGAGCAAGTGGAAGGTTTAATAACAAACGTTTAAATATTTTCCTTTTAAAAAAATAGATCCTGCACCCATTTGTAAACCATTAGGATGAAAAGAACAGGGCTTTTAAAATTTAAAACAGAAATTTTAAAAGGTGGCTGCATTGTAATAGGTATTTCTTTATGCCAGTGATGGCCAACCCTTTGCCCCCAAAGACAATCATAAATAAAAGTGAGCTTTCAAGCTTACTGTTCTATGCAATTTAATTTGTCCTTTAAGTTTATCTATCTGCTTTTGCGCCCACTTTCACAATGCATAGGCTGTTTTTCCATGACCTAGCATTATTAAATTGCACTTATCAATCATTCTTGCCAGGAATGCCATCGCCAACTACATTAAAGAAGTCAGAGAAGTCTGGTTTCAGCAGTCCCTCGCCTTCGCAGACCTCCTCCCTTGGAACGGCATTCACACAGCATCATCGACCTGTCATTACAGGACCCAGAGGTGAGGCCTCAGCAAAGCGCACCAGTGGACTTGAACTTGAACCATGGTGCCCCTTGCCATCAGGTTGCAGTCTATGAGGGCGTTGCTGTTTCAAGTGCCTATCCAAGACAGAGAGCAGGCAAACATTTGCTCCTCTGATCTGATATTGTATAGATGGTTTCATTGCCTGAGAGCAATCTGGGGAAGGAAAGGTTCTTTGAAGTCAAAGGCAAAGAGACTTCAATATTTTGTGGTGTAAATATGTGTTGTAAGGTTGCTTGCAGAAATATCAGCAAAGAGCCCTCCATTCTATTGCTGCATGACATTAATCCTTCAACAATCCTGCTTTTGCATTGTGTATCATTTTTACATTCAGTTTTAGGATTCATGGTGTCAGAGTGCTTGTCCTCATTCACATCCTCTCTTAACGTTTTTGATGACTTTTAGTAGCCTAATTGATTTTTATCAGTGTTTTTATGGGTAGTTTGAAGTGAATGGTGAATAATTGGCTGGACTTAGATTTTCAGAATGTATTAGAATTTTTTTTAAAAATACTATGTACTTAATTTGTGAAAGGCAGGTTGCAAGAACCACATGTGTGCTTAAAAATAACTGGAAAAGTAACATGTTTTTGGATTCTTATAAGCACCTAAAAGTTGAGGTCAGTACCATATAATTTTAAACATTTTAAATAGTTTAAATATTCATTCTTTCCCACCTATAAGCATATATAAAAAAACTTTCACTCCTAAAAACGTTATCTGAAAAAATTATAAAATAAAATGAATTGTTGTAGTAAAATTATATTTCTTCTTGTAGCAATTTGATTTAAAGGAGATAGTAATTGGTTAAGCATATAAAACATACTAGGAATTCATATTTGAGAAAATGAGAATATTCATATATTTTTCTTATAGTCCATTATGTGATTATTTACTGAAAGGTAAGTCTCATAGAATTCAGTGGGACTTTCTACCAGATAAGCAGGTATAGAATTACAGCCCTAAAATTGTATTGTCCTCTAAATAAATTATCCTAACATAAACTTGAAACCAAGCAACTGAATCAGTGCACAAGATCACACTACAATGAAACTTTACTTAGTGGCCTGCATAACTTTCAGAATAATATTACAAACAAATTATTCAGTTGGAGAGCAGGGATGGATTTTTTTTATTTTATTTTATTTGCTTATCATATAGCCAGTTATTGGAAAGCATGCATGCATTTTAAAAACTGCCTTGATAATTGGTGATATGGCAAGTATTTATAGTATCAAAGCTACATTAACAGTATATTCAGCTGTACACCAGTTGACTGAAGTTTCTTCTGAAACATAAGCACAGCCAAGTCCTATCTTGGTCATTGCTTATCACGTCTCCACCAGAGGATTGCATTGCTGTAGCTGAACTGGTATCTTATGCAGACTAAGTGTGGTAAAGATTGTCCAGCTGAGCTCACTCCCACAATCTTTCACTCTCCAGAAAGCTGTACCAATCTAATGCAATAAAAACAGCAGAGTTTTGAGGAATCTTAAAGGCTAAGAAATTGAACCGAGGTAGCAAGCTGTCTCCAAGGGAGTCTAATACCTGACCCCTGGTGCAAAACATAGGACTGGGTTCTTATAGACATTTTGTCTTTCAGTCAAACAGTGGTTAGTGCTTTCAGACTTGCCCATTCAATAGCATATTCAAGTTAGTCCTTAGTCCTTTTTCTTTCTTTCTGCCATTTGAATTCTTTACATATAGTTGGAACATGAGAGAGGGCCTTCTCAGTGGTTGCCCCTAGGCTCTGGAACTCCCTCCTCAAAGAGGTTAGACTGGCACTCTCTCCATTCTCTTTCTGCAAACAAGTGAAGACTTTTCAGTTTTGAGGCCTGATTGTTTAGGCAGCATGGACCTTGTATGATTTGCTGGATTTTCTGTTTGTTATTTTTTGTTGTGCTGTTATGTCATTTATGGTTTATGTTTTTAATTGGTTTTAATTTTTATGTAGTTTAATCACTTTTTAACTTTTGTATTTTGTGATTTTTAACTGTGTTTTTTAATCTGTTGTAAGACCCTTTGAGTCCTGAATTATTGTAGCAAAAATATGTTTCTCCTTGTAGCAATTTGATTTAAAGGACACACTAATTGGTTAAGCATATTTTATTACTTTCTTAGTTATAAATCCCCTTATTCAGATCTTTTCAATGAAAATCTTGAATGGATAAAAAAATTGCTGTGGTTCTCCAAATAACATTGTCGGGGGGGGGGAGCCCTTTTTAATACAAATGCACTTCTATTGACCAATCTTAAGCCTCTATAGGTTTGATATACAGTAGCTCTATCTATTGCTTTCTGGCCCTGATAGTCTGTTGGTAAAGGCTTCTATTTGCTTGTACTGTACTCAGAAGAATCTTATTCAGCAAGTAAAAGCAAGGTATTGTTCAAGAAAGAGGAGTCAAAACTATATTTTGACCCCCAACAGCAGTTTTAATACAACTTAATGCCTTCATAACCCTGAATTTCTGCTTTAGCTTTCATAAGGTTCCATATCATCCCTGCCAATAAACATACAATTTTTTTCTGTATTCATTTTTAACATGCTTAGTACATATGGGCTGTACAAGTAGTCTGCTCTACATCAGTCTTGAATGATTTCACACTTGATTTTGAGTGACCTAGCCCCAGTCACGATTTAAATCATTCCAGAATTGAATCCCAACATTGATATTCAAGCTATGGGTTGAATTTATGGTGTCAAGCTACCATAGTTTCAGAGAAGCACTGAATAATGCACAGAGATCTTCAAAATTTCCCACAGCAGAGAGAACACAATACAAATCTGGTAGTTTTTGCATGCAGGGATGAAAAATGCAAAGATTTCCATTCCTAATTTACAGCTTTGATGTAACCATCTGAATGAGAATGTAGGTATGACTTATAAAAATAGTCTATGCTAGTTCCTAATGTGATGTTTGGCAATTGTTTTTTCTATAGTTATCTCAGGTTGATGAGACATTGTGTGTGTGTGTGTGCCTTCAAGTTGCCTGTCAACTTAGGGTGACCTGTGAATTTCACAGGGTTTTCTTAGGCAAGGAATACTCAGAGATGGTTTTGCCAGCTCGTTCCTCTGAAATGTAGCTTATAGCATCTGGTATTCATTGGTGGTTTCCCATCCAAGTACTAACCAGGGCTGACCCTGCTTAGCTTCCAATATCAGATGGAATTTGGTGCATTTAGGGTATTCACAGCAGAGCAACTATGAGTAGCACTGTGGCTAATGATGCAACTGCATGCAAGCCAAAAGGACTTTCAGCTATTGACATGCTCAGAGGTGAAAGCGAAGTCCGAAGCTGCACAGCACATATTATAGGAACAGAGAATGTGAGAAGCATCAGTTGGGAAAGCTAGACGTAGTAAAACAAGAAATGGAATGTATAAATATTGCAATACTTGGGGCAAGTGAGCTAAAGTGGACAGAAATAGGACATTTTTTTGTCAGATAACGACAAAGGGAAATTTAAACCAAGAGTGGGGACCAGCAAAGGAACACATTACATGACCAAGTAGAAATAAAAAGACGATGGAAACAATACACTGAAGAACTATATAAAAGAGATGAAAGGGTGACAGAATCATTCAAGGAAGAACCATATGAAGATGTACCTCTAGTTTTAGTAAGTGAAGTTTGAGCTGCACTGAGAGCACTTGGGAGAAACAAATCATTAGGAGCAGATGTCATACCAATAGAGCTGCTTCAGGCTACAGAGACAGAATCAATTCTAGTTCTAATGAAATCTGTCCACAAATATAGAAAACAACATAATGGCCCACAGATTGAAAACACTCAATATACTTTCCAATCCCCAAGAAAGGGGGCCACCAGGGATTGCAGTAACCATGGGACCATTGCATTAATTTCCCATGCAAACAAGGTAATAAAATTCTATAACAAAGCCTTTTACCCTATATGAAGCCAGAAATGTCAGATGCCCAAGCTGAGTCCAGGAAAGGAAGAGGCACTGGGGGATCATATTGCAAACAAACATTGGATAATGGAGAGCACCAAAGAATTTCAAAAGAGAATTGGACTGTGCTTGATAGATTATAGGAAAGTCTTTAATTGTATAGATCATGAAAAACTATGGATCGCTCATAAAGAAATGGTTCTGCCACAACATTTTATTTTCCTGATGTGTGTACTCAGGACAAGAGCCTACCGTTAGGACAGAATATGGAGAAACAGAATGGTTTCCAGTTGTCAAGGTAGTCAGGCAAGGCTGCATTTATCACCCTATCTGAATAACTTGTATGCTGAACATATCATGCAGAAAGCAGGATTAGACTCAGAGGAAGGGTGCATGAAAATTGGAGGAACATAAGCAATTGAATGTATGCAGATGACACCATACTACTAGCAGAAAATAGCAAAGACTTGGAATGAAGAAAGTCAAGACAGAAAGTGCAATGGCAGTTGAAGATTAAGAAAACAAAAATAAAGTCCACAGATTATTTATATAACTTGAAAGTAAACAATGAAGACATTGAAATAATTCAAGATTTTTCATACCTTAGCTCAGTCATTAATCAGACTGCAGTCAAGAAATCAGAAGAAGACTAGGACTTGGAAGGGAAGCTATAAGGAAACTAGACAAGATGTAGTGTGTAAAGGTATATAAGCAAATGCTAAAGTTAGGATTGTCCATGTCATTGTATTTCCCACTTGTATGTATGATTGTGAAAGCTGGACAGCGCAGAAAGCTGAAAACAGAAAGATGATTTGAAACGTTGTACTGAAGAAGATAAACAGGATACTCTCTCTCTCTCTCTCTCTCTGGCTTTTCTTCGCAAACGAAGATTCAGGAAAGACTCGATAAATATATGGATAAATAGGTCTTAGAGCAAATCAAGCCTCAACTCTCCCTAGAAGCCAAGTTGACTAAACTGAGACTTTTGTACTTTGGCCATATCATCAGAAGACATGACTCACTAGAAAAGACAATATTTTTTGTAAGGTAGAAGGCTGTAGGAAAAGAGGATGTCCACATTCCAGAAGGATAGATTCAACAAAGGAAGCAATGGCCCTGAGTCTGAATGACCTGAGCAGGGCTGTCGATTATAGGGTGATTCTGAGGTCTCTCATTCATTGGGTCACCATAAGTCAAATTGACAGCAGTTAACACAACAACAAAGATATTTAGGCTGTCAATGAGACATAATACACATATTTAATGTAAGTATGAAGTGGGTATTTTTCTGCTTGCACAGCTAAAATATATGGTCCATTAATTCATGCAGGCTATGGATAGTTTTGAAGAGCCCAGGGAGAACCTCTTGTGCTTTTAGCTGGTGTGAGCTTTTGTTTTGCTTACACCTTGCCAATAGCTGAATAAGCACTGCTCCCAAGAGTGCTAGAGTCCTTTCAGAACTCATACCTCTTAGGAATTGCATCTCTGTAGTGTTGTAGTAGGAAAAACCTTCCTTTGGTATTGCTTAGTTCACATGATTCACAAAATCATGAAGTTTACTGTGTGATGTGAAGTTGAAGGCTTTCACGGCCGGCATCCATAGATTTTCCTTGGGTTCTTTTCCGGACTATGAGGCCGTGTTCTGGAATAGTTTCTTTCTGATGTTTTGCCTGCATCTGTGGCTGGCATCTTCAAAGAATAGTTGTTGGCCAACAACTATCATGTCAGAATGCACAGAGAAGCTATTGAAATCAGACACCTGGACAACTTCAACAGGAAAGAAAAAACCTTAAAAGTAAACAAAATCTGGCTTCCAGTCCTGAAAAACAATAGAATCAAAACTCAGCACTTACAAAGGAATTCCACCCAGGGACAAGGAGATGTCCAACAGAAAATGGCCCATCAACCAACCATTAGCCAAGCAGACACTAAACGTCCTTGCATTTCTATACCCAGATACTAAACATTCAATTATACAAATTTACATATACTTCCCAATAGGGGTTCACAATATATAAACTCCACACTCTCTCCTACCCAACCATCTCTGAAGATGCCAGCCACAGATGCAGGCGAAACATCAGAAACAAACTATTCCAGAACATGGCCTCACAGCCCAGAAAAAAAAGCAAGGAAAATCTTTACTGTGTGAACTTGGGACACTCACTGTCTTTATATATAACCTACCTCACTGGATTGTTAGGAGGATGAAAATAGAAAAAGAGTGGGGCACACAATATCCTTGGGAAAATAGGAGTGGTTAAGCATGTAATCGAGTCAATGCAGTGGAGCGAGCCTGTGTGAAATAATAATAATAACTAGTAGTGGTAGTAGTAGTAGTGCTACTACTACTTCTTACCTGCTTCTCCGTATGGATCAAGTGGGGAACAACAGATTAAAATGCAGGAACAGATAATGGTTCAAGTGGACTGGAGTTTGGGAGATCCAGGTTCTAATCTCCACTAACCTATTTAACTTACCAGATGCTGCTTTCTCTCTCATCCTGACTAACCTGACAGAATTGTTGTGAAGATAAAGTGGAAAGAATAAGAGCCATGTACACGGCCTTGTAAGAAATTAACTAACAGCAGGCATATGTTCTGTGTCACCTGAGTTGCTCAGCTAACACATGTGAGGGATACCACACCCATCTTTCTCCATCTGTGTCTGCTTCTGATGCTAGCTCTCATCATCCCATCCAGCAGCTGGATGATTCTGGGTTTCATTTGTGCTAGAACTGGCCTGCTCCCTATTTCAGAATCTGTTTGTTAGCCTGAGGTATATGCATAGTATTCAGGAATGTCTGATTGAATGTGTGCAAAGTGTATTTGAACAAGGGTAACTGTATTCTTGGGAAAGGGAAAGTTGGATGAATACTGGAGTAATTGTGGATGCAGAACTGAGATGGAAGGATATTATTCAAAACTATAGCTTCATTTTATAAAGAGTTTTCAAAACAATTTGAATAATCAGTATTGTATACTTTAGCAATCAAATATGCGCTGTTCCCCACTCCGAATGTATTCTACTATCTTCTGATGTAACCTGATGTAGCTTACTTTAGAACCCGTATAAAAACCCTGTAAGGAAAGGCAATATTACATCCATACATCAAGAGGTATTTGTAGGTTACACTTCCCACTGCCTTGTTGCACCTTCCCCAGGGTACTAGAGGCTTTAGCTTTTGCATGTTGTACAATAGTGACATAGGAGATTTTCACACTACACTATTATAGTGTTACTATTCCACTTTATTTGCTATGGCTGCCTCTTGTGGAATCCTGGGATTTGCAGTTTAGGGAGGGGCATTTACAACTCTCAGCCAGAGAGCTCTTAGGCCTCACTAAACTACAAACCCCAGAATTCCACGGGAGGCAGCCAGAGCAGTTAAAGTGGAATGGTAACACTATAACAGTGTAGTGTGAAAATCTCCATAGTCAACTCTTGCCAGGACTAGGTGATGAATGGGGAAGAAATATTGAATTCTGTGGCACATGTAGGTTTGATCAGTACTTCACATATAAGAAACTTGTAGAAACTTAGCTTCTAGAAAACATACTTGGTAGCTTTCAGTAAAGTTGTCTTTCCCTACCTAAAATGTAACAGTGTTTTTATTTGACAAAGAAAAATATTATGGGGTGAAAGTGGAGAAATTTTAACGTCTCCTCTTTAGTTGGAAGGCTGGTTCACTCAGTTGCAATCAGGTTATCTTACAGAATTCTGTGAAGTCCGTTGGACTGGAACTTAGGAACTGCAGAAGCTTGGTAGATTAGCATCAAGGTCTTCAAAGCACACCATCAGCCCATGGGTGACTACTGTTTTCAGAATCATTATATAGTTTGAGCATTGAACTGGAATTCTAGGTTACCAGGGTTCTAATCCCTGCTCAGTCATGGAAGACCAGTGGCTGACCTTGAAAAGTCACACCCTCTCAGCCTCAGAAGAAAGCAATGAAAAACTCCTGTGATAAAACTTGCCAAGAAACCCCAAGGAGAATGTCATCAAAAGTTGAAGATGGCTTGAAGGTCCAGAAGAACAAAAAGCATCTTTAAAAGGATCTATAGAAAGTATTGAATGAATTGCTCTTCATTAGGTGGGCCCAAGTTGGGAAGACCTAAAGTGGACCCCAGGATAATTTTTCTTCTTTTAAAGACTTGTGTGGGTTTTTAACAGTATGGAATAAAGGGATAAAAATGGGAGAGGTGTAAAACAGGATTGGGAGACAGAGAATAGCAAATGTCAGAATAAATATTTCACAGATCTAGTTGGATATATAGAACAGACCTAGCTGGATAATCTACTTTATAGTAAAGGGCTATAAAGAATACAGTCAGCCTTCAACTTTCATGGGGGTTAGAGGCAGAGGACCTGATACACGAAAGTGGAAAAACCACGAATATAAGCCCACTATTTTTTTTAACCTGAGGAAACACTTCCCTAGGCATTTGCAGCTCCTCCAGCACGATTCTATGATCACCTTCCAGTGGAAGCATACCATAGAATCACATGGGAGCACCCAGAAAATGCCTAGAGAGAACATATTTAGTAACCCATGAATAATCAAATCTGTGAATGCTTAACCTGAAAATGTGGAGGGATGGCTGTGCTCACAAATCTTCTCATTCTCAGTGAGAAAGGGTGTCTTGGTACATTGAGACATGCACTGAGAAAGTGGTCCACTGTAACAAGAACTTCCACATTTTGGCAGCTTTTTTTTTTTTTAACAAGAAAGTACCGTATTTTTCCACTGTTGTCTGTACAAAAAATATTGCCCTCCAGAAAGCCTTGGAGTCAGAAAAAAAAAACATTAAAAATTCACCAGACTTTCATAATCTCATTCAGGAGGCAGGAAACATTTGAAATTAATTCTTTCATGCAAGAGTGAAATATTCCTAAGCTACCAGGGGTACTTTTCAAACACAGGGAACTGCCAAGATGAAACATCCCGGTAGGTCCCTCCCACCCCCTCTGTCACTGTCCCCTGTCCTAGTCCACCCATGCAGTGGTTCCAACTCATAATTTTAAGCAAGAGTGAACAAAATACCATTATTTTAGGGGATCTGGTGGGATTCTATCATGTACTAGCTTCTTTGGACTCATCAACCAGCAGCTTCAGAGTTGAACATAGTCTAAAGAGCAAACTATACAAAATTGTTCTTTCAAATGAAGTTCATAGGAAAAGCAGTAAAATAAAAAGTACTGACAATCAGCCAAATGTGTTAGGCAATTTTCCCATTGGTCACCCATCATCCACATCCCCTGTTCTCACCCAGCGTGGGCTCCACCCATTGTTTTCCATAGTCCCTGCAGGTGCAACGCCAGCCAGCCCATTTCCAGCCTACCTTATCTCATCTCAGTACACCAACTTGTTACATCATTAAAGAATGCAAAACATTAAATCGTCAAGCATGAAAGCACACAATAACTTGATACAGACAGAACTCTTGGCAGGGAAGTTGCTTTTAGGGACGATCCTGACAGAATCCTAGGCCCACCATAACATAATGGAAGAAGGTCACTAACATAGGAGTGTGGGCCCAAAGCCTGAGGCTAGCCTGATGGCTCTCATTGCATATATTTAACTGTGCATCAGGTGTTAAAACATACCAGAATGAGTTATGATAAAAACTGCTGGAACAAGACATTCTTTAATAGTAGGGTTTCGTTAGCTAATTCCCCATTGAAACTAGTGCTTGGAGGTGTTACTCAGTAATGGTTACAAGTAATTGAAGTGTTGTTGTTTTTTAAAAAAAAATAATCAAAACCTACTAAACATAACTAAAAGGTAAACCACACACACACCAGTCTCCCCAAGAGAAATGCATTTGCAATAATGAATGAGCATAACTTGTTATGAAAAAATGATGTACCCCTTCAATCGTTCTCATCAGAACAAGGGCAAAGCATAGCCCTGGAACCACAGTGGCTTTCAAATCTGTTTTTGTGGCTTTCAACCCCTTCCCACACTCCCTGGGTCTCCCTTTTCCTGGTGAAAAAGGGATTAATTGCCTGTCCTGGAAACCTCCAAGAGCAGCAAGCAGTTCACCTTTGAAATAGGGAAGGGGGTAACCCACTGTAACATCAAAAAAGGAGACCATTTTCAAAACCAAAGTAGATTTCCAGTCATTATATTTTGAGGAGGAATTTTGGCAGTCTGTGTAGCTCCTGGAAGGTCTTGGGAGCAGCAAATCACCTCTTAGACCCACCACAGTTGTCCATCCTGCATGAGAACATTAAAAAGTAAAAGTGCTGCCCTCTTGATACTCCGAAAAAGGGAAGAAAAGATGAGTAACTTCATTACTTTGAATCCATGACTTCTGAGCTCTGACTGAAATTTATAGTATTCCCACTCGTGCATCCTACCCTGTAACAAGAATGTTACAATTAGTTAAAACTAGAACTAATCAAAAGTCAGGAACCATGTAATTAAAACTCTACCTTTATTGGATTTTAAAGAGTTACCCTGTGACATAGGAAATATTTAAAGGAATAGCTTATTTAGCTAATTTGTATGTGAGCGAAAAGCTTAGAAGACTACTAGCCTAAATTAACTATAAGACCACCCACTGAGATTGCCTCGTAAAGGATCCTGATTGCTGAGCTTCGCTCTGCGCAACTGTTCAATAACTCTAGATAAATGCATAACTAAAAGCTCTATTACACTAATAATTTGCACAAAGATAGATGTGTGGGACACCATGCTGGGTTAATTTGTCATCCCTGCTGCAAACTTCTAGAGAAGGGGCTTTTTAGTGAGGCATTGTGGTAAAATGTCGCTCCACTGAGGACATGTTAGAGCAACAAGATGACTTGGGTGCTTAATCTCTTAAGGAGGCAAAAAAAGAATGCCCTGGGGGGAAAGTGCCAGATAGAAGAATGGGGGTGATTAATAAAGTGAACCTAGATTTAAAGTTACCCTAACAAAAGAGGCTTGATTCAGCCTATACGGAAGTAAGTGTGTGTGTGTATGTGTGTGTGTGTGTGTAAATACAGGACAGGAAGAGTGGGAGAGACATTTTGAACATGCTAATAGGATTTCATGCATATCTAAAATAATAACATAAAAATTGAATACAATTAGACCATGATATATAGCCTGTTCTTTTGCTGATTACATATTCAGTTTCATTGCTTTTCTTTGATGTGTCCATGGAGTTAAACTATATGCTTTGAACAGGGTATTGAACTGTAGTGTTTTAATGTTAAATTTCCTTTTATGCTAAATTTTCTATCCTCTTCAGGCAATCACACACCAAAGTACATTATTATGAGTACTTTAAGTTCAGAAAAGCATCCATGTTTTTACACTACATTAAGTCCATGTTTAAGCATCAGAACTCAGGATTTCCAACCTGTCATAATGGCAGAACCACCAATCACATTAAAGTTGAGTGAATTTCTGTACTATACAACTATAGTTTTAACAATGTTTATGTAGTATCAGCTTACCATCTACAAAATGAAAGTGAGGAAAGACGCTGATATTTGAAATAGGAATGCAGAGTCCTAATAACTTAGTGCAATTTAACACTCCTGGTCAGTGTCTCTTAATCTTTTCTTTACTAGGAACTCCCTTTAAATATATTTTATTGTCACAGACCCCCAGGACTTAACTCAAGATTTAAAACCCTAACATAATAATAATACCTGATAATAATAATACAGTTACACCATCCATTAAACCTTCCCTCAGAGGCACTGGAGGGGCAGGGAAGACTTTTCTCCTGCTTCTTCCTGCAAGTTTGTGGCTGGAGCAGATTGCATGGCAACATGCAGACCAAGCCAGCCAGCCAG
Organism: Gambelia wislizenii; assembly: GCA_030847615.1. Lineage (NCBI taxonomy): Eukaryota > Metazoa > Chordata > Lepidosauria > Squamata > Crotaphytidae > Gambelia > Gambelia wislizenii. Next base: position 106,301,034 of record JAUMIR010000004.1, read on the forward strand.
CCTTTACCTTGGCTCCTGCCATGTGAACTGAGCAGCCTTCAAGCTTTCGCAGACCCCCTATGAGGACATTGTGGCCCCTGGGGATTAGCGGACCACAGGTTAAGAACCACTGCTCTAGGTTCAATGAACATCACATTTTCTGTGTTAATGCAAAATTTTATCAGAATCAAAACTCTTTTGTACAGAATAAAAGGGGGAAAAAGGTTTATATTTCCATTTAAGATACATAATCACTGGTTAAATGTGGGAGTAATCTTATTCTTGGTCAATTTTTTTGTTGAAGCCAAATAGGAGTTTTGTTGAACTCCTATTAGGAATATAACACATTATGGAGTATCAGAAAAATGAAATTCTGAATGTTTATTTAATGAATCTACCACTCTTAAGATGTAGTAATAATTGGAAGGAAATACTTTTTCCATGAAGCAAATTAAGTAATTTCAACATAGGAAGGCCTTAACCTATTGTGGCGGTTTTAAAGATGCTAATTGTAGCTCAGGGCCTAAATTTTATTTATTTATTTATTTATTTATTTAATATCCCACCCTTCTTCTAGCATGGAACCCAAGGTGGCATACACACCATAAAAAACACAATTAAAACACAATTATAAAACTCTTAATACAAAAGTTTAAATACAATTAAACTATGATTTAATAATAATAATAATAATAATAATAATAATAATAATTTATTTATATCCCGCCCCTCTGTGAACAATCGGGGCGGCTTACAACAATAAAATAGTACACAGTATTTAAAACACAAGTTAAATAGCATTAAAAACATTTAAACAGATTAAATAGAAACTCTCCATACCCTCTCTGCATTAAAACTCTATCTGCCATCACCAAATGCCTCCTTAAATAAAAACATTTTCACCTGCTGGCAGAAAGAAAGCAGGGAGCAACTGGATCTCCCATGGAAGGGAGTTCCACAGCCACAGAGAAGGTTCTCTCCCAAGTCCTCACCAACCAACTGCACCTGTGAAGGTGATGGGCCTGAGAGATATCCTTCCCCTGCAGATCTTAAAGCATGGGTTGGTTTATATGAGGAGATACAGTCTTTCAAATACAGGTTAAGTCTCCCTTATCTGACATGCTTGGGACCAGAGGTATTTTGGATTCTGGAATATTTTGGATTTTGAAATACTTGATATACATAATGAGATAGAAATCTTGGAGACAGGACCCAAGTCTAAACACAAAATTCATTTATGTTTCATATAACCTTATATACGTAGCCTGAAGGTAATTTTATACACAATATGTTTAATAATTTTGTGCATGAAACAAAATTTGTGTTCAAAGTTTGAACCACCAGAAAGCAAAAGTATCACTATCTCAACCACTCATGTGTACAAATTTGGATTTTGGAATATTTTGGAATTTGGAATTCTGGATAAGGGGGAATCAACCTTTAGGCTAGACTCAAGCTGTATAGGGCTTTAAAGGTCAAAACCAACACTTTGGTTTCTGCTTGGAAGTGGACCTGTAGCCAGTGGAGTTGTTTCAACAGGAGAGTCACATGATCCTTGTACCAAGCCCCCATCAGCAACCTGGTCACAGCATTTAGGACCCACTGAGGGTTCCAAATGGTTTCCAAGCCCCCCCCCCCATAGAGCATGTTACAGTAGGCCAAACGGGATGTAATCAAAGCGTTTGTCACCCTAAAGGCATCAGAAGCTAAGCAGGGTCAGCCCTGTTGAATGGAAGACTGAAAACAAATATCAGGTGCTGCAGTCTATATTTCAGAGGAAGGAACTGGCAAAACCACCTCTGAGTATTCCTTGCCTTAAAAACCCTATGAAATCCATGGGGTTGCCATAAATTGACAAACGACTTGGAGGCACATATACTCACAGTTTTGGCTCAAAAGGTTGCTAAGAGTCCACTGAGCTCACCTAAATATCGGAATCTGTTGCAGCCTCTTTTCATTTTAAGATGATAATAGTTTCCCTCTTGAAAGACTTTACTACATTTTTATTCCACCCTTCCTGCAAAAGCTGTGGGTAGTGTCTGGTGGTGTCATTCCACGAATGCACTAATGCAAATAAGAGTATACTCTTTGACCCATATTTCCAGACTATGTGCAAGGGGGGAATCCAGCACAGTCCTCCATTGCACAACTGGTTCTACAACCAGGCTGTACAAAAGAACTTTTTTAGGACACTCTTTTCATCTGCTAACATTACAAATCTGTTAAAAAAAAAATTAAGCTGTTCATTCAGAGTTCTGTTCTCTACCTCTTGAATTACATTACATATAGGAGTTCAAGTTCCCTTTAAACAACTTGGAATATTGCCTGCTTTCCTTATTTAAAAGTCACTCTTCTTATTTCTGATCAACACAGCTGTTGCATAGCATTTGAAAGCATTTCACATCAGCCAGCATGGTGGCTTATTCAATTAATATGGTCACTTTTTTGGAAAAAAAAAAGTATTTTTGGGGTAGAAAGGATGGGATATATCTTGCATAATTTGAACTGGCATTTGCATTGCTTTAATGTTATGAGTAAAATTGCAAATCACAGTGAGCTAAAACATCTCCAAAAGATTGAAAGGAAAGCATCTGAGGGAATGAACTACAACAGTGTTTCCACTTAAATGCCTTTTAACAGATACCTTCTCAATTGTAATAAGGATGATAAGGTATTTTAAAAAATAGAGAGCTGATGGGTTCTTTGTGACTAAACTGTTACTATTTATAGGGGGACAAGTGAATGTTTTATGAAGTTGTTAGGAAACTTAGATCTAAGATCCTGTTCACTGGTTGTATACGATAAAATTACTCAAGTACTGCAACCCTACAATACTGTATCATGCCATTGTGCAACTGATTATGCAATAGTGCACAGTTGGGCCCTTGCATCCATGGGGGTCCGGTTCCCAGACTTACGGTGGATACTGGAAATAAAGGACTTCTGGAAAAAACATACCATAAAGTTGCATTGGAGGACCTAGAAGATACCGAGAGAGGATGCCTCTCTAGGCATTTTCCAGCACAGCTCTACGTTCCTATTTTCTGTCCTGAGGATAATTGTAACCACAGATACTGATTCCGCAGATAGAGGGGTTCAACTGCAGTTGATCAAACCCTCCACTGCTAAGGATCACACTTATACCACCTCTTAGATAGTGTAACCTCATAAGCAGTGCTTGTGCGATAGTTTAAGTCAACGTCACAGGGCTTGTGCAACCTTGAAGTGGATTTTTCCTTGCTTGACCATCCAAGAAAATTCATCAATAATAATAATAATAATAATAATAACAATAACAACAATAACAACAACAACTTTATTTTTGTACCCCACCTTTTGCCTATTAGGCAATCAAGGCGGCTCACAATTGGATATAAAACAAACAAATCCATGACAACAGTAATAGCTTAAAACAGTTTCCCCCCCCCTTAAAATTACATATAATAATACATATGTTTAAAAATAATTGGTGAATTCACCAATAATATAAAATACTACCTTAAAACTTTAAACTATAACATAAAAACATAAGCATAAGATATAAAAACATAAAACATAAAAACATAAAAGACGGAGAAGCACCCATTAAAATGGTCTATTCTATTCAAGGAAGGCCTGCCGGAAGAGATCCGTTTTGATGGCTTTTTTGAAATTCTCCAAGCTGGTTGCTTGACTTGCCTAACAGCTGTTGCACCAGTGCAAAGCCACAACAGGTTTCTAGTCTGAGATATATTTCTCTGTACAATTGTATCTTTCACCTATGAAACCAAAAGAACAAGGAGTTGCAAGAATAGTTCTTATGTCACCTTGAGTGCCAGGATTGTTCTTGCCCATTGGCCTATCCCGTCAAGCTATGTTTCCAAAGTTTCAGAACAAAGATGGTTCCTTGAGAGTCTGTGGTTTGGCTCTTGCAATGTGAAAGTTGATACAATGCATAATAATTGCAAATATGTATGGAAGTCTTGTGAGTATGGCCAATGCTTCGTTCAGATATCACCTCTGCCATGAATTCATCAGATAACCTAAGAGCTGAATTATCCAGAAGGGCAGCAATTCTGTATGTTTAAACCTATATCTAGCCCGTCTTTTAGAAAGAAGGCAGTACAATATTCACTGGGGAAGAATCCGTTGCCCATGGGTGCTAAATTGTCTTGCCATCTCTGGCTTACCTCACCATTATCTTCCCTCCCCTTGGTGCCATTCTCCTCAATTAAACTCTGGCTCATGTGATGGGGACAAGATATTAAGGAGCAGGGCTATTAAGATCAATGTTATTGTTAAAACTGGACACATATACATTTCCCTGTTCTGTAGCTAACCCAAAAGCAATGTTACACTACTGATCAACGACCAATGCAATGGAACTTTCTTCCCTTCCCCTTTAGCTGTCCACAATACCAGAAAACCAGCTCTGGAAAGTTTCTCTGCCATCTAGGGTCCCATCTACACGATTTAAATAATACGTACGGCGTGCGGAAGTTCGCTCTTCGGTACAAATGGCCGTTCGGATGCACACGAATGCAAAAGAGGGGGGCGGTTTTCCACCCTGAAATACGCACACGTGGCATTCGGGAGGGAAAGCGGATCGCGAAGAGAAATCCGTATGCCGTTCGGATGGCTGACAGGTCTGTACGGTCCGTTCGCACACATACGAACAGGCAGGGTAATCTGATTGGCTGGCTGAGTAGAGGGGGCGGGGCTAGCACAGAGGGGAATTGGGAGCGGCCGCCATGTTGGTTTCCCGGCTAGCGAGCGTCCGGTAAGTCCGTGAATTTATGTTTATTTATTTTTATTTTATATTGTAAATACGGAAAACCGACTGTCCGCAAACCAGGAACCTTTAAAAAAAAAGTGGCGGGAGATTTAAAACTGCTGCTTGGCTTGCTCGCTGCAGCCAGCTTTGGGAAGAGGGAGTCATACGGAGCTTAGGGGGCTTAAAAATCATATAGCCAATTCGTATGCATACGAACGACAGGCTGTTCGTATTTTTTGCCCCCCATACGGATTTTTTGATGATCGTCTGACCGCACCCTAGGACTCCCACTGGGGACTGGTTCTGGAGGTGCATAGAGTGCTGTGAATCTATCATCCATGTCATGGTTCTGCTAATGGAAGGAAGTCCTATAGCATAACCACACCTTTAGATTCTATCTTTTGTGGATGAGGGAAATCCAGGTTTAAAGAGACAGGTTTGCCACTGTCACATCTAATTATGATTATGTAAAACTGTTGATTCTACTTTTAAACTCGGTCTGCAGTGTGGAGCTTATAGGTAACAAAATTGACCTACTTTGCAGAGTTGTTGTAATGCTTACATGGATCTTTCTCTCTCTCTCTATCTATCTGGCTTCTCTTCGCAAACGAAGATTCAGGAAGGACTCATCCCGCGCTTTCTGCAAGCGCGCTGATGACTAAAAAGGCCAATCCGAGATAGACAAGTCCAGTTGCAGAAAGCACAGCAGAAGGTTTCCTTGGGTGATGTTTCCGGGTTGCGATTTTTTCTGCGTTGTCGTTTCTCTTCAAGACTTGTTTGGCGTGAGTTCTCAAATAAGGCTGAAGCATTGTGGATAGTGCGTCTCCATGCCTCCCGATGTGAGGTGGACCAGGTGGACCAGGGTGGACCATTGTTGGTGATCAATTTGGCCAAGCCTGAGGTGTTGTTTCAGGGAGTCCTTGTATCGCTTTTTTGGAGCGCCACTCTTACGCTGACCTGTGGCGAGTTCACCGTAGAGTACTCTTTTTGAGAGACGATGGTCCTCCATCCTAGAAACATGCCCTGCCCAACGCAGCTGTGTTCTCAATATCATGGCCTCAATGCTGGTGATCCCTGCTTGCTCAAAGACAGCAACATTTGTCACACCTCTCCATTGATGCCCCCTTGTCGTGGGAGAGAGGCTTGCGTACCCTAATGATGTTTTGAGCTATGCTGGCGGTGGCACAATAGCCACCGGTAGAGTCTCCCATGCCAGACAGGTCAAAACCGAAAGGTCTGACAAAGTGCGTCAAAGGGCAGGATGGGCTCTCTAGCCTTATGGCAACCATCCTAGGAGAAGGAAAACTCCAATCCCAAACCCGGGCAGATGGTGCTCGTCCAACCCTGTAAGGTCAACCATCTAAGAGAAGGAAACTCTAATCAAACCTACAGCCCAAGGACCTCACTGCTACCGTCCATGCTTGCAAGGCCAGCAGATGAATCTTTGGGTTAAAGGGTGAGGCCAGTTCTGTGCACGCTGCGCTCCACCAGACAAATCCATTGCACAGGCTCGAAGGACAAATCCAATTCAAAAAAAAAAAAAAAAAGCCCTGTAGCGATAGGCAAGGGACAAAACGGCAGGTGTAAAGATGCACTGGAAGCCGCAGACCCAACCCTGCATGCAGGTGGTTCAGGACTTTAGTCGCTCGAGGCTGACCCGGGAAATGACAGTCTTGTTCGGCAGCATCCTGAACAACCAAGCAGCCTTTTTTAAGGAGAGCACTGCTTGCTCCATATGGAGAGGGGCCTAGAAAAGGTGGCCTAACGAAAGCTCATCCCCAACTACCTGGTTGGCTAGCTGCGGCCAATAGGAATCTTCTGATGCGGTCAAACCAAGGCAAAGAAACAAAGGCACACACCGGCCTCCAAAGGTGTAAATAAACTGACACTTGCATGCTGGAACATCAGAACCATGTGAGACTCTGAAGATAGTGGACGGCCTGAGCGTCGTTCTGCTCTAATAGCCCATGAAGAGTATCACGACTTAATATTGACATCGCTGCTCTTAGTGAAGTTCATCTCCATGAGGAAGGCAGCCTTAAAGAACACGGTGCTGGCTACACACTTTACTGGTCTGGCAAACCCAAAACCGAAAAACATCTTTCAGGAGTAGGCTTCATGTTTAAAAACTCCATTGCCTCCAAACTCGAAACCTTGCCAACAAGACACTCTGATCGCATTATTTCCTTATGCCTCCCACAGGTTGTTCTCTTTAGTATATATGGCCCCAACTATGCAAGCTGACCCTGTAGAGAAAGAAAAATTCTACACAGACCTACGCCACCTCATACAAAAGTCCCTGTAGAAGATAAAATTATTATCCTTGGTGACTTCCATGCCAGAGTAGGAAAGAACTCTGAAGCCTGGAAAGGTGTCTTAGGCAAGCATGGTGTTGGAAATTGCAATGATAACGGATGCCTCTTGCTAGAGTTCTGTGCAGAACAACAGCTGACTATTACAAACACTATCTTTCAGCAGAAAGACAGCTTGAAGACAACCTTACATGGATAATGTGTATAAAATATCATAGGGCTTCAAAACTTTCTTGCCCAATAGTGACAGGACAGTAAAACAGGGACCTTATTTGTTTTTGGATAGTTGAAATACATACGCCATCACCTGTCACCATCACAATCCACACACATTGCTAAACATTTGCTAGGAACTGTTACTAGAACACAAAGGCTGACCTGCTAGATGCTCCTATAGCTTTCTTTCTCTCTATTTAAATAAACAGTGATGTTATCAAAGAGTGCAGAAGTTGTAAAAATTGCCAGATTTTGAAACCTTTCATATTTGGACAGGATAAAATGTGATTTGGTTTGTAAATTTCTTTAGGTAAAGAGAATGGGAAAGCAGCATCTGCTCTGATACACAGTTATAAGAAGGGTTTGGCAGACAAGCAGTGATATATGGAAAAGTTGAGAAATGGGGAGCTGCAGCGTGGTGCCCAGGCATGGAGAGGAAAGGTATATGGAAAAGCTGAGAAATGGGGAGCTACAGCATGGTGCCCAGGCATGGAGAGGAAAGGGTACGTGTGCACTATTGGGTGCAAAGATGATTCCAGTCAAGGCAGGGTTGGCTGGTGAATCTCCTACCAGAGGGGCAGCAAATCCACACTATATTTGTCTACTGAAGTAAGTACAGCAGTAAGATCCCAAGTAGATTTGCCACTCCTATGGTGGCAGATCTACCAGCTACTCCAGGACAAAATGTACAAGGGTGTAGTATCAGGTATAGAAAATATTACTATAATTTCTACTGCCACTTCCCTTTTTCTCATGAAAATATATTTTGGTTTTTAAAATGGCCACAGCTCTGGATCTGCAAATTCAACCAACCATGGATTGTCATGTCCCATATTATAAAATAGAGGGAATGTGAATGCAGACACATAGAATAATATAGGACATGATCATCCATGTTTTTTGTTTGTTTGTTTGTTTGTTTGTTTTTTTTGGTTTTTTTTGTATCAGTGCAGAGTCCTGGAACCAAACTCCCACAGACCTAAAGGGCTCACTGTAAATTCCCTGTCTATCTGCTGTGTGGGGAATTTGGCCTCCCGATCCATTGAGCTTAATGACCTGATTTTATGTGATGCAATAATATGTAGCTATTGAGGTCAACTATGCTCACATTCCTGTACTACACAAGTGTAACACTCTACATGTACAATTCTGCACCTCCCATACACACACATCTGTCAACCTCAATCTGTGGAGAGAACTGCTGTGCCCACTGAGTGGCAGGGAAGCAGGGAAGTGACTTGTGACCAAGCAGCTGTGAGGGGAAGAAAAATGAGCTCATTCTCCATCTCTAGTTGCAGCCAAGATGAGCCACTTCTTGGTCAAAAAGGCCAAGTAATGGCTAAAACATTACCCCCTGCAGTTTGATAGCTACCTTGGGGGAGGAGGTTTTGGATGGAGCGTGGGTCTAGAGCTACAGTATTCAGAATTACTGGCTGTGATGTCCATGTTCTTTAAGATGAGCTATTTATTTATTAATGGGAAAATATTCATTGTCCAACTGGCATGGAATGAAAGGCAAGTAAAGGGACCTTTGCATTTGTTTCGTTAAGCTTCCTCTTTAGGGTCAGTGAGACACAAATGCATCCTCTTCTTTTGATATTGGCTTATAATCTTTATTCAACTTTGCTGTGTACTGCCAAGTTGTATATTGCCAAATTGTCTATATGTTCTGTTTCTCCAGTATATTAAGCATACTTCAAGATTAATGCAATATATTTCCCTGTACACAGAGTGACTTCCATAACTTTCATCAAAGCAGTTCTTTGTGGTTTACAAGTGCAGAGTATGGGCATAGATAGTCATAAAAGTTTAATAGGGCTGGCCAAGAGAGGATGACTATATACTTAGGTCAGAAATAAATCGTAATATGAGAGGAGCTATTTTGTACAAATCCAATACTCTTATGTGATACAGTGCGCTAAAATGAAAGAAAATCAGCAAAGTATAGGCACTTTCTAGACATGATCGGCTTATAGTATGACAGTGGTGAATTTGTTGTATGGAATTCAGACAATTTTGCCAAAGGATTGCTTTAATTGTGAATATATTATATTTAACCAGAATCTAGAGAGTAATATTATTTTTTTCAGGGAAAATGTTTCCTTTTCCCAACCAGTAGAGCTACTGAAATTTGGAATGTTATCTTAGATATAGTTGTGTTCATTGTTTTGGTACTCTGGGGGCGGGGATTCAGTAGTGCTCAAGAAAGGATAGAGGTAACAGAGTATACAACTACTGTATATTCCCCATGACCATGACCCCCATTTTTAAGTTAAAATATAGAGTTTGCCCCCTCTCCAGCCAGCCAGCTCAGTGGCTGTAGATGATGGAATAGTGAAATTAAAGGAATGAGAACAGCTTAAAAAGCATGGGATACTTTGAAAAATCTCTGTGGTGTTCAATCTTTGGAAAGTAAGGTTGCATTAATAATTAAGTTGGTTAATATGAAGCTGGTTAATATGAAGCTATCAAATCCCAAATTTTTGAATGAGCACATTAATGATTTTAGAGCTGCTTGCAAACTCCTGGAGAGGAAACCCCCCAAAGCTATGCAAATGGGAATCTTCCTGGCAAGTTTACCAAACTACAATCCCATAATAAATACCTTGCAATTAAAGAATGATTTAACTCTGCCAGAAGCTTTTATTCAGATAAGAGAATTTCACCATAGACAAAACTTGATGCAAAATGATAAGTTTGAATCCAGAAATTCTAATTTTATGCTAACATCATTTTAATGGACTGTTTTTCTTCTCTCTTGAGCTAAATGGAGGGCAATTTAACACTTCAAAGACAAGACAGTCATTTTCACAGCAGGAGGAAAGATCTGCTGGGCCTATACAACGATCCCCAACTTTTGAGGAGATTTTCAAGTGTTAAAAAGCAGTCTTATACGCCAGAATATACTGTACTCTGTAAAACTGACAAAAGTGAATTCAAAATTTTAGCTGTACCTCAGTGCTACACTACACCATGGTACCACTGAAAATAAGTGTCTGTGACTTTTTGATACATTTTCTTCTATCATATTATATCTACAGATGCCACCCAATTTCTATGTGTTTTTCATTTCTATTTTTACCTGGGTGTTTTGGAATTGTTCAGTTTGAACAAAAACAGAATGCTCACAGGCTTTAGGTTGACCTTTAAAGGTACATGCCCAAGGTGCTGAAATCTTTTGGGGAAAGAATTACATAGCGTTTTTTTTTTAATTCAGTCTAAAACCTGGAGTGGATTCACCTTTCCTCTGACATCAGAACCATCCGCTGCCAGATAAGCTACTATCTCTTAGTCTTAAACCCTGCTTGCACCAAATGTGAAAAAAATAACTCTATTACTTATAAAATTGTTGTCCACATGGTGGCTTCCTCACACTGCCATTATAATGGCTAGCATGATATATCATTCTTCTGTTACCCAAATTGTGTGGGATCTGTGGGACCCACTTGTGGCCTTTGAATTATGGTATTATATTGAGGAATTTAATTAGCTCAAAGGTGCAGCCAATTTAATTGGCTGCAAGAGGTCAGGTAACTTATGGTACTGTTGCATCTATGTATACCAGTACTCATTGAAGAGACTCCAAGCCAAAATAAAATATTTTTTTATTGAAAAATAATCACAGAAACATCACACATGCACTTATGTTCACAAGCAATCACACAAGCCACCATGTCCCCGTTGCTATGGGCATAGAAGAAGAAAAAGAAGAAGAAGAAACTCAATGGGAATCTAGAGAGGGTTGGAAGCTTGTCCCTTAGAAAAAAGTAGGATTTCCACCACCACCCAATCAGCATAGGATAGGATTCCCCTTTAGATGTTTTATGTAACTTCTGCTGAGAGGCTTCATAACATCCCCCTCCACCTTTTAAAGGTACTTTAAGTATGTTTTTCTATTTAAGTGTGTTTTTCTATTTTAATTATTGTATGATTTTAATTTTTTTTAGTTTAATATTATTTTAAGGGGTGGGTGGGTTAGGGTATTGATGTGATTATGGAGTTTTTATACTGTAAGCCACCCCAATTGTGTTGCAGAGGGGCGGGATAGAAATACATTTTATTAATTATTATTATTATTATTATTATTATTATTATTACTTGTTCTTGCAGCATTAGTTGTGTGCATGCTCAGTGGTGGTTTGTTGTGTGTGTATAAGTATAATGTGTGTATACACACACACACACACAAACACACACACAGTTGTCCCTTCACATTCGCTGGGGTTTGGTTCCAGGACCCCCGTGAATACCCAAATCCGTGAGTACTCAAGTCCCATTATATGCAATGGCATAGCAAAATGGTGTCCCTTATATAAGATGGCAAATCAAGGTTTGCTTTTTGGATTACTATTTTTTAAATAATATTTTCAAGCCATGAATACTTAAATCTGTGAATGCCAAATCCATGAATATGGAGGGACAACTGTGTATATGGATGGCCATCTGTCGGGGATGCTTTGATCGTGATTTCCTGCATGGCAGGGGGTTGGACTGGATGACCCTCGTGGTCTCTTCCAACTCTGCAATTCTATGATTCTATGATTAAGACTAACAAAGAATTAGGAGGAAGTATTTAGATAGAGGAATAGATTTGGGAAACGGGCTATAATTATTTGTCCAGAGAACAGAGATTCGTGCAGTGAAGAAAGACTCAGACTTGGATCTGAGGGTCACACAGCAGTCAGGCAGAATGATGGTGTGTGGGAAACTGCACACATGGCTATGATTTGAGGGTAATATTTATACCCAATATTGTACCCTTAAGGGGTGTTTTGTGAGTAAAACAATGCTTGGGTGAGTTTCCCACAGTTAGACAAAGAAACTCCAGCTTCGTTGATTGCTGCTAATGGTTGGCACGTAAGGTTGACGAGTTTATGGCCTCCTCTGTATTGTGGATGGGAAAAGGTGTGAGGGAAAGACATTTACTGGGATAAGTGGGGGTAACATGTTCTGGTCTCTGTTTGTTTGGAGCATGACTCACTGCCAGGTGAGTTGGGGGAGATTAGCACATTCCTCTCTAATGACTGTCTGGGACAGGGGTTGCTGAATCCCATCCTGGACATGTTTGACTCTGGGGAATTTCCAAGACACCTTCATAGGCCCTAGTGACCTCCACTTGCCCCTGTGTTTGGGTTGCCTTGGTCTACTCGAATCCACATGACGTGTGTAATAAGCCGAATTATGAATTATCAGAGGGAAGAATGTAAGGCCAGGTAACACTTCCATATCTTGCTGTGCATTTCTATCTATCCTCCATACTGGAAGAAAATTCAACATCGTACATTATGCTATGGGTTGTGTTAGCAGCATAGATCTCTTTCACACTTTGATGCCACTTTAACTGCCATGGATCCATCCTATAGAATTCAGGGATTTGTAGTCTCATGATGTATCTAGAATTTTCTGCTGGAAAGCTCTAGTGTCACTCCCAAACTACAGTTTCCAGGATTTTGCTTAAAAATATGAAGCGTGAAAAAGACCATACTGATGTTTTCATGAAAGGGCTGTTTCTGCTTCATTCACACAATACATTAACTTGTGGGGTGGTATTTGGATAATATATGTAAAGCAAATCATCCACTTAGGAAAACTGTACTGTGACTACTAATTTTTATTATTATCTGGGTGACTGAAGTACTGAAGTTTGCTCTCATGGATAGATGACATCACTGAAGCACATCAAAGTACTTCGCTATCTCATTCATTGCCTTGAGATACAGTATTTAAAGGCAAGAGCACTAACAGCAATAACACCAGTTTTTGCAGATTTTCCTATTGCAGATTTCATATGTGACTCCTTGGCATGTGATGTCACTACCTTATACTTCTTGAAGAAGGATTCCTAAAAATTTGTCTGGGGACATTTTGGAAGTTCACTTCTCATGTATAAAAGATAGAATGTGGATGCTGATTTACATGAAAGCAAATTACTTAAAAAATAATATTCCTCCACTGTGCAGAAAAAGTGACATAAACAAAGCCTGAAAGAGCACCATCATTATGTTATTGCCCATTTATAGCTCAAAATAAAATGGGTCCCCATGTGCAAACCAGAATTATACAGAATGTCAATTAAATCAACTGTAATCTCCCAAATACATTTTTTATTGCTGGTTTCATTAGAAAGGCTCTTAAGGTAATGAATATTCGTCACTTTTACCAAGAACTGCTGGCTCCTTTATAAATGATGACCACTAAAAATGCAGAAAAGACATTTTAAAATCTGGCTGCGTTTAAGCTCTGCCTTTATACTTGTAGTGCTATAGAATTTAATACGACCTGATGTACTCTGAAGATCAGAACAGTGAACATGAGCACCATCTTTTAAGTTATACGAGGACTTTCTTAATGGAGATGTATTAAAATAATTAGAAGTACAATGAATTTTAAATATGTTTATCCAAATCCAACAATCTATTCCTTATAATGTCTTTTGTTTTCTTTCCTATAGCAAGTCCACATGCAACACCATCGACTCTTCATTTTCCAACATCACCCATTATTCAGCAGCCTGGGCCATACTTCTCACACCCAGCAATCCGCTATCATCCTCAGGAGACTCTGAAAGAGTTTGTCCAACTTGTCTGCCCCGACGCTGGTCAGCAGGCTGGACAGGTGGGGTTCCTAAATGTAAGGAAGCCATTTATCTCTTTTTTTCCTCAGATGATTTGTTACTATGTCAAATAATCATATCAACAGAGTTTGGAGTGAGTTTTAAAGACATATCTATGAAAAGTTGCTTACTACAGTAAGGAAAAAAATGACTGTGGGACATGAACAAGCCGAAGTTTAAAAGATTTAAGTCCTATTGATTGTGACTGGAGTTAAATTTATGAGATCTGCATATGCTTAATTTTGGCTAGCTTGTGCCCATCATGCATTCTTTTTACTTGCTAAAATATAGTTAATTTTCAGCCAGATGTAAAAGCAGGTGCATTGCCTTGTCAGTGATAAGCTGAACAGTAGTTTCCTAAGCACAATTTTGCTTCATAATGTTGTGAGTCAGCTCAGGACATTGTGCCAGTAACAGCCATCAGATGTAATGCTGTCCCAAAGTATTTCACCAAATAGAATTATGTAAAGAAGGAAATGACAGGAATGAGACAGGAACAAAACAAAGATGAGCCCCTGAACAAGAGATTCTGGAGGAGTGTGAAGTGTCAGAGAAGTAGTTGCTCCACTATAGCCCTTAATGCCTAACATTTCTTACTATCTCCCTAGCTTGGGGCTTGCATCTTATAGACAAAATTTCAGGATCACCTTGACTTACTTGCTAAATACAGAATACTACCGAGGTCCATAAAGCCACTTCCTATAGGTCCACTCCTTTGTCAAGTGCAGGATCATTATTTCCAGCAATCAAAATCTGATAACTCAGTTCAAATACAGGTGAAATGTGAGGGGATTACATGGAGAATAGAAGGATGTCTCAGTTTACTATGTCCTCCATCACCTACATTTAGGTAGAACATTAATGTGATCTCTGCTAAGCATATTGTACAAATATTCCGAAGGAAGTTGTTCCCTCTCAGCAAAGAGTGAATGGATCATATTAGTGAGTCTGAGTTGTGCAAAGGTCCAGGTTCACCCAAGAGATTCTATGAGAGGAAACAATGTGGAAGCCCAAGACTTGCTGCTGTGTTGTTTACAGTTGCCATTTCACCAGTTTTAAAAAAATTGATCAATAGTTCAGCTGAAACTTGTTCAGTTGACTCATCTAATATTGGTAAAGTATTATTAAATATTAACCAGATGAAGAAAGCATTTATTTCTTATTAGACTCAACACAGACAGAATAATACTATTTACAAAAATGACTTATCTAGAGGATTCTGGTGTACACCCTCCCCCCCACCCCAAAAAAAAAAGATAAAGAGACAAGAACACTCTGGAGTTATTAGCATTATGTAGATGAGTCTTGGACTTCTTAACATCTTTCCTCTTTCAGGATGCAAGGAGCTGCAAGGAAGAGATCATATTTTTTGTTCCAGTTTTTTAGACCTTCAGTTTAAAATTATGTTCAAACCTGGCCAAGCTATAGTTAGTCTTAACTGTGGTTTGTGAAGAGAGTTTGTTTCCATAAACTTTCAACATAACTCTAATGACTTAAAAATGGAAACAGATACTTCCAGTCTCCTCCTTGCACTAAATGAGAGGGAAGGGAGCTGCATACAAGCCAGAAAGAACATCATTCATGTAATACTAAATTATATTTACATCCAAATGAATCCTGTGTGTCATATGGTGACCTCTCTTGGTGGCGGCAGCTGATGGTGGTTCCAGTGTCATTGGGGTGGTAAATCAATTCTGGGCTTTAGTTAGAACTTTAAAGGAGCTATCCTCTTCTCAAACTAAGTTCAGCATCTCCTTTAAAGTTTGGACTAAAATTCAGATTTACTGCCTTACTTACTTTAGAGCCACTGATGAAAAAGACACTGAGTTTTGGGCTGTTGTGATGTAGGCTACTGTGATGAATAATTATGTACTTAGAGTTAGCTTTCTTTCTGAGTATTCTTGTGGCTTATCAGAGAAGCCACCATACATCCAGGAGGGAAAGCTACCCAGGTGGTTGATTCTATGTGGCTTGTGAGTGGGTGGGGGAGTCAGAGGTTTTCCAACTTGCAAGGTAGTAGGTCTTTGCTCCTAAATGAGGAGTATGCATATACCGTAAGTCCCCTAATATTTTCAAGAATAGAGAGTAAAGTCATTCACCCCCATGATCATTGTTTACTTCATGGAATATCTGATAATGGTCAAATCATAGGCTGTCAGTATATAAACTGACAATAAAATGACAACACAACATCCAATATATGCGCAATCTGAACCTCTTAGTTCATCCTTTCACCTACCATGATCCCAAAGATAAATTATTCAGTTTCATGCTTTCTGATGGGAAAACTCAACAACATATGATGACCTTGTAATTTTTATTAATTATTTCTTTAGACAGGAGTAAGTAAGAAACAGCTGTTTCAGATCAGCCGCATTGGCTTTTTTTTAAAAAAAATGACTTTTCTATAGCACTTTAGATTAAGTTGACCAGAACTTGAACTCAAGGAGATAAAAGTACAGTGCCTTATAGTTTGTTATTCCTAAAAGCTGTTATCTTTTCTCTTATCTCACTGAAAAATTAAACAGTGCTCCAAGATTTTGGTTGAGCAATCTCAGGTTGTTGCTTTTCTCAAACAAACTTCAATAGTTATCATCATGGGTTTGCAATAAGATTCCATTTGTAGGCAGAAATGATTAACTCTGTGTACAGCCTTATCTAAAAATAATGCTAGGATGTCTTGCAAACAGTAAGGCACTTAACTGAAGAATAATGATTGCTGTTGTTGTTTTTAGTCTTTATGTTTCTGATATGCATTATACTGAAAGTATAAATGGCTGCTTTTAGCGCCTAATTTGTTACCTATGTTTGATAAAGCTATGTCTGACACTGTTACCAATGCCTTAGATCCAGACTCTGCAGCTGGGCCCAAACAACCCCAGGCATGAGGCAAATAACACTACATTGTTTAAAACAGTGCATGCCATGTTATTAGAACTACTTTCTGTAGCAATTCTCAGGTTTCTGCTTTTCAGTACAAGGTGTAAAACAACCTTTAGAGTTGATCCAACATGATTCTATATATTCCAGCTGTTACTTTAAAGTATACCCAAACTATGCTTTAAAAGTGATTGTATAGCCATTAAAAAGTTTTTCCCCTTGAATAATAATTTACTTAGTTTTCCCAAACTGTGTGCATTGGCATAAACTAGGAAAGATGAAATATAGAAGGGCAGAATGATCAAAAGGACATGCTACAGTGAAAGAATAAGATAACAGACAATTTATTCCAAGTTAGAGTCCCCCTCCCCATATTCATGCACTTATTTAATAGATGCTCATTCTGTTTTTTAACTCAAGTACCCATAGGACTCATAATTTTCATAAAGGGTAAAATATACATTTAATAATCTCACATTATCATAATCATCATCATTTATTTATTTAAATAGCGCCATCAATGTACTTGGCGATTTACAAAAGGTTACAGAATTTTAAAAAATCACTATTCCAACAATATAAAATACATTAAGAAAAGGGAAAAAAACCATACAGATAGTTCAGAATAAAACAAAATAATCAGTACAGGTATCAAATCCAATAATGATATAAACATTAATCCAAAATTTCAAAGGTTTGAGAGAACAACAAAGTTTTCAATTTGGATTTAACAAAATTTAACATTTTTAACAAAAGAACAAACTCAGGCATCAGCTAGTGTCTTCCCTTCTCATATATAAAACAAATAATGCTCTTAAACAAAATCAGTGCTATATTTCTAAAACTAGACAACTGTGATTTGTCTACCCAATGTTAAAAAGAAATTTTGTCCAGTGGATTCAGGTGAAAATTGCTCTTGTGTGATGCTGGCCCTATCATTTGTTTAAGTATCTAAGACCCCAAAAGTTGGTTGAGCTTTTGACTTATCTTTTACTTCTGAACAGTACTACAGACTTGCAAATCCATTAGTCACCTTGGTCAATAAAATTTCTCAAATGAATTAAATGGATATGACAGAAGTGATTGTTATATTCGACCCCTTTTGAGAACAGCAAGGTTAAAATAAGTATAGAAATAATTTCCCGCTATATATAAAATAATCTGGCTTGATCCCTAAGTTGCTTCTCCATTCACAGGTACCAGAAGGAATGATTTACACCAATTTCTCTCTCATCTGCAGCTATCATCACCAACCCATAGTAGAGTGGACCCTTGGTATCCACTGGGGTTTGGTTCCAGGACCAACACCAGCCCCCATGGATACTAAAATCCATGGATGCAAAAGTCCCATTATAAACAATGGCATAGTAAAATGATGTCCCTTATATAAAATGGGACTTGGGTTTGGTTTTTGGAAGTGTGTGCGTGTGTGTGTGTGTGTGTGTGTGTGTGTAATATTTTTAAGCCATGGATGGTAGAAGCCATGGATACGGAGGGCTGTATATACCTTACCGTTCTCAATGGGTCAATGCCTCAAGAGCAGATCCTTAGGGGAGGAAAGGGAGAGGCATGCACAAAAGGAAATTTGGGCCAAAGCCGTGCATATTTATATATGAAATTATATCAATCTAAGCCATTTCTCTTATGGGTTTTGTGTGTTTTCCTTTAGCACCAATCAATAGAAAGTTTCTACTATGTTTGTGTTGTTATTTTGTTAGCAGAGGCAGCTAATCATTATTATTTTGTTCTTATGTATTTTGGCAGCCCAATGGTAGCAGCCAAGGCAAGGTGCACAATCCATTCCTTCCAACCCCGATGTTGCCGCCACCACCTCCGCCTCCAATGGCCAGGCCTGTGCCTCTGCCCGTGCCAGACACAAAACCTCCAACGACGTCGACAGAAGGGGGTGCCACCTCTCCTACTTCACCAAGTAAGTACAACTGGAAAGGAGAAACAGTGGAGCTGGTGTTTGTTATTTACAGCTTTGTCAACCACTCCTTCGCACCTCTGTAAAATGGAACAGTAATTCAATAAGAACATTCTAATAGCCTGACCTCCTTTGTCCTTCAGAGCTGTAAAAGAGCCAAAAATCTAGAACTGATTCCTTATGAACAGAGTAAGGAGAGATTACTAAATTGGCTTTCTGACTTGAGTATTTTTTTATAGTTCCCTAGTGGTAGAGATCTAGGTATACAAATCATCCACTGAAATCTATCAAAAAAAAATTTTTTTAAGTTAAGTTTGAGCAGCTGATATTAACACAGTGATCCTTCCTTGTGGCATGAAAAAGAGCAAAGCTGATAATGTTATACTTTAACATTAAGATATTCAGCTACGGACTCTTTCAGTTATCTGCTGCCCACCTTTCTTTGCCTATAGCTGTCACTGCAGAGGGTGTCTCTTCCTCTCCACGAATTGAAAGAGTCCATTCATGCAGCAGCCATAGCTACAAGCCAGGGTTAACATGATAGATAATTGAGGTTGTTGCATGAAAGTGCCAGAAACCACTCAGGTTACAGATGTAGCCTGCTTCCATCATCCATGCACAGAGATAGACTGGAATCCTGTCAGCAGCCTCTTTTCCCCCACTCCGCCAGGGCTAGAAGGCTGCAGAAGGACCTGAGGACCTCCAGGAGCAGGGCAGCAGCAAGGCAGTGTGGGCAGGAGTGGCTGGCATTATAAGCCACTCCCACACCTCTCAGGAATCACTAGCTCACCATCCAGGAGGACCCCAAGCCTGTAGCAGCCTCTTTTCCCCCACTCCACCAGGGCTAGAAGGTTGCAGAAGGACCTGAGGACCTCCAGGAGCAGGGCAGCAGTGAGAGGGGGCGTGGACAGGAATGGCTAGTGTTATAAGCCACTCCCATACCTCTCAGGAACACCAGGTCGCCATCCAGGAGGACCCCAAGCCTGTAGCAGCCTCTTTCCCCCCACTCCACCTGGGCTAGAAGGCTGCAGAAAGACCTGAGGACCTCTAGGAGCAGGGCAGCAGCGAGAGGGGGTGTGGACAGGAGTGGCTGGCATTATAAGCCACTCCCACACCTCCCAGAAGCACCAGTTTGTCAGCCAGGAGGACCCTGAGCCTGTAGCAGCCTCTTTTCCCCCACTCCACCGGGGCTAGAAGGCTGCAGAAGGACCCGAGGACCTCCAGGAGTAGGGCAGCAGCGAGAGGGTGCATGGCCAGGTGTTATAAGCCACTCCCACACCCTCAGGAACACCAGCACATCATCCAGGAGGACCCCAGGCCTGCAGCAGCCTCTTTTCCCCCCACTCCACTGGGGCTAGAAGGCTGCAGAAGGATCTCCTTAACATTTTAACATGGATGAGAGCCTTGAAAAGATGCTCCGCTAGCTAGCCCGACCACCGGCAACAGCGATACCGTCATTTTGAACTTGATTCAGCTGAGGCCGGGAATGGAGTGGGGGTAGAAATCGGAGTTGTGCTGGGGAAAAGGAGGTATGGTCAGAAGGAGTGAACAGATGTTACAAGAGAAGGCGGGATCGCTGTCTGTTATCTATCCCACCATCAGCTCACTCTGTTTCCTGGCATGGATTGGAGAACATACCAACCATTCCACAGAACCGTACTTTGCTCCTTTGCAATGCCAGGTCGGTTAAAAAAAAACTCACATTATTTACAATCTTCTTTTGGATGAGGATGCTGACCTGGCTTGCTTCACAGAAACCTGGCTGGAATTTGATAGCGCTATCACATGGATGCAGGCCCTCCCAGCCAGGTATTTTGTCAGTGAGCAGGTGAGGGGAAGTGGGCAGGGGGGCAAAGTGGCTCTAGTTTATAAGAACAATCTGACTTTGACCAGGATACCTGTCCGGAATACAGTCCACTTCGAGTGTTTGTACCTGTTGTGATGTGTTTAACAACTTCTTTGCAGATAAAATCTCTTAGATAAGAGCCGACTAAGATGCCAGTATTTTGACAGAAACAATTGACGAGGTGTCCAGCAACTCCATTGATGTAAATTTTCTAAATCAGTTTCAATCTGTGAATACAGAGGACATGGATAAACTACTTTGTAGAGTGAGGAAGATGACCTGTCCTCTTGATCCTTGCCCTTCATGGCTGGCCATCTGGGTGGGGGGTGCCTTGATGCTGTCCCTTAAGGACATCCTCAATGCATCCTTCAGGGAAGGGTGTGTTCCATCCTGTTTAAAGGAAGTGGTGGTTAGCCGCTCCTGAAAAAACCTTCCCTGGACCCCCTGGATATGAACAACTATAGGCTGGTTTCTATGTTACCATTCTTGAGCAAAGTGATCAAGAGGGCAGTTGCTCTTCAACTCCAAGTGGTCTTGGATGAAACCGATTATCTAGACCCATTTCAAACTGGTTTAGGATGGGATTTGGAGTTGAGAACGCCATGGTTGCCTTGACCGACGACCTGCGTCTAAGTATCGACAGGGGTAGTGTGACCCTGTTGGTGCTTCTGGACCTCTCAGTGGCTTTTGATACGATAGATCATAGCATCTTCTTGGATCGCCTGAGCGGGTTAGGAATCAGAGGCACTGCGCTTCAGTGGTTCTGGTCCTTCCTCTCGGGCAGGTCCCAGAGAGTGCTGCTCGGGGACAGCTGCTCCAGTAAAAAGGAGATTACCTGTGACATTCTGCAAGGCACCATCTTGTCCCCGATGCTCTTTAACATCAATATGAAGCCGCTGGGTGAGACTATTCGGAGTTGTGGGGCTGAGTGTTATCAGTATGCTGATGACACCCAGATCTATTTCTCCTTGTCTCGAATGTCGGCCTCAGATTCCAATGGCATCTCTCCTCTTAATGACAGTCTGAAAGCAGTAATGGCTGGATGAGGAAAAACAGATTGAAATTAAATCCGGACAAAACAGAGGTGCTCATGGTAGCAGCCCCGAAACCAGGAGTTGGGTTGCAACCTCCAGTCCTGGATGGGGTCACACTCTCCATTAAGGACTGTGTTCAAAGTCTGGGGGTGCTCCTTGATTCGTCGCTTCAGATGACTAGTCAGGTGACACAGCTCAGGTGAGTGCGACGGTCAGGAGCGCCTGTTATCAGCTTTGGCTGATATGCCAGCTACACCCTTTCCTGGAAGAAAGGGACCTTGAGACTGTGGTGCATGCTCTGGTAACCTCTAGTCTGGATTTCTGTAATGCGCTCTACATTGGGCTACCCTTGTGCTTGGTCCAGAAACTTCAGTTGGTACAAAATATGGCAGCCAGAGTCGTCTCGGGAACATCTCCGAGAGACCATATAACTCCAGTATTAAAATCTCTCCACTGTCTACCTATCAGTTTGCGGGCCCAGTATAAGGTGTTGGTTATTACCTTTAAAGCCCTAAATGGCTTGGGTCCAACTTATCTTTGGAACCGCCTCCTCCCATACAATCCTCCCTGCACACTCTAGTCCTCTGGGAGGAATTTGCTTCAGCCACAAAAATCTAGGCTGTCTGCAACCTCCCAGAGGGCCTTTTCAGTAATTGCCCACAAATTATGGAATGGCCTGCCGGACGAGATCCGTCAGATGATGAGTTAAAGTAGCTTTAAGAAAGCACTAAAGACAGTTCTCTTTTGGCAGGCTTTTCCTGATTAGATCCCAGCCTCAGGAGCTGTGTCCTTTAACATGACTCACTGCCTGTTGATTTTTGTATTTGTTTATTTTATGTGACTTTTAAGTTTAGGTGGATTTTAAATTGATGCTAGTTTAATATCTTTTTATGGGGGAGGGGGAGGGTTGGTGGGGCTTAGGGGTTTTAGTCTGTATTGCTGTATTTTAACTGTTGTAAGCCGCCCCGATTGTTTTTAAATATTTTAACTGTTGTTTTTAACAGAGGGGCGCAGTAAAAATACATTTTATATTGTTGTTGTTGTTGTTGTTGTTGTTGTCTTTCACATTGTGTTAGTTCCCCTGTAGAACTGATTGGGCATTATTGTCATGAGCAATACTGGCATTCAATTCAAGCTTGTGGAAGCAGAGTTGTGCATGTAGTGCTGCTACACATCTGGGTGTGCACTCTTGGCTAATATGTGATGGCCCTTGTGGTCTCTTCCAACTGTATGATTCTATGTATCTCTCTATCCCTGCTGAAACTGTCAACAGTACTCCAGTATTATAGCAGCAGCAACAACTAGTCATCTAGAGGCAGTTTGTTTACTTTTTTGGCTTGTTTTATTAAAACATATCACAGGTTTTCAGGGTGGTACCGTACAAATTAAATCAATTAAAAACACTTTATAAATGCAAAATAGTAAGGAATAATTTAAACCATCTAAAAATAATTATCAATTTGCCAAAAGCTTTCCATTCCCTGGTGGTTTCCAGAGCACTTTCCCTTTGTTAATAAGTTACATCCAGGCCTCTCCTTTCCTAATTCTGGCCAGTGTTTCAGAACTAAAAATTACATGGAAAACTTCTAGTAAGCCAAATGATTGCATCTTTCCTTTGCTGAGATCAAGTTTGTAAGTGCAACCTAGATGAAATTGTGCATGGCAAAGTTCAGTATAACTGACTTTAGTGGGTCTTAGGTTAAGTCTACTTTATCTGGTTAATGCCAGTGCCTACAGCTGGGGATGTAAATCTTTGCTCATTTTCTCAGGTACAAGAACAAATAATTTTTCCCCAGTGTGTGAAATGACAAGACCTTTTAAAATTATTTTTCACATTTTGGGATATATATATATATATATATATATTAAAGAAAACTTTTTTTTTTTAGCACCGTGTGTATTTTGCACAAACCCCAAGTTTTTGCCTAAACATTTAGCAAACAAATTCCCTCTCCCAAAGAAAAAAATCTTATGGCAATTGTACATTCTCTCAATGGGATGTCTCGGTGTGTCGAGACC
Organism: Gambelia wislizenii; assembly: GCA_030847615.1. Lineage (NCBI taxonomy): Eukaryota > Metazoa > Chordata > Lepidosauria > Squamata > Crotaphytidae > Gambelia > Gambelia wislizenii. The sequence continues at coordinate 106,324,613 of JAUMIR010000004.1, forward strand.
ACCTTCCTTGTTGTAGACAAGCGTATAAGTGAGTATTCTTTGTGTCCCTAACCTACAGTGCTGCACTCACTCTCATGTGTGCACCAGCCTCATTTCTTAAAATATGGCCCAAGTGTGTCCTGGATTCCAGCCTGTCTGTAGCATTGCAACGAACCCCAGATGTTAGTTAGCAGGTTATTTCTTTCAATAACCTTTCTGAAGTGCCCATGAATATTTTATTTAAGCATATGAAATAATGAGTGGTGTTTCAAAATCAAGAGAGATGAGGATTAATAAACACAGAGGTGAGGCCCTATTTCAGTCCTTTCAAGGGCCAAATTAAAAGAAGCAATTATTGTGAAGTCGAAGGCTTTCACAGCTGGCATCCATAGATTTCCCTTGGGTTTTTTTCAGGCTGTGAGGCCAGGTTCTAGAATAGTTTCTTTCTGACATTTCACCTGTATCTGTGGCTGACATCCTCAGAGACTGGTTGGGTAGGTGTGTGTGTGGAGTTTATATCCTGTGAGCCCCTGTTGGGGAGTATATGTAAATTTGTGTAATTGAATGTTTAGTTTCTGGGTATAGAAATGCAAGGCTCATTAGTGTCTGTTAGGCTAATGGTTGGTGGATGGACCATTATCTGCTGGGAATCCCCCTGTCCCTGGGTGGGATTCTTTTGTAAGTGTTGAGTTTTGATTCTATTGTATTTCAAAACTGGGAGCCAGATTTGGTTTACTTTTAAAGTTTCTTCTTTCCTGTTGAAGTTGTCCAGGTGTTTGTGGATTTCGATAGTTTCTCTGTGAATTCTGACATGATAGTTGTTGGCCTGGTTCAGAATTTCTGTGTTTTTAAATAACATTTTGTGTCCAGGTTGGTTTATAACATGTTCTGCTACTGCTGATTTTTCTGGCTGGCCCAGTCTTCAGTGTCTTTCATGTTTCTTGATTCGTGTTTGTACACTGCGTTTAGTGGTCCCTATGTAACCTTGTCCACAGCTGCGTGGTATGCGGTAAACTCCTACAGCTGTGAGAGGGTCTCTTTTAATTTTTAATTTTAATTTTTTTAATTAGGTATTTATACCCCGCTCTTCAGCCACAAAGGCCATCAGAGCGGCTTACAAATTGTTAAGCAATAGCAATTTACACATCTACACTGCATTAAGCAGTTTCCAATGTGTATTAGCTAATTACCCCACAAACTGGGTACTCATTTTATTGACCTATGAAAGGATGGAAGGTTGAGTGAACTTTGGAGCCCTCTGGAATCAAACTTGCAATGTGGTGACTTGCGGTACTGGCATTTAACCACTATGCCACCAGGGCTCCCTTTTGTTCTTCGCTTAGCGTAGCATTTCTTGGATTTTCTTTGTTGGTCTGTAAGATTGTTTGGGGGTTATGTTTCCTCATCAGTTTTCCTATTCTGTCTGTGACTCCTCTGATGTATGGTAAAAATACTTTCCCTTTGGGTGGCTGTTTTTCGTCTGGGTCTGGCTGCTCTTGTGATGTCTGATCTGGAGTAACCATTAGCCTGTAGGGCCCAGTTTAGGTGCCTCAGTTCATCCTCCAGGTAGCGGGGTTCGCAGATCCTTTTTGCGCGGTCTACTAATGTTTTTATTGTGCTTCTTTTTTGTCCTGGGTGATGATTGGAGTTCTTGTGTGGAATAGTTTCTTTCTGACATTTCACCTGCATCTGTGGCTGTCATCTTCAGAGAATGGTTGTTGGCCAACAACTATCATGTCAGAATGCACAGAGAAGCTATTGAAATCCACAAACACCTGGACACCTTCAACAGGAAAGAAGAAACCCTAAAAGTAAACAAAATCTGGCTTCCAGTTTTGAAAAACAATAGAATCAAAACTCAGCACTTACAAAGGAATTCCACCCAGGGACAGGGGGGGTTCCAACAGATAATAGCCCATCAACCAACCATTAGCCAAACAGACTAAATGCAATCATCCTTGCATTTCTATACCCAGAAACTAACCATTCAATTACACAAATTTACATATACTCCCCAACAGGGGTTCACAATATATAACCTCCACACACACTCCTACCCAACCATTCTCTGAAGATGCCAGCCACAGATGCAGGCGAAACATCAGAAACAAATTATTCCTGAACATGGCCTCACAGCCCGGAAAAAACCCAAGGAATTGCTGTGAAATATTTTAGCAGCCACAGCATCTGGGAGGTTGATGGAATGCACTGGGTTTTTTAAAAAACAAATTAATAGTTTAACCTCTAAGCTTATCAGTCTGTTCCTTTCATTAATACTTTTGGTTTTCATCATATAGATAAAGCAATCTGTATACATACATTTCTTTACAAGGTTTATTGTAGATTATTGTGGTTCGCATTTTACAACTAAGGCTGAGGATGTTGCCAGCTATTTTCACTGGAACTCACTCACTATTTATTGGATACCTACATTTATTGGATACCTACATTTATTGGAATCCAACAGTTGTTTTTCCAATTATTCTTTTGCCTTTTCTCAGAAAACCAAAAACCTAACTTTTTAAATTAAAACAATTCAGAACAATAGTGTAGTCTTTGCAAGTGCAGATACTGTAGCACCATCATTTCACCTTTTTGCAGAAGTGTTTTTTTTTACACATGTGGTTTCTGAGCTCTGTTGCCAGCTCCCATTCCTCTTCATCATTTAAAAAAAACCAACTATACAGTATAGTACAGAGAGCCAGCATACCAGTGAGATGCAGTGGTTTGAGTGGTGGACTAGGACTTTGGGAGACCAGGATTCAAATCCCACTGGGTGGCCTCAGGCAAGTCACACTCAGCCTCAGAGGAAGGCAAGGAACAAATCTTGCCAAGAAAACCCTGTGATAGATTCATCTTCAGTGTTGTAAAATATTACTTTAAAAGTAATGTGCTACTTATTACATATTACATGTTTTAAAAGTATTATGTTATTTGACCAAAAATGTAATAAGTAATATATTACTATATTACATTTTTATTAAATATTCCTTCTCCATTAAAGCTGCCAGATGGTGATTGATGTTCTAGTGTCAGTAAAATTATCCACACCCAGCTATCATTTACATTTAATAAAATACTTTTTTGGGAGGCACTTTAATATAACTACATGTAAACCCGCTGTTGTACCCACTGCACTTGTACTAAATGTACGGTAATTAAATATGATTCCACAGGAAGCCCCTGAGAGCAGCTGCCATCTGATTGAAAACCAGCACATTCAATGGTTTGTGTGATTACGTCCTGACTCCTGCCCCTTAACATTAGTTGTAGAGAGCAGGAGCAGGTCAGTTTAGGCCTATGGAATGGCTTACTTGCATCTAAAGAGACATATACAGTAATCAGGTCAGAAACCAGTACAGGAGTGGAGTAATTAACAAACGGCTACAACAATGTTGCAGAAAAGCAGAAGCCACTGAAAAAGAGGAAATCTTTATGGGTTAAGGGTGCAAAAAGAGTGTGTTTTCAACTTTCGTGATTAGAAAACCACCGAATATAATGCTGCAGTGTCCCCGCGGTTACGGCAGAGGATCAGTAGGATCATCCGAAAGGGATGCCCTGCAGCACAGCAGCCTCGCAACGGGGACGAGGCTGCTAGTGTTATAAAACCTCATCCGAAAAAGTCCTAAGAGGCCCATTTTGTTATTATAATGGAACGACAGGTGAGTGAACAGAGGACCTGTTGTGCTCACGGGACGACAACGGATCGTGACGCCACTGGGAGGTCCCTGCCAGACACTTTCAGGTGCGATCAGGACGACAAAGTAAGCAAAAAAAAAAAAAATTCCCTTCCCCAGGTAGCTGTTTCTTTTTTAAATGTGTTTTCGTGGTTGTTTTCTTTTTTGACAGCTGGGGGTGTGTGTCTTTTTAAATTTCCCTCCCGGCCATGGCCAGGATTTGAGTTCCCAGTTGTAAAAGCAGCCTTGAGACAGCTGCATTTACGACCAGGCAAGGAAGGGAGGGGGAGCCCATTCCTATCATGGAATAAAAATAAGTGTGTGAAGCTTCTTCCTTTATTCCACGTCAGGAATGGGAAAGGGGCGGGTGGGAGGTAGCAGGATGGAAACGGACGCAAAGGGTCCATCTGATAATCTCCTATAACCCTGATATTAGGAATGAGGTGTAAAAAGGGAGTAAATACAGATTTGCAACTACTTTTACACATGTTATACCCTAGCATTAATCAGTTTAATGTCCAGTCTGAATCTGTGTTCTTGGTTCTTTGATTAAATTATGTGTGTACCATTGTCTCCACTGGGTGTCCAAAAGCTACAACCAAATGTGCACTTGGACACACTACTGTAACTTAAAAAAATGTCTTGGTTATGATTAACTGGAGGGGTGTCCAGGAAAGTCCTTCTATACAGCAAGGGTCATACAGTTTCCAGCACTACTGTAGCCCATACCAAATGCCGTACATGAGTAGCTGGAATCAGATGGAAAGAGTACAAGCAGCTCTGCATTTGTCTCCTGAGGAGCTTCCTGGAAAGCTGCAGGTGGAAACTTCCCATAACAACAAATTGGTAGTAAATTAATGCTCAACAAAGTGGGTTGTGTGCTGTAGTAGGAGTATCATGTTGAAAAGGAAAAATTTAAAAAATCAGATGAGCAGATTGATTTGCTAGCTTTGGTGGCAGATTCTGAGACCAGGCTTTTCCCCCACAGACATGCTTCTTGTCTCTTGGAACAATATGGTTTGCTTCTACATCTGTAAAATGCTGCTGAGCTTTCATTTCCTTTATGTACACTTTGGTTCTGAAGCACTTTGCTGGCACAAGCCCATTTTCTAATGTTTGCAGCATGCTTTATGCCAGAAGGTGTTGCAACCCTCCAAAATTACTGTCTTTCCAATGTGTTCTGTCAGGTTCTCTTGTCTGCATCTTAGGAAAAGCACTTGGAGGGGATTAAATGACTGTTACCACCAGTCATGTCAGAATAGTTATTCATATCATGCATTTGTACATATCTTCATTCTTGGGAAGAAGAAACAGCACTCTTTTAGATTATTTTGATCCTTGACCTTCATGGCTGGCCATCCGGGGGGGGGGGGGTTGTGCCTTGCTGGTGTTCCTTAAGGACATCATCAATGCATCCCTCAGGGGAGGGTGTGTTCCATCCTGTTTAAAGGAAGCGGCGGTTAGGCCGCTCCTGAAAAAACCTTCCCTAGACCCCCTGGACATGAACAACTATAGGCCGGTTTCTATGTTACCATTCTTGAGCAAAGTGATCAAGAGGGCAGTTGCTCTTCAACTCCAAGTGGTCTTGGATGAAACTGATTATCTAGACCCATTTCAAACTGGCTTCAGGACGGGACTTGGAGTTGAGACTGCCATGGTTGCCTTGACGGATGATCTGCGTCTAGGCATCGACAGGGGTAATGTGTCCCTGTTGGTGCTTCTGGAACTCTCAGCGGCTTTCGATACAATAGATCATGGCATTCTCCTGGATCGCCTGAGTGGGTTAGGAATCGGAGGCACTGCGCTCCAGTGGTTCCGGTCCTTCCTCTCGGGCAGGTCCCAGAGGGTGCAGCTTGGGGACAGCTGCTCCAGCATAAAGGAGCTTACTTGTGGTGTTAAGCAGGGCGCCATCCTGTCCCCGATGCTGTTTAACATCTATATGAAGCCGCTGGGTGAGATTATTCGGAGTTATGGGGCTGGGTGTTATCAGTACGCTGATGACACCCAGATCTATTTCTCCTTGTCCCGATCATCGGCCTCGAATTCCAATGGCATCTCTCCTCTTAATGACTGTCTTAAAGCAGTAATGGGCTGGATGAGGAAACAGATTGAGATTAAATCTGGACAAAACTGAGGCGCTCAAGGTAGCGGCCCCGAAACCAGGAGTTGGGTTGCAACCGCCAGTCCTGGACGGGGTCACGCTCTCCGTTAAGGACTGTGTTCACAGTCTGGGGGTGCTCCTTGAAATCATTGCTTCAGATGATGAGTCAAGTGAATTCAACGGTCAGGAGCGCTTGTTATCAGCTTTGGCTGATATGCCAGCTGCGCCCTTTACTGGAAGTAAGGGACCTCGAGACTGTGATGCATGCGCTGGTAACCTCTCGTCTAGATTTCTGCAATGCGCTCTACATGGGGCTACCCTCGTGCTTGGTCCGGAAACTTCAGTTGGTACAAAATATGGCAGCCAGAGTGGTCTCAGGAACATCTCGGAGAGATCATATAACTCCAGTATTAAAATCTCTCCACTGGCTGCCTATCAGTTTGCGGGCCCAGTATAAGGTGTTGGTTATTACATTTAAAGCCCTAAATGGTTTGGGTCCAACCTATCTCCGGAACCACCTCCTCCCATACAATCCTCCCCATGCACTCCAGTCCTCTGGGAGGAATCTGCTTCAGCCACAAAAATCTAGGCTGTCTGCAACCTCCCAGAGGGCCTTTTCAGTAATCACCCCCAATTTATGGAATGGCCTGCCGAATGAGATCCGTTAGTTGACAAGCTTGAGTAGCTTTAAAAAAGCACTAAAGATGGATCTCTTTTGCCAGGCCTTTCCTGATTAGATCCCGGCCTCAGGAGCTCAGTCTTCTGGCTTTTTAAAATTATATATATATTTGTTTTTAATGTGTTTTTAGTTAGAAGGTTTTAATTTTATAGTGTTTAATGTCTTTTTATGGGGGAGGGTGGGGGTAGGTGGTGTTTTTAGTCATTATTATAATGTTTTAATTGTTGGAAGCAGCCCCAATTGTTTTTAGCAGAGGGGCGGGGTATAAATAAATTATATTATTATTATTATTATTATTATTATTATTATTATTTCTGCCCAGAATTCTACTTTGCCAGCAGTCATTCTTGTTGACTCCACATTTCTTTGAGTAATAATTATTTCATGATATTTATTTATTTGATTTATACCTCACCATTCTTTCAGGGCTGAATAAAACAACTCTTCGTGCCATAGAAAATTAAAATGAAAATTCATTCTAATGAAGTCACTTGTAGCTTATCACACTGTCCTGTGATACATTGAGTTAGAATTTCTAGTTCAATATTATCAACTTTGATAGATAAGGCCTCAAAGGAAGCACCTGCCTAGATCTATTAGCTGGAATTATTTTTAACTGGAGAAGCCATCAATTCCACTTCATACAATATGTGTACGAAACAGATATTCTTCCACAGGCATCTCTCTGGTTATGCTCAGATGGAGGAAAGCTGGGTCATGTAGAACATAGTTCTTATATAAACATAGTTCTTATATTTACTTCTGTTGCATCAAAGTGGTGTTCTTGGTGTATGTCTGAGCATTTCACCAAGCTCAGGGGGAAATATGTAGATTCAAAACTTTCTGTTTTTTAAAAAAACAATTTTTACAGTGGACCTTCCTATCTGCAAGGGTTTGGTTCTGGACCACCACCCATAACCCCACAAATAGCAAACGCCGCGGATGATAGAGTCCCATATTACTCAATCTCCCATATTAAAACCATTTTAAGTAGGGGCGCCACCATTTTAGATGTGTGGCGGTGCCATTTTAGGTGTGCAGTGATGATCTGGATGCTTCAATATCCATTTCAATGCGGATATTGAACCTACAGATACAGAGGGCCCACTGTATTCCTCATTGTATTGTTGACTTTATCAGGACTAATCTGTAGTAAGAAATTACATAAGCATGCATGTGCATACACACACGAGATTGGAAATGTTGACTGGCATTCTGTTCAGCATTTACAGTGTCATAAATCTGATAAATCAGATCTGATTTATGACATCACAATGCACTTTTCTGGTTGTTGTACCACCACAATAACCAAAAGCTCTCCCAAAATTACTTTTTAATCTGCACAGTTAAAAAGGGCTGGATGCATCATCACTCAGTCCCCTCTGCTCGCTAGAAACTAAAAAAAAAGTTGTATCGGGATGCATGCGCAGCTTAGGTTTTGTGGGGAGATGTAACTGTATGATATAGCAGCATCTGTGTAGCTACATCTCCCAAATTAAGATCTTGACTGTTATTTTTAAGATTGGAACTCCCACAGTTGCCCAGCCAGCATAGCAGTGGAATTGGAGTCCAAACAAGAAACTTTTAGCTCTGAGATAAATATGTAAATAGACAATTATGATTTATACTAGCTGGACTCGGCATACCATACTCCATTAAAAAACTCCCCAAAAATGGCCAGCAGACCTCACAACAACCCTGTAAGGTAGGCCAGTGGCTTTAAATTCTTCCTACCCATTCTCAGTGTTACACGCTTTTCTCAGAATTCCTGAGGGTGACTCACTCTCTGTCTCACTCTAACTCACGGAAGTTGCCCGTGATTGAAATATGACGCGGCCGCTTCCAAAGCTTCACATACGTGCCACGAATGGTCACGGAAGAGGGACTGAAAAGGACCCCCTGCCGCGCAGCAGCCTCATTACTGCTCCGGAGGCTTCTTGCGTGTAAGGGCCGTCTGAAAATGTCCCAAGTCACTGTATTAGGAATGAATGGCCTGAAATAGCTTGTTGTTTACTTTTTATTAACTGAGGGTACATCCAGACTGACTGAAAAGTCCCAGATTTTGTGCCTATTCTTTCTGATTTTATACTGGGTGTTAAAATAATCTGACTTAGGGAGCAGGTATAAAATGTCTCTGATTGTACCAAGAGCTAACAGAAAATATTCTGTGATAAACAAGACATGTATGGGTCTCCAAAATAAAACTGGAAAGAACAGGAACAAAATTTGGAACTTTCTAGTCTTTTTCATCAATCTGGATGCACCCTGAGAGTCCAGTGGGGTTGAGGATGTATATAGTACAGCTGCTGACCACAACAGGAAAGGGATAGATTCAGTATTAATTTTTTTAAAAAGTTACAATAACATTTGCTATATTAACTTATTCTTACATAAGACTCTAGATTGTAGAGAACTGGGAAGAAATGTAAAAAAAATACCTTACAAGTTCTGTATTTAAGAGCCAGTAAAGTCCCTCCTAATCACAAACAGTGAAAAGCATTTGATCACTGCAGGTAAAAAGCAAGGGGTTGCTTTCCCTCTCCCCACCACTGCTCTACTGTTGGCTTATGCCATTGCTTGTGTAGGTGGTGCAGTTTGCCTTATCAGGACTCTCTTGGAGATGCCTTCATACTGTATTCTCCTTGAACATAATAGTGCATTCAGCTCTGTCACTCTCAGTTGTGGCAAGGAGGATAGCTTTTCTGATGCTGCTCAGATGCACGCAGTCCTTCTTGCCTGTACATGTAGGAACAGAGAGGAAGCCATCTTATACATTTGTTGATTTATCTTTCTGTGGTCCTAAGCAGTATCCTGTTGGTGTACTGCACCAGCATACCTACACCAAGCTAGGACATTGTGGCTATGAGTATAGAGGCAATGAAGTAGGGCATTGGAAGAATAGGCTTCTCAGAGTTGGCAATTTTTGTCTGCCTTCCCTCACCACTGTTCCCTGACCTTGGAAAAAGTACAATACCTAATCTCTGTGTCTTAATTTTCATGACCCTATAATCCTAGTGGAATTTATTATTTTATGGAACATGAATACATTTTTTCCAGTAACATTTTGTTGAATATCTCATGCAAAATGATGGCAGTTCTGCAACCACTCTATTTTGGTAACCTAACTACAGGGAGGGGGGTTGCAGGGGGAGGGGTTAGCTTGATTTTCATGAAACTTTGTCGATTGGTTTGGGGAGAATGATAACCATTTGACTTACATTAATAATTCTGCTAGCAAGAAAATGGTGCAACAAACGAGGTCCTGATCTTTGTTGGCTAGAGGGTTTTCCTTCGTTTAAGCTCATTTATGCTCCTTTCAAAGGGAAAACAAATTTGTTTGTCATGTAAATCACATTACAGTTTGTAACTGCTCTAAGAAATACAACGTGTCCTCATCAGGCTTCCCTTACTTAGTGAACTGATGTATGTGGAAAATATTCCATATAGTTCTGCTTAGAAACATACTGGACACTAGAATTTCAAGTGTGCGAAGATCTGAAAAAACAGGAGTGAGGGAATGTTGGATCAAAAATAAAAACATTAGTTCTAAAACAATCCTAATTCCAGATCCACTAATTGAAGTGGGTTAGGGTGGGCAAACGTATCCCCCTGGCAAAGAGGAGGCCCCTGGTATACCAACAGGATGCTCCATGGGCATAAATCTAGTGGTGTTTTTGCCAGTGGGAGATCTTCCAGGACTGGGTCAGAGGCAACCTTCTAGATCTGCTGGATCCCATGCCCATTCATTCAGCAACACCAGCATGAAGAAATGAAGTGTTAGCAACAAGTAGAAGTTACATCTGCCTGATCTACTGCCTGACCTAGCCAGCATAAGTCCCTATGGCATTGAGTATTGCTCTTTCCAATGTAGTTAAATAGATTTTGAAAGGTTCTAGTTTAGTTTCTTATATAGCATTTAATGCTGTCACTCCAGATCTCCAGCTAGAACAAATAGAACTCATGGAATATGTTGCTCACTGACAGAGGAGCCACTTGATCATAGGCAATGCCTTTATAGAAATGCCAACATATTTATATAACTTTTCACCTATGAAATGCACTATACCGCATTGCGTTCTGTTTGTTAATCATTTTTACCAGAACAAATCCATAATAAAAATGATTTGGGATTTGTTCAGTCCTGGGCTCAGATCTTGAATTCTGATCTGGAATAATGAACTGATTGCCATGAAATGCATGCAAATCAGTTTAAAGCATTTGTGAAGATGATATCTTTGTTCCTGTGAATGAGTGGAGTAGATGATTGCTATAAATTACCAGTCCCACAGATAAGAGTAGTTTCATTGAACTTGACATGCCTTAGTCCAGATGTATGACATCATCTCAGTCTGTGTTGAAAAGAGTGATTGTTTCCTCTTGCCTAATTATGTCCCCATTGATTATCTCCATCATTTAAAATCCAGTTATCCTAAGTCAGATCCTTTATCCTGACAACATGACTTTGTTGTATGTTTCAGCATCAGCATCTGTTTAGGTGGCTTTGTTGTTTTTGGTGTTGTTTGTCTGTGATCTAGTGCTGCTTCCTGAACGCATGTATCCATTCCCTTCACAGCCTACTCAACACCCAGCACCTCCCCTGCAAACCGATTCGTCAGTGTTGGACCACGGGATCCAAGCTTTGTAAATATCCCTCAACAGACACAGGTGGGAAGCTTTCAACTACTGCTCTGTTTGCTGTGCTGTTTGTTAACTCTCTGGTGTACTTTTGCGTTGCTTTGGCAAGTGACTAATGTCTCTCCACCAGTCAGCTCATTCTCATGGTCTGAGTATCAACAGTGAAATGTCAGTTCTAGTATCTGTTTGTATTTGTTTGGGACATTGTTGTGACAAGAATGACTTCATTCTTTGTACCTGGAAAAAAAAGTTTCATTAATTTTACTCCTATTCAGATACCTGCAATTATTTTGTCTAGTAGGAAGTTGAGGAGCCATATTTGCCCCCTGTGGGACCCTAGAGAACTGCCCCACTGTGTTCCCCATCTTCCATTTTTAAATTTGTTTTGGAGCAGCCTTTAGAACCCAGCGTCCCTATGACCTCAAGGGCATGGGTGGGTACTTATGACTTGTTCCATTCTTTCCTCACATCCCAGTGACTTTGTTTTGCCCAAGTGAAGCCTATTTAAATAAGATTAACTTCACTGGGGGGAGCTCATGAATGGTCGTGGGGTGCACACGCAGCCAATGGGAACACAGACAGCCTTTGTTTTATCAAAGTTTCCTTTGCAAATTCTTTCTTCCTTTTTTTCCAAAGTCTTCTTTTGTGAGAGTGTTGTCAACATTTTTATTTTTTATATCTATACACTGATTTCATGTGGTGTTACTCAGAGATGGAGTTTCAGGGAGAGGCAAGATGAGGGCATTGCTGCCATCGCCTCCTCCAGCCCCCAAATTTCTAGCATTGCAACATGTTAAAACTTCAGTTGAGCATTTAGAAATGCAATTTAGGCATCCAAAGAAAAGGGACAGGCAAAGTTACCAAGGAAATGAGAACGCAGCAAATGTGTTAAGAAAATGACCATCATCATTAGAGAGACACAACATTCTTATCACTGGTGAACAATAATCTAAGGCTTGGGTTATTTTTTATTTGGACTGATTTCCAAAGCATTTTAAAAAAAAAGATTGAAACCTGGAGATAAATCCAAATCAAGGGAATTTATTGCATTGCAATTTGTACAAAACCAGTGATAACAGAGGCTGGATGGTGATCTGTTGGGCATGCTTTGATTGTGTGTTCCTGCATGGCAGGGGGTTGGACTAGATGGCCCTTGTGGTCTTTTCCAACTCTGTGATTCTATTATAGCCTCTTCTATTCTCTATTATTGTTGATTAAATATGCTTAAGACTGGAATACAAGTTTGTTCTACCACCTCCAGTTGATTGGAGGAGGCATACTCAGACAAAGTGCCTTTAGATTTTATTACATAGGGGAGTACCTGTAATGGTATCTTCAACAGTCCTAACCAAGTAGATCAAGAATGCATTAGAGGAAATAGAGCAACGGATCTAGGGTGGGCAGAAGTTTCTGTTACAGTGTTCACTCTTATATTCATGATTTCTCCACTGCAGAGAAACTATAAATCATCAGATCAAACATCTCTATTGCAGCTGCTATGACACTTGTACAGCAATTACAAAAAAAGATACCACAAACAGCTCCTTATACACACATCCCTCCTAAAAAGCGGCCTCTGGTGTTCTCTAATATTCCCCTATACAAGAGTAATATTTAGCTTCTGTATGGTATCAGAAAAACCACATTATAAAGTACTTACACACACCAGTGTGCCTACTTAACCAGCTAAGACTTGATATGCAGCATTCTTCCTAGTATGAATTCAGCTAGCTAGCTTGGCAGATATCTTTATACAATTGGCTTCCTCTGCTAATATTCAGTTCATATAGAGAGAGGGTTGGGAATCGTGTGACCCACCAAACATTATTGGACCTCAGCTCCCAGCATTTGTCACCAGTGATTTTACTAGCTAGGACTGCTGGGAGTTGTAGTCCAATAATACCTGCAGGGCCACATTAATCCCACCTCTGATGGAGGGAATAAAAAGGCCTAAAGATTCTGAACAGTGTGAACAATCCAATTCATTATTTTTATTCTACTTCCTGTAGCAATTTATTTTTGGATGAAAAGTGGCTGATACTACAATCCTAAACATACTTATTAAAGAATAAGTCCCTAATAACTCAGTTGGACTTACTTTTCAGTAGACGTAATATGAGTAGTACAGTATTTTCAAAATATATGTTTGTTAGCTTCAGCAGTATAATTGTTCTATGCAGGCCATCATTTTCAGCATTTTCCCCCACTTACACAACATTTTGTGTGGAGTAGTACAACCACAACTACTTAATATTCAAGCCATGGATGCTCCATTGATTTGTATAAGTTTGTCTTCTGCATTTTCTCTGTTTGCTAAAAAAAATGGCTTGTTTTTATAATGGAAAGCACTACCAATGTATTGTGAGAGACCTATATACAGTTATTCCATAACTTTTTTTTGGGAGTGGTAAAGTAGAACCAGACTAGATGTGACATTTGTCACTTAGTCCTAGCACATAGGATTAAAAAAAGAAGCATGGGGCAATAAGCTGAAACAACTAAATGAGAGGAGGATGATAACTGAAATCAAAGGAAAGGGGAAGCTTCTACAGCACCAAGAAGAAATAGAAAAGGAGTTTGTAAATTATTATTCCACGCTTTATAGGGAATGTGAGCAGGAGCAAGATTGGGATGATAGGATGAATAAATATATTAAGGATAATAAATTTACACATCTAACAGATGATCACAGACAAGCCTTATCAAAAAATTTCACCATAGAAGAAATAACTAAGGCGATACAAAGTTTGAATAAAGGCAAAGCTCCAGGTCCAGACGGATTTACAGAGGGATTTTATAAAATTTTTCAAAAAGAAATCTTAAAACCGTTACTGGACGTGATCAATCTAGTCCACCTTGAGGGTGTTCCGGAGTCATGGAGAGCTGCTAATATAACGATGATATGGAAGGAAGGCAAGGAAAAGACTGATGTAAAAAATTATCGTCCGATCTCCCTGCTTAATGTGGACTATAAGATCTATGCTACTATGATAGCAAGTAGAATAAAAGAAATCTTAGAAGAAATTATAAACAATGATCAAAACGGATTCTTGCCAGGGAGATCACAGGCAGCAAACGTCAGAAATATAATAGATATTATTGAATTTTTGGAAATAAACAACGAACGCAAGGTGGCAATATTCTTTGTTGACGCTGAAAAGGCGTTTGATAACATTAACTGGCGCTGCCTATTTAAAATAATGGAAGAACAGGGTTTTGGCCAATTCATGATTGCTAACATCGAAAAAATCTATACAGCCCAAAAAGCTTCGATAATCATAAATGGGAAAAGATCTGAAGAAATCTCAATACAAAAAGGTACTAGACAGGGATGTCCCCTGTCCCCATTATTGTTTATAACAGTGATTGAAGTCTTAATGAACAAAATAAGACAAGATTCCAGGATTAAAGGCTTAAAAATCAAAAATCAGGAGTACAAAGTCAGAGCATTCGCAGATGACTTGGCCATAGTGCTAGAAGATCCGGTGGAAAATGTAAATTATTTGATGGAAACTATTGCCGAGTTTGGGAAATATGCTGGTTTTAAGATAAACAAGGATAAAACGATAATTCTGGCAAAGAACATAACCAAAAAGGATCAAGAATTACTAAAACTAAAATCAGACTGTAAATTGGAGAAATCAGTGAGATATTTAGGGATTTGGCTGTCAACTAGAAGCCTTGATTTATATGATAATAACTACAAAAAAACATGGGAGAAAATAAAAGCAAAATTAGCCCTGTGGTCAAAGCTGAATTTATCACTCCTTGGAAAGATAGCTGCTATTAAGATGTCTATCCTCCCGAAGATGATGTTCCTATTTCAGAATCTGCCCATCATTGCGAATGATCATCCCTTCAGAAGCTGGAAAAGGGATTTGAGTGACTTTATCTGGAATGGAAGGAAGGCAAGGGTGAAATGGGGAACTTTAATCGAACGGTCGGAAAGGGGAGGTTTGGATCTGCCGGATTTTCAAAATTACTACAGAGCTTGTAGTATTGTGTGGCTAGGGGAGTGGTTTAAATTAAAAGATCAAAAGATGCTGACGCTTGAAGGGGCAGGCCTGAGGCTGGGATGGCACGCTTACTTGGGATATGAGAAAGCCAAAATACATAAAGATTTCAGTAATCATGTTATAAGGAAAGCCCTCTATCAAACCTGGAAGAAGATCCAGAAATACTATTTCGGTAAAATGCCAAATTGGATATCCCCGGTGGAGGCTTTTAATGGAAGGTGGGGATATGTGGGTAAATCAGACGCATGGATTACGTATAAGGAACTGTGTAAAAAGAAGGGTGGCGTAATAAAGGAAATAAAGACTAAAGAAGAACTAGATCGAGAGGGCTGGAAATTTAACTGGCTAACTTACCAACAAATACGTACTAGATTTAAACAGGATATAGAGGGATTCGATCTTTGGGACGAGGAAATGGATCTAGAAAAAATAATATGGGATAACAAGAGAAAGAAAGTTACAAGGATATATAAAATCCTTACTTCTAGACAACTTGAAACCGAAGCAGTTAGAGAACCAATGGTTAAGTGGGCAAGAGATATTGGGGATGTGATTGAATTAGATGAATGGGAAAGTGCATGGCGGAAAACAAAAAAGTTTACTGCTTGTCAGACCCTTAAGGAAAATTTCTTCAAAATAAGTAATAGATGGTATTTGACACCATCAAGGTTAAACAAAATGTTTGGAACTAAGGAGAAGAATTGTTGGAGATGTCAAAAGATAACAGGAACGTTGAGTCACATGTGGTGGTCCTGTCCGGCTATTCACAAATTTTGGCTAAAAATACATAAGATCATTCAAAAAATATTTAATATACAATTCGAATTGAATCCAAAATTATATCTTCTAAACATTACGTCAATGTTAACAAAAGACGTGGATAGAAAATACTGGAGAGTAATATTGTACCTATGTACCACAGCCCGCTTACTCATAGCGGCAAAATGGAAAAATAATGAAGCGCCAAAAATAGAGGAATGGTTTAGTAAAATACAAGAACTGAAGGAAAACGACAGGTTGACTTGTTTATTAAATCAGAGACCAGCCCAAAAAACAGAAGAAGAATGGCTGCCGGTAATAAACTGTTGTAGGAAAAGATGGGGTATAGCCAAAGACATAGAAATATGAGAAGTTTTACAAGGTTTTTAGCCTTCTCTGTCAAAGAGTGCTGGTGTCTCACCAAACTACAAATCCCAGGATTCTGTAGGATGGACCCATGGCAGTTAAAGTGGTGTCAAACTGCAATAATTCTACTATGTGGATACACTGTTAATCTACAGTGGAATGCAGGTTTGGGCTGAAGAAAGTTTTTAAGCTACAGTCCCAGTTTGGCCCTCCAACACTTATATTATGTATGATGACAAAAAGTTCCCTTACCATCCTCTGAAACTCCGTTAAACTAAACACCAGTTTGAATTTTTATTTCATTTCTTTCATTTCTTGCTCATAAGATTATTTACAATAACACATTAATGTATACAGAAGATCAAGTGATTCAGACATGCTGAGCAAAAGTGAGAGGGAACTGAATGGAAAAAATCTGGAACGCTTCTCATTTCTCTATGTGTGAAAGAAGTTTATAAGATAAAAACAATGTCTCCATTTGGCCAAGAAAGCACAGAGTTGTCTCAACGATATTGAGAAAATGAAGGAAATGCCTTTAAAGATTTAGGGTGTATCCAGACTGATTGAAATGTCTCTGGTTTTGTTCCTGTGCTTTCTGATTTTATACTTGGTTAAATAAATCAACCTGTGAAGCTGGTATAAAAAGTCTCTGAGTGTACTAGGAGCTGACTGAAAATATTCTGGGATAAGCAAAATATTCTGGGATCTCCAACATAAAATCAGACAGAACAGGAACAGACTGTGGGAATTTCTGGTCTTTTTCATCAGTCTGGATGTACCCTTGGTTTCTTGTGTGAGATGGAACATAAAAAGCAAAGCAAAGCAAAACAAAACAAAGCAAAACACCACCAAGAGCATCCTGAATTCAGCCAACACTAATTTGACCTCATTGATGTTGGGGTAACACTACCCTATACGGGCTTGAATCAGAAGCTTGACCAACCACTTTTTGTTCTTAGACAAGGACACTTTTTGAATGTGCTTTTTCCAAGCCATTTCAAATTTTCAAATGTCAGTTAAGAAAATAGTTGTTGGCAGTTTTGTTAGCAGCTAATTTGAGCCAGATGTTGAAAAATATTAAGGCTGTGCTTAATTTCCCATCATCATGAGGAAGGGAAGAATTAACAAGAGAAACTTGTGTTTAGGACAACTATAGCTTTTATTTAGCATGTTTTCATGGTTACAGCACAGTGTTTTAAAGGTCAAGAACAAGAAGCATTATCATTTGGTTTCATTTGACAATTATAATTTCAAAATACTAATTTAGCATGAAAATTTAAAATGGGATTTAATTGTGTTCCTCCTCCATAAAATTGGAACAACATGGAGCATAGTCCAAACAGTGCACAGATGTCGCATTCTAGAAGCGTATGATGTAAAGCAAACAGTATCATTATTGTGTTGCCAGTTGCAAACATCCAATAGTCACTACATAGCCCTGGTCAGGCATTTGTTTCTTCATATAGTTGAATACAGGATGGAAATAGAATGAGAGAGTGTACACACTGGTCTTGCTGACACTGTCACACACCCTGCTGTGTTTGGAACAGAGTTTGGAATCAATTAGTTACAAATAACTTTGTTTCTTGCAGTTTAGTCCTTTAACCATGATAACATTACATTACAATTGTAACTTAACAAGGGGTATCTTCAGCTCTTCTCTGGTGAACAGCTTTTTCATAGTAACAAACTGCAACATGAGCCAACACCTTCACATGTGTATCTAAAATGACCACCTGTCACTCTTTCCCTGTGAGAACTGGGCCTAATTGTGAACCTTGTAGTGCGTTCACAGATCCATCCATCTGAGGTAGGGTGTTTGTATATTATGGAAATTTGTGCAATATGCAAATCCAATGCATCAGGCAAATTTCTGTGTTAGGCAAATTAAGCACAATTGTTGCATTGGTTCCCCCCCCCACTGTGTGTCAGCCTTGACACCATTTGCACAGTGATCTGAGAGAAGTAGTATACTGTCCAAGTTAGAATGCTAGTCTCTGAGCAGGGAGACCCATGTTCAAATCCTTGCTTAGTCACAAAGCTGACAAGGTGATGTTGGGCCAGTTACTATCTCTTAGCAAAACCTACCACAAAAGTTTTTTGTGGGGATGAATTGGGAGAGGGGAAGAACATAAAGCAGCCATGTATATTGTGTAGATTCTGCTGATGATCATCATTGGGACATTTCATTATATATGTATTTCTGTTGATATCATTGTAATATTTTCCTGTCATTTTTGTAACTGATGCCAGTAACTTAGATATCTATGAGAACACCACAAGAAGCCCTGCAAATAACACCCTGTCATCTGGGAGGAAAATGCAGAATAAAATGAGACAATGAAAACTGAAATGAGGTCAAACAGCAGAAATTTCAGGGGGAAAGGAAGGAGTGGGGTTTTTCTTCCCCAGAGGTCTAAAGTACAGATTTTATTTTAACAAGAAAATATTTTGTTTACCTAATACTATTCAGTTTTTCATCACAATAAACATGTTACTGAGCTCATCTATCCTAGATGTCTGTAATATCCCTTAACTACTGTGTGTTAATGACCACAGTAAAGGTACCTTTTGTATTACAATTCCTACTCCCCCACTGATTACACTTTCCCACCCAAATATGTTTAAAAACCTGCCAACTGAAGCAACACTCCATACGTTTGGAGTGAGCTATGGCTTACTATTAGGTAGAGTGAGATGACTGCCTCAGACAGCAGGATGCCTACACTAGTGAATTGCACTGCTCTCTGCACTATAGGGTAGTATAGTAGTGCTCTCTGCCCTACTGCTGCCTCAATTAATTCCTTTCATATCCCACCCCACCTCTCTGCTGTGCTCATTTGCCTGTCCTCCATCTCCTGTTCACTCATGCAGTATTGCACTGCACTAACATGGGTAGTTTCTAAGAAAATTTGAAAGGTGTTCCTTTTTATAAGAAAAAATATAACTTTCAAATCAGACCAAACTGTTTCCTTTGAAAACAAACCTATGTGACAGACCTGATTTTCCTCCCATTTCTTACTTTCATATCTCATTAACATAATACTCTTACACCCCTCCCCTATCTGCTCCATAAATGCTACGGGTAACATTTTGGTAGGAAATGGGATGAATTTGTAATAAATATAAAAATCTCCTCACACACTTATCACCTCTTCCTCTTCCATGCACCAGCCTCTTCTCTTCTCACCACAAGAGACACCCCCAATTCCAAGAATATGGAGGCTGGGTTGGGAGGGGTTCTCCTACTAGTCACAATTTCCATTTCCCGCCTCTCCAGGAAGAAGAAACTCTGTCCTCTGTCTCCTCCCTCTTTTGACACTGCATTCCTTGCTGTACATGGTTCCTTTGGCATACCATAATATTCCCGTCCCTCCACATCCCTCAAGGAAAACCCCAAGCCAGGCAACAGCCCTCTACCCAGTTAATTCTCATGCCCCACCAGTTCTCTTCCTATAGAGGACACACTTCAGCTGCCACCATTCAACCATAACACACCCAAAGGGTATCGTCTCCTTCCTTTTCTCCCCCCAACAAACACACAGGGGGCTCTCCCCCTACTTACCTCTGTCCTCCTGCCTCCTCCACCCACCTGCTTTCTTCTCCTCCCCACAACAAGGAAATTCAAAAGGAACCATCTTCCCTTCTGTAAAAGAGAAGGGGAGGTGCTCCACTTTTATCCTTCCCCCTTATTAACATTTCCTGCCCCTCTAGGAAGCTGCGCGGAGGGGGTAGAAGGTAACTCCCTTTCTCCATTCTTTCTTTCTGAAAACCTTTAATTTGCACCTTAAACTTTAAAATAAGGAAACCTGGACATTTCAAAAATCACCCCAAATAGAAATACACATTAGCTCTAAAAAAGAGTGCATGACCAAGAAAAGGAGGACATGCGGTAACCCTATATCATGGCATTTTATGGCTCAGCTCCATCCTTTCTATTTGTTCTTACAGGCAACTTTGTAAAAACAGACCTCAACTGAAACAGAGTAGATGTTCCTGCAAAATTGCAACATTTATCCAAAAAATTGGAAATGGATCAATCTAGGATTTAATTCTTTATGAAACCATGAGACTTCAATTATTGGCTAAACACTGAAAGGTTGTAATAGGTTTGCTGCATGTAAAACAAAACCCCTTGATCTTATATCTTGGCTTCTAGAGGGCTAGAGACTTACTTTTTTTAAAAAGATGAAAGTTTGGAATCTGGTGCAAATGTGCACTGGATAGTATGCCTAGAATCCAGCTAAAAGCCACACAAACAGTCAATATGGCAACCCTCCTCGGATGCCAACCATCTTCAGTCATTCAGGGATACCTTGTTTGTGTGAAGGTGTTATCTCTGACCTATTACCACAGGTTTCTTAATATGTGGTAAATAAGAATGGTCAAATTGAGAAATGGCTTTTCACAAGCAAGCAAGAAGGCAATCACAGAGTAGCTGCAGTTCATTTCACAGAAAACTGCAAGTTGTAGCATGTTCAAAAATCGTGTGAACTTATCCTCAGTAATGAAATCAATATTTTTCAGGACTCAGACTGTGAGAGCATTCTCTGCTTTCTTGCTGATGTCTCCATTTGCACTCTTTGGCAAGGGCTCTCCTTTATAGCAACATAGATAGAACTAGTTCAACTGTGTTGGATTTCTGCATTGAACAAGGTCACAGAAAGTACAGCTCAGCAGCTCAGAGAATATTTTAACTCTTCTGGGTCTGTTTCTATTGGTTAAGCAGCAGAAAGCAACTTGCATGCCTGCTTTTCTACAATACAATTTTATTTCAAGTTCCTCCCATTTAACAGAAGGGGGGAATATAAACACTTTTATAGTTAAACTGTAATATGGCTATAGTAGCCTCAAATATTATCATAAAGAGATAGTTCAAGACAGTGGCTCTTAACCTTTTCTTTACCAGGTACCCCCTTTAAATATCCTTTGTTGCCACAGACCCTCAAGACTTAACTCAAGATTTAAAACAGCAACAACAACAATAATACAAATTACACTATACATTAAACCTTCCCTCAGAGGCACTGGAGGGGGAGGGGATACTTTTCTCCTACTTCTTCCTGCAAATTTGTTGCTGGAATGGATTGAATAACAATGTGCAGGCCAAGCCTGCCAGCCAGCCTTTGCTTCTTTCACATGGCTGTTCCACTGCAGGGAAGAGGTGGCCCAAACAGCTATCAAGCCTTTGCAGTCCCACTGTGAGGACATTGCAGCCCCGTGAGGGTTCCCGGACAACAGGTTAAGAATCACTGGTTTAAGACAAGCCGTGCTCAGTGATAAAGCACTTCAGCAATCCTGTGTACCCTTACTTTGAAGTGCCCACTGGCTCACTTCTGTTTGCCAAGAAGTAAATCATATTGATTTCATGGGATTTAATTGCTATTAGGTTTGCTTAGAATGCTTTCATTTTCATCTTTTTGTTATTGATGCAGACTGGACAAGACCACCTTTATTTCCATTGGTCTGGGCTTAACCATTCGTTGTTGAGATTGATTCCCTGTCCTAAGCTACAAGAACATGAGACACTACCAAACTGCTCAGGTCCCCTTTCTTGATTCATGGGAATTGGATGTAACTTCCTCCAAGAATTCCCGCTTAAAATAATAATAATAATAATAAATAATAATAATAAAATTTATTTATATACCGCCCTTTGGTAATCCAATCAGGGCGATTCACAACATTAAAAAAACCATACAAGTAAAACAATATACTCCCTTCCCCCTTAAAAAGTTATTAAATCAATTTACAAATTAAAACAAAACATTTGATAAAAACACATATCTACATTTGGCAATAACAGTAGGTCCCCAGCAATATTCAGTTCTGTTAACAAAGGAGGCTGTGAGGACTCTCCTGAAGGAGGGGAGGTTCCCGAGGCCAGGATAATCTATTCTGGAAAGGCCTGCTGGAAGAGATCCATTTTGACAGCCTTTTTGATGCTGTCCAAAGCTGTCCATAATAGTCACTGCCACCAGCCCCTAGGTGTTATACTCCCAAAATTCAGAAGGAATTCCCTGCCCCAAGCTTTGCTCATTTCCCTGGAGAACCTTTACCAGGACCTTTTATCATCTAGGACTAGGTCTTGGATTAGGGTTTAGGGTTGGCATTTTTATCACCTAGGTCATAGGTTTGTCATCTAGGTCCTGGATTAGGATTGGAAAAATGGACAGGGTTTCTGTCCCTTTAATGGCTCTGCAGAAGAAGGAATTTTAGCAGGTGTTGCATGTCATGCAAGCAACATCTGCTGAAATTCCCTCTTCTGCACAACTAGTAAAGGGAGAGGAGCTCAGTTCCTTTTTTCACCTGGCAACTTTATCCTGGATCTCTCTATAGTTTCTGAGAATTTTGGTTTCCCGGTTGTTACCTTTGCATGTGAACAAAAATCTCCCTCCCTAAACCATGCCAAACTTAAAAGGGGATGTTTTATGTAAAAAGGATTAAATACGTTCAATTTTAGGTTGGTAAATGTTCTGAGCAGCTGTATAGGGTAATAACCCAAGGTATACTTTCTTTGGGTACAACATTGGCTATACAGAAAATAGAATACAATTCTTAGCCAAAAGGTATTCCAGAAAAGTGAAAATACAAATATAAGCTCATTGCACCTAAGGTTGCAGCTATGGCCTGCCTGATACCTTCAGTATTTCAAATATAAAAATGGTATTTGTTCTACCTGAAGATTTTTTTAAAAAAAAAATCCAGCATGCAAATTTAAAGTGGGAAATACTGTACTCAGCTTCTTTCAAATCTTATAAAGTACAGCGGGTCCTCAGTATCTGCTGGGGTTTGGTTCCAGGACTCCCTGTGGACATCAAAATCAATGGATTTCCAAGTGCCATTATATAAAGTGGTATAGTAAAATGGCACCCCTTATATAAAACAGCAAACAGCAAGATTTGCTTTTAGAATTTTTTTTTCTGAATATTTTTGAGCTGTGGTTGGTTGAATCTGTGGATGCAGAACCCGTGGATATGGAGGGCCAACTGTATTACCTTCTTGCTACCAGACTCCTCAAGCTCCAGTCTATAAGAAACAGAGATTACCCTTGTACATCAGTACAGATATACAAGTGATCATTCATCTGTAAAGGAAGGAATATCCCATGGATATAGTCACCCAGCAATATTCAGTCTTTTCTTCCTTGACATCTAGAATCATAGAACTGTAGAGTTGGAAGAGACCACAAGGGCCATCCAGTCCAACCCCCTGCCATGCAGGAATCACAATCAAAGCATCCCTGACAGATGGCCATCCAGCCTCTGTTTAAAGGCCTCCAAGGAAGGAGACCCCACCACGCTCCAAGGGTGTGTGTTCCACTGCCAAACAGCTCTTACTGTCAGAAAGTTCCTCCTAATGTTGGGGCATAGAGAGACACACTGTGTCCACCATGACCACCTGCAGAGTTGTCCCACATCAACAGGACACCAAGGAGAAGGTTTTCTGGAGAGACTTCTGCAAAAGACTTCAGGCTGAGAAGGAAAAATTCCTTCACCCCAGCACACTGCCTTGAGCTCTGGCTTGCCAAATAAAGACAGCAACAAGGCCAGCCTTCACTCAACTTGAGGGCTTTAATCTTTGTTTGCAGTATATTTACAATATATACACAGAGTATAGAACAATCTCTCTTAAACCAACAAACTGCTTCGCCAACCACCATCCACAACAAACCCACACTGGAGATAATTCCCATCTCCTTTTTATAGGCAGTTAAACAATGCCTGTTACATCAGGCATCTCAGGTGTGCATACTCTCAAGTGCTAACTCTCACACACACACCTGCCACTGGAGCTTAACTACTTTCATTTCTAAGCTTACAGCTCCACCTTGTGGTCACATCCATGTGATTTCCTGACAGGAATCTCTGTCCCTGGAGCTTGCATCCATTGTTCCGTGTTCTAGTCTCTGGAGCAGCAGAAAATAAGATTGCTCCAACCTCAATGTGACATCCCTTCAAATATTTAAACAGGGCTATCATATCACCCCTTAACCATCTTTTTTCCAGGCTAAACATACCTAGCTCCCTAAGTCTTTCCTCATAAAGCACGGTTTCCAGATCTTTCACCATTTTAGTTGCCCTCCTCTAGACACGCTCCAATTTGTCAATATCCTTTTTGAATTGTGGTGCCCAGAACTGGAGACAGTATTCTAGGTGAGGCCTGAGCAAGGCAGAATAGAGCGGCACTATTACTTCCCTTGAACGGGACACTATACTTCTATTGATGCAGCCCAAAATCACATTGGCCTTTTTAGCTGCCACATCACACTGTTGACTCATGTTCAACTTGTGGTCTACTAGGACTCCTAGATCCCTTTCGCACATAGTCTCGTTCAACCAGGTCTCCCCCATCCTGTATCTATGCATTTCGTTTTTCCACCCTAAGTGCAGTACCTTACATTTCTCTGTATTGAATTTCATTTTGTTAGCTTTGGCCCAGCTCTCCAGTCTATCCAGGTCATTTTGAATTTTGATTCTGTTCTCTAGGATATTAGCTACTCCTCCTAATTTGGTGTCATTTGCAAATTTGATAAGTATGCCCCTAATTCCACCATCCAAGTCATTGATAAAGTTGTTGAATAGCACTTAGTAATACTAAGGTATGTACTACCTGCAACTCAAATGAGGTACATGGGTTGTGTTGCAACTACTTTGGCAGCTTAGACAGAAATGGCAGATTCTCAGGTTACCACTAGTTCCCTGAACTACTTGCTCCACGATTCTCTGTAGCGCAAAAGCTTTTCCTTGGCCCCTTTCCCCATACTATCTTCCATATGGAACAGTGATTCATACTCAACAACTCCTCAGCACTGCCAGATTCCTGGGCTGAAGCCCACTGAGAATTTCACCCTTTTTCTAGCATCTTGCTATATTGGTTTCTCTTAGTTGTAGAATATGCAATGAGTCACATGGCCCCACTCATATTTCCTCTAGCTTTTAAGATCCAGAAGAGGAATGAGCATTTTGTTAGGCATTCCTTGTGTCTTGTTTGGTCTGTGTTTGCCTTATGTGAGAGAGATTGGGACTTCTTATACTATCATGAATGACCATTAAATATTTGAGGTGTTCACATTCTGCTTTATTGACAGTGTGCATGTGGAGTATGTATGTTTATGTGTATATGTAGAGGAATGGTTAATATAGATACATGTTAGAGTAGGCCACATGATTCTGACAGGACAAGACTGACACTGCCTTCATTTCCTATATAATCAAGCTTACAAAGTCTTCTTCCACCCCACCCCAAGCCATCTTTGTGAGGGGTGGTTTCAACCTAGTCTTCCACAGGAGCAAGGAATGGAATTTCCTTGCCAGCATAAATCCATAATGAACAGCCTTGAACAGCATGTTTCAGATAGAGAGCCCATGCCTACCAAAAGGCTCAAGATTCATAGGAAATTTATTATTACTATCATGTGGCCTTATCTTCAAAGTTGCTATGAACCAAAAAAATAATAATCTTGAAATGCGTGGGTAGCGCTTAAGGAAGGAGGTGTTTTTTCCTCCCACATACCTAGCTGGACTTTTGACTGATTGTAGAGTATGTGCACTGCTTTCAGAGCTCACCAGAATGAAAGATAATTATTCACAACAAAGACAGATTTCTGAATCCAGTTTCACTAAATCTCCCAGCCAGGATCCTGTTGGGCAGTTATAAGTATGTAATCTATAGTCTCGCATTCATAATTGCTGTATATTCATGATCCCTACATAGCCCCTAGTTTAGGGACTACTGGGGACCATGAAAGTCCCCCATGCCTCACTTACTGGTAAGCAGCTGCTGGGATCAATGGAGATCTGTTTCCCTGGGGATCAAGAAGCAACTGCCTGATGTCCCTACTACTCTCCTTGCATGAGCGATCTCTGGCTCAAGAGAGATTTGCAACAGGGATCCTTTTTTGCCTATTGTGCCGGAGATCACTCATGGGAGAGTGTAGGAACATCAGGCAGCTGCTTCTCAATCGACAGGGGAATGGACCCCCATCGATCCCAGTGGCTGCTTACCAGTAAGTGGGGTTTGGGAGGGGTCTGGCTAGAATCCACTATGTAGCATCATAGTTACAGTGCTATGTAGTTCATTATGTACTAGGATTATGCTGCATATTTTTATGGGTTTTTTTAAGAGGAATCTTGCTTCTAAAATACTCCTTTTTTCCTTCTCCTCTCCCCCTCCCCTGCATTTCTACAGACACTTCAATATGTGTCTGGTTAAGAAAGCTGGCAAATGAGCAAAGATGATGAATGTGTATAGAGATTTATGATCTTACTAAGTAACTCTCCACAGGCTCAGTACACTTCCTTTAATAAATAATTATTTTATAGTCGTTCTGCATTATCACAAAGTTTTTATCACAGATATGTTCCACTTAACTGAGGTATAGATTTACAAAGAAATGACACCTTGATTTAAATGCATGTAGAAGTAGTTGTCATTGGTATCCCCTCCCCTCAACATGGAATTACTAAACTTACTCTGCTGTCTGCCTTTGGAGCCACTCCCTCCCACAAAGCCATAAGTCAATGGCAGACCAACCTGCTGGAGCAAGGCAAGAAAGCCCAATAGTAGTCTTGGATCCCATGCCAGGAGAAAAGCAGGATATAAATAAAATAATGTCAAATAGTTGTGCCATAGTTAAATTGCTAGACTTATCAGTCTCATGGAAAATAAAGATGCATGGACTGAAGCCCATATTGGCAGTGCAAAATGTAAAGAGTTAATCTAATGAAAGATGACACTGACAAAGGATGGATATGAAGAAGGTAAATGTGCCCTGGTATAGTGGAGCCAGGATTCACAGGATCAGGGCTAGAGGGCCTCTGAATTAGCAGAGGTGTCAACTGCCACTTCTATGCCCCTCAGGTTTCTTTGTTCCATCTGAGCTTAATTAGAGGGGGGAATGTTTTTTTTCTAGAACAAGGTATAGCTAGTTGGCAGCTATACCTATTGTCATGCAAAATATTCTGAAGGTAGTTTCATCTTCAGTTGACAATTAGGACCCGTTGCCTTTACAAAAGATCTAGAACTGGGTCTGTTAATATGGATCTATACAGCTTCCTCCATTTTTTCACCTCTCTTTGGGAATTAGGATAGCTGTCAAGCTAACTAACAGAACTTGAATTTTACTACTGCCTTGCAGTAAGTTAGGGATCAGATACCAAAAGTTAAGTGAAAGATAGCATTAAAGTAGGCAACAGGTATTCTATTTTCCCTCATGTTCTGGTATTAGCAGCTAATATGACTATTTGCTTATGGTTTGGGAGATAGAACTGCCAGATTTAGCAGCCAAAATCATAATTCTGCTTTGTATCTCTGGTAATCCATTCCTAGACCAGTGGGGTCTTAGCATTGTCACATAACCATTATATAGAAAAACCTAGTAGCACAACTTGTGGGAAGTTCTATACAAAGGGAAGCTTTGCCAGTCCATTCTATATCCTTAGAGTGTTGATATATTTCCAAGCAAATAGTGCTCTTTAAAAAAAAATCAGAAGATCAAAGGATCTAACATTATTAACAGTATATGAAACAGGTTCTAAAATTCACAACTTTCTTGGTTTTGTCAGTAATGCAGGTTACAAGATTAATTGGGGTAGTGATCCATCCTGAACTGCAGATTGCTGTAACCAATTTAAGTGCTACATAGTTTTATAGATATCCAGTTTTGGCTTCAAATCTTCCCACATGAAGCCAATTTTCTTCAAGCATGTGCCTCCATAGGCATGGCAAATATACATGACAGCCCTAAACAGAATTATGTATTTTTGCTACCTTTATTTTTCTTCTTTTCTGATTTCCTGCTCTCCACTTTCACCTTCCCCACTAACCTCCAGTGCAGATAATGGTGTATTGGATTAGCCTGCCTTGCAGCTGCATCAGATCCCGATCGATTTATTGACTCTGTCAGAGAGGCTAGTACAGTAATTGTTACAAGAGCAGAATGGAAAGCAAGAGCATGTCCACAAGAAAAAAAAGGCATTTCATTCTTTCCTTACCTTCTTCTTTTCCCTTATTCTATAGATCTTGGTGTGTTTATGTAGCAGAGAGGACTTCGCTTAAGTTAATCATCTCCTTCCTACATTATTAATTGTGTCAGTTGAGGTGCTACCTGGTGACAAGCCTATCATTGAGACCATTGATTTACCCCTGCTGGGGTCGATTTGCATCCCCCAACTTTTTTTTTCTTTTTTTTTTTTTGTCCTGCTATTCTTTTGTGGCTGTTTTCCTTGGCTGATGTTAGGTTATCATAGAATCATAGAATTGTAGAGTTGGAAGAGACCACGAGGGCCATCCAGTCCAACCCCCTCAATATAATCACTCTTGGTGGTGGGGAAGAATTGTGAATGCCAAGAAAAATTATAGCCCTGCTATAGTCATCAAGGGCAGAAGCTGATCCTAATCCTATATACTTGGCTAATCTGCTCTGAAATCCTGAATAAAGGGCAATCCTAAATCAAAGATGAGCCAACTATTGAAGATTATGATTAAGCACAGAACTGCTGACCTTTTATTTTTTTATTAATTTTTTAATTTATACCCCGCTCTTCAGCCACAAGGCTATCAGAGCGGCTTACAAATTGTTTTAAGCAATAGCTATTTACACATCTACACTGGCTGAGATCTGCTTGTAGAAGGGAGCAGAGTGGGAGTGGGGTGAGGAAGGGGCCAGTTACACCAGATTTAGACCTCCTCCAACCCAGGGACACAGTCAAAGTGTCATCACAATGCTAGAAGTAATTTCGAACATCTCTAGGTCATGAGGGGTTTGGATTCAACACACCTTGCACTAGCCTAGTGTTGGCTTACTGGTCCTTGGCTATATTGGCCACATAAGATTGCACTCTTAATACTGGAGGAGACAGTTTTTCAAGTACTAGTGTCCCAAGATTTTTCAGCCTAACAGCTTGAATTGGGCTCAGTAGCTCACTGACAGCCATTCTGTACCAGCTGCAGCTTCCAAACCATTTTCAGGGGAAACCGCACACTCCACTCAGGAAGTTATCAGAGCATGGACTACTGTCATCAATTCATCCAGATGTGGGGACAACTGTTACTGGTAAATCAGTTGTGTTGTTGTGTGCCTTCAGGTTGTTTCCGACTTATGGTGAACCTATCATAGGGTTTTTGGAGGCTAAGAGTATGTGACTTGCCCAAGGTCACCCAGTGGGTTTCCATGGCTGAGCAGGGATTCAAACCCTGGTCTCCAGAGTCATAGTCCAACACTCAAACCACTATGTCATGCTGGCTGGCTATAATGTTCTTCACCACTGAAGCCACCTGGACACTGAGGTGTTGTCTATACGATAAAAAAAAATACGAAAGTTATGCAAACATACGGCAATCATTAAAACGGTCATTCACACAAATACATGTCATTCAGAAGTGGGGGCAGCAAAATCCACCATAAAGTCCATGTGCACCATGTGCTTTGTACAGATTTTTTTAAAAAAGCTCCGCACAACATGTGAATGTGCAATCCATTTGAACACTCACATTCACACAAATACGAACAGGCAGTGTAATCTGATTGGCTGAATGAGGATGGGGCAGGGCTAGCAAAGAGGGAAAGCAGCTGCGGACACTACGTTGGATTTTTGGCTAGTGAGGCTCTGGTAAGTCAATCAAATGGTGATTTTATACTCTTTTAAAATTTCTTTATTTGTAAATACAAAGTGTTGCTTGTGCGCACCCTGGGAAACTTTTTTTAAAAATGGCGGTGGCAGATTTAAAATCGAGAGTAAATCACTCGCAGTGGCCAGCTGGCTAGGGGGTCATGTGGAGTTTGGGGTGGGGGTGTCTTTTGGCTGTGTAGGCAGTTCACATTATTGCAAATGCCTGCCTTTCCGAACATGTTTGTATTTTTTTCCCCCTTGTATAGATAAGACCTGAGTCAAGTTATGCTCCCAAACTATGTAGTTGTTCTGATGGGGGAGCACTAGTCAGTGCAGAACAGGCCATTTTCATAATTGGCTAACCACAAAGTTTGCACTTAATCCAGTTTCACCTTTTGTTCCTAAAATGCTTCCATGGTTGTGTATGGTCATTGATCAGAAGAATGGGATAGAAATGTATTCACAATAAAAGAGAGATTTTGCATCTGATGTGACAGCCATAATTCATTGGGACATTGTGCTAGATGTCTCAGAAATTGAGACAGTGGCCAAGATTCTATATCAGGAAATGTTGGCATAACACACGGCAACTTCTCTGTAACTATGTCTCATGACCCCAAAAGGTCACCTTATAAGCAGTGTAGCCTGCCCGCCCCCCACATTCTTTTCTGTTTTGCCAGAGCGTGGGGGAATAAGTAGGGGAGTCACAATTGTAACTAAATAGCCATCATGAATATGAAACAGTTTCATATTCACTATCAGTGCTTAGTCACGATTTTAACACTATTGACACGATTTGTAACTTTCCCCCAACACCTACTTTACCAGACATCAGCTGCATGGAGAAAATGAGCGCCATTCTGCCAGTGCATGGCTAAATAAGATGTTTCTGTCAGGGGTTTTGTGGAGTGGGGGGGGGATCAAGCCAGGAGAAGTTACTTAGTTAAATACTTAGTTAAGTATAAGCTGATATGAGATTCCAGTCAATGTTATTAAAAGAAATGCACTCATGACTTAGATGATAAAAATTGAAGAACTGTGTCCAAATGTGAGAAGATTATAGCCTCCATTTCAAAGAACTTTCAGGAAAGTTCAGATGTTATCATTGACAGCTATTTTAGCCATATCTGTTGCATAGCCTGAGGAATCAGTTGCATAGCCTGAGATTTCATGCACACTTGGAAAAAGAGATGTTTGGAGCAAAACATGACTTATATATATACTAGGATATATACTGAGCAAAGATGTCTAAAGTTAGATAACACCTTACGTAAGACACAGAGTAAACCAGATTCTTGAATATTAGCTATGACTATGGTGCCTTTGCAGTTTTTAAAAAATGTATTTGATTAATTTTTAAAATGTACTAATATAGCCCATATTTTATATACATTTACAAAGATTTCTAGTGGCTTTAGGAGGTAAAAATTGTTGTAAAATTCAGGCTCCACTAAGAAGTCAGTGATATTAACATATACAACTACAGTTAGCTGAAACTTGCAATGAATTCTTTCCCTTTAAAAAAAAATCAATGCTTATATTCTGTTTGAAAATATATGTGCAAAGGAAATGGAGTAACTTTCATCTTTCACAGTGAAGAGAGGACAAAGGTCAAAATACCCATTTTCCTGGCAGGCAATAAGTGCAGTTATAGTCTAAAAACCATTCTTGTAAAAATAGTATTGTGACGTACATACCATATTGATTATTTTTCAAGGATTCCAGAGCACTTTCCCTTTGTTAATAAGTTACATCCAGGCCTCTCCTTTCCTAATTCTGGCCAATGTTTCAGAACTAAAAATTACATGGAAAACTTCTAGTAAGCCAAATGATTGCATCTTTCCTTTGCTGAGATCAAGTTTGTAAGTGCAACCTAGATGAAATTGTGCATGGCAAAGTTCAGTATAACTGACTTTAGTGGGTCTTAGGTTAAGTCTACTTTATCTGGTTAATGCCAGTGCCTACAGCTGGGGATGTAAATCTTTGCTCATTTTCTCAGGTGCAAGGACAAATAATTTCTCCCCAGTGTGTGAAATGACAAGACCTTTTAAAATTATTTTTCACATTTTGGGATATATATATATATATATATATATATTAAAGAAAACTTTTTTTTTAGCACCGTGTGTATTTTGCACAAACCCCAAGTTTTTGCCTAAACATTTAGCAAACAAATTCCCTCTCCCAAAGAAAAAATCTTGTGACAATTGTACATTCTCTCAATGGGGTGTCTCAATATGTCAAGACCACCTTCCTTGTTGTAGACAAGCATATAAGTGAGTATTCTTTGTGTCCCTAACCTACAGTGCTGCACTCACTCTCATGTGTGCACCAGCCTCATTTCTTAAAATATGGCTCAAGTGTGTCCTGGATTCCAGCCTGTTTGTAGGATTGCAACGAACCCCAGATGTTAGTTAGCAAGTTAATTCTTTCAAGCTGAAGTGCCCACGAATATTTTATTTAAGCATATGAAATAATGAGTGGTGTTTCAAAATCAAGAGAGATGAAGATTAATAAACACAGAGGTGAGGCCCTATTTCAGTCCTTTCAAAGGGCCAAATTAAAAGAAGTAATTATTGTGAAGTCAAAGGCTTTCATGGCCGGCATCCATAGATTTCCCTTGGGTTTTTTTCAGGCTGTGAGGCCAGGTTCTGGAATAGTTTCTTTCTGACGTTTCACCTGCATCTGTGGCTGGCATCCTCAGAGAATGGTTGGGCAGGTGTGTGTATGTGGAGTTTATATGCTGTGAACCCTTGTTGGGGAGTATATGTAAATGTGTGTAATTGAGTGGTTACTTTCTGAGTATAGAAATGCAAGGCTCGTTAGTGTCTGTTTGGCTAATGGTTGGTTGCTCGACCATTATCTGTTGGGAATCCCCCTGTCCCTGGGTGGGATTCTTTTGTAAGTGTTGAGTTTTGATTCTATTGTATTTCAGAACTGGGAGCCAGATTTTGTTTTGTCTGGAAGTTTCTTTTTTCCTGTTGAAGTTGTCCAGGTGTTTGTGGATTTCAATAGCTTCTCTGTGCATTCTGACATGATAGTTGTTGGCCTGGTCTGATAGTTGTTGGCCTGGAAATACAATAGAGTCAAAACTCAACACTTACAAAAGAATTCCACCCAGGGACAAGGGGATCTCTAGCAGATAATGGCCCATCAACCAACCTCACAGTCCGGAAAAAGACCCAAGGAAAATCTTCAGTCAAAGTTTGTTTTTGCAAATTGTCCTTGACTTTAATTGTCCTTCATGGATGACTCCCCAGAACCTGCCCCTCAATACTGTCTATGTTTTTCATTGTGTTCCAGGATATTCAATTCAGTCTCCTTTGTTAACCAAGGACAGCTGTGGTGGGCTCCTCTAGCCATTTTTCTATCCAGGCCAGAGGGCCACTGCAATGTAATGTGAGATGTGGCTTCATTCATCTCATTCATCGCTGCTGTCTAGGCAAACCTAAGGGGGTCAGGAATGTTGGACCCAGAAATTATATAAGATTGGATTAATTGCATGGCCTAGATTCAGCTAGAAGCAATGTGGGGGAAAAGAAGTTCATTTTTGGGTCAAATGGAATTATATATAATTTCACTCTTTAGGGTACATGTTCAAGATTATTTAACAACCAGTTTGTTCTTTAATGAAATGAAAACACTTCTGTTCAAAATCAGAAACGTAGCAAAACGCTACATTTCTTTTCCTTTTCCCCTATATTAAAATGGGAAATTTCCACGATATAGGTATTGGTGGAGGCATTGCACTCCCCATAGGAATTCCCATAGGAATTCGGTCCCTGAAAATGGAGTTTTCCATCTATCCCCAAATCTCTAGTGTTTCAGAGAGTGAGACACTGCAATTCATTCTCAGTTAGAACTCTTATATTTGCTGTGTTCACATTCCTTTGTCACTTTGCCTGCCCTTTTTCTTTGGAAGCCTAAACTGTGGCTGAGATTTTGCATTGGGAGACATAGGTATACAGACATAGCTACATCTTCTAGCGACATCTCCTGATGTCTCCCCCAAAAAATCCTACTTTGAAGCCACACAGCACCCCACAGCCATTTCTAAGCAGCTGAAGAACAGTGGGGTGAACAATGATGCATCCAGCCCTATTCCTGTATCTAGGTGTGCTATTTGAAAAACTGCACAGTGTATAGGTGCCTAGCG
Organism: Gambelia wislizenii; assembly: GCA_030847615.1. NCBI lineage: Eukaryota > Metazoa > Chordata > Lepidosauria > Squamata > Crotaphytidae > Gambelia > Gambelia wislizenii. Next base: position 106,358,594 of record JAUMIR010000004.1, read on the forward strand.
TAAAACCCCCTGAACATACCTCCCTGAAATCTGGCTGATTAACCCCTTCCTTAGAGTCTATCAATGTTATGCAGCTGTGTGATCATTGATTGTTTTATTACATAGCATATTTTATATACTGCCTTTCAGCACAATATTACACAGCCCTAAAAAAGCAAAGCATGTACTAAAGCAACAGATAAAACATCCTAAAAGGTCACCATCAGCACTGTAATCAACCAAGTGTTGATTAGTAAATACTCTCATCATACATCATCACTAGCCAGGCTTGGCTGGTTCTGACGGGCAGTGCAGTCCAACGGCATCTGGAGGGCTACATCTTCCCCAGCCCTGAGCTGCAGTTGTTATTAACATTTTATCTGGTGGCTTCTTTGAGTCTTGTAGTCTTATCAGGCAAATGGTATTAATGGCTCCCGGTTCTCAAAACTTTCAGTGGGTAAGACTGTTGGACATACTGGGGAGAACAGTGAGGGAAAAGTCTTCTCCCCAACTCAGTCCTCTCTGGTTGGCTTTTCTGTTTTACCAGGGTCATGAAAAGTATTTTCAGGTACCAGGCTCAATTAAAATGTGTCGTGTTGGAACTAATTTTAAAGCTAAGCAGATGTACAGGTTTATTTTAACCAGGGTTTATATTTATATTATACATCTAACATTTCTATTTACATCTAACTTCAAATGACATTGAGAAAGGGCAAGAGGATCTCATATTTGAAAAGGGAAATGCACAAGAAAATGCAAGAAGCTTCTAGTTTCTTAATTCTGGTATCTTGCATATCTGAAACAGTCTTAGGCCCTAAACAGATGATACATTTGTCATGTGATCATCTCTTCCAGATCTGGTGTGTGTTTGTTTGTGAATTTTCTTAATGAACTGACAAGGGGGAATCTAGATTACAGCCATGATACATGGGTAGGGATTCATGGTGTCATTTTCCACTCAAATTACCCCAACACCAAAAACTGATATTTGCCCCCCATGATCTCATTTATGACAATGGCATTTTGTGAGAGCAAATCACACTGATGTGTAGGAGACTGGGGCAAGAAAAGAAGGAAGAAACAAGTATGGGGACACAGTCACCACCTACTGAAGCTCATCGTATCAGACCGCTTCTCCTTGGTCCTCTTAATCTTGCCAAATGTATTTTTATATATGTGGAATACAGGCCGACCCCCATAGCCATGGATTCGGTATCCACAGTTCCACTTACCCATGTCCAAAAAATATGTTCTCTCTAGGCATTTCTAAGTCCTCCAGTGTGATTCTATGGTCAAGTTCTGGCATTTGCCTCATTGAAATAATAGGGTTCCCTATTATCCATGGTTTCGGGTATCCATGGGGGTCTTGGAAGGTATCTTCTGTGGATATGAGGGTCGACCTGTAGATTCATCAAACTGGTTTGTAATGCTTCAACTTAATGCTTGTGCATAGTGCTTCTGCTTAAACTCCTTCAGTTCACTCTACTTCCTGGTTTTCATTTTTTTATTTTGCAGGATATGGTTAGGTGTCTTGAGAGCCAGAACTGTTTTGCAGATGATATTTTTTCACTAAAACCTCTTTAATGATCTGCTTAATTATGTCTGTTGCTTGTGGAGACTAGTGATAGCACAGTAGCCTAGCAGTAAATTCTGAAGTGCAGGTGCTCAGCATGACAGTCCAGTCCATAGCCATACCCCTGGAAAGAGAAATTGAGCTTCTTTTCCAGCTGCCAGGGGAAAACACTTTGATTCTAGCTCATAGTTGAGTGTACCTTTAGTAACAAACCTTTCCTTAACTTCCAAAGATCCCTGATTTTTACTACCTTTCCAAATAGGTAGTATCACTGCAATTTAGCAGAGCCAAGTCTTACATAGTTGAAGCAATAGGTCATGCTGATTAACAGGGAAAAGGGCATCATACCATACCTCAGATGTCCCTGTTCCCTCAGTTTACATGCAGTCTTCACAGAAGCTGGAAAAAATAGTTGTAGGCTAATATATTGTTGTGAGATGCTGTATTTTGGGATTCCATCTAAGCTTAGATGCAATCCTTATGGTAGCTGAGAAAAAATGGATTTTCCCAGCAGCCATGTGTTCTTGTGAGTTGTGACTGTTATCATGCAAAGTATGTTGTGGCGTTCTGGTCTGGAATAATCAATTAATACCCATTGACTTTACAAAATATCTGCTCCTGGTGCTAGCACTGATACTCTCACAGTCTGATAGCTGTCCCTCCCTGACAAGAATATCAGGAAGTATTCAAAAATACATTCACCCATTTTTAGTTTTAGGTCTAAAACATCTTTTGTTAATTCTCAAAAACTAATTATGTGAAGTAGTTATGTGTCATCTAGACTTTCTTGATAACAAACACTGTAGACTCTTGTATTTTCACCATAATCATCTTATAATAGAAAATATATCATTAGAAACAAAACAGTTCAAGTCAATTCTCAGAGTATCACCAAAGTCAGTATGACTAATGTCAGAATAGTAGCCTCAGGCAAGGAGAGGCCATCGCTTACCAAAGTATTTGCTGAAGTGTGTTTGAAGGTGTGTGTGAGTGTATTTACTATCACTTGCAATTAAATCAACATTGCTTCATGTGAATATCATCGTGGGAATAACACCATCTCTTTCCTACAGGGAAGGTGATAACCCCTTAATCTGTAATTATAGTAAACCTACTGAATCCAAGAAAATGCCAGATTTTTGCAGCAAAATATATTTTGAGAAATGTTTTGTGTTCTCTCTGATGTTTTCAGCTCTCTCTTAGGTCCCCCAAAATGTGGTTTTTTGTGAGCAAGGGGTAAGGTCCATTTCATGGCCAGGCAATTAAAAAGGCAACTTCCTGTTATGTCTGCATAATCATGTTCATGGTGGGAACCCAAGCTATGGTTTACACTGAATAAAACTGCAAGTACAGTCTTGAGAGCCAACTAACAAAAGGATTTTTGCAAAACAACAAGAGTAGAAAGTGCTCGGAAGAACAAAGAGGTGGTGAAAGTATGTACTGGTTATTAGAATACTGGGACTGTTGGAATAAATTATGTCCCTTTAAAAAAATAATACTATAAGTGTAATGCTATATGTAAATAATTAGGAATATATTGTTGTACCTTGTACCCTCCTTTTCTGTCTGCTTTAGTTAAGTGGAAACTTTTAATAACTCCAGCTTGAAACTTGTGCCTTTGGGTCTCAAATGCCTGAGAAAGCACTACAGGCTGTAACTGCAGAACATTCCTTTGGTAGGCCCTGGAAACAGAGCAAGCTAGCACAAGAGAAGTTCAGAGAGATCACATGTAAATGAAGGCTGGCTCTAAGCTCCCGAGGAGCATTTTATTTGGTTTATATCTGAACTTGAACTTTTAAATGCATTCCAATGGGACTGGACATAAAGCTTTGCTGGGTACAGCATGAAACCATTTTACTCTTAGTACAGTCCCACTGCAAAAACAGGAGTTAGAAGAAGAGGGAGGGGAAGGGTTTGTTTTATATCCGAGACATTCATAAAATACCTAAAGTGTGAAAGGAAGACACATTTCCAACTCTCAGAAGCAGGTGATGGACTTGAGTCAGGGGAGTAGTGTTTAGCCAGGGTTCCCTGGCATATACCCAAAGCATGTCTGGAACATATTTCCCTTTCACACTTGTATACATATATACATAGAAAAACAAAACTGTCACATAAAACATGACTGAACTTGTAAGCATAGAAGAATGTGTTCTGCGCTGTACATGTGCTAGCCTGCAGTGCTTCTGTTCAGTTCAAATCAAGCCTTCATTGCATATATAAATATACACATACACACACACGCACACAGTTTTTAGGCTGAGTTGCATGTAACAGATAGATGACAGACATCATGCAGGTCACTACTTCTTAAATGCATGGACTATTTTCCATATCGAGTAGTCCCAGTCCTTTTTTACCAGAGTTTGTTGGCTTTCCTTCTCCGTATAATGGACAAGACTCTCAGAAATTCAGGGCCGATTCCAGTGGTATACATGGAATTGTCTTCTGTTTTAAAGTGGAGCCTTTTCTGATTAATGCTACGCAAACAGCTCTTCATAAAACATGAATTTGTCATTAAACTTCCAGCATACTGAACAACAAAATTCTTGCAAATTCCTCCCATCTACTGCATCTCATTGTACCATCTGCTGTGTCCCTACTAAATTCCAAAATGTGTGGTAGAACTCTTTTGGAACAGTCAGACTGATGTGTGCGGGCCATGTGCACCACCCATGTTTCTGCACTGTCAAGACCATGCTTGGTTTTGGTTTAAATTCTCTTTCTTTCCTGTATTTTTAAAGTTTTCCTTTTTACTTTGCTTCCTTTTTCTCCATTTTTAAACTTCCACTATGGGCAAACTAGTAGATGTGAAAGTAGTAACTGCAAATGACTTGAAGTATAAGACACAGAACATAATCTATGTCAATGACCTGAAATGGTGGCTGAAGAGAGAGCACCATCCCAAGTGGCTGTGGAGACTTTTTATTACAGGTCTGGTAGCATCAACAGGAAAGAGAAGGGAATTCTTTTACTGTAAAAAAAAAAATCTCAAAAACCTTTCAACAAATAATAAAAGGGGGAAAGAAACTACTGGAGATATTTAAATGATACAACCTAGCACTTTAAGGGTATCAAGTAGATTTTTAGTATACTAATCTCTGCTATGTAGGATATCAGGGTGGGTGGAACATACTTTTTAATGCAGCCAGCAAGTAGATAGAGACAGAGCATTTGTATTCCAGTAAGAAAACCTTGATGTCTAACAGCAAAATAGCAAGCTACACTTTGGAAGTCTCTGAAAGATTTCATCTTGGTTTCCACTTAATCCCTTGCTGTACTTCAGTTCTCAAGTAACTTCCATTCCACAGGCTTACTTTAATGGGTACAATCTATTTTTCATGAAAAAGCAGGAAATAAGCTGTCTTTCGTGGAAGGGGAAAAAAGATTTACAAAATGTAATCATTGTTGAAATATTCCCTTTGAACTTGCTTGTCCGCAGGGGTGTCTGGCTCCCAATATCCCCATTTCTTTAGAACATCCTTACTAGTTCTTCGAGTAGATCAGGTACACTGGTGGTTCACTTCTTTGATGTCTTGAATGAATGAAAGAAAAGCATAATAAAAGGGAGCTGTTGATCAAGCATAAAATACTCTTTAAGCTGACAGAATGGCAGAGTTAACACATCCTAAGCTGCTTTTAGATTTTCCTTCCCCCCCCCCAAACACACACATTTTCCTGTGCTTTGTGTACAGTGGGGGTTTGTATTTTTTTAAAGCCTCTGATCTATGTAGTATGCCCTCCGTATAACAAAACCAGAATGGGATTGTTTCTTTCTCTTGTTTGCTTGACTACTCTTTCTTTTCTTTGCCTTCCTTTCCACCCTCCTCTCGCCTAGAAAAATCTGAAGCTTACTATTACAGTGGCTGTCTTTGATTCTGTGACATGAAAGTTTAGGATGTTCATTTAAAGTAAACTTGGTAATAAAATAAAACAATGAAATGCCTTCTTCAAAAGCATGACTTTCTCTCAAGACATGACAAAAATAAGAACCTTAACATTTCTCTTAAAAATATATATTGTCTGATTATGTTCTTTGTAGTCAGTAGTAAAGTGAAAGTTTTCTTCTTGTAGATATAAATTAGATCCTAGATGTTAGATGTAATTTATACATCATATGCAAAATAGCATCTGTCTTGCTTGCTCAGATATTTCAAGGATTTCCCAGTGATTATTTAGTGACTATACTATACTATATTATTTTCGGACTAAATGGGACAACCTTTAAAACTTATTATTCACATTTCAAACAGATATTTCCTTTAGAAATATGTCCAATACACAGGAAACTTCCCAGATTAATAGATATATGTTCTTTGCGTTCAAAAGTCTGGAACAAGCAGAAAGAGCTGCTGCATGAAAAATTTTGTGCAAGGATTTTGATGGGCTTTCACTAAGCATAACGAATGGAAATAATGAGTTGAAAGAAAAATCTTGATTGGGGGTACAGTTCTGAAATTCAATCCAAATAGTCTGAAACTGAAACAAGTTTCTTAATCCCAGCATTTATACATTGTATAAATAATCAATATAAGACAGAAGTGCACTTCATGTACTAAATGTGCTGTGAGTTGAACTCTTTCTGTCTCTAGCATACTATTCTTCTGAGTACTGGTATTTCCTCCTTGTCCCTCCTTGTTCACCTGTTCACTTACTGCTGCTGGCCTGTTGTGTTATAGCAGAATGAGGTTAACGTGTCTTCCTTCTTCGGCATGCTTTGTTTCTTCTCCAGAAGACAAGGAAAAAATGGAGTACAGGCAACTGGTCAGACAGCCAAGAAGGAAGGCGGAATGACTGACACTGTAGTAGACAGTTCCCTGGTGTGGTAAAACCAGACCTTAATATAAAAACAGAGGTCAGGCAGTCCCAATGAAGTGCATTCTCTTTTTAAATTAGGTGTGACTTCAACCTGAACAGTCAGCAAGCAGAAGCCCTATTTTTATGCCACGGTATATAGCTGGTAATTAAACTTGATCTGATTGATATATCACTGTCTTTTTAAAGACTTAAAAAGAAACTCCAATAAATGGTCAGGAAGATTTCAAAATGTTTCATGTTTGGCAACTTAGACCATAATCCTACACCAACTTGCATGGGAGCAAGGTTCATTGAAGTAAATGGTATTCTTCTGTAGTGTTCCAACACACACACACACACACATTTAAATTAGGGTAACAATGACCAATGTATTGTCAAAATACATGGGTGCTCTATTTGGTGATAACTTAGGATTAATTCTAGAGTTGATTTAATATCTGCATGGCTGGGGGAAAAACCCTTCGCCCCTTCAAGGCCTCTCAGCCATAAATATGAAAAGAATATAACACAAAAATAATGAAAAGGTAAGGCTGAAATTATGACAAATAAATGGCCAACAAAAGAGGAAGGCTTGACTCCTTTACCAAAGATCTGAACAAACTACTTTCACTTATTAGAACAGGTAACTCCTATTAAAATATATTAATACCCACTTTTGCTTCCTTTTTCTTGAATTATCTTTATTCGTTGTTTATAGAGAAAGGAAAATCCTGCTATGTTTGCTATGCTATGTTTGAACTATATTAAAATGAATGGGACATCTGCTTCGCCCTTAATTTAATTGGGATAGAAGCCTTCATCAAGATGAACACTGCACTCTGTGACCATTATCATCCCCTAAAATTGCAAAAATTTGGCACCCAGTTCATAGTTTGGTAGTACCTCTGGTAAATTGCAAATCTGAACTGGTACTATATAGGCAGAGCAAGTTCTTGTCTTGCGATTATGTAGATATGCCTGGAATAGTGTAGAATTTCTCTTGCTTAACAGAAGATTTTCAACTGCGACTTGTAATTCTGAAGGCATAATATCCCTCCATGCACCAGGGTTTTCTTAAGTCACAATTCCCAATTTGGACTTTTCCACATTTTGTTGTGTCAGAATCAGGGATTGAAATGGATTTAATTGGCATTGTTACCACTTGATGTACCCATGATACTCAACACTATGAAGGTGCAAAATATGTTTGTTGTTATGCAAATGTCAACAAAAATAAACCTACATTTGTTGGTTGTATATGCATTCACCTCTAGTGTAACCCACTGTATCCAGAAATAGTTGAAAGCAGTTTACTATATGCAATACCAGTGCCCCATGGTTGTTGTTTTTTTTAATAAAATCTGCTTCAAGAAAGCCGCAGTTTGTTGGAGAACAGATCTAAACAAAAAGCATCATAAAGACCAATGAGCTATGAAAATAAGTTTGGGATAAAGTTGCGTGGACGCACCAATCATGGTTGGGTTGTAAAAAGAAACATCCCAAACTTTGAACAAACCCCCCACAGAACCATTAAATACATTCTTGCAAAATGGAAAGAATATGGCTAAGCCATAACATTTAATCCACCAAAAGTCAGTGACTGAGTAAGGAGAGTGTTAGAAAAGCAACCAAGGCTGCAAGGGATTTGGGCAGAGGTTCACCTTAGAGCAAGACAATGATGCTAAACACATAGCCAAAGAAACACAGGAATAGTTTAAAAACAGGAACCTGCATGTCTTAAAATGGCCCAGTCAAAGCCCAGATATTGGTGTCAAGATTAGAAAGTTTTTGATCATCAATGGTCCTCATCCAACTTGACACACCTGAAATGATTTTGCCAAGAAAAATGGGGAAAATAGCAGGATCCAGATGCACAAAGCTGGTAAAGATTTATCAAAGATTTGCAGCTGTAACTGCTGTGAAATCTGCTTCTATCAAGTATTGATTGAAGAGCAAGGGAATACTTACACAAGCAACAAGAGCTAGTTTGTTTTTATTTACTTAACTTGTGTACTACAATTAAAATATCTTGCACTTTCACAGGTAGTACAAGTGGAAACAATGCCATTTAATCCCATTATTCATAACTTAATTTCAGATTGTAAAACAACAAAATGTGGAAAATTCAAAGGGTAATTATAATTTTTGCAAGACACTATCTTTTTAATTAATTACAATTCTGTAATTACTTAAAATAAATTACTTGTATTTACTTTTCAATAGCAAGGATATAACTATGTAACTTTGCAACTGTAACTTAATGAGAGACAACATTAGTCCTTTTGCAGTGTAACTGTAACTCCTGCTGCCTTGTCTCTGGTGGGGCAAAGATAAAACTGTGCACAAAGACTGCATGTTTTAGGCTATAGGCTAGTGTCTTGTAGCATTCAGGTGGTAGGTTTTTATAGTAATTAAAGCTATTTCATTACTTTTGAGAAACAAAAATCCAACAGTAGCTTTTTTAGAATTGTAACTATAGTGGTCACTGATTTTGGCCCCTTGAACTCTATCTTTAATTAATTTTTTGAAAGCAACTTTTCAAGCTCTGCTCATATGTCAATTCAGCCATGAACTCAAGAGGTAGCCTTATGTAAACACCATATCACAGGCTTGGCTCTCCAGCTGTGATGCAGAGATAATAAGAGTGCTGTATCTTATAACAGTAATGATATAATTTAATAGATATTCAAAGCATTTTGAACATTCTAAACAGCTGAATATCTATTCAGCACTGTTGAATATTTATTCAGCACAGTTGTTCTAGTTGCTCTTATGGAAATAAATCTGGCCACACTTAGAGCCCTGATGTACAATCTGATCCCCATTTCTGCAGGGGTTTGATTCCTGAATTTACCATGGATACAGGAACCATGGATAACAGCAAACCCTATTAAAATAAAGATCTTGTGGTAAAAACATACCATAGAGTTGCATTGGAGGTCCTTTTCTAGCACACCTCTATGATGTGTGTCCCTATTTTGTGTGCCATGCATCACAGAAACTGTGCATATTGATTCCGCTGTTACAGGGGTTCAACTGTATTTAACCCTGAATGCTGTCAATAGCCAAAGCATTCTCCTACAGAATGAGACCAGGTCATTCCAGCTCTGTAGGGAGGAGTGTGCCAAGGTTCCTTACCCCCAAGTTTGCCCAAGTCTCAGGGAAATATCACAGAATGCTTCCAAATAGTAATTCATCTATAGGCTGGATTTTTTTTTTTTTACTTGCTATAAGTATTAGTAAATATATGACCATGGCTCCAGTGTGGAAATGGGAATCACTGCAGCATTCCTTTGAAGTGGTAATACTGTATCCTTGCTTTCCTGTAAATTTTAAGAGTCATCTGGTGATAACCAGTACTAAATTTTAAGATTTATGTGTGGTAATCTTGCATGTTACAAATTGCAAATGTGTGTGTGAGTTGAACCCAAACAATACTGATTACATTAAGGAACACAACAAATATATACTATACAGTTGGGGTAAAATTGAACAAATTTGCTACCCATTGTCTTCCTTCATAATAAAGGAAATGTTTTCTTCGTGAAAGTATTCTTTGTGAAATTCTTTGTGAAATAGTCAAGAGTAACTATTTCAAGGGAAGCCTTTTATGTTACCATGATCTGTGCAAGAAAATCATCATGCAACTGACATTGTAACAATAGTGCCTTGGACTGAAAGAATATTTGAAATTTTTTTAAATGGTCAAAAAATATGCTTCTTAGGCACTGGGAAACCCTAACAAGGAGAATCTTGGATTGTCAAGAATCTTCTCAATTTGGGACCTATTCTGGACACAATTTGCACATGAGTTCACACACAAGACCCCAACTACAGCATTTTCTGCTCAGGGAACTACATTTTCTGCACAGAGACTTTATTTTATGCATAGAATATGTTTTTTCCTGCACAGAAAATGATGTTCCTGCATAAAAAAGCTGTGTGTGAATTTTGGGCAGAATAACAGCATTTTCTGCATAAGAAGGGGCATTTTCTATTTTGTACAGTGGGAAGAAAATTGCTATAATTACTTGTTGCTTTTTTTTAGAATGAAGTTAGCAAAGAATTACATGCATACTGAATGGTTCTTCCTCAGGATACTTTGTTCATCATATGTTTTTATATGTTTGTATAGCTATGGTTAAAAAAATGTGCTGACGTGTTAGGAACCAGCACTGTATATCAAAGAGAAATATAATGTAGATAGGGACCAGCACTGTATATCAAAGAGAAATATAATGTAGATTTTTTGCTTTTATGCTTTTTTAATTTAAAAATTCACTTGCTTGTTGATTTACTTAAATAAAGAAGGAGCAAAGTGGAACTAACATCACATTCATTCAGTCATTACAGGACAGCAGTCTGGTGGCTACATGCTGAAAGCAGAGCTGGGAAATGTTACTTTTTTTGAACTTCAGTGCAGAGTCTGTAGCTCTGAGAGGCTGAGATCAGAGAAAGTGGGCTACGCTAGCCAGCATAGCCATGCTAGTTTATAGTATTGTGCAGCACAGCATATAACAGGTAACATGGCCATGAGCTCCTTTGTCACACAACAGTGATCCAGCTCCCCATCCAAACTAAGGATCACACTTACATAACATCCAGGACAGTGCACTGCTTGTGCAGCAGTTTGCTTCGGGGTAACAAGGCTTGTACAACCTTGAATAGGATACCCCTCCTTGTGCAGTCTCTGAGAAGATGGAACAGCTTGCATAATTACTTTTATACCAGTGTAAAGCCACAACAGGATTTTAGATAGAATTCCCCAGCCAACAGGATGCTGGGAGTTGTGATCCAAAAAAGGATTTTTTCCTTGTTCTTTATACTACAGATGTCCAGGTTGACCCCTGTATCCATGGGTTCGGTATCCACAGTTTCACTTATCCACATCTGAAAAAATATGTTTGCTCTAGGCACTTCTGGGTCCTCTATGGTCAACATCTGGCATTCATCTCTTTGAAAATAATAGGGTTCCCTATTATCCATGGTTTCAGGTATCCACAGGAGGTGGATGCAGGGGTCGACCTGTATAAGCATTTCACTGTTTGATCTGAACTTCTTCCTTTGCTCAAGAATTCATCTTGGGGTTGAGAATTTACTCAATAATTTACCTTGGGTCTAATGAATGTATTAACAGTGGCAGGTGTAAGGCCTTCTCCCAATATTAATGCTAATATTGTCGTTTCTCCATGGTCCAGTTCCGGCCTCTGCTGCTTTGCCCTTCAACAGAACCAAAGGTCTTTGGGATTGGGAAAGGGAGAAGCTGTGCCCCATTTGTTCAAAAGTAGTACATTCTATGCTCAGTCTTCCTCACAAACTTTCAAGCAGGAATGTAATGCTCATGACAAGCTCTACCACGCACAGACAACAATATCCCCATTCACCAAATTGCCTAGAAGAAGCAATGACCAGCTAAGAGCAAAGCCAGAGAGATCTAAGCGATTCCTGACCTTTGGGCCTGGGAGGATATATAGGCTGTTCAGATCAAACTATAGGATGCTTATTCAGAACTTAAAAGTTACCTACTTTTTTGCACCATGAGAAATTATGGCTGTAGCAGGGTTAAATATAATGTGTGACCATCCTAAAATGACTGGACAAGAGACAGATTAGAACAGCCTGATAAACCAGATCTCTGCTTAGGTTCTCAGGCCTGTCTTCTACTGTAGAACTCTGGACTGGAATGATGTTCATCCTGAGCTTATCCTATCTCTGTCTGGAACCCCCAAGCTCCTGATGGAGGACTGCTGGGTTGAGGTTATTGCTTATCCCTTTTTCTATAGTTAGTGCATTTTATACACACAATCTCCCAACACTCTTCTGAGTTCCTTTCTTTGCCCAATGTTTTACTCTCCCTCAGAACGGCATGCCCTCTGTGCACATACAAACACAATCTTCATCAGAATATCCTACATCAGTCCCTTCGGGACAAAAGGGGAATCTCTTCCATGCAGTTTTGTGCAGAATAAGACCCATCTCATTAGTTCAGGCTTCTCCTCATCAGGGGTTTCCCATCACTAGAAAAGCACATTTTTTCAACCATCAATTTGAGTATTTTCCATTATTCTTTCCATCCCAACAGAAAAGTGGTAAATGATATATATGCCATGCAAACCACTTGGAGGGAGACTAGAATACAAATTTAGTAAATTGACAAAACACCTTAGTTGTTAATAAAGCCTAGTTAATAAAGCATTTGGTCAGAGGACAGTTGAAATGTATGAATGTCCTTAAATAACCCATTTTGCTTTTAGAGGCAAGTCAGCTCGTCACATCCAGTTCTGGATTCCACATTAACAACCTCCTTCCACAGTATTAAACTTTGCCCTTGAGGAATCTATTTAACTTTCTGTGCTTGAAAAAAAACTTTCTTGTATCTTATGGTAACCACATTTGTTTGTTTTGTCTAACATGACATAATTTAGGGGAATGCACAGATAGAAATCTTTTAGACTGGGTGGGCTTGGGTTTGCAGAGTTAAAGTTTCAGAGGCAGATATAACTATAAAAATGATAAAGATGCGTTTCAGTAATTTTTTGCCTTATTTTTCTCCTGCAAAGCACAATCAAGAGCCAGTATGGTGTGGTGGTTTGAGTGTTGGACTATGACTCTGGAGACAATGGTTCAAATTCCCACTCAGCCATGGAAACCTGCTGGGTGACCTTGGGCAGGTCACACTTTCTCAGCCTCAGAGGTAGGCGAAGGCAATCCCCCTGAACAAATCTTGCCAAGAAAACTCTGTGATAGGTTCATCTCAGGGTCACTATAAGTCGGAAACAACTTGAAGGCACACACCAACAACAAGCACAATCAGAACTTGTAGTGATGGGAAAATATTTCTGTTCTCTTTGAAATGTTCTGAATTTTAGAATTGGTGCTTTTGAAAAAGTTCTTTGAATATCAAAGGCAGAATTAAGTGGGTGGGTATTTAAACCTCCCCCTCCTTTTCCAGCTAGCATTAGATATAGATTGATATTCTCAAAGTAATGTAATTGCCATTTCAGATTTCCTGTTTAGGATTCAGTCAAGTAGATATTGTTTATGGTTCATAAAACCTTACTACTGTGAGGATTTTAGGATACTGGTGTTACAGAGTCTCAACTTTCATTGTGCTGTAAATTAGGGAGGGGGGAGTGTGATAATACTCCTTCGAGAACATTAAAACAGAACTCAGCAATGGTTAAATGGAATTTTATAAGCACATTCAATGTGGAACTGTTTTGCATTACATGAGTTGAATACCTTAGAGATGACACACATCTGCAGGCACTTTATTAAATCCTTAGTCAGCAGTTTTCAACCTGATGAGATTACTTCTTCATTTGACTGGAGAAAGAAAGGCAAAGATCTTGTAGTGGACTGCAGAATTCTTTCTGATGTTTCACCTTGAGCTCTGGAGAAAGGACAGTGCCATTTTAGGACAATATGGAACTGTAATAGCCCTGGGTGCAAGGAAATAAAATGTCTCCTTGCTGGCCAGGCAGTGGTCTCAGAGCATCTGATGTTGCAAGATTTCTGAGAATGGGCAAGTGTAGACACAGTCACAGTTTCTTGCAGGAGATACCATTAAGAACAGAACATATGAAATAATAGTCTCTCTCTCTCTCTCTCTTTCTCTCAATCCCCCTCCCTCCCTCCCTCCTGTCACACACACACACACCAAAACCCATTTCTGGTTGCAAATATCTAATATGCCCCCCAAAAACCTTCTAGCAGCAGATACTTGTTTTACTTAATGGTAATCTATGAGCCACATATTTTGAGGCTTAAATTATCTTGTAGTAGTAACTCTGCAAGTTCATCAAAAGGACAGTTTGACTGCTATTCAAGCAGAATCCAAAGCATTTGGCTAAAAAAAGAAAATGAAAGGGTTGTGTGGAATTGAAGAGAGGGAAGCTTAAAATAATCTCAGTAAAATATCAGTGTGCATTATTCTGCCCCCCCCCAAAGGTACACACACACACACACACATATATACTGTATACATATACATACATACATGCACGCACACACACCTTATCTCCACTAAATGGCACTCTTGTTGCAAAAAAAATGTGATTGTAAGTGCATAGGTATGTGGGGTTTTATGGTGGGGTGGGTGTGAATTCTCAAAGTATTGTAATGTTTCTAAAAGGCTGTTTGGTGGTATTTCACTTTGAAAAATAACTTTGGAACCAATTAAATATCTATATGAACCAGCACCTCTGAAAAGTAGTGGGATTGGGAAAGGGTTAAATCAGTTTTCCATTGTGTCCAGCATGATTGGTGCCTGCAGAAGTCATATTGACACCCCCAGTGCAGGGTAATTCTACTCCTTTATTGACATGTTGCTCGCCAAGAACACAATAGCACTCTGTCTGTGAATCATTGCTAAAATCATCTTTTAAAAAAAAAGAAAGAAAGAAAGAAAAAAGTTTGAAAGCCTTAAGGCTTAGACAAAGGCACAAGAGCTGCAGTGCGCAGCTCGAAAACTCCAGAGTCAGCAACTTCTATTGATTAAAAACTAACCTTTAAAGTAACTCTCAGAGTGTGTGGTTAGCATTTAAATTTAAACATGTCATGAGTTGATTTGTGTTACTGAATACCAACTCTGAAGGAGTTACATTCACATCAGATTTTTTTTTTCTAATTCCCTTAAGCAGCTAAAGTATTTCACAAAATGTCAGTAGGGCAGGAGACTGGGAGAAAGGTGTTTATGGGGAGAGGGTGCAACTGGCGTGAGCCTTGTAAGTTTTCTTTCCCATGCAAATATTCAACCCTTTCCTCCCCCTCTCAACCCCCCCCCACTACTAAAAAAGAAGAAGAAAAGAGTGGGGAGTGCAACAACACAATAATTAGCCCTTTGTCTAACTTTCCCAAGTGCCAGAAAGAGGCTGATTAATTAAATATACAACAGCATTGGGTTTTGGAGTGGGGGTCTCGCTGGCTGGGTAGGTCATAAATTAGGCTGAATAAATACTTCAATGTGTTTGCAGTGGGCCATGCTACGTCAGAGCCACTGGAAGGTTGGTGGGAGGGGAGCAGAGTGTGTCTTGCTAATGATAGTCACGTCTGGGCCTGTCTGGTTGCTCTTAGCAACCAGACATGATGTAACACCAGGATGAACTTGAACTTGGGGGACTTGAAAAGGGAACAATAGACCAGAGCAATCAATAAAGCCTATTTCAGTGAAGGATTACAGAGCTGCTCTGGGGTAACCTTGTCTGCAAGGCACACACTGAATAGTAAGATGGGTAAAGAAACTTCCTCTTCTTCCCCTTTTCTGAGAGAAGTGCAGAACCACTGCAGATTTTTTAATAATAATAATAATAATAATAATAATGCAGTGAATAGGACAGGAAAAAAGTGGCATGGAAAAGTGCACCCCCTGGTGTCCAAAATATGTACTGACTGTGACCAAAATGTGTACTGAGTTCCTATACTCATATAGTTTCAAACTTTTCACTACATGTCCCTAAGTGACATAAGAGTATACTGGCACCCAGGCTGGCTGAATCAAATCTCTGTACAGTACTACTATTGTGACAAGTCCCTTAAAAAAACAAACAAACTGAATAACACTGTTATTTAAGGCTTCTAAAATACTTGTCCTTTTACATGCATAATCACGTTGAATTAGTAATTTATAGCAACTTGACAGGCAAATACTGATTTGAGTTTGCCTAATGGACCTTCTCCCAGTGAAACATTTAACTTCCTGCTAGCAGCTCTGTAAACCTGGATTTTAAACTTTGGTGCTAGTCTGAGTTACCTGCTATACCGTGTTACTGTTTTGCACTGAAATAAAGAGTTTATGCCCATCTTTCAAGCAGATGCAAGCAGGTACAAGCCTTAGGATGTCCCATTAGAGCACCTACTTTAGACATGATTTAGTGAAGATGTGTATACCTTATTTTAGTTACCATATTGGGAACGTAGTCTAAGAATCAGTTCATTATTAGTATACACTCCACTGATCATAGCAGTACCCTCAAAACAGTTATATAGTATATAAAATTATATACCTTGCTTTACTCAGTAAAGTTATCTTAACAATGTCATCTATACTAATCTAGTGTGATAACCCCAGGTTTTGAGTAAATGTTAAAATAATTCATAATACATCTGATTCATAAAATATGGAATAAAAAGATGTAGATGCACACTCATATATACATACAAAAATGCATTGATATGAACACATGCACATATGCATGTATTGTTTGTAAAAGACCTAAGAATTAGCAAGTTGGGTGAAAAAGAAAGCTAAGCATTTAAATTGATTGTGTTTCTAATGCAAATATGTGTTTAAAGTTAATATTCATATAACTAATTACTGTGATATACAGTATTTCCAAAACATAAATCATGTAATCTTGAAATCAGGAAAAAAAATACTTTGCTTGATAATATTGTAATTTACAGTAGGTCATATGATAGGTATTCTGTTGTATTTTGTATGGCACATAATAAACTACAGAAGTGTAAGTGCAATTATATGCATACTACAATGTAAATGCATTATATTTTGACATAACTGATTTGCCAGTGTTCAAAAAAAGAAAGAAAGAAATACTGGCAATATTAGTTACTGCTAAAATGTATCAAAGCTAAATTGCTGGAGAGACTGAAAGTATAGTGGGTATGGTATTAAACTTTGGACAATTCACAGCAGCACCTACCTCACGGGGTTGTTGTAATAATAAAATGGGAAGACCCTTGGTAAGCCTTGGAGCACTGAAAGCCTTGGAGGACTGAAAACATACCAGTGCATGCCAGAATCCTAGAATCCTGTGTAATTAAGTAGCACCTGCTGGCTTGACCTCCACCCATCCACCTTAAAAGTCAGCTGCTGGGCAAAGGAGGTCTGTACAGTTTCCAGGGCACAAGGAGGATGGCATTTCCAGCTCCCCCTCTCCTCCCACTAGAAAGCAAGCCTGCCACAATTGTTGCAGGCTCACTTACTGGCATCCTCCTCTTTGAATTTATTTATTTTTATTCAGTTTTTATAATTATATTAAATTGCATATTAGCAAAGTATAAAAACAACAATAAACTTTAACATTGGGACTATTTGTGTGTCTTCTTTTTTTCAGTTAAAGATTACCAAATCAGAGACAAAATATGAATGTATCTTTCCATAAATGTTGCTGTTGTTCTTGTGGCTTCAATTAACCCGACTCTTCATTTATATATTTAATAAATGTCCACCAATCTTCTTGAAATGTTGTACTCTTTCTTAGTCCATTAGTTTGAACAATATAGTAAGATAATTTTTCAGGCAACCAGACATCCCATACCCTGGACCACCACTTCGTTATGCTTCAGTCTCCCGTTTTCCAATTCTGAGCAATTACCATCCTTGCTGCTGTCAACAAAAAAGCTATCAGTTTTCTATGTTTCAGACTTCTGTTTTCTCCCTTGTATAGATTTAGCAAAAGTAATGCTGGGCAAAAGTGTAGTTTTTGACCAGTGATTTTGTTAATCAGTGTCAAAATACCAGTCTAGAATGGTTTAATTTTGTCGCAGTGGATCCACATGTGTAAATAGGAACATAGATCTTTACAACCTTTCCAACATAAAGGTGAGGGATTTTTTGTTATTCTGGACAATTTTACCGGTGTAAGGTACCATTTGTTGATTAGCTTAATAAATCCTTCTTTGGTTGTAGCTGATTTGGATTTATAGGGGGGAGTCGTCCAAATTTTTTCCAGCTCTCTCCTGAAATTTCAGTCTCCAGATCAGCCTGCCAAACATGTCTGATGTGTTGGCCCTCCCCATATGTGTTTTGTAATAATTGGGTATACAAGATAGCCACTTTGCTTTTTATCATGGTTGGATTTTTATGCAGATCTCTTCAAATGATGTGAGAGGTCTGGCAGGATTTTGTATGGACTCTAAAAATGTCTCATGAAGGAGCCAATTATGTGGAGCGTTAGCTAGTCTATCTTCCAATTCTCTTGTGGTTATTGGTCTCCCTGAGGGAAAGAGGTCACTAATTCAATATAAATCACGAGTTTTCCAATTTTTAAATTGTTGAAATTTTTCCTCTGATCTAAATTTGGGATGTAACAAAATCGGTTGAATTGGGGAGGGGATTGGCATTAATTTGAGGGATCATTTGTGCCAAATGGAAAACAAGTTTCGAAGAAAAGGGTTTGACATAGAGTTGAGTGCTGAGTGAGTCAGTTTGGTATATATTAGTTCATGTTCTTTTGAGGAGAATTCTCCAATCTCAGCATTCACCCAACTATCAGTAGTCTTTCACCTATAACTTGGGAGAATTGTGCTAACTGGAAGACCTGGTAATACAATGACAGATCTGGGACCCCCAGACTGCCATTTTTAGGTGGCATCCTCCTCTTTGTTCCCTGATTGGAAGTTAAATGGACATCCTTCACCGGTAGCTGGCTCTTCATGTGGTCTGAGGTGGCATTTATGCTGGAATTTTGTAAGACTACATAGTTTTACTGAATCCAGACCAGTTACAGATCAATAACTTTAGGGCGTCTGTTACACAGCAGAATTTAGTGCGAAAAATTCCACCTTACCTTCCTTTCGCACCAGTGCTGCATAGTTTACATGATTTAGTGCAAAACTGGTTGATCCATTAAGTTTTCTGCTTTGTAGTTCACACAGGCAAAGGTGGGGGCATGGCCACCAGAGCACAGGGTGGTTATCTGCTGTCATTAAGGACCATCTCTCCGTCGCCCTGCACCTGCCCAGTCCCCAATCGCTGGCTGGGGGGGGGGTGAGAGATGTGCAAACAACCAAAAAAGAAGGGAGACCACAGGGGGGGAGGAATAATGACAAAAGGAGGCAAGGAAAGCAGGCTAGATTCCCATGTGGACTTGTGGGGGATGAGCACCCAGCCACCAGAAGCAATGGAGTTGTGGGCTCCCCCTACACCCTGCTTCCCTCCTCACCTTGGTTCCAGCCGCCACCTCTCCTCATTTGTTGGCCACCTTCAGGGCGGAGTTGGCTGGCTGGCGGGGAGGGAAGAGGGCGGTGGGCTGCTGGTCAAGGAGCTGCCATTGCCGCTTGCCCCTCTCCCCACTAGCTAGCCTCTGCTTCACCCCTTTGCCTCAGCTTCCTTCCCCACAAGCCCGTCCCCTCCTTGGCTGCCTCCTTGTTGCTTGCTTGCTTGCTTTGTCACCCCGCTAAAGAAGCCCCGCAGGCATCAGCCCAAAAAAGTTTGGCATCAGCAACGGAGGAGGGACAGTGGGTAGGTGGGTGAGGAGGAGGCAGGAAGATCACACCTGAGGTCAGTCTGACCAATCACGGATCAGCTGTGCTGTGGCTGTTTCAGGAATATTGCTGGTAGTTCCCATAGCCTATTGCAAATCGGTAGTTCACACCACCAATTGTGCTCATATTCACGAACTTTATCACAAAAGTCAGGGAAAATAGCGAAAGCTGATACGGCGCAGCTTATGGGGGGTTGCCTCCCTCCTTTTCAATAGGACAGCTTTGATCCAAAAGACGTGGGAGCTATTAGGACTCTTTGCGATTTCTAAGAGGATTTATTTTGCCGTGTAACTGACCCCTAGGTTATGAAACAAAAACTGCAATACTAAATAATACCAAATAATAGTCACATAATAAACAACATAGTCATGTTTGTTTGAATGTTACATCCATTCCTAGGGGAAGCTGTGACTGCAAGAACAGCCCAGATCTCCACAAGAATGCCTGCTTCCACTAAGTATACATGCTTCTGTCATGCTACATGCTACAGTTTTACACTTCTCTGTTGCTTTCAGACACCAACCCTGATACAGCATAGAATGTTGCAAGATTCTGTGCAGCGACTGTTAAAATTCATCAGGCATTGATCTCCACAGTAGACTAGTATCAACCTTGTCTTGCTATACTGGAGCCATGTAATCTGAAGGGACGTTTTAAATACTGTTTTTAACCTGTGTTTTTACCCTCTTTTTATCCTGCATCCCCTTTTTACCTGTGCTGGTCTATGACCGTAATAAAGATTCTGTTCATGCTGCTGGCACCCAGAGGTTCTGCATAGTTTGTGCTGGTTCCAAAGGCTAAAACACTTTGGGCTGGAATCTAAAAGTAAATTTTATTATGAATTCTATTTTTTACTGTTTTCATTTATTTTAAACTCAATCTTGCACACTGCTTAGATAATTGTATTTTATAAATTGACCGACATAATACAAATACATATTTATTTATGTTACATTGGTTAGTTATTTTATGAAAACATTTCAATCAGGCCCTTGAGAGACCTTCCTATTCATACAGGCCTTCAAGAACTGAGTCCTAAAGGCCTGTGTGTTACCATCAGAGATGTAATTGGCAGAGGCATTCAGCCTTTAAATCTTTTACTGCTTATTTATTATTAGTGCAATATTTTTAAATTTTTTGATTGGCATTTTAATAGTATAATTAATTTAATTTATATGTTGCTATATATTATTTATTGTGTTTTTATTGGAAACCCTTTTATTGGGAACCAGCTTTTCTCTGAGGTCTGTGAGAAAGGTGTGGATATCAAATCAATAAACAAATTTTTAAATGGCAAAGCAAATCAATAAATTAAAATGTAAATGGCAAGCATGCTATCCATATATTAGAATTTTGGCAACCTTTGTAGAACAAGGGAACTATTTGAATCTTAATATTTGAAAGTTAGATGTAAAGATACTGTAAACATGTGTGTTTTTTTAATTGGTATTAGCCATTGTGTCTGATCATTCACTACAAGCAGTGAGGCCTTATCCTAACTCCCACACTGATGTATTCAGTGATTTCTTGGTTTCGGAGATAAACCAGCAGGCCTTAGTCTGAACCCACTGAGAATGAAATGTACTCTGAACTTTTGGGGAATAAAAAAATTCACTTCTTTCAGAGGTGCTCCTGAAAATATCCTGATAGACATCTGTTGTCATTGCATTAGTTTTTAGGGTATGCCATGCATGATTTAATTTCATAGGAGGAAGGTTGCAAGACAGAGCCAAGATGGAATGGGATGTTTCAATGCGGCCAGTTCAGTGCAGACATTTCAGTGCAGCTGTTTCAGTGTGTCACGGTTCTGCTTGTGTATGAATTGATAATGCAATCAAAACCATCTCTCTTTGGTTGGGATTGTCTTTCAAAACCATTTTGGTAAGTGTTAGGGTTAAGGTACGGGTAAGGGTTAAGATTATTATCAATTACCAGTTGATATTATTGATAATTGATAATAACCCTAACCTTTACCTTAACCAAATGATTTTGCAAGACAAACTCAACTAAATAGAAAATATTTTTATTGCATTTTCTTGACAAAATTTTCAATTACAATTGATAATGCAAACAGAACTGCACCAAGATGGGAGGAGAGGGTTCTTCTGACTTCCACTTCTTCCCCAGATGTGCAGCAGCTCCCACAATGTACACCTACTCTTTCTGTGGGTGATCATGGGCAGCGAGGAGACACCAAAGCACACCCCTCACAGCCAATTAGTCGTAGGGAGCAGGGCTGTCCTGGGAAGCCCCTCCAGCTGCTGTTACACAACAGGACATGGGGTATTGCACAAGGAGGTACAGGGTTCCTTTCTTCCACAATGTCTGAAAATCACATGCTGTGCTGTAATCTCTAGGTTTGCCAGCATATGTCACCAAGAGGATACATACACAAGTATTGATTTAGTCAGAAAGAGACAAATCAGCACTTTTAGTACAAAAGTTGCTTCTTGGTTTAGGCTGGCCTGCTGTATTCTGGCCAGTTGGACAGTTCATATGAATACTCTGCCTCACACACTGAAAGTGCATATGAGAAGGGCTGTGTGGGATAACTCCACCTCTGCCAATGACTACTGTGCTTTCTTTCCCATTGAAGTGGGAAGTACTGGTGAACTACCTAGTGGCACAGAAACATCTAGTGTGATGTTGATTATCTCTTCTAAAATGTATAACCATAGTATAGACCAACCAATACTTGGAGTCTATTTTAGGCAGACTTGATGTGGCAGCTTTAACAGAGGGACCAAATCTTTGCCTTTTGCTGCTTTAGCAATCTGTCCTTATGGTAATTTTAAGAAAGCAGAAGAAAAATTTGGTGGGGAACTGATATGCTTGCTCTAAAGTTAAAACAAAATGTGCATCCCTTCCCAAGTCTTCATAAAGCACTCAGGAAAATCAAACTGTGCTCAGATCAGTGGCACCCAGTGGCCTCCCTGCCATTGATCAGTGAATCTGCTTGAGGTTTTAGTACAGAGTTGAAAGAAGCTATCCAAGGTGCTGGATGCTAATCTCACAATAGGTTCAGCACCTACCTCACAGAGTTTTTGTGAAGATAAAATGGAAAAGAGTGATGTTTGTCCCCACGAACTCATTGAAGAAAAGTTGTGATAGAAATGTAACTAACACATAAGCAGATTTCTTACGCTGTCTCATATGCATGTGAGTGTTTGCATAGGCTGAAAAAAGATACTTTTTTTTCACAAAAACTCGTAAAATCTTCCCCAGCCATAAATCATGCTACTGAGGGATTTGGGGAGTTTATAGTCAAAAAGACACTAACTTTTCCATGATATGAATGTCCATTTTAAGGTGTATCTATACTATACAACTACAATACTATCACTTTAAATGCTATGGCTGCATCCTGAGGAACCCTGGGGTTTGTAGATTGGTGAGGGCTACTAAGAATTTTCTGCTTGAGAGTTCCTAGTGGTGTAGTTCAAGGGAGGGCACCTCACCAAACTACAAATCACAGGATTCCATAGTATGGAGCCATGGTACTTAAGGTCAAACTGCTGTAATTTTGTCATGTGGGTACAGCCATAATTGCCACACATACTAAATATTTTTCCTTTCTTTTTTTTCCCTTTTTTCCTTGCAGTCCTGGTACCTGGGATAAAACTCACAGCTTCCCATCATCCGCCAGACCGACCACCTGACCCCTTCCCAACTCTGTAACATGGAAGCAGCCGCAATGCAGTGCAGTTACTTCACCTCTGTGGAAGGGAAGATGAACAGATACTGATAGCAAACAACTGCTTATATTAAAAAAAGGCAGATGTTATGGTTGATCAACAAAGGCCGTAACATTGTTTGGGGGCATGGGGAGGAGGGGAATTTTTTTTTTAAAAAAAAGAGAACACCTTAGTGACCGATGTAATTTCTCGTATGGTGCTGGAAATGTTTGGGCTTCATAATTTTTGAAGTGTTCAATTGGTAGTGTAAGCATTAGGGATAACTGGGTAGAAGAGCTAGCCTTCTGGCTGCTTACTGACTTGCTGTTATAACACTTTCCATATGGCGCCTAACTGTTTTACAGTATTTTCACTGATTTTTTTCCCCATACAGGTGTGAGAGTTCTTGAGAAATCTCAAGGAACACACATTAAAAGATAACTTTTGTAGTAGCTGAATTCTGCAATACAGAATTTACAGGACAGACCTGGGGCTTGGGTTTTGTTTTTTGTTTTTTTCTGTAACATATCAGATTTTTTTTTTAATTTTGCAGTCAGCAGTTAGTTAGATATGTGACATAAATCATAAGAACATTATCAACAGGTTGATTTCCACCCAAGTTGCAGAGAAATATGAAAGATCAACCTACTGCTGTTCACGTGAAATAGAAAAAAAGGGTTTAAATGCTGCACTTACATAAAGCATTTTTAATGATTTTCAACAATGACATAAAATTCATATGGAGATGGGGAAGTTGGTCTGTTTTGATAGAAACTGACAGAAGTGAATCAAAACAATCTAATTTTGAATTGAAAAAAGTGCAATTTCATTCGATAGCTAAATATCTTTGTAAGATAGAGATTGTTGAAAATTCTATTTTTGTTTTCCAAGTCCTATCACCCCAGGACTCTAAATTATTGGGGTAAAAAACAGCCTTGCAAGAAAAAAAGGGGGGGGGAGCTATTTTTGCTTTTTATGTTTTTTATTGTTAAACTTGTATCCCTTTAAAACTGAAGGAAATTTAAAAAAAACAAAAACAAAACAGAATTTAATGGTGCTTTTACCACAATATGTTATCTACATTAAATGCTAATAATCATTTTCTGTTATCAAAGCACATAATTAAAATTAAATCATAATATCTGTTAATTTTATAAGCTAAAAGTCACTATAATAAATTATGCCAATTCTGACAAATCATATGTGTTTCCAACAATATAGGGTATATCACTTCTCAGAATACCTTGGACACAACCCAACACGGAAGTAGGTTTGGTTAAGCTTTTTGAAACAAATGGCTTTAAGCATGCCTTACCCTGGATTGGATCGTGGCCCTTGAGATAATAAGAGAGAGCTGTCCAGAAAGTAGAACATCTTTGTGTCCCTGAACTGGCTTTTTTTAAAAAACCCTGGACTGCAAAGGCAGCAATACAGAAGCAAAATGCTGATTATACATCTTGTGCCAGTTCAAGGCAAGGACACTTGCTTAAAAAAAGAGAGTTTGGACCCCAAATGTCCTGTAATCTTATGTACAAAAAAGAAAAAAAGGAAAAGGAAAAAAAAAACAGCAAAAAAATGCAAGATATTTTTTTCCCCTATCAGACAGCGGAGCACCCCTTTGCTTCCCATGCAACTTTAAGAAGGTTTCCTATATTATACATATATATACGTTCTGGTTGGCAAGTCTAGCTAACCAGAGAAAGTCTCTGCATGTTCTAGTGTTAGTAACTAATTTTTATATAGTTAATGTAGGGTAAAGTAGAGTGCATTAAGACACAATATTGTAATCCCTAATTCAGGCACTTGCCTTTAAACTATGTTTGTTCGGCCCTTCAGAAGGGTTTCTACTACTGTCCTATACAATCAAGTAAACTGAATTTCTTGGGAAGACACTTTGCTCCTCATCTTTTCCCTGAAACTAATTTTTTTTTGTTTTGTTTTCTTGATTTGCACGAAACAAAAAAAAAAAATTCCATATCAATGTGCCTTGCCCTGGATAGCGATTATTTGTGGAATTGTTGCACATGTTCCTATATTGAAAGGGGTTTTTTTCCCTAGTCAAGCATTTGGAGACACTTTTTTTGTAAATGTGACTTTTATGTCAGCCATTGTCAGTTTCAGCATCTTAGAACTGAGTAGAATGTTAGTCGTTCCACAGATAGGGGTAGTGTTTTCTTGTCCTGTACGGTCAGTGGCAGTGCTATTCTAAGATCTGTAGATGCTAGATTATCAGTATTTTTGATGTTGCTGCATTTTACATTTTATTTGGAGTCTTCCTTTTGTTTTGTTTTTAATTTTTCCCAGATATATGAAAATATGCAATACCTGCTTATATCATGTAGAAGAAAAGCTTAGCAATTCTTAATTTTTCTTTTGACTTTTTTTTTATTTGACCAAAGTCGGTGCTGCAATTGATGCAGTGTGTTTTAGGTGTTTGTCTTTGTACTTTTTTTGGTTGTTGTTGTGATGTTTTGAATGCACACGCAGGAAGGGCTCTTCTTAGAGAAGCAGTCAAACTGTGAAGCACTAAGCTGAACCCTGCTTCAAGCAATTTTTGTTTTACAACTGTTCCTTTCACAAGCAAGCCTTAAAAAAAGTTCCCTTTTTCTTCAGATCCCACACCCATTTTTATTAGCAGATTGCAATCAATCCACATTCAATAAAAAGTATATAATGCCCATTTTTATATGCACGTTTTTAAACTTCCAAGTTCTGAAAATTGTTTACTGGTTATTCTCTATTTAAAGAAAAATGTTTTGGATTTTCATATATGTCAAATAAGTGGTTGAGTAGTCATTTGCTCTGTTGTATTGTGTGATTGTTAGTATTATAGTATCACATCCACTAGCCAGCATCTTTTGCCTTCCCTATAGCACTTAGCAGGGCATTACCTTATTAAGACATATGTGCACTAAAAAATAATAATAAAAAAATTAAAAAAAATTAGCAGCTTTCAGTGCTTCACAGTGAAGGGAAATAAGCCTAGACAAACATTTTGTCAGAACCTTGCTATAAGCCAAGGTATTACCAGTGAATTGGTTGTATATACAACAAAATTGCACCCTTTTTTTAAAAAAAAAACAAAGCAAACTAAGCAATAGTTTGGGCAGATAGTTGTTTTTAGTGAGCATGTTGTAGTCATGGCCGCAAAGAGAGAGAATCAAAGCTGCCCACTCAGAAGCGATGTAATTTGTATGTTGTATAGTTTTATTGATTACACTGATTTATTCTACCCTATTTTATAATGCAGGACTTTTGTAATGTTGTTTAAATGAGGAAAATTTTCTGTCAAATTAGCTTAGTGGAATTTCTGATTGTTCGTTATAATGGCAGCATTCATAGAATTGCTTTTTTTTTTCCTTTGGGAACTGGATTTAAGTTTAAAACTCTCCTGTTTCCTTTTTGTATGTATTTAAATACAGTTATTTTTTTCTTCTCTCAATAGTATAGCATATTCCTATGCTTGAGAAGTATAGGCTACTGAAGAACCATTGTAAATGGACATTACAGATATGCTGTATTTTTGAAGGTGTTTTATCATATTAAGTTTGAAGATGGTAAAGTTAGGGAATTCTGATTGGAACTGCATACAACAAATTGTTTTAAAGGCTTTAAACGTTAGGTAGGCGGTCAAGGGTGTTTACCAACAGGGGTTGTAAAGTATTAAAGACACTAAATTAAATCTTGGTTCACCTTATTATCATGCAGAAACACAGCAGTTCAGATCTGTTCAGGTGTGAAGAACAAACAGTTCTATTCCTCAAAGTAGAGCAGAGAATGGAGATCTGAGGGGAGACAACCGCATGGGGTGTACAGTCTACAATAGAGAAATAATCCTGGGTCACACTTAGGAATCAGATCCACATGTGTACTGCCCATTTTAAAATTGCTTTTCATCCTTTGTGCAAACAAGTTTTCTTTCTGATCTTTTCTTTGAAAACCGACAAACGCACAACACCGACTTCTGCTCCCTTCTTCCTCCTCACACAAAAAAATTTAAAAAAAAACAGTACTCCACTTGGAATTGACATGACCAGAAATGTTTTTATTCTTCTCTTGACCCCTTTTCAAAATAGGACTCTAGCTTGTTGTTATTCTGCACACCCTGCAATATTGTAATTATTCATCTTCTTATTATATATATTTTTAAAACGATAGGCCAATATCACCCATGAGTATACCTTGTCTGTATTATGAACTCTCCTCCTTCTCTTTATAACATTGAAGAGTAAAGGAATAGAAGCCTTTTCAGCTCCATAGTATTCAGCCAGTCCACAGGAATATGCAAAAGCCCTTTACCTAGGTTTCTTTTACCATATCCTTTTTGTTCCATATACTTTGCAGCTTTGTAGTAACAGTGTTAACATTTATCATACACACACAACAACAACCCCAGATACATAACATAAAACTGATTCCCCCCCCCCATGGTTTTTTTAAAAGAATGACACCTAATATTATACATTGCATTGTGTCTCTGGAAATATCTTCTTTTTTAAAAAAATATTATTTTACTTTGGTAGAAGGCCTCCATAGAACAAACATTGCAAACCACAACTAGCATGAAAATGAAAGGAGAGCTTCAATGGCACCTAAAAGAAACACATCTTTCATGAGATCTATTGAGGGAGATCTCATGAAGTGAACTCTGCCTACCAGGCAAGGTTTCCATTAAATCAAGCTTACAAAGCCAATTTTGTCTTGAAGTCAATGCATGTATTACTGTTTGACAGTAAAACCCGGCTATGCCACCATCAAGTCCAAGGCTGTGCGATAGTCTAATTAGTATCGAGTACATTTTCCTTTTATTTTTTCCAATAAAAAAGCAGTGGGATGAAAATTGCTTTGATATATAGCAGGTAACATTGAAGCTATTCCATAGCACTTAACTGTAGTGAATACTGTGTCACCAATTCTGAAATCAATTTAATGTTTAATGCAAATCCATTACATGGTGCTATTACAGGCTGGCAAAATGATTTACAAAAATGTGACAACTTGGGTTCAATTCACTCTGCTTTCCAACAATGTAAATGCATAGCAGTGTTTATCTGCATGAGAACTATGCACTAATATAAATCTGAAAAAAAGAAAGAACTATATCAACTTTGGTATCTAGTTTCTGTTTACTTCAATCCTTGCCTTTTTGGTCATTATTATAAATGCCAGCTTTAGGACAGAAAGAAAATATAAGAAAACCAGCATAATACCTGATATATTAAAAATGTAGTGCCTGTGAAATCTGTATTATATTGCTCTTCTGAAGTAAGATTTTTCTACACCAGTAGCCTTCGCTGTCTGTCAGAACCTTCTGATATAGGTGATGTAAAATAACCGTACAATATTAATGCATGCTATTCCATAATGCTTAGTGAGCTGTATGAATATTACTCAAAGTTATGTTAGTCTTTTTTTTTCCTGACTTGGTTCTTGTCAGATAGGTTTAAAGATATTTCACTGAGAACACAACTTCTGTTTTTTTTTTTTCCTCTTGATTTTGGGTGTTTTCAGTATTTTGGAGATAAACGTTTAACTTAAAATTCAGTATTATTTGTGGGGGGCATTTTTTTATTCTTGAGGGCAGGCATGGGGTTTGAAAACAAAAAAAAATCTTGCCTGGTGGTTTGTTTGTTTTTTTGTTTTTTTGTTTTTGCTTAAAGCATCCATAAGAACTCTTAAGAACTCAATCTCAGAAGAAAAACAAGACATCAAGTATCAAAGTAAAGAACAATTCTCAGACTTGGAACTGACCTTGAAAGTAGTTTCTTAATGGACAATATTCAAACCAGGTACCCATGCTTGGCCCTTTTTCACACCAGACCTTCTTATATTAAAACAAACCTTTTAAGAACCTTTACAAACCCAACCTCATATGGCTATTTAGTTTCATGCACTGTTGCATTTTTTTCCCTTCAAAAACTGTATACACTTTGGGCCCGATTCATGAATGGTCACTAGGCATTAACATAGGATTTAGATGTATATTTTTAAATCCAAATTCAGGAACTTTTTCTTTCATTCTAAGGCAAATCTAACTTCAGCATATTGTCTTTATGAAGTTTTCACCTGATTTTCATATCTGCTCAAGCTCTACAAGGAGGCAGAACAAGACTTGGTGCCCACAACTTCAGTACATGCACTACTTGACATGAAGGGGAAAATTTCCTAGGGAGTACTGATTTGACAAGAGCTTTCTTAATTCTGCACTCTACACAGATATAAGAGTTTTACGAGCTTGCTAAGCAAAATATAACTCTCTTGGCCATAGTAAGATCTACTAGATTTTGTACAGGGTTTTACACTTCTTTTAATCTTCCCTAGTGCAAAGCTGTGTGAGAGAAAGCATTTACAAATCAGTATTTCACTAGATATTTCCTTGATCTTGCATTAAGTGGCAAGCCTCCGATTAGTGGACTATTTTTCCCAGAAAAAAAGGGAGAAATCTGGTGTAGCAATAATCTAGAAGAGAAGAAGAGCATATGTGGAAAACCTGAGGAGTGAGAAGTTTGGCAATACAGTGTAGAAGAATAATTCCATCTCAGTGTGGTCTTAGAGAGCACAAAAACAGAGCAATGTGGCTGAGTGACTAGTCTCTCACTTTTGTTGCTGCTGTAAGAAGACAGGAAACTGGTTTTGCAGTTATTTTGCAGGACTGCAAAATATATTTGTGGGAATGTCCACAATATACCTGCTGTTGGCTTCTTTGCACAATTAGGGATTCACTGGCTCACTTACTCAGCTCTAACAGATAACCTTGATTTTCATTTTTCAATTTGGCATAAAAAAGCACTTCCAATGGATACATGAAAGGTCTTCTGCAAAATCACTTAACCCCTGTGTTAATACCCCTGTGTCTCCACTTTTTTATGAATCGGGTCCCTTGTGCCTCTAGTATCCTTGTATTGACTCCCATAGTTACTATTTTCGTTTTACTGTGTTCTGTAAAATTTTGCAATTGGTTGAGAATCACTGTGGGCATCCATTTTTAAAAACTAAATCTCTGCAGGTTTTTTGAGCTGGTGTGGATTAGTTTAACACTTGTATTCAACCATTAGTGCTACCACCCTCTCACATTACAATACGATTACTGGAAGCAAGTACTGCATTTCCTATGCAACAAAAAAGGAAAATAAAAAATTGCTAATGCTAACAAGTTTTGTTGTTCTTTAGTCCACAGTGTGCATAAAAGTTGTTGTTGCTTGCTTTCAAGTTGTTCCCAACTTGCATCAGCCCTAAGGCAAACCTTTCACAGGTTTTTTTTTGGCAAGATTTGTTCAGAGGGGATTTGCCATTGCCTTCATCTAAGACTGAGAGAGTGTGATTCCATGGTTAAGTGGGGATTCAAACTCCGGTCTCCTAGAATCCTAATCCAACACTCAGATCACTACACCATGCTGGTTCTGCGTATACAAGTACCTTCATGTCTTTATGGAACTGTTGAAACAACAGCCTAATCTCTTGCATTTTCTGTTAGCAGGAGCACTACTGAGATACTGTGGTGAGAAAGGACACAGTAAGGATATTGTAGTGGTAAGACTGACTTCTCAAACAGAAATAACAAAAGAAATACGTTGCATTCAAAGAATCTCAGTGTAAATTTTCAATGGAGTATATTGTATCTGAAGTTTCAATCTAGAGGAAGGTTGCCAGATCCACATACCTTACCTCTACAGCATTAAGAGCTCCATATCACCAAATCAGAATGCAACAGGAAGACCTCACAGCTCAGTATTTGAACTATCAGTTCACCCACTCTTAATTTATTCATTGCACAGGTTGCAACTAGAAACCAGCTTTCTATGGTTATATCTCATTGTACCATCGTTACCACTACCAATGGATTCTGATCCTGGCAACCCTAGGCTAGTAGGGTATAGTAGGCAGAGACATGGAAAATAAGATTTTAATGTGGTGTCAAATATATTTGAGTCTCTGAAACAGTTCCAAGAAACCTACAGGTGCTTAATCTCTGTTGGTTATGATCAGATCTAAAATAGCTGATCTCCTTGTTGCCTCTTCCACCTTCTGGACTATGAAATTGTCAGCAAGGCAATTGAGGAATTTGTTGGACCTTAAATCCTTTGCAGAGTTGGACTTCCAACAAATATCAGGATAGTTAAAATCCTCCATTATTACTACATCTCTCCTGACTGAATGTGTGGTCATCTCCTCCAGGAAGGCATCATCCAAGTCCTCAGTTTGGCTTGGAGGTCTGTAGTAGACCCCCACAACGACATCCCTGCTGTTTCTCTCCCCCTTGATTTTTACCCAGATGCTCTCAACCTGGCTCCTAGGATTTAAGTCATGGATCTGTTCACAGGTGTACACATCCTTAACGTATAATGCTACTCCACCATCCTTACTGTTTGGTCTTTCTCTGAAATAGATTATACCCTGCTATTACTACATTCCAATCATGAGACTCATCCCACCAGGTTTCAGTGATGCCTATTAAATCATATTGCTTTGCTGTGCTAAGAGTTCAAGTTCATCCTGTTTATTTCCCATGCTCTGTGCATTAGTTTAGAGACATCTGAGACCATGGGTTATTCACCTCTATCTGTCTTGTAAAGGTTTTATTCGTCCCACTGTTGGGTTCTTGTACTATTTGCCTTGTTGTCTGTATAACATTTGGGCTATTATCTCCAGCATTTGATGATCTCCTGACCTCAAGAATATTGTCTCCCTCCCCCATACAACTCAGTTTAAAGCCCTCCTGATCAAATCTTTCAGAGTCTTAGCCAAAATATTCCTGCCAACTGCTGTGAGATGCAACCCATCCCTTGCCAGTAGTCCACCTCCATGAAACCGTACCCCATGGTCCAGGAAGCCAAACCGTTCCTGGCGGCACCATCTATGCAGCCAGTTGTTCACCTCCACTATCTTCCTCTCCCTTCCCAGGCCATGCCCTTCCACTGGAAGGACAGACAAAATGACCACCTGTGCATCCAGGTCCTTCAGCTTCCTACCCAGAGCCTCATAATCCCTTTTGATATTCTGAAGGCTATGTCTTACAGTATCATTGGTTCCCACATGGACCAAAAGGAAGGGATAACAGTCACTAGGCTTCACGAGTCTCGTCAGCCTCTCCGTTCCATTGTGGATTTTTGCAACTGGGAGACAGCACACCTCTTGAGACATCTTATCAGGCCCACAAACTACTGATTCTGTCTCCCAGCAAAAAGTCTCCTACCACCACCACACGCCTCCTCTGAGGATTGGTAGAGGCCAATCTGTGTGCTGAACCGTCCAAGGTCCCAAGGCCGTCTTGGCTATTGCCATATAATACGTTGCTGTTAACTGCCATCAAGTCGACTTGGACTTATGGTGACCCCATGAATGAGAGATGTCCAAGTCACCCTATCAACAGCCCTGCTCAGGTCTTGCAGTCTCAGGGTCATGACTTCCTTGATTGAGTCTATCCATCTGGAATGTGGTCTTCCTCTTTTCCTACTGCCTTCTACCTTTCCAAGCATTATTATCTTTCCTAGTGAGTCATGTCTTCTCATGATATGACCAAAGTATGACAGTCTCAGGGTTTTTTTTCATTTTGGCTTCTAATGTTCTAACCTCTTCCTTTATCAAATGCCTACACGATTCAGTCTATTGAAGATCTCCTTTTATAAAGTTAATCATGATTCCCTTCTTTATTTCCAGGTACAGATGCAAATGTTATATCTAAAAATAGTCGTTTATATCTTTGAATACTAAATTTCCATTTTATTTATTACCATGAGTTTGCAGGAGCCCTGGTGGTGCAGTAGTTAAATGCCAGTACTGCAAGCCACAGGGTTATGAATTCAATCCCCGAGGGCTCCAAGGTTGATTCAGCCTTCTGCCCTTTCATAGGTTGGTAAAACGAGTACCCAGCTTGTTGGGGGCAATTAGCTCACAAACTGCAAAGCCGCCTAGGGAGTGCTTTGGCACTGATAAACGGTCTATAAATATCAATGCTATCGCTATTGCTTATGATTCAGAGTTTTATCTATGATACCTTGATGGGAGTGCTATCCCTCACAGAGGGAACAGATCTGTGTATTCAAAGAGATGCTGTCTGACTTTAGAAGCATATGATGTGTGGAAAGTGAGAGCAAATGGACAGGTCACATGGATTTTCTCTTAGTAGGTGCACTACTAAAATAATGAAATCACTGTTGGTGATAATATAAACTTTAACAAAGGAATTCACATGTCTTGAGATTCAACATAAGTCTTGCATTTGTTCCTCTCCAACCATTCTACATCTCTTCTAATCTTACCACGTATTAACAAAATCAATCCAGGTTTTCATAAAAGTACAAGCATTGCACTTTAAAAAAATTATATAAATCAGACCAACCTGCTCAGTTCCCATGATCTGTCCAGAACACAGAATGTAGGCGGGACCACTATATGCCTAAGATAAAGTACAGTGGCAAGGCTTCTGTTTCTGTTCTTGATCAATATTGGAGTAGTTGTTGTGCTATTAAGTGTCTTCAAATTGACTCCCAACTGCCGGCATCTCTATTTTAGGATTTCTTTAGAGTACGATTGTCACTGCTTCCTGTAAAAGTGTGACTTTCCCCGTGAGCTTCCATGGCTGAGCAGGGATTCAAACCCTGGTCTCCCCTGGTCCTACTCCAACTCTCAAACCTCTAAACCATGCTTGCTCAGTATCTGAGTACCTTCCAGATTCTACCATTGACACCATTGGGCTGGGATAGCCTACTTTTCATTGTATCAATATGCTTTTCTATGTTAGGAGATTGCCAGACTGCAGAGCACAAACAAATATTGCAAACAGAGATGTGAATACTTCTAACACAA
Organism: Gambelia wislizenii; assembly: GCA_030847615.1. Lineage (NCBI taxonomy): Eukaryota > Metazoa > Chordata > Lepidosauria > Squamata > Crotaphytidae > Gambelia > Gambelia wislizenii. The sequence continues at coordinate 106,392,650 of JAUMIR010000004.1, forward strand.
GGAGTGCTTAGGGGTTGTTTTTAGAAATCTAGATACAAAATCAAATGCATGGTATAAATGATTTCCCCATGCACACCATTTGCAGACTTGTAGCTGCAAAACACAGAAAGATTTAAGTTTCCATTTTATTTCTATTTACAGTCAGGAACAAATCATACCCACCCACCCCCACTCCAGACAACCATGGCCTCAGATTGCAGGGTCCCAGCCAGATAAGATTAAAACCAGGAACTTGCTCAGCATTTTGCTCTATGATAAATGAGCTTGGCTAACACTCAGAAGAAGCTGTGCATTTTCACCTCTACCCTATCAGGTAGCTTTATTCAAGACCATATCTCCGGAAAATATGGTAACAGGTATCACATTGGCTGTTCATTGGAAGCTGCTTGCTTCAGAACTACAGATCACAACTGGGCATATAATAACCTAGTCACTTTGCTGCTTTGTATGAGTAAAAATGCCAGGAACTGCTGTAGAGTAAGCAGGCTTAAGACTCTTCTGGGTATGCGGGGATTATAATAGATAAGGTGCCTCTAGGAGATGGGACCCTAATCTAAACATGAAATTCATGTATGATTCATATACACCTTATACACATCGCCTGAAGGTAATTTTATGGACAATATTTTTAATAATTTTGTGCATGAAACAAAGTTTGGGTACAGTAAATCATCAGAAAGCAAAGGTGTCACTATCTAAACCAGTGCTGTTCAACCTTTGGCCCTCCAAGTGTTTTGGACTACAGCTCCCCAAATTCCTGACTATTGGACCAGCTGGCTCAGCCTTCTGTGAGTTGGAATCCAAAACACCTGGAGGGCCAAAGGTTGCACACCAGTTATCTAAGCCATCCATGTGGATGATATTGGAGGATTTTGGAATTTCAGATAAGGTATATATACTCAACCTGTATTATATGTATAATAAAATAAATAAAAATTATACAATAATATAAATCTGTATGGATTATATAAACTATTATACAGTAACACATTATTTGGATGTACAAATAGCATGCAATAAATGCTTCATACCTATAGAAGTGACTATACATAGTAAAATCAGAAAATGATTTTACTGAGCTGGGAGTCATAGCTTCCATCTTGGTATGTCCCAAACAAGGTAAGCAGCTAAGCTTTGGCTTCCTTCTTTGCCTTCTGCAAAGGAAGATGAGGGTGGAATGTTTTGGCATGGACAGTCTCCCATTCAACACTCTCAAGCAATATAAGAGCTTAGAACACCGCTAACCTGATATTTTCCCACAAAAGGAAAAGGAACTCTACAGTCTCTCTCTTCCCCCATCTTCTCCAGTAGAACTGGGTTGGGGTTTTTTTGGGAAAAAGCTGTTGGTGGAGGGGAACAGAGAAGAGGAATGGCACCTCCGCCAAGAGTACAGTAAGGTAACGGTATCCGCAGAACTCTTCTCCAACACCACATCTGTGAGCCACTACAATTGCCAATTATTTGTGTTGTGCATGAGTGGGCCCTTGCTACTCAAAATCCCATATGAAATTATTGTTTTGTTTATTTAAAGAGAGAAAGAGAAGCTCTTGAGTCTGAGGGAATTGTTTGGACATGACTTATTTGAATAGCATGTAAACACTAGAAGGATGGAATGTAAGTTTCTATATCCTGTAAATAAAATTAATAAGATCAATAGGCTTTGAAACCCCATACCCTCCAACATATCACAGATGAATATCAGGATATGTGTGGCCAAGCAACATCGAAGTGTGGTCAAGATGGCAAAAGTTATAAATGAGGAAGAACACAAAGCTGAGAGAGGTGATAGCAGTTTGCTTTTGCCTGAGCCTATGGAATGGGCAAGATTCTGCCTTCTTCTCTCCTCTCCTACCTGCTGAGGTAAATGAATGCAAACTACTTTTGCTTCTTTGAACGCTATTTGGAAGAGTGAAAATAAACTGAGATCAAAGGGGAGAGAAGGAGGAGAAAAGACGAACAGGCTACACATTACCTATTTACTTATTTATTTATAGAGAAATGTTGTACATTTTAAATGTTATAAATGGGAGTAATGCAAATTGACGTCTCATCTCCCCCCTGCCTTGCCCACTCTATGGTGGCCTTCCGAGAGGAATGTGGTGGAAGCTGTCCTGCCATGAAGAAGCCACTGAGATAGGGAAGGGGAGAGAATGAAAGGGAGGGAAGAAGAGGGGGGACACTTGGAGCAGAACCCCACATGCTTACACTAAGCTCAAGCTTGGCAGAAACCAGGGAGTCATCCTGGTGTCTCCTCCCATAATACCAGACAAAAAAATAAAAATAAAAATGGCTGGGCTGGCGGTGTGGAGTCCATGTAATGGACGGCTGATAGAATGTTGGAGAGCAAATAGGAAGAGAGCATGAAGGAGCCAATCCTGTGGCAGGAAACTGATATGGGAGGGGTCTCCTAGAGTGAAAGGCTGGACAATAGTTGAGAGAGAGAGAATGACAGTTGAGGAGAGAGATGATAGTTGAAAGGGAGAGTGGGCAATATGATGTGATGAGGAGAGCTGGAATGTGTGTATGGCTATGAATGAAGCTGAGGGAATGTATGTGCAGGGGCTGATCACAATTGAAGACCAAGGCACCTCTGTTATTTTATTAAAACAATAAACCAATCTTTATGTTTATTTACCATATCCAGTCCCCTCATGAATTTATATGCCCTTAGTGATATGTAATTGGCACTCTCACCCTGTGAACACCCACACACAGATGCAAGTATTATCCATCTAGCTATGGAGCTGTGGTCTCCACAGTTTATCAGTTGGTGATAGCATCACCTCCCAAAAATAGTACTCTACGGTGAACTCGCCACGGGTCAGCATAAGAGGGGCACTCCAAAAAAGCGATACAAGGACTCCCTGAAGCAACATCTCAGGCTCGGCCAAATTGATCACCAACAGTGGTCCGCCATGGCCTTACATCGGGAGGCATGGAAACGCACTATCCACAATGCTGCAGCCTTATTTGAGAACTCACGCCGAACAAGTCTTGAAGAGAAACGACCATGCAGAAAGAATCACAACCTGGAAACATCACCCAAGGAGACCTTCTGCTGTGCTTTCTGCAACCGGACTTGTTTATCTCGGATTGGCCTTTTTAGTCATCAGCGCTCTTGCAGAAAAGCCAGAGAGAGAGAGCAGTGGAATGTGAAAAACCCCTGCATCACTAAAGTGGTGGCACCATAGGTGATGAGCTGGCTAGGCTGAATGGTGACGGAAATTCAGCTGGGACACCTGATCATCACAGGTGTCCCCTTTGCCACTGGTTGTCACAGTGGGGGCTTGATCACCTGTGGGTTTTGGTATTCATAGGAGGAGGTACTGGCACCAATCCCCTATGGATATGGAGAGCTGGCTGTAGTCTAAAAGCCAGAGCTTCCTGAGGATAAGTGTTTGATAGGACTAGATTCACTCAGACTAGACAACATCCTCAACTCTCCAGTGACTTTCCTTTTTTTCAAAAAAGTACCTCATGGTAGAGCATCAATTTGAGACACTGGTGATACTTTCCACTGATTGAACAGCCGAGCTTTATCCCGTGTGGTGAAGAGTATGTTGTCATTTTACTGGAAAGGTGCTATAGATTCTGGATAGTTGGATATTTAAATGCCTTAGCATATTTCCTTGAAAGACCTTTGCATTTTCCTTAAAGGCCTTAGTGATTTTCCTCTATGAACCTTCACAGAACTAATTGTCCCATCTACTGGCTCCAGGAATGTATGTTTGTGGTAAGTTTAGACATTCCCATTGTCTGTAAACCCTGAGCATCTGATTGCCAGAGCCTGAAAAAGTTACTTGTTTGGATCTCAACTCCCCAGAATGCCTCCCCCCAGCCAGCATGGTTTGGTACCTGAAAGTTTCTTGGAACTGTAGTATAAAAAAGTCACATTTTTTCCAAGTTCTTCTGCTTTCCAACAATTTGTGATTCATCTTTGTGCCATTCCTTCCCATCTTCACTATCTTTTGTCTTAGATAATACCAAAATGGATCACCATGAAAAAGTATTACAATCCATGGGTGCTCTGGTACTCTCTGATCCATTCAGAGAAGTCAAGTGGTCCCAGGTTGACATTTTCAGCATAAAATATTTTCTCCATTCTGGAATAGATTCCCCCCCCCCATTTCTTCTTTTATGTGATGATAACCCAAGTCTCACAGAGAAAACTTTAGCATTTCTTTCCTGGAGCCACATCAAGACTCCTGTTGCAGCTCTCTATAGATTCTCCAGTCCTGTCATTTCTAAGTGTTAACAACGGTCTTGCTTGCTTTCTCTTGACCATAACTTTTATTGTGATTGTCCCTACGCTCTTTCAGACAGGGCAGATACTTTAAGGATTTACAGTATTTGTTATTGAAGTCCCACCACCACCATGCCTTAATATTTTAAACAACATTTCTGTTGTCCTGGGGCTTGTCTAGGCAATAGGATATAATGCTGATTTCTACTCATTATGGCAAATTTGCAGCAGCGTTCATTTGTCTCTGTGGTCTTTTGGCAAAATCAATAGTATGCGAAGCTATCTGTGTTTGAAATGCACACACCTGCGGAGCAAGATAATGATCAAGTAAATTAGGGTGTTACTTTTCTCCACACCTTGTTGACACTGCACAGTATTTTTTTAACTTTAAAGCAAAGGTGCACAAGTGTGACCTGCTTAAAAAAGGTATTTGATCACCTGGGAGCAGCAAAAAAGCACACGATTGGCAATGTGAAAATCCAAAATGGCGCTTCCAGTTGCTTCCTTGCTGGCAAGCCCACCCATGCGCCCGTCTGACCAATCTGCTGTCCACTTCCGCTCCTCTCCGAGAATGCACAACAGCCCTAATTGATTGTCCAAATGAGCAGTAATGTGCATTCCCACACATTATTTTTTAAAAAAAAAAAACTTCAGGAAAAGCCACAAAGGCTTTTCCTGCATAATTTTTGGAGTTTTTTGCCCCCCTCCTTACGAATATGGTAAATCACCACAGGACTAATGCCAGCATCAGCTGAAATGTTTTTTCCCATCCTTGAGTGGATTTCTTTTTGATTCTGATGCATATGGGTGGGGTCTTCGCTTCTCCTCCTTAATTTTTTTTTGTTATATACTAGAGTGCAACACTGAATCATTTAAAGGCACTTCTGCATTATGACACTATAACTCTAAGATTTTTTTAAAAAGTAAAACCAGTGGAAGATTTGCCCTTCAAAACATTTTGCTCTACAAAACATAGGATCATCTCAACAAACCACTGGTTGGTTTTAAAAAAAACTTTTAAAGAGCTGCAGTGTGATGTAGAAAGGAGAAATCTTCATTTAAAAACACATACACACACAGCCCCCACAGTATATTTTTATTTCTAGCCAATTAACAAATAGCAAAATTTACACTGTCTGCCATAGCATTAAAGACAATACAGGGTCCCTTGTCTGAGCTAAATTTCATGTGTTCTTGATATATGAGCTCCAAAATTTTGCATCATCTTTCAAGCTTATTGATTTGAAATGATATCCTGAGGGATCTCTTGGATGTCATGAAGAATTTTAAAAGAAACAGCCTTTTAAATTCATGTCGTGAGCTTATTGGGCTATTTAATCTCTTTCTCAAAGTGTAAATGTTTCTGATGATATGGGGAGAAAGGGAATGGGAAAGCGTTATTAAAAGAGTGGGTTAGTTTAATGCCTTTTATCTGCCAAAGTCAAGCCAGTGCTGGAGATATTTATTGGTTCAGTACTTCAGCAACATGGTATTAATTGCCTCTGAGTGTTTTGATAGGTAGTTAGCACAAGGGTATTAATGAAAATAGCACCACTTCATTTTAAAATTAACTACTTGGCCATTGAGCAACATGAGCTGATAAATTATGGCAATAAATTTGAAATGGAGATTTATGTAATCATAACTCAAATTCTGCTCGTGGGCGCACTAAGATGAGGCTGTGTGATAACTTCAGTATAATCTTCCTTCTCACTTACTTAGAACAAAAGCCATATTTTAAAGGATTCATTCACACTAGGCTTACCCCTGAGCACTAACTATTCCACCATTCCCTGCTCTCCTTCTCTAGCTTGCACCTCCATAACAGATCTAACCTCAATTATACATTGGCAGTCACAGGAACTGTATATTTCTCTTTGCTAACCAAGCAGAGTATGTTTTAGAGATATATTATTTGCCCTCACCCCCTAGAGAACATAAAGAACAAGTAAGGAAGTGCAAGGCAGACAAACAGGCCTTTTACCTCATGGTTGAAGATGCAGGGCAGCTTTAAAAGTATCTGAGAAAGCTCAGTCTCTTGTAATGAACTTAGCTACTACTTTAGAAGAAAAAGGCCTAGAAAATTTGTATAGGCCGCTCCGAACTCCCTAAAACATGGACTGGAAACCAATGTATGAATCAAACAATAATAGTGACCGCTATTTCTGGTGCCTAGGAATTGTCCCAGATGTTGTAAGCCTATAGAGGTACCAGGTTTTTGGTCCTTTTAACAAGGTGCTAAAATTGTAGATTACATTCCCCTTGAACAGCTGCATTCTCAGTTTATTCTAAGGAGATTATCAGACAGGCCCTTAAAACCCATCCCTGTCCCGGTGCCCTCACCCACCCACGTGACTCCCGTCCTGTTCCACTTTAAACAAAAACTTTGCATACACTTACCCTAATCCCAATATAAAAACTGCTTCCCCTCCCCTCGGCTGGCTGGGAGTGAATGTAGCCATCACAAAGCTGCATTCACATCCCGTAAAGCAAATCCTATCTGTTCTCGTGAGAGAACGATGCACAGGAAATTTAAAAAGAAAAAGAAACATCAAAAGTAAAAAAAAAAAAACAAACAAACAAAAAAAAACACACAAGCCCCAAAACACACTTTAAAAAATCCCAAGTAACCAGGGAGGGTTAAAAAAAAGGGGGGGTGTCACTTACCTCCTCGTCGTGATCACACCTGGAAGTGTTCTGCAGGGACCTCCAGTTACATCACAGTGATACTGGCATTGCACCAGAGAACGGGGCTCCGTTTCAGACGCCCGTGATTCCGTTACTGAAATGGAAGGGGCTTTTTATTAATGGCTTTTCCCCATGAATGAGAAAACACAGGAACAGAACAGGGGCAGAATGGAGGGAGAATGGGAGAGGGACGATGTCATCTGAAAGGTAAATCCTTTCACGATCTTGTTGCATCCCTGTCCCAGATTATAAAGCCAGTCTGATAATCTCCTAAAACTGTGTAGCAGACTGCTAGAAGTAAACCAAGGGATTGCCTAGATGGTGAAAAAGCTCCTCATAGAATTCGAGGAGAATACCTTTTCTCCCAATGAGATCCTGCGGTGATTCGCCTTATTTGGAAGGAGAGGGAGGACTTTCTCAAAGTTTTTAAAATAATGTGTGGGAATGTGCATTACCACTTGTTTGTACAATCGATTTGGGACAGTGCACATTCTCGGAGAGGAGCAGAAGTGGAGAGTGGATTGGTCAGACAGGCACAGGGGGTGAGCTTGCCAGCAAAGAAGTGGTCAGAAGCGCCATTTTGGATTTTCACGTTGCTGATCATGCACTTCTTTGGTGTTCCCAGGTGATCAAATACCTTTTTTAAGCAGAAGGTTGCACTTGTGCACCTTTGTTTTAAAGTTAAAAAAAATACTGTGCAGTGGGAACAATAGGTGGAGAAAAATAACACACTAATTACTTGGCCACCATCTTGATTTGCAGGTATATGCACTTAAAATGCAGATATCTTTGCACACTATTGATTTTGCCAAAAGACCACAGAGACAAACGAATGCTGCTGCAAATTTGCAATAATGCTCAGGAATCAGAATTATATCCTCTCATCTAGAAAAACCCCAAGAGTCTGAATAAGGCCTTAGCCTCTCTCACTTAATTTCACCACAAAGAAAGCTGTATTTGACAAATATTTAAAGGGGTTTAGGACTGCTTTTGGACTAAATATCATAAAGTCAGCAGATCCCGTCTGATCTTGGAAGCTGAGCAGGGTCAGCTCTGATTAATATTCAGATGGGAGACAACCAACAAATAACCAGGTGCTGTAGGCTATATTTCAAAGGAAGTAACTGACAAAACCAGCTCTGAGTATTCCTTGCCTAAGAAAACCCACAAAATTAATGGGGTTGCCATAAGTTGACAGGCAACTTGAAGGTGCACACACACAGAAGACTGCTTCACAAAAAGAGTTCCCTAAGGGCCCTTTCATACCACACAATTACAGTGCTTTAAAGTGCCACAGCTGCATCCTAGGGAATTTTAGGGATTGTAGTTTTGCAAGACACTGGACGAGCTATCTGACTGAGAAATCTAAAGGCCCCTCCCTTAACTGCAAATCCCAGAATGTTGCCATGGCAGTTAAAGTGGAACCATATTGCTATAACTGTGTAATATGAAAGGACCCTGTTTTCACTTAAGGGGAACTATAGCTTTTCCATAACATTAGAACTGCAGGTTCATATCCCTCAACATTTCACAGATGAAAACTGGGATGTGTGTGGCCAAGCAACATCAAAGTGTGGTCAAAAGGACAAACATTATTAGTGAGAAAGAATACACAAGCTAGGAAAGACTGCAGCAGTTTGTTTTTGCCTGAACCCACTAAACTACCGTAAACATCTTCACCTGCTGCTCAAAGGACAACAAGGAAGGAGCCAGCCTAGCCTCTGTAGGAAGGGAGTTCCAGTTGATACAGGAGTTTATGCCCTGCTTTTCCCATCCAAAAAAGAGTCACTTGGTGACTTACAAAATATAAAGAAAACAATAGTTGTCCGATCAGGATGTGACTAGTACATGCAGAACTACAGCCAGATCTGAACAAACCAGGAGTGGACACATCCAGTTCACTGGAGCATCTCTTCACAAATGGTATATATGAATCCTTTTGCTTTAAATTCATAACTTTAGAGGATGAAGGTATCATGTACAAAGTGCTGGAACTGTAAGAGGTGTGAAGTGTAAAAAGACAACCCAAGCTTTTCACAGCCACCTGGGTTAAGCTTATAACCGCAAAGACTTTTTATCCAAGTGGCTGAAATATTGAGGCCTAGAACAAGTACTGTGAAAATGTCATCATCAGCCAATCATAGAATGCCTTCTAATCAGCCGATCAGATTCTGAGGCCTCATAATAGTCATATACAGTTGTCCCTCCACATTTGTGGGTTAAATATTCACAGATTTGATTATTTGTTGATTTCTTAATATGTTCTCTCTAGGCATTTTCTAGGTCCTCCCATGCGATTCTATGGTATGCTTTTGCCAGAAGTTAACCATAGAATTGCTCTGGAGGACCTACAAATGCCTAGAGAAGTGTTATCTCATGTAAAAAAAAATAACGGGCTTATATTAGTGTTTTTTCAATGTTTGCAAAGATCCTCCGCTCCTAACCCCCACAAAAGTTGAGGGGCAACTCTCTTTAGAACAAGGAGGAAAATTGGGAAGTAGGCAGCTATCTTTAACACACAGTTACTTCTAACCACTAGACATACATCAGGTTTCACTAATAGTGATGGGTCAAAGTTTAGTAAGGTCAATGGAACATACTGGCTTGAGGATGTTATGAGTTGTAGTCCAAAGAGAGAGAGAGAGCGCTGTAAATTCTGTTCCTTTAACCATGCATACCAGCTGAAACTGGAATGAAACTCTGTTTTGTCTGGATTAGGTTACAGGAATTGTTTTGAAACAATACATAAGATTAACTTGATGGAATACTTATCTTGTAATTTGGGATGTACTCAATATGTACCTTCAGACAGATTCAATAATTATCATACAATGAGGTTGGTATGGAGAAATATGACAAAAATGTAATATACACAGAATATTGCAAATGTGCAAAAAAAAAAGCAGAAGAATGTAAAATGTTGTTCTATAATAACTCAAGGTTGTAGCTTGGTGGGAGACACTGCCCCCACCCATAAAATTTTCCTTCAGTAACCAAATTTCTAGCATTACAGCAATTTGACATATCATTTGAGACTTTAGAAATAACAATTTAGGCTTCCAAATAAAAAGGGCAGGCAAAGTTACTAAAGAAATGTGAACACAGCAAATACTGGCATATCCCAGGGACTATCTACACCAGCGTTTCTCAACCGAGGTTCCGTGGAGATGGCCTGGGGTTCTGCAAGAAAATAGTAATAAATTAATAAATCACAGAGAACTGGTGAGCTGAAACAGCTTATCTCGCCTCCACAACAGAGAAAGCCAGGTGAGGAATGAATGTTTTCATACCAATGGAGCCTCAAAAGGTCCTCTTATGGTTGGGGGGGGGCACGAATGTTTACATGCCAAATACCTTGCTCTCCCTCCCAGCTTTTGATCTGCTTTAGATATGCTAATGAAGCTACTCATGGCCTGGGAAAGGGAGGAGGCAAAGAATGAGTGTCTGTGTGATTTGCTTCCTGCAAGCAGCCAGGGACCAAGAACTGAGGCAAAAGGTACAAATGCAAAATGAGGGTTTTTTTAAAAAAAAAAATCAGAACAATGGAAAGAGAATTGCAATACTATACAGCTCTTAGCCAACAGGGGAAAACTGACCAAGTAATCCAAGTAAATCCCCTGGTCAGTCAGCTACTCAGGTGCCAGCTGTGGATGGGAGAACTTTGATAAAAGTGACTTAGGGCTTATTCTTTTAAAACCAGATTTGGAGAGTGCAGAGCCATTACAGTAAAGGAGTCAATATAGATAGAGAAAAGGTTCTTAAACTGTGGGTCTGGTAACTGAATGTGGGGGTCACAAATAGACTGACCAGCTCCCATAGTATTGAAAAAATCCTTTCATTTACCTTGGCAGGAAGCTACAGCCTCCCTCTCAGCCTGTGCCTGTGATGTAGCCATATTTAAATATTTGAAGGGGTGTCATACTGAGGATGGAGCAAGCTTGTTTTCTGCTGCTCCAAAGACTAGGATATGGAGCAATGGGTTCAAATTACAGGAAAAGAGATTCCACCTAAACATTAGGAAAAATTTCCTGACAGTAAGGAGATTTTCACACAGCGAAAATATCCTCCGGAGAAATCGGGACAAAAATATTTCTGTCCCGGAAGCAGCACCGTGGTTCGCATGCCCACTTCCCTCTCCCGATATGCCATCGTCCTCACACTGTGTTTTTTCTTCCCTCTTCCATAATATTTTACTAATGGGAGTTCACCGTTAATAAAATATTATGGAAGAGGGAAGAAAAAACACAGCGTGAGGACGATGGCATATCGGGAGAGGGAAGTGGGAGTGCGAACCGTGGCGCTACTTCCGGGACAGAAATACTTCTGTCCCGATTTCTACGGGAGTTATTTGCATCTTGTGAAAATCTCCTAAGAGCTTTTTGGCAGTGTGATTGAGTCTCCATTTTTTTTTTAAGGTTTTTAAACAGAGGCTGGATGGCCATCTGTCAGGAATGATTTGATTGTGTATTCCTGCATGGCAGGGGGTTGGACTGGATGGCCCTTGCAGTCTCTTCCAACTCTATGATTCTACGTTTCTGCCTCAGGCAGCAGATCATGGTAACCTGAACTCTCCCTAGAAGCCAAGATGAATAAACTGAGACTGTCTTACTTTGGAGACATATATTTATATTTATATTATATTTTATATTGTATTTGTATTATAGAAATTTCTGACCCTGCAAGTATCAAATATGTATTGCTAGCAAATCAGAATATAATAAGCATCTATTTTTTCAGTTTCTGTAATTTTTTAAAAAGGGGAGCTGTAGGTATACTTTTTACGTAGGAGTTCCCTAAGACCTGAAAATTATTTCAAGGGTTCCTCCAGGGTAAAAAGGTTGAGAAAGGCTGGTCGACACTGCCAAAAAGGTTTGTACTCACTTCGTAGTCCCTGTGATCATGACACATAATGTTCTTGGTGATTCGCTTGGAATATGGATCTTCTTCATGGTCTCTGAATCACACATCTGGATTATTCCTGCACCTGCACAGAGCATTCGGAACCTTTTGAAATTGCTAGGCAGAATGTGCATTGATACATTTTTGGTGGTAACTCCACCCACCCTAACAGTCTCTTAAAAGGCACTACTGCCTAATTCCCCTCAGTTCCTTTCTTTCCGCCGCATTAGCAGCTTGAAGGAACCTTTGTTCGCTAGTTTTTTCCTCACTTCTGATTTGATTGGATTTTTGACTTGGCTTGGATTTTTGACTACGATTTCTCTCACTCCTCTGGATTTGGTATTCTCTCTGTGATTTTTTGGTGTTGACTTGGACTGTTTCTCGCTACTCTTACAAATTACCCCTTGGATTTGATGACCTTGTGAGTACAATGGCTTCAAGAGCAGCCTTTAAAAAATGTGCCATCTGCCAGGCTAAACTCCCGAGTTCTGATGGCCATTCTCACTGCCTCATTTGTTTGGGTGAGTCCCACAATGTGGACTCTTGTGTGCACTGTAGGGCATTTACACCTCAAGCCTGTAAACATAGGATGTCCTGCCTGAAATCGTTCTTATACAAAAAGGCTCTGAGTCTGGCAGCTGCTTCAACTCCAGCCTCTGCTCTGGTGGCCACACCACCTAAATGGGGTCACTCACCGTCTCCGAAGTCAAAGGCTCAAAAATAACATCAGTCCCATAGCCCGTCCCAACGCCTCTCGGTTACTTCAGACCCGGAGGCAGTGCAGGGTTCTCACAAACATGCTAGTCCTTCTGACTTGGGTCAAGACCAAGCACAATTGACACTGTCAGCCTCCGCAAGGGACCAGCACCCCTCGACGTCGAAGGTGGTCTCTCGGGACCAAGCGCCTTCTGAGACCACCGGTCGGAACCGAGCTTCTTCCAACTCTTAGAAATCTTTAAAGAAGAAGAGAAAGGAGAAGCATTCCTCTTGGCATGAGGATAGCTCTGAGTCTAAGAGGAAGCTGAAGGATGATCCCAAAAAAATCAAAACTGACGACTGTTGCATTGGTGGTCCTGACTGTTAATACCACTGTGGCTGTCGAGAGTGCAGAAGCCCCACCTGCCGGGGATCCCAAGGCCACTACCGCTTGGTCTTCCCCTGCAAGGGCTGCTGAGGACAAGCCTCCATCCCGTGCTCCAACTCCTGCTGCTTCAGTGGAAATTGTCATGGTTGAAGTACCCTTGGGGGCTGATATGGATGTGTCACCTCAACGTAGAGGCCAGTCGCCAGCCCTTGTTGTTTCAAGAGCTCAACTTCTTGGATGCTCTGCCTCTGGTGTTGAAGTTGATATTGTTGAGTCTGAGGATGCAACTCAGATCCGTGCTTCTTCACCCCTGATCCATTACAATGAGCTGGCTTACTCAGCGTACGATCTGGCACGTTCCATCTACCATGCCCAATTTACTTCTCTGACAGCATCCCAGGTCCTGACCACCCGGGCTTTTGAATTAACGGGAACGTATATGGGTCAGAGTGTGCGTCGTTCTCCGCCACGTCTGGGGTTTGATGACTCTTCGGCTCCGACAAAGAGAGACATTGGGAATCAGGTATCTCCACGTCCTGACCAACATCCACCAGCTCAAACCACTTCTCTTCTTCATGGATGCCGGTTGGACCTCCACTTCATCGGATTCATGAGATCCATACTTGCCTTATCTGCCGTCTCTGCAACCTGATTTAGTGGACGAGGGTTCTGCTTCACCAACGGATGATGTCTGTGCCTTTTCTGAGCAAGTGGATCGTATGTCCCACGCTCTGGACCTCAAGGTGGTGGAAAAGGAGTTGGAAACCATGGACCCAATATTCCATCGTATACAGTCTAAGGCACCTCCTACCGCCAGTCTCCCAGTCCTGCTTTCTCTGTTAAAACTAACGTAGAGCTCATGGGAGAATCCTTCTTCGATCCAGTCAATGTCGAAGAAGATTGACAGACTATATTGGGTTGGAGGTGAACACATCGAATGGCTGCAGACTCATCCTCCCCCCAAGTCTGTGGTAGTTGAGGCCTCCCAGAGCTGAAGGCAGTGGCGCCCACAATCGATGCCACCTGACTCAGAAGGACAGAAGCTAGACATAATCAGGAAAAACGTTTATTCCGCCACAGGTCTGAGCTTCCGTATTGCTAATTATTCCACCTGTATGGGGGAGTATCAACAGGTTCTCTGGGAGAGGATGATGCCCCTCGTTCAGGATCTGCCAGATGAGAGACGAAGGTTAGCAGAGGCAATCCAGTTGGAGGCACAACTGTTGGCCGGACAACAAATGAACTCTGCCCAACATGTCACAGATTGTGCTGCCAAGACGATAGCTGGATCCATTGCCCTGTGTCATCATGCGTGGTTCCAGTCCTCCGTCCTTACTCCACAAGCATCGGCTACCATCAAAGATATGCCATTCGATAAGTCAGGCCTGTTCAACAGCTCCATGGACGAGAAATTAGAGTTCACTCAGAAGATGAGGACCGCCACCAGAAAGTATGGTATGGTTACTTCCTCATCTTCTGTGTATTACTCCAGGAGCCGTACCAACTGGCAGGCCTCCACCTCTGGCTATCAGTTTAGAAGAGGTTCACTGGTCAATCCTATAGACGTTCCCGTTACCTGCCGCCCTCTTCGTCAGCCTCATCGGTGAGGAGCCAAGGGTTGATGTATCGATACCAACCCGCTAAGCAGAGGTCCAAGGACCAAACCAGGAGAAAATTCTGAATCTCCACTTCCTCACTCTCTTATCTTTCTCTCTAGACGCCAATGTTCAGAGATTGCCTGTCAAGGTTCCAAGATGCAGCACCACTTTGTGCTTGTGGAAAGTAGTGTACAGAGGGTCCGAGAGTAGGGCACACATTTCTCCAGCTTGACATGCTGAAGTAATAGCAACCAGGAAAGCAGTTTTCCAAGACAAGAGTCTCAAGTCAGTAGAAGCCATGGGTTCTCCCGAAGGTGGTGTCTAGCTTCCACCTGAATCAACCTATCACCCTCCCTGCTCCGATGCAGGATCCAAAGGACGAATTTGAGTGCACCCTCCATTCCAAGGATGTCAGGAGGGCGCTCGCCTTTTACATCCAGAGAACTGCTCCATTCAGGAAGTCACCTAAACTGTTTGACTCCTATGACGACTCGAGACTTGGGGAACCAATTTCTGCACAACGCCTGTCAAAGTGGGTGACATTGGCTATATTTCTCTGCTATGAAGTGGCTAAGAAGCCGTTGCCGCCACAGATTCGAGGGCACTCTACAAGGGCTGTCTCCACCTCGACAGCTTTCCTCTCAGGGGTGCCTCTAGAGGACGTTTGCAGAGCAGCAACTTGGTCATCACCTTTGACTTTCATCTCCCGTTATAGACTTGACACTCGTTGTAGGAACAAGGCTGCCTTTGGGAGAGCTGTGCTTTTGTCTTCTATTCAATGAGTGAGTGTTAATGTGTTGCCAAGTTACCTGATTGATATCCTTGATATGTTAGATCTATATAGTTGGTCAGTTTACTCATGCTTAAGAATGTGCTGTCAATAAATCCAACTGCTATATGACTGTGCAGCATGGTCATAGTGTCAGTATGTATAGGACATACTCTCCTCCAGGGATGAAGCTTGCCAGTCTGTGATTCACAGAGACTACGAAGAAGATGGACAGGTTGCTTACCTGTAACCATAGATCTTCAAGTGGTCTTCTGTGAATTCACACAGACCCGCCCATCCTCCCCTCTATGTCCTACTATATTACATAAACATGCTTAATGTCCCTGATGCTGCTGGTTGTGGCGTCATTCAAGGAACTGAGGGGAATTAGGCGGGAGTGCCTTTTAACGGGCCGTTAGGGTGGGTGGAGTTACTGCCAAAAATGTATCAATACACATTCTGCCTAGAGATTCCAGAAGGTTCAAAATGCTCTGCACAGGCGCAGGAATAACCCAGCTGTGTGAATTTACAAAAGACCACTCAAAGATCTATGGTTACAGGTAAGCAACCTGTCCTTCTTTTCTATGCCAGAAGACTTTAATCCAATTTTTAACAACTTGCCTTTTACCCCACAGTTTCCTGGAAAATCTGGATAATTGTATGTGTGGCTGGCCCTTCAAGTTGGCTTTGCTGTGGATCTAAGGGCGTCGGTTTTGGGGTCACGTGACCATTCCTACCAGGAATAGCTACTTCCTCCGTTTGTACTTACATTTTCCCAGCATGCAGTCACTATTATTTTTTGAAGGTGCATTTGTGCAGATACTTGTATATCATTATTAGCACACCTCTGCCTATTAGAATATTTGCAAAATTCGCATGCATGACAGGAAGGGGGGGAAATGGAGTGGCCGCGGCTGTGTGGCCAAAAATAATGTGAAGTATAGGACATGTGATCATAGCAGGACTACCCTTTTATACCTGAACTCATCTAATGGAAATGTGTGGCTGGTAATGCCACTCTCACTTTGCTTTCAGATGTGTGTGGTATTAACAAGATTTGTGCATGGTCACTGTGGACCAGGAAAATCTGATTTGAAGCAGCATTTTTTGGAAGTGCAGACAAGCCCAAAGTTAACAAAGCCTCAGAAAAAGAAGCTCCTTTTTACAAAGTCTTTGTATGCCCACCTAGGCCCCCTTTTCTTCCTTGTTCTCTGTCTAGGGGGAAATTTTTAGCAGCACTGGCATTAGGAGGAGGGCTAGAAAAACACAGATTTTCAGTGTTGGGTTGCTTGTAAACAATGCAATAAAGCTTGAGAAAGAATAGGATTCTATTCTTGCCGATCCTACTGTAGCCATCTGTGTTTGCACACAACAGGTAGGTAAACAGCAGCTGCCTCCAGAATCCATTACGGGCATGCATTAACAGTAAAAGAGAAGGCAACGGGGAAAGCAGATAAGTCTACCTCACCAACCTCTCCCTTACTTCCCCAACCTCTCCCCATCATAGATATATAGCTTTGATTACCAAAATGAAAATCATAAGAAAAGTGGAGGCTGATAAAAGAAAAAAAAAATCCCTGGATGAATTTTGGGACAAGCCTTCAAGCGGTCTCTAGGAGGTTCAACATGTTCATATTTACCTATTCAAGACTAACCTGACCTGGTTGTTTCATTTCATATGTGCATCATGTTCGCTTTAGGTAAGTTTGTTGCAACATGTTGAATTGCTCTTTCTTTCCATGCTTTCAGGAACTAATCCCTATTCTTTCCATGCTATTTCTTCCTCTGGTACCAATTTTTCTGTTAAAGAAGTAATGTCCAGGAACACATCCACTTTGTTAACTGAGGTATACCTGTTGTATAAGAGTTCTATATGTGAACAATTTTCAGAGAGTCACTCTGCAATGTTAGATATTTGGGAGTAGAAAGAAAATTTCATTTGTGGGGGATAGATTTTGTTTTATTTTGGGTGGGCAATGCCTTCATTTTGTCTCCCTCTAGCTCTGTGTGTGTGTCTGTGTGTGTGCACACGCGCCTTCAAGTTCCCTGTCAATTTATGGTGAAGGCATGAATTTCAGGGAGTTTTCTTAGGCAAGGAATCATCAGAGTTGTTTTTGCCAGTTCCTTCCTCTGAAATATAGCCCACAGCACCTGGTATTTATTGGTGGTCTCCCATCCAAACACTAACCAGGGCTGACCCTGCTTAGTTTCCAAGATCAGTTATGTCCCTGTAACTATCAGTTTTTAGGGTTTGAAGCTATCAGCTTGAAAATATCATTGAAAAAGGCAGATACTAAATTATGAATGGGCAACTGATCACAGTGATCATCTTCATCTACTAACACACACCACATTCAGCTTGAAAAAAAAGTATCAAGTAAGCAGCGGACTTTCTCAGTGGTCACTCCATTGAGGAGGAGGCACAAGTGGACAATTCTGATTACACTTTATACTTTACAGAGTCAGATAACCCAAAGATGAAGACAGAAGCACAAGTCAAATGACTGGGTAGAGGAAATCAATCACACTTCACTATTATTGCTTTCCTTTGTGTGTGTATTTAATTAAAATGGTTAAATTCCAATAGTAATATTCTTAATGCGTAATGAAACACCTAAAAGGGAGGCTTCCAAAGGCCAGTAGCCTGGGATAGCTTCCATGTATTTGTTGTCTCATAGGGAGGGAAAGGGCTTGAATAACAATGAGAGACGTGATCTTGCTGAGTGGCACAAAGAGCTACAGAACTCTGTGTAAATAATTCACAGTTTCATTCAATATTGTGTTCGATTTCATCTGCCCAACTGCCAATCTGGTTTTGATAAACTCTAGGTATCTTTAGCCTTAAGTGTGCTTACTGTACATTAAAAGAGATTGGTTTGGGGTAGATATGCATGTCAGCTATATGAGGGGAAATGATATGAAATATTCTCAATAGGCAGCCTTGATTTGTGTGATTATTCTCCCAGAATGCTAAGTACGGTACTCCTTGTTTTTTTAGAGAGAGAGATCTTTCAAAATTGTGTATTTTTGGTTTACTGAATGAAGTATATGAGTGTTTTATGTCAAAGTCAGCTAAATATTGTATTTATTTATAAAGATGACAAATTTAATAGGGTAGGAGCTGCATTTGAATTATTGATTGTGAAAAGTTTAAGCGCAAAGTAACCATCCATCAGTATATGTGAGAGAGCTAAGGACAGATTTATGATGTTTGAGTTTTTTCTGCTTTAACTGGCACTTGGTATTTCTATTAATTATTGCCCCACTCATTTTGGCAGAACTTGTTGCAAGTATTTATAAAAGATGTCTCTATCATAGCATTTAAATGTTCTTTGTGCAACTGAAACATGTTTTCTATCGAGGATTAATACACTGCTTGATTTAGGTAGCAAATTAAACTTAGCAGTGTAATTCATAACGTGTCCAGGTTGTTTCTGACATGATTTAAACCATCCCAATGCCAGTGTTTAATGCTATACACGCTTAACTATTTTTTTTTTAATCACCAATAAAAGCTGGTGTCCCAGTTCTTCAACCAGTACCATTTCTGTGCAATTATATATTTTTGATGCTTTAACAGAATATTTCTACTCCTGTTAAATATGAAAATGGCCAAAGAGTTATGCAGGACAGTAAGAATGTGATCATTAGCAACCTTTTTTAACCTCCCCCAATACCAGTATCTGAAAGTTCATCATATCCACATGGTTTACACACCTATTGTCAGAGCACGAGAAACTTGAAATTACTCAGAGAATCTGATTAGAAGTAGATTCAAGGCGGAGAACAGAAATTATTTCTTCACAAATGCATAACTAATATATGAAATGTGCTGCCGCAAGATTTTGTGATGGGCACAGGCTAGCATAGCTTTAAAATAAGTTTCGACAAATTCATGGAGGACAGATATATCAATGGTGACAGCTAAATGGAAACTCTATATTCCAAGGCAGTATAATTTCCTCAGTTTGAAGTGTTCAGGCTATGCGTGCCAGTGCTTATGTAGCCAAAATGGGAGCACTCATGCCCAAGAGGCAGCAAACTTGGGAGAACACCAAATTTTGAAGGGGAGAAAACACATCCCAGAAACAGCCAGATGAGGACTGAGCATGCTTAGTGGAAGTAGAACGCTAATTTCATGTGAGAAGGAGAAGGAAGCATTGGCAGGAGGGGAAGCCAAACACCCAGTAGAGAAGAATTGAATAGCTAGAACTTGTGAACTGAAGTTGCTTTCCTCCATTACTGTGAAATTTCTGGATCTGTGACCCACAGCTGAACCATTCAAATTAAGTCCAAGATAGAAATTAATTCTGCATCTTAAAGGAATGAATAGTGTGTTTCTATTACCATTGTTTTTTGTTTTGTTTTTTGGTTATAACTACGGAGATTATCAGATGTGCTAAAGATGGTGTGATAATGACACCAGGAGATTGCTAAAGGGCTTCCCTTTCAGACAGTGTCACTCCCATGTTGTCATGCTCCCATTCTGCTGCTGTTCTGCCAGCATTGCTTTTTATTGATGGGCTAAGCCATCAATGGATCCCCTGTTCTGTTTCTGTAATGGAATTTCCTGCGAATGAAAAGGCGCCCCATAACACGCTATGCCAGGATCAATAGGAGGTCCATGACAGAACATTTCCAGGTGAGATCGGGACATCAAGGTAGGTGACACACTTTTTTGTACCCTCCCCAGGTTACTTCTAAAATTTTAAGTGTGTTTAGGTGCTTAATGTAACTTTTTGATATGTATTTTCCTTTTACAGTTTGAATTTCTCGCACTCTCATCTTCTCACAAGAGCAGCCGGCATTTCAATCCAGGAAGTGAAAGGAGCTCTGTTTGAGCTCCTTTCACTCCTGGGCTGCCCTACCTAGGGAACGAGGCACAAACAAGGTAGGTCTAAAACCTTTTTATTTTATGTTGCTACAGGGAGGAGAGAGGGGCAGGAGCGGAGATTGCAAGACGGGAATGCCTTTTTTTGTTCCTGTCTGAAAATCTCCTGGCTCTTATGGAGGCAACTTGCCATGTGATTTGGGGCATACTTTGAGTTATACATATTAATCTGAGAAAAACTGATTAAATCCCATTGACAGTGATGGAATCCTGTTTGCTGTACATGAGATCAATGTTTTAATATGTATTGATTACCCAATATTGCCTTGCTCAGCAGGGATTGGGATCTATAAGGCCCGTCCAAGAGGGACAATGCCCTATAACTTGAAAAAAGTTAGTTTTTGGACCAATTCCCCAAATCTCCCAGTCACCATGACTGTAGTCCCAAAAAGTAACTTTTCCTATCTCTGCTCCACTCCTTCCTTGGTGGGCTGCTTACAGGAGGAAGAACAAGAGCAATGGATTCAAACTACAGGAAAAGAGATTCTGCCTAAACATTAGGAAGATCTTCCTGACCATAAGAGCTGTTTGACAGTGGAATATGCTGCCTCGGAGTTTGGTGGAAATTCCTTCTTTGGTGCTTTGATTGTGTATTCCTGCATGGCAGGGTGTTGGACTGGATGGCTCTTGTGATCTCTTCCAATTCTATGATTCTGTGATTCTAAGAGCAGCAAAAGGAGCCATCTCAATTTTTGCACTTGGCTGAACAATGACTGAGGAAGCTGCTCAGGCTGAGGATATGAAGATGAGAAAACCTGATGTTTAATAGTCCTTTCCCCTCCTTTACTGACTAGTGAATTCTCAAGTGAATGCAAGACTCTGGCTATGAGTGGGAGAGGCCCTTCAGTCAGATGGACAGACTTAAGATATTCTTATGTGCCTTCAAGTCATTTCTGACTTACAGTGAATCTATCACAGGATTTTCTTGGCAAGTTTGTTCAGAAGGGGTTTGCCCGTGTCTTCCTCTGGCTGAGAGTATGTGACTTGCCAAGGTCACGCAGTGGATTTCCATGGCTGAGCTGAGATTCAAACCCTGGTCTCCAGAGTTGCAGTCTAACACTCAGACCATTACACCACACTGGCTCTCTGACTTCAAGATACATGGGAGTAAAAATTAAAATAACACAAAGAATTCTCTAGTATATACCTAATAAGCTAACACATAATGGTATAAACTTTGATGGATCAAAATATACTTCATGAGGTGCACTGAATATGGACAGAATGTACACTAATGTACACTAAAGCATGTACACTAATGAATATGGAAAGAATGTACACTATGCAACCTGAAGAAAAAGAACTGTACAGTGATTTGCAAGTAAGATACAGGTCCACCCCCCATATTCATGGGGGATACGTTCCAAGACACACACACACCCGTGGATACCTGAAACTGTGGATAGTAGGGAAGCCTATTATTTTCAGTGAGACAAACACCAGAATTTGACCATCAAATCACATTGGAGCACCTAGAAATGCCTAGAGAGAACATATTTTTGGACGTAGATAAGTTAAAGCATGCATACCAAATCCATGGATATGAGAGGCGACCTATATGTTATAAGCCTATGGAGTGTCCACCATATGGAAAACATTTTAACATATGCAAGAGGTTATATCAAATTGCAAGTGTTTAGGGGTGTGTGTGTGTGTGTGAGAGAGAGAGAGAGAGAGAGAGAGAGATGGTGTGGGCTTACCAGTTTATAGCTATAACACTGGGCACTGTTGAATGCAGACCCTATAGATTAAAGGAGAAATAGACTGCTCAAAAGAAAAGGGGGGGGGACAGTTTCTTGCCCCTTCATACAAAACAAAGTGCTTCTTCTACTATCCTTGACCCAGATGATTTAAGGATTTAAAGCCTAAAAGTAGAATTTTAAATTGTGCCTGGAAACAATTTACAACCAGTGTGGTTGTTAACCAATTGATATCATCTGTTCCAAGCTGCCTGTCCTTGGCAGAACCTTGGCAGCAACGTCTTGTACTAGTTATAGGTTCCAGACACTTGAGAGGCTGTCCTGAAAGGTTTGCATCACAGTAGTCTAATTTGGATGGTATTAAAGCATTAATTATCATAGTAGGTTGTTCTTCACCATGGGACACAAGTGGCAATATACACCTATACCTGTTGGATTTGCAATTAGAGAAAGGTATCCATTGCTAATGAAGCCTGAGTAGCTTGTCAGAGCCCTCAGCAAGCCTCAAGTTATACCTTTCCACCAGCCACCAAATTCAAGGAGATTGCTGGTAAATGCTGTCCCGAAAACACCAGTCAGCAATCCAGGATTGCATCCTTGTGATCCAGTGTTGCATCACCTGTAAATGCCTTAAGCAGACTGGTCACTTTTAGGAGCTCAGTGAATGGCACGATTAAACAACACATCATCTGCTGGCCCTGTAGTTTATTTATGTGATTGAATACAGGCATACAGGATGTCCTCTGCAGTATGTGGGCAAAACAACCACAGACCTGTGTACATGCTTCGTGAACCTTAAGTCTGCTGTCCTCAGCAAGAAGCTAGAACAAGTAGTGGCCAGGCAGTTCAACTCAATAAATATATATACCTGCTGGACTGAGTGTGCCATGTCAAGAATTCAGATTCTCATTAACCTCAGATAATACAACCTTACTGGAATTTACTAGAAAAAGATAGTAATGTGAGCCATCAGACGTTATAAGGGGACAGTATCTGATGGATTTCACCCTTTGGAGATTATCACACAAAGGTGTTTTGTCATGGCAATAGCATTATAAAAGGAAACAAATAACATACCACTTTGAAAACGTTGAGTATTGTACCTCTCTTCTTTCCCAGAACTGCTCCGCTATGAAAACTCTCCTAGTGTGATAAGTCTTTCTTCAGTGCTGGCATTACACTGGCATTACCATGTGGCACATGGCAGGATGGGGGTCTTATTATCCTCTCTCCCTCCCCCTCCCCTTTGCAATTCCAAAGCAGGCTAACTCCATGCCTGTCAGGGTGTTTTTTATTTTTATTTTTGCTGTATTTGCAAAAATATAGCAAAAAATGATTTTAAAATTATTTTTATTTTACCATTTTGCTGTAATTATGCAAACACAGCAAAAAATTAAAAAAATTAAAATGGACAGGCATGGAGTTAGCCTGCTCTGGAATAGCAAGGGGCAGGGAAGGAAGGAAAATCAGGCCCTATCACTGTTCAAATGCCAGCATTCAAGCGAAGAGACTTACTGCACCAGTCAACTCCTGGAATAGCATTGCTATTGGGAGTTTATTGATGGGTTTTCCCCTTCAATGAAAAGGAGGACCACACTAACAGGGTGATTTCACACCAGAAACAGGACAGCAACAACATCATCTGATAAGGGATATTATCAGACAGGAATGCAAAAAAGTTCCTGTCCCACAATCTCCCGACCTGTCCCTGTCCCGACACAATAACCCTCTCCATCAGACTTACCTTATCTTCCATCCAAAGGCATCCCAGGAATGAATGGAGCTCTAACAGAGCTCTGTTCACTTCCTGGACTGAAATCCCGGCCATTCTTGCAAGAAGATGCAAACTCAGGAAATTCAGAAAGAAAAAGAAAAATACACAAAAAAAGTTAACAAAAGCACATACACACACTAAAAAAAACTAAAAAGTAACCCAGGGAGGATACAAAACACAGAGCAGCCTACCTGGTTCTTGCAATCCCACCTGGAAGTGTTCTGGCAAGACCGCCCATTGACACTGGAATCACGAGTCAAAAAAAGCATGAGGTTTCAGATGCTGGCAATACCCGCACAAAAATGGGACGGGCGATCCATTGCCAGCTCTGGCCCGTCAATAAAAAGAAATGCCAGAATAACAACAGCAAAACACAAAAGAATGACGTTGTGTGATATTGGCGTCCTTTTCCATTCTGCTGGCGTCGTTTTGGCACCACATTAGCTGTGTCTGATAATCTCCAAGGTTCAGCCATAGAGCTACTATCCTGCTTTGATTCCACTTGTTTTACTTCATGTGATAATCTCCTTTGTCTTTAGCATCAGTTATGAAGACCAGTGTATTAAATAGACTGCTAGATAGCAAGTCAGCTAGTTTTGTATGCTGTTTCTTGTATTAATAATTGTTAAGTCAACAATTAGATTTCTCTGCCAGATAGGAGAAATGATTGTCAAGAATTAATAATTTTAGGAATAATCCAAGCACAGTTCATCATTTTTTAACCCCAATGAATTTTAATAGGAAAGTTAGGAAGATGTGTAAACATTCTCTTGTTAAAATAAACAGGACTTTAAAAATGCCTAACTTTGGTACATGTTTAGCTTTTTTTTAAAAAAAAAAAAACTCATTGTGGGCAAAGTGGTAGCTTAATCTTTTGCCTAGTGATTTATTGCTAGGGATATGGTTACATATGGGTATACCTTTGATCTCAGACTTTTGACTCCAGCATTCTGTTACACAGTGTGCATTTGTGACTGCATGCAAAGCAGCTATATGCCACAAAGGCGTAAAGTATAATGAAAAAGTGCAGGCCTGGAAGAATGCATAAATAACGCACATTCAGCGGTAATAATTGAAATGGGATGGACGAGTTATAGCAGCCCTGGGACATAAGTAAGTTACATGCCCTTGACTTTTTCAGGTTGTAGTTGCGATTGTTATCCCATGATTCATTGATCATGAATAATAGCCAAGGCACATCAACTCCTTTGTCATATTCTCCTCCTCCAACAGGGTTTTGGTTCTCATGAGGAATCTTGCAATCTTTTGTTTCTTATCCTTAGCCTCTTTGCATGGGACTATGCAGCCTGAGTAAATTCTGTTTTCTAATATCCTATAAATGATGTTTCTCCATCTCTCATTCTAACCAGCTGCCTTTTGAAGAACCACCACCACAGAATCTGAAAACTTTAGTTTAGGGTTGGGGTGAGCAGAAGGTGTATATAAACAAACAAGCAAACAAAAAGCTTTAGAATTACTTTAGAATGTAAATAGAGGGAGGGAGACTTTCTAGATTCAACTACAGGTGAGAAATTTTCATTAACAGCTAAGTGTTCTTCCTGCAGTAGAACATGATCTATTAATCTTCTGCACATAATCCCATCACATTTGCATGGTATATCTTGCAGCATCCTTTATTAGAAAAATTGGTGCCCCTAAATTTTATTGCAGTTAATTATACCATTTTATATCATTGTATTTTTTTACTTCAAACTGAAGCCACTAGTCCAGGGATAGAAAACGGTGGCCCTCCAGTTGGTATTGAAGCTCAGCTTCCACCCGCTCTAGCTAGCATAAGCAGTGGTAAGAGATAATGGAAATTGCAGTTCAAAAAAACATTTGGAGGATTCAGTGGCCTTTTCAAAAGGATGTTAAAAAATGGAAGCTGAACAAAATTCTGGAGGGTTTTGCAGATCATTGGTGCAATCTAGCTGAAAGATCGTATCTCCCTCTACGAACCTGCAAGGGTTTTAAGAGCTGCAGGGGAAGGATTTCTCTTGGTCCCACCGCCATGACAGCCTCACTTGGTGAAGACATGAGAAAGCCTTCTCAGTTGCTGTTCCCATGCTTTGGAACTCCCTCCCACAGGAGGCTATGCTGCCCCCCTCCATGTTTTCATTTCGCTGGCAGGCAAAAACTTTCTTGTTTAAGCAGGTCTTTGACATATAAATGTGGCTTTTATCGGGGTGCATTTTTGTGTTGTTTTTAATCTGTTTTTTTTTTTTACTTTGTATGTTCTCATTGGTTTTCATTGCTTTTAATTGTGATTTTAATTATTCTGTGAGTTGCCTTGGATCCCACTTTGGGAGAAAGGCGGCATAGAAATTGTGCGAATAAATAAAATAAATAATAAATAGCTGAATTAACACCCAATTAATATCAATGTTTAACACTATGCCCAGATTACATAATTTGTTATGAACAGGGAAGCTCAGATTTAAGCAAAGAGCAATCCTATTTCACCAAACACAAGATTTATTCTTAAATTGGTGTGTGTGTATGTGTGTCCAGAGAGAACTATCTATTAACTCTTACATTAAGGAATTTCATGAGGCTCTGATTTAGGGAGAAGACCATTACATTCTAGAGTTACTTGTATGATTTAATCCCTTTTCAGAATTTAATTAACCAGGAAAACAATATATAATTGCTCTTCAACTTAAGTATTCATGTTGTATTTCTACATAAAAATATTTGCATTCACTGAAAAATGGCATGGTTTAGTTGCCAGTGAAGAGTGCACTAAAAGGAAATGAACATGTATATTTATGAACACTGCAAAATGGATTTCTTTAGATATAGGCATACCTCAGTTAACAAAGCCTCTGACAAAGACATTCCTTTTTGCAAAGTATTTTTCTGCCTACGTAATCCCTCCAGTTTTCCTCTTTGTCTTCTGTATAGCTGGAAGGTGTTTTTTTTTTAAACAACAACAACAACAACAACAACATAAGCACTGGAAACGGGCATTCAGTTGGCTGGTTGAAGCAACATGTCGGCACTAAACAGTGCAATAAAGCTTCAGCTGGAAATGAATGGGACATTTCTCAGCCAATCCTAACAGATTTTTTAAAATTCAATGACCCCATGAATGTTACAGTCAGGTTTAAGATATTACAAATGTTTATTCTTGAAGTATGAGCCCATATGGTACCTGAGCAGGGCTGAATTTACAATAAAATATTACTTTGATATATAATTTTAAAAATCACAGTGGTATACACGTTCTTTCATTGCAATTGAAAGAGTTCCATTTCAAATCACCTAAACTACAAACTCCATACATAACCAGAATAAGAAATAAATGTATAAACCCAAGTAGCTTCATATATAAACTTAAAACGTATTATTATTACAACAACAACGCTTACCCGTCTCTCCCCAAGGCTCAAGGCGGGGTTACAATACAAATTAAAATACAATATATAACATAAAATCATTTAAACACACAGGTAAAAATACATAGCATTAAAACAAACATTACATTGAAATCATCCATAAACTTAAAATACCAATTTAAAATTTATAGAATAAAATCAACTGAGTATGCCTGCTGAAAGAAATAGCACTTTAGTACTATTTTAAATTCTGACAGCGTGATTAGCTGTCAAATCTCTTCTGGCAGGTCATTCCACAGTCTGGAGGCAGCTGATGTATTATTATTATTATTATTATTATTATTATCTCCAAGGTTCACTCAGCCTTCCATCCTTTCGTAGGTTGGTAAAATGAGTACCCGACTTGTGGGGGCAATTAGCTAACACACATTGGAAACTGCTTAATGTGGTGTAGATGTGTAAATTGCTATTGCTTAAAACAAATTGTAAGGTGCTCTGATAACCTTGTGGCTGAAGAGCAGAGTATAAATAAATAAAAAATCCGACAGCGTGATTAGCTGTCAAAATCTCTTCTGGCAGGTCATTCCACAGTCTAGAGGCAGCTGATGACAAGGTCCTCTGGGCGACTGTTGCCTGTTTAATCCTGGCTGACTGAAGTAAATGTCCCCAGAGGACCTGAGTGTATGGGGTGGATTTTATGGGAGGAGGCCATCCTGAAGGTAACCTGGACCCAAACCGTGTACAACTTTAAAGGCAATAACCAATACTTTGTACTTTGTGTGGAAACTAATAGGCAGCCAGCAGAGTGATTTTAATATTGGTGTAATGTGCTCTTTCCTAGATGTACCTGTAACCAATCTGGCTGCCCTATCTTGAACTAATTGGAGTTTCCGAACTTGGCACAGAGGTAACCCACTGTACAGTGCATTGCAAAAGTCTAACCTTGAGGCTACCAGCATGTGCACTACCATCTTTAGGTCTTCCAATTCTAGGAAGGGGTGCAGCTGGCGTATCAGCCAAAGCTGATAATAAGCACTCCTGATCATCTCATCTATCTGAGCCAACATTTGGAGAGACAGATCCAGGAGTGCTCCCAAGCTGTGAACACAGTCTCTCAGGGGAAGTGTAAACCCATCCAGAACTGGTCGACAGATCTCCATCCCCAGATTAGGACCCTTAATAGTAAGCACCTCTATAAATATATATAAACAGCCCTCAATCCATAAACCCATTCAGTCAATTCAATCTCATAGTAATAACTGGAAATCAACTGACAACAGCAATTGTTTGTTGACTTCATGCTGTAGCTTTCTTTCATCATGTTATCATGATCAATATCCTGTTAAACATATAATGCTTTATTAGGTCCAGAAAATGCTGTCATCTCAGATCTTTAAACTTTACATCTATAAGCTTATTTGGGACCAGTTGCATCTTCTATCACCCATCTTCTAAAATAGCAGAAACTTTGTTCATTTTCATGCTGAATTTCCTTTCCTGTTGATTTCATGCTTGTCTTTTCACAACTCTGCTTCCCTCTCTCTCTCTCTCTGGCTTCTCTTCGCAAACGAAGATTCAAGGAAGGACTCATCCCACGCTTTCTGCAAACACGCTGATGACTAAAAAGGCCAATCCAAGATAGACAAGTCCGGTTGCAGAAAGCACAGCAGAAGGTTTCCTTGGGTGATGTTTCCAGGTTGTGATTTTTTCTGTGTTGTCATTTTTCTTCAGGACTAGTTCGGCGTGAGCTCTCAAATAAGGCTGCAGCATTGTGGATAGTGTTTCTCCATGCCTCCCGATGTGAGGCCAGGGCGGACCATTGTTGGTGATCAATTTGGCCAAGCCTGAGGTGTTGTTTCAGGGAGTCCTTGTATCACTTTTTTGGAACACTCTTCTTACGGTGACCTGTGGCGAGTTCACCGTAGAATACTATTTTGGGGAGGCGATGGTCCTCCATCCTAGAAACATGCCCTGCCCAGCGCAGCTGTGTTCTCAATATCATGGCCTCAATCATGGTGATCCCTGCTTGCTCAAGGACACCAACATTTGTGGGAGGTTGCCCGTGATTAAAATATGGCTCTGTGGCTTCCAAAGCTTCATGGAAGTGACACGGATGGTTTCGGGAGAGGGACGGCGGCATCCGAAAACGACCCTCTGCCGCGCAAGACCACCGTCCCTCTCCCGGAAGCTCCTCCCGCATGAGCCACGGTAAAACGCGGTCTGAAAATCTCCAAAGACTGCAAGCAGGAAGGGTTTTGACAACTCTAACTGAGAAATCCTATGGCCTTGGAGACTCTGGCTTATTTACATGGGCTAAGTACACCTACTATATTCTGCACTAGTCAGGCCTCATCTGGAATACTATGTTAAGTTCTGGGCACCCCATTTTAAGAGGTCTATAGACAAGTTGGAGCAGGTTCAAAAAAGGGCAAGAAGGATGATGAGAGGTATAGAGAACAAAGCATATGAGGGAACGGTTGAGGGAGTTGGGCATGTGCAAGTTGGTAAAGAGACAGATTTCACTCTTTAAATATCTAAAGGGCTGTCACAGTGAGGAGAAGGAGGAAGTTTTCCCTGTTTCAGAGCCCTGCAGTCCAAACAATGCAGGGCGTTTACCCCAATCTGCCCCCAGGCAGTCCTCACCACCCCCAGGGCAGATACGGGGTTGGAACAGGGGCAAGCTAGGATAGGGCCCAATGAAACATTACAATATACAGTTAATACCTGGTTTACTCCATTTCCAGTGGCCAAAACCTAGATTGGGCCCTGAAGGTTCATGGGAGCCCATCCAGCAGGCCACCTCTCACTGAGTAACCCAAGCAGCAGTCCCTCAGCATGTGACCAAGACTGGTCACATGCAGGGGGGCTGCATTCACATGTTGTAGGCCCCTTCCCTGCTTCCGTATCAATAGGGAAAATTGTGGTGACAGTGGCTGCAGTGATAGGCTAGTGTTCTGTTTGGAGGCTGGTCCATTTTATCTAGGTAGCAGGGGCAGAACAGGCCAAATCTAGAGCCAGAATACACTGGTGGGGATGATAGAGTTGAAAGGAGCCCCATAGATCATCCAGGGAACCCTGGTGGCGCAGTGGTTATATGCCAGTACTGCAGCCACAACATTGCAAGTTTGATCTGAAGCGCTCCAAGGTTCGCTCAGCGTTCTGTCCTTTCGTAGGTTGGTAAAATGAGTACCTGGCTTGTGGGAACAATTAGCTAACACACATTGGAAACAGCTGAATGCAGTGTAGATGTGTAAAGGGCTATTGCTTAACAATTTGTAAACTGCTCTGAGAGCCTTTGTGGCTGAAGAGCAGGGTATAAATACCTAAAATAAAAAATAAATAAAAATAGTCTCTGCTCAGTGCACGAACTCCAGCTAGAATATCCCCAGTGGGTAGCTTTCCACTGTGGTATTACTAAGGCTGGTGTCACCCTCCCACCAATGGTGTCATCCTGATGCAGTTTGGCCCCTACTCACCCCCTAATGCCCCACCACTGGCTGTCCAGACTCTTTTTGAAGATGTCCAGAGAAGGGGACCCCACCACCTCTCTAGGCAATAGGTTCTATTGTTAAATTACTCTTACCATTAAGAAGGTCCATCTAATGTTCAATCAAAATCTCCCCTCTTATAACTTAAAACATTAGACATGGTCCTACGCTCTGTGGCAGCAGAGGACAAACCTTCCTCCTCCTCACTGTGACAGCCCCTTAGATATTTAAAGAGTGAAATTTGTCACCCTGTAGTCTTCTCTTCACCAACCCGCACATGCCCAACTCCCTCAACCGTTCCCTCATATGCTTTGTTCTCTATACCTCTCATCATCCTTCTTGCCCTTCTTGAACCTGCTCCAACTTGTCTATAGACCTCTTAAAATGGGGTACCCGGAACTTAACACAGTACTCCAGATGAGGCCTGACTAGTTCAGAATATAGTAGGACTATTACTTCACTTAACTTGGACACTGTGGTTCTACTAATGCAGGCTAAAAGATTATTTGCCTTCTTTGCTGCAGCATCACACTGCTGGGTCATGTTTAACTCATCATCAACAATAACGATCGCCCATCCTTTACCTGTGCATTTGGTTTTGTTGCCTAAATGTAGAATTTATCATAAGAGACCTATATACTATAGAGCAGCCAGAGGGCAATGCTACAAATTTGCCCTTCAAATCAAAGTTGACCTGAAGGCCATTTCATATTAAAATTGTTTCAATAGTTATGTCAATGATCTAGGAGACAAGAAGGCTCTGCACAGGAAGGAGCAGCTCTGAAAAGAAAACTGTTAAGCTCCCTCAAGCCAATAATGCATATTCCAGAAAAATAACCTAGTAAATGTATATCTCTGTGATAGATAGTAATTGCTTCAGCAGAGCCATTATAGCCTATTAGGTCAATATTCTGCATTGCCAAAGTGCTTTAATTAATACACATTTACATAAGATATTGGGGGTTTCTCTCTGAACCATGAAGGGGGGGAAATGTGCAGCACAGCACTGAACTTGCCTTGCAATACACAGCACAATTTGACACTCAGGTATTTGTTTTAATTTATTAAAAGTGCCTGTCAGAGACTCAAGGCCCCCATCACATTACTAACAGCATAGCTATCTCCATATTCATCAGTCCATGTGTTCTCATGCTTCAGGAAATGGGTGGAAGCATATGTTTATGGACTGTACGAAAGAGAGTAATATTCTCGAAGCTCTGCCAATTTGGCCTCTACCACCAATTGCTTTCTCACTTTCTGGTCCTCTTCTGGAACCCTAAAAAAATGTACTTATGAACTACATGGATGTCACTCCGTATGTGTGTGTGCAGGCCTGAACATGTATTCAGTCCTCTCATTATTCATCCATAGAATAGCGAAGATGAAAAGGTTTGTGCTTCTTTCCCCTCATAATGAAGAGGGAGCAAGCTTGTTTTCTGCTGCTGCAGAGACTAGGGACATTTTCAGACAGTGCTTTCTGCGGGATCAGGTCCCGGGAGAGGAACAGCGCTATTGCGCTGCAGGGGGTCCTTTTTGGATGCCACCATCCCTCTTCCGGGATCATTCGTGGCACGTCCGTGAAGCTTTGGAAGTGGCCGCGCCATATCTTAAGCACGGGCGACTTCCAAAGCTTCACGGATGTGCCACGAATGATCCCGGAAGAGGGATGGCGGTGTCCAAAAAGGACCCCCTGCCGCGCAAGAGTGCCATTCCTCTCCCGGGACCTGATCCCATGGTAAGCACCATCTGAAAAAGTCCTAGGACATGGAGCAATACACTCAAACTACAGGAAAATAGATTCCTCCTAAACTTTTGGAATACCTTCCCATCAGTAAGAGCTGTTTGAAAGTGGAATGCGCTGCCTCGGAGTGTGGTGGATTCTCCTTTTTCTGAGGCTTTTAAACAGAGCCTGGATGACCATCTGTCAGGAGTGCTTTGATTGATTATTCTTGCAGGACAGGGGATTGGACTAGATGGTCCTCGTGGTCTACTGCAACTCTATGATTCTATGAATTTGCGCTTCAGAAGCCAAGACTCAGTTCAGATTCTTGGAATTCTTAAACATGGAACAGACATATGTACAGAGCCATGTGGAGGTCATGAAATGAAATTGTGTTATTTTCTCCCTTGCCATCCCCAGCAGCCATAGAAGGAAGTGTGGTGGCTAAACAGAGTACCAATTTGCTCATGTAAATTGCCCCTGTAAGAAGTAACATGCTTAGTTATGTCACTTCCTAGCCTGGGCAATCCAGGGAGCTGCTCTGCAAGAAAGAATGGTTACCATCCTGCTAGTAATCATCCAGCCTTGTGGTACCATTGAGAGTCAGTAATGACCTTATTCAGCTATTATTAATATGGAGCAGTGGTTCTTAACCTGTGTTCTGGGGACCCCCAGGGGCCACAATGTCCTTACAGGGGGTCCGCAAAGGCTTGAAGGCTGCTTGGCCCACCTCTTCCCTGCAGTAGAGTGGCGACATGACAGGAGCCAAGGCAAAGGCTGGATGGGCGGTTTGGCCTGTGCATTGCCATTCAATCCACCCAGCCACAAACTTGCTGGAAGAAGCAGGGAAAGTCTTCCCTCCCCCTCCAGTGCCTCTGAGGGAAGGCTTAATGGATGGTGTAATTGTATTATTATTATCATCAGTTGTTGTTGTTGTTGTTGTTTTAAATCTTGAGTTAAGTCTTGGGGGTCAGTAGCAACAAAAACTATTTAAAGGGGGTCCCTTGTAAACAAAAGGTCAAGAGCCACTGATATAGAGAAAATAAACAAATGAAGAGATGGCGCATACAAGTCCAATCCTGCTACAACTACTGTCCTCTTGGAAAACATGACCTTTTTTTTGGAGTGAGACAGCTTTCTCTATCCACAAAGGCTGCTGCCACACTGCAGAAATAATGCCATTTGACAGTGCTTTAACTGCCATGGCTCAATGCTATGGAATTCTGGGGTTTGTAGTTTTGTGAGATATTCAGCCTTCTCTGCCAGAGAGCTCTGGTGCCACAACAAACTACAAGTCCCAGGACTCCATAGGATGGAGCCGTAATAGTTAAAGCAATGTCAAACTGCATTATTTCTGCAGTGTGGCAGCAGCCCATGTCTCATCACACAATCCAGAACCTCGATTTAGCATGCTGAATCACAAGGACAGTTTCCATGAAAAGAGGAGGTTCTCCTCTCCAGAAAGCCATTTTCGTATAAGGAGAACACTGATGGGGGAGAGGCAAAACCAGCTTCTCCTCCCAGCAGTTTTCTTTTCATTACATACTAATCTAAAGAGGCATGGGTTCTCACAGTGTATCTCCTTCATTTTAGCAAAGTATTGATGGTCATTGTCACCTCCTTGTCCACGCCTTCCCTGTCAGTTGGCTCTTTTTCTGTTATTGGTGGGGGTGGGGCTGTTTGTTGCTGGGCATAGAAATGTATTGGTTCCTCCTTAAAAAGTTGTTTAAATTAGAGGCATGGTTTGCTGAGGTTGGGGTGTGTTGCTATAGTTTCAAAATGATTTTTTTCATAATTTTTCTTACAGGCTTACTGCATGCCAAAGTAAAAAGGCAGGACAGCTGGAAGATTCTGCTTTCCATGCTGCCTTACCATATGACATTGTCGTTCTTTCATGTTTTGCTGTTCTGGTCCCATGGGATACCAAGGTAAAACCGCATCTTTTTACTAACAGTTTTTTTTCTGGTTAGCAAAAAGATGCAGTTTTATGTCAGTCTCCCTTTGGAAGAATGACGTACGTCATGCAGTAAGACGGATGACAGACCCTTCCAGCTATCCTGTCACTTTACTTCAGCATGCAATAAGCCTCTTATAACGCATCAGTCCATCAGTGAAACAACATTTCTGTACAAATGTGCTATTACAATATTTCAGTAATCCACTGATGCACTATGGTGCTATAAAAGGCAAAAAGGGGAGGATAAAGAGATGAAAGAATTGTCTTTACCTTCTCTACCCATTTTGTACTTTTCTGACATGCAAACTCTGCAACCCACCTTGCAATACACATCACTGGGGGGCGCAGCCAAAGAAACCACCATGAACCACAACAGTAGATGCACATGTGCTCCTTGGGTTTTGTTTTGTTTTGTTTGGAATAATAGTTTTAAAATCAGAGAGTGGGAATAAAAAGTTGTGGCTGGTCCTGGGAATTGCTAACAAATAATCTCAGATAATAAAAACACCATTTCTATAATTACAAAAAAAAAGGATAGAGGGAGTGGGGAGAAATATAGCTATAAATACATATGGCCCTCCATATCCATGGATTCTTCATCCATGGATTCAACCATCCACAGCTTGAAAATATTGGGACACTCCCCCCCCCCAAAAAAATAGCAAACCTCACTGTTCACCATTTTATATAAGAGATGCCATTTTACTATGCCCTTGTATATAATGGGATTTGAGCATCCACGGATTTTGGTATCTACAGGGGGTCCTGGAACCAAACCTCAGTGGCTACTGAGGGCCTACTGTACCAGAACCTGCAGCCACATTTGGCCCCATTTTCTCCCAGGTTTTCTTTAAAGGGGACTATTCAACTCCTCTGTTGAAACACTTACATTGACTACCAGCCCATTTCTGGGCAGAGTTCAAAGTGCTAGTTCTCACCTTTAAAGTCCTAAATGGCTTGGGTCCAGATTGCATTCAGATCTGCAGAGGAAGGCATTCTCTCAGTCCCACCACCTTCACAGGTATGGTTGGTGAGGATTTGGGAGTGAGTGTTCTCTGTGGCTGCTATAACTGTGGAACTCCCTTCCATGAGAAGGTCCAGTTGGCCCCCTCCTTGCTCTCTTTCTACTGACAGGTGAAGATGATGATGATGATGATGATGATTTTAAGCAGGCTTTTGAATTTTGAATTTTAATTATGGAGCTGCAGTGTGTGTTTCAGGGATGTGCTGTTTTAATCTTTTTATCTTTTATTAAAACTGTTTTACATTTTTTAAAGTGTTTCAACTGTTTTAAAGCATGTTTTTAATAATACTGCTATTTAATTTCTTTTTAGCTTTTGTAAATTAATGTTTTAGCAGCATCTTTTTAAATTATTGTAAGCTTCCTTGAATCCCATTTTTGGTAAAAAGACAGGATATAAATTTAATGAATGAATGAATGAATGAATAATATTTAAAAGGTGGCTTGCATCTCCTGGGCTGGCAATCCATCCTTTTCCTTTTGGGCTAAAAAAATGCTGGTCCAAGGATTCTGGAGGGGTCAAAGGGCACAAAAACAACCTTGGGAACCACATGGAACCCAAGGCCTACACTCTGTCCACCCCTGAATCTTAGAGAGAAAAGCAAGCAAGAACAAAACCTGCATAGACAGGCATTGGTAAAGAGAATGTTAGGAATGGGTGGACATTCCATTTCAGTTAATTTATGCTCAGAATTTCCCAACATTCACAAAATTCTGAATGGGAGAAAGTGAAACTGGCAGATTCACTCATTCCTACAAAATATCCCAGTTCATGATGCCTCTGATGCAGCACTGCCACGCTATAACAAATGTTGGAGTTAGTAGACTGTGAGGTGCAACTTACACAACTGTCTGCCCAGAGCAGTGCTTTGGGTCAGTTTGGTAGATAATTTTTCAAAAAAGCATAATTCCATGTGTCCTTTATACTGAATATTTTAAATAAAGACATACTCCAGCTGTTATATTTTGAAGAGGAAGAGCTGCTTATCAGAGAAGCCTATCTCAATCTTTTACTTTATGTGAAAAGGAATGCTCACCTCCCTACTCTGTAGGATCATCGTTATGACAGAGTTATAAATCATCTGAATAAACTTTTGCAATACAAATGGAGGTTTGGGATGCATGTGACAGGCTTCTTTAGCAAGCCTATCTCTCATGGCATGTGGAAAATAAACCAACTACAAGAGACTGAACCAGCAAGAAAAACTATACAAGGGTTGAAGCCTTAGCTCTTCAAGGTCATGAGAATGTTATTTCAGCAACTTACTTCATCTTCAAAGTCTCACATCACAGTATAGTCAATAGTTATCTTCACCTGAGTTATGTGGATTTCCTGATTATTTTGAGGCCTGTTGCATTCCTTGCAAAACTTTAGGCATATCTGAATTACAGCCTTAAATTGGTTTAACAGTCATTCCTCCCCCCACACTCTAACAAAACCCTGGGAACTATAGGTATGGGGTCTGACTAGTGTCCAGTGCCGCATTGACCTAAACTTTCCTAAAACTAGTCCTAAGATTACGTCCTTTAGGTTTGTTTTATTTTATAACATTACAGGATTATTATTCCTTATACAAAATGCTTAGGACCAGAAGTGCTCTGTATTTTGGATTTTTACAGATTTTGGAATAATTACATATATATAATGAAATAACTTGGAGATGGGATCCAAGTCTAAACACGAAATGCATTTATCTTTCATATATAGCTTATACGCACAGCCTGAAGGTAATTTTATACACACTGTTTTTAATAATTTTGTGCATGAAACAAAGTTTGTGTACATTGAATCATCAGAAAGCAAAGATGTCAGTATCTCAGCCACCCATGTGGACAATTTTGGGCTTTGGAGTATTTTGGATTTTGGAATTCTGGATAAGGGATACTCAACCTTATCTTCAACCTCAAACCAAATAGTTTAGGATTATTTATTGTGTTTTATTCACATACACTCTGGACTAGACCAAGGAGTTGTCTAGATGGTGAAAATACCCCTTGTGGAATTCATTGGGAATCCTACGTGTCTAAATGGGTTCCTGCACCAATCCACATTATTCGGAAGGAGGAAAGTAACAGCTTTATATCACCTGTGGAAGAAGTGATAAGTAGATAAGTTGTTTTGTAAATGATCCTTTAACTCATTTGACATAGCCTTTTTAAAGCGGAATCCCTGATCCACCTGCAGGCCCTGCCCCAGACACAGTAAGGTGGATATACCTAGATGGGATGCTGCTTTGAGTCCCAAATCAGGAAAAAAATGGGATAGAAATAAAGATGGTGATGATGATAGCAATAATGATGATGATGATAATAATAATAAATAATAATAATAATAGAAGATGGCTTTTTCAGGGCCAGGTTAGTATTCCCCCACTTTGACCCAAATTGACCTATGAGGTTTTACCACCTACTTTGCATTGCCTGTTGGAGTGCAATGCTTTGTATACTCTTGTGTCACCTAGGTCAGTCTTAGGTAACCTAGGTCAGTTTGTTCACAATGCATAGAGTGGCGGGGACTCTAGCCTGAAAATGCCATTGACCATGCTATCTCGGTTGATGGAGTATTGAGTTTAACAGTATATGGAGATTCAAAAATTCACCATTCCTCCCTTACATACCATGTACATCCTGAAACATCCTTTGGAAAGTGAAGGGAGTTTATTCTGGGGCTTGGGCAAACAGGGACCTATTCAAGGTTTCACCTATTCAAGGCTTCTAGCACAGTTGCAGAACATAGTTATTTATTGAACTTATATGAAACATGTTTATTTTTTTAACTTATACCCTGCCTTTGTCCCAACACAGGATCCAAGGTAGCATGCAACATTTTCAAAGCACAATACAACTAAAAAAAAACCTGTTAATACACATGGTAAAATACAATTAAACTAAATTTCTATACAAAACCACAAGTTTTAAAAGTTAAAAGAACACTAAAAACAAGTTAAAACAGCATTAAAAGACACTTTAAAACACAATAAAATAAAAGCACTACACCCTTTCCGTTAAAAGCTTTGTTTGTTGCATACACTAAAACCCAAAATTTCCTTAAATAAAAAGGTCTTTATTTGCCAGCAGAAAGACAGCAGGGAGGGAGCCAACTGGAGTCACAGGGAAGGCCGTTCTATAACTTGGGAGCAGCTACTGAGATTGATCTCTCTTGTGTCCTGGGATGGTGGTGGTACCAAGAGAAAGTCTTCGCCTGCAGATCTTAGAACACAGGCAGCCTCATATAGGGAGATACACTTTTTCAAATATCTAGACCAAAGCTATGTAGGACTTTAAAGGTCATAACCAGCATTTGAATTCTGCAGCTACTGGAATTGTTTTTCCAAGGGGGTTATAAGATCCCTATAACCTGTCCCAGTCCGCAACCTGGCTGCATCATTTTGGACCCACTGGAGTCTCTGAACAGTTTCCAAAGGGAGCCCCACATAGAATGCATTACAGAAATCCAAATGGAATGGAATGAAGGCATATGTCACTGTACCTCTCAAGGAATGAGTGCAGCTGGCATACCAGTTTTAGCTGTGCAAATGCAAACCTGGACATCCAGGCTCAGATCTGAGTCCAGGAGTACATCCAAGCTGTGAACCTGATGTTTCAGGGAGAGTGTAACCCATCCAATGGAGGCTGAATCTCTATTCCCTGGTCTGCCTTTTGACTGACTTGGAACACTTCAATCTTTTCTGGATTAAGTTTCAATTTGTTTGTCCTCATCTAGTACATTGTCAACAGCAGACATCAGTTTAGTACAGAGACAGTTTCCTTGGGATTGGATGGAAAGGAGAGATAAAGTTGGGTGTCATCTGTATACTGGTGTCATCCAACTCCAAAGCTCCAGATAACCTCTCCCAGCAGTTTCATATAGATGTTAAACAGAATGGGGGACAAAACTGAGCCCTGAGGGACACCGCAGGCCAATGGCCATGGGATCAAACAGGAATCCTCCAGCACCACCTTTGGAGTTTGCCCCTCCATGAAGGACTGGAACCACTATAGAACAGTGCCCCCAAGTCCCATCCTAGTAAGGTATCTCATGTACACTATGGTGGATGTCTGCTTAGAGGTTCAACAGAACCAACAGGGACATACTCCCCCTGTCCAGTTCTCTGCATAGGTCATCCACCAAGGCGACCAACACTATCTCTGTCCCAAAACCAGGCCCAAAGCCAGTTTGAAATGGATCTACATAATCCATTTCATCCAGGAACCCCTGGAGCTGGGAGGCCACCACACACTCCAGAACCTTGCCCAAGAAAGGAATATTGGACACTGACCAGTAGTTATCTGGTGTAGTTGGGATCAAGGAGGGTTTTCTTTTCTTTTCTTTTCTTTTCTTTTCTTTTCTTTTCTTTTCTTTTCTTTTCTTTTCTTTTCTTTTTTGTAGGGCCCTCACCACAGCTTTTTAGGCAAGACAGAACTCTGCCTTGCTGTAATGAGGCATTTACTACTCCCATTACCCACTCAGCCAGTTGCCCTCTGACTGCTTTTATAAATCAAAAAGGGCAAGGCTCCAGTGCAGGTGTAGTCACTCTCACCTCTCCAAGGAACCTGTCCACATCTCCAGGATGCACATGTTGAAATGCATCCATTAACCTGAGAGAAGCAGGAGCCAACATTACATCCACTGGACATGTATCAACTACAGCATCCAAGTTGGAGCAGATCCAAGTGATTTTATTTGGAAAGGGCTGTGCAAACTCTCCAAATCAGGCTGCCAAGTAGTCTATATGATGCTTCTATGGGGCAGAACATAAAGAGCCCCTGTCCACTCAGGACAGCTCCACCAGATGACATTGTGCAGATGCAATAGTGGTAGAGAAGAATGATTTCTTCACTGCCATCCTGTCACAGAATAAGCTTTGTGTGATGTTCAGCCTGAGGTCTGCATGTTAATTTGGGAAAGCTCCTGGGAACTATATTCCAGCAAGAGGGAAGGGCTAAAGCCATACCCAGAGTGAAGTGGGTTAGGCCAGTTGTAAACCTTTATAATTTGATCATTTTTCCAGCAAGCATGCACAGCAAAGCTCAGTTCTATGCACATCTACTGAGATGAAAGCCCAAGCTCAAAAGCTACAAACCAGAGCTGAATTTCATACAACAGCACTCTGACCTTTCACCAGATTTATCATCTTTTGCTGATGATTGATGAGATATAATAGCAGAAGAATCTTGCTAAGATGAAGACACATGCCCCCACTTCACTAAGGCCTGTGGATTTAAATATGTGGGTTGAGGGAGATTTGGCTATGCCTTCCTTGACAACTTGAACTGCTGGTTGGAGGAAATACATGGCAGCATGGGAAACTGCTACAGGGCTCAGAGTCAGATAGAGTTTCCCAGAAGTGAGCTGAAGATGGCCAGAAGTAATGCACATTCACCTCATGTTGTTACCTGTCCTGATACTCACCCCCCCCACTCACCCCCCCCCTTTCTTCTCTGAAAGGGGCAGGCAGGGCAGAGGCAGAGAGATGTTATGTTCCTAACTCCCACACTGATGCAGTTTGTCAAAGCACCGCATGCCACCATGTTAAGGGCTAAACTGGGAGCCTTGGAACCCCCAGATTTAGCTTCCCTCTAAGGATAACCCCGAGTAGCCTCACTCAAGAGAGCTCCCTAGAGGCCAAAATCACTGCCACCATCCAATCTAGTCTTTATACCCAGCCCACTGGGAGACTGGATACCCAGGGGGACTACCCACCACTGTGAACCAACCAACTCTTCCCTCCTGTCCCCAGAGAGACAGAGAATTGTAGCAAAACCAAGAGGTATAGACACGTGTAGCATCAGTGTATAGAAAGATTAAGAAGACTTATTTATTCAAGCAAGTTATTCAAGCAAGTTCAGTTACACTCTGTCAGTACACTCTGTCAGTACATATACATATATTTTCAGGACAGAGACATATAATGTGCAGTCCACTGAGAGCAGTGGTCCTTTCATGTAAATGATTGTCCAACCATTTTGATTTTGGGATACAGCTTCCATTATGCAGGCACAATGAGATGTGGGGACACAAAGGGAATGCTTGGTTATTGGAAAACAAATTAATGCCTGCTGTCACTGTTATTCTTGTACCTTCCTCTGCCTCCTCCTTTTCCTAGCATTTTAAGGCAAGACATCTTATAAAAGAAATAAAAGATAATACAAGTTTGCCTGACTGTTGAAATCTTCATGGGAGGCTCTTCTTTGAGTACATCCAACCTCAGAGGCACATCTGATGAGACTGTGAGAAAGGGCTTCCTTGGTAGCTGCACATAGGATGTAATCTCTAAGGTAGGCTAGGTCAGTTCCCTCCCAATTGTCATTCCACCTTTTTATTCTGGTGAGCCTTTGGCCATTTACCGCTGCTGAGGAAGATGTTTTTAATGATTTAAAACATCAATGATTTACATGTTGATGTATGATTGGTTGATATTTTTTACTACCAGGGAGAAGAAGTAGTACTTAAGGTATTTCTGCCTCAGTTGTCAAAATAATTTGACTAGCTTTGGGCATTGTGCCCTTTCAGTTTGGAAGAAGGAAGCCATTTGCTTATTTAGTTTATTTCATTTACATCTCAACTTTCCTCCAATATGAGACCCAAGGTGGCTTCAAACAAAACAAAACTAAAACAATATATAACACAAAAAGTTTTTTTTAAAAAAAAACTTTAAACAATTTAATTAAAATACTAATTTAAAACAGCTAAAAACACATACAAAGCATAATAACAAGAATACAGAGCACTCCATCAAAAATTCCTTCAGCCCAACCAGTTAAAAGCTGCAGTCCTGTTTAAATTAAAAGCTTTTTGCTGTCCAGTGGAAACAGAGCAGGGGGGAGGGCAACTAGGAGCCTTATCACACTATACTGATATAGTGCTATCATTCCACTTTTACTGCTATGGGTGCCTCCTGTGGAATTCTGGGGTTTGTAGTTTAGTGAAGCCTAAGAGCTCTCTGGCTGAGAATACTAAATGCTCCTTCCTAAATGCAAATTCCATGATTCCACAGAAGGCAACCAGAGCAGTTAAAGTGGAATAATAGCACTATAAGAGTATAGTGTGATAAGGCCCTGTACTGGAAGGGAGTTCCACAGCCTGGGAGCAGCTACTAAGAAAGCCCTTTCATGTCTTAGGACATTATCAGACATGGCAAAAATTGCTAGCATGAATGGGCCTCACTATCACATGACATCATTGTCCTCCTGGGGTTATTTTGTGCTCCAGCTGTGAAAAAGGCATTATTTCTAATTCATGGGACAAGCCATCAACAGATTGTCAATAACACTTTTACATTGTAATTTCGCACTAGTGAAAGCTCGCAAAACCATGTCCCATTGTAATTGCAAGATTACAGCATAAGTGGGCAGTCTTCAGAGAGAAAACCTCTGGGTGAAAATGCAAAAAATGAAGCACAGGGTGCTCTTTTTATTAACTGTCCCATTTAGTTTCAATGTTTGTTTCAGTGTTGGTGTGTTCATTTACTTCATTAACTAAGGTGTTTTTGGAGTGTTAAGTGCACTCTCATCTTCTTGCTGGAAATTTCACTCCTGCTAAATTGTGGAAGTAAATTCCCATTCTTAAAGTGCTAGCGGTTGCTGTGCAATAATTCCATGTCAGTTCTTTCGTGTGATTACAGCGATGTACGGTAATAAGTGTTATAATGCCATGATGTTTCCACTATCCTCATTCACCAAATTACAGCATTTTTCGATGCTTGTCTGATAATGTCCTTACCAGACAAGCTTGTGGATTCCTTCTGAAGATAAGACTCAGACAGGCTCATATGGGGAGATCTCTTGCAATACAATATTTTTCCAAAATAGTCACCTAAAAATCACATAGAATTTCCATAACACTCTTTCATTTAGTAAGTATTGAGGGAAAGGTACTCTGTACACATACTTCAAAGCATTTTGAAGGACTAAGTTTGAAGGACTTATACCCTGAAAGGTATAAGGTTATTAGGGTACACTCTAGTAAGGCCAGCATTAAAATGTGGAGGAAAGTAGGCAGAACAGTAATAAATAATTTGAAGAGCAGGAATTAAAACAATCCTTTTGAGAAGCAGTGGAGCAATCTCTATGACCACCAATGGGTACAACAACAGGCATCTCATTCAAATATCAACAGGCTTTCCTCTCTTCCCATTCTGCCAACGCTTCTTCAAGAACATGCTGTTTTCCTAGCAGATGCACATGCCTTAGTTCATCAAACTGAGAAGCTTTTTAAGAAGTCAGTAAGAACTAGTCCTCAACGGTTCTAAATCACAATTTTCATATTCCAGGCACTCCTGCCCTGAAAATGCATCAGGTCATGGTTTACCACAGTGAATATCTGAACATTCATTTACATGTCCCCAACTCATCTTGTTCCTTCTTCATATAAAGAGCAGGGTGGGAGGCTGTGTGGCATAATTATTACTTAACTGTGTATACAATTAACTATACTGACACAACCTCATTTTTTTACTCATAATTTATGAGCCTAGGATGAATGACACACATTCTTTCCCTATAAAATCTTAGCATTTGGCTTGTTTCCCCCCTCAAAGACCCGATGGGTTACATTTTTAGACCAGTATACTATGTCAAATGATGGGGAAAGGGAAGCAGGAATCAGTGAGCTAAATTATTAAAATTCTAGGCATCTGTTAAGGATTCAGTCAGGTGTTGTAAAACTTACAGTACATCAATTTACTTGCTATATTAATTTTATTCATACACCTTGACAAGAGGAGGGAGGTGTTACATCTTTCTCTATCTCTTTACTCAAACTGGATTGAAGTGACTCAGAAATAGAGAACCCCTTTCCCTCCTTTTAAGATTTATACCGAATGGGTAAGCTATTCTGCAACTTAAAATGCAGGTGAATGGCAGATCTGCATTACAAATGCCTGAGGTAACTATAAAAATATAAATGGTATCAGGTTATTGATTTTTTTCCCCAGAGGCCACAAATTAGAAATGGCATGCTTTTTTAAAAAGAAAAGAGGAAAAGAGGAAGGAAAA
This sequence comes from Gambelia wislizenii, assembly GCA_030847615.1. Taxonomy (NCBI): domain Eukaryota; kingdom Metazoa; phylum Chordata; class Lepidosauria; order Squamata; family Crotaphytidae; genus Gambelia; species Gambelia wislizenii. The sequence goes on from JAUMIR010000004.1 coordinate 106,436,817, forward strand.
TCCACTGATCTATTCACCAATTTTTAATTAAAACATAAATAAATCATTGTGGTCTCCGCACTTGCATATAAACAATGGGAAAGATGGCATACTTACAACAACGTGTCAGTGTTTTGTGAATAACTAGTCACTGCACAAAATACAACCCAAATTGAAACCAGAGTCCCAAACTAAGTGATATCACATGCAAACCATTTCAACCTATTATGGCAGAAGCCACTGAAACCACACATTGGTTTTTGGAAGAAACAAGGAAGAAAGAGCACAATTTTTAAAAGTATAGCAATCCTTTTTAAAAAATAAATTAAGTTAAGCACTACTTCTATTTCATACTAGGGTTTTTTTGGGGGGGGGGAGTCACAGGCTGTGGAGTAATGGGTTTCTACATCTTCCGAGCAAACAATAAACATATGTTGCTTTTGGTACAGAATGTTTGTTGCTTCATCAGTATATAACAAGAAGTCTGGAAAAAGGAAGAGATTTTGTTGTCATAAACACTCTGGAAGAGCTTTTAATCAAACCTGCAGGGAGCCAAAATTTAATATGGAAAGCAACAGCAACAGGGTTACATTATAGTCCCTTCAAATGTTTCCCTTGCACTTTGGAAGCAGGAAAAGTGAAAACACAGTCTATCTTCCAGTGGGATCTACGGAAATGCAAAAAAGTTCTAATAAATATTCCCACTTTAAGACAGGGAGATTCTGAAGACTACAGATGTAACAGCAGAAAGATAGAAATGGTGCAGGGAAGGGCAAATCTGAACAGAGAGACTTCATATAGACAAAATAAGGGCCATGTGGTGGTGGAATAGGAATCTCCCAACTCTACTTTTGAGGTCTCCAAGGTCTGCCGCCATGACCGCATAAAGTTACCAATTTCATCCATATAAGGGAGGAGTGTAGAAAATGGGCTCGCAGGCTATAAGTGGTCTGTTTTTGCACACACACACACCAAGAAACTGCCACTTGAGGTTTTGAAAAAAAAAAATCCAAAATATTCCTGTAACCCTTGAGGAAGAAATTCTGCCACCCCCCTGGCTATTTGGGGCCCAGTAAAAGCCTCCCCTACCCTAAAAATAACTAGAAGTAAACTGGAAGTCACATCTGAGTTGCTTGCTGTTTTATAAAAGACCTTTTCTTAGACCTAAAACAGGCTGAGCAGGAAAAAAAAACCACCATGGCAACATTGCTCCCTAGGAGCCCTACGAGGCATGCAGGCATTTTGAGTGTTAACAATTGAGTAATTTTTTAAAAGAAAAAAAGTCTGGTGAGGGTTGTATGTGGCCCATGGCCACAGGTGGTTGCCTATGCCATCTTTAAGACAACCCAAAACATTCTGGCTGAGATCCACTCATGGGGATAGCTAGGAGAATCAACAGGGTCAGATCCCCACTGCTCATGTCTCATATAGAATCTCCTTATAGATTATTCAGCAGAAAGACCAAGAAGGTTTCCATCCCAAAACTAGGCCAGAAGCCAAGATGAGATTAATCCTAACAGTCAGTTTCTTCTAGGACTTCCTGAAACATTACTATACACAATAGCACCATGCAAATTGTGTCCACTCAGCATAGGCTCACTGAGAGGTACCTGGCATAGCCTGGGGACAAACTAACTCAGGAGTAGACAAAACAGCAGAACTTTGCAGCAGAAAGGGAACAAAAACACAGGCTTCAGTTTCATAGCTCTGACCCACTTTCTCACACAGACTTACAGGCAGTGAGGTTCATCCAAAGATATCTGGAGGTCTTTATCTTCAGTGTCAGTATTAAAAAAAAACACAGTATAAACACAGCAAACCTCATTAACAAACACAACACAAATTTCACCACCAACACTCCTCTTTCTCCATGATATCAACCCACACATAATGCATCTTATGGTGTAGCTATATAGGAGTGTTTGCTAGCCAGCCCTCTGCCTAGCCACAGCTGGGATTAAATCTACTTCAGCTGTGCTAGTGTGGTCTATTGCACAAACATTTTTCCTTTTGCACTTAAAGCAATATTACAGACTGTCAAATTGAACATGGGCCAATAATTACATAAAACTGGGACACATGTGGCCAAGCAACATCAGGGTGTGGTCAACAAAAGTTATAAATGAGGAAGAACACACAAGCTAGGAGAGGCTGCAGAAATTTGCTTTTGCTTGAGCCTACTGGGAAGGACAAGACTTCACCTCCTCCTTGCCTCTCCCCTCTGCTGAGTTAATTGAGTGCAAATTACTTTTGTACTTTGAATTCAGTTTGAAACAATTGAAGTAAACCAAGGACAAAGGCAGAAAGTGGGAAGAGGAGAGGGGAACATTTTAGAAGCAGTGGAAAAAGTAGGCCAACAAAGGATTAATCAGGACAATTTGAGGGTATGTAATTACAGGTGAAGCCAAAGATGATAGTAAGCAGAATCCATTATTCAATTGTGCTATCTGCAAATGCAAATAATGTTGCTTTTATGGATACCTAGTTCCAGACAAAGCACAAGTATGAATCCAATATAGTTAGTAGCTGTATTAGCTGCACAACCTGTTGCCCAAGTGGTTACATCAGTGGTTGTGTTCCTAGAGCCCATCACCAGAAGAATAAGTGGACTGCACCCCTGCAAGTGGAAAACCCACAAAGCACTGTTTTTCTCCACTAACACTAAGTTGGATTTAGGTCAGAATTCCCTCCCATCTCTCAGTAATATATGTAATAATTTGGGAGGGTAAAAATCTGGGTGTTTTTGTGCATAGGTAGCTCCCTAGTTGCTATGCTATCGTATTACAATCATAAAGCTAGCAGGGCCTATAACCATCAGTGCTGACCTTGTGTTCTTGACCTATCAATGTGCTTTCTAATTCTCTGTATAGGATATTTTGCAAACTTGAGGGAAAATACTACTATAGGATGCCAGCTGGCAGAGAATATTTATCGAGCTGTGTGTTTGTTTATTTTTGTCCTCCATGGTTTTTTGCACAGAAAAAGACTTGTATTTACTCAAAGACTGCACATTAAGGTGAGGCTGGCAGTTTAATGCTTTGTTCCATGCAAAGCTGTCTCAGCTAATAAGTTATAGCAAATGTATAAAAAGAGGGCAACAAGCTTAGGTGCCAAAGAACCATCAAGAACCCCTACCAAGACCAACATCGTGATTCAAATTATTTGAAAATTTCAAGCTTCTGCTTCTGAATTGGAATATTTCTTCAGAGCCAGTTTAACATTATACATGACAGTGTATTCTCCCATCTCCTGTCCAGTTTGTGAAATCCACAATTCCTGTCTCTTTCTGATCTTGATAGCTAGATCATTATTATATTGATTAATTCTATAGACAGTTTAATATTGTTTTAATCTTAATTTTTTGTATTATTTAACTATATGTAACGAGTAACGAGGCTGCTGCGTGGCAGGGGGTCGATTTCGGACGTTGCCGTCCCTCTCTCGGCATCGTCCATGACTGTTCTGGCTAGCATTGAAGGCAGCCGCGCTATTATTTTATTCACGGACAACTTCCGTGAGTGAAAAATAGCACAGTTCAATGCTAACAGGAACAGTCACGCACGCCGCCGAGAGAGGGATGGTGTCATCCGAAATCGACCCGCTGCCGTGCAGCAGCCTCGTTACTGCTCCGGAGGCTGCTTGCGCGGTAAGGGGCGTCTGAAAATGTCCTTAGTCTCTGGAGCAGCAGAAAACAAGTTTGCTCCTTTTTCAATATGACATCCTTTCAAATATTTAAACATGGCTATCATTTCACTTCTTAACTTTCTCTTCATGCTAAACATATCCAGCTCTCTAAGCTGCTCCTCACAGGGCATGGCTTCCAGACCTTTCACCAGTTTGGTCGCCCTCCTCTGGACACACTCCAGCTTGTCAATATCCTTCTTGAATTGTGGTGCCCAGAACTGGATGCAGTATTCCAAGTCTGACTAAAGCAGAATAGAGTGGCTCTGTTACTTTCCTCAATCTAGATACTGTCATCCTATTGATCCAGCAAACACAGCATTAGAGAGAAGGAAGGAACAACTAAGTGCAAGCTGCTATTCAAACCCCTTCATGCCTTGTTTTGTACCATTGGGTGTGGAATGCCTTTGTGTGACAGCACATCAAATCTCAAAATGTGGGTAGAATACTGATAGCAGGTGCTGAAGTCTAGACATTATCATTTACATTAGTCTGAGATACTAGAACTGCCTCTCCAGGCTGGTAACTTTCATATGTTATGGACAACAACTCCCATAATTCCTGACCATTGGCCATATTGGATGAGGTTGATGCAAGGAGAAGACCAAAAATATCTGGAGGTTGGGTGAAGTTCCAAATGTTTTGAAGCCTTCCCCAATTCTAACACCCAAACCTTTCACTGTAACCCCAGCTGCGGCACCCCATCTAAACACTCCTTTGCCAGCTCAGCAACTCGTTCAATCATGCCTACAATTATTGAAATGAATTATAAAAACAAACTATTAAATGAAATCTCATAATATATGACTTGCAAATTATTTAATTCATATTCATTGGTTACCAGCCATGGCTTTAGAAAATTATAAATGTGAACTCTGAATTAATGAAGAAAGGTTTAATAGCCGCTTTGCCAAGTTTTCAAATGTGATGATAATTTGAAGTCAAACACAACACAATTACAAATTCATGAGACTTTCTGAGTGTTTGTTTTCATAGCAGATTTTACTGTGATCTTTCTAGTATTCTAAACTGGTAAACACATCCTCCTTTAGTTTCCCTATTTTTCCTCCCATAATAACTTCAGCAGAGACAATTATCAGCCTGTGCAAGGCTGGCCTAGGACATTTTGTAGATCATCAAGTGACATCCACACTCACTTCAGTCAAGATTCATCAGTATCTTATGACAGCCATGCCATTTTAGCACATACAAGGTTGAAAATCCCACCAATACCACTCTCCTACCACCCACCACTGGCAAAACACAACGTTTCCAAATTAAATAGATAACAATTTGCTGCCCTCAGATGACAGCCACTTCATTTTGAGTTGGCTGTGAAGTGCCAGAAACTGATAGCCCCTAAGCATCACTCCTATTACCAGACTATATATATTAATGCAAGCCGTTTGGAGTGATCGGGGGAAATCTGTTAACACCTAAATTCCATTGAAATAAATTTGATTTTTTAAATGTATAGGACTGAGAAAGTCCATTACAATTCATGAAAAAGCATGATAACTTAATCAACCACAGTTGCAGAGCACACCATTCTGATAAAATACACCAAGTCATAGAATCATAGAATCATAGAGTTGGAAGAGACCACAAGGGCCATCCAGTCCAACCCCCTGTCATGCAGGAATGCACAATGAAATCATTCCTGACAGATGGCCATCCAGCCTCTGTTTAAAAACCTCCAAAGAAGAAGACTCCACCACACTCCGAGGCAGTGTATTCCACACAGCTCTTACTGTCAGGAGGTTCTTCCTAATGTTTAGGTGGAATCTCTTTTGCTGTAGTTTGAACCCATTACTCCGTGTCCTAGTCTCTGGAGCAGCAGACAACAAGCCTGCTCCATCCTCAGTATGACATCCCTTCATATATTTAAACATGGCTATCATGTCACCTCTCAACCTTCTCTTCTCCAGGCTAAGCATACCCAACTCCCTAAGCCACTCCTTTGTGTCTGTTCATATACATTTTTTTTTTAGCAAATGAGGAAAATATACACACACACACTATTCAAGGCAGCACTCTCACTCTGAGATTCCTTTCTGAGGACAAAAAAAGGGGGCGCAGTCCCTGAAACTCAGTGCCAGGCCCTGTGATCTGACAATGCTACCTAGGGGATCATAGGATTACACCTGCATGTTCCATAAAGAGTATGTTAATTTCAAGGAGATTTAAATACACTTTCTCTCCATCTTTGGATAATAGTAACCCATCTGAGAGGGTAGTTGTGATGAGACAAACAAAATTACATCTGGAAAGCTCTGAACAAGATTAATAATTGGTCACTCATTGACTCCTTCACTTGTATCTTCTATTGACTTTTTTCGTGAAGAGAGAACTAATGATACCTGTAAAGTTTTCTTCCTATTTTTCTTTGCAGTGGCAGTTAGGGTGATTGTAGATGGATGGCTCCTAGCATCCCCAAGCAAAAGAGAGCATGGGTCTATTCTGGCTTTCCTCAGGGCCAGTTTAAGGGCCCTGCAGTACCTGCAGCCACAGAGGCCCCATCATTGTGGGAGGTCCATTGTAACACTCCTCCTGCAAAAACATTATTAGTAATAATCTGAATATCCTGTATTGTGAATAGGTTAAGTTAGGTTACATTGACCTGAGATAAACATATAGGGCTCGCAAAAAAAGTTTTGCAGGGCCTCCCAAGATTCATTAAACCGGTCCTGGCTTTCCTCTCTTCAATACATTTCCTCCAGTTTAAAAAAAAAAGAGAGAGCTGGAAGAAGCAGTGGGGAAACATGGAAGAAGCAGTGAAAGTGTCCTGAAAGTTGGTTTTGCCATCATAAATCACCTCTTATTTGCTAAGAAGATTATCAGATGTGGTGAAACATGGCAAAAAAACGGTGTCCCAAACCCTGTCAGAAGAATGCAACCAGAACAGAAAGAGTGACATTATCAGTCACCCCCATCCTCAGTTGTTCCTGGGGCGTAGTGCTGCCATGGATGAGGCTTCCCTTTTTCATTGACGGGGACAAGCCACCAATAAAAAGAAATGCCTTATTTACTCCCACACTATACCCCCTGAAGGATGACGTTGTCTGATAATGTTGTCCATTGCTGTTCTCTTCACAACCTTCTGACATGGGTTTTGCCATGTCTGATAATCTCCTAAGATGTATCAGTTTTTTATACCATAATTATACATTATGTTTGTTTGTAAAAGTACTGAATTTATCCAAATTCCTTGGGAAAATTCAAGACATTTAATCTACCAGAAATATCTTGCCACTAAAAATGTCTTTCCATCTCATTCTTCTGACGTGGTTAACCAAATATCTTAACCCGGCCAATTATGGACAGCCCAGTCATTTAGTGGGACAAAATAAACAGGGCGTACATAGAGAGGTTCATTCTGATCAGAGGAGAATCGTGGACCTTGGTTATCTTCTTTAATGACTAAGAAATTAAATTGATTAAATAATTCAATTATATGCCAGCATTGAATTGAAATGACGCATGGTTGATGACAATTCAGATTGTACTATATCAATAGAGGACATATTGACTAAGTAGCAAGTATGACATTTGTAATTTTTCATGTAAAATTTAAACTAATCCTTTGGGATGTACCTTCTTATAAGAAATAATTTGTGAAAACAGAAGTAGAAACAAGTTATAGTTGGCCCTCCATATCTACGGATTCTGCACCCGTGGACTCAACCATCCATGGTTTGAATTTTTTTTTTTTAAATCCAAAAAGCAAACCTTGTTGTTGGCCATTTTATATAAGGGACACCATTTTACTATGACATTGTGTGTGTGTGTGTGTGTGTGTGTGTGTGTGTAATACTGTAGATGCATACTGAAAGAATGCTGCTGCTTGCATTGTGACAGAGTTGGCCCTTCCATTAGGCTGTTGTGATAGGCAGCATATTTTGGATGCCATTAAAGAGAAGCAGAATAGTTACTTAATTTGAATTTACAGATCAATCCCTGTATCCATGGGACCGGTTTCCATGGTTTCACTTATCCATGTTTGAAAAAATATGTTCTCTCTAGGCATTTTCTAGGTCCTCCAGGGCGAGTCTGTGGTGTTTGCCAGAAGTTGAGCCAAAAGTCATTCATTTCAATAGGGTTCACTATTATCCTATGGTTTCACATATTCGTGGTAAGTCTGGGAATGTATCCGCCATGGATACTTGGTGGGGGGGGAGGACGTGTACTGTATTTTTATAGCTAGAGATAAGGAGAGGTGCTTGAGGGATTTTCTGCCTCTTGTGCTGAAAGTTCCTGATGAACTGTAGGCTGTATTGTTTGGGCTTTCCTTGGATTGTAATGAAAAATCACAAACCTCACTGCAGCCTTCCTAGTTTTAGCAAAATCATGTCCTTTTACTCATATAAAAATAGGAACTAAGTTAAAAAAGCCAAGGGGCCCCTAGGCCTACTGTAGTCCGGGCACTAGAAGGGCAGAAGATCCATTGAGAGTCCTCCAGAAAGTTATCTTTCTGGAAAGGAAAACCTTTATGGATAATTTGAAAGTTAAGGTACAGACAATGTTATATATTTTATTAACATTTAGACAAACAAATAAATAAATTTAGACAAACAAACAAATAAATAAATAGTGCTTCTATATCGATATAAATATTTAAAAGATATGTAATCTGCCAATCACATTGTTGGCAGATTACATATCTTTTAAATATTTATATCGATATAGAAGCACTATTTATTTATTTGTTTGTTTGTCTAAATTTGAAGCCCTGGAGCCACCTTGGGGAGGCCGGGGAAGGCAGCGGGAGGGAGGGAAGGACTCTGCCTGGCCTCTCCCCAGCCTTCCCAAGGGTGCTCCAAGGCTTCAAAGCCCTGGAGCCTCCTCGGAAAGGCTGGGGAAGGAGGCGGGTGGGCAGGCGGGACTCTGCCTGGCCTCTCCCCAGCCTTCCCGAGGGGGCTCTGAGGCTTCGAAGCCTCAGAGCCCCCTCGGGAAGGCCAGGGAAGGTGGCGGGTGGGTGCACGGGAATCTCCCCAGCCTCTCCCCAGCCTTCCTGAGGGGGCTCCGGGGCTTTGAAGCCCCAGAGCCACCTCAGGGAGGCTGGGGAAGGCAGTGGGCGGGTGGGTGGGAGCCTGCCCAGACTTTCCCCAGCCTTCCCGAGGGGGCTCCAGGGCTTTGAAACCCTGGAGCCTCCTCGGGAAGGCCGGAGAAGGCAGTGGGAGGTAGTCTGCCCAGCCTCTCCCCGGCCTTCCCGAGGGGGCTCCAGGGCTTTGGAACCCCGGAGCCACCTCGGGAAGGCTGGAGAAAGCAATGGGAGGGCGGGAGGGAGTCTGGCCAGCCTCTCCCCGGGCTTCCCGAAGGGGCTCTGACGATTGAGAGCCCCATATAGCCTCTTCGGGAAGGTTGGGAGGGGTAGAGGGAGTGTGGCGTAGAGGCTTTTCAGCCCTCCCCCACCCTCCCAAAACTGCAACAAGGCTTAGAAAGCTCAACAGCGGCTTTGGGAAGGGTGGGGGGGGCTAAAAAGTGCCTTTCCCACCAACTCCCCACTCTCCCAGGGCTTGGCTGTCCCCCTCCCAAATGGAGCCAAGCCCCAGGAGAGCGGGAGTTGAGGGCCTGGCTTGCTCAGCAAGTACTCCGTTTAAATCAGCTCCTCTCCCTTGAGTGGGAGGGAGAGAAGCTGCTTTAAATGGGGTGCTTGCTGAGCAAACTGCGAATAATCAAAACCACGAGAGTGAAAGCTACCTGCAAATGTGGAGATTTATATTATTTAAACAATAAATATTGTGAAATAATGTTTTTTCCTCAAAGTGACACACCATCCGAGTTATGCTCAGATTTTTGGCGAAGTTTGACACACCAAGCTCAAAAGGTTGCCCATCACTGGGCTAGGACATTAGCGCAAGCAGGCTTTCAGAAAATGCTCAACTTTGGGTAAATATAGATTGCTCATAGAGAGGACTTCCATTGCTAGGAAGGGAAACTACCAGGCATACCTCACAACTTGCCCGTCAGGGCCCCATCTTACTTTGTTTTAACGTGCCTCATGTAGCTACCAGACCATATCAAATGCAGTTGGGAGGAGCTCCTTTCAGGCTTATCAACAAATTATTACTGGGAGCCCTCCCCCCATCTGTTAGGAAGTTTTCAATAAATAAATAATCTTCTGGCATCTGAAGAGTTAATCTGCTGCCATCTAGTGGCTCACGAATAATTTTACAAGCTGCCTGTCTTAGCTGCTCTGTAGAGAGGCAGCTGTTTGTATATAAACCTGTCTGTTAAAAGGCACAATATGGTATGTGACATGCTCTATGAGATACTGTGGAGGCGAGTGGAAAGGGCATCTTGTATCTGAAAAGTAAAATAGAACTACAGCTTAAGGATTCATCAGGTACGAAGCAGCATGCTTCTCAGGCAGGCACGACCAAATATATTTTTGTGTCCGTCTCGGACCAGCAAATTGCATCTCTCAGCCATCCAATGTGCATAGTACCCAAAGTTAGCCAAGTTGTTTAATTACTAAAGTCAGAAGAGCTCACCAACATTTCTTCCCTGTACAAGGCTACCTTGAATCCCATCTTAGGAGAAAGGGAAGCTAAAAATTCAATAAATAATTAATAATAACACAATAACAACAATGGACTGGCAGTAAAAACACAGTAACACCAATTTAAATAACTGATAACCTGCTACCTGAGGCAGCTACTTCATTCTCCCAAATGGTAGGCTTGGTATGTGCTCAGGCACTGTTCGGGGAAAATGTTAATTCATTAATTCATTTAGAAAGCAGGAGGAATCACACCATTCCCTTCACATGTTCTTAAAGCACCTCCTGCTTTGATATTTTTCCCAATGCACAGCAATGATGAGTAGTTCCATGAGACTGTACCAGAGGGAGATAAGAGTCAGGACCATTCTCTGTTGAAATGCCAGCTTTATCATCCACCTAAACATTAAGAAGAACTTTTTTATTGTAAGAGCTGTTCATCAGTGGAATGAACTGCCTCAGAGGCTGGTGGACTCTCCATCTTCAGAGGCCCTTAAACAGAGGTTGGATGAGCATCTTCAAGGAGTGCTTTAGTTGTGTATTCCTGCATGGCAGAGGGTTGGACTACATGGTCCTTGTGATCCCTTCCAACTCTATGACTACATTCTATGGTTCTATGATAATGCTTCATGAATTGTTTCTGTTCCATCCACTCACAATAAGAAATAAGAACTACCCTTTAAAAACTGGTGCCTGAGTTTGTTTTTTCCTTTCTCCCTTCATCCTCCCCCCTTTATGTTTCTCTTTTGGCTTATAAGACTGTGGGCAAAGACTGTTGTACTTTATGGATTTGTAAGACATTCTGAGAAACTTTTGACTGAAAAAAACTGTTTAAGAATGCTTAGCAAGGAGAAGGAAAAGGAGGAGGAAGAGAAGGAAGAGCAGACAACTATGGCAATTTTCATTATACAGTATTAAACTGTTAGCCATTTTATTTTAACATTTTAATATGTAATTATACCTGTCACTATGGACAAGGTCTATGGTCACTATTGCCAACATCCACCAGTACTGTTGTGCTGCGAGCAGGGTCCAGGCAATGTCATACTTATGGTGAGGGAAAGTGATGGCAACCAACTCTCCTAGTTCTCTCTGTGGCAAACCCACGGCTATTTTGTCCACCGGTAGAACTGCACCCCACTGGTATCTAGCTATGGGGACACAGTGGTGTACAAGTGGGCACTGGATCTCTCCTTGTGCAATGTCCAAGAAAGGACTTGGATTCTGGCCACTGTTCTCTATTATACTTAGGTTTTCTTTTTTATATACCATTAAGACACAACGCTGTGCAGATCTGGGTGATCATAGAGGATTTTATGAAGCTCTTAAAGCAGTGTTTGGACCTACTTATCAGGTCCAAAGCTCCTTATACAGTACAGATGATCAAACATTAATTACTGATAAACCCTCCATCCTGAATCGTTGGGCTGAACATTTTCAAAGTCTCTTTAGCGCCAACCGAGTAGTCCAAGCCTCAGCTATCCAACATATGATACAAAAACCAATGAAAAATGAATTGGACATAGTTCCCATTATGGAAGAGACCCTTAAGGCCATACAGCAGATGAAAAACGGCAAGGCAGCTGGGATTGATGGAATCCCACCTGAAGTTTGGAAACACAGAGGTCATGCACTCCACGAAAAATTCCACGAATTCCTTGTGAATTGCTGGGAAAAAGGGGAACTGCCATCAGACCTCCGAGATGCAGTCATCATCACCCTGTACAAGAAAAAAGGAGCAAAATCCGACTGCTCAAACTATCGAGGCATAACACTGCTCTCTATTGCTGGAAAAATCCTTGCAAGGATACTCCTGAACAGATTAGTTCCTGCTATTGCAGAAGAACTTCTCCCTGAAAGCCAATGTGGCTTCAGAGCCAATAGGAGTACTACAGACATGGTATTTGCCCTTAGGCAACTGCAAGAAAAATGTAGGGAGCAGAACAAGGGTCTCTATGTAACATTTGTCGACCTCACCAAAGCCTTTGACACTGTAAGTAGAAAAGGTCTGTGGCAGATCCTGGAAAGACTAGGATGTCCCCCCAAATTCCTTAAAATGATTATCTTGTTACACGAGGGCCAGCGTGGTCAAGTCAGATATGGCGATGCTCTTTCAGAGCCCTTTCTAATAACTAACGGAGTGAAGCAAGGTTGTGTTCTTGCACCAACTTTATTTACAATCTTCTTTAGCACGATGCTCCAAAGGGCTATGGCAGAGCTTGAAGAAGACGACGGCATCTATATACGTTACCGTACTGATGGTAGCTTGTTTAACTTAAGCCGTCTGAGGGCTCATACTAAGACTCTAAACTATCTAGTCCGTGAGCTGCTCTTCGCCAATGATGCTGCCCTTGTTGCCCACACAGAAGCAGCTCTGCAGCGCCTAACATCCTGCTTTGCAACAGCTGCAGAGCTGTTTGGGCTAGAAGTCAACCTGAAGAAAACAGAAGTTCTTTACCAGCCTGCATCACAGGACAAACACCACCATCCCCACATTGCCGTCGGCAAATCTGTGCTCAAGTCCATTCAGCAGTTCACCTACCTGGGAAACATCATCTCCTCAGATGCCAAGATTGACAAAGAGATCGATCACAAATTAGCAAAGGCATATAGTGCATTTGGAAGACTTCACAAAAGAGTCTGGAGCAATAAACACCTGAGGCAAAGCACAAAAATCAGTGTGTATAGAGCCATTGTACTGTCTATCCTCCTTTATGGATCTGAAACATGGGTCACCTATCGCCACCACCTACGACTCCTCGAGCGCTTTCATCAGCGCTGTCTATGCACAATCCTAAATATACACTGGACTGACTATGTGACGAATGTTGCTGTCCTTGAGCAAGCAGGGATCACCATCATTGAAGCCATGATATTGAGAACACAGCTGCGCTGGGCAGGGCACGTTTCTAGGATGGAGGACCATCGCCTCCACAAAAAACTACTCTACGGTGAACTCGCCACGGGTCAGCGTAAGAGGGGCGCTCCAAAAAAGCGATACAAAGACTCCCTGAAACAACATCTCAGGCTCGGCCAAATTGATCACCAATAGTGGTCCGCCCTGGCCTCACATCGGGAGGCATGGAGACGCACTATCCACAATGCTGCAGCCTTATTTGAGAACTCACGACGAACAAGTCTTGAAGAGAAACAACAACGCAGAAAGAATCACAACCCAAAAACATCACCCAAGGAGACCTTCTGCTGTGCTTTTTGCACCCGGACTTGTTTATCTCGGATTGGCCTTTTTAGTCATCAGCACGCTTGCAGAAAGCGCAGGATGAGTCCTTCCTGAATCTTCGTTTGCGAAGAAAAGCCAGAGAGAGAGGGGTAAATCTCCATGATCACAGTCTCAGTTACCTAAATATATTTACCCAGCTTCATGCAATGTCATTGAGTATATCTGCTTGGTAACGCTAATCTTCTGTAACTGGAGTGTTTAGTTACATGTATTCTTGTGACTTGAGCATATTTCAAGGCTTCCATGGCATTTACAAACTGTGTTGCATTTTGATCTTATTTTTATTCATCTGGTTTTCTTCAAATGTTGCAGGTTTATTTTCCTGCAATGCAGGGAGAAGCTATCTGCAGGGAGTGAATTGTATACTGCGGCAAGGGGTCTTTTTTTCTTTCCCACTTTTCTTTTTTCATATTTCAATTGATTTTTCAGTTAATAACTTTTAACCTCCTGAACCAAATAGTCTGTTGCATGGTAGATGCATCAAAGACTGGACAACAGGCTCAAAACTGCTTTTGTTCCATGTGTTTATGAAGAACTAACCAACCATTTATGAATTATCTGCTCTTACCTTTCTCCAAATATACTGGATAAAATTTTAAAACACCTAATTTCTTGTTAGAGCAAGACAAGCTTTTAAATAGCACTCCATTGTTAAACATGCCTGTAAGTCACACACAAAAAAGCAAACACCATAAAACATCAGTTCCATCTCCACTATATATTGTATATCCTATATCTCCACAGAGGTATATATTGAGTATAGCTATCATGTAAAGGAAAGCAGAAACAAATCAAATAATTGTTTTGCCTATTGTTTGAAACTCATACTTCCCCTTAGAGCCTAGTGCCACAGAGGAAGAGCGTTTTTTCTTTAGGATTATACCTTGAAGGGAAGAATTAAGCTACCCCTTCCTATATGTTGCAACTCCTTTTCCCCACACAAAGAACCAAAAGTATGTACAAATATGATAGCTATACAATGAAAGTATCCTGTAATCCTGAAACTCCACAGAATAAAATTAATAGTGTATGAAAGAGGGAGCTTTATAACCAATTTCTTAAGCTTAAAACTACATGGTGGCAATAATGTTTTTATAGGGTTGTCTAGACAGTGAAAATACTCCTTGTAGGATGCAAGGAGAATACCTTTTGTCCCAATGAGAAGTGAATGAGATTTGCAGTATTCAGAAGGAGGGAGGCCAAAACCTCCGTATACTGTGCAGGAAGAGCCTTCATGGTTTTTCCTGAAGTTTTTAAAATAATGTGCCGAAATATAATAATAATAATAATAATAATAATAAAATTTATTTATACCCCGCCCCTCTGCTAAAAACAATCGGGGCGGCTTCCAACAATTAAAACATTATAATAATGACTAAAAACACCACCCACCCCCACCCTCCCACATAAAAAGACATTAAACACAATAAGATTAAAACCTTCTAGCTAAAAAACACATTAAAAACAAATATATACATAATTTTTAAAAAGCCAGGACACTGAATTCCTGAGGCCGGGATCTAATCAGGAAAGGCCTGCCGAAAGAGATCCGTCTTTAGTGCTTTTTTAAAGTTACTCAAGCTTGTCAGCTGACGGATCTCATTCGGCAGGCCATTCCACAATTTGGGGGCAATTACTGAAAAGGCCCTCTGGGAGGTTGCAGACAGCCTAGATTTTTGTGGTTGAAGCAGATTCCTCCCAGAGGACCGGAGTATGTGGGGAGGACTGTATGGGAGGAGGCGGTTCCGGAGATAAGTTGGACCCAAGCCATTTAGGGCTTTAAAGGTAATAACCAACACCTTATACAGGGCCCGGAAACTGATAGGCAGCCAGTGGAGAGATTTTAGTATTGGAGTTATATGATCTCTGTGAGATCTTCCTGAGACCACTCTGGCTGCCATATTTTGTACCAACTGAAGTTTCCAGACCAAGCACGAGGGTAGCCCCATGTAGAGCGCATTGCAGAAATCTAGACGAGAGGTTACCAGTGCGTGCACCACAGTCTCAAGGTCCCTTACTTCCAGGAAAGGGCACAGCTGGCGTATCAGCCGAAGCTGATAACAAGCGCTCCTGACCGTTGCATTCACTTGACTCGTCATCTGAAGCGATGAATCAAGGAGCACCCCCAGACTGCGTACACAGTCCTTAACGGAGAGCGTGACCCCGTCCAGGACTGGAGGTTGCAACTCAACTCCTGGTTTTGGGGCCGCTACCTTGAGCACCTCCGTTTTGTCTGGATTTAATCTCAATCTGTTTTTCCTCATCCAGCCCATTACAGCTTTAAGACAGTCATTAAGAGGAGAGATGCTGTTGGGATTCGAGGCCGATGATCGGGACAAGGAGAAATAGATCTGGGTGTCATCAGCGTACTGATAACACCCAGCCCCATAACCCCGAATAATCTCACCCAGCGGCTTCATATAGATGTTAAACAGCATCGGGGACAGGATGGTGCCCTGTGGAACACCACAAGTAAGCTCCTTTCTGCTGGAGCAGCTGTCCCCAAGCCGCACCCTCTGGGACCTGCCCGAGAGGAAGGAGCGGAACCACTGGAGCGCAGTGCCTCCGATTCCTAACCCTCTCAGGCGATCCAGGAGAATGCCATGATCTATCGTATCGAAAGCCGCTGAGAGGTCCAGAAGCACCAACAGGGACACATTACCCCTGTCGATGCTTAGATGCAGATCATCGGTCAAGGCAACCATGGCAGTCTCAACTCCAAATCCCGTCCTGAAGCCAGTTTGAAATGGGTCTAGATAATCAGTTTCATCCAAGACCACTTGGAGTTGAAGAGCAACTGCCCTCTCGATCACTTTGCTCAAGAATGGTAACATAGAAACCGGCCTATAGTTATTCATGTCCAGGGGGTCTAGGGAAGGTTTTTTCAGGAGCGGCCTAACCGCCGCTTCCTTTAAACAAGATGGAACACACCCTTCCGTGAGGGATGCATTGATGATGTCCTTAAGGAACACCATCAAGGCAGTCCCTCCCTGGATGGCCAGCCATGAAGGGCAAGGATCAAGAGGGCAGGTCGTCTTCCTCACTCTACCAAGTAGCTTGTCCACATCCTCGGTACTCACAGATTGAAATTGATTCAGTAAACTTACATCAACGGAGTTGCTGGACACCTCGTCAATTGTTTCTGTCAAAATGCTGGCATCTAAGTCGGCTCTTATCCGAGAGATTTTATCTGCAAAGTAGTCGTTAAATGCATCACAGCAGGCCGTTGTTGGGTTAAGCAATGGGTTCTGTGCAGGTATAACCTGCGTCATCTCCCTTACCACCCTAAATAGCTCTGCTGGACGGGACTCTGCAGACGCAATACGTGCAGAGGAGAAGGATCTCTGCACTGCACGTATTGCCTCTCAATAGGACCGAAGAAAATTCCTATGTCGAGTCCTGTCGGAGAAGAGTCGAGTTTTCCGCCAGTTGCACTCTAGTCGTTGTCCAACCCACTTCATTTTCCTAAGCTCTGAAGTATACCATGGCTTACGGTTAGAGGCGGGTTGGAAAGGACGCTTGGGAGCGATCGTGTCAACAGCCTTGGTAAGATCGGTGTTCCAAGTATTAACCAAAGCTTCGACAGGGTCACCGGCGTTACCAACCATTAAACCCTCCAAGGCTTTCTGGAATCCTATTGGTTCCATTAGCCTTCGGGGGCGGACCATTCTAATGGGTCCACCACCCCTGGTGGGGCAGGAAAAGACTCTTAGTTCAGTCTTGACCAGGAAATGATCCGTCCATGACAATGCGGCGGTTTTAATAACCGCCGCCCACGGATATTCCTGTTCCGTACTAAAGACCGCATCGAGAGTATGACCCGCACAATGTGTGGGCCCAATGACCAATTGGGATAGGCCCATGTTTGTCATGGTTTCCATGAACTCCTGAGCTGCACCAGTCAGATTTGTCAAGCTGGTCTCGAGTGGAATGTTAAAGTCGCCCAGAACTAAAAGTCTGGGTGACTCCAACAGCAACTCTGAGACCAGCTGTGTCAGCTCAGTTAGGGAGTCTGCTAGACAACGGGGTGGTCGGTATACTAGCAGAATCCCCAAACTATCCCTGGTCCTTAGGCTAAGGTACATACACTCAAAGTGGACTGTGTTTCGGACAGGTATCCTGGTCAAGGTAAGATTGTTCTGATAAACCAGAGCCACTCCGCCCCCCCGCCCACTTCCCATCACCCGCTCACTGACAGAATACCCGGCTGGGAGGGCCTGCGCCCATGTGACAGCGCTATCCTCTCCCAGCCAGTTTTCTGTGAAGCAAGCCAGGTCGGCATCCTCATCCAAGAGTAGATCGTAAATAATATGAGTTTTATTCTTAACCGACCTGGCATTGCAGAGGAGCAAAGTAAGGTTCTGTGGAATGGTTGGTACACTCTCCAATCCATTCCAGGAAACAGGGTGAACTGAAGGTGGGATAGCTGACAAACAGCGATACTGCCTTCTTTTGTAACATCTGTTCACTCTGTTCTGACCATACCTCCCTTTCCCCAGCACAACTCCAATGTTTGTCCCCACTCCATTCCCGGCCTCAGCTGACTCCAGTTGCTGGCTTCGAGTCCTTCTGGATACTGGCTGGTGTTCCTGAGGGGGTGGGAGTGGCTTAAGACGCCAGCCACTCCTGGCCACGCCCCCTCCCGCTGCTGCCTCACTGCCAAGAAGTCCTCAGGGCCCCACTATAGCCTCCTGGCCTGGTGGAATGGGGTAAAAGGCTGCTGCAGGCTGGAGGACCTCTGGCTTGCTGGCTGGTGTTCCTGAGGGGGTGGGAGTGGCTTAAGACGCCAGCCACTCCTGGCCACGCCCCCTCCCACTGCTGCCTCGCTGCCAAGAAGTCCTCAGGGCCCCACTACAGCCTCCTGGCCCGGTGAAATGGGGTAAAAGGCTGCTGCAGGCTGGAGGACCTCTGGCTTGCTGGCTGGTGTTCCTGAGGGGGTGGGAGTGGCTTAAGACGCCAGCCACTCCTGGCCACACCCCCTCCCGCTGCTGCCTCACTGCCAAGAAGTCCTCAGCGCCCCACTACAGCCTCCTGGCCCGGTGAAATGGGGTAAAAGGCTGCTGCAGGCTGGAGAAATATGCATTACCACTCATTTGGACAACCGATTTGTATCACAGCACATTCTCAATGAGGGCAGAAGTGGAAAGCTGATTGGTCGGATGTACATGTGGGGTGGACTTGCAGGCAATGAAGTGGCCGGAAACACCATTTTAGAGTTTCACATTGCCGATCACTTTTTTACTGTGCTGAAGTGATCAAACAGCTTTTTTAAGCAGGAGGTCACACTTGCACACTTTTGATTTACAATTTTTTAGGAAATACTTTGCAACGGCAACTATTTGTGGAAAATAATAATGTGAGTAATTCACTCTCAGCCACCATGATTTGCAGGCATAGCTGCGTGTGCACTTCAAACATGGATAGCTTTACATACCAGTGATTTTGCTAAAGGACCATGTAGGCAAATGAATGCTACTGTAAATTTGTGTTAATGTGCAGCAATCCACATTATACCTTCTCATCTAGATAAGCCTTATGATTTCATTCCTTATTTCTTTCATATTCACAATTATGTCATTCCCTGTGGAAAACCACGAGTGAATGTGAGTCATCCTATTCCTTCTCACCGAAGAGAAAGTCAAGTGATTATAGGAATTTGCCAGTCATCAGCTAAAACAAAACGAAACATAACCCCCCCCCCAAAAAATTCAGTGCTTTCCCCTCATTGCCATATTGTAAATTAAAGGCAGAAGATGTCTCATTTGCAAATTGAAGGTTTAACTGGGAAATCAAGGGTCAAAGTAGATCAGGCATTAATTGTGAAGCACAGTTGGCAACAGAGGTTTATTTCAGATGCATATACTCAGGGTAATGGTGATCTTAGGACTTTATCACATCAGCCTGTTTTCTTGCAGCAATCATGTTATTGAAGCAAATGGGAACATACCAGTTTGAAAAGGTTCAGTATCACACTTCTCTGCAATCATGTGACCATGCTGCTTTGGCAATCCATGCTCCCTTCTGCACTAGCTCTGTAACCCTACCATGTGGTCTACTTAGCGCATGCATGCTTTTCAATTTTTTCATTCTTATTTTTTTCCATGATTCCGTAATTATGGGGAAAAAATAAAAAATATTTTTATGTTATTGTTTCACTGTCATTATGCAATCACAGCAAAAATAAAAATTAAAAAACAACAACCCTGAAAGGGACAGAGTAAAAGCAACCTTAGGATGCTTGGAAATAGTGAGGGGGAGGGAGGACAGAAGGGGAGAAGAGGAGATTCACACCCCATTATGCCAAATGACTGCAGTCATATTATTACTGGAGTGGAAAGGGACCTATTGCACCAGGGGGACTAATGGAATATCAGTGATATTGGGAGCCATTGATGTATTTCCCCCAACAATGAAAAGATGTGCTACAGAAAGAAATGAAATGCAAAGCAGCAACAGAATAGACACAACGTTGTGTGATAAGTACTGGCCACATATGCTAACATCTTGCTATAACTGCAAAATACCAGCCTCATGTGATAAAGTCCTCACTGTATCCTTCATAAATTGCCTTTCTGCTGTCCAAAGGTAAGCACATGAAATACCTATGGCGAGCAGGCCATTGTGTTAGAATATAAACTACAGTCGTCCCTTCACATTCGCGGGGGTTCCGTTCCGCGGACCCGCGCGAATGTGAAAAATCCGCGAATAACTACACCCCTCCCCCTCCCTCCCCAGGCCTTCGCGGGGCCTTCCTAGGCCCCACGGAGGTCTCCCCGGCCCTTCCTCCCTCCCTCCCCAGGCCTTCGCGGGGCCTTGCTAGGCCCCGCGGAGGTCTCCCGGCCGTCCCTCCCTCCCTCCCCAGGCCTTCGCGGGGCCTTGCTAGGCCCCGTGGAGGTCTCCCTGGCCCTCCCTCCCTTTCAAGGCCTTCGCGGGGCCTTGCTAGGCCCCGTGGAGGTCTCCCTGGCCCTCCCTCCCTTTCCAGGCCTTCGCGGGGCCTTGCTAGGCCCTGCGGAGGTCTCCCCGGCCCTCCCTCCCTCCCTCCCCAGGCCTTCGCGGGGCCTTGCTAGGCCCCGCGGAGGTCTCCCCGGCCCTCCCTCCCTCCCCAGGCCTTCGCGGGGCCTCCGGAGGGCCTCCGGGGGTCCCGCGAAGGCTTCCCCACCCCCTCCCCAGGCCTTCGCGGTGCCTCCGGAGGGCCTCCGGGGGTCCCGCGAAGGGCTCCCCACCCCTCCCCAGGCCTTCGCGGGGCCTCCGGAGGGCCTCTGGGGGTCCCGCGAAGGGCTCCCCACCCCTCCCCAGGCCTTCGCGGGGCCTCCGGAGGGTCTCTGGGGGTCCCGCGAAGGGCTCCCCACCCCTCCCCAGGCCTTTGCGGGGCCTCCGGAGGGCCTCCGGGGGTCCCGCGAAGGCCTCCCCACCCCTCCCCAGGCCTTCACGGGGCCTCCGGAGGCCTTCGCGGGGCCTCCGGAGGGCCTCCGGGCGTCCCGCGAAGGCCTCCCCACCCCTCCCCAGGCCTTCGCGGGGCCTCCGGAGGGCCTCCGGGCGTCCCGCGAAAGCCTCCCCACCCCTCCCCAGGCCTTCGCGGGGCCTCCGGAGGGCCTCCGGGGGTCCCGCGAAGGCCTCCCCACCCCTCCCCAGGCCTTCGCGGGGCCTCCGGAGGGCCTCCGGGGGTCCCGCAAAGGTTTCCCCACCCCTCCCCAGGCCTTCGCGGGGCCTCCGGAGGGCCTCCGGAGGGCCTCCGGGGGTCCCGCGAAGGCCTTCGCACCGCTCCCCAGGCCTTCGCAGGGCCTCCGGAGGGCCTCCGGGGGTCCCGCGAAGGCCTCCCCACCCCTCCCCAGGCCTTCGCGGGGCCTCCGGAGGGCCTCCGGGGGTCCTGCGAAGGCCTCCCCACCCCTCCCCAGGCCTTCGCGGGGCCTCCGGAGGCCTTCGCGGGGCCTCCGGAGGGCCTCCGGGCATCCCGTGAAGGCCTCCCCACCCCTCCCCAGGCCTTCGCGGGGCCTCCGGAGGGCCTCCGGGCGTCCCGCGAAGGCCTCCCCACCCCTCTCCAGGCCTTCGCGGGGCCTCCGGAGGGCCTCCGGGCGTCCCGCGAAGGCCTCCCCACCCCTCCCCAGGCCTTCGCGGGGCCTCCGGAGGGCCTCCGGGCGTCCCGCGAAGGCCTCCCCATCCCTCCCCAGGTCTTTCACGGGGCCTCTGGAGGCCCCATGTCGCGGTTTTGGGGGGGCCCGGGGGGGCCCTCCCAAAACCGCGAATAACCGAAACCGTGAATGTCAAGTTCGCGAATGTGGAGGGACAACTGTATTGGTTGCTTTAAAAATAATAAAAAAGCCAAATTATTTTTATACCCTGGTGCATAATTCCAGCTATGTGGATTCCCCTACCCTCTCATTTCCTAAGGAAGAAATAGGCAAGTCTTTAAAAATAACTACTTCTCTTCTTGAAGCTTTTGTTGAACAAAGTAGTTTTTCCAGATTAAAATGAGAAAGTAAAATGCAAGAAAATATGGACTTCATCAGACGTGGCAAAAATTGTGGGATAATGACAGCAGGGTAGTGCAAGTGGGTGCGACTACCACATGACATCGTCATCATCGCATGCCGCAGCCATGAATAAGGTGTCACTTTTAATTGATGGGATAAGCCATCACTATGGCATTGAGAGCATGCGGCAACACAGCCTGTTGTAATCGTGAGATGAATCGACAGTCCTCAGCGAGAAATCGACGGTCCTCAGTGAGAAAACGTCTGGGTGAGAACACGAAAATGAGCACAGGATGCTCTTTTTATGAACCATGAAGTTTAATTTCAAGATGTTTGTGTCTGAGTGCTGTGTCTTCATTTGCTTTGTTAATTAAGGTGTTTTGCAGTTTTTGCTGTTTGCGTCTTCTTGCGAGAACCGCCCAAATCTTGCCCATGCTAAATTGCAGAGGTAAACTCCTGTTCTTAAAGCGCTAGTGGTCATTATGTGATAATTCCATGGTGGTTCTTTGTGTGATTATAGTTGTCAGGAGTTAGAGACTGAACTCCATTATAAAATGGCCAAACAACTGCAGAGTCATGCTGAGTCATAATGGCTGACTCCACGAACTGCCTAGTCATGCCACAGCTACAGAAGGAGAGTTCTTATTGGTGTGTAAGATCATGTGATTGAGTAAGCCAATGCC
Organism: Gambelia wislizenii; assembly: GCA_030847615.1. Taxonomy (NCBI): domain Eukaryota; kingdom Metazoa; phylum Chordata; class Lepidosauria; order Squamata; family Crotaphytidae; genus Gambelia; species Gambelia wislizenii. The sequence continues at coordinate 106,459,374 of JAUMIR010000004.1, forward strand.
CTGTAACTGCGTATATAAGAGAGCTCAGAACAGAACTCTCTTCTCTTCTTCTTGTGAAGGCTGATGCCTGGTGAAGCAGTTTGTCCTTCAATTGTAAATATTTGTACATATTGCAGCTGCTTGACTTTGAAGATAAAAGTGGTTCCTGCTTATTTGGATGTCAAACACTCTGTGTGTGAGTATTCTTGGGAATGGGTTGCTACTAAGACTGCTGAGATAGTTTTTGGCTTCTGCCAGAGATTGAGTGTCCTATCATCCCCTGACAATAGCGACATGTGATAGTAAGTGTAATAATGCCGCAATGTTTCTCCTATCCTCACTTGCAAAATTACAGCGTTCTTACATGCTAGCCTGATAATGTCCTTAGTCCGGCGAGTTTCCACTGAATTTACAGATTTTGGACTAAAGGCACCCACTAGCCTTAGAGCCATGTTATATGCTGCAGTCCAGCACAAATCTGACTAAAGCTGGGAAATTCTAGGTGTTGTCAGACTACAACTTGAAGCAGCATTCACAGTTAATTACAGTCAGCCCTCTGCATTTGTTGGTGCTGGGCATGCAGAACCCCCATGAAAGTGGAAAAACCACAAATATCTGTAGGTCCACCAAACCTAATTAGCTAACACACATTGGAAGCTGCTTCTTGCAGTGTAGATGTGTAAATTGCTATTGCTTAAAACAATTTGTAAGCCGCTCTGATAGCCTTGTGGCTGGAGAGTGGGGTATAAATAACTAAAAAAATAAAAAATACATAAAATAACTAAAAAAAATAAAAAATACATAAAAAAACCCAAACCATATTTAACACACCAAAAAGTATGATCCATAAATTCAACCCACCGTGGATGCCTTCGAGGAGGCAAGGATGCCTTTGCAAGGCTGAAGCAGGCAGCTTGCTGGGCTTGCTGCCACCTCTGCTGCTGCCCTTTGCCATTTTTAATAGGGCCTTACAAGCCTCACCATGCACTTGCTGTCTCTCTCAATCTCGTGAGGTTTGCAGTCTCTATTTAAAAAGGCATAGGGCAGCAGCTGAGGCAACAGCAAATAATCCGTAAATAATCAAATCCACAAACGTTAAACCTGCAAATGTGGAGGGCCAACTGTATTCTGGAAAAGACTTCAGCCACGTCCAACAATGTCTGGCAGGTCACACATTTCCACCCTGATGTATTAGGATACATCATAGAATCATAGAATCATAGAATTGCAGAGTTGGAAGAGACCACGAGGGCCATCCTGTCCAACCCCCTGCCACGCAGGAAATCTTGATCAAAGCATCCCCGACAGATGGCATTCCAGCCTCTGTTTAAAGACCTCCAAGGAAGGAGACCCCACCACGCTCCGAGGGAGTGCATTCCACTGCCGAACAGCTCTTACTGTCAAAAAGTTCCTCCTAATGTTGAGGTAGAATCTCTGTTCCTGGAGCTTGCATCCATTGCTCCGTGTTCCAGTCTCTGGAGCAGCAGAAAACAAGCCTGCTCCATCCTCAGCGTGACATCCCTTCAAATACTTAAACAGGGCTATCATATCGCCTCTTAACCGTCTTTTTTCCAGGCTAAACATACCCAGCTCCCTAAGTCTCTCCACATAAGGCATCGTTTCCAGACCTTTCATCATTTTAGTTGCCCTTCTCTGGACACGCTCCAATTTGTCAATATCCTTTTTTAATTGTGGTGCCCAGAACTGGACACAGTATTCTAGGTGAGGCCTGACCAAGGCAGAATAGCGTGGCAATACTAATTCTAAAATTAATTATTAAATGAGAGACAGTGCTAAAGATACAACAAATTTTACATTTCCCAACTGGGTCTATAGGGTTTTTGCAAAACTCTTCTTGCTTTTTCTTAGTCCCTTAGGATTGGAGAATTACAAGCCACTTTTTAATGATTGTTATTGTTACATGAGTTTATTAATACAAAATTACAAGCCACTTTAGATCATCCTTGGGGTATGGTAATTTAGTTAATTCCAAGATTAAAAGATTTTATATCAATGAGTACTAAGGGTACCATAGACGGGTGTATCTAGAATCGATAATCCTTCTGAGTTCCTTAGCTGCCTCAGGAAACTCAATTTTAAAGCTTTTCAGCCTGGGACTTTTGGGTGAATCCACATGAAAACTAGTAATCTAAACACAAGAGTGGGAGAGGAGAGGAGAGGCAAGGAGGGGAGTTTTTATGGGAGGGAGAAAGGGGAAGCAAGAGAAGTGGTTTTGTTTGTGTGGATGAAAATTGGGGCTTTCCAAAAAATAAAGTAGCTGTTTCTTTCTTTCCAAAGCTCAGAACAAGAATGAGGGTGGGAGGAGAGTGTGAATGACAGTTTTAAGCTTCATTCTGACAAGGCTTTTAGTACAGGCATTTAACTTAAATTTAAATAGTAATTTAACATAAACTTCATAGTGGACATAAACCAGACATTATGTATGGGAATACACAAAAACCAGTTGTGGAACACTTCAGTCTTCCTGGACATTCCATCTCAGATCTCACAGCAGCAGTCCTTAAACAAAAAACTTGAAAAGGAGACTAGAAAGAGAAAGACCAGAGTTGGGATATATCCACAAACTCCAGTCCATTGACACTAGGTTGAACAGAGAAAATTTTTCCTGGAATGCTACACATATTATAACAATAGTTAACACCCTAGCTTCACAAGGGCTCTTTTGCCCAATTCCTTTCTGGTTCCCAGCCAGCATCATACTACATTCCAGAACTTCCTCCGTTATTCATATGGTTATCTACTCATCTTGGCTTGAGGCAAGATCTTTCCTCTCAGTTTTGTCCCCCAACAACCATCATCATTAAAACTGAACTTATCACCTCATCACCATACTCACAAGTTCTGCATTTGTATTACTATTCTCACACACACCTGCTCATTTGGGTATAAATGTCTGCCCATAGCCATTTCACTCCATGCATCTGATGAAGTACTCCCAGTCTATGAAAGCTTATGCTACAACCTTCTTTCTCTCAGTTAGTCTCAAAGGTGCTACAATATCACTTTGCATAAACTTCACAATTAGTTTTTTTTGTCTTTCTATCATGAAGACTTTATAAAAAATGACAGTTAATTGTGTGTCTAAATGTGTATTGCTGTGCCATGGCCAGCCCAACACTCTCCCCATCACCTGTCAAGGCCCATTATATCCAAAGCTACATTTTGGCCATGTAAGTCCCCAATACCTTGTGGAGGGGGGAGCCTGACAGTCCCTCACATGAGATAATTTAAGAAGCACTGCACTAAATCACTGGTGAATAACATGTTTGCCTGCAAGGATCGGAATAATTTCTCAAAGGCTACATGTTTATCAGCAGTGTGTCCAATGGCCTCAAAGTCATTCCCACCCTGCTCCTCATACACACTGACATCTCAAATCAATCCCACAGCCACCCACAGATTTAATCCTGCCCTTCCTTTCCCCACAGCCCAAGTGAAAATGATGCCCACATGTCCTAGTAGCAAGCCTTTTCCTTGCAATAACAAGGGTCAGGAAGGGAGCTAGGCTAAAACTGCACCAGGTTTGCATGGAGAGAGGTTTGAACATCCCCCTGCTCTCTCTGGTTCTTACTTCCACATTGAGCAGACCTGTCTCCGCCTTGTTTGGGCAAGAAAAGCTTTTGTGATACACAGATTTGTCAGGACCCATGCTTTCACAGTGTTCTTCTTTCCCTGCTTGCATAGGGAGGAGGCCAATTTCATTGCAGACCAGTTTTCCAATTGTCCTTTTCTCCCTGCCCTGGTGAGATGAGATATGGTAGATAATAGGGGCATGGAAGGCATCTGAACCACTGACAGTGGCTGCCTTTCTCTCTCTCTCTCTCTCTCTCTCTCTCTCTCTCTCTCTCTGTGTGTGTGTGTGTGTGTGTGTGTTTAGTACCAACAACAGCTAAAAGGAAGACTCCCTCCCTTGTTCTCTTCTATTGGGTCATCCTTGTGTGAAAAGAAGGGTGTGAGACAAGGCAGCAAAGAAAAGCTGTGCAATGGATTTTAAAAGGTGCAAGTGAGGTCTAATCAGATTTTATGAAAACCATACTCAAGGAACTCCCTTACTAACCCAAGAGTACTTGTGTCAAACAGGGCCACATCACCATGAAATGAAATTACATGAAAGAGCAGCTATAGATAGCAATTCCAGAGGAGCAGCATTTTCTTGCTTTCTAAAATCTATTGCTCTATGCCTTTAGGAAGAAGGAGGAAAAGCATATGGAAACAGTTGTAATTTTGCTGTTTTGCTTCATATGCAAAAATGACGAAAGATGGTGCTACATGTTTGCTGGCGTTTCTGGTTAATGCTTCTTGTTACCCCTTCCCTTGCCATAGAGACTTTTCTTTCATATTTCCTTAATGGATGAAGGCTTATTGTGGTGATCAAGCAAAGGCTGGGCTTTCTTTTTATTGCTATTATTCAAGGATGAATTCTGGTTCAGCAAGTCCCAGCTGTTTTGGTTGCTGCAGTTCTTCTGTAGACAGGGTGGCAATGAGTAAGCCATTTGTGTTTGATAACACTCAAAATAAACAATGCTGAGTCCGGTTTACTTCTTGAGTCTTACATATGGCCCATGGCATTTGCTTTGGGCAGTGAAGCCATATAAGGAATTAAAGTTCTACACGTCTAAAAGCAGTGCAATTGTGTATGTGTGTGTAATATTTAGACTTACAGTACAGTCATTATTTTAACAGCACTTATTGTGACTTAAGGTCAACATTCTTCTTTCAGAATTTTCTTTTATTGAAGGAATGAGGACTTATGCTACAACCTCATGCTTCTTCTAATTGGATGAGTGTTTCCTTTGTCCTTGAAGCAATGTGTGGATCTAGTATCTGTAAAATGGAAAGCATCTGCTTTCAGATTTGGCATGTCTCAACTTGAAAACCCACTGCTTGTGCTATAATTTTTTTAAAATGGATCAGCGCATTCCTGCTTCAATTGCAATGTACAGTGCTGAAGGTCATTGTGAAGACTTTGTAGAACAAAGAATTGGCAACAGCCACTGTTCAAATACCCGCATAACCTCATCTGTTTTTTAGCTGTTAATGCAGCCATTTGGAAGGCTAGGATCCTCAAGCTTTTCTTTAGTTCTGCTATAGATTATTTATTTATTTATTTATTCACACTGCAAAAATTAAAAGTCATCAAATAACTTGAACTGGATAACTACTGTTGTTGGTGTTGTTTGCCTTCATGTTGTTTCTGACTTATGGCAAACTTAAGATGAACCTATCATGGGGTTTTCTTGGCAAGAGTTGTTCAGAGGTGGTTTGCCTTTGCTTTCCTGAGGCTGAGGGAGTGTGACTTGTGGAAGGTCACTCAATGACCTGATATTTGAACCATGATCTCCATAGTCATAATCCAATGCTCTAAACCATACTGGAACATATAGTTTGAACCTTCGAGGACCAGATCTAGTGTTGTTGGCATGTGTTGTTTCCTCTTTGTGTAAGGAAAGATGGGAATTGTTCCAATGTATATATAGCACACTGGAAATATTGCAATTGTGTTGGCACGTGAAAAAGTGAACCAACCAACCAATCAACCAACCAACCAACCATTATATTGCTGAGTTGATGTCCAACCTAAGTTGCCAATATACCCACACATGTAGCCAGCATTATGTATTGGAAGTGGGATTTCATACACCACGACAAACCAACATGAAAGAGGCTTGGAAATGGTAGCACAGTAGCAAAGGCTAGCACAGGGCAACAGGCACAAAGAAAGTCCTTCGTCAACATGGACCACTTTTTCCCCCCCTCACAGAACTATATGCTACAGCAGATTTGGGGAAGACACACTAAAACCAGTCACATCATTGGATAGAGTCCCTGAATAATGTGTTAGTCTGCTTCTGAACAGTTTAGCTTCATTCCTGAACATTTCTAAGGGTATAGTATTCACATATATTTGCCCAAAGCAGACCAGTCCTTAGGAATTATTAGGTTTAGAAGATACTCATCCTTTCATTTAAAAAAAAAAAAAAGCCCTCACAATTTGTAAAGGGATGAAACACAGTGAGTGTGGAAAGTAAATAATAGTTCTTAGTCTTGGAAACTCAGGTAAAGTATATTTAAATCTCTATGGGACAGGATGTCTCCCTACTAGCAGCCTTCTTACCGAGGCAAGCATGATAAGGTCCTGCCAGGACATGTGGCTGGGCACTGAGAACTTGTCACTTCAGTTATCTCATTCCAGTTCTTTACTTTTAGGGAAAGGGTGTTCAACAAAAGAACAGCATTCTGAAGAGCTGTGTGCTCAGGGTCTTGAGCCTTGGCCAGTTTTAGGAGTCTGCATTTGCACTGTATTCAGGGACTATATTTTTCAGATTCTAGTTTTCCTTTTCTGCTGCCATCCCTTCCAGCTGCCCTGGCTCTGCCACCACTTTCATCTCACAGGTCTACTTGTGTGAAGTAGATTGGGTATGTATACCGGGGTTAATGCATTGTAGGGAAAACAGGAAACTGGGCTCTACCCGCCTGCTGGGCAGAGTAGATCTCAGGGCACCTGCAAGTTGGATAAATCAAAGGAAAAATGAGGCAATACTATATAGAATATTGTTCCTTAACCTCTTCTGATTTAAGACCCCATTGTTTAGACTTTATTATGTGCAACTTTCTGAAATCTTTGCTATTATATCCTGAAAAATGTTTATCAGTGAGTGCACTGTTCCACAGACCCTTGTTCTGCTCCTGAACAGCTGAGCTACCACTTTCACAGTGCATATCCACTTGGCAGCCACGTCCCATAAATGCAGGCCTCAGCAGAGAGTTTTCATGCTGTTGTCACCTCAAAAACAACTAGGTGGAATCTGTTTTTACAGGTACAAGCAAAGATTACATTCAGCCAGTTCTAATGAAGCCTAGCTACTCACCCAAGGTAGCTTGTGAAATATGACAACAGGTCTCTTTATCTCTGAAGATTACACACTACTAATTTTAAATTCCTTTGACTGGGATTGTAATCGCAAAGATTTTATTTGTGAAGCAAATCTTTGTGACATGACTCACAGGTACAGACTTTCAGGTAGAATTCTTCTGCAGCTTGCAGGCAATTTAGGTACAATGATGGAAGTAAACCTGCCTACAAGAATGATTGCGATTTTAATCAAAATCAGCATCAGCTTTCTATATTCATGTGAACATTTGTAAGGTTTAAAAGGAGATATCTAATACAGTCAGCCACTGTAGCCATGTATTTGATATCCACGGCTTGAAAATATTCAATAAATAAATAAATCCCAAGAAACAAACCTTGATTTTGCCATCTAATATAAGTGACACTATTTTACTATGCCAATGTATATAATGGGACTTGAGCATCCACAGATTTTGGTACCAACAGGGGGGTCCTGGAACCAAACCACAGTGCCCACTGTAATCTAGGATATGTTGCATTAGATATCACTCTGCAAGCCAATCTGACCAAGCCCAAGCAGTACATCTTCCAAATCAACTTCAAAATAATAAGTACAGTAATATCTTGTGTACTTTGAGGATGTGTGTCAAGACGGCAAAACACCAACACCTCCAACCTTGTCCATTTTTAGAGATGGGGAATTCTCTAGCTTTAAATCAGAAAATTGTTTGGTGTTATCTAATTAAATGTTTTAGAAGTTGACATTTACATTGTGTTCAGTGGGCATATTTTCCTATCACCGATAATTCTCCACTGCATTGTTCCACTGTATTTCAGAAGTAACCACACTCCAGTAGCTGCACTTTATTTAAAGAGATTTCTTTATCATTTAACTTTATTACAGCAGGCACAGCCTGGACGCTGTTCCGAGTGACAAGGACTATTTCCTTAATTACTGTACACTGATAATAGCATTTACTCTGGCAGCTCCAGTGCTATTCAATCAAGCGAGATTCAATACAAAAAAAGCTGATTTGCCAAAAGGAAGATTAGCATAAGTGCCTGCAGTCACATTCTATTTTTAAAGGTAAAGTTCCTTCTTGTGGGAACTTTATTAAAAGCTATAACATGATTACTATCATCTACCAGCTACTGGGGGAAAAAACAAAACCCTGCAGGGCAATATTCAATCTAAGGACATGTTACATTACAGGTGCCCTCCTCACTATCCTAAAGTATTTGGTCCCATCCTACTGACATAAACAATGGCAGAGCTTATTTCCCAATTTATTGAGATGTGTATACTTACATTTATTACACCAACTTCTCCTCCCCGTAATTGTGTATTGCTACACTTAGTCATTGCTTAAGTGATGACCAAGGATATAACTTTTTTTTTTTAAATGGAGACTTTTTTTGCAAATCTACTAGAGGCTAGAAATGCCAACTTCAGCATTACATACATCTTTTAGCAGAAGGTTAAACAGAACATTTAAATGTAAAGACATGCTAAGATGAGATCAATGCTCAGGGAAAAAAAATGGGGACTGGATAAGAACACCGGTATGCTATATCATTGTATGTAAAAGACTATGACTTATTGATGTAAATAATCTATATCCAGCAAGTCAAAATGCTAAGGAAATAAACAATACGGCTTACATTTTCTTAGCTCCTTCAGCAAAAGCCACAATAAGGGGGGAACATTAGATAGCCATCCCAACATGCCAGTGAGTGCTGTTGTCCAAAACTGAGCAGATGTGAGACCTGTGTGATCTACTTGGTTTTTCATTGGTTCACCAAGTGGAGTCAAGTACTAAAGAGGGCTTAGATTTGAGAAATAAGGTGCTTCTATTTATGTAATTTATATCCCTATTTATTTGTTTATGATTTAATGTACTGTATAGCTTTTCTCCCAATATGGGAACCATATACACACTCAGTCCAGGAATTTGTTCTCCATGGAACTTTTACATGCAGTCCTACTCACAAATCTACTCCTGTTTTTCCACTAAGTTTTATATCTAATTTAGGAGGGGAAAAGTTTATCACTTTTTAAAAAACATTGGGAGTTGGAACCCTTTGCTCATCTACTAAAAATTGACTGGAAAACCATCTGTACATCCTGATCTACTTTCTGCCTGCCTTTGGTGTTGCCTACGAACACATACATAAGCACATGTATGTATGTATGTATGTATATATGTGTGTGTGTGTGTGTATAAACACACACAAAATGGTCAAAGATTATTTTGTGCATTAGCTTTATTAGCCTATTCTTTCTTCTAGAAGCAGAAGCTCTTCAAGCTACCAAGTCAGTATTCTTATGCATGGAACCAAGCTCACCCTTTCAAGTGACACATTCAACAAGTGCCAGTGTAGGCTTAGTGCCGCAGTGCACTCCTGCTCTTATTTTACCTACTGAAAAGTGGGTTCAGCTTTAAACACCACTTACGATTTTCCAAGTGGCAACAAAGCATAGCCGACAAAAGTAAAAAGTGCCAATAACAGCAGTTGTGTTGAAATATTAAAATGGGATGCAAGGTACTTTATGACTGGAAGGAGAAGTGACAGCATGGAAGACAAGGGAAATGACAGTAGTGCCCACTGTTTATATTCCTCAATGAGAGCAAGATGAAAATGCTACAAACATTTAATTCTGAATTGGGAAGAGGGACAGTGATGTAAGTGTTCCTAGGGAACAATATTCTTATTCTGTTGAAGGTGGTGAGCCAAGACACTTAAGCTCCAGAGAACCTTTAACACAGGAAGCTATTTATCATAACAAGCTTGGTTGAGACTGCTCCCCATACTGAACCAATTAGAGTAGCTTATTTCGTCATACTTCATAACTTGCAATGATAGGTTTCCAAGCCTGGCACAGTGCAGTAATTGAATTTTGATCAAACACACATGGCCCATAACCCACTATGTGAAACTTTCAGAGCAGTTTGCAGCTTTTAAATATCCAGTCAACTTGTTGCCAAAAGTACAGGATGTACTTGATGCAAGGGAGGGAGAGAGCGAATGAGCTGGAACTTGGTACATCTGTAAAACAACATTTTTCTCCCTTTGAATTCTCTTCTTGCTTTTAAACAGCAGTAGAGAATGGGATGCTGAATGTGAAGTCATTTCTTCCTACCTTTCCTTTTATATTTACACATATGCTTTTCACAGTTTTGTACAACTTGTATTAAGTCCATTGTACAGTATTTCACAATATATTTACTATAAATAATGTCCGCTGCCTGCCTATTCTTATTTAGCAAAATCATTTAAAAGGGCAAGTCCTTCCTCTTCTTAATGGGGCTATGTTAAAACCATGCCACAGTCAGGTGTGTGATGAAGTGGTCTGCTAGTTAAAGCTTGTGCAGAGACAGTTGATGGCTCCAGTGACTCCTTCAAATCACATCTTTTGAAAGAAGTTTGTTTCATCATTTACTATTCAGGCATCTTCCTCACATTAAAATGGAGGACATGGAGCTAAACTCTGAAAGAAAGCAAACATTAATTGGTTAGTATCTGTCTTATAATCAACAGGAAAGCATATTCATAACCTCCACTATAGAGTATGAAATAATAGTTTGCATAGCATTTTCCTGTCCCCTTGGCTCCTGGAGCATAACCAAAGAACTTGTGACAGTAGCTTCTTTATTCCTCTTCTCAAGAAAGTCAAACATTCAGTGTCAAATATACAATTCCTTCAGAGTGTGAATAGCATATATTCCACATGAATATCAAGGTTCCTATACAAACTCATCAAATGACAGAAACTTTCCTTGAGAATTATTGTCAGAGTGGCCATAATGGCTATGACAGACCAATGCTCTTTGGTCTCCATACAGCAGTTTCATACTCATCTTTCTCCCTGTAGAATATATTCTAGAGGGTTTTAATAAAGGAAAATGGGGCTTTTCCAAGTTCCCATCCATAGAAATCTTTTGAAGTAAATCCAGGGTACTGGTAGAGTAATTATTATTTTAAAAAGAAAAGAAATTCAGAGCACAACTTTTTATAAACTAATTTCCCCCTTAAAAAAAAACAGTGGAGAAATTAACACAATTCCAAACTGATGCTGTGGTACATAAACATTCAAATCTAAACTTAAAACTTTTGTAGATTAGTTTTTTTTAAATTATCTTTGATTAAATTATTCAGTTGAGAAGCTATATAGCAGCATTACACAACCAGAACATCTTATTATATTTGTCAAACAGAGATCAGAGACTTGACATCTCATATACAACCATGGATGTAGCTGGAAAGTTACTATATTCTTTCCTTGCAATCTAAAAGATTTTGAAAGTTCTCTCACACACTTTTCCAATATCTGCAAAGAACTGTTAAAATACAGCTGTAGAATGCACAAAATCTCATCGTACATAAGGAGTAATAAGAAGAAATTCCAGAAGTATCTTCAGAGATTATAAAAACAGAATAATACATTCTGCACAGATTTAACATTTTGTTACGCTAGCACACAAAATGGAAGGCTAGATTACAAAGTCTTACATTTGCCTGAGGTTGAAGGAGAATCCAGTTTAAGCAGAAGTTTAGTCTTATTCATCAGTGGAAGATACACCAATTGAAGCTCCTACCTACCTTCAACTGTTAATAAGGTTTGACTTTAGCTATGGGATTTGGTGCCACCTACAGGAAGTAAAAAGGTGGGGGAACCACCTTTGCCAAAAGTTGTATGCTGCATTTTTTTTTTCAAGCAGTGGGTTTGACTTACTATAGAGAACATTGTTAATAGCAGACAGGCATCACTTTTTCTACTTAGCAGTTTCTTATTACAGTATCTCCAAAGCACAGCACAAATAAAGAACTTAGGGTGAGGGAATCTGTGTACTCTCTGTGTATTCTGTTCAGTATAAGCTATGGGGCAGTTTGCTTTAGTGAATAGACTTGTAGATGAAGCTTGGAATATTTCAGTGAGACCTTTGACCTATTCACAGAATGACTTGTTAAATTTGTAGGGGGTTAATATATATTACTACTGCTACTATTACTACTGCTACTATTCATGTATTTCTTAGTGTGGTTTAGATCTTACCCATCCTCACTGAAGAAGTCTCTCCCCCAAGCGATTTATGATCTCATCCAATACAATTACATCACATTCTACAAAAGCCCAAGACAAAGGTTACAAACTATCACAGTTTAGTGATAGTTCTGAAACCCAACTTAGGCTGTGTTGTGTGGCGACATTAAACTAGATCAGTGATGGGCAACTTTTTGAGCTTGGTGTATCAGACTTCGCCAAAAAACTGAGCATAACTCGGGTGGTGTGTCACTTTGAGGGAAAAACTTTGGAGGCAGGGGTGGAGGAAAGTGGCGACCGGGGATTTGAAGCCCCGATCGCCACTTTAGGGAGAGTGGGGGTATGTGAAACATCCTTCTTGGCATGCGGTCACCTCAGCAGCCGCGTGTCATCAGAAATGGCTACGCATGTCAGTGCCGACATGTGTGTCATAGGTTCGCCATCGCTGAACTAGATTAACCGTATTAAATATGTTAAGATTAGTAGTGTTAAAAAGTAGCTGACTTTGGTTTGGAAGGACAGAAAGTCTATCCAAGTTGGGCTTTAGGAATCGAAGGGTTGTCTAAAGAGTCAAAATAATCCTCATATAATTCACTTGGAAATTGATCTGTCTTAATGGACATCCACATCGATGCATCATATTCGGAAGAGGGGCAGCTAAAAACTCCATAAACTGCACCCGGAGAGCCTTTGCGGCTTTTCTTGGAGTTTTAAAAAAGCTCTGTAAGAATGTGCATGTCTGCTTGTTAAGACAGTCGCATTTGCATCACTGTGCTTTTCCACAGGAGAAGCAGCACAAGCTGATTGGCTGGATGAGCACAGGCAGCTGGGCTTGCAAACAGGGTAAGCGCCCACTGCCGCCACGCTGGATTTTTGGCTTAGCGAGCGATCAGTAAGGCGATAAAATGGTGACCTTTCTTTTTTCTCTCTCTTTTTTTCTTTTGTAAATGTGAAATATCACTTGTGCACACCATGGTAAATGTTTGTTTTTTAAAAAAGTTTGGCAGTGGCAGATATAAAAACCCAAGTAATTCACTCACGGCCGCCATTTTGGTTAGGGGGCATGCAAAGTTTACAGGGGCTGTAAAACCATTAAGTCAGTTTGCAGCTGTTGCGAATTGCTACTACCATGGAGCAATCTGTTCCCCCTGCCCATAAATGCTTAATGAACTCAACTATTTTCTTAATTAAAATATTTGGTTGTTTCATGAGTGTCACCTAGACCCAGCTTCTGTTTCTGGATAAAGATATAAGGTTTTAGTCTTTATTGCACTTTGTTATTTTGCACGACTGGATCTGTTTACTGCAATTGCCTTTATGGATGCAAGGAATAAGTAAGTTTATTTAAGAATGATAAAATTCTTAAGCTTCTATCATTAACATTGTCATCTTTGTGTGACACAGAAGATGAAGAGGAAGCAAAATGACAGTTTGTTAATACACCCAATGAACTAATCAAGAAACTGGAAACTTGTAACAGGACATGCAACATTATGGAGATAATGTTCCATAGAAAGAGAGCTATAACTATGTATTACAATATCCCAAATGTCAGTTACAAAACATCTAAGCATGTGATTCTTTGCTCCCCAAACCTGAGAAAATCTAAGCATGCTGTCCTCTGGGTCACAGCCTGAGATTTGTGTAGAAGTAATAAACAACCATCTGAGAGAACAAACACTACTTATATGGCAGAGAACAGATTTTGCTGAAGACCTATGACAATGCATTTGAAAGGACAAGATCACTCTACAGAAAAAAGGCTGCGTTAGCTTTGCAATAGTACATACTGGGGAACCACATCAAAAATTTAAAGAATCAGATGCAATAGAGTAGGATAATGTACATAATGCTGGGAGTTATCACTGTTGTATAATTAGGCTGTAAATTACAACACTTGTTTTCTAGAATCCTCCTTGAGAAATATGGTTTGGGCAATTCAATTGCACTCATACAGAGATTCTACATTTAATTTAAGGAAAAGATGTAATTGCCACAATTTTACAGCACATATACTCCCAGAATAGAAGCTAGGTAATATACTCAGGATTTGATTCTACAGGAGTACACAGATACACATGTACTAGAGATGTATGTGTGTGTCTTATTCTTTTTTTTTAAATGTTGTCACAAGCTGCACAATAAAGTTTTCAAGTAGCCCATTCAGCAGTAAGAAAAGAAGCAACAGCCCCACTGAAAGCACACAATAAGAATTTGCTGGTTCACAAACAATTGGTAACATTATGAAATTTTTAGACAGTTTTAGTAAACCCACATTGAAATGATTGAAAGGACCATAGCTTGGTGAATTCCACTTCTTTGCCAAGCATACAGCATTTCACACAAATACATTATAGTTAATAGTCAGCTATGGAATCCTTAATATATTCTGACCAAAGCACTTACTGGCATGTTTAGGGATATATCTGAGGTTTTCTGAATGTCTCATTTGTAATAATCAGTCTGGTAAGTCTTGCTCCATAATAATCTATGATGTAACTAGAGCCATCTGAAGGTCCCACAATCTAGAAGAGAAAGTATTAGAATGTTTGTTTGTTTTTAATATACATACATATATATATATATATATATATATATATGCACGCAAAGCTCCAAGAATTCCTGAAAAACATTATCCCACCCTCAACAAAACCCAATGCCTCCAATTAGAGCACCAAAAGCAGATCCAAAACTAACATATCTGGAATTCTCTTTCAAGTATTTTTGGAGTGATTCATAGATAGATAAGTATGTTATACTTAGATTGTACTTGAAGTGATTTGATCATCCCACCAGATTACCTACAGGTGAATGTTCAGTACTACGTGTAAATGAAAAGTACACAAATATGTACAAACATCTGCAGTTGCTATAACCAAGGAAGCAATTTTGTAGCATTGCCATAAGGCAGTGGAAATCACATCAACCATATACAATCTAATATATATGCACTTCCACATCACACTCTATTTGTCACAGCAAAAGTGGGGAAATATAATTCCAAGAATACTTATGTGTAGGAAATTCAATGGCACTCCTGATGGGCTTTATCCAGCCTTACACTAGTAAAAAAAGTACAATGGTGTTACACTGCTTGCATAACCAGTTGTGGCACTACTAGTAATTTTCACAAGCCAATACTTAACCTAATAACATTGCAATTAGTTGTACAACAATTATGTTAAAAAAGAGAAATGAGAGAAATTTAAAATTTAAGAACATGTCGCATACTTTTCTGCTCCACTAAGCCTCTTAGATTTCATCTGTTTTCCACTTCTAACCTGTCCAATTTTTCACACTTGTTTCATTTTTACCAGCAATGACAGAAATTTGAGAAAATGGGAGTAGGAAAAATTGTTTTAAAAGAACACAAACATTACTTGGTTATGTATCAGAAATCAATAAAATGTTGATGATAATAACAGTGGCCACAATTCTCCCCTAATTGCAAAAAATTTAGTTAAGTTTTTTTTTTTAAAAAAAATTACAGCAATCCCATCCACATTACACAAACTGTATTTGAATCTGATGAAATTTTAAAAGGCTGTTTGTGATATCAGATGAGAGTTAGCTGTTCAAATGAAAGCAGCCAACTATACTGTTGGACTAACATTAAGTCCCTTGTGGAAAGGAAACCTAACTAGTTTTTTGGACTCTGGCCAATACCTTTTATTCTGATGCTGTGAACTTACCTGCATGGAAATCAGAATGAAATCGATCAAACTTCCAATTCCACAAAATCCTACTGTGCAGAACTTTAACAAACCTGTGAATAAAGCAATGGTTACACCAATGAGCAGTTGTGTTTTGGGATACTAGAAATACCTGGAAAGTAGTTTTAAAATAATAGTTTATTCAAACATTTTTCATTCACTGAAAGCCCTTCAAAGGTTACCCTGAAGAGCTACATGTATGTACAGAAAAGCAGTTGTTTTTCAGTGCTTCACTCTCAGTAGCTTTCTGTTACCAACACACACACACTGAGAATCCGGAAAAGAATTTCTGAACTCCCCTAAATTTAAACAACTGCTGGAAAACTAACAAATGCATGCACATGTGACAACTTTTCTCTTCAAGCTAAGGGAAATTTTTTTCTCTCTCTCTCTCCCTCTCTGTGTGTATAAAGTCGTTTCTTTGCTGGGCTATCAACAGCAAAATGCTTTGAGTAATCTGAGTGGCTACATATATGCATAAGCCAGACACCAACCTACGAAGGACAGATTCAATACAAAATGAGTAATTTTGCACACCTTAAGGGCAAATCTAAGATGCTAATTTAATACCACCTTGCAAAGTGATTAACATGAGCTTTCATAGTACAGGCTGTTATGCTTCTGTTTTAAGGCAGAAGGTTTGACATGTGCACCTGAAGTCCCTACCACCTTATTATTCTATAATCTGTAATTATGTAATTAATTACAGCATCAATCCATCTATGTCCCTTCCAAATTAAATATTAATCAACTAGTACTAGTTCTTATGCAATCTTCAGTAACTGTATTTCATTCTTAGATTGTAAATGCACAAAGGAACAGTGTCATCGCAGGGAAGTTACTATGAAGAAAGTCCTTTCAGGATTTGTAGTAGAACTGGTTACTCTCTTAAGCAAAACAGAGAGTGCTGCATCCCAACATGGAAAGGAATAACTTGATCACAGTTATCTATGCTTTAAAAAGTCACGTTTAATTAATTAATGTGTGTGTGTGTGTAAACATCCTTGTCCTATCAGCCCTCTTCACAGAGATAATGTCATTTCTGAGGTCTGCATAGTACCAGGCAGATTGTTAGCATTAGATAAATCTAAAATATTACTAATATTGCTAGTACATGCATCTCTCTTAACAAACTTTGGATATCAGCAACTTATAAACACAGAAATAAAAGACATAGCTATGCTAGTCTGGAATATCAATATGCAAAGGGATTTTGTAGCACCTTTGAGACCGAGAAAGGAGTTGTAGCATAAGCTTTGGTAGACTTGATCTATTTCCTCAGATGCATCTGAGGAAGTAGACCAAGTCTACCAAAGCTTAGGCTACAAGCTCTTTCTCTCAGTTAGTCTCAAAGGTGCTAAAAGATCCCATAACACAGTTCTTTGTCAAACACAGTATAGTACATTGCAAAAGAATAGTATTCATACGGTAGTGAATAGTTGAAAAGAACACAAGGTTATTGCAATTTAGGAAAAGCTTTGGAACAAACTGTTTGCATCTGCGGGACAGCTTTATGTTTCTAACTGCTGTAATAATACACTGGCATCCAAGAACTGTCTATTTATCTAACATGCAGAAGAGTGACAGACATAATGGATTGGTATTCCATGGAGGAATACCAACATGACACTCTATAATCTGAAAGGGTTTGAGTCTAAATGGGTACATGAGGCTTGCTACGCTTATAAAAAATATGGGCAAATAAATAATTAAAACCTGTTTAGCCAAGCATGTAAAAGCATAGGCACTGCTGCTGCCAGCAACAACTCAGAACAGAAAGGGCCATTATCACTATACTACTTAGTGGCAACAGAGGGAAAGTGTTATGAAATAAGAGAAAAGTATCTTTAATATACATTAGAGCTCATAATTTAGGCAAGGACTTCCACCTCTGTAACTTTTTTTTAAATTACTCCTCTAAAGTCTACTATCAATGTGAACTCGAAGCTAACACAAACCATTTTGACAGCAAAATGTCATGCAAATTCATTTCAGTGGGTTTCTGACAACTCTTTGTTACCCTGGGCCACATGATGTTTTAGCCCCATAGCTGCTCAAAATGCCTTCACTGGATGAGATGTGCTGAAGCAATAGTGACAGCAGAGAATAGCTTCTTTGCTGCCCACACTTGCATGGAGTAGACCCTAAAATGGACAAATCTGAAAGCCTTACCGCACTCCAAAGAAAAGCAGCAAGGGAACAGGAACATTCTGTCTTCCCTGATGCTTTACTGCACAATGTCATTTTTTTCATTCTGGTCCAATGGAGGACTGAGGTAAAACCACATCTTTTTACTAACCAGAAAAACACATGAGCAAAAAGACATGGTTTTACCTCGGTCCCCCACGGGACTGGAATGAAAGAACATCAGAAGGACGGCAATGTTGTGCAGTAAGGCAACACGGCAAACTGAATGTTCCTGCTCCCTTGCCGCTTTTCTTCGAAGTGTGTTAAGGCCCTGAGTTAAACCAGATTTTTCCCAACTATTTCTCCACAACTGCTCTAGGTATAAATTTAAACACTTCATTACCCTCAGCTCCTCAACAAACTATGTTCTGCTCCAGGTAGAGGATACTAAGATCAACAACAGGATTGCATGTGTAGCAGCTGCAAATTTCTCAGAGTATTAAACAATATTTTCAGATGCATTAGTCTATGAGGATTGAGCATTTTTTGAAATTTCCCCACCTGTGCAGAGGTTAAGAATCCCAGCAAATCTAAACTGTGTTAAGTAGTAATCTGTCCCTGATAATATTATTTTTCAACACACTCCCCCCCCCTCTGATTTTCTTCATCTTGGCTTACAACACACACACACAGAGAGAGAGATAAAGAATGCATTGTGCCACATATGTAGGACTACATATGTACTGTATATTTCGGCGTATAAGATGACTTTTGAAGCCTGGAAAATAGACTCCAAAGTCAGGGGTCGTCTTATATGCCGGGTACACGCTTTGCTTCACCGGCCACCCAATCTCCTGTCTCTTCGCTCCCTTCGCAAATGGAGCGAAGATGCAGGAGATCGGGTGGGGAGTGAGGTAAAGTGTGTACTGGTACATTCGCCCCTCTTCTCCGCCTTCTCCCCCTTTGGGGAGCAATCAAAAACAGAGGAGAGGTGCGAATGTAGAGTTGCTCCGTCTCCTCGCCTGCCTGCTCGTGCTCTGGGTCAAAGAGAGCGCCCCACTGGCCGATTCCTCAGGTGAAGCAGCGGCACCCCTGACCCAGCCAGACCTGGCAGGGAGCAGCCAGCCGAGGGGGGGGGGCGCTGGGCACGGGTTGGCGACCGCTACCCCCCATCCCCCGCAGACCGAGAGGCGGTGTGTTGCCCAGCACCAACTTGGGAAGGCTTTGGGAGGCCTTCTGCTACCGTGATAAATCAGAGAAGCCCGCCCTCCCCGCGCGACTTCCCCCTTTCCCTTTTAGCCACGCGGGGTGGGGGGGTCTTCTCCGTGACTGGCAGCCACAGAGAAGATCACCCCCCCACCCCAGGCAGCTTCCCCCACTGCCTCTGGAGCCGCGTGGGGCGGGAGACGCTTCTCTGTGACTGGCAGCCACGGAGAAGCCCTTACTCCCCGTGCGGCTTCCTCCCTTCTCCTTCAGCTGGGTGGGGTGGGTCTTCTCTGTGACTGGCAGCCACGGAGAAGCCCTCACTCCCCGCGCGGCTTCCCCCCTTCTCCTTCAGCTGCGCGGGGTGGGGTGGGGTGGGTCTTCTCCATGACTGGCAGCCACAGAGAAGCCCTCACTCCCCGCGCGGCTTCCCCCCTTCTCCTTCAGCTGCGCGGGGTGGGGTGGGTCTTCTCCATGACTGGCAGCCACAGAGAAGCCCTACCTCCCTGCGCGACTTCCCCCCTTCTCCTTCAGCTGCGCAGGGTGGGGGGGGGTCTTCTCTGTGGCTGGCAGCCACGAAGAAGATCACCCCCCACTCCACACAGCTTCCCCCACTGCCTCTGGAGCCACGCGAACGCTCCCACACCTCGCAGCAGAACAGCTGGACGTGGTTGCTCTAGGGGAAATTGGTGGGGGGGGCTCCTCCTGTGTGGACCTTTCATGGTGGGTGTGGGGTAGAGCAGGGGCTCTTCACCTTTTCTTTACCAGGGACCACCTTTGAATATCTTTTGTTGCTGGGGTCCCTCAAGACTTAACTCAAGATTTAAACCCCTAATAATAATAATAATAATAATAATATACCATTACACCACCCATTCAACCTTCCCTCAGGCACTGGAGGAAGAGAGAAGACTTTTCTCCTGCAGGTTTGTAGACTGAATGGCAATGCGCAGGCCAAGTCAACCAGCCAACCTTTGCCTTGGCTCCTGTCACTGCAGGGAGGAGGTGGGCCAAGCAGCCTTCAAGTCTTCACAGACCCCCACGGATCACAGGTTAAGAACCACTGGTGTGGAAGGCAGAATATCAACCAGTGTTGCTTGTTCCCTAACTGTATGGCAAGTGACACATGCTGATATTTCCTCTTTTACACAGACATGAAAGGCATAGGAACTGTCTCCAGTTTTCAGTCTGACAGCCCTAACACTGCCTTTCTCTTCTCCCTCAGCCTAATTCCTGACTCATCTTCCCTTGGGTTTTAACATGACCAATCCCAGTTTTATTTTCCTTGCCTTAAAAGGTCTCTGACCACAGGAGGTCCCTCATCCCAGAAGCTGCCATTCTGCACCAAAGTGTTTGATGAACTGGACTCCCACCTTCGTGTGACTCTTAAAGCACCACAGACAAGGCACTTAGTTCTGAAACATAGTGGACACGGTAGTGCCATTTTCAATATCTGGTTTACTTCCATGAACTTGAAGTGACTATGCAGAAATGTATAATGTTGCAGTCAGTATTTATTGTTGTTGTTGTTTATTTATATAGCATCATCTATGTACATGGCACTTGCATTAAAACAAGCAAAAAACCCAAGCAAACAAAACCCTGGGTCCTGACAAAGGCGTACAGTCTAAAATAAATGTATAAATAAGCACACACAGAGGGAACGAATAATAAACATAAGACTATAAAATATAATTGCAAAACAAATTATCCAGGTAACTACAAAAAACAAAAAAACAAAAAACAACCCAACAGCAATAATATAGTATGAAACAGCAAGAAAATATAAACATAAAACAAACTGACCAATACATGTGATCAACTATAAAACAACAATATATGTGTATATATGGTAATATAAATCAAACTGACCAAAACATGTAAACAAAATATACAAGATTACAAACAGTATCAAACTAAAATTCCAAAAGCTTTGGAAAAAAGAAAAGCTTTCAACTGAGATTTAAAAACAGATGGGGGCAATCCACAAATGTGCATAAAAGGAGGCTGGAGGGGGGAGTTTGGGATATACTTGCCATATAAGAGAAGGGGGGGTCATCTTATACGGCGAGTATATCCCAAACTCTATATTTTAACTTAAAAATTGGGGGGGGGGTCTTATATGCCAAGTCGTTTTTGTTCGATAGAATGCTACCTGTTGGAAAGATACACTTGGTTTGAAAACATGATAGGCATTGTTCAATGGTGGCCCTATCGTTCTGGAACTCTACTCCCACTCAGGAAGTGAATCGGACTCCTTTGTTTACCATTAAACAGGACATTACTGCCTGTTTTAATATTGCTCTTAATGAAGCAACTATCCCAATTGTACAGAGCAGAAGAACACATGGAAAGGGGAGATGGTTACACCTGAACAGGAGAATAACAGGTTGCTGTTGTTGTTAATTGCCATCAAGTTGACTTCAACTTATGGTGACCCCATTAATGAGCAACCTCCATGTCATCTTATTAGCCACAGCCCTGCTCAGGCCTTCCAGACTCAAGGCCATGGCTTCCTTGATTAAGTCTATCTACCTGTAATGTGGTATTCCTCTTTTTCTACTGCCTTCTACCTTACCATTATTGCCTTTTCTAGTGAGTCATGTCTTCTCATGATATGGCCAAAGTACGGCAGATTCAGTTTAGTTATTTTGGTTTCTAGGGAGAGTTCATCTACTTTAAAGTAATGTAAATCATCTGTAGTCATTATTTTTGTTTTCCTTACTGTTTACCCTGCTTTTGCCTTTTCTGCCTTGACTTTCTTCAGTAATCATTCCAAGTCTTTGCTATTCAATGCTAGTAGTATGTTGTCAGGGTCCGGACTCTATTCCGGTCCTCTTTTATTTTTGCTTTTCATCTGTTCTTGGTTGAACAGTTCCATTTGTCATCCATTCACACTTCTCTTTCTTTTTGGGTACAAAGAGTGTCTTTTTACATTTCTCCCTCACAATGTCAGTCCAGAGTTCTTCTGGCTCCCGGTCAATTAGGCTTAATAGTGGAAATCTATTCTTCACATAATTAAAGATACAATTATCTTTAAATTCTATGGGGATGTTCTTCATCTTGTATTTTGGCATGGCGGTTAGTTTAGTGTTCTTCTTTAGCTTTATTCTAATTTTTGATATTAGCAGTTCATGGCCTGTGCCACAATCTGCTCCTGGTCTTGTTTTAGCAGAGAGAGTGGAGCTTATCCATCTTCTGCTCCCAACTATGTAGTCTATTTGATTTCTATATTGACCATCAGGTGATGCTTCTTGGGTTACTTGAAAAATGCATTTGCAATGAACAAACTCTTGGCCTCACAAAATTTAGTCAGACTCCTGCTTCACTGATGAACTACACCCAAGGATATTAAAAGAACTGACAGAAGTAATCTCAGAAACACTGGCAATAATCTCTAAGAATTCCTGGAGAACAGGAGAGGTCCCAACAGACTGGAGGTCAAATGTGGCCCCCATCTTCAAAAAGGGAAAAAAAGAAGACCCAAATAATTACCACCCAATCAGTCTGACATCAATATCAGGAAAGATTCTAGAGCAGATCATTAAACAGGCAATCTGTAAGCACATAGAAAGAAATGGTGTGATCACTAAAAGTCAGCATGGGTTTCTCAAAAACATGTCTTGCCAAACTAATTTTATCTCTTTTTATAGTTACAAACTTGGTAGATGAAGGGAATGCTGTGGACAAAGTTTATCTTGATTTCAGTAAGGCCTTTGACAAGGTCCCCCATGATATTCTTAGAAAAAACAGTAACATGTGGCCTAGACAATGTGACTGTTAGGTGGATTTGTAACTGGTTAACTGACCGAGCCCAAAGGGTAGTCACCAATGGCTCCTCTTCATCCTGGAGAAATGACCAGCATGGTGCCACAGGGTTCTGTCCTGGGCCCAGTGCTATTCAACGTCTTTATCAATGATTTGGATGATGGAATAGAGGGTATTCTTATCATGTTTGCAGATGACACCAAATCAGGAGGGGTAGCTAATACCCCAGAGGACAGGATCAATATTTAAAATGACCTTAACAGATTAGAAAGCTGGGCCAAAGGTAACAAAATGAATTTCAACAAAGAGAAATGTAGGATACTCCACTTTGGCAGTAAAAATGAAAAGCACAGATATAGGATGGGTGACACCTGGCTTGACGGCAATACACACAGAAGGGATCTAGGAATCTTAGTGGACCACAAGCTAAACATGAGTCAGCAGTGTGAGGCGGCAGCTAAAAAAGCCAATGCGATTCTAGGCTGCATCAACAGGAGTATAGTGTCTAGATCAAGGGAAGTTAATAGTGTCACTCTATTCTTCTTTAGTCAGACCTCACCTGTGTCCAGTTCAGGCCACCACAATTCAAGAAGGATGTTGTGAAACTAGAATGGGTCCACAGGAGGGTTACCAAAATGGTAAAAAATTTGGAAGCCATGCCCTATGAGGAGCGGCTTAGGAGCTGGGTATGATTATCCTGGAGAAGAGAAGGTTAAACGGTCATATGATAATTATGTTTAAATATTTGAAGGGATGTCATATTGAGGGTGGAGCAAGCTTGTTTTCTGCTGCTCCAGAGACTAGGTCATGGAGCAATGCACTCAACAATGGACTTAACTTCCTGATTTTAAGAGCTGTTCGGCAGTAGAGTATGCTGCCTTGGAGTGTGGTAGAGTCTCCTTCTATGGAGATTTTTAAACAGATGCTAGATTTGAGTCAAAGGCTTTCATGGCCGGCATCCATAGATTTCCCTTGGATTTTTTTTCGGGCTGTGAGGCCGTGTTCTGGAAGAGTTTATTTCTGACGTTTCGCCTGCATCTGTGCTGGCATCTTCAGAGAATGGTTGGGTAGGAGTGTGTAGGGGGTTTACATACTGTGAACCCCTGTTGGGGAAGATATGTAAATTTGTGTATTTGAATGGCTAGTTTCTGGGTGGAGATATGCAAGGAGGATTAGTGTCTATTTGGCTAATGGTTGATTAATGGTCCATTATCTGCTCGAAATCCCCCTGTCCCTGGGTGGAGTTCATTTGCAAGTGTTGAGTTTTGATTTTAGTGTTTTTCAGGACTGGAGCCAGATTTTGTTTACTTTTAGGGATTCTTCTTCCCTGCTGAAGTTGTCCAGGTGTTTGTGGATTTCAATAGCTGACAGGATAGTTGTTGGCCTGGGCCAGAATTTCTGTGTTTTTAAATAACGTTTTGTGTTCTGCTACTGCTGATTTTTCTGGCTTGCCCAGTCTGCAGTGTCTCTCATGTTCCTTAATTCATGTTTGTACACTGCATTTGGTGGTCCCTATGGAAACTTGTCCACAGCTGCATGGTATGCAGTAAACTTCTGCAGCTGTGGGAGGGTCTCTTTTGTCCTTCACTGAGCGTAGCATTTCTTGGATTTTCTTGGTTGGTCTGTAGATTGTTTGGCGGTTGTGTTTCCTCTTCAGTTTCTCTATTCTGTCTGTGACTCCTTTGATGTATGGTAAAAATACCTTCCCTTTGGGTGGCTGTTTTTCTTCATTCCTGTGGTTTTTTCTGGGTCTGGCTGCTCTTGTGATGTCTGATCTGGAGTAATCATTAGCCTGTAGGGCCCAGTTTAGGTGCTTCAGTTCGTAATTCAGGTAGTGCGGTTTGCAGATCCTTTTTGTGCGGTCTACAAACATTTGTATTGTGCTTCTTTTTTGTCCTGGGTGATGATTGGAGTTCTTGTGTAGGTATCTGTCAGTGTGTGGGGGTTTTCTATATACCTTGTGGCCTAACCGTTGGTTTGGTTTGCGATGACTAGGACATCCAAGAATGGCAGTGTTCCTTCCTTTTCTTTTTCCATTGTGAATTGGATATTTGGGTGGATGCTGTTCAAGTGGTTCAGAAATGAGACCAAATCTTCTTTGTGGGTCCAAACGGTGAAAGTGTCATGCACATATCGGAACCATGTTGTGGACTTTTTTGGTGCTATTTCCAGGGTTGCTTTTCAAAATGTTCCATGTAAAAGTTTGCTATCATGGGGATCAGAGGGCTGCCCATGGCTACCCCATCTATCTGTTCGTAGAATTCGTTATCCCACTGGAAGTTGCTTGTGGTGAGGCAATGTTTGAACAAGGCTGTGATGTCCTCTGGAAATATTTGTCGTATGAGTACCATGGTGTCCATTATGGGGATTTTGGTGAACAAGGAGACAACATCAAAACTGATCAGTCTGTCTCCAGGTTTTAGGTTTCCTCCATCTCCTGGAGGAGTTGGCAGAGATGAAACAAGTGGGAAAGTGATTAGAGTGATGTTGACAGAAAAGTCAGAGTGGAGCCAATCAAACATAGGCTACAGCCTCTCTGAGAGCCTACTCTGCCACCAGAAAAAAAACATTTCTTCTAAGCCATCATTGCACCTGCAAGGAGCCAGACAGTGGAGATGTCTGGAGTGGTCAGGGGTCTTCTACACACTGGCCCATGGGAGGAATCCAGACCATTCAATAATACATTGTGAACAACTTGCCTGGCACTTTGCAGATAAAATTGCTCAAATGTACTCCGACTTGGATGCTATAATTAATACACATCCAGTAGATGTAACTTTTACCCCTGCTTATCCAGTTATCCAGTGATCGTGGCTACTTTCTCATACACCCTGAGGATTTGGACAGAATTCTTGGAGAGATGAGAGCCACCACATGTGTTAGACCCTTGTCCTTCCAGGCTTATTTTAAAAACAAACAAAAAACCAAAGAGGGGCTAGCTAAGTGGGTAGAGGGTGTGGTCAATGCCTTGTTAAAACAAGGCAGAGCTCCACCATGTCTAAAGGAGATTGGCCTGTGGGGTACCTCAGGTTCTGTTTTGTCCCACATACTACCGGTACTTATACATGAAACTGCTGAGTAAGACTGTCTGTAGTTTTCAGATGCAGTGCCATCAGTATACAGATGACATACAGATCTACTACTTTCCACCTCAATCCAAGAAAGCTGTCTTGGTTCCAAACTGGTGCCTGTCATCAGTTATGGACTGGATGAGGGTGAACAAACTGAAATTTAATACAGACAAGACAACTTCTCTTGATCAGTTGAAATGCAGATCAGGGGAAAAGCAATTGAGCCTCTGTTAGATGGGGTTACACTTCATCTGAAAATAAAGGTTGACAGCTTGGGTGTACTCCTGGATTCAGTCCTGCGCCTAGAAGCCCAGGTTTTGACAGTGGCCAGGAATGCTTTCACACAGTTAAAGGTTGTGTGCCAGCTGTGCCTGTTCCTTGAGAAGTCAGATCTGGCCAGGGTGGAACATGTCTTTGTTACATTCCATTTAACTACTGGATCAAATCTACAGATATATCACAATCCTGGATCATAGAATCATAGAGTTGGAAGAGACCTCAAGGGCCATCCAGTCCAACCCCCTGCCATACAGGAATACGCAATCAAAGCATCCCTAACAGATGGCCATCCAGATATATCACAATCCGGGAGGCAATCTTCTTTTTAGTGCATTGTTGAAACCAGTAGCCTGTGGGCTATCAATGATACATATGGAGCCATGAAGCTGCCCTATACACTAATATTTAAAATATACTCACCTAATGCAGGATATCCCAGATAAAATCTGTCAGCTCCCAACCATCCAAGAAATAAAGACAGAGCTACTGCTACTTTATAGGAGTAACCATTTCTAGAAGCAGAATTAAAAAGAGAAATGTGGCTGAACCAACTTGTTAAATCACGTTCATCAAATGAATTTGAAACACTGTACAGACGCCTGTTTAATAAGAAATTTAACACCAGAACCTAACAGCTTCAAAGCTTGATTAAACAGAAATCTAGCTGTGTTTAAATACCAACAACATATGGTCAGAAATACATAAAATAGCAAATATTTTGAGAATTAAGATCTGCAGTACTACCACATTTATAATAATGAAATACAACATGGACAGGGGGATGTATCAGAGCTTGAACAAAATTTCAAACTTGGCTACTCTTCTAATTTTACCTGGAGTATAGTATGCCCTGTTCTACTTAATATGGCCACTTATACAGAGGGAAGTCTGTACAAGCTGGCATTTTACACTGGGATGGTGCAAAGTGCAGGCTACAGGCCATATGCAGTTCCTAGGACCAGGGTTTGTTTTTTTTTTTTGTTTTGTTTTTGTTTTTTTTTACTCTTAGGGCCTTCCTGGAGTAAGGTGGGAGATATTTGTGTCATATTGGGGCTCGCTGGGCCCTTTCAGGCCCAGGAGAGGCCTTTTCACAAGCAGTGAACAGGAAGTGATTTCTAGTCATTTCCATAGTTAAGGCTCTCCTGGGCTTAAAATAATGTTATTTATTTATTTATTTATTGGGTGATGTGGTGGAGTACTGTTTTTTAGGCAAATGAAACAGTTCCTATTACGAGATATGAAATAATTACATCAGCTGGTGATGAGACCTATGGAGGACCTAGGCGGACCTCAGCCGATGATGTAATCACTTTGCATCAGGCTACAGATGCAAATACCCATAGCCAGATGCTTCTGTGAACCACACCCTCTCCTCCAGGCACAAATGGCTGGTGGGGGGCGACTTCCGCAGTTCTGTGGTAAGTCTGGGGTGTGGTAAATGGTTCACGGTAGCATACTTTCACATGCAGAACTATTATGGTACTCTGAACCATGCAGGCTGCAGCCAGAGAGAGTAAAACAGGGTCTTCTCAGGAAAGCAGATATCACAAATAATCTGCTCATTGTTGCAAATATATTATGTGTGGGCTCTGTGGTTCTGGATAGATTTGGTGTGCCTAATTATAGCTATGACTGAACAAGTTTTACTCTGCTGAAAGACAAATCTCAAGGAATGAATAATTAAGGCTAAATCCTTGTACCTACTTACCTCAAATTAAGCCCCACTGAACTCAGTGGGACCTTCTTATGAACAAAATTGTATCGGTCAATTAATGAGGTTGCCTAAGAAGCCCTCTGAATAATTTTCACTGTTATTTTGTATTTAAGATTTAACATATTATAACAACACCATGCAAAAAGATACAGGATTTTAACTTCCCAGCGTCACACTGTTGCAAACTCACAAAAAGAAAACAAACCCTGGAGCTACACTGTAGGCATTTTGTAGCACTGTCACCTAGACCACTGTAAACAAATCCCCTGATTTCAGCCACTTACTATGTACCAAAAACAGCTGGGACAAAACAAAAACAAAGACAGGCTCAACAAATCTACTGCTCTCTGAGGATAGGGTACTCTTCATGCCAAGAAATGTAACACACTGCAACAAAAATGGCTCTTGATGTTTACTGGCAAACCATTATGCACTGAAAAAATAGTTATGTGCTCACATCAGTAGGCTGGTTCCAATTGAGGGGGCATATGAAATTTCACAGGAATCAGGTAATACAAGAATAACACTAATTCTAACTGTAATACTAATTCTGACTGTAACACTCCAAACATTGGAATTCTCATGGTGACATCTCAGTTCAGTACCATTTAAAAAAAAATACTGAAGCATGTGGTTTACCAATAGCAAAGACAAAGCAGCTTAACAACCATTTCATCTCAAGCAAGGAGAATAGTTTTAGATCACAAGAACAAATGTTATCCCAAATATGAATTCCAACTCTTAATGTAGTTGCAACATTATGACTTTTAGTGACTCAAACTAGGAATCACAATGAGTTAAAAGATTAGAAACGCACAGAAGGAAACTGAAGGCTACCAACTCCAAACGTTGCCCAAGGAGGACTCTTCACATTAGCTGTCCTGCATTCACTAAAGCCACATTACTTGGTTACTGACTATAATCCAGGACACAGAAGCAAATAGCACCAGGTAATCTGAAACTTCTTCCTATAAAAAGACCTAGGCATGTTTAAACCTAGTGAAACAAATGTGTCTTGGTATACCTAATTCTGCACAGAACTGAACTGGCAAAGAAGTAAGGCTAGCTATACACAAAAGCTAAAATCTCCAAAGCTAGGTGATGATTATAAGTCCCTTCAGACCACAAAAGTAACAGGTTGTGTCAATGTGAAGCAGTTCTACCTCATTTATTTAAGACAGATGTATCATCACTTCACTGTCCACTCTCATCTACAACAGCACCAAGGAGAAGTGGACTAAAGCACATTTAAAAATAAGGTGTTTGAGATATACAGCCATCCCTCCCCATTTGTAGGTTAAGCATTTGGGGATTTTAATTATTCACGGATAGCTATATTTGCCACTGCACCGCCCTACGCCATTTTTAACAGGGACTTCAATAACACCAGCGTAGCTGGGAGGAAATCAAACTGGTGGGGTGGCTGGCCTGCAGGCAGGATGGGATGGGGGGAGTATGAGGAGGGAGTGTGTGTGTATTCATGCAGGGGGGAAGGGATGGGAGGAACGCAAGGAGGGAGGGCACATGCATTCACTCACTTGTGCGGGTAGCGGGGATGAGGGGGACGCAAGAAGGGAGGGTTTGTGCACTCACTTGCTCAGGCAGGGAATGGGATGTGGGAGCATGAGGAGGGAGAGCACACACGTTGACTCAGGTGGGAGGAGAGAACAAGATGGGAGGGATGTCCCATTTCTCCCTCCTCCATCCAATCCCCTTCACCCCTGCCTGCCCATGTGAGCAAGTGAGAGAATGCGGGGGGGTGGGGTGGCCTAGAGATATTAGTGGTTTTTCCATTTTTGTGGGGCGAGGCTGCACCCCTAACCCCCATGGAACTTGGGGGACAGTTGTATAAGCTTTTTCATATTTTATAATTTTGTAACTAATATATCTAATGTTTCATAGAAGTAGAGTAATGATGTACTGAGCACACATATTTACTTACACATTTCGACACTCTACAGGCTTGTAAAATCCAATCTCTGTTCCAGTAAACTTGGTTTCATTTCCACTAAAATCCTTACATGTAATATTTGGTGCTGGAAGGCAGGGAACTGGGGACACAAAAAGAACATCCTGTGGTGAACTCCACTGAAAAGCTTCAATGTAGAACACATGTAACAAATATTAACACATGCTTTGGTCAAAATAGCTAACACAACACAAAGAAAAATTATGATGTATGATTACTTTAGCACAGATTAAAGTAAGAAGATCTTTTACAAAAGGGGGATAATATATTTCAATATGTCAAGTTTTACAAATTAATATGACTGGTATTGTGAAATGTTTCCAAAAAACATTTGGAATTCTTTCCCACTTGCTACACAGTAACAGAGTATGTGTGTTTCTATATGGCCCAAATTATAATAATTACCAGAAATGGCTATCAAGGCACATGGGCAAAGGTTTATAACCAAAAACTTCACATAACACCACACCTAAATAAACACACCACATGCAACTACAGTCATCCCTTCCATTCACGGGGGTTAGGGGCAGAGCACCACTGCTAAACTGAAAAAAAAGTGAATAAATTAAGCCCCTCCCACACACACACAGGGAACGCACGGCTTTGGGGTGAGCGCCAGGGGTTTCCTTGGCCTTCATTCCCTTGGGGGGGGGAGCCAAAGGCTGAGAAAACCCTTGGTGGCTTTGCAGCCAGCGCGGGGGTTTGCTCAGCCTTCAGCTCCCCCCCCCAGGGAATGAAGGCCATGGAAACCCCCAGTGCTCGCTGCAAAGCCGCGCGTTCCCTGGGCGGGGGGAGCCAAAGGCCGAGTACACCCTTGGCAGCTTGGTGGCCAGCGCGGGGGTTTGCTTGGCCTTCAGCTTTCCCCCTCACCAACACACACACACAGAGAACGAAGGCCAAGGAAACCCCCGGCGCTTGCCGCAAGTTCCTGGGGGGGGGGGGGAGCTGAAGGGCAAGCAAACTCCCAGCGGTTTTACGCAAATACACAAAACCGTGACAGGGAAAGCCGCGAATAGGAAGGGACGACTGTAATCATGAATAGAGCAGGCCACTCTAGTATTAACTCCTGCAGGGGAAAGACCCATACTAAAAAAGTATACTTGATAAGTGGAAAGGTGGATCTAGTTATGTTTCCTGACCATTAATAATATTTTGTAAAATAATATGCAATATTAAGGAGATCAAAAGTATTAGACTGCCATAATCCTTACCATATGCAGTATGGTTTGTACACTTCAAGGGTTCTTGTGTCTCATTGTCTATTTTAGGATCTTCACAAATATATGTTTGAAGAATTAAGGGAAACAAATGTGAGCTGAAGTCCCACACAGGTGTTCCACAATAGCACCACAAGGAATTTATTTATCAAACCGTTTACAACAGTAATGGTCAGCCTTTCTCTTCATTCTAATCATTATAACTAAGAGTACAGAAGCATATATGATATGTGCGCAACATATAAGAAACATTACAGCTAAGAACTAAACTAGGCATTGCATAACACACTGAATTTGCATGTTTCAGATCTCTTTCCTCTTCTCCTTCATAATATGTGACAATATGCTGGGGGGGTTTTGTTTTTGCTGTGCACTACCATGCCCTCCACTTTACATCACTGTCATAACTGAACCATCACACAGCACAAGGACAACACATCTGGTGTTACATTTATCTAGGCCAGTGAGTGATTCTCCAATTTGGGGCTTCCAGGTGTTTTCAGCTTCAACTTCCAGATGCTCCAGCCATCAAGACCCAGTGATAAGACAACTATTGATCCAGATTTTATAAAAGAAAGAGGAAAGGGACAAACTGTTTGGAAGTGGAACAGATTGCCCTGGGCTGCAAAAGTGTTGCGGTGATGGTGAGTTCTGCTTTATTGGAGGTATTTATCAGAAGGCAGTAAGCCATCTATTGAAGTATGTAGCTATATTCTGCATTTCAGAACCTGCATTGAGCAAAGGGTTCTCAAGAGTGCCTTCAAACATTATGATTCTACAGAGAAGCAGAAATCCCTCATAACTTCTAGACAGCAAGGGGATCTTGTAGCACCTTTGAGACTGAGAGAAAGAAACTGTAGCATAAGCTTTCATTGACTTGGGTTTACTTCTTCTAGTTGTACTTCATGTGGCAATTCTATCCACACTTCACTGGGAATAAGCCCTAGTGAGGAAAGGGAAACTTATTTCTGAAAAAGATAGGTACTGTAGAATCATCTGTTTAAAACAAACATTTGTGTTAAAATTATTAACTTCACCAGCCTTAACAACCCCCAGAGCTCCTAAATTCTACGTTTACCATTCAGGACTTTCAAAACAATTGCTCCCCAGTCATTAATGTTTTATAGTTTCATAATCTGTGTGAATTTAAAAGTACATTCTTGCAGAAGTTGTGCTTTTTTCATTATTTCTTCATTGCTACAATGGTCCCTCACCATCTTTTTTAGAAATAAAATGCTTTATAGCTTCCAAACACTGGGCTGGATCATGACTTAGTAATACTTAAGTCACACCATTGAAGTCAATGGGATTTGAGTTAGATGGGACTAACCTAATTCACACTGATTTCCACGCTTCAACTTTAAGCATGCTTAGAGGGCAGGCAGACAATGAAGCAAAACGCTGGAGAGAAAGTAAGTGAGATGACAGCAGAGAGCAAGGCAGCCTGGACATTTCCACCAGATGACAGGAAAAGAGCTGCCCCTCTTGCATTAGTACTATTTTCCCATGATGCCTTTACACTGCTTCCCACACACCTTACCTCTTTGTTGCTCAAGAACTGCATGCAAGTGAGTGGCTCTTTTGCTCCCACCTCATGAGTACCCAGCTTGTGGGGGCAATTAGCTAACACATATTGGAAACCACTTAATGCAGTGTAGATGTGTAAATTGCTATTGCTTAAAACAATTTGTAAGCCGCTCTGAAAGCCTTTGTGGCTAAAGGGCGGGGTATAAATGCCTAATTAAATTAAATTAAATTAAAATCATGTGCAAAGAAGCAGAGCATGGGGCATTCTCTGATATGTATTATCAATAGAAGGGGAAGCAGTGTGTGGGAGATCATCATTACTCTTCTTCTTTTACCTGCTTAGGTTAGAGGTTTCCCCATACAGCTTGATTTCAAGCAGTCTGGCTGGATGGCTTTCCTATAGGTCAGTAGTTCTTAACCTGTGCTCTAAGGACCCCCAGGGGGGTCCGCAATGTCCTCACAGGGAGTCCATGAGGCTTGAAGGCTGCTCGGCTCACCTCCTCTCCGCAGTGGAGTAGCCACATGACAGGAGCCAAGGCAAAGGCCGTCTGGCAGGCTTGGCCTGCACACTGCCATTCAATCCACTGCAGCCACAAATTTGCAGGAAGAAGTAGGAGAAAAGTCTTCCCTCCACCTCCAGTGCCTCTGAGGGAAGATTTCATGGATGGTGTAATTGTATTATTATTATTAGGTATTATTGTTGTTGTTGACGGGGGTTTTAAATCTTGGGTTAAATCTTGGGAGTCCACAGCAACAAATGATATTTAAAGGGAGTCCCTGGTAAAGAAAAGTTTAAAAGCCACTGCTATAGGTGATTTAAACCAAAACCACACACCATCAAATAGCTTTCTCTTCCGCTCCATGCCACACCACAGTTCTTTGTACCTATCACCATTTGGGGCTTGGATAAATATGCTTTTGATTGCTGCACGACCGAAATCCAACCGGTATAGCTCTTCACCCTCCGCATACCCCTGGATGCGGAGGGTGAAGAGCTATACCGGTTGGATTTGCAGGCTTCCCTGCCCCGCCGCTTTACAATCACAGGAGTGCTCCACCATCACCACCACCCCCGGACCACTTGCCCTCCGGCCTCACCCCTTTTGCCAGGCCCATCGCCACGGTAACCAGGGCGCTACTCGGCCTCCTCACAGCTTCAGGATATTGTCCGACTCGCAGGTCTTCGCACTTCAGGGCCGGGTGGCCGCTGGCCATGCTCCGCGCCGCCAGGCAAGTCAGCCACAA
Source organism: Gambelia wislizenii (assembly GCA_030847615.1). Classification (NCBI taxonomy): domain Eukaryota; kingdom Metazoa; phylum Chordata; class Lepidosauria; order Squamata; family Crotaphytidae; genus Gambelia; species Gambelia wislizenii. The sequence continues at coordinate 106,493,104 of JAUMIR010000004.1, forward strand.
GGTGCCCAAGGACCAGAGGGCTTCCTTCCTCTTGCGCCCAGGCGCCGCCATCGCCAACCAGGCCGCCATGTTGGGAGCGAGCCGCCTTGTCAGCTGAGGGCCCGGCCCTGCCTCCCTCGCCCAGCTCCCCGCTTTCCTGAGCAGCAGCAGCCGCAGCTGCAGGCAACGAAGGCGGACCCGGAGAGAAAAGGAGGAGAAGGAGGCGCCGTTCTCTCAGGGAAGCCTTCCTTGGCCCATAACAAAGATGGCTTCCTGGTCTTCATAGAGCGGAAGGCAGACACCGCCCATTTTGTTTTGGCTCTGCCAATGTCTTTACCGGGTGCTCCCGAAACGGGAAGCTGGACGCCCTTAGTAAAGATGGCGAGCCTGTTGCGAAGCAGTGATAGGGATAGATTTTCCTTGGTTTTTTTCCGGGCTGTGTTCTGGAATAGTTCTCACAGCCCTGAAAAAACCCAAGGAAAATCTATGGATGCCGGCCGTGAAAGCCTTCGACTTCACAGCGATAGGAAGCCCGACTGACCTTATTTAAGATGGATGTTATTTGATTGCGCTATGGCTGTTTTTTTTTTTGTTTTGTTTTTTGCGGGGTTGGTGGTGGTCTCAAAAAAGAAATGTGACACCAAAATAAAAACTCAACCGGGGACGGGGGGTTTCCAGCAGATAATTGCCCATCCACCAACCATTAGCCAAACAGACACTAACCCTCCTTGCATTTCTACACCCAGAAACTAGCGGTTCAAATACACAAATTTACATATCCTCCCCAACAGGGGTTCACAGCATATAAACCCCACACAGCCCTATCCAACCATTCTCTGAAGATGCCAGCCACAGATGCAGGCGAAACATCAGAAATAAACTCTTCCAGAACACAGCCTCACAGCGAAGGGGCGGGGGCACAGAAAACCAGTGGCTCCTAACCTTTTCTTTACCAGGGAACCCCTTTAAATATATTTTGTTGCTACGGATCCCCAAGATTTAACTTAAAATTGAAAACCCTAGTAATAACAACAATAGCAACAACAACAAAACAAATCATCATCATAATACAATTACACCATCCATGAAACCGTCCCTCAGAGGCACTGGAAGGGGAGGGAAGATTTTTCTTCTGCTTCTTCCTGCAGGTTTGTGGAGGGTGCATACTGAATGGCAATGTGCAGGCAAAGCCAGCCAGCCTTTGCCTTTGCTCCGGTTACATGGCCACTCTATTGAAGGCAAGAGGTGGGCTGATCAGCCTTCAAGCCTTGGTGGACCCCCTGTGAGGACATCAGGCAACCAGGATGGTGGGTGGTCTGGAAGCCATACCCTATGAGGAGCGGCTTAGGGAGCTGGGCATGTTTAGTCAGGAGAAGAAAAGGTTGAGAGGTGACATGATAGCCATGTTTAAATATTTGAAAGGATGTCATACTGCGGATGGAGCAAACTTGTTTTCTGCTGTTCCAGAGACTAAGACACAGAGCAAAGGGTTCAAACTACAGGAAAAGAGATTCCATCTAAACATTAGGAAGAACATCCTGACAGTAAGAGAGCTGTTTGGAAGTGGAATACACTGCCTCGGAGTGTGGTGGACTCTCCTTCTTTGGAGGTTTTTAAACAGATAATCTGTCGGAAATAATTTGATTGTGTATTCCTGCATGGCAGGGAGTTGAACTGGATGGCCCTTGTGGTCTCTTTCAGCTCTATGATTCTATGATTCTAAGATTTGTTCAGAGGGGGTTTGTCATTGCCTTCTCTGAGGCTGAGAGAGTGACTTGCCCAATGTCACTCAGTGGGCTTCCATAGCTGACTGGAGATTCAAACCCTGGTCTCCAGAGTTGTATTTCAGCACTTAGACAACTACACTGGGCTGGCTCTCTGCAAAACTTGTAGGTTGAATATATTAGCAAAGGCTGGTTTATCAAAATAATCCATTGTCCTTTTTTCAATTAAATCAGAACAAACAGTTCTATGCATCTGCACATGCAGAATGATCACTCTCCCTTCCTTTGAAATACAGTATAGCCTACAGTCCCTAGTGTTCATTGCTGTTCTCCCATGCAAGTACTAACCAGGGCTGACCCTGCTTAACTTCCAAGATCAGACAGGATTTTGTACCTTTAGGATACTCACACCCTTATTTTTGCCTACACCACAGTAACACAAATGGATGTCTGCTCCTGCACAACAAGGAAAAGTTTCAACTGCTGGATTTTTGCTTCTCTGAAAGATACATTATGACATTAAAGATATGTTCAATGTCATGCCCAGTTACCGGGGGGGGGGGGGGTTCAGAATAGACAGGTATAGGATTGCATTGTTAGGTACAGGATTCTTGTCAAAAGAAAAGTTTGACAAGCAACCTCGACGAATCCTTATTTGAATAAGCATGTAAAAGGTGAGGAATGGAACATATTACCAATTTTAAATTAAGTTAGAATAACAGGAGTAAAGAGGTGTACTGTAACTAAGATGTACAGAGTGATGGGGACATAAAACATAGCTTGAACATAGAAAAAATGGGTAAGTCCAAAAAAAATGGAGAAAAAATATTTAAATCAGTCTTAAAGGTGCTTCTAGATTCCATCTCTGCCCTTCTTCCTTTTTATATTGACACAAAACACACCAACGAAGTCTGCACACTTAATTCTGCCAGGGCCACAATTTGATGTGCACTTGCTTGGAAACAAGGCTACCAAAAGGGTTTATTGACCAGGGATGGGAGGCAGGAATGTGATGTTGAAGTTTCTGCCACTGTCTCCTATAAGGACCCATGGTTGGAGCAATTTGGGAGGGGAGAGATTGTCCAGCCCTCCCCCCTCCAGTTTTGGCAGCTGTGCTTCAAAATCTGTCCTTGCTTGTTCTGTGGGACTTACTTCCAAAAAAGGTGTGCACAGAATTATGCTAGAAAAATCACTGGAGAGCTGAGGTGTGTCAATAGACTGGGATGGTCACATACTTTAACATAAAGAATTTCCTCCAAAGTTGATTATTTATTTATTTATTTAGGTATTTATACCCTGCCCTTTAGCCACAATGGCTATCAGAGTGGCTTACAAATTGTTTTAAGCAATAGCAATTTTACACAACTACACTGCATTAAGCAGTTTCCAATGGGTATTAGCTAATATTACCTTTGCTCCCAGGGCCAGCTATCAATACGCATATTTAAGTCACTCCCTCAGGCAAACAATTTTGGGTGTCATAAAAAAGACAATAAATTGTTACTTTCTTAATTTATTACTGTTGCATTTACTGCTAGGGAGGGAGATGTGCTTGCAGTATTTTCTGCTTCAACCATAAAAACAACTAGGCCTTATAAAGTCCAATAAAGCTGTATATGGCTTAGGTCCAGGTTATCTGAAGGACCGTATCTCCCTTTATGAGCCCATTAGAGCTCTAAGATAAACTGGAGAGGTCCTTCTCTCTGTCCCACGACCCTCTCAGGCTCATTTGGTGCGAATGAGGGAGAAGGCCTTCTTGGTGGCTGCTCCCAGACTTTGGAACTCCCTCCTTAGAGATGCCAGGGGTGCCGTCTCTACTCTCCTTTCACCAACAGGTAAAACATTCTTGTACCATCAGTCATTGACAATCTGATGGGGGCTTGGGCTTGTAAATGCTGTGCAATTTGGATTTTAAGGTCCATATATAGTTTTATAATATTTTAATGTTTTTAAAGTTTTTTAACTCTATAAATTAATTTGTTTTTAAATTTTATTTTTTTATTTTTAATGCTTCTGTGTGTTTAAATTTGTATGGTTTTAAATTCATTGTTAGCTGCCTTGAGTCCTTATATTGGGAGAAAGGCAGGATATAAATTATTATTATTATTATTATTATTATTATTATTAGGCTGAGTAAAGAATGGGGCAGCATTTGCTGCTCCATTTCAGGAAGCAAAAGTCCTTGGGGCAGCCCTGTCCACCTACTGAATGTAATAGGATTCCTTATTGTGAAATGCTGGCATTTCATAACTCTTTGCAACCAGCTCTCTCATTGAGGAAGTCCCAATTTGAAATATAGCTAAGTGAAAGAATTCAATTTACAGAGCGCAAAAGTATTTTCTTTAGCCAAATAGTAGTATTAGCTAAATATAGACCACATGCTTCGCATCATTCTCTGTACCTTTAATTTATAATCTGGCTCTCTTTGTTGTCTCTTGTCACGCCACAGCATACAGCATTCTTGTTTACTGAGTCTGAGCACTACAGAGAACATACTATTATGATTATGTGTGTTAACACTACAGTGTCTCAAAACCTGACTTGGCTTGTTCGTGTACCTATAACAACATCTTGCTCTACAGCAGGGGCAGGGAACTTCAAACCCTTCTGGTGGTGCTCTTAATCAGCCTCCATAAAGAAGTATTAAAAATAGTAAAATTTTAAAATCTAAAACACAGTTTTAAAAAGCAATCCCACAAATGGAAGTAAATGTGGTAGCAAGAGCATATAATATTAATTTTTAAAAATTACAAGTCTAAAAGCATGAAAAGATTTTAGGATTTAATTGTCTGAGGAAAATAGAAAAGTTTTCATCTAGCACTGAAAAGAGCACAATATAGGTGCCAGGAGACTCTCCCTGATAAGGGCATTCCACAACCAGGTAGCAATGAGGATGCTACCACCAAAACAGCCACCTTGGATCCTGTCCAAGGAAGAAAGCTGTTGTTGTAAACTGCTCGAGTCAACTTTGACTCATGGCCTCCAATACCCCCTGTGCTCAACCACTCTGCTCAGTTCCTGCAGGCTCAGGACTGTGTCCTCCTTCACTGAGTATTCATCTTTCCCTTCATTTTACTGCCTTTCCTAACCTTTCCTAACATTATTATCTTTTCTAGTGAGTCCTGCCTTCTCATAATGTGTCAAAAGGATGACAGCCTCATTTTAATCATCTTGGCTTCCAGGGAAGAGTTCAGGATTGATCTGATCTTGGACTCATTTGTTTGTCTTTTTGGCCATCAACAGACCGTATCCTCAGCACTATTCTGCATCACCACATAAGGCAGGGAATTAATTAATTGTATCTCAGCTGGTAGTGACTGACCAGGAAAAAGAGATCTTGAGGATGTAGTGGACTGCATCACAAAAACAATGCCATGTACAGCTGCTGTCAATTTCATGTTGTGTATCATTAGGGAAAAAAATAAAAATAAAACTGCCAATGTCATAATACATTTATACAAAACTGTGATGATAATGCCTTCTTACTCCCAGGGTAAGTGTGCAGTGGATTGCAGTGGACCTTAACATGGTATCAGTCTGAAACCAGGAGAGTTCACTTAAATATCATGATATGCTATAAGAGATTTGAAAGTTTCCACATTCCAGAAAAATGTGTTCCTAAGGGAGAATTCAAATAAAGCTTCCAGGTTGGATTTTTATTTGCTTGGTTTGATGCTGTAATCCTTATATACACATACCTGAAAGTAAATTCCTCTGAAGTCAGTATAAGTAGACTTCCATAGGACTGTACTATAATATGATCAGACTTTGTTCCATAGAGATGGGGATTTGTTTACTTGCTATGGAAAGCAATTGCTACACTTTGGGTGTTCTATGTACACTATTCATTTTCATCCACTCTGATAAGATCTTTTGTTTTTTAAACTGAATGGATCCTGTTTTTACTTGTACCCCATGTAATAATAATAGTGATCTTTTGCATTGTTAGAGCCAATTAGCCCCACCTTGCAATAACATTCCCCTGGTGCATTACTGTCTCCCACACTCCTTTTCTCAAGGCCTCTCTAGGACATAATATCTGCCATATAACATTTGTCTGAATAACATGATAACATGAAATAAGTTACACCAAATAATGAGGCACAAAAAAAGCTTCCACTTTATATACACATAGTGTTGTTATTTTAAGTTGCCACAGGACTCTAGTTTTGTTGTACCAGACTAAGAGGGAATATTGCTAATGGAAATTTTTGCAATTGTGATTCAGGATCTAATAAAACAATGCTTGGATAAGAAGATTCTCATAATTATGTGACAGAGCTTAGTGAAGTTCCTCTTTTGGACTACAATATGTAGAATTTCCCTGGGGGAGTCTGTGAATTGTAGCCCCCAAAAGCAGCTTATCCGAGTTCTGCTATGTTTCATAATGGGTATTGGTTTCCTGTAGTGGATGATCTCAGGCCAGAATCTCCTCTGCAATGCTGATGTTCACCTTTAAAAAAAAATCTATATGTTATAACTGCATCTGAAGGAGTTGGGTTTATGTCCATGAAAGCTTGTGCTAAAATAAAAAGTAGTTAGTCTTAAAGTTTCCTTTTTTTCTCTCCTCCTCCTTCCTTCTTTTTATGCATAGGAATAGTTACAGTTGCTTTGGGTGCCATGTTGGGAGAAAGGCAGGATATAAATAAAACAAATAATAAATCGTTTTAAAAATAGATGCCAAATGATGTAATATTTAATATCTTTAAAAAGATCAGTTAACAAAAAACTACTGACTCATAATTTCTGCATGTCTTGAGTTTCGTTTGGCACATCGCTGGTTTCAGAAACAAAGCTACTAAACCAACCAGATTCTCTTGGCGAGCGCTTTTAGTTGGGAATGAACGGGGCACTGGTTTCTGTCCCTTGATTCATCCCCATCTTTCCTCCCTTTTACTTGGCATGGCTCTGTTTCCTCTTTCCAGTTTGCCTGGTTGCCATCCCCCAACGCTTAAAGCCCCGTCTTATGTTGGAAGCTAAGCAGGGTCAGCCCTGGTTAGTACTTGGATGGGAGACCGCCAAAGTGCTGTAGGCTCTGTCTCAGAGGAAGGAACTGGCAAGACACGAGTATTCCTTTGCCTCGGAGAAGCCTATGACATTCCTGGGGTCTCCATAAGTCGGCGGGAGACCTGAAGGCACACGTACATACACACCCGTGTTGCCTGCCTCTGCCTGCTGTCTGGCAAAGCGTTTCTTTTTTAAAAAAGCTTCCCAGTTCCCTCCCTCCCTGTCCTTAGAAAAGGAAGAGCAGGGCTTTCATGAAGGGAGCCCAACTCCGCTCCACTCCACTCCGTCGCCCAGGCGGAGAGGCCACCTGAGGCGCGCCCTGCCCACTCTGAGCCCTCCTGCCCTGATTCCGTCCCTCCCTTTCTGTCGGCTTCCTGTGTTGCAGGTGAGGCGGTGCGGGGAAAAACGAAAGCCCCGCTTCCGCCCAGGTAAGAAGAGCCAGCCAAGAGCCTGGAGGAGGAGACCAGGGCAGCCGCCGGACGGCTCCAGGTAAGGGGGTGCCGAGAACCTTCTCCCACTCCCTGGGCCCGCCGAGTGGGCAGGGGGAGGCTCGGCAGCCGCGGGGGAACATTGACGTCCCGCCCGCCCGCCCTAGACTTCCTGGACACGCTTGAAGTGTCGTCGGAAACCTCTGCGGGGAACTTCAGGGCGCTGGGGGTTTTGCCCAGTTCAATTCTGGGACGGGCTTTCTAGCTCCGTGGCGTTCCTTCCCAGTTTGTGCCTTCTTTACCTTTTCGGTCTCATAGCCCACACGGCGAAAACCTGCCTCGAGTTGAAGGAGCCTTAGTTTTCACGACAACTTTTCCAGCCCCCTACTGGACTGCCTCTGACAGGCTGGTTTTTTACAATCCTGCCAAGGTGGCCGCTTGCTTTTGAAGCTGTTAGGAACTTAAGGCGAAGGTGAGGCAAAGGGAGTTAGTGGTGGGGACTTTTCAGAGAGAGACAGTGTGGTGTAGTGGTTTGAGCGTTAGACTAGGACTGGAGACCAGGGTTGGAATCCCTGCTTAGCCATGGAAACCCACTGCCTGACCTTGGGCAAGTCACACACTCTCAGCCTCAAAGGAAGGCAATGGCAACCTCCCCCTCCTCTGAACAAACCTTGCCAAGAAAACCCTGTGATAGGTTTGCTTTAAGGTTGCCATAAGTTGGGGGTGGGAAACTTGAAGGCATAGAACAACAAAAACATAACCTTTAGCACCAGGGAATTTTTTTTAGGGAATTTTTTTATTGGAGTAAGACCATTCTACTAAAAAATACACCCGACCGCAAAAGGCCACAACAATAATACAAAAACAATACTAATTATTTTCCTCTTTTCTTACTAATACAAAAGTAAATCTATCCTAACACTAATGTATTTTTCCCTTTAATCTAAACACACTATAATCACATTATATTTACACATTATAATTATACCTACTTAGAAATGAAAAAAAACCCCAATAAAATATTAATTAAAAATAATAATACAAAATAATACAAAATTAATAAAATATTTATTTAAAATATCATTTTATGTTATTGCTGGGGTCGTCTCACTAAACCACGGCCAAAACTTTTTCCAACGATAGCTTGGCAATTTCTCTTTTTCACTCAGAGCTAAATTTTCAATTACATTCTTCACATAATAGGCAGTGCCTTTTACATCCTGCAGATTTTGACTTTTCACCTCCTTTTTTCTCTGGAAAACTAACCCTAACATCACATAAAGGTTTACCAGGCGCACCGTGGACCAGGGTACTTTCCAAAAACTCTCAGCCACAGAACCAGACTCCTTCCTCTTCCTCTTTTGGCCCACTGACTTTCTGGGTCCCCTGACACCCTCTGGAGGCTCAGTCCCTGAAAGCACTGTCTCCCAAGCCTGCTGTGCCAAATCGGGCCAATCCAGGACCCGGGCCACCTCCTCCCATGTTTCCCGGGCACTCGGGCAGTCCTGGACAAAATGTCTGATCGTCTCCTTTTGTGCCACGCCACTCAAAATCTCAGCCTTTTTACATTTCAGACGCGGACAGGTCTGCTCATCCTCTGCGGTCCATGGTCTCTTTCCCCTCAGATTAAGAACCTGATGGTAGAGCCTCCACCTCAAGTCCCACAACTTTTTGGGGACCCTTTTGTCCATGAAATACTCAATTGGGTTAGTCTGGTGATTTAGGTATTCTGATAAATCTAGTTTGGCCTGACGCTTTTGCAAAAACGGGTTAACATAAATCTCCTCCACTATTTTCCTGTACAAAGTCCTCTTGATGCTCTGACCTGGTCTGTCTTCCCCCTTCAACTCCTCAGCATGAATTTTATATTTCTTTATGTAAAAAACAAAGTCTTTCAAATAATCTGGTGCTTTCAATTTTTCAGGCAAAGAAAACCTAAAACTTAATGAGCCTTCCTCCCACCAAGTCTTTCCCCATCTAGTCCCTATCCAGCACTCACAAAACAAAACTAGCCAAGCCTGAGGTTGAATCTGACCCTTTTGTAACAGAGAAACTTTCCCAAAGTTTTGAGCAGAAAAGATGGCGATGAACTTAGGTCCCAGGGCTGGGAAGTCCAGGCCCCCTTGTTCTACCTGCCCATAAGCCACTGCCCTTGCCAGGGGGAACGTGGCCATTCCCCAAAGGAACTTGAAGAGAACCCGATCAGCTTCTTTAATCACTGAATCTGGAGGTGGGAAAACAGCCGCCAAGTTGGCTGCCACGGGAAGCAGGTAGGTATTTACAAAAGCGGCTCTCTGGTAAATGGTCAGCTTCCATCTCTGCCAGAGGGCCACCCTCTCTTTCACTTTTTCCAACCAGCGATACCAATTTTCTTTCCATCCCTCTGGAGCCAACGCAAAATTCAGCCCCAGGATCTTCACCCTATCCATCTTTGCCTCTTGCTCTGCTTGCCACCTTTCCTTTTCTCCAACTACGTCCTTTAGAGGAATAGCTGCCATCTTGTCCTCTGCAGCAAAAATCCTGATCAAAAAACTCTTTTCCATGTTAAGTCGAGCACCAGAAACTCGACCGTAGGCCTCAAAAGCATCTTTAATCTTTCTAACTTCCATCCTGTCCTTAACCAAGAAGGACACATCATCAGCATGGGCAACAAATTTAACAGACTCATATCGAACCAACCATGAACTGTCCAACGGACGCGGAATTTGGATCCCCGAGATGCTCTTGTCCAAACTAATCTTACACAGAATAGCATCCAACGCAATAACATACAAAAGAGGGCTTAGGGGACAACCTTGCCTCACCCCAGAATTTAACTTAATCCTCTTTCCTCTATGACCATTGACTTGCAAAACCACCTCTGCATCCCTATAAAACAATTTAACTAAAGCAATAAATCTCTCTGGCACCCCTTTCCACTTGAGAGCTTCCCATAGGAATGTATGATCTACATTGTCAAAAGCTTTCATCTGGTCGACCTGTAGGATTTGACCAGTCCAAGCTCCCTCCTTGTTGAGTCGGAACACTTCCCGAAACAAACAAAGAGAGTCCACCATAGTCCTACCTGGCACAGCACTGGACTGTGCTTCCATCACAATCTTATCAGCCACCTTAGCCAGCCGATTGTTCAGTATTTTTGCCAACATGCGATAGTCTACGTTGGTCAGGGCTATGGGGCGCCAATTTTTTGGGAGGGTAGGATCACCCTCCTTTGGGAAAAAAATCAGGACCCCTTGATAAAATGTCTCAGGGAGCTCATTATTATCCCACAAAAAATTAAACAAAGTTGTTAAAGGGGGAACAATCCACTTCCTGTAAACTTTATAAAAATTCCAACTGAGGCCATCTGGGCCAGGGGCAGACTTACCCTTCCCTTGAACTATGACCTCATGAACCTCTTGTTCTTCTATAGGAGAGACCAACCTCTTCCTATCCTCTGGACTCAGACCCTTATAGAGGGTGCCCATCTGGTCCTCTGAAAAAGCTTGAAAAAAACCCTTAATCTCTTCTATATCTATATTTTTCCTAGCATATAACTGCTTGTAATATCCTTCCATGATATCCAGCATCTCACTTGGTCTAAATACAATAGGGTCTGACTCGGAGGCTCTCAAGCCGTTTAATTCAATCGGAGCCCTTGGACTGCGGGCGCCTGCCCACTCATCCATGCCAACCACACCACCTCGAGTCCTGAAATTTTTACTCCTCTTTCTGTTTTGTCTTTGCTTTTGGCAAAATCTTGCTATCACTCCCTTCGCCCAGTTAAGCTCTTGTTCTGAAAAAGGAACACCTTGGTTCAATCGATAATGACACTTCAAAAAATGATAAATGGCCAAATGATACTCCTGAATCTGTTTCCCATTAACGTTGGTCTCGTAGGCCCGGCTAGTGGCCCGAACTGCGCGTTTCACACGTTCCCACCACCTGCACAAATCATCCTTGTACATGTCCGCAAGAGTTAGGCTGTGGGCTAGTGCTGAGGCGATGCGCTCTTTATATGCCACATCTTCCAAAAATTTAGGGCGCAACCTCCAGAGAGGTCTTCCTTTGGGGTAAACCTGACCTATACTGAACTCTACAGCCAAGAGCCCATGATCCGACCAAGGAGTGATCATAACAGTGCACTTTTCCACCTTCATTTCCTTCACTGTTCTCACACGGTCTATTCTGCTGGCTGAGGTTTTGTGATAATGAGTAAATCGAACTCCTTCCATTGGGGGAAAATCTGAACCAAAAGCCTTTCTGCAAAAAACAGGAAAAAATTCTAACTCATTCTCCACATCAAGAGCTGCATCCTTAAGACCTTGCCTCTCTAGAAAAGACTCCAACTCTCTTTCTTCTGCTGTCAGGGGTTTGGGCAGGGACAACTTTGTCCGCTCTTTCTGGTCTGCGTAAGCACTCCTGTCCATCATCCTTGCCCTGTTATTGAAATCTCCTATGATAATAAGATGCCGTCGAGTGTTACACTGATTTTTTAAATACCCCCAAAACTTTTTCCGTTCGGCATATTTTACAGGAGCATAAAGCCCACACAGCCTGAAAGCTTTCTTTTCTACTCTTCCATCTTTCTGCTTTTCCTCCATACTAAAATCCACCACCACCAACCTCCCCAAAACTACTTCTAACATGAAATCAATGGTCAGATTGTTCCTGGACCTAAACAGTACCCCTATTCCCCAACCACCACACTCCCCATATGACCATACAGAAGGTCCTTGTGTCCACAATCTCTGACACCGGCTCCGCTGTTGTTCGTTACAGATATGAGTTTCCTGCAACACAATGATGTCATAACGCAGGCCGCCAAGGCAGGGCAAAATCTCATTGCACCTATCCTCAGTTCGCAAGCCACGAACATTCCATGTGGCAATTTTTAATGAACCCATTGTTTTATGTACCTAAAAATGTATTGAGGCCTCCGTTATAAATAACCAAAAACTAACAGAAGTATATTGGCCATGAAGATTGAAATAATTGTTTTTCTACTAAAAATCTAACTTAAAGTCTAACTTAACTGAAATCTAGTTTTCAGTCCAACTTATTAAAACTCTCATTTTTAACACATTCTTTTTCAACACAGCTCTGGTGACTGTTCCTCTGAATGCATCACCTCTACCTCCTCAGGATTTTCCTGAGGTGTAGCCTTACAAGTGTTGGAGATGGAGGGAGGTGAGGATGGGGTGAAAGGGGGCTGGGATGAAAAGGAAGGGTCAGGAGCCAAGGGGCATGGGTCTGGAGGTTTAGGGAGTTCAGGGGACAAAGGGTAAGCACCAGGGGTAAGAACCACTGTCAGCACCATGGTTGTCATTCTCAGGCAGTGGCTGAAGTCCCAGTCCTGATCACTGACTAATAGTAACTGCTGCCTCCTTGTTGTGAACAGCCCTTGAGTTGGCTTCGACTTATGGTGACCCCACAGATGAGACATCTCCAAGACCCCTGTCCTCAATCATCCTGTCAGGTCCTGCAGGTTCAGGCCTGTGTCTTCCTTGCTTGAGTTTATCCACTGTGTGGTCTTCCTCTCTTTCTTTTCCCCTCCTCCTTTTCTAGCATTAATGACTCTTCTAATGATTCCTTCTCATAATGTGTCCAAAGTCTTGTTACTCTAAGAGGTGGTGGAGGTGCTTTAGAGACCCACCTGTGATGCATAATCTACCTGGGGGAATTATTAGCTCAAACAGACACCTGCAAGAGGTGGGTAACTTCAGGATTTTTTCACTAAGGTATACCTGTACGAACTGTAAAGAGCACTGCAGTTTAAAGTGAAATAAAGTATTTTTATTGGAAATAACACAAATACATTCACACACACAACACGTGTTCCTAAGAACCATACGAGGCTATAGAGGAGAAAAGCAGAAAGACTGGACAGAGGGAGAGATTTGGAAAAATAGGGTGATAGTTGCCAGTCTTGAAGAGCAGAGTTTCGTGCAGCAAAGCTACTCAGACAGGCATCTGAGGGTGGTCCAGGAGGTTCTGATTCAGGGGTGTGCCAAGAAAGAGAGTGGGTAGGTTCGTCCACTATGTCACACCTTTCTATTGTCAGGGGACTAATATTTCATAGAATCATAGAATAATAGAGTTGGAAGAGACCACAAGGGCCAACCCCCTGACCTGCAGAAACTCACAAAGCAATCCAGGCAGATGGCCATCCAGCCTCTGTTTAAAAACTTCCAAAGAAGGAGACTCCACCACACTCTGAGGCAGCACATTCCACTGCTGAACAGCTCTTATTATCAGGAAGTTCTTCCTAATGTTTAGGTGGAATCTCTTTTCCTGTAGTTTGAGTCCGCTGCTTCATGTCCTAGACCCTGGAACAGCAGAAAACAAGCTTGCTCCATCCTCAATATGACATCCCTTCAAATATTTAAACATGGTTATCTCATCCCCTCTTCTCCAGGCTAAATTTGCCCAGCTCCTTAAGCCGTTCCTCATATGGCTTCGTTTCCAAACTTTTAACCATTTTGGTCACCCTCCTCTGGACACGTTCCAGCTTGTCAATATCCTTCTTGAATTGTGGTGCCCAGAACAGGACACAGTATTCCAGGGGAGGTCTAACCAAAGCAGTATAGAGTGGCACTAATACTTCCCTCGATCTAGACACTATACTCCTATTAATGCAGCCTAGAATTCCATTGGCTTTTCTGGCTGCTGTGGTCCACTAAGGGCTCAGTTACACGGCAGTTTTTATTGAGATAGTTTGTGCATTAGCGCATTTTTGCACCAGTGCAGTGTAGTTTACATGTTTTAGTGCGAAATTGGTTGATTGGGTAACTTTTCTGCTTTGTAGTTTACATAGGCAAAGGTGGGGGCATGGCCACCGGAGCACCTGATTGCTGGCTGGGGGGGGGGAGATGTGCAAACAACCAAAAAAGAAGGGAGACCATGGGGTGGGGAGGAATAATGACAAAAGGAGGCAAGGAAAGCAGGCTAGATTCGCAGGTGGAGGATGGTCTTGGGAGGGATGATCACCCAGCTGCCAGAAGCAATGGAGTCACAGGCTCCCCCTTTGCCCTGCTTCCCTCAAGCCCCCCTTCCCCTCACCCACTTGGCCAGAGGAGCAGACTGCTACTCTCTCCCCCCCACACTCTCTCTCTCTCACATACACAACTAGGATCACAGCAGGGCAAGGGAGTGAACGGCTGGTGGAGCAGATCTCTACTCTCTCTCTCTCTCCCTCTCTCTCACACACAGAAGAACAGTAATTATGGTTAAGTAGGGGTCCCTCAGCTGCAGCAGCCAAGCAAGCTGGGAGGCAGACGGCTAGCTGGATCTTTTCATTTGAGGCTTCTTGCATCTCTTGCAAGTCTGCCCCCTCCGCAGTTGGTCCAACCAATCATGGCTCAGCTCTGCTGTGGCTGTTTTGGGAAGATTGCTGGTTGTCCCCACAGGCTTTTGCGAAATGGTAGTTCACACAACCGATTGTGCACATTTCCGTGAACTTTATCAAAAAATCAGGGGAAATCGCAAAAGCTGATACTGCGTGACTTATGGGGTTTTTTACCCCCCTCCTTCTGAATATGGTGACTTTGATCTGAAAGATGTGGGAACTATTAGGACTCTTTGCGAATTCTTAGAGGATTTATTTTTGCCATGTAAACGGCCCCCTTGTTTTCTTTTTTGCTAATATTGTTGTTTTTAATCTCTCTAGCAAGCCTGAGCTCTTTCTGGCTTTAGTTTTTCTGACTTTCTCCCTTCATGAGATGGCTATTTGTTCGAATTCTTCTTTGGTGATTTCCCCCTTTTCCCATCTCTTGTACATGTTCTTTTTAAAATTGAGCTCAGTTGAAAGTTCTTTAGATGACCATTCTGGTTTCTGTAGACACCTCCCATTTTTCCTCTTCATTGGAAATGTTTGAAATTGAGCCTTCAATACCTTACTTTTAAGAAATTCCCATCCATCAAAAACTCCCTTCTCTTTTAGAATTCCTGACCAGGGGATCACCCGCAGTATTTCCCTAAGTTAACTGAAACCAGTTTTCTTGAAGTCTAGAATACGTGTCTGACTATGCTTGGCTTCCCCTTTCTGCTGTATAATGGACTCCAGGAGAACATGGTCACTTCCACCTAAGGATATTGCCACTTCCACCCCATTAATTAGATCAGCACTGTTGGTTAGGATCAGTAAGGCATACTAACAGCATGACAGCCTCAATTTGACCATGTTGGCTTCTAATGAGAGTTCGGGCTTGATCTGTTCTAAGACCCATCTGTTTGTCCTTTTGGCCATCCACAGTATCCTCAGGACTATTCACCAACAACATATCTTAAATGAATTGATTTTATTCCTATCAATTTTCTTCACTGTCCAACTCTCACATCTGTACGTGGTGATGGGAAGTACAATGGTTTGAATGATCCTGATTTCAGTGCTCAATTTTATATCTGTGCATTTTATGATCTTATTCAGTTCTTTCACAGCTGCTCTTCCCAGTCCTAGTCTTCTTCTGATTTCCTGACTGCGGTCTCAGTTCTGGGCTATGACTGATCCAAGGAATGGGAATTCTTTCACTATTTCAATTTCCTCTTTGTCTATTTTGAAATTGTGTAGATCCTCTGTAGTCATTATTATTTTTCTTAATGTTCACTGTTAAGCCTGTTTTTGTGTTCTTCTTTGAATTGCCTTAGTAGTTGCTCTAAGTCTTTGTTTGCTGCTAGTAGCGTAGTGTCATCTGCATATCTCAGATCAGCCTTTTCCAACCTTTTTACCCTGGTAGAACCCTTGAAATGATTTTTCAGGTTTCAGGGAACCCCTGCCTAAACATATTATATCTACAGCTTAAAAATGTTTATTTTTTTTCAGTCTCAGTATGTCACAGAACCCCTAGCAACCTCTTATGGAACCAGGGAACTCTGGTTGAGAAACCCTGTCTTAATTGTTGATGTTCTTTCCTCCTCCCTACCCACCTTTTTTCTCTGGCTAGTTTACTGGAGGACACTGTTGGTGGGGGAGAGGGGATTACATGCCAACCTATGGATGGGAGACAGAGGAAGATGAGGCCATTCCTTGTAGGAGTCACCTGTTCTGATCCTTGCCAGCTGCTTCAGAGATGCCACAACCACCAATATTAGGAAATGCTCCCTGGGGATTTTAGGTCTCCCCCATTGAGTAGAAGCCTAAATACCACGAAGGCACCAGATCCTGTCTGATCTTGGCAGCTAACAAGGTCAGGCCTGGTTACTACTTGTGTGTAGGACTGCGAAGGAATACCAGGTGTTGTAGACTATATTTCAGAGGAAGGAGCTCTGAATATTCCATTTCTGAATAGTCGTTGCCTAAGAGAAACTTATAAAACCATAATGTCCCCATAAGTTGACAGGTGGCTTGAATACACCCACCCACTATTGGGCGGCCTTTTCACGTCTCTGCTGTGACAGGATTCCCCTCTTCCCATCCAGATTTAGGAGATTATCACATGAGGTCCAAAAAACCCATTCCTGTCTTGCTACCCCCTCCTGCCCCCCTCCTGTCCCACTCCCGTCCCTGTAACTGATTTAAATTTTTTTTCACACACCTCCTTTGCCACACTATTGAATGTCCTCTCCCTCCCCATGGCTGCCAAGGAGTGAATGCAGCCCTTGCCAAGCTGCATTCACTTCCTGGGAAGTAAATGCCAGCAGTTCTCGAGAGAGAATGATCACGCAGGAAATTTTAAAAATAAAAAGCAAAACAGAACATAAAACATTACAGCAAGCACAAAAACAGACTTTAAACTTAACAAGTAACCCAGGGAGGGTAAAAAAAAGGGTGTCACTTACTTTAATGTCCTGATGGAACCTGGAAGTGTTCAGCAGGGACCTCCCTGTGACCTCACTGTGACGCTGGCATTGTGTCAGCAGAATGGGGCTCCTTTTCACAAGCCTGTGATTCTGTTTCAGAAACGGAACGGGCAATTTATTAATGGTTTAAGCCATCAATAAGAAGAAGTGGGGTGTGTGTGGAGAGAAGATGCATGGAGGCATATTGCCACAGGGATGACGTAGTCTGAAAAGGAAGCCTTTTATCAATCTCCTGTCGTCCCTGTGGTGGGATATATAGTGTGTGTGATAATCTCCTTAGAGGGTAGGCAGGTGAGGGTAGCTGCTCCTCATGCATTTGTCAAAGTGAATTTATTTATTTTATTTTGTTAATTAAAT
Organism: Gambelia wislizenii; assembly: GCA_030847615.1. NCBI lineage: Eukaryota > Metazoa > Chordata > Lepidosauria > Squamata > Crotaphytidae > Gambelia > Gambelia wislizenii. The sequence continues at coordinate 106,510,376 of JAUMIR010000004.1, forward strand.
TATTTAAGATCTTTGGGTGACTAACATAAAATCAATTCAGGACAATGAATAACAATAATTTTAAAATACTAAAATATATATTCAATCATTTAGTACTCAAAACTAGACAATTTTCAATCAATTTAAGAAAGTTGCAAGGAAAACCCACTGACTCCTTTTAGTCATTCACCCTCTTTTCTGCATGGCAGAGAGGCTTCTGCACCTTGCCTGATTTGGGCCATTCATGTACCTTTCTTCCAATGGCAGAATGTTACCACTGGTACTGATGAGATACAGGGCTGAGGCATCAGAGGCAGATCAAAGGGGATCATCGCAGGTGGAACCAATTAAATGCACTTTCCCCCCCCCTAGATGTGCTTAATACATTACACTCAAAAGAAATTAAATGTAGTGTCATACCTTGATTTAGGAGGATTGTGTGTTGTCCCAGGTGGTTCTGTACTGGTGAAAAAATGTGTGACCTCATGAAGTAGCCTTGATGAGGCTTCTGAATAAATATGCTTAGAGACATGTTGAGAATACCATTAAAATAAATGGAATGTAAGTTATTATTATTAAAGTTTATTTCTAGAGTGCTGTCACTGTACACGGCGCTGTACAAAAACAATCAAGGATAAAACAGAATGAAACCTGCCGAAGGCATACAATCTAAATAAAACAATAGGCAAAATAATAAAAATCAATTAAAAACAAAGATAATTACAACAATTAATAGCAACATCCACAAGTAAACTCAAGGGACAGAAGAAATAAATGTATATCAGACAAGGCCGGGGAATGCCTCCCTGAGCAGTGGAGATCCTAGGTTGGGACAGTAAGCCTTGAGTAAGGAGAGAGAAAGTCAGATAAATAAAGAGGGGCTAGCCCATGCTGGGCTTTGAAAGTTAGCAACGAAAGCTTATATTGGATACGAAAAGGGAAGGGAAGCCAGTGAAGAGAAAACAGCAAAGGGGAAACATGGTCAAAGCGATGAGTGGAAGTAATGATGAGGACGGCTGAATAATTAGTTAGTTGTGAATAATCTTATGGCTTCATTATGTAATGAGAGAACTTTTCAGAGGACCATAGAATGTAGATTCTCCTTCTGTGGGGGCTGATTTCCAATTAAGTGTATGGATTGACTTTGTGCAGAAAGGACCATCTACTATCTAGGGGAGCTTAATAAATTTCAATCTCCCAGATTTAGCAATGATTAAGACTGCAATCCTAAACAGACTTACTTGAGAGTAAATCCAACTGAACTCAGTGGCACTTGGACTTCCACAGTGTAGTCCTAAAACATTTACTTTGAGATATTGGTGATGAAGGAGACTTTATTCTTCTTCAGGGTTTGCTGGAAGGGCAAAGTATAACCTCTTAATGTGGGTGCTTTCCCCAAAAATGTGATTGTTGAAGTTGTGGGGTCTCTCTGGCTTTTCTTCGCAAACGAAAATTCAGGAAGGACTCATCCCGCGCTTTCTACAAGCGCGCTGATGACTAAAAAGGCCAATCCGAGATAAACAAGTCCGGTTGCAAAAAGCACAGCAGAAGGTCTCCTTGGGTGATGTTTTTGGGTTGTGATTCTTTCTCCGTTGTCGTTTCTCTTCAAGACTTGTTCGTCGTGAGTTCTCAAATAAGGCTGCAGCATTGTGGATAGTGCGTCTCCATGCCTCCCGATGTGAGGCCAGGGCGGACCACTGTTGGTGATCAATTTGGCCGAGCCTGAGATGTTGTTTCAGGGAGTCTTTGTATCGCTTTTTTAGTTGTGGGGTATAGTATATTCAAATAAGCATGCAATGTGAGTGTTGTGGCAAGATGAGGTAAAACAACTCCACAAGAAAATATAATGGAATGGATGCCCCTTTAAAATGTAAAGTTACCTGATATTCAGGTATAGCAGGAAACTTTCAATAGACATAAGGATGTTTCTTTAATACAATGTCATTCAATTTAAGCTGAAATAGTTCTTGGTCACTAAAAATTGCATGCTCCGTGTAAAACTGTATATACAACAGTAGTGCTATATACTGCCCTTCGCAATCACATTGTGCTTGCCTGTTTAGCATGGGGTTTTATGTAGCAACTGTAGATCTAAAAGGGTGTGTGTGTGTTTCCCAGTTCTGTTCTACAAAAGAAAATGTTGAAAAGCCACACCTAACACATGCTTTTACTTTGAAATCCAGATTTTTTGGTAACGGCAGCACAGATAAGCCATCATGCCAGAGAATCCTGTGGCAGGTAGGTGCCTTTAAAAACAATTATGTTATCCAAATAATCAAGTAGTATTAAGCAGCTTTTTAATCTATGATGTTTTGGGGATTCAACAGATAAGCAGCAGGTGCTGCAGATTCTGGAGCGTCTGCTAATGAAACTTCATGACAGAGGAGACACTTCACAGAGTGAAAATCTGGCTTTCCTGTATAATACACTCAAGAATCCCTTATTCAATCACATGCTGACTCTTCAGCAATCAATCAAGCAGCTGAAGGAACAGGTAAGTTAAAAAAGGTGAAGTATTATCAAAGCTAGTGGGTTTGTATGAGGAGCATACTACTGAAGTTCACATTGCTGGCGCTATTGTACCTCAAGACATTTTGACCCTGGGTGAGTTTCCATCTTCTGTCGTTCTCATTGCCGTCACTGGTAATATTACTTATTGCATTGCCAATTATCATATTGATTGTAATTTAGGTTATGCAATGATGAGCATAAAGGCCAAGATAAATTTTTGTAAATTAACTGCTGTTGCTTTCATCTTCTGTAGACTGAGATTACGTGAACATTTTAGGTTGTGTTAATGACATTGGTAGCTGTGATCCATCCATCCAGCGGTTGATGCTCATGACTGCATTGGAGGTGGCTCGTTAAGACAAAGCAACAGTTCCTCTTTATGGTAAAAAGCATCCCCAATGCATTACCTCCAGTCCAGTGTACTGGTTAGAATGCTGGACTGGTTTCTGGGAGATCTAGGTTTAAATCCCCAGTGAAGCATGAAGCTCACTGGGTGACCTTGGGCCTGTCGCACTCTCTCTTCCTCTCAGCCCAGCCTATCTCATATGGTTGTCTTGAGGATAAAGTGGGGAAGATGGGGGTCATGAACACTGTTTTGAGCCTGCTACATGCCTGCTATTTAAGAAACTCTAGTGTGTAGAACAGGGGTAAGCAACTGTGGGAGACTAGAAAGCCTCATTAGCCCTCTAGTGGAGCTTGGGGATACACACCCACCACTGCAAGAAAACCTCAAATATTTTTGTCCCCCCAATTCCCCTACTGATCTTTAAGAGCTGGAGGTGCATTTTTGCCATATCTCTCCCCCCCCCCCCCCGGCCATTTTAATTGCAGAAGAAGCCTTTTTTTTTTTTCAAAACAGGAAATGACTGCAAGTCACTTCTGGCTTACTTCCATTTTTTAAAAAAGGTATTTCCTGAGCCTAATATTGCCTGGGAGGAATATGGTGAAAATGCCCCCCAAGCCCCCCTAGAGGGTATTTGTGGGCATTCTTTTGAATTTTTGACTGAAGGGGGGTCCTGGGGGGCTACAAAAATGACCCTTGGAGGCAGCATGCAGCCTATGGGCCACACATTGCTCACCACTGGTCTAAAGGGTAATATGTTATTAAAATAGGAACCTTTAAAGTTTAATCCTGTTAATATCAAATCCAGTGATACACAACTTCAAATATTGCAAAAAGAATTAGCCGAAGAAAATCAATATGATAGAATTTTTCTTATCAGTCTTCAGATATATATTGTCAGCTGAAGGTAACTAGAAGCAGAAACTGCCATGAGTTGTGAAAAGAAAGATCATGCATTTGAAACTGAAATGAAAAATAACTACTTATTCTACTATCAGTGAGACATTGAAGGGAGATGGACAGCGATCAAATCAATGTGGATTTTTTTTTGTTTTGTTTTTTTTTAATGCAAGGGCTGACTTAATTGCTGTTCTTAAGACTGGATGGCATCTTGTCCTTTCAAAAGAGAAATGCTGATAACCTTAGCCAGCAAAAGCCCTTTGGGGAGGTTTGTTCAGTTGATCCCATTCTTTCCCTTCCTCACAAATGTTTTGGCTGGTGGTGTTAATTTAGTATGGGTGGAAGACACAAATGCAATCTAATCCATATAAAACTTGATCTCACTGAATTACATGGAAAGGGTTAGAGAAATGTGTAGAATGCTCTCTATTTTTTAAAATGTAAAACTGGCCTGATGTAAAATTAGTGTGAATAAAGGAACTGAGAAGGAAGCATATAAAAAAAAGAAAAGAAGGTAAAGCATATTCCTACTAATCAGGAACTAAACTTGAAAACTTCCATTACTCATTACAGTGTATAAAAGTAACTTGTTTCTTTTACTCAATATGATGATAAAAGTAGGTTTACTTGTAATGTTACTTGGTGTGTGGCACATTGCTTTTGGGATTGATGAGAGAGTAATTTAATACTCAAGTTTCCTTTCAAAATAGCTCTTCAAATACGCTAAAAAGTAACATCTGAAAATAACCATGAACTCAATACAGCATTAAAATAACTTTGTTCTAATTTGTCATGTTGCTTTTAAAATGTAATTTTGTTATACCATTGTTATCTCAAAAGTAACTTATTACAGTAACTCATTATTTTCATGCTCTGCTGAGGAATAGGACTTCGTTTTTGGAGTTCATACATTTCCCTGTTCCCAAGGTAAATAATGAACCCTCAGAGTAGTGCCTTGTTCTATTGCCAATTGATTTACATAGGTATTTTGGATAAGAAATGCCAGTGTTCAACCACATAGCCCAAGCTGCTGTCTTTTATTGCTTGCTGAAATAGACATCTACATTGAGGAGTTGTTGTTGCTGCTGTTCCTTGCATAGTTACACAGCTCTGTGTGACTGTCTCCCCTTGCTACCCACAGCTGACTTACCTACCTCCAGATCGTTCAGTGGATTTTGATTTCACCAGAAGAGGCTTGCTGGTGTTTGATGCAGACCGCCATTCTCTTGCTAATGGGAATTTCTATGTGACTTACAACAATAATAATCAGGTGGCTTCTGTGGTTCCCAAACTTGAAATGGATGATTTTAATATAATAATTCAAAGAATGGCAAAGGTAAAGGTACAACACTGCTGGTGTATTGCTTGTATAATTTTGTTCATACTGTGAATATTCCAAGACCCTGTGTGACTGGGAATATGTGGAATGAGGGTTTCTGATCTTGGGGCAGGGGGTGGGACAGTAGTTGAGTGTGGTTATAGTTTCTCTTCAGATGAGATATTCAGCTGAATGTGGTTATAATCTCTCTTCAGCTCTTCCTGACTAAGATGGAAAAGTAAGGTGTGATTCTTTAAGGAATACAATTTATAAGCACCTGAACAGGGCTTGTGTTGCATTGGCTGTAATGACATTGACACCGATCTGCTGATCTGGTCTACTAGCATGGGATGTTCCGACTGCTTAAGGAACAAAGACATCCACAGTCCAGTTTCTTTAAGAAGGGACACTTGTCAATTTGGCCATCATGCAAATCTTGCATAAGCACCAATGCAGGACAAGCTAAGAAATGGAAGAGGTGCATGTGTGTGTGAGAGAGGTTGTGTGTGTTCCTGGGTACTGTTTATTAATACCTGGATAGACTTACATATCTTAAAGACTCGAAAATCAGAAAAGACATTGGGCAGAGTTTGCTGTGTGGCTTGCACAGTGATTATGAGCAATATGAGATGAAAAGCTGCCTTAAGTAATGTGCTATCTAATCACCTGTCCCCATTAGCACACTACTCCCGAATCTACACAGAATTCCTGTAGACTTTCAACACAAACAACGTGGTTGATCCTGAGCTGTGTAAAATTTAGGTGTCTAGTGTTCCACATGCCACCTATTCTCATTTTTATTTTTTTTATATTTTCCTGAATGAAAATGTCCTCCTGACTGTACTTACAGACTGTGTAAAGCTGCTTTTTAGAACAGGGACAGGGAATGTGTGGCCCTACATATAACACTAGTCTGCATCTCCTGTCACCCTTCACTACTGGCTCTGGTGGCTAGGGCTGATGGGAGTTGATGCCCAATATCCAGAGGATTACATGTTTCCCAACCCCTGCTTAAGGGATTTTGCACTCCTGTGTGGTATGCACACACTCTGGTGTTAACTGATGGAAACAGGGTTGCTCTCAAGTGTGGGATTTTAGAAAGCCATCAGATATGTTTGTGATGAAGTAAAGCAATGGATAAAATATTACTATAATTCTGACAAACATTTCTTATGTCAGTTCTCTAAACACAGACTTGAATAAGCTGTATTATCTTTGCATCAAAGATAGCTGTTTGGACTCAAAAAAATTTATATCATACCAAATGACTCATCTGAGCACTCAGGGTGTCTGACAGTTCTAAAATATACAACAATGTCTAAAATGAAATGAAAATTAAAAATGAAATGGAAGGCCGGCTAAAACCATTACCTATCTCACTTTCATCTTCCATCTTTTCTGTGAGTTTGTTAACCAGTTTGAATGTTATTCTTCTAAATTCATCTTTCTGCTCTGGGCAGTTGGCAGGCCATAACACCTCTGTGTTATTTCTCCCTTCAGAAGAGATGGCACCTTGTCATGCATGCCTGGCTTTTGTTTTGTCTTCAAACTCCTTTCTGAATGAAATGAAATTAGCACACTGCACACAGTTATGGCATGAACAAAGTGTGGAAGTAGCTTTTAAATTCAATGGCATTTGAGATTTTTTACTTACTTATTTTTAAATGCCAGTTCATTCTTTACTTTTATCAAGGCAGATGGTACTTGTGTGACTATATTCTAAGAGATAGAAATGGCTTATTTTAATATTCTTTTTTCCTACTTATTAGGGCAGGCATATAGAATACATAGATATAGAGAAACCATTCAATGGAGGCCTTGGATTTAGTGTGGTTGCTCTTAAAAACCAAAGTGTCGGAGAAGCTGGTATCTTTGTCAAGGAAGTTCAGCCAGGAAGCATAGCAGCCAGGTGAGATTTTTTGTTACATTTTATCAAGGATCATCAAAACATCACCAGTCAGATAGGTGAAGCATGTGAATTTTTTCTTACTGTTCACGGATAATGTCAGAATTGCCAGACGATGAATCTTGGAACCACAGAGTTGGGGGCAGACTAGAAAGCAGTGTTGCTGAATGTCCCCTTATTCTAAGGAAGGTTATCTACCCTCTAACCTTCCATAGATTATATAACTTCCTCTACATGACAGTATGGTAGAAGAAGAGAACAGGTTCATTATAGAAGGCACTATGCAGAAACATGGCTCCGTGTCATTGGCTTCCTTAGCCTTTGAGTATGCAAAAAGCTCCACATACATACTAACGCAACAGCACTGTAAGATGTTACAAGTTGAGTATCCCTTATCAGAAATCAAAAATCCAAAATACTCAAAAATCCAAAATATTAAAATAAAATAAAATATTAAAATAAATAAAAATTACCTTCAGGGTATGTGTATAAGGTGTATATGAAATATAAATGAATTTCATGTTTTGACGTAGGTCCCATCTCCAAGATATCCTGTTACGTATATGCAAATATTCCAAAATCTGAAAATCCAAAACACTTCTGATCCTAAGTATTTCGAATAAGGGATACTCAGCCTTTATTATTTCTTTATTTTCTATATAGAAAATTTCTATATTTTCTATATAGAAAATTTCTATATTTTAGATGGTGCAGGTGCTGAGAGAAAGTCTATTGGGAACATAGGAAGTGATCCTTATATCGGAGGCACTGCTCTCCAGTGGTTCCGGTCCTTCCTCTCGGGCAGGTCCCAGAGGGTGCTGCTCGGGGACAGCTGCTCCAGCAGAAAGGAGCTTACTTGTGGCATTCTGCAAGGCACCATCCTGTCCCCGAAGCTGTTTAACATCTATATGAAGCCGCTGGGTGAGATTATTCGGAGTTATGGGGCTGGGTGTTATCAGTACACTGATGATACCCAGATCTATTTCTCCTTGTCCTGATCGTTGGCCTCGAATTCCGATGGCATCTCTCCTCTTAATGATTGTCTTAAAGCAGTAATGGGCTGGATGAGGAAAAACAGGTGAATGCGACGGTCAGGAGAACCTGTTATCAGCTTCAGCTGATACACCAGCTGTGCCCTTTCCTGGAAGTAAGGGACCTCGAGACTGTGGTGCATGCACTGGTAACCTCTCATCTAGATTTCTGCAATGCGCTCTACATGGGGCTACCCTCATGCTTGGTCCAGAAACTTCAGTTGGTACAAAATATGGCAGCCAGAGTGGTCTCGGGAACATCTCGGAGAGACCATATAACTCCAGTATTAAAATCTCTCCACTGGCTGCCTATCAGTTTCCGGGCCCAGTATAAGGTGTTGGTTATTACCTTTAAAGCCCTAAATGGTTTGGGTCCATCTTATCTTCGGAACCGCCTCCTCCCATACAATCCTCCCCGTGCACTCCGGTCCTCTGGGAGAAATTTGCTTCAGCCACAAAAATCTAGGCTGTCTGCAACCTCCCAGAGGGCGTTTTCAGTAATCGCCCCCAATTTATGGAATGGCCTGCCAAACGAGATCCGTCAGATGACGAGCTTCAGTAGCTGTAAAAAAACACTAAAGACAGATCTCTTTCAGCAGGCCTTTCCTAATTAGATCCTGCCTCAGGAGCTCCTGGCCTCTTTTAGTCTGCTGGCTATTTATTATTTTTTTAATGTGATTTTAGATTAGTTGTTTTTAATTTATATTGGTTTAGTATCTTTTTATGGGGGTGGTTGGGGTGGGTGGTGTTTAGGGATTTTAATCTGTATTTGTATTTTAATTTTTGTAAGGCACCCTGATTGTTTTTAACAAAGGGGCGGGGTATAAATAAATTATTATTATTATTATTATTATTATTATATTGACTCAGGTTGTTGATCCATCCAGCCCTGTATTATCAACTCTCACTGGCGGCAGGCCTCCCTAATGTATCTAAAAACCTCTAGTGTTCCCTGGTGGTCTCTCCCACCCAAGTACTAACCAGGCTTGATCCTGCTTAGCTTCTTAAATCAGACAATGACTGACATACTGTTAATGACATATGCTGTATATATCTTTTTTGGTCATTGCATAGAATCATAGAGTTAGAAGAGAATGTAAAGGCCATCCAGTCCAACCCCCTACCATGCAGGAATACTGAATCGAAGCATTTCCAACAGATGGCCATCGAGCATCTGTTTAAAAGCCTCCAAAGGAGACTCCACCACATCCAAGACAGTGCATTCCACTCTTGACATTGCAAATGTTGTGTATGTCTTTTTTGGGTCACTGCAAATGTTTGTATCATCTTCTACTATCAGGAACCATCTAAGCCCAGACTCAGTTTTGTTGTGATAGCTCCCAAGAATGGCCACTCCAACTAGTGGAGAGTGGAGCAGGAGGAGTTGTAGAAGTATCTGGCTAGGTTCCTGTAGCCAGATGCGAACTGATGACGTTATCTGCTGAGACCTCCAGAGAATCTGAGCGGATCTGAGCAAGAAGATGTCCTTCATCTGTATCTGGCTATAGAAACACAGCCAAACACTTATCTGATTCCCTGCCACCCTTCACTAGCAATAGAATGGCTAGGAGTGGGGGGCTGTTGCAAAACAACAGCATATCCTGGGGAGTTGTAACAAGGGAGCTATAGCAGTGTCCCACATGGAGAACTGTTACATTGTTCTTGACCATGTAGCTTCTTGGCCTACTTGTGTTCAGGTTGTTTTGTAAGGCTACTGCTGCAGTAGCTAGTCCCAAATGCGACAAGAGGAGACAGTTCTCCCTACTGCCACCCCTGTCCACCTCTATTTTTTGAAAAAGAGTTATGATATAGGTACAGCACCTTTTAAATATCTTCTTTGTTTTTTGCAAGGGATCAAAGATTGAAGGAAAAAGACCAAATATTGGCCATTAATCATACCCCATTGGATCAGAACATTTCTCATCAGCAGGCAATTGTATTGCTCCAACAATCCATGGGTTCTTTACATTTGATTGTGGCCAGGGATCCAGCCCAGAGAAGCAGTGAGACCTTATCTGCCTTAAGCAATCTTGATTTACCTCAAATGGTAAGTTCAATTACAATTTTATAATAATCATTATAGAAGTTTTAAACACCTTATAGTGTTTAAATGTCTGACAGATTTTGCTGAATAACCGAACCCCATGCACAGCTAAGTAAATCACACTAAACATGCAGTAGAAACACATTCCCAGAGATATATGTGAATCACATTGTTTTGTGTGGGTGGCAGGAACAGCATCATGTGTTGTGATCATGTGAGGTGCCTAGAATAGACTCAATCAGGCAATTGACCATATTTAATTTTGTAGGTTTTGACAGTTTGTTTTGAATATTTTCATTCTCTTAAATCATTCATAGCATTATATCTGGCTTTTCTTCGCAAACGAAGATTCAGGAAGGACTCATCCCGCGCTTTCTGCAAGCGCGCTGATGACTAAAAAGGCCAATCCGAGATAAACAAGTCCGGTTGCAAAAAGCACAGCAGAAGGTCTCCTTGGGTGATGTTTTTGGGTTGTGATTCTTTCTGCGTTGTCGTTTCTCTTCAAGACTTGTTCGTCGTGAGTTCTCAAATGAGGCTGCAGCATTGTGGATAGTGCGTCTCCATGCCTCCCGATGTGAGGCCAGGGCAGACCACTGTTGGTGATCAATTTGGCCGAGCCTGAGATGTTGTTTCAGGGAGTCTTTGTATCGCTTTTTTGGAGCGCCCCTCTTACGCTGACCCGTGGCGAGTTCACCGTAGAGTAGTATTTTTGGGAGGCGATGGTCCTCCATCCTAGAAACGTGCCCTGCGCAGCGCAGCGTGTTCTCAATATCATGGCCTCAATGCTGGTGATCCCTGCTTGCTCAAGGATAGCATTATATAATCTACTTGTAAATATGAAAGTACGATCTAATGTGATACTACCATAATTTCCAGTATTGCATAATAATCACTATTGTGCTATGTGCATTCTTTTATTCATAATCATTATAAATACTCAATCCAGGATTATCAATCAGATTATCAGTCTGATAATCACTGATAATCATTATAAATACTCAATCCAGGATTGAGAATAGTCTTAATTGTGTCACAAATTCAGGTGAACATGGGATTGGTTCAAATGATAATATCCTTTAAAAAAAAAGTTCATTTAGCCACCCCAAAGAAATTAAAATAATGTTTAAAAGTGTAACATTATGTACAGATCACAAGGCAAATGCTGAGAAAGATGTGATGTTCCAAGTTAGGAAATATGAGCTTCTTCAGACAACTTTGTAAGCCTTTCTTGGAATAATGTTGGATGATTGTTGCTTCATGGTTTGACTTCGCTTCTTGACTAGTTTTAGCCAAATGGTTCAACTCTTTTCTTTTAGTTTATTTTTTTCCCTTTGGGCCAAATCTGAGCACAGAAAACTTTCCAAATTTGTACATGGGAATGAGTGTCTGTGTACCTTACTTTCACAAAGCCTGGGGCCCCTCGTAGGATTCTAGTGTATGGTTGTTTATTAAAGAGATTTATGGAATTACAGTTGCCCCTCCACATTTGCGAATTTAGCATTTGCGGTTTTGAATATCCACGGTTTTGGGAGGGGCCCCCCGCCCTCCCAAAAGCAGCAACACGGGGCCTATGGAGGCCCTGTAAAGGCCTTGGGTGGGAGTGGGGAAGGCTGGGGAGGTGACCATGGGGCCTCCGGAGACCCTCCGGAGGCCCCATGAAGGCCTTGGGAGGGAGGCGAGAGGCGGGGGGAAGCGATTATGGGGCCTCTGGAGGCCCCGCGGTCGCTTTGGTGGGGGAGGGCAGTTGTTATTCGCAGAATTTTCACATTCACGAGGGTCTGTGGAACATAACCCCCGCAAATGTGGGGCTTTCCCAGGTTGCTTTTCCCAGGTTGCTTTTCCAGTAGGTTTCCTACTCAGTGTGTAACTTTATGAACCATGCACGTATCTCATATTTTTGCCTTCTCCCTGGTGGCCTGATATGGCAAAATGAAACCAAATAATTGGCAGAGGGTACATGGGCCTATTCTACACCTACCTTACTGCTTTGTTACATTTCTTAATTCCTTACCACTAACAATAATTAAAAACAAGTTCTTTAGTTATTTGATGATGAAACAGATATCAATATATATGATGAAATAAATTTTATCTGAATTGCATAATTAGTGTTTTCCAACACTGTTATATATAGAAGCTTTTCCCTGACCTAAGTTGATGACATTCACTGCTTGCAGGCTAGTGGTAAATAGCAGGCCATGCACAGGGGAAGAAAGCACACAGGCATCTTGTTGGTGTCCAAAAGGTCCCAACCTTAGTGGCTATAGGTGTAGAGGCTTGGCATAGCATGAGATGACAGATCCAGGCATCAAACAATCCAGCTCAAACCAGTAATTCTGTTTAGAGAACCTCAGGATGACAGGAATTGGGAACCATATGGGTGTAAAGCACATATGGCTCTCCCAGTCACCAGGGAATTATACAGGAGCCACCACTCTCAGATTGAGCATGTTGCCATAGGCCATCACTCCAAGGTCCCTTAAGGTCCAAACCATGGACTGGAGATGACAGGCATGCTGACCATATCTCCTCCCCACCCCCCACCCCAGACTAGATCCAGTGCCATTCCAAAACCACCCAAAGTTGTGATTCAAAATAAGCAATGTCATATCATCAGAAACATGTGAAGACTACTGTTACCAAAAGGTACTTGTGCAGGAACATGAGTGGAGGGAAAGAAGGAAGGAATAAAGGAGAGCTCAAAAAGCTGGCAGTGTGCCAGGTCCCCAGACAGATCAGAGAGGGTCCCCAACTCCCACCCAGATGAACCTGCTCCCTGCCTCGTGTACTGTGGACCGACTGGCTGAATTGCATGCAGGAGCCTATGGAAGCTGCATACAGTCCAGAAAACAAGCCAACACATCACCCCAGGAACATGGTGGCAACTGCAGCTCCAATTCACCTGACTGGGCACACATAGTAACCCAAGTAAGGGTTAAGATTTGTGCTTATCGGTCTTCTTATTTTCTTTGCATTGCAGAGATCTCCACAGAATATAGACTCATGCATCTTCACTGATCCCGATTTGTTAATTTTTTAAATCCAAAAACTAATTACAATTTGTGATATGGATATTTTTGAAAGAAATCTTCTTGACAGAGGTCTTATATTGTGCATTTTATTTCTTTTTATGATAAACTACTACAACCTTTTTAAAGTACATAATCAATATGGGTTATTGCTCTGAGAATTTTAAAGATTAAAATTGTAACTGCTTTTTTCATTAGAGAATCTACATTGAACAGATTGATCAAATAGAAACACAGTTTCTCAACAAGGGGTCTAAAACTGTCTTCATGTTTAACTAGTCCTCATGGCTTAGAGAACAGTTCTGTTAAATCACAGCAAGTCTGAGCCTGTGATGTGGGTTGCAGTTCTATTTTAGTGGAATCTGAATTGTTTCGATGGCTTTGTAGTACAGTACTAAGTCTGCAAAGCTAAAGGCTTCTCTGGATGGGCCAAAGGTGACAAGAGGTTGCCATATTTGTTGCTGTAGTTCTTGCATTTTTTAAAAAAATATCAAAATGACATTTCCATGACTAGCTGCAACACTTTCATCCCACTGTCAAATGGGCTTGTTTTTAATTCTGACAAACTGTATATCCAAACAAAAAATATTATTCTCCTTTCTCTTTTAATTTTTTTAGAGTCATAGTGCTATAATGCATCACGTGGGTGAAACAGTATTTTTGCACTGTGGCACATAAATCTTAAGAGGAAAAAAAATCATGGGAAGAAAATTTGCCTTTCAAAACTTAGGACCATCTCAATAAACCACTCCCTGCTTTTTAAAAACAAACATTTCACAGAGAATCGAAGGCTTTCACGGCTGGCATCCATAGATTTTCCTTGGGTTTTTTTTGGGGGGGGGCTGTGAGGCTGTGTTCTGGAATAGTTTATTTCTGATGTTTTGCCTGCATCTGTGGCTGGGATCTTCAGATAATGGTTGGGTAGGAGAGTGTGTGGAGTTTATATATTGTGAACCCCTGTTGGGGAGTATATGTAAATTTGTGTAATTGAATGGTTAGTTTATGTAATTGAATGGTTAGTTTCTGGGTATAGAAATGCAAGGATGATTAGTGTCTGTTTGGCTAATGGCTGGCTGATGGCCCATTATCTACTGGAAATCCCCCGTCCCTGGGTTGAGTTTATTTGCAAGTGTTGAGTTTTGATTTTAGTGTTTTTCAGGACTGGAAGCCAGATTTTGTTTACTTTTAGGGTTTCTTCTTTCCAGTTGAAGTTGTCCAGATGTTTGTGGATTTCAATAGCTTCTCTGTGCATTCTGACATGATAGTTGTTGGCCTGGTCCAGAATTTCTGTGTTTTTAAATAACATTTTGTGTCCAGGTTGCTTTATAACATGTTCTGCTACTGCTGATTTTTCTGGCTGGCCCAGTCTGAGTGTCTCTCATGTTCCTTGATTTATGTTTGTAATACTGCGTTTAGTGGTCCCTATGTAAACTTGTCCACAGCTGCATGGTATGCGATAAACTCATGCAGCTGTGAGAGGGTCTCTTTTGTCCTTTGCTGAGTGTAGCATTTCTTGGATTTTCTTTGTTGGTCTGTAGATTGTTTGGAGGTTGTGTTTCCTCATCAGTTTCCCTATTCTGTCTGTGAATTCTTTGATGTATGGTAAAAAATACCTTCCCTTTGGGAGCCTGTTTTTCTTCTTCATTCCTGTGGATTTTCTGGGTCTGGCTGCTCTTGTGATGTCTGATCTGGAGTAACCATTAGCCTGTAGGGCCCAGTTTAGTTTCTGTACCCAGAAACTAACCATTCAATTACTCAAATCACACAATTACACAAATTTACATATACTCCCCAACAGGAGTTCACAATATATAAACTCAACACACACTCCTACACAACCATTCTCTGAAGATGCCAGCCACAGATGTAGGCAAAATGTCAGAAATAAACTATTCCAGAACACAGCCTCACGGCCCAGGAAAAAACCCAAGGAAAATCTATTTCACAGAGAGGTTTGGCTGGTCCTTGGTGGAAAGAGAAGGCTGATACAGATACGTAAAGTGACTTGCTCAGTACCACACATCTGAGTACAAAACAGCTATGGAACCTGAGCATCAGCCCTCAATTTTATGCCCACGTAATCTAATCCTGCAGACATCCCCTTCCCAAACAGTCTTCCCCCTTGACTACCTTCACATAACTTTTTCTAGTTCCTGGTCACTGGGCAGCATCTGTATATCTTCTTCCATCATAGATGCAAATGCACCACATTAATGCTGCTCGTTTGTCTGAGCTCCCTAGCTTCAACTTCAAGTTGTAGAAGAACAAAGGCGTGGGAATTTTAAAGATGGGCATCTAGCAATTCTGTATCCACCCATCACCAGGAGGAACATGAACTAATGATTTGCCCCAGCTCATGCCCACATGCCCACAAAATGCAGCTGCTAAGTGCATTGTTCCCCTTTCATCTGTAGTATTAGGCAGGAAACAAACCCATGTTTTACACTCAAGAACTGGTACTAGCAGCAGAGACATGGATTCTGACTATCATTTTAAGTGTTTCTTTTTTTAAAAAAAAACAACTCTGGACATTCACAGTAAACCAGTATCTGGGATGCTGTTTGTATAACCGTGATGAAGCTTAAATTTTTATGAGTCCTTTTAAATTCAAATTCACTAAGTCTTTCTGTGGAGCTCCAAATAAAACTTACAATATAAATCTTATGTTTATTTATATGAGCTCTGCTTTCCCTAAATTCTTCTGGCCCTACTGGCATAGTAATACATCATGTTGTAGTTCTACAGTATACACATATAGTATATGGTTTGCACACTAAATATGGCTCACCACTTTGTTCTTTGTAACCTTATTGTTGTTGTGTTCTACGTTACTTTATAATTACAGCCATAACTCATTCACTTTTTCTGCAGTTCTGCTTGTTCCAGAAGTTCTGGCCACCCAAGATCAGAGTTTTAGAGTGGCTTCACTGTGGTAGAAATGCTTGTTTCCTTTTATGGACCATAAACTCTATACATTGTGTGTAAATTAATTACTACTAAATGTACCATAATAAGCATATGTTCATTTCCCCCCTTTTCCAGATTAATTGGGGCCACATTGAGGAAGTTGAGCTCATTAATGATGGCTCAGGGTTAGGTTTTGGAATTGTAGGAGGAAAATCAATTGGCGTAGTGGTGAGGACCATTGTTCCTGGAGGACTAGCAGATAAGGTAATTGGATTATACTATATTAATTCTTTTTTAAAAATGGATTTGCTGGTAATTCTAAAACAAACTTAAAGTACAGTATGACCCCCATATTCATGGGGGATATGTTCCTGGACTTACCATGGAAATGCGAAACTGTGAATAATACTGAATCCTATTGAAAAATAAATGACTTCTTGCCCATGTATACCATAGAGTCATGCTGGAGGACCTAGAGATACTTAGAGAGAACATCTCTCTAAGCAGTTTTAGGTCCTCCAGTGTGACTCTGTAGTCAACTTTTTGTGGAAGCATACTATAGAATTGTGCTGGAGAACCTAGGAAATTCCTAGAGAGAACATATTTTTTTCAGATGCGGGTAAGTGAAACTGTGGATACTTGTCCTATGGATATAGGGGTCATACCGTACTGTATTTTAAGAATTATTATGATTAATGCAGCTCATTGGAATTTGGCCTTGTTATATGGATTCTGCCTAGCCCAGCCTCACTAGACTGTGGAAGGAGCAGTATGGGCAAAAGATGGGAGATAAGCTACACCTACACCTTTCAACTCTTTTTGTCCTGCTGTGGCTAGCAATCATATGCACTTCCCACCTCAGTTGGTGCAATGTATGTTGAATGTACAGTACATGACATGCTCTGTCACATTCGCAAGCCCTGAGATGTCAGCAACAGCTGGAGTGAAGAACAAGCAAGAGTTTCTATTAAAATTCCCCCTACAGTAGCACCCCTGTATCCATGGGAGATTGGTTCTGGGAGCCCCCGCAGATGGTGAATTCTGTGGATAATAGCTAATGCCATCCCGGGGACCATCTACCTTCGCCCTTTCCCCCTTTGCCCCCGCCATGGCCCCACAGTGGTGACAGAAGCCATCTTGAGGGCAGTGGGGACAAGATTGCTTCTCGCCCTCCCTTCACTCCAGCCATTGCCCCACTGAAGCGCCAATCACGGGAAGAAGGGGGAAGGGGAGGAAGATAGATTGCTCTCCCATTCCCCCTCCCTCCCACCATGGCCCCACCACAGCAGCAATCACAGGGGGGAAGGGGAAAGGGCAGGGGGCTAGATCGCTCTCCCCTTCTCCTTTCCCCCTACCATGGGCCTGCCACAGTGGCAATCATGGGGGCAAAGACGAAAGGGGCTAGAATGCTCCCCCCACCACCATGGCCTCGCTGCAGCGGCAATCGCAAGGATGAAAGGGGACATGGAAGAGGCTAGACTGCTCCTCCTCCCCTCCAGGGGTAGGGAGAGGAGAGGTGAGATTTCTCCCCCCATGATCACCAACCACGGATAATTGAATCTGCGGCTGGCAAATCAGCGGATGCGGGGGTACTACTGTACTCCAGTTCGCCATTTTCTGATAACCTATCCTCCAACCTCTCTCAGGCCTCTCAGACAGCAAATACCTGCAGGATGTTTACAGTAACCAAATAGTTATGGCAGAATCATGAAAATGCATATAAGGTTAAAGATGACTGATATTATCCAAGACTTGGTGCCAATGTGTATAAAGGCAGGGCAAATAAATGTCAATACTGTCTGTGTTCAAATGTCTCAAATATGCCTTGGCTCTTAGCGGAGAGGGATATAATAAAAATGTGTATACCTTTTTGAGCTACTATTAAGTAATGTTTTAATCATTATATGCAACTGCAGGAAAGTCGCAACACAAAAGCTGCATTTATATGTAATGCCAAGCCATGGTTTTTCATTTGGTGTTCACCTCTTCCGTTTACGTGCACATTTCCCCCTTTGGGGAAGGCCACTCCCCCCCCTTTTTTTTTGGCCATGTGGGGACTGAGACATAAGAACAGTAAAATGTAAACTCCATTAGCAGTAGTAAAGTAACTCCTCTTGGCATCCAGAGTGTCTCTTGTCTTTGTGATGCCATACATTTTGAATTGTGTGTTTCCAGACAGTCTGCTGTAGCAGTGCATACATGTTCCACCTAAACTAAAAAAGACAGCTATATTATCATAGAGTTGTAGATTGTCAGGCAAGGATCAGATTGCTATACAAGATGTGGACTGAAATCTTTGCCTATGTGCTCTTGATAATAATTTAAATGTCACCCTAATAACATAGGACATATTTTCATAAGAAATTCTGAGTCTCTTTGCTGCTATGTGTCTCATCTGGCACTAAAGGAAGCTATGCTTTTGCCAAAAAAACCCCAAAAAGTTAAATAAAATTGCTGCCTTTAACCTTGTGGATATAGAGATCTCTGTTTCATTTTATTAATATTAATGTCCAGAATAGGAAGTCTTCCAGTTCATAATATAAGTGAAAGCTGGAGAGTTAGAGAGAGCTGAAATTCTAATATTGGCTCTTCTGCCATCACTATAAGACTGTCTGATATAATGAATGCTTTCCCTCTTGTGTCTTTGGAACACCTGTTTTGCTGCAGGGAACAAAATGTTTTGGCATTCAAAATCATATGTCATACTTTCTTAATTTACAACAGTCTTAAATGACGAAGAATGGGTGTACAGTACAAAAAAGAAGGAAAGTAATGCTCAGAAATGTAGAAATGAAATGTTAAGAAACAATAACTCAAAAGCCAGTGTGAACACTGTTTTCTGCAGGGCTTATTTGTGCAAATAAGTGCTCACATGAGCAGTTTCTCCATATTGTGCAGTTGAATGTCAGAAGTGCTGTTCTTAAAAGAACATCTACTTCAGTGACCACGTTTTTTGTTTCCCATGCTCATCCACCAGACTGTGGCTGCTGCAGTCTGGTGTGAAAGTTCTTCTAATGCTAGACTTGTGTGAGCACAATGCACAGGTGAACTCTGAAAAGTAACATTTACACCGTCAGAATCACAATCCTGGAAGAAACCAGGAAGTTAACTTGTGAGAGGAAAGCATGTCTGTTTTTTATGTCAGATTCTAAACTCAGGCCAATGATTTTGTTCTCCATCTGTGGGTGCAAGGTTGATTTAGGAGATTATCGGATGGGGACAAAAATAGCTCCCCCATCTCGCTACATTCTAATACACCCCCTCCCATCCCTGTAACACTACAAGTACAAAACTTTTCAGACCTACCTTCTCTGCATCCACCCCTCCCCTCTGCAGTCCAGGAGTGAATGGAGCTCTCAAGAAGCCCCATTCACTTCCTAGAATGCAAATCCCAGCTGTTCTTGTGAGAAATTCAAAAAGAAAAAGAAAAATAGACATCAAAAACTGAAACCAAGCAGAAAAATACACTTTAAAAAATACAAGTAACCCAGGGAGGGTACAAAAAATGTGTGTCACTTACCTCCTTGTCCCGATTGTATCTGTTGGGCACAGATCTCCCAGTGATGTTGGCATCGCCTCAGCATAATGGGGCACCTTTTCACTCACCCGTGATTCTGTTACAGAAACGGAATTGATGGCTTAGCCCATCGATACAAAGAACCACTGGTGCAATGGGAGCAGCATGGGGACATGACAACCTGTTAACAATGTCATCTGAAAGGGAAGCCCTTTCACAATCTCCTGGCATCCCTGTGCTGGTATATTTAGGGCATCTGATAATCTCCCTACCATGCATAGCTGAGATATTGCCACACACACAAGTGTCTGAAGACTTACTCCTTATCCTACGAGTTACCCTGCTTTGTAGTAAAAGTCTTCAGAGTTCTTTGGGTTACATGCAAAGTAGCCACAATAAGAGTAGTCCTGTTGACAGGAATAGTGGGTTTCCACATGGTGAAAATACTCCTCACAGAATTTGCTCAGAAAACTAGCTGTCTTAATGAGATCCCACATTGTCTCATCATATTGTGAACAAGGGGATCCCAAAAGAGGAAAAACTATGTGAGATGCGCATTTTCACTTGTTAAGACAAACAATTCGACATGAATCAGTTCCCCATACAGGACAAAGTGCAAACCTGATTGGCTAGACAAGTGCAGGGGGTGGGGCCTAGTTACAGGGCAAGTGCCTGCTGCCTCCATGTTTGATTTTCACCTTCGCAAGTGATCACTAAGGCAATAAAATGGAGGTTTGCGCTATCTTTTCTCTCTTTTTTTGGAAAGGTGGAATATTGCATTTGCACCAGAAAAATAGTTTTTTTTTAAAAAAAAAAGTTTGGCAGTGGCAGATTTAAATATACGAGTAATCCACTTGTGGCTGCCATCTCAGCTACAGGCACACAAAGTTTATGGGGGCTGTAAACCATTAAGACAGGTCACAGCTGCTGTGACTTGCTATTACTGTGGAGCAATCTGGTTTTTTTCCTTCGTGTAGACAAGCCCTAGGTCTTCATTTAGTCATGACTTCATTGGCTCTACTCTGAGTGTGCTAAGGGTTTCACTCTTGTAGTTAGTCTGTTTTTTTTTTATTTTTTCACTGTCTTGCATGAGCACTGAATCAAATTCCATCCAATTGCTTTTCTGCTTAATGGACCATTTCTTGATAGGAATTTGTAAAATTGGGGTGCTTTTCTTCAGCAGATTTCCTGCTTCTTTAAAAAAAACCCACAAAAATCTGGTATTTTCCATTGTGAGTTAACTGGGATCATACATTCCAAATCAGTTCTAGATGAATTGTCTGATACATTTTAAAAGGAAATTGATAGCTGATCCCTGCCCTCCTGTAACTTTTGGTATGGCATGGTTTTGATTTGATGGCATGTTGTCTAATTATGATTTGGCAAAACATTCAGTTTATTTCAGTTGTTAATTTATAATGTTAAAACTGTATTTCATACTTGAAGGATGGCAGACTCAGAACGGGTGATCACATCTTGGAAATTGGCGGTACTAATGTACAAGGAATGACTAGTGAACAGGTTGCTCAAGTCTTGAGAAACTGTGGAAACTGTGTTAAGATGGTGATTGCCAGAGATCCCACATGTGAAATAACTGTAACACCACCAACACCTGCTGCCCAACCTGTCAGTGTATCAGCTTTTTTCCGAGATGGACAATTTGACACCGTGAGTATCTTAATACTTCACAAATTTGCTATGAAACTGCTTCCCATGGCAAGTAGCACATTTGAAAATTTCATAAAGAATGCAGGATTATTAGGTCAGTGACCTCTTGGGGTGTAACTCAATTTTTGTTCTCACCATCCTGACCTTGGACAGTTACTTTTAAAAAAGGAATTAGTTAAAGCTATACTTCCAAGGCACCTCCAACCCCTTCTCCACTTTTGCCCTAGTAGTCAGTTATAGTTTCCATTTAGAAAAGTAAGTCTTTTATTTTGTTTCCCATTTCTCCAACGTAATTTACTGTTAAAATGTGGCCTTTTTAGTTGTTTTAAAAATCTGAGTGCTGCAAGTTAATGACCTCTGTACAAAATGCAGTCTCCTCCTATCTACCTTGTTGTTGTTTCAGCACCCACAAATGAGCACAGACATACCACAAGACAGCACTTGAACCATTTGATATGATTTCTTAGAGAGCCTCCTACCCATATAATTATAAAAGTAATTTAAAAGTGGAAGTTACAACAAAGAAATAGTGACATTATCCCACATTAAGCTATACAGTACTTTCCTTGTTGGGGAAGGATTTAGTTACAAATAACTAGTTGTCAATAACTAATTACATTCATGTTCTATCATTGTTGAGTTCACTGGAAAATCAAACTCAATGCTATTTTAAGATAGAAGATGCTTCCATTCTGCTAATATAGCTCTTCATTTTTCTATATCTATTTGATAACCATCTGTGACACCATGGGAGAAGTCCAGAATATCTGGAGCTCCAATTATGGAATGCCATTCCCTGAGAGACTCACCTGGTGCTTGTGTTTTACATGTCAATCATGTTGAGCATGATATCTGTCATGTCAAGTACAGTTGTCCCTTCATATTAGCTGGGGCTTAGTTCCAGGACTACTGAAAGTATCTAGGAGGTCTTGAAATGTAAGCAAAACTGTGCTGGTACTCCATCTGTTTCTACTGAGGTTTTCTTTTCTTTTGTTTTGTTTTTAGATTTAGGTGTGGGATATTTTCAGAAAAATAACTCCTGTCCTGTAGTGTGGTTTCTTTGTCTTTTTTCCTGCTTCTTTGTTTTTAGTAAGGTGCAGGAATTTGGATCTCTGAAACATAGTTTTGCAAAGAGAGCAGAGCCAGCCCTCCCATTAGGCAGTGTGAACTAGGCAGGCCCTCCAGGCAGATGATTTTTAGGAGATTTTTGCATGGGGAA
The DNA here is from genome assembly GCA_030847615.1 of Gambelia wislizenii. Lineage (NCBI taxonomy): Eukaryota > Metazoa > Chordata > Lepidosauria > Squamata > Crotaphytidae > Gambelia > Gambelia wislizenii. The sequence goes on from JAUMIR010000004.1 coordinate 106,532,748, forward strand.
ATTATTCCCCTGAGAGATCGGGAGAGAAACGGGGCTCTTCCGGGGGCAGAGCTCCGTTTCGTGCCCCCCTTCCTTCTCCTGGTCTCACATCGTCCTCACTCTGTGCTGCTTCCATTTCTCTGCCAGTATCTCCCATCATTTTTTTACTAATGAAAATTCTTCGTTAGACATGAGATCAGGAGAAGGGAGAAGGGAGGGGGCATGCAAAATGGAGCTCTGCTCCCGGAAGTGCCCTGTTTCTCTCCCAATCTCTCAGGGGAATATTTTCCCTGTGGGAAAATCTCCTAAGTGTCATGAAAAGGCAGAAAGTTCTTATTAGCTATAACAGTAACAACAATAATAATATTTTTATTGCCAGGAAAGAGGGGAGGTGCTTGTGAAATCTTCTGTCTCAGCTGCCAAAACAATTTGACTAGCCTTGGCTACTGTCATCTTGAATTGGGGCTTGGGGTGACATTTTCTGCTCTCTATAACACCAAACAACTTGGGGCTGACCATGGTTCACTATGACTTATGTTACTGTAACTTGCTTACAGGTGTGTTTGGGTCTGGTGGTGTCTAAAGGCTTTGCTGGGTACTAAGGGCTTGTCTATATGGTGAAAATAATCCTAATAGTAATGGCATGGAAGGTGATCTGTACAAAACGGACATTCACATAAATACATGTCATTCAAAAGGGGGGGCATTTGCTAGCCAAATCCACCTGAAATGTCTGTGTGGGAAGCATCCAGGGCTTCGATCAGATTTTTTTTAAACCTCCATACAACATGCCAATGTGCAATTGTTAGGACAGTCACATTCGCATTGGTACGAACAGGCTGTGTAATCTGATTGGCTGGATTACCATGGGGTCGGGGCTAGCAAACAGGGAAAGCACCTGCTGCTGCCATGTTGGATTTTTGGCTAAGTGAGGGTCCATTAAGTTGATAAAACAGCAATCTTATACTCTTTTTTCTTTTCCTATTTGTAAATGTGAAATATCGCATGTGCGCACCATGGTAAACTGTTTAATTTTTTTATGGCAGCAGATTTAAAATCGCAAGTAAATCACTCATGGCCGCCATCTTGGCTAGGGGTCATGCGAAGTTTAGGTGGGCGCTTTTGACCATTAAGACAGATCGCAACATTGCGAATGGCTGCTTTTTCGGAGGCATTCATATTCCCCCCCCCTTCGTATAGACAACAAGCCCTAAGGTTACAAATCTGTACCCAAGCGACTTCAGTTATACAGTGAAACTGCTTTATGTTATTTCTTGGATCTTCCTTGCACTAGATTGGTTGGTTTTAGCTCACAATATTAATAACTAGGATGTGATTTCTTCCAAATGCTTTTTAGTATTATGCTGTCTTATCTGTGACCATTGATACCGGCTGATAGGAATTGTAGTGCCACATTGACTACCTGAATTGCATTATCACCCTGTTCTGAAAGGTAGACTAATAGTGTCAGGCCAGAATCCTGTGGGGCATTTACAAATATGTAACCTAGATGACTATTTCATATTCATGATCCCTGCATAGCCTCTAGTTTAGGGGATACAGAGGTACCATGGAAGTCCCCCAATCGTCACTTACTGAGCAGCAGATGCTGTGGTCGATGGGGGTCTGTTCCCCTGTCGACCAGGAAGCAGCTGGCTGATGGTCCCACTCATCTCATGCAAGCAATCGCCAGCATGAGGGGGAGTTGTGACTGGGTCCTGTTTCTGCCTGTCACATCATGTTCTTGGGAGAGCATAGGAACATCAGCCAGCTGCTTCCTGATCGACAGGGGAACAGACACCCATCAATCACAGCAGCTGTTCCCCAGTAAGTGGAGATTGAGGGAATCAGGACAGGATCCACTGTACACATTCATAACTCCCCAATAGGAATCCAGCCATTATCTTTTAATATTTTGTCCTTTATCTTTTAAAAGTATATATTCTGTTCTTATCTATTTGTTCATCCACATATTTTTTTCTGATATAAATAAAGTAGCCATTTCTTTTGTTGCTTATCTTACCTTTGTATGTTTCTCTGGAGCAATCTATAGGTGACTTTCTTAGGCGATGAAAAAAATCTATATATTTGCCATTTCAGTTTTGTGTAGGGAAATCATATCCTTGAAACCACCCCTGATCATTCCCCTTCTTTGGCAACCTGCTGTGGGCAAATACTGCTGTAGTGCCAACAGTAAGCCTTTAGAACAAACTGTTTTGGTGCTGCAGACACTGAAACTATGAAAATAATGTCCTGTGGCCTGGTGTCGAAATAGCATTTTAACCTTGGGTTTTTTGGACTGAAGAGGCCTCCAGTCAGGTGATGAATTATGTGAATTCTTGGCAGAAGCTGTGTAAGTGTTTAATACTAATTTTTCATCATCTGACACCCCAGTACTATTGGTTGTTGCAAAGACAGTAGACCCATTCAGCCAATCATTGAATGGTTAGTCAATACTTACATAAATCCCGCTGATTTCAATGGTTCTGCTTTAGTACAAACTTGTAAAAGGATTTAGCCTTAAATCCTAACATAAGCTGAATATACACTATGGTTTTCTTTCCCAGGAAAATGAAATTCACGAAGTGCAACTGACTAAAAAGGATGGGCAGAGCCTTGGTATAACAATTGTTGGCTATTCGGGAGTTTCTGATATAGGTGAGCTATATGCACCTGGTCAGAGAAGGAAGGAGTATGTGGGAGAGTTTGTGGAACAAATCTTGTTTTATGTAGAGGATTCAGTTGTTAAAGGGTGGTGTTGAGAACTGTTTTTTATCCATGATTTTCAGGTTAGACTACCTTAATCTGTATGTATACAAAAATGTGTACAAAATCAATGGAGTCCTGCAGCACTTTAAATACTAGAACTTAGGCCCCATCTACATGATGGAAAAAAATGAGTTCAAAGTGCAAAAGTAGTTTGTACTCCATTAATTCAGTGGGAGAAAGGACAGGAGGGGGGCAGAATTTTATCCTTGATCCCTATAGACCCATGCAAACACAAACTGCTGCCACCTCTCCTAGCTTGTATTTTCATCTTCATTCAAATCTTTTGCCATCTTGACCACACTTTGATGTCGCTTGGCCACATGAGTCCTGGTTTTCATCTGTGAAATGTTGGAGGGCATGCTTTAGTTGGGACTAACAATTGGATTTAGGCCTCAGGGCTCAGTTCTAGATAACCATGCTGTGCAGAGAGTATATTCATTTGGAAGTGTCCTGGAAAAGTTTACGGAATCCATTAAGAAGCAGAAATTGACACGGTGAAAAATTATGTTAATAATACATTATATTTTTCAGTCTGCTCTTGGTGGAGTCAACTTGAAGGCATATAATAATAACAACAACAACAAATAAAAAATAGTAGTGGGAGCCATGGTAGGGTTATGTGGCTTTCTAAGGTCCCAAGAGAGACCAATGTGATTCTACCAACTCCTGTAGTTTTGTTGCTGTGTGCCTTCAAATCAGCTCCGACTTGCAGGTACTCTGTCATAAGCTTTTGTTGCCAAGATTTGTTCAGAGGGGGTTTACCATGGCCTTCCTCTTAGGGTGAGTGTGACATGCCCAAGGTCACCCAGTGGGTTTCCATGACTGAGCAGGAGTTGGAACCTTGGCATCCCAGAGTACTAATCTAACACTCAAACGACTACACTATGCTGCCTCTCGCCCCCCTGGTAGTTGCCCATCCTTATTCTAACTCTATCTGTCAAGGCTCCTGTTATGCTGCAGATTGACTAGTTTCTGGAATTGTGCAAGACCAATGTGTTCCAAGTACATTAACATTGCTCTTTTCTTCCTTTTTAAAAGTGGAATCTTCAGGGATTTTTGTCAAAAACATAATAGCTGGCAGTGCTGCGGAACACAGTGGCCAAATAAAAGTCAACGACAAAATTATTGCTGTAAGTTGAATCTTTTTTCAGCCCTAAAACTTTTTACATTGCAAAAAATAAAAATTATTGGTGAAGATTGGTGCATTTTAAGAATAAAAGAATCTGTTCCACGTTATCTACTTGGTTGGAGTGTCCTTCAGATGCAGGCACATGGGAAGAAATTTTCCATAATCTAAATCCTGTTCCCAGTAGTGTGCTTCATTCAAGACTCATGAAATCAAGACCATCCATATGTTTGTATCAATCACATGCAGCCTTTGCTCGCATATGAAATTGCATCATAGAAAGAGGCTCCCAGGTGGTTGCAGCTGCATATAAAGGGCATGACCATTGACCACAAGTTAACCCCCTTTAATATTGTGTGATATTAAATTGTATTGGCTTAGATCCTAATTTCCCTGCTGTGAATGGAAAAGAATTCACATTCAAGTGCCTTTCTTGTTCGTACTTCTCTTTGCAGTCTCCTGCCTGCCCCAGAGATCTGACCCTGGGGTCTGAGGGACTCCTGGGACTGGTGTGTGATATGGTGTGCTTTGCTGCAGCTGGATGGGAATGTTGACAGATCCAGGAAGAACAGGAGAGGAATTTAGGATTCAACTGTGTCTCTTTCTCTACTTTTTATTTTGAATTCCTGAACCCTTTGTTGCAGGGATTCTCTTATCTACACATTCCCTTCCTCAGTTTTGCAATGTACCAGTTGGGCCTCAGCTTTAAATACTTGGTTTAGCCTGATTGCTTTTTCATGACAGAGTTGAGAAGGGGCTTAAGTGATGCTGTTGTAGTCATAAGCAATAAACAAGATTCTGTAGGTTCAGCCCTAGGCCAATCTGACAATTCAAAGATATCTCTTTAAGAGATAAACAATTGCACCAAAATAAGAATTATAGGCTGGTGTTCTTATTCAAGCAGTCTAGTTTGTATCACAGATTACTATTTTGGGGGAAAAATGCATGGTATTATTTACATTAGGTGGATGGAATTAACATTCAGAATTATAGTAATCAAGAAGTCGTGGAAGCTTTGCGCAATACGGGACCAATTGTACATCTGACATTGCTTCGGAAGAAACCATTGTATGCTGCTTTCACTTCACAAAGAGGACCGGATACAGGTAAAGCTCTGCTTTCTCATACTTAGGTTCTCTTCTAACCCAGGCAAACAGTTTGAAACATACAGTAGCACCCCCATATCTGCTGATTTGCCAACCGCTGATTCAATTATCTGCAGTTGGAGACAGTGGGGAGTGGATGGGGGAGGAGGGGAGGAGGCTTCCGGATGGCTTCCGTGGCAGCCGTGGCGACAGGAAGGGAAGGGAGGGGAGGTCTTACTTACCTTCTCCATTCACCTCCTGGCATAGCTCCAGTGGCAGCAATGGTGATAGGGTATGTGTGAAGGTAGGGGAGGAGAGTTGTCACCTCCCTTCCCCCTTTGCCCCTGACATGGCTCTGGTGGTGGCAATGGCAATGGGGGGGGCAAAGGGAGGGGAGGAGAGTTCTCACCACCCTTTGCCACCTGACATGGCTTCTGTGTTGGCAATGGCGATGGTGAGATTCACTGTTATCCACGGAATTCATTATCCACGTGGGGTTCCTGGAACCAGTCCCCCTCAGATATAGGGTACTACTGTATTTGGCTGAGCACCTTGATATTTTTCTTTAAAAGCTGGCATGCACTTTCACTTGCTTACAAATCTAGCTAATCTTGTGGAACAATTTATAAATATATAACACAAGGATATATTTGGGCTTACCTCGGGGAATTTACAGGTATTGCAGATTATGGGAGCAAAATATTATAGCCGTTTGGTCCATAATACTCCAGTACAGCATGGTTACTTGTCCATTTCTGAGGGTTAAAAACTAACACACAAATGGTTATAAATAAAAATGGTATAATATTTTCCAAGTGCTAAATACAAGGCACATACCTTAAATGCCATAAGCAGCCTCATCTAACTCAGATGACAGAAAAATGGAGTGGAGTGTCATCAATATGTAGATGATACCTTCCTCCAAAACCAATTGACTTTGTTGAAAATGATATAATTCTATATTAGAGATGTTCACCTGTTCACCCATGAAGCAGGACACATGGTATATTAGAACCTTGGAAGACACCATCATATAATGTTTTTACAGTCCTGCAATTTTGCAAGGCACAATTATGTATATTGTTTTTCCTTATGATTATATGTTCTAGGACATTCTTATAATTTCTTATATGATCTTGAACTGTCATTCTACCTTTTAAAGCATTCATAGGCAGAACGGAGAAGCCCATCTCTTTAGTTTTCTGAAAGTTCTGATTGAGGATAAAGGCTCGTTAATAGTACATTTGGAGAGGAGTGATTCATATTAAGTGATCATATCAAAAGCTGAATGCCATATCCTAACGTCATAGTAGTTCTGGTATGAGAGTAAATATTCTATAGCTGCTATAACTGCACCACTTATAGAATACTTTCTGGCACACAGTTCAGCCAGCTGCGCCAACCTTAACCTTGACTGGTGTTGTGGATACTGAAACGAACTTAGATAGTGATGAGGAGCCTCAAGAGCAAAAAGACAACTCTGAAAATGAACGCAAGCAAAAACTACAGACAGTTGGTAAGTCAGACGTTATAGGAGGGGACAACGTTTAATAATTTTGCAATATGGTTAACATCTGAATGAAATGTTGCTAGCATCACACTTAAGTGGTAATATTGCTCAGTTAGACATTGAACAGTTCACTTTTCTAGTGGCGTGCTTTGGTCTGATCCAACAGAGAATTCTTAAGTCAGCCATAAAAGCCTGCTTTTGAGGTTTTGAAATCTGCCAGACAAATAGTAGCATATCTGGCACACAATCCATATGAACTAGGTAGATTTTGGAGATTATCAGATGCGGCTTATGTGGTACCAAAACAATGCCAACGGAACACAAAAGGACAGCAATATCACATGATGTCATCCTTTTGTGTTCCATTGTCATTATTTTGGCATTTCTTTTTATTCACGGGCTGGAACTGTCAATGGATTGTCTGTCCTGTTTTGTGCTGGCATTGTTGGCGTCTAAAACCTTGCGCCGTTTTTGACTTGTGAATACAATGTTAATGGGCAGTCCTGCCAGAACACATCCGGGTGGGATCATGAGAACCAGGTAGGCTACTCTCTTTTTTTACCCTCCCTGGGTTACTTGGTATTTTTTTTTAATTGTGTTTATGTGCTTTTCTGAATTTTTTTGTGTGTATTTTTCTTTTTCTTTTTGAATTTCCCATGCTCACGTCTTCTCGTGAGAATGGACAGGATTTCAGTACAGGAAGTGAACAGAGCTCCATTAGAGCTCCATTCATTCCTGGGGTGCCTTTGGGTAGAAGATGAGGTAAGCCTGATGGGGAGGGTTATTGTGTTGGGACAGGGACAGGTCTGGAGATTGTGGGACAGGAATGTTTTTTCTTGGAAATGTTGACATATACTGTTAAGCTTTCACAATTAAATTTGAACAGAATGCTGTGCTGGATATTTGGAACATTTATATGTGTGTAGGTTTCATTGGCAGCTTAGCATTTATGCTCTTAGTGGCAACAAGCATAACTGAGGATGCCAGCCACAAATGCAGGTGAAACGTCAGAAAGAAACTATTCCAGAACACGGCCTCACAGTCCGGAAAAAACCAAGGAAAATCTATAGCTGACTTGCTTAGGCCAGGGTTGGAGATCCTGTGGTTCTCCAGATGTTCAACTCCAGCAAAAGCCAGATTCATCAAGGGGGAAGAATGGCAGGATTGGTTGTTCACAAGTGCTGGAGGGCCAAAGATTCCTGACTTATCGCTTAGGACATCTAGAGTTTTTACTAAATCTGTTCATAGAACCTCTGGATATCATTTAACTTGGTTATACCTGTTCCTTCTTGACCTCATACCATCTCTTGAATGGATATATAACCTTCTAGGATTATATATTTCAGTACTGATGTATTAAGTTTTGTTTCAGTGATGTTCCAGGATAGACTTTTGTAACACACAGTGTGATTGAACAATTTCTCCTTCAAAATACTTCACTGAAAGGATGTTGTCTGGAAGGGCAACTTAAAGATGCTTCAAATAATAAAAGGGTTCCTTTTGAATACATGCACTGTATTAAGTTAGGCCATTGGCCCTTCTGGCCTAGGACTGTCTTGCAAGTACATTGTGACAGTTTGGGGCTAGAGCAGAGCTTGTAAATAACAGGTAAAAAGTAATGGTGTTATCTGTTTGTTGCTGTGCGCCTTCAGGTTGTTTCCGACTTATGGTGACCCTAAAGCTATGTGTCATGGGGCTTTCTTGGCAAGATTTGTTCAGAGGAGGTTTGCCTTTGTCTTCCTCTGAGACTGAGAGAGTGTGACTTGCCCAGGGTCACCCCGTGGCTTTCCATGGCTGAGCAAGGATTCAAGCCCTGTTCCCCAGAGCCATAGTCTAATGCTCAAACCACTATACCACACTGCCGTTATCTGTCATGCATTAGTATCATAAAGGGTAAAGTTGCTTCCCCTCCCACCAGATGCCACAAATTTCTGGTGGGTATGCAAAGGCCACAAATTCCATAAGTACAAATAAGCAATAGGCAACACACTAAGCTGAGGGACTGGTCAAGCCAAGCCTCTTATAGGGCAAAAACTTCCTGGCTTTTGGAACCAAGACTGCTGAAGTAGCCCAGTTCATCATCACCTGTTCACTCATGAAGGGGGTCAGAGGGTCACAAATATCTTGAAACTCTTGGCACTGGTTGCCACCCTTAAGAGGCCGCAGCTGCTTGATGCAAGGATCCACCCCATGTATTTTCTTTCAAGAGGGTAGGCAATTAGAAGTATGTGAATTGAGTTCCTTCACCAGCCAGTACCTCTGGAAACTCACCAGGCTAGCATACCATGAACCTGAGGGCCTGCACCACACCAATTTTAACAATAGAAATGTCAAACGCACGCAATATGAACAAGGATAGTATGGAGTAGGGGGGAAATGTGTCCAAGGCCACTCAGAGACAGACAGAAAATTCCTACTTGGCCCTAGGAAGGAAGGGTTGCCTTATGTAGGCAGGTATGACCCAGCATCTTTCCCTATGACATTCAAGAAAGGAGGGTAAAGGCACCAGAAAGGTTAGACTCTCTTTAAAAGCAATGTAACAATGGTAGCAATGTTATATTTTGAGTACAACAAGTAACAATTACTTATTTCTTCTATTTGTATTGGCCAGTCAATTTGGAGAACATTTGGCCATTTACTTTTTTTTGTTGTTTTTAAATATAATTTTTAATTGATTTTGTGCTGTAACATCACCCATACCTCCCCATTTTTCTTTGCTGTAATGTAACAAGTTATTCTCAAGCAATAAGTAACAAGACAAAGTGCTTCCTCCAATTGTAATGAGTAACAAGAGCCAATTACATTTGAGAAGTAAAGTTTCAGGCTCTGGCTAGAGGACCAGTAATCTGATTGCATTCTTCCAAAGTCTTGGAGAGAAACCGTTGCCATCCCTGCAATTTCAGATAATTTAAATTGAGACAAAAGAGTTTATGTTATACGTTTAAAAAGCAAATAAGTTGGTTTACCATGGAGCAATGGCTTGGTTTGAACAGATGTTAAGGGTTATGCTTTGTGGCTTTTTTTTAAAAAAAAAACACCAAAGCAATCTGATACAGTTCCCACAATCAGCATGTCCTTGTACCTCTTTCAGAGGCAGCACAAGAATGTCTAAAAGAAAGATTACTGTTTATTTCACATTAATGCTTTTGTCCTAAACATGGTTTCTTTGAAGTCGATTTTATTTATTTTGCTAGAGTGAATGTTTGCATAAGTGTGCTTTGGGTTGTAGCCTTACTTTGTCAGGTTTTCTCATGATTCAGTTGTCATATGTATTTGGAAACTATTCTCTTTTCGAATTGACAGGGAAGGAGATTGTCCACCCCACATGGATGCCACATAACTGTTTCCTTGCCTTGAGCCTGCCAATCAATATAATTAACCCTTGCCAAGACCAAGATTTGTGGGGAAGCTTTCATATCTGGATGTGTTTCTAAACTGTGGTTCAGTAGTCCAAAACATGCTTTGAAGAAGACTTGGGCACTAACTAAGACCTCTGCCAGCCTCCTCTCTCTCATTGCTTAGAACATTTCTGCTTTGGGAAGAAATTGGTAGGGAAACAATGTTAGAGAAAAATGTTGGTGAGCATGATGAGATGTGATTGTCATCTATTTCCCAAAGCTGGTGAGAAACATTAGAACAGGAAATAGAAATACAGAGATAGCAAACTGTTGCAAACCCAGATGCCAACTAAGTCCCCACATCTACTCTGGCATCAACATTACAGGCCATAATAACATCATACACAACATCAGTGGTACTTTTACTTGCTCATCCTCCCACACAATATATGTCATCCTTTCCCAGCAATGCCCCCTGCACTCTACATTGGACAAACAGGACAGTTTGTAGCAAGAGGACCAATGAAAACAAATCTGACATTAGAAATGGCAGGACCCAAACACCAGTTGCTGATCATTTCAGCCTTCCTGGACATTCTTTCTCTGACCTACAAGCATGTGTTCTGGAACAAAAAAAAAAAATTCAAAAGAAGATTAGAATGTGCTAAAATGGGATATATTCACAAATTCCAATCCATTAACAAAGGTATGAACAAAAACGATGGCTTCTTGAACACTAACTATATGAATACACAGTTTTGTCACAGTTACCCACATAACAGAAGAATTCACCTCAGAAAGTTTGCCTAATTCAATGGAACTGACTTTCAGATAAGTAAAATGTATTGCTTACACATCTCAGAACATAACAATCCAGCTTCTTGACAGATCTCTATCATCTTACACAACTCTGAAAAATTAGAGCCAGTTTCACAATTTACATCATTCTGTGTCCCATTAGAAGGACCAAGGATCATTCTGTAAGTTTGGAGCTGCAGAATCAGTTTGAAGCTCTCACCCTTATCATTAATGATGAGGAACAGGAACAGGAGCAACAGTCTCAGCCTTCAGAGAATGTGCAGGTGACCCTGGAAGATTCAGCACATAGAATGGCCCCTGCCACTCCCCAGAGGAGACATGTGGTTGTGTTGGTGGTGGTAGGGGACTCCCTGCTGAGGGGAACAGAAGCAGTAGTTTGCAGGCCTGACAGGATGTCTCAAGAGGTGTGCTGCCTCCCTGGGACAAAAATTCATAATGTAACAGAAAAGCTGACAAGACTCATCAGACCCATTGATCATTATCACTTCCTTTTGGTCCACATGGGAACATAGCCTTCAGGACATCACATGGGATTCTGAGGCTCTGGGTAGAATACACAGGTTGTCATTTCTTCTCTCCTCCCCATTGAAGGACATGGCCCAAGAAGGGAGAGAAAAATAGTGGAGGTGAACAACTGGTTCTGCAGATGGTGTCACTGGGAATGGTTTGGCTTGTTTGACCATGGTCTGCAGTTTCATGAAGATGGACTTCTGGCAAAGGATAGATTGCACCTTGCAGCAGTTGGCAGGAATGTTTTTGCTATGAGCCTCACATATCTGATCAGGCGTGGAAAACTTAACTAAGCAGCTAGGGAGAATGGCCCATGGTCTTAGATGTCTCCACACTAATTCACAGAGCATGGGGAATAAACGAGATGAATGTGAACTCTTAACACAGCAGTGCAAATATGATATAATAGGCATCACTGAAACCTGCTAGGATGAGTCTCATGATTGGAATGTAGTAATAGAGGGGTATAGACTATTTCAGAGAAATAGACTAAACAGGTAAGGAGGAGGAGTAGCATTATATGTCAAGGATGTTTAGGCCTGTGAAGAGATCATGACTTAAATTCTGTAAGGCAGGTTGATAACATCTGGATAAAAATTAAAGGGGAGAGAAACAATATGGATGTCATTGTAGGGGTCTACTTCAGACCTCCAAGCCAGACTAAGGATGTGAATGATGCTTCCGGGAATGGACGACCACACATTTGGAAAGGAGAGATGTAGTAGCAATGGTAAATTTCAGCTGTTCTGATATCTGTTGGAATCTGCCAAGAATATAACGTCCAACAAATTCCTACTTATCTTGCAGACAATTTCATTGTCCAGAAGATGGAAGAGGCAACGAGGGGTCAGCTATTTTAGATCTGATTCTAACTAACAATGATAACCTGGTTAACGGGGTGTTCTCCTGGAGTTTGTTATACAGCAGAAAGGGAAGCCAAGCACAGTTAGACACACATTCTAGATTTTAAGAAAGCTGATTTCAGAAAACTTAGGGAAATGTTGGGTGTGATTCTGTGCTCAGGAACACTAAAAGAGGAGGGAGTTCATAATGGATGGGAGATTCTTAAAAGTGAAATATCGAAGGCACAATTTCAAACAGTTCAAATGAATAGGAAAAATGGGAAATGTGTAAAGAAACTGGAATGGACGTCTAAAGAACTTTCAACTGAGCTAAACTTTAAAAGGGACATGTACAAGAAATGGAAAAAGGAGGAAGCCACTAAAGAGGAATTCAAATGAATAGCTAGCACATGTAGAGAGAAAGCACAGAATGAGCTCAGGCTTTCTAGAAAGGTTAAAAACAATTTTAAAAAGAGCTTTTTTGCTTATGTCTGTAGGAAGAGGAAGAACAAGGAAATGGTAGAGCCACTGCATGAAGAAGATAGCAAAATGCTAACAGGGACAGAGAAAAGACAAAACTACTCAACACCCTAGCCTTAGCGTTCTCCCAAAAGGAAAACAGTGTTTGACCTGGGGGAAATGGAGCAGATGAGGCAGTAAGAGAAATACAGCACAGAATAGGTAAAGAGGTTATTCAGGAATACCTGGCTACTCTGATTTAACTCAGCTCTCCAGGGCCAAATGAACTCGTACATCCAAGAGTTTTAAAAGAACTGGCAGAAGTAATCCCAGAGCCACTGGCAATAATCTTTGACAATTCCTGGAGAACAGGAGAAGTCCCAACAGACTGGAAGAGGGCTAATGTCCCCATTGTTAAAAAGAGGAAGAAAGAGGACCCAAACAATTGTGGCCCAGTCAGCTTGACATCAATACCAGGAAAGATTCTACTGCAAATCATTAAATAGATAGCCTGTAAGCACTTAGAAAGGAATGCCGTGATTACTAAAACTCAACATGGGTTTCTCAAAAGCAAGCCATGCCCGACTAATCTTATCTCTTTATTTGATAAAGTTGCAAGCTTGGTAGGTGAAGGGAACGCTGTGGATGTAGCATATCTTAATTTCAGTAAGATCTTTGATAAAGTCCCCCATGATATTCTTGCAAACAAGCTAGTAAAATGCAGGCTAAGCAATGCTACTGTTAAGTGAATTTGTAATTGCTTGACCTACTGAACCTAAAGTGTGCTCACCAGTGGCTCCCCTTCATCCTGGAGAGAAGTGACTAGTGAGGTGCCATAGGGTTCTGTCCTGGATCCACTGCTATTCAAACATCTTTATCAATGACTTGGATGATGGAAAAGAGGGCATGCTTATTAAATTTACAGATGACACCAAATTAGGATGACAGGATCAAAATTCAAAATGACTTTAACAGATTGGAGAGCTGGGCCAAAACTAACAAAATGAATTTCAACAGGGAGAAATGTACACTTAGGCAGAAAAAATGAAATGCACAGATACAGAATGGGTGAAACCTGTCTTGACAACAGTACATGTAAAAGGGATCTAGGAGTCTTAATAGACCACAAATTGAACATGAGTGAACAGTGTGACATGGCAGCTAAAAAAGACAATACGATTCTAGGCTGCATCAATAGGAGTATGGTGTCTAGATCAAGGGAATTAATAGTATGACTCTATTCTGCTTTGGTCAGATCTCACCTGGAATACTGTGTCCAGTTCTGGGCACCACATTTCAAGAAGGAGATTGATAAGCTGGAATGTGTCCAGAAGAGGGTGACCAAAATGGTGAAAGGTCCAATGAGGAGCAGCTTAGGGAGTTGGGTATGTTTAGCCTGGAAAAGAGAAAGTTAAGAGGTGATATAATAGCCATGTTTAAAAATCTGAAGGGATGTCATATTGAAGATGAACCAGGCTGTTTTTTCTGCCCCAGAGACTAGAATAATGGATTCAAACTATAGGAAAAGAGATTCCACCTAAACATTAGAGAGAACTTCCTAATGGTAAAAGCTGTTTGACAGTGGAATTCACTGCCTCAGAGTGCAGTAGAGTCATCTTCTTTTGAAGTTTTTAAATAGAGGCTGGATGGCTATCTGTCAGAAGTGCTTTGATATGTGTATTCCTGCATGGAAGGGGGTTGGATTAGATGGTCCTTGTGGTCTCTTCCAACTCTGTGATTACACACTGATACTTCACCCACAACAATATAGCATTAAATTTGTACTCCATCAGTGTGTGTGGAGAAGTGGATTTAAATCCATGAAAGCTCATGCGACAACAAACCAATTAATCCCAAAGGTTCTGGCAGATTCCTTCCCACCGTCCCTCTTTTCTAAGTTGAACCTCAGGTATCTCCTTGCAAACTTTCTGGGCAAAGAGTGGGGTAAAAATACTTTAAATAAATAAATAAATAAATAAATAAATAAATAGTTAAGTTATATGTGTAAGCATTGGAGGACTGCTTTTATGAGGAGGTGTGGGTGGAACCATCTTTTGTCTGATGAGCTACTTCATTGCATCTGTTGCTTTTCTATTTCATAACATGCCTTATGCTGCGGCTTTTAAAATGCTAACGTTCTCCTTTCCTGCACTGCAGTTGACAAATTATAATGACTTTGAGTAATGTCACTTTTCATCATACCTGTGCATTCACAGAATAATGGGAATGATTTTAAACCAAGTAAGTGGCGTGGGGCATGCAATTCTGCATTCATAGTCTTGGTGTTTTATATCTTATTGTAGCAAGGTAAAACCCCATTTAAGATACAAGAATGTAAAAGGGTATTTTCATACTGGTAAATAAATTGATCTACCTCTCTTGCTTGAGAGCTAAAAGCAGTCATTTCATTTCAAACATGGTTGATACTAAAGCACTGTCTATAAATGTTCACCCTGGAGCAGAATTTAATGGCCAGATTAAATTCCAAAAATAGGTGCTTATATTGGAAATGCTGACAGACACTTAATTATAATAGCACTAAGTTAAACACCACTAATTTAATGCCTTGTCCAAACTCTGGAAATGCCTTTCAAAGTTAATGTAAAAAGCATGTTTTATAAAATCTATTTTTTCTCTGTGTATAAGTGTGCTAAACCTTTTCATTCAGATTCTTGTTTCTCTAAGAGATTTGAAACCATGCTATAGACTATCAGCTAAAACTTTGTTTTATATGTGCTGCACTCATTGAAATGGGCACCTAGGAGAATAGTGAGACCTGAACACCCATGTAATGGATTTTGTTACAGTGTTGTAGCTGCCCTTGGAAAGGAAATTTGCATGGATCCAACATGCTACAGCTAGACTGCTGACTTGGAGCTGTATCAGATATTCCTGTACCATATACCTCTCCTATTATAGCAGTTTCACTGGCCCCCCAGCCCATTACTGGGCACAATTCAAAGTGCTGTTTATGTAGATACAAAGCCTTATACTCCTTGAGTGTAGACTGTCTGTGACACTGTATCTCTGTATATGATCCTGGCTGAGATTTGAAATCCTTAGGAAGGGTTTCCCTCAGTTTCATTGCCCTTACAGGTACATTTGGTGAAGACACATGAGAGGGCTTTCTTGGTGGCTGCTCCCAGGCTTTGGAACTTCCTTCTGTGGGAGGCTAAATTGAACCCACTTTTGTTCATTATCTGGTTGCTGGAGATTTTTTAAAGAAAACAACAACACCTTAAGGAGTATTGTATTTTTTATCTTTTCTTTAGTTATGTTTTAAGTGCTTTAAATTGTTACTAATTCAGGCCTGTTTATGTAAGAGTTTATTGGATGGCTTTAAATTGTTCCTTACTATTATGATTGGTTGATTGATTTGAGTGATACTCTGTTTTCAATCTGTGTTGGGAGCTATGTTGGATCCCATGCAGGGAGAAAGGCAGTAAATTAGAGAGAGAGAGAGAGAGAGAGAGAGAGAGAGAGAGAGAGAGAGAGCAGGCAGATAGGTAGGATATGGCTGTAGGAAGGAAGACCCACAGGTTTAGTTGCCCATTCAAGACTACTTCATATGTTACTGTATATCAACAGGAGTGTTTGCATGGTTTATGTCCATGCCCTTTGTAGGGAAGAAATATGAGACATAGGTCTCCAAGTATCTGAGTGTAGGCATGAACTGTCGGCCTAGAACAAATCTGAGGCTTCTCTAGTTTCATGATTCCCAAAGAGAGCACTTATGTAAACTCACTTGTTTAGGATCATCAGTGTTTCTTTACAGGATGCAGCCAGTATCTAACTTCCCCTTTTAGGGTGAGGTGACTAAGTGAATTCTTCTTTTATTTGTTTATATATTTGTCATTTAAATATAGCATTCCTTTTTTTATGCGGACAGGTTCAGATTTGGAAAAGGGAGTATATCAATATCTTAACAGTGTAACAATAACAGCACCATGAAAGAGCATTTATTATTCCTTATTAAAAGATAGTCTATCAGTGCAGAACTCAGAAAAGTTTGGTGGAATTTCAGGTGATATTCCAATCCAGAATATTTCAGGTGGCAGGGACACAACACAATAGTGTTCACCCATGTGGTTCCACATCTTTCTTTTCTTTTATTTTTTTTGAATATTTTTATTCAAAATAAAAAATAGAATCACATAAAAGCTCATTACTACAATCATGTTACATAGCATGAATCAACCATCATTATTAAGTTTGTTGTTACAATCTGCCTTCCACACATATCGCTCATTCATTCTGTCCTGACTTCCTTTCCAGCTTTCTCATGAGAGTTTAGTTTGTATATTGATTTTGAAACCTGATTTATCCATTCAATTAATAAACATACTTGCACGTTCCAACGTATATGAGTATCCTTTATTTGCCATTTCTCTATTCTGCTGTTCCACTCAGTTATATATTTATCTGGAGTGCATCTTTTTCAAAAGAATATGAAGGACTGAGACTTAAGTGAAATAAAATTAGTTATGTAGAATTTTATGCTCTTTATTTACTTATATACTTACATAATAGTGTAATTCAATAGGGGATTGTAGCAAATTTTCCTCATCTTTTTTCTGTGAAGCCTGATAGACTCTCCCAAGATTTTCAATGATCTTCAACAAACTTACCTTTTAGAAGGGTATTTAGTTTATTCATTCCGGCCATTTTGTAAATTTTAGTTAGCCACTGGTCAGCCGATGGTATATCTTGGCTTTTCCACATTGATGCGTAAGTTATTCTTGCAGCTGCAATCATATAAAATATTAATTTCTCTTTCCCTCAATCAAGTTTATCTTCATAGAGTCCTAACAGATAGAATTCTGGAATGAGGGGAATATTATTTCCCAAAATTTCATTCATTAGCAGTTGTACTTGCTTCCAGTATTTTAAGACGTACTCGCAACTCCACCAAAGGTGAAAAAAGGTACCTGTTGGGCTCATGCATTTCCAACATTCACTCTTCACTCCTTTATACATTTTGGATAACTTGTCAGGGGATAGGTACCATCTAAAAAACATTTTATACCAGTTCTCTCAAACGCTTTGACATAAAGTTAAATTTATTCTTGAAGTCCAAATTTCTTCCCATTTTTCTAACTCAATTGGGTGTCCTATATTTTGGGCCCATTTAATTATGTTATCCTTAATAACTTCTTCTGTATCCCACTGTAATAACTGTTGATAAAATCTTGTAGTCAATTTTTGATTTCCATATTGTGTTATTTTTCCCCATGTTGTTTTAGTAACGTTCATACCTTCCAGTTTCTGGTCCATTCTGTATCTTTCAGTAATTTGTTTATGTAGGTACCAATGACATCAGAGTCCTTCCTTCTCCATTTTTTCTTGACTTTTGACTATCTGTTGCTCCCCTTTGATTTCTAAAAAATCTTTATAAGTTATCCATTTTTGGATAGATAATTTTTCCTTACTAAAAAGAGCTTCATGGGGAGAGAACCATAAGGGTATTTTTGGACACAGCCTTTTTCTGTGCTTTTCCCATACTTTCAGAAGGTTTTTTCTAATTTGGTGACTGTTAAATTCTTTATGTGGGTCATCTGATGCCTGGTTCTGGGCTCATGTTAGGCCAAGAGTCTACATCTGTAACCAATGAAATTGTGGCCTTCTATTTTCCAACAAATTATTGTCTGTGTCCTTTACTGCCAAATAGTGCTCCTTACACACACCACTTGACTGGTGTTACTGTGTGTGGAAAGCTTTAAGGCGATAGTTTAATAATAAAATTATGTATGTTGTTTCAGATGTTTACATAGGACTGTACTGGAAAGATAAATCTGCCATCAAAGGAATTGTCTTTAATAAAGGTGCAAGATTCTTGATAATGAGAAAAGAAACAATTTTCTTAGAAGATTTTCACATGGGGGAAATAACCCCCGCAGAGATTGGGAGAGAAATGGGGCTGTTCCGCTGCCAGTGCTCCATTTCACACGCCCCCTTCCTTCTCTCGATCTCCCGTCATCCTCCCTCTGTCCTGCTTCCATTTTCCTTCTGATATTTTTTTACTAATGAAGAACTTTTGTTAGTAAAAATATTGGAAGGAAGATGGAAGCAGGACGGAGGAAGGACAACAGGAGATCGGGAGAAGGAAAGGGGCGTGTGAAACGGAGCGCTGGCAGCAGAACCAGCCCCATTTCTCTCCCAATCTCCGTGGGAGTTATTTCCCTAATGTGAAAATCTCCTTAGTTTCACTGTGGTCTTGTGGATTTCTTTTGTGTGTTTACCCTGAATATTCAAGTTCATACAAAAGGCACAATACAACCTCAAAAAGAAATTTTGACCATGCAGCTGAGGTAAAACCAACTACCTACCTGCTATGGCAGATATTGATGTGAACTGTACAAAATGACAATAGGCTTAAATTTTGGAGGAAAATCAATGAACATGAAAGACATCCAAAGTAATCCCATCTATGCATCTTTGCTTGGAAAGAATCCTTGCTGAGTTCATTGGGACTTGCTCCCTAGTTATCATGTATAGCACATCTGCTGCTTTGACATGTTAGGGTGTTTTGTTATTGTTGAGCTGTATATAAGCAGGTTGGATGGATTCCTTTTTCTGTCAAAATAAGAGAAAGACAAAAACTTGAGACTAAATTGCAGTAAAACTCCATTAAGACATCAACCAAAGGTTTGTTTTAATTAAGCTGAAAGGTTTCTTGTACCCTTGTACTCATATGGCCAGAATATTTATTTCAAAAGTTATCGTTCATCTGGCACTGCATATGCTTTTAATATAGATACATAACAAAACAAAAAACAAGGAACTGCACTATCATACCCTCCAACTGTCCTGATTTGGCAGGGATAGTCCTGATTAATCCTCTGTCATCCTATTTTCGAACTGCTTTTAAAATGTTCCAGGGACCAGTTACACGGCAGAATAAAGTACGCAATATTCCAGCTTACCATCCTTTCGCGCCAGTGCTGCATAGTTTACATGATTTAGTGCTAAATTGGTTGATCTGGTGAGTTTTTGGCTTTGTAGTTCACACAGAAAAAGGGGGGCATGGCCTCCAGAGCACAGGCTGTCTGACTGTCATTAAAGGCCAGGCAGGAGGTGGGGAGGGAGCGAGGAGGGGCAGCAGTGCCATGGGGAAAGAGGGCTCCAAAAGAGGCTCTGTTAACTTTGTCTGAGCTCCAGCCAGATAACAGCAGAGAAAGCAACCAAAAAAGAAGGGAGACCACAGGAAGGGGGAGAGAATAATGACAAAGGAGGCAAGGAAAGCAGGCTAGATTCCCTTCGCCCTGCTTCCCTCAAGCCCCCCCCTTCCCCTCACCCACTGTGATGTGTAACAGCCAGCTGAGCAGACTCACACACATACACACATGAATGCGATCAAAGCAGTTTTTATCTGTGGAATGTTGGAGGGTATGCACTTTGCACTAGGATTTCACCACATATAGTGCTGTTCAGATGAAATGCCCTGTGACTTGTTCAAAGTTGTAGCATAATGACTATAAAACAAAACAGCTTTTGGAAAACATATCCTCCAGTAGCTGCCGCAGTTAGTTGAAAGTGTGTATGTGTGTGTTCACGTGAAACCATTTGACTTCTGCAGGTTAAATATTACTTAGAGGAGGACCTTTTTATAAGTACACTGAGCTTCTGGCCGGGGTCAACTGCAGGGCAGCCAGTCATTTTATGCTGTCTAGCCATGTCAAATTGTCTTACATGGCAATAATACTGCTCTCCTTGCATAAGTAAGAAAGCTGAAAAGATATAAATGTCAAGATAGACAAGTTCCCACAGAAGACTGGTTTAAAACTAAAGCTCATACAAAAGTTCATGTTACTCACTGGCCTAATTAAGCCAAACAAGAGTTTATATCTGCCAAATGTATAAATAAAGACTATGGCTGCATTTTGGTGATACAGCCCTTGATAAGCTATTGGTGTAATTGGGAGATGGCACAGTTCCTGGGAGTGAGCTTTCATAAACTAGTAATAAAATCAGTTGAAATTAACTTGGCAGCCAAGAATGATTGATTTACAGTATTAAACAATGCAGCAGTCATGTCCCATCCATGCAACCTTTCATACTTTTTCAAACTTATTAAATAGTGCTTTAGAATCAGGTGTTGCTTACAAAATTTTATACTGCTTTGAGCTATTCAAAAGACCCCAAATTCTTCTACAAATTTTTAGGATGACTGTGTTTTATTGCAATGTACAGAAGTAAATGCACTTTCACAGGAATCAGTTTTAAATATTAATTGTTGTATTTAGGAGAAACCCCAGAGCCACCAGAAAATAAATTGAAATCCAAGTGGGAAAAACTGCTGGGACCAGATTTTGAAGTTATGGTATGATATCCTTATGTCTGTATATTTTACTTACCTTACTATGAGTTTAACATTATGTACTGTTTATGATTAAAAGACAGTATCATGTTTGGGCAGGGGTAGGAAAATTGTGGCTCTCTAATTTTGGGAATCTTAGTGCTATCACCTCTCTCTCCAAAGGCATGCTATTATAATTTCTCTATTTTACATCTGCTGTACACTTATTTTATGCTATTGACTGAGCTAAATCCAGTTGTGAGTCCTAAATAGAGTAGTTCTATTGAATCAATGGGATTTACATAAGTTACCCCTGAGTTACCATTTAGCTGTTTGTTGAGTGGGTCTCTTCTCATTGGAACTAGCAATTGAAATTTAGCCCTTTGAGTTTGAATTAAACAGAGATTGTTGTTTTTTCCTTAATGCATAGGTTGTCACCATGGACATGCCAATTGCAGATGATACTGAACTACAGAAATATTCAAAGGTACTAGATCTTAATTTCCTTAATCCTTACTTCAAGATGCTGGCAATGTAAATGATTTTTTGACTAAAATTTTCCACTTATACATGAGTATATTTGGTATATCTAATAAATGGTCAACACCCCTATCCAAGTCGAAAATTTTAGTCAAAAAATCATTAAGTGCATAGTCTGAAAAGTCATAACACTCTAAAACTTGTGAAGTCGAAGGCTTTCATGGCCGGCATCCATAGATTTTCCTTGGGGTTTTTCCAGGCCACAGATGTAGGCAAAATGTCAGAAATAAACTCTTCCAGAGCACAGCCTCACAGCCCGGAAAAAAACCAAGGAAAACTCTAAAACTTGATTCACTGGATGTATTTAATTGGCTAAATACATCATTTCAGCCTAAACAGATGTACACTCTCCACAAACACTTGAATTTTCCAAATGATGAATAACTGAAATTTATGTATCGCTCTGTCAACCAATTGAAGGTGGGAAGGCTATAAACAATATTGCTCCTCCTTTTCTGTACACTGTTGCATTCTCCAGCCTACATTCTGAGATGTAAGCATTCTCCATCCAGTTCTACTAAATTTGCTTCTCTCATGACTACCTTCCATTTTTTGGGCAAGATGCTAGAGCATGCAGTGGCTTCCTAACTCCAGGGGCTCCTAGATGAGGCAGATTGTCTAGATCTATTTCAGTCTGGTTTCAGAGCTGGTTATGGTACAGAGACAGCTTAGGTCACCTTGGTGGATGACTTACATAAGGAACTGGACAGGGGAAGTGTGTCCCTGTTGGTTCTGCTGAACCTCTTAGCAACTTTTGATACCATCGACCATGGTATCCTTCTGAGTAAATTCTCTGGGATGGGGCTTGGAGACACTGTTTTACAGTGGCTCCATTCTTTCCTGGAGGGGTGCTCTTAGAGGGTGCTGCTGGTGGATTCCTGCTTGACACCTTGGCCACTGGCCTGTGGAGTACCTCAGGGTTCAATCTTATGCTATTCAACATCTAGATGAAGTTGCTGGGAGAGGTTGTCTGAAGTTTTGGGATTGGGGTCACCAGTATGCTGATGATACCCAGTTCTATTATTCCTTTCCACCTAATTCCAAGGAAGCTGTTCCTATGCTAAACCAGTGCCTAGCAGCTGTAATGGACTGGATGAGGGCAAACAAATTGAAGCTTAATTGAGACAAGACAGAGGTGCTCCTGGTCACTTGTAAGACAGATCTGGGAATAGGGATTCAGCCTGTGTTAGATGGTGTTACACTCTCCCTGAAAACGCAGGTTTGCAGTTTGGAGGTACTCATGGATTTATAAACTGACCAGTGACCAGGAGAGCTTTCACACAGTTAAAGCTAGTGCACCAACTGTGCCTGTTCCTTGGGAAGTTGGATCTGCCCACGGTGGGACATGTCTTGGTTACATCCTGTTTGGATTACTGTAATGCGTTCTTTGTGGGTCTTTGAAAAGTGCTCAGAAACATCAGTTGGCCCAAAGAGCTTCAGCCAGATTGTTAACTACAAGGAGCACAAGGCTCTCTTGCTGCAACAGCTCCATTGGCTGCCGGTCTGTTTCTGGGTGCAATTCAAAGTGCTGGTTTTGACCTATAAAGCCCTACGTAGCTTGGGTCCAGGTTACTTGAAGGACCTGTAAGAACCCAGTATGGCTCTGAGATCTTCTGGAAAAGCTCTTCTCTCTGTTCCACCAGCTTCACAGGCTAGGTTTTTGGGAACAACGCGGAGGGCCTTCTAGGTTGCTGCTCCCAGACTTTGGAACTACCTCTCTAGAGAGGCCAAAATGGCCCCATCCCTGCTGTCCTTCAAGCAGTAGGTTAAAAGATTTTTGTGCCACCAGGTTTTACAAACTAACAAAGGCTGGTCTTCTAAGGCTGTGCAGTGCTGTTTGAAAGATTTTTAAGGGTCTTTATATAGGTTTTTTTAAAAAAATGCATTTTAATATTTTTAATGTTTAATGTTTTAACTTATAAATTATTGAATTGCTTTTTAAAATTTTATATTTATACTGTTATTTTTACTTTCGTATTGTTTTTAATATGGAGATTAGCAGACACAGTGGAATGCAGCAAAAAACCATGTCCCAAACTGCGTCAGAAGAACAGGAGGGGAACAGGAAGGCCAAGATTATCAGATGCCTGTGTTCTCAGCCATTCCTGGGGCATAGCGCTGCCTCGGATGAGGCTTCCCTTTTTCATTGATGGGGACAAGCCACCAATAAAAAGGGAAGCCTTACTCACAACCATGCTACGCCCCCAGGATGCTGAAATAAGTTGTTGTCTGATAATCTCGCCCATTCCTGTTCTTATCGCAATCTTCTGGTGTGTTTTTTGCCACTTCTGATAATCTCCTATGTTGTTTGCCGCCTTGAGCCCCATTATCAGGAGAAAGGCAGGATATTAATGAATAAAATAGTAATAGTAATAATACAGGCTGATCCTTATAGCTATTAAATTGTGACACTGGAAAACTTAATACAATCATTTATGTTTTGCCCTTTGATAACACCTGGTAGTGACTTGGAAAAAGCTACACTATCATGTACAGAGACATCTCAGGAGGAGGAGGTTTTTGGTACTTACAAAAAGCTATGAAGGTTTTTTTGGTTCCTGTTTATTGTTTTGCAGGGAGGAGATTGTTATTTCTTTTTCTGTTACTATATATCAACCTTTCTCATAAACATTTAAAAATCCATTTTCTGATACTTATTTGTCACAGTACAGAGTACACTATATGTAAATATAGCCATGTGATCAAAAAAACTTTTGGATTTTTTATGAGCAGCTGGTGTGCTCCTCCAATAGATTCCTTATCAAATGAAAATGTTTATTAAACGCTGCTGTGTTCAACCGAATAAATTTGAACAAAGTTGTACAGTCCAGAGAAAATTTATTTGAAAACTTCACATTTGACTACATAATTTATCTTATTTGTTTTCAACAGCTGCTACCTATTCACACATTAAGGTTGGGGGTTGAACTGGATACATTTGAAGGACATCATTACATTTCTTCAATTGCTGCAGAGGGACCAATTGCTCAACTTAGCGTGCTGCAATTGGAGGATGAACTTTTAGAGGTACAATTTATAAATAAGATGTTGCATGTAAAAATAACTACTTGTTTTGCAATATCCCAGTGTTTTATTAAGGACTATGTCATTGAGATGCATTAGTATATCCTTTTACTTATTGTATGGCTGAAGAAGGGGTTAGCAGAAATTAAAGCTATAAGAATGCAAAGCAGGTAATAATACAATGTTAAGCTTGGCACTGGATGTCTTATACAATTGCAGTCTCTGCAGAAAATGTTATTAGTTCATTTTAATCCTTTATTAACTTAGTTTAAAGCGCTTGTCTTATAACCTGTTGACCCACCAGGACCCCCAAGGTGATGTATTTATTATTTATTTTATGCATTTATATCCCACCTTTCCTCCAATAATGGGACTCAGTGGAAGTACAGTGGATGAAAACATTCAAAACACCAGGTACCTGAATAAAAATGTTTAAAAACAGATTATAGCAGCTCTTTAAAATAGCTATAAAATGACATATAGTTAAAATAACCAGATAGTTAAAATAACTAGACCAGACACCCCTGGTTTTAAGACCCTAAGGCCAAGTAGAACAACATAGTTCTAGCTGCCTCCTGAAAACTCAGAAGGGATGGAACCAGCTTGACTTTCCTTGGGAGGAAGTTCTAGCCAGGATGCTGCTAGAAAGAAAACCCTGTCACGTTTATCCACCAACCTAGCCCTGCAGGGTAGTGATACATGCAACAGGGGCCTCTGTTGAGGATCTTAAATTTCAAGCAGTCTCATGTGGGAAGAGGTAATCTTTTAGAAATCCTGGCCCCAAGCCATGTAGGGCCTTAAAGTCAATCCAGCACCTCATCTTGAGCTCGGAAGCAAATTCAAAGTCCACACAGTTCTTGCTGGGTCTCATATGATCTCTAAAGTGCACCATTGACAACATTTTTTTTAGCGCTAGCTGTAGCTTCTGAACACTTCTCAGTGGCAATCCCATGTGGGAGTCTATTACTGTAGTCTTAACTGGGAGGTTGTTGCATGAACTACAGTGGAATGAATCACTGTGTCCAGATCTACCACCTCTAGGGAAGGGGCAGCTATTGTAAACTCATGCTGGTCACAACTGTATTCTTTTCCTTAGGAATATTGCCCATGAAGGGTTAAAACAAAATAGGTAGATACATTTGCAGTTAACAAAAAATGTTACAAAGGTATACTATGATCTAATGTTGGGCAGTTCTGGTTACAGAACCTGAGATTCACAGGTCTACAACTATGTTCAGTTTTTTCATTTCTGTATTGTTGCTTGCATCTCCACCCACCCACATTTTCATTTTGGGGAAAAATAATATGTCACTTGGTGAAAACATACCCAATATTAGCATGGAGAAGTTCCTTCAATAGCAATAGCATTGATATTTATATACCGCTCTCCCTAAGTGGTTTTTACAATACGTTAGCTAATTGCCCCCAGCAAGGATATGGAAAGATGCAAGGTTGAGTCAACCTTGGAGCCCTCTGGGATGGAACTCATAGGAGATTATCAGACAACCCAAAAAATCCAGTGCAGGGACGACAGGAGATCACTAAAGGGCTTGAATATCAGACAATGTTGACCCTGTCCCATTATGCCCCCGTGCTGCTTCTGTTCCATCCGTGTTCCTTTTTATTGACGGCTAAAGCCATCAATAGATCACCCATTCCATTTCTGTTATGGAATCATGGATGTCTGAAACTTCCGGTCAAGATCGGGGCATCAAGGTAAGTGTCACACTTTTCCCCTCTCCCCAGGTTACTTGGGGTTTTTTTTGATGTGTTTTTCTGCTTGGTGTACTTTTTTACCTTCTATTTTGAGTTTTATTTTTTAATTTCCCGCACGATCGTTCTCTCGCGAGAACAACCAGGATTTCCTTTCCAGGAAGTGAGACTGGGACAGTTTTTTTGGTCCCCGTCTGATAATCCTCATAATATTCTGGCTTGCAGTACTGGCATTTAACCACTGTGCCACCAGGGTGCCTTTAAATAGGTTTCATATATTATTAAATAAAACCCTTGATGAAAAAAAAATACTAACAAACTTATATTTAAAAGAAAGGAAAAGCACTACCATGACACTGGTATTGTATTTTAGAGAGAGTTGAGATTAATAGAAAATTAAAGAGAAGTGTTAATTAAAAATAAGAACAAGGCTGCAATCCTTTGGTCTCAGGATGGGAATCACAAATGCTTATAGGATAGTCTGTATCTCTGTTCTTTTAATGAATGGAAGGAGGGAGATCTGACCTTTGATAGTCATTCGTAGGCCACACAGAAACCTCCACAGCCCTTGTCTGTCTAGTATCTGAGCTAATGTGTTGATAAAATAAAAACGACCAAGTAGGACAATGGCATAGGAGGATCAGAGGAGACCTTGGATTTTCAATATTCAAAGCTCTCTTGGTCTCCAGACATGCTCCTATAATTTGGATAAGGTGGATCCTGTCCCTCCCACAACCAGTGGGATTTGTTTTGTAAACTAGTAATACTAGTAATAAACAAGGAAGAATCTGTGTGAACTTAAGGTAATGTAGGATAATCTGGATAAAGAGCAGTAATGCTGAAATCTCACCCAGTGACCTTCATTTTACTGATGGAGATTTTTTTTAAAAAGGTAAATGGCTCATAAAATGACTGACTTCTCACAGACACTTTGGATGCCCTGATAAGTTTCAACATCACAGGAATGCAACCACAAGTGGTAGCACTGACACTCAGATGTATTTTATGAACAACTCATCTGAAAGTGGTTTAAATCTAGATGTGTCTAAAACCACTGATGCTTGAGATTAATGATTCCAGCTGAGAAAACTCAAGAAAAATGCATAGTCCTACCCACATATCGATACTATTCCTTGATAAGCCGTATTATATTGGACACCCAGTGTTGGTGTTATAGTGTTTGTCAGAAAATGTTCACTAGTGGAGTGTCATGTACTGGCATTTCCAGACTCAGTTACCAGCAGTTTCAGAGTTCAAAACAGAAAACTTTATTGGTACAGTAATCAAGAAAGCTAACCCTACCGAGTTGTTGCTCAGAATGAAACTTAACTGATAAACAGTATAGTAAAAGCATACATATTCCAATCTGCAGAATGGTGGGCTACACAGTCATTGGCTATCCAGCATCCCCACTTCTATTTCCTACAGTACCAGAGCTCAGCCTCCTTTTCCCAGAGTTGAGACCCAGGTGCAGTGCTTATCAAACTGTTCCCGACACAGACCACATACTCCCTTTGACAGTTATGCTACATACTCGTTAACAATCACAGAAAAACACAAACATCATTTCCCACAAGGTTACACAGTGAACTCATGCTGAACAAGTCTTGAAGAGAAACGACAACGCAGAAAGAATCACAACCCAGAAACATCACCCAAGGATACCTTCTGCTGTGCTTTCTGCAACTAGACTTGTTTATCTTGGATTGGCCTTTTCAGTCATCAGCGCACTTGCAGAAAGCGCAGGATGAGTCCTTCCTGAATCTTCGTTTGCGAAGAAAAGCCAGAGAGAGAGAGAGAGAGAGAGAGAGAGAGAGAGAGAGTAAAACTGAGAGAGAGGTCATGTCTAGGACTGATCCTGACACCTGGTGTTGGCACTGCATTGATGATAGAACAGCTCTTACATGTCTCTGAACTTCAAGGATAGGCAATCTTGGGTGTTGGAGACTGAATGCCAACCAGAATCCCAGCCAGCAAAAAAGCACTCTGTTTTACCTTTAAAGAAGGTATTTTTGCATATAAACAAGGCATGCAAAAGTGAGCCCACGTCATGTTTGGGACCCACTTACTACTTTCGGGAGGCATCTAGAAATGCTAATTTCTAAACAAACATGACCCTCCTACACTTCTATGTTCTAATGAAGAAATGACTTTTTTCAAAGTAAAAACACCTTTTGTGTGTATTGAATGCTTATACAAGAAAAGATGCAGCTTTCAAAGATACTCTTGTCTGAATGCATGTCTACTATACAATAAAAGGTATGTGTATAGAGGACACTACCTAGATATGCAGAATATATAATTATAGTAAATACTCTAGAGATTGATTGAGCCTGGAAATGTATAATAATAATAATAATAATAATAATAATAATATTTATTTATACCCCACCCCTCTGTTAAAACAATCGGGGCGGCTTACAAAAATTAAAATACAATACAGATAAAATCTCCAAACACCCCCCACCCCCAACCTCCCCCATAAAAAAAATTAAACAATTATAAATTAAAACCAACTGATCTAAAATCACATTTAAAAACAATAAATACAATAAAATACAATAAGTGGCCAGCGGACTAAAAGAAGCCAGGATCCCCTGAGGCCGGGATCTAATTAGGAAAGGCCTGCCGAAAGAGATCCGTCTTTAGTGCTTTTTTAAAGCTACTCAGGTTTGTTATCTGATGGATCTCGTTAGGCAGGTCATTCCACAATTTGGGGGCGATTACTGAAAAGGCCCTCTGGGAGGTTGCCGACAGCCTAGATTTTTGTGGCTGAAGCAAATTCCTCCCAGAGGACCGGAGTGCACGAGGAGGATTGTATGGGAGGAGGCGGTTCCGGAGATAAGTTGGACCCAAGCCATTTAGGGCTTTAAAGGTAATAACCAACACCTTATACTGGGCCCGGAAACTGATAGGCAGCCAGTGGAGAGATCTTAACACTGGAGTTATATGGTCTCTCCGAGATGTTCCCGAGACCACTCTGGCTGCCATATTTTGTACCAACTGAAGTTTCCGGACCAAGCATGAGGGCAGCCTCATGTAGAGCGCATTGCAGAAATCTAGACGAGAGGTTACCAGCGCGTGCACCACAGTCTCGAAGTCCTTTACTTCCAGGAAATGGCGCAGCTGGCGTATCAGCCGAAGCTGATAACAGGCGCTCCTGACTGTTGCATTCACCTGACTCGTCATCTGAAGCGATGAATCAAGGAACACCCCCAGGCTGCGAACACAGTCCTTAACAGAGAGCGTGACCCCGTCCAGGACTGGCGGTTGCAACTCCTGGTTTCGGGGCCGCTACCGTGAGCACCTCCATTTTGTCTGGATTTAATCTCAATCTGTTTTTCCTCATCCAGCCCATTACTGCTTTAAGACAATCATTAAGAGGAGAGACGCCATCGGAATTTGAGGCCGACGATCGGGACAAGGAGAAATAGATCTGGGTGTCACCAGCATACTGATAACACCCAGCCCCATAACTCCGAATAATCTCACCCAGCGGCTTCATATAGATGTTAAACAGCATCGGGGATAGGATGGCGCCCTGCAGAACACCACAAGTAAGCTCCTTTCTGCTGGAGCAACTGTCCCCGAGCAACACCCTCTGGGACCTGCCCGAGAGGAACGACCGGAACCACTGGAGTGCAGTGCCTCCGATTCCTAACCCTCTCAGGTGATCCAAGAGGATGCTATGATCTATCGTATCAAAAGCTGCTGAGATGTCCAAAAGCACCAATAGGGTCACACTACCCCTGTCGATGCTTAGATGCAGGTCGTCAGTTAAGGCAACCATGGCAGTCTCAACTCCAAATCCCGTCCTAAAGCCAGTTTGAAATGGGTCTAGATAATCGGTTTCATCCAAGACCACTTGGAGTTGAAACGCAACTGCCCTCTCGATCACTTTGCTCAAGAATGGTAACATAGAAACCAGCCTATAGTTGTTCATGTCCAGGAGGTCAAGGGAAGATTTTTTTAGGAGCGGCCTAACGGCTGCTTGCTTTAAACAAGATGGAACACACCCTTCTCTGAGGGATGCATTGATGATGTCCTTAAGGAACACCATCAAGGCAGTCCCCCCCTGGATGGCCAGCCATGAAGGGCAAGTATCGAGAGGGCAGGTCGTCTTCTTCACCCTACCAAGTAGCTTGTCCACGTCCTCGGTACTCACAGATTGAAATTCATCCAGTAAACTTACATCAATGGGGTTGCTGGACACCTCGTCAATTGTTTCTGTCGAATTACTGGCATCTAAGTCGGCTCTTATCCGAGAGATTTTATCTGCAAAGAAATTGTTAAACGCATCACAGCAGGCTGTCGTTGGGTTAAGCAACGGGTTCTGCGCTGGAATAACCTGCGTCATCTCCCTTACCACCCTAAATAGCTCTGCTGGACGGGACTCTGCAGACGCAATACATGCAGAGGAGAAGGATCTCTGCGCTGCACGTATTGCCTCTCGATAGGACCAAAGAAAGTTCCTATGACGAGTCCTGTCGGATAAGAGTCGAGTTTTCCGCCAGTTGCGCTCTAGTCGTTGTCCAACCCGCTTCATTTTCCTAAGCTCTGTTGTATACCATGGCTTACAGTTTGGAGCGGGTTGGAAAGGACGCTTGGGAGCGATCGTGTCGATAGCCTTGGTAAGATTGGTGTTCCAGGTATTAACCAAAGCCTCGACAGGGTCACCGGCGTTACCAACCATTAAACCCTCCAAGGCTTTCTGGAATCCTCTTGGTTCCATTAGCCTTCGAGGGCGGACCATTTTAATGGGTCCACCACACCCGGTGGGGCAGGAAGAGACTCTTAGTTCAATCTTGACCAGGAAATGTATAAACTAAGACACATGCAATGACTTAAATTTAATTTTCAAACTAGGTATACAATAATTAAAATTGAATGATTAAAATATATATAACATTGTACCCTCCACCTTGCAGGCCCTCGTGGTGTAGTAAACCATTGTATGTTCAGTGGGTCAAGAAAATAGTTTAATATTTTGTGCGCATGTAATTGAGTGGCCCAAACAACTCTGCAGCTGTTGCGAAGCAGGATGTTAGGAAGTAAACCTTAAGAAAACGGAAGTTCTTTACCAGCCTGCACCACAGAATGAACACCACCATCCCCACATTGCTGTCGGCAAATCTGTGCTTAAATCCATTCAGCAGTTCACCTACCTGGGAAGCATCATCTCCTCAGATGCCAAGATTGACAAAGAGATCGATCACAGATTAGCAAAGGCATATAGCGCATTTGGAAGACTTTACAAAAGAGTCTGGAGTAACAAACACCTGAGGTGAAGCACAAAAATTAGTGTGTATAAAGCCATTGTACTATCTATTCTCCTTTATTGATCTGAAACATGGGTCACCTATCGCCACCACTTACGACTCCTTGAACGCTTTCATCAGTGCTGTATATGCACAATCCTAAATATACACTGGACTGACTATGTGATGAATGTTGCTGTCCTTGAGCAAGCAGGCATCACCAGCATTGAGGCCATGATATTGAGAACACAGCTGTGCTGGGCAGAGCACATTTCTAGGATGGAGGACCATCACCTCCCCAAAATAGTACTCTATGGTGAACTCACCATGGGTCAGTGTAAGAGGGGTGCTCCAAAAAAGCATTACAAGGACTCCCTGAAACAACATCTCAGGCTCGGCAAAATTGATCACCAACAATGGTCTGCCCTAGCCTCACATCGGGAGGCATGGAGACACACTATCCACAATGCTGCAGCCTTATTTGAGAACTCACGCCAAACAAGTCTTGAAGAGAAATGACAACGCAGAAAAAATCACAACTCAGAAACATCATCCAAGGAGACCTTCTGCTGTGCTTTCTGCAACTGGACTTGTTTATCTTGGATTGGCCTTTTTAGCCATCGGCGCTTGCAGAAAGCGCGGGATGAGTCCTTCCTGAATCTTCTTTTGTGAAGAAAAGCCAGAGAGAGAGAGAGAGAGAGAGGAATTGAGTGGCAGCCTTTACTAAAATGCCATGGGATTCATCTGCAGACTTTAATGGTCCCCAGGATTATGTTGTTGTTGTTGTTGTTGTTGTTGTTGTTGTGTGCCTTCAAGTCATTTTCATCCTACAGTGGCCCTAAGGTGAACCTCTCATGGGGTTTTCTTTTCAAGATTTGTTCAGAGGGGGTTTGCCTATGCCTTCCTCTGGAGCTGAGAGAGTGTGACTTGTCCAAGGTCACTCAGTGGGTTGTCATGGCTGAGTTGGGATTTTGAACCCTGATGTCACAGTGTCCTGGTCCAATGCTCAAACCACTACAACATGCTGGCTCTCGATGCAGCATTGCAAGTAGTTATTTGCAGAAGTACTGCATCTGAATGCCAGTCTGTTTTCAGCTTGTATTGCCCCATTTGCTAAGAAATCCTAACTCTTTTCTTCACTGTTGCTTGTCCAACAACATGAATGTTTACACCTGCCACTGTAGCTTTTATGGCCCACAAAATCTGGTGTGCTGGGAAGTAAGAGTGGTACTTATCCTCCTTTTGCTATCAGTATGCATGACAATCAGTGGTTAAGACAAAGCCTC
The DNA here is from genome assembly GCA_030847615.1 of Gambelia wislizenii. Lineage (NCBI taxonomy): Eukaryota > Metazoa > Chordata > Lepidosauria > Squamata > Crotaphytidae > Gambelia > Gambelia wislizenii. The sequence goes on from JAUMIR010000004.1 coordinate 106,565,302, forward strand.
CATTAGGAACATGATACTAATATGTGATAACTCATGCTGTGTGTTCATATACTATGAGCTGCAGTCCATTTTGAAAATTAAGGTTTCCCCCAAGCTTTCAGGAAAGCTAATGCAATGTATGCAAAGTGCTGGTAAAGAAATAAACACAAGAAGAGTGTGTTTGTTATAGAAAACAGAAGGCGAGGCTCTTTTAGCAACTTAACATGTAACCAGGAAAGAGGATGTTGCACATTTTCCTATGCTGAGATACAGATATAAACAAAACAATGAACTTGAAAGCACATAATCACACTAGAAGAATAAAAGGAGATAAAGCTCCATGTGATATATGATGGTCACAAACTTTTATTTTTAAAAAAGCACAGTGCTTTTTCTTAAAAAGCCCAATTATCCTATTCAATCCTTGGAAATTTCTGGAGTTGTAGTATGCACTCTATACAAGCAGACTATTAATTGGTAAAAGAAAGGCTTTTTTATCTATATAAGTGGGCCATTAATTGATAAAATAAAAGGTCCACTTTATAGAGAGTGCATACTGCAACTCCAGAAATTTCTGAGTATTGAATAGCCCCTGAAGAAGGCCGATTGGTGTCAAGGCAGAAACGTGGGCTTTTCAAGAAATAAAAGTTTGTGACCATCATATAGCACATGGAGCTTTGTCTCAGTTTATTCCTCTATAGATATAGATACAGACATACGTACTGTAAGTGTGTGTAAGCATGTGCAGTTTCAAATTTAAATTACAGCCAGCTGATCCATGTGTCTTTTCAAACTGTTGTCCAGGTTCTAACTATTGGTGGGCAACTTCAAGACCTGAGTTCTCCCATCTCAAATTTCTTTAAACCGAGTTTGACTGGTCAACCTTTCAAATGTCCTAATTATGGGACTGTTCTCTGACTGCCCTTCAAACAGAGGGCTGCCTTTTGTGAAGTAGGGCACTGGTTACCTTGGATGAAGTGAGAAAGGCCGAAATGAAAAAGGCAGGCAACTGAACAAAGGTCATTGAGTGCTTTAATTAAGTCATTGGGATGCTAAAAGTCAAGTTATAAAAACATCTGTATATATTTTTACCACTAACATTTAGTTGGAACCACTCCTGGAATCCGAGATGTACATTTTTATAGGTATTTTGTAGGAGGCACTTCTTCTACCATAGTCCAAAGTAAACAGAAAATACATTTAGAGTGGAAGCAGAGCAATTTCTTTTGAATATATCAGTGCTCATGTATAGTCTCATTTTTTGCATAGGTAAATGGTGTCCAGCTCTATGGAAAATCCCGCCGCGAAGCTGTTTCTTTTCTTAAGGAAGTTCCACCTCCATTTACCCTGGTTTGCTGTCGGCGCCTGTTTGATGATGGCACAGAATCCTTTGTTGATGAACCTTCCTCCATTATTACCTGCTCTCCAGAACCAAAGGTAAAAAAGGATGTTGTTTAGTCTCAATAGAATCTCAGATACTGAACTTTCCAAAGATATTTGCTTTTGCTATTGTTTTACAGTTAATTTTCTTTTTTTAAAATTAATAATCACTATCAATGATTCATAGCTGCTCTGAATCTAATGCTTTCTAAAAAAAATTCTAATCATGCGTATCTACATTTATACTCAATTATACAATTACCTATAACTGCCTTTCTTTCTCTGTATAGAAGTAAGATAGGTGAGAAGGAACAATTCTTTTGCTAGCAGAACCTGATTTTTAGTCATTATTATGTCATGATTGTCCTGACCAATTAGTGAAAATATTTAGCCATATCCCCTGCAGTGTATCTGTCATTTCAAATAAGCCATAGAGTTTTCATGTGTGCATGTACAGGAGGCAGCTAGGGATAACGATTGAAGGTTGGATGGTACATGTGTCCAATTTATAGTTCGATTGCTAGAATCAAATATTCATTTGCATATGAAGTTAAAGTAAAGTGCTCCATTGGAAGAGGAACTCTGTTTGCTGAAGTAGAGAAGCTAGATTAATTGTGATGGTCTACAATTACGACAGAGTCATTGTGGTGTAGGGTATTGGACTAGGACTCAGGGTTCTGATCCCCTCTTGGCCATGGAAACTTGCTGGTGACCTTGGGCAAGTCATGCTCTCTCAGCCTCAGAGGAAGGCAATGGCAAACCTCCTCTGAACAAATCTTGCCAAGAAAACCTCATGATAGGTTCACCTCAGGGTCGCCATAAGTCAGAAGGGGTTTAAAGGCACATAAAAACATCAAACAACAGCAACACTTACTGCTGTGCAGCCATTTTTTGAAGCCAGCTATGGACTAGGTTCTTGGAATACAGAAAATATTGCAAGAGAGACTGACAAATTAATAGTTGAAATGAGCTGCGGGAGGAGGAGTTGAATCCAACTTGATCCCTAGTTTATCAAGAAAACTCAAATAGTTTATACATTGGGTCTTCATATCGGCGGGCTAGCAATCTGTGGATTGGAGGTTCTGCAGATTGCCCCACCTCATTATAGTCAAGGATGGTGTGTGCACGTGGCTGTGCCTAAGCAGCTGTTTGCATATTACTTCCCATTGACTATAATGAGGTTTGAGCATGCACATTTTTTCCCATGCACCTGGGGGGTGGTGGTGGAACCAAACCCCCCTTGGATGGGAAGGGTGCAGCATACTCAAAAGAGTCCAAAGAAGAGAATACTGTAAAGTAATCTGGGCCATGAATATGTGTTTTAGAGTAATCTTACTGAAGAATATTTGAGAGCAATTGAGGCTGAGGATTTTGATCTTCTGCCACATTTCCTCTTTAAATACATCGTAGACTGGTTTAAGCTCTCCCAATGACTCCTAGAGCCCTGTCAGTGGTAGTGTTGTATAGGGTGTGGAAACCCCTCACCACTTATGCTAGGATCCACAGTACATGCAAACAATGACTTCTTAGTACTGTTCTTAGTTTTTAGTAGCAGCCCCAGCTGAAAATTTGAGGATTGCTCATAAGACTTTTCCAGATCCCATATGGAAGTGCTGAAGCATTTTGTATGTGAATACAGGGTTGTTGGGCTACAACCTGTAATTCCGTCATAAAAGTGATGCTGATTAAGCTGTCTTGTGTATGTAGTGCAAAACTGAATATTGTCACCTCCCTTTTTCTTTTTAAATTAACTGCTGTCACTTAAAACTGGGTAACTTTTGAAATTCAAGCTCTACTAACTTGAATTTTGTAGAGGTGAACTTTTGCATCAAAGCTACAATGTTTTTTTAGCAAATGTATCTTCAGAGATATTTCATGTTTGTGACTTTACTACTTTTACTTTAATTGGAAACTCTTGGTGGCTTATCTAGGCAGGTAGCTAGAAACATCATTGTACTAATACAAGGTATGTAAATCTAGGAGTCAACATGCTGATGGTGTACATCCCATTCATCATTCTTCAGTTTAATAAGGGAGCAAAAGCTTTGAATTATACCTAGTCTCTGCTTCCCCATTAGCTGATTGCTTCCACCTTGTGAACAAAGGACTCAATGCAGACTGGAAGACTGCATTTTTAGCTATTAACATTTCTAAGGCCCTAGTTCTCTGCTTTTATTGTTTCCACAATAAAGAAAACATTTGCTTCTGGAGTTCCTGCTTCATGATGATGGATCTCCTAGATATACGAGTGTCCTGTTTTGTGTAATTTAACTATAATTAAAATATTCCAAATATCCCTTTAACTGAGATGCTGTGCAAGGATACTCTTGTGTATTTATGAATGGATCACTTTCTGGGTTTTGTTTTAAATTACAGTTCTTACTAAGCAGTGGCATAGTCAATTCAGGGCTTGTAGGGCTTAAGAACCACAATCTTTCATTTAGCAGGGACTATGACAGTATCTGTCACCCCCACACTTGCGTTCCCCTGTTCCATCTGAATTTAGCTGCAATCCCCACAGTTTCTGAAAGAGAAATGGATTTTTCCAGCAATTATGTATTGTTATGAGCTGTTATGTATTGTAATCCAAAGTATTTGGGGGTGGTGGTGGCTGGCTTTACAAAAGCCTGGTTCCTGGTAGAGATGAAAATTCTTTTAGATCAGCACAGCAACCTGCATTTTTGGGACCTTTTCACACTACACATTTATAGCACTATGACTCCACTTTAACAGCCATGGCACTTAAGGCTTTCTGCTAGAGAGCTCTGGTGCTTCATCAAACCCAAAATCCCAGGATTCCATACAATGTAGCCATGGCAGTTAAACTGGAGTCATGCTGCTATAATTGTGTAGTGTGAAAGGGCTCTTGGACTCTCCATGGGGGCATTTCAAGGACTGTCCTGGTGAGGGGTTGTACTTCCACATTTTACCATTTTACCACTGTCATTAAGAATGCATTGGATGTATGTATCTTTGAATCCCTAAACATTATCCCTAAATATATGGTGTAAAAATATTGCTAGTTTTTAGAGGCAGCATATCGTGCATGCCGTCCAGCAATTCACAGATATAAACTGGGACATTTTTTGACTAAACAACACCAGGATGTGGTGAAGATGGCAAAAGTTGTTAATGAGGAAGAACAAACAAGATTAGGAGAGGCTGCAAAGAGATAGGAAGAACTAAACAAGGCTCACAATAAATCACAAGTCAGATGGTAAAATGTGTATACAGTAGGACCCCCATATTCACTGGGGATTGGTTCTGCGGGGGCCCATGGGTACAGAAAACTGTGGATAATAGCAAGCACCATTGAAAATAATGGGACTTCTGGTTTAAAATACCATAGTGTTGCCTTGGAGGACCTAGAAAATGGCTAGAGAGGACACATTTTCTAGAAAGACTCTATGGTAGGTGTGCTGTTTTGTGTCCCATGGATAATTGAATCAGTGGATACAGGGGTCTTACTATATTTATCTCAAGCCAGCATGGTTTTGTGGTTTAACTGTTGGACTTGGACTCTGGGAGACCAGAGTTTGAATCCACACTGAGGTGTAGAAACCCATTGGAGTAACCTTGGCAAGTCATACACTCTCCCAGACTAAGAGGAAGGCAATTGAAAATCTCCTCTGAATAAACTTTGCCAAGAAAACTTTATGATAAAATTTCCATAAGCTGGAGTTGACTTGAAGGTCCATAATGACAACAGAAGAAACAAAATTGATAATGGATTGACCCAAGAAATAAATGATGGGGCTCTGTTTATAGAATAGGATTTTTCTGCTTCCCTAAAAAACTACTTTGGGAGGAAGGGGACAAGTTGGAGAACCGCTGGAATGTTATTGGAGAAAGGAGGTGTAACGGAATGTTGTTGAATGTAGAGAAAATGGGTATAGTGGGGTAGAGATTGATTGAAATTAAAAACTTTCATGAGCAGGTTCTCCTGGTTTTTAAACTCTGCTGGAACCAGACTAAAATATTGTTTTTTTGTTTGCTCCTTTAGAAAATCTAGCAAACAAATGTTGTTCATTGCTGTTTCTTGAAAGCAAACACTTATGTAGAGTTACAGTATAATATTAGGAATACTTTTAGATTATTTTGTTCACTGCCATTTTTGCATGTATAATTATAGGAAGAATGACTCCATCTTTGATGTTATATTTTGTTCGATCCTGATATGAAACTTGGCTCATTCCCACTTAAAAATATGCATATATATATTTACTGGCTGCAAAGTTTATTTATACATTGCAATCAGATACAGATGAACTAGTGTTTGTTTTTTTGAGGCATGCATGGGAAGAATCTTTTGAATTTATTTAGCCCCTTGGCACATGAAGCCACTTATATGTAGACTTTCTTTGTAATGGGATCTCTTTCTGTTTTCTATTGTAAATAGTTACAATTTTGCTATTCAAGTCTTAAGCTAGCAATGCTCCAGTAGTTATGATCCTGTACCTGCCTTTAAGACATTATGAAATCATGTAGCTGAATCCTTTTTGTCTTTGTGTTTATTCATGAATTTGTATAGCATCTCAGAGTGTTCAAAGCACTTCACAGAAATTACTTAAAGCAGTAATGTTTGCAACAAGCTTAGTCGTATAATATAGTTTAGTATCAATACTCTTATATCAAAAATGGCTTGTGGAGAGACAGTGGCCACTTACTGCATTCCTGGTAAAGTGAGAGTTGGATCAGGGATTTCAGGAGTCCCATGGCTTATTCTTAGCTTCTACCTTTGTCGTAAGCTGGCCCTTCTCTTCCAGCAGGAAGGGAAGGCTTCCAGCTTATTTGTACAACTTGAAAACATACTCTCAAGGGTTCTCTGGTCTAGAAATCCCTTTTTATTAAGGCAGGCCACCACCACTCACTGACTTCATCACCCCTTTCCACGTCTAGGCAGTGAGACTAGACATGCTTGGTTAAAGAACAATAATAACTCTTTTATCTAATCTAGAGAAGGTTTTGATAGCTAACCAGAAGCAGGCAATTCAAGGCAGGTTAGAAAATATCAGAAAGCTTTATTCAATTCTAGGAGTCTATGTTACTTGAGAAGGTGAAACATTCTCAGGTTCAACTTAAGGTTTATACAGTACACATTCATTCAGAGCACTTAACAAAATAAATAATAATCTAACACAAGCTAATTAGACTTGTCCCTATCTGCTAAATGCAAGGTAACTTACAGTCTCTGTGATGGAATTCAGAGTCCTTTTGGATCCTTTTGAGGCCTTTGGGAAAGATTGGCTCCCCCCAACCTTTTGTTATCACAATTTGGTATCTTGTCGATTATTCCATGGCTTTGTTCCATTCTCTGGTCTCTCTGCCATGGAGCTCAACCAAGAGGCCCTAGGCCATCCTTAGCTTAGCTCCTAGGCCATATGCTCAACTCAGAACAATGGAAAAGGAGAAGAACTTTTAAAAGTCTTTTGTGTTGATCTCAGAGTGGCTATCTTAATCAAGTGACGTGACGTCATGTTTATTCAGTGAGGCTCTCCCACCCTCTTTCCATTTCCAAATAAGGAGTGGAAGTTTCCAATGTTGTTCCTGTGAGTTTGTGATGGGATTCCATGATGACTGGCAGGTCATCATGACAACCTTATGCTAGGCATGCAATTTTGTTTTTGCTTTGCACTCTTAGTTGCCCTACTTTTATGTAGTTAATGAAACTTTGGAGCAACTTAGTTGTCTAACTTTAAATAGAAATTAAAAAGTATATATTTTAGTTGATGCCATTGTTTAAATCTAAGCTAGATGCTTTATTCATGATGTGTCTATTAGATTAATTTATCAGTTAAAAGCTGCATTATATCTTATCTCTCAGGTGAAACCCAGAGGCCCAGAGGAGGAAGACGAGGATGTGGATCTAGCGCTGTGGTCTTCTGAACTCAAAGTGGTTGCACTTATAAAAGACTCAAAAACAGGCTTAGGATTCAGCATTTTAGATTACCAGGTATGATGTACATCCAGTGATAATCAGGTATCTTTGATTACAGTTACATTTGCTTTATGTATTTATTAAATTTATATCCTGCCTTTCTGCCAAATGTGCCACTTGAAGCAGCTCACAACAATAATATGCAGATTTAAAATAACATCTTAAAATGCAACAGAAAAACAAATCAGTTAAAATAAAGCTTTGGTATTTACTCTATTTCTGTATATTCTGTTGATATGATGTTTCCATATAAGAAAATAGCAGACGCACTCAACGCTGGCTCAAAATTTTTCTGTGACTTCCCAGAGTGTGGCTGCATGGATTGGTTTCTAGTCCCTTCCCTCCCCCCCCCCAAAAAAAATCTGATTTCCTATCATAAATCATTAAGTGAAGTCTCATGAACTGCTGGGTCTTAGTAATATTTTTGGGACCACTGAATCAATCTATAACAAAATGTAGCCTTCAGCTTTCACATTAAAATGAGAGCTTAGTATTACTGGAATGAAAGTTTGCTGCTGCAAGTATTATAACTAGAGTAGAAAATAGTACCATATCAGATACTCCTGCAGTGGAAGGAGGCATAGCTCAGTGGCAGAACTTCTGTGTTGCACACAGAAGGGCCTAGAGTTGATCCCTGGCATTTACAGGTAGAGCTGACAAAAAGTCCTGCCAGCTAGTGGCAAAAGTGGCAGAACAAAGAATTTAGCTGGCTGTCTGCTATAAGATGTGTGCATCTATGGGTTTTTACAACTCTGTAGTTTAAAAAACAAATGTGGTGTTATGTTGAAGGGTACAAAAATCAATTATACTTCTACAAAATAAGAACTGATTTGGGGACTCATTAAATACAAATACCTAGACTATGTTTGTTTGATTTTGAGATGACCCAAATTATCATGGTTTTCTTGATACATTTTGTGTTGGTGGTTCCAAATTTTTCAGTGTACTCCTTACTGTCCTTCAAAGACAGCAGTAATGTTTAGATTTGCTTTTGTTTTCTTGTATGATCAGAATTAATTGAGGCTTTAATAACAGCTTTATTTACTTACAGATGCAAATGCACTGGCAAAGTTGGGATGCAGCCAAATTTTAATTATTTGAAATGGGCTGTAAGCCATTTAATTTTAGATTTTCCATCACTTTAAGATATTGGTTCATATTATAAACTTTATAAAGTGCTGTGTGTCCTTGCTGAGCTACAAAGCTTTTTATGGTACATAGATATTAATGAGGTATGTTCAGTCACAGTAACTGTTTTGACAGGCCATTTGAAACAAACAAAAAAGAAATTACAGTATGTGACCAAAAATAGGTCTTTCTATATCAGTTTGAACTGACCAGGAGAAAACTGAATGATCACCCTAGCCCTGAAGCCATAATCATTGCCATAGCTAGCTGACCTCTGGAACATTTTGGACTTACTTCTCCATTCCATCAGTCTAAGCAGTTGCCTGTCCTATATGAACAACAGGTTTGTGAGCACATACTTTCAGTAATGTACCCAGTAGCTGCTCTCACAATAGTCACTCTGTTTTTAGAAGTGCTCTCTTTTCTCCTTGTCTAACTTAGCCATACTTTGTGCAAAATATTATTCATGTAGGGCTAAGCCCTTAATTATTCTCCCCTTTAGAATAGTTCATCTCAAGCTATCTGGTGTGTGGGGACTGACAGGGTTTTCTCCCAATGTGCCAGGGACCAGAACCATATTTATTCCCACTGACTACAACCTTCCTGGAAACTCACTGGCACCCAATAGCTTGCAGACTGGTACCAAGTCCACAGAGCACCACTTTGAGTCGCACTGCTTTAGAACGTTAGCAGGCTTGGAATCATTGGTAACTGTAGATTCCTTTCCTAGTCAAGCACCTTCCAAATGTTTTGGACTCAAAGTCTAATCATAATTGACCATTGGTGATGCTGATTATGATGGATAGGTGTTGTAGTACAAAACATCTGGAGCACATGAGAGAGAAGTCGCTTGTATAGAGCACAGGGCTAAATCAAATGTTCCTCCTACTTAGAAGAGACCCATTAAAATGAGTGAGGCTTATTTAATCACACCTTACAAATTTCATTGATATTAATGGCTGTAATATAAGTAAGACCAATTTTGGATTTTATCCAATAGTGAACAAGGTGAAGGGGCCAGCTTGGTGCAGTTGTTTGCGCATTGGACTATGTCTCTAGTGATCAGGGTTCGAATCTCTTCTCAGCTAAGGAAACCCACTGGGTGACCTTGAGTAAGTCACACACTATCAGCCTTAGAGGAAGGCAAAGGCAACCCCCCCTCTGATGAGATCTTGTCAAGAAATCCCATGATAAGTTTGGCTTAGGGTCACTGTAAGTGAGAAACAACTTGAAGGCACACCACAAGAGCAAGGTGAAGCCTGGAATCCATGTGACCTATAGCTGTTTTTGCAGTCTACAGACCTCTCCTAAGGCCTCTAATGTCCTCACCCTAAAATAAATAAATAATACAATAACAAAATAATAACAAAATGGTAATACAACAATACAATAATCCAGCCCAAAATACCCTAGTTTTTTCTGCTCATAGAAGTTTCAGGGAGAAGCAGAGTTGTGTATTTCAAAGTTCGAGTTTTCCTCAAAATCTGGAAAAGCCCCCCAAATGTTTCAGATAAAACTGAAAGTGGAATCATTTAGAGTTTATCATTTAAAAAAATGGACCTAGTTCAAAAATGTGGTTCTGGAGGCTGAAAATTGGCCTTTGGATCTCCTACAGTTGCCCACTCCTAATATAGCCCATTTGTTGTTGTTGTTTTCATGTGCCATCCAGTCATTTTCTGAATTATGGTGACCCTAAGGAGTTTTCTTGGAAAGATTTGTTCAGAAGAGGGGTTGCCTTTGCCTTGCTCTGAAGGTGAGAGAGTGTAACTTGCCCAAGGTCACCCAGTGGGTTTCCATAGCCAAGGAGGACTTGAACTGTATACTGTATACTGTATGTTAATGTGGCTACAGTGACTCATCACTACGCTGCTGGAAAAAATAAGGCCGGTGGCTAAAAAATAAAAGCAAAAGTTTGGATATTGCTTCCAGCTGTATGCTACTAGCATACGTGCCAGCATACCCTGTGACAGGACATGATAAAAAGGTGTTTTGTACCTCTGCTAATATGACTAACCAGCCAGCTTTCTTGAAACATTTAAACTATTAAATTATGTGAGATGTTAGAGCATATAGCCTTTTAAAATTATTTAAAATTATTTCTAATAATTTTATTAATTCTGTTCTCTTCTATTCTGTTGTGTTTTTAAATTTATTGTGAAGTTAGTTGCTGATATTTTGGAAGGAGGTAAGGGGGAGATGGCTGAAGGAAGGAAGGGAAAGGAAAGAAAGGGAAGGGAATGGCTGTGTGCACCATCTCATTGTATTAGGCAAGTATAGATAGATGGAGAATGATTATAGAGAAACTACTCAAATGCAAAGGGTGGCCTGCATGTTTTGCTTCTAAAGCTTACTGGAAAAAAAGTCCCCTCTTTTCCAGCAGCATTTGCAATATATCATAATATATTAAAGTGAGTAAATGGCATCCATTGTGACATTTGTATGGCCAATAACTTAATTTAAAAGTTTTATACTGTGTGAGATAATTAATGAGCTCTAATATCTCTTTGCTGTAATTACATAATAAATCACACACAGTAAAACTCACTTTTGGAAAGCAGGACAGAGGTTTATTGCTGGGAGAACAAAGGCCATATCTGAGGCTTTCTGTATTTCTGGAATTCTTAGCCGTTCCTCACTTGTCTGTCTCTTCCAGTATTCTGTTCCTTACAATGAGACATGCCAGATGTTTTTGGAAAGTGAAGGGAATCCCAAAATGGGTGGTTTGGGATTAATTTGCCTGTAAAGCTATAGTTTTATAGACATGTCTTGTGTGTGTGTGTGTGTGTGTGTGAGAGAGAGAGAGAGAGAGAGAGAGAGCTCGCATGTGCACATCCTACATATACTTTTTTTTTTCTTTAAGTGAAGGTTTGGTTCCTTTTTAGCTTCTGTACAGGCTAGCAGAATCACACATATAGAGGCAGGGACAGGGTTGTAAATATGTCTGTTCTTACATTTCTTTGAAGCTCTATACTCTCCACTTTAAGTACTGAAGGCTCTTCACTTGCCCAGCTGTATTCATTTATCTACAAAGCTATTAATTTTAACAGCCAAGAGGACAATTGTGGTTCTTTTGGTTAGGCAACTACAAAACTGGAATCATCCTAGAAACTATTATCAACAGTTAAAAATATACTTCAGTGGGCTGCAGTGTGTGAAGTAGCAGGCTGTGTGCTTCATAGTGCATTGGTATTCATGTGTGTGCAGTTTACCTCCATTAGGACCCTATAGATGTTGTTGGAGCTAAATTCTCAGTTTCTTCCAGCCTGGCTGGTGGTGAGGGATGCTGGGAGTAGAAGTTTCTAAAAATCTACCGGTAGATGTTTTAGTAGTAGTTCAGGGATAGATCCCTCTCCCCTCACTTTCATGTTGTGCACAAGACTCTGAGCTACATGTTCAGCATCTAGACTCTTTGCAGCTTCTAGACTCTTTGCAGAGGGAGGAAAGACCTCACACTAGCTTATTTTTAAAGGTATACTTCAGTGGCAAAAATAAAGACTGTGATTTATCAAAGTAGGAAGCAGAAAATTAAAGCTCTTCCTAATGAACAGTGAAAGATGGGAGCACATGTATAAATGTGTTTACTTTCCTTTTCATTAGATCATTTGTCAGCGTTTCTCTTTTTTCTATATAGGTACTTGAACCAACAGGCCAGTTGATGATTGAAGATCTTGTGCTATATGACACAACACAAACCTATGTCTGCTACATCCTGCATGTTTGGTCATTAAACATGGGATGGTGTTAGATCTAATATGCTAGCCAAATTCCAGGTTGAGTAATATACTGCAACTCCCTTATTTTTTCCTTTATTATTCTGTTTGGATGAGTTGCTCACCTCCTAACTAACTTTTATGTAGTGTTGCTGGCGTATTCAGAGATGACTTCATTTTACTTGATCTGTAGGCTTTAAGTTGTTTCTTTTCAGATATATATGGACAGAAGGTGCTGCAGAAACCTATGTTCTTTGCCAACGATATGCAAATATTTTGCTTTTTAGTAATTTCTGTAAAAATCAATTATCTTGCATGCTTGCATATATTTCAAAAATGAGAGCATATGAAAGAAAATATGTCTCACAGGGCAAACATTTAAAATAAAAATTAAAAGGGAGATTTTGTGAAATAAATTATGCTCCTGACTGGTATTTCAAATTCCTGTCAAGAAGAAAGTTATAGAATAAGAAAGATAAATGAGTTTGAGGTGCTTTTATATGAAAGAAAATATGTCCACACGAATGCAGTAAATAGTATAAATTGGCAGTTCCTTAGTCTGTAATTAATGCAAGGCTTTCAGTTTCTTTCTTAAAATTTTCATGATTTTCCTTAGTCTATAATTTTTTTAGTTTTCTCGTGTCTTTATTCAATTTATATTCATTGTCCTTAATAACCTAGGCTCGTGAAAAATGTGTTTAGCTTTAGACTTGATAGTAAAGCCAGGTACAATACCAGATCATCTCATGTTGGATTATATCCCTTGTCCATATTATTGGATACCTCACTAACATATATTTTTTTATCATGGTACTGATTCTGGTGCAAGTTGGTATTAAAAGCTCCAGTATCAATTTTTTAGTTATGTTTTGTATCTGAATTTCTATAAATTCACAGCACAGTTTAGGGTCTGGTGTATATACATAATACTACTGATCTCTAATTAAGAATCTGAGTGTGATCTGTACAATTTCATTTTCACATTCTTCCCTTAACAATGGTTAAGTCCATCATACCTGTGCCAATTTTAATCCTGGTAATGACAATTTAGGGGCCCATTTTTTCTGAATATTGAAGCTTGTGTGCATGCCCTGGTTAAAAAGGAACCTGGTTTACATTAATCATTATTAAATGTGGTGCAGTTATAAGCTTTGAGTGAATAGTGGATTAATTCATTAAAGGAAGTAAACAAGTACTCTTGTTGCTAGTTTGGATGTAATAATCATGATCTGAGATTGAGACTATCAAATCTGTCTGCTTTGTTGCAGTATACAGTTGCCCCTCCACATTCGCGAACTCACGGTTTTGGATATTCGCAGTTTTGGGAGGATCCCCACCCTCCCAAAACCGTGACACGGGGCCTCTGGAGGCCCCATGAAGGCCCTGGGAGGGAGGGGGGAGGGCCGGGGAAGCCTCCACGGGGCCTAGCGAGGCCCCTTGAAGGCCTTGGGGGGGAGGGGATAGGGCCAGGGAGGCCTACACAGAGCCTTGTGAGGCTCCGTGAAGGCCTTGGGAGGGGAGGGGGAGGGCCGGGGAGGCCTCCACGGAGCCTTGTGAGGCCCCATTAAGGTCCTGGGAGGGAGGGGGAGGCCGGGGAGGCCTCCATGGAGCTTTGCGAGGCCCCGTGAAGGCCTTGTGGTGGAGGGGGGAGGGCCAGGGAGGCCTCCACGGAGCCTTGCGAGGGCCTGTGAAGGCCCTGGAAGGGAGGGGGAGGGCCGTGGAGGCCTCCACAGAGCCTTGCGAGGCCCTGTGAAGGCCCTGGGAGGGAGGGGGAGAGCCAGGGAAGCCTCCACAGGGCCTCCGGAGACTCTCCAGAGGCCCCATGAAGGCCTTGGGAGGTAGGTGGGCGGGCCGGGGAGGCATCCATGGGGCCTCGGGAGGGTCTCCTGAGGCCCTGTGAAGGCCTAGGAAGGGACTGGGGAGTCCGGAAAAAGCGACTATGGGGCCTCCAGAGGCCCCATGGTCGCTTTGGCGGGGGAGGGGGAGGGCAATCATTATTCACAGATTTTTCACATTTGCGGGGGTCTGGGGAACCTAACCCCCGCGAATGTGAAGGGACGACTGTATAATCTAATTCAGTGGCTCTTAACCTTTTCTATACCAGGGACCCCACCCCTCCCTTTAAATATATTTTGTTGCTGTGGACCTCCAAGACTTAACTCAAGATTCAAAACCCTAATAATAATAATAATAATAATAATAATACAATTATACCATCCATCAAACCTTCCCTCAGAGGCACTGAAGGGGGAGGGATGACTTTTCTTCTGCTTATTCCTGCTAGTTTGTGGCTGCAGTGGATTGAATGGCAATGCGCAGGCCAAGCCAGCCAGCCTTTGCCTTGGATTCTGTCACATGGCCACTGTGATAGACCACTGCAGGGAGATGGTGCAGGGAGGTGGTGGACCAAGTAGTCTTCAAGCCTTCGTGGACCCCTTGTGAGGACATCACGGACCCCTTGAGGTCCCCGGACCACAGGTTGAGAACAATGATCTAGTTTATTGGTTTGAGTTTTTCTGCTGTTGAGCAGTTTCCCATCCATGCAAGATGGTAGGTCAAAATGAAGGTTACTGCTTCCTCACCTGTAGTCAAAATGCATGCATCATTGTGTTGACTGCTTAGAACAGTGTATTTTCAGCCTGTAGTACCTGTTCAGCTATAGGCCTCCTTTGCAATGCAGGTGATATTTGAATCTCAAAATCTTTTTGTTGTTTATACAGAGGAAAGGGGAAGCCAAGCATAGTCAGATGTGCATTCTAGACTTTAAGAAAGCTAATTTCAGAAAATTTAGGGAATTACTGGGGGTGATCCCATGGTCAGAAATACTAAAAGATAAAGGAGTTCATGAAGGATGGGAGTGAGATATTGAAGGCACTAAAAAGTGAGATATTGAAGGCACAATTTCAAACAGTTCCAATGAGGGGAAAGGGGAGGTGTTTAAAGAAACCAGGATCGATGTCCAAAGAACTCTCAACTGAGCTAAAACTTTAAAAAGGACATGTGCAAGAAATGGAAAAAGGGGGAATTCACCAAAGAAGAATTCAAAGAAATAGCCAGCTCATGTAGGGGGAAAGTCAGAAAAGCCAAAGCTCAGCTGGAGCTCAGGCTTGCTAGAGAGGTTAAAAATAATAAAAAGAGCTTTTTTGGATATGTCTGTAGCAAAAGGAAGAACAAGGAAATGGTAGGGCTGCTGCGTAGAGAAGATGGAGCAAGGCTAACAGGGTACAGAGAAAAGGCAGGACTTCTTAACACCTTCTTTGCTTCAGTCTTCTCCTAAAAGGGGAACAGTGATCAACCTGTGGAAGATGGAGCAGATGATGCAGTAGGGGAAATACAGCACAGAATTGGTAAAGAGGTAGTTCAGGAATGCCTGGCCAGAATAAATGCGTTCAAGTCTCCAGGGCCAGATGAACTTCATCCAAGGACTGGCAGAAGTAATCTCAGAACCACTGCCAATAATCTTTGAGAATTCCTAGAGAACAGGAGAGGTCCCAGCAGACTGGAAGAGGGCAAATGTTGTTCCCATCTTTTAAATGGGGGGGGGGGAGCAGACCCAAATAATTATCGCCCAGTCAGCCTGATATCAATACTAGGGAAGATTCTAGAGCAGTTCATTAAACAATCTGTAACCACTTAGAAAGGAATGCTGTGATCACTAAAAGTCAACATGGATTTTTCAAAAACAAGTCATGCCAGACTAATCTCACCTCTTGTTTTCATAGAGTTACAAACTTGATAGATGAAGGGAACACAGTGCATGTAGTGTATCTTGATTTCAGTAAGGCTTTTGACAAAGTCCCCATGATATTCTTGCAAAAAAGTTAGTAACACGCAGGTTAGACAATGCAACTGTTAGGTGGATTTGTAATTGGTTGACTGACCAAACCCAAAGGGTAGTCACCAATGGCTCCTCTTCATCCTGGAGAGAAGTGACCAGTGGGGTGCCACAGGGTTCTGTCCTGGGCCCAGTGCTATTCAACATCTTTATCAATGACTTGGATGAGGGAATAGAGGGTATGCTTATCAAGTTTCCAGATGACACCAAATTAAGAGGGGTAGCTAATACCCCAGAGGACAGGATCCAAATCCAAATGACCTGAAAGATCCAAATGACCTGAAAGATTAGAAAACTGGGCCAATATTAACAAAATGAATTTCAACAGGGAGAAATGTAGGATACTATACTTGGGCAGTAAAAATGAAATGTACAGATATAGGATGGGTGACACATGGCTTGAGGGCAGTACATGCGAAAAGGATCTAGGAGTCTTAGTGGACTACAAGCTGAACATGAGTCAGTAGTGTGATGCAGCAGCTAAAAAAAGCCAATGCGATTCTAGGCTGTGTTAACAGGAGTATAGTGTCTAGATCAAGGGAAGTACTAATGCCACTGTATTCTGCTTTGGTCAGACCTCACCTGGAATACTGTGTCCAGTTCTGGGCACCACAATTCAGGAAGGATACTGAGAAGCTGGAATGTGTCCAGAGGAGGGCGACCAGGATGGTGGGAGGTCTGGAGGCCATGCCCTATGAGGAGCGGCTTAGGGAGCTGGATATGTTTAGTCTGGAGAAGAGAAGGTTGTGAGGGGACATGATAGCCATGTTTAAATATTTGAAGGGATGTCATACTGAGGATGGAGCAAGCTTATTTTCTACTACTCCAGAGACTAGGACATGGAGCAATGGGTTCAAACTACAGGAAAAGAGATTCCACCTAAACATTAGGAAGAACTTCCTGACAGTAAGAGCTGTTCGGAAGTGGAATGCACTGCCTTGTAGTGTGGTGGAGTCTCCTTCTTTAGAGGCTTTTAAACAGAGGCTGTATGGCCATCTGTCGGGAATGATTTGATTGTGTATTCCTGTATGGCAGGGGGTTGGACTGGATGGCCCTTGAGGTCTCTTCCAACTCTATGATTCTATGATTCATTTGTTTTATCATTACAGCACTCATTGTACTCGGTTAGCTGTTTTTGCTTTGGAGTTCTGCTTGACTTGGCTCTTACTAGATTGATTTAGCTAGGCAGGGACCTAAATACCCTAAAGGCACCAGATCCCATTTGATCTAGGAAGCTAAGCAGTGTCAGCCCTGGCTAGTACTTGGATGGGAGAGCTCCAATGAATACCAGGTGCTGTGAGCTATATTTTAGGGGAGAGAACTGGCAAAGCCACCTCTGAGTATTCCTTGCCTACGAAAACCCTATGAAATCTATGGGGTCACCATAAGTCAACAGGCAACTTGAAGGCATGCACAAACACACAAGTAGAAGGCAGTAAGAAAAGAGGAAGATGCCATTATGGATGGATAGACTCAATCCAGGAAGCCACAGCCCTGAGTCTACAAGACTTGAGCAAGGTTGTTGATGATAGGGTGACTTGGAGGTTTCTCATTCATAGGGTTGCCAACTTGACAGCAGTTGAAGCTGACTTGACAGCACTTAACAACAACAAATGTCTTAGAGGCATTATGAAAACATGGCAATGATGTTTTTGGTGTTTTCCTTTGTTGCTTTTACTTTTTTATTTTTAAAAAATGTTTACCTGACTGCCATTTGCTTTTTAGGCAAGCATATTTGAAGAAATTGTTTATCTATCCTACCTGTGCTTGGTACACCTAGGCTACTAGCTGAAGAACAAGAATATTTTTCTCCCCTTGGGATCCCAGGCTATTTCTTTCTTTGGCATCTCCCTCACCTGTGATTAAGTGAAAAATGTCTAAGAATTCCAGAAACCCAGAAGCAATGTTATAATGACTTGGTAGATTCTATATTGGACTTCTTTTTCCCCTAAGGTGGTATCAAGTTTCTTCCTCCTACCCTTTTGTACAGCCCAAAGTCAGGACAGTAACAGTCTTCCCCTTCACTTAACTAGCTTCTGTGCCCTGCTGGCTATAGGTTTACAACGTAAAAATTGCACCCAATCGGTCTCTTGATTTTATAAAATTCTATGAAGACAGCTGGTCTGAGCTGAAAGAAACCCAGCAAAGGACATGGAATATCACCAAAGGAAGAGGTAGCCTGAGGGGAACACACAACTTGGAAGGAGAAAAGAAGCAGCTGGTTAGAAAAGCCTATTTGAAGGACTGGTTGGAAAAGATTCAGGAATGGACTCCAAACAGAGGAGATGAATCACCTAGAAAGCTATTTTATTCTTGAGGTATATAAAAATAGCCTTCACTTGGTTTGTTCATAGTTATCCCATTAGATTTTTGAGACACTGCCTTTTTTCTCTAGCCTTTCAGAAATAGTGTGGATTGGCTTCCATAAATAAAATACTTGAGGGCTGCTTCAGTCATTACATTTTCTGTGTTGAAAGGTGGTCTGAAATTACTTCTGTTTGGTAGTTTCCAATGCAGCTATGCTTTTACACTGGCAAGCTTTGCAGAATTAACTGTAGCAACAATGCAACCAAGTTGTTACTGCATTGCTCATTATTACCTGCTTTCTATTTTGTCTTTGACAGGCATGACAATTCAAACCACACATTTCCAGCTTTCCCAAGTGACAGTGGGAAACTTCGGTTTTTAAATTCTCTTGAAATCAATCAGTTTTTCTGAGGAAGCCAGTTTGGGATTTTTTGTTGGAAAATGAATGTGCATGGTGGGCAATATCACTCCAACTACAAATGAGCACAGCTTATTACTGGATTAAAATAGTATTTCAGCATCTGCCACAAGACAATCAATAATTCTGTTCTTGCTGCTTTGTCACAGTTAAGCATGATTTCCAAAAGGACCTTTAGTTGGGCAATCTTGGCATGGATTAGGGTTCGTGTCTGTGAGGAGTTACTTTAAAATAAACAAGTCTCCTTGGATATCCTTATTTTCAGCTTCTTCCACTTAGAAGTTCTTTGGTTGAGAGTGAATGAAGTAAGAAAAATGGGAGATTTTACTTCACTTCCATGAGTGAACCTGGATTCTTAAAGCAGGATATTAAGGGAAAGAAAGAAAAAGGGGAAGAGGATTAAGCATAGGCATCAATGTTACCATTCTCCTTTCATTTGTTTTTGTTCTTTGTGTAGCTTCTTTCCTTAGATCTTTACAGACATTTGCTACAACAGAAGTCTGATTAATGCCAGATGTGTAGTAGAGTTTATGGAATTCATTGCTACATTCTTCACTGCAGATCAATAAATACCTGTATTTTATTTTCCAAAGTCTACCTTCCACTGCTCCAAAATACCGTTCCATTTAACAACTGGAATATATTTGTGCTGTTAATGGTTGTATCAAAGTAACAATGGTAAATCAACAGTTTTATCCTCATTCTTACAGGGGCTGGATTTCTCTTCACCTGGTGGAACACACACATACACAGTTACTCTAAAATTAAGTTTAGTTGGAATTACGGTAGTTAATATTTTGGTTCTGTTTTCTTTACTTTTCTTTTGTACACGGGTATGTGCTCCATACCCATACCCACTGATGGAAATCAAGATTGGTCTATGTGATGCTGAAACTTTTCTTACAAGTAAGAAATATCATTTCATAAAACTATCTGTTGGTAGATAATGTCAAGAGGTTTACTACTTCAGGGAGCCTGACCTGGTTCCTTCAATGCATTCCTTGGAAGAGGGTCAGAACACAAGAACATCAGAAGAGGGACAAGTGCTACTAATGACAATAACTATATATTACCTTTGTGCATGCATGTGTGTATCTGTCTATCTATCTATCTATCTATCTATCTATCTATCATCTATATGTATATATATTAGAGACAATACATGCCTCTCAATACCAGCTGTTGAAAGGTGAATGGAGATGTGCCATTGTGCTTAGGTCCTACTTGGAAGCTTCCCATAGGCATCTGGTTGGCCACTATGAGAACAGAACTCTGGAGATGATAGGCCTGTTCCAATACAGAGAGGGTAAATACCTTTGGAGTGGATTTTCACAGGGACTGTATTAAATTGTACATGCCACCTTTGGTGTGTGTGTGTTTGTGTGTGTGAGAGAGAGCTGTTACGCTAAGCATTTAGTTTCCCATGAATACAAAAGCAAAAAAAAAAAAATGAATCTAAGATGTTTAAAATTACTTACTCTGCGGTCTTTTGCAAATTGAGAGTAAGCCCCATTAAACTCTGTGACACATCCCTCACAGCCATAGGGTTGTGCTGTCAGTTCCTTAATTTAAACTGAACTAGATCATAGAACTGTAGAGTTGGAAGAGACCACAAGGGCCATCCAGTCCAACCCCCATAGAACCATAGAACTGTAGATTGGCACCTATGAGATGGCATTACATCCATTGGCTCTCCATTAAGAAGTCATTTCCTTAGGAGCACACAATGTGCCCTTTGATTGTCTTCTTTAGCACTTATCAGAGAATATCAACCTAAAAAGAGCGTGCTGTGTAGGATTCTAAATGGTACAGGGATGGGCTTGTGGGATAAGGAGGCCATTCAGCAGAGCTTTAATTATAAAAATCACCCACCTGTAACTCATATCTCTTACCTAGAAAATCATCCCAAAATACCAGGTAATCAGATTATTCTTTTGTGCAGAAAGATAGCCTGTATGGGATTGGTGTATAAGTGTGGAAAGAGTATTTGGAAATATATATATAAAAAAAGATGGTAGAAAAACTGTTTTTCGAATGTTGAGAAACTGTAACAAGAAGCCAGGACTGACAAGAATCTTTGCAGTTCACAACTTATTCTGTGTAAAATTCACATGTGGTTGTTTTGTGCAGAAGTCAGCATTTTCTTTGCCAGAAACAGCCTTTTCTGGAAACCACCCATTTAGGAAATGGTGCTCTAGGTGGTTAAATCTAAGCGGCATTATGCCTTCTTTAGCCGTTAGCCCTAACCCCAGATGTTCAGGTGTGTAGGGCCAGGTATTTGGCAGTGGTTAGTCAGTGATGAGCAAAAGATTTCTGCATCTTTTCAGAGAAGCACTTTCCTATAGTCCTCCCTCTCCCCCCAAATATTGTTGCACTACACTTGCTGTGAGCGAAACTCTCTGGTGAGCATATGAAGAAGCTTTCAGGAAGGTGTTGGCTAAGGCTACTCTTCAGATACTGATACCCTTGTTAGCCGTCACCCCATCCAATCTGTGTACTTGGTACAGGTCTGAATGGGGCTCATGTGCTTCTATGTCTAGAAAGCAGAGCTAGCTGGCTTGCTTTTAAGTTTGCCTCCTTGCATTCAGTATCCACATGTACCAAGCACATGGATAGAAGTTAATTTGGCATGAATGAGAACTTAACTTGGCATGAATGAAGATTTGGTTCATTATTGTTGACACAGTTTTCAGATTTCCTTATAAATGGGCTAGAAAGGGCCTGTCCCATTGAAGAGTCTGTGTGCAATTCAACCATATTTGTTGTTCTGAATGAGGATTGCTGCCTCTTTTTTCTAACACTCTTCGTCTTGGTAGAGAGTTATAAATATAATTCTCTAAATACAGAATTTGTCTAGTATTCATCAGTGAGAATCCCATTCAGGTAGATTTAAATATATATATTTATTTATTTTATTTAGGTATTTGTATCCTGCTCTTCAGCCACAAAGTCTCTCAGAGCAGCTTACAAATTGTTAAGCAACAGCATTTTACACATCTACACCGCTTTATAGCACACTAGGCACTAAGCAGTTTCCAATGTGTGTTAGCTAATTGCCCCCACAAGCCAGGTATTCATTGCACTGACCTATGAAAGGATGAAAGATGGAGTGAACCTTGGAGCCCTTGGGATCAAATTTACAACATTCTGGCTTGCAGTACTGGTATTAACCGTACGCACGTGCATGCGCACACACACACACATACACACAAACATACACATACAGTGGGCCCTTGGTATCTGCTCGGGTGCAGAGGAACAAACAGGAATATAGGTATGAAAGGGCATAAATTAATTCAATCAACAAGGCATTGACTAACACAAGACAGTAGTAGCTCCTCTCCCCAAACCCTTGTGGAACAATTGTGTCAACAAACACAGCTTTGAACATTTAACTGGTATCTCTTTAAGTAAAGAGGTTAGTCTTGTTTTATATTTTTAAAATACTGTAAAATACAGAGAGGACCAGTCATATCCAATCTGCCTCCTCCTTCCCTGTGCCTTTTCATAGTGGCTTTATTGCGTAAGAGGGGCGCTCCAAAAAAGCGATACAAAGACTCCCTGAAACAACATCTCAGGCTTGGCCAAATTGATCACCAACAGTGGTCCGCCCTGGCCTCACATCGGGAGGCATGGAGACGCACTATCCACAATGCTGCAGCCTTATTTGAGAACTCACGACGAACAAGTCTTGAAGAGAAACGACAACGCAGAAAGAATCACAACCCAAAAACATCACCCAAGGAGACCTTCTGCTGTGCTTTTTGCAACCGGACTTGTTTATCTCGGATTGGCCTTTTCAGTCATCAGCGCGCTTGCAGAAAGCGCGGGATGAGTCCTTCCTGAATCTTCGTTTGCGAAGAAAAGCCAGAGAGAGAGAGTATTGAGCATCAAGATATCTTGGCCCTATTGTGAGAGAGGCTATGCATAACTTTTTACCTTTAACCAAACAGTGCACTATATTCTATTTCAGGGATGGGCAAGTTTCATCCCTGCAACACCCATCATCCCTCACCATTGACTGTACTGACTAGGAGTGATGGGAGTCACAGTCAAACAACTTCTGGAGAGTCATATGTTGTCCATTCTTGTTTTGCTTGGCAAAGAAAATGCTTCTGTACAATTACCTTGCTTTGTAACAGCAACATATGATGTAATTGTTCTGCCAGTATTGGTTATGAAAACTAGTCCTAACTTGGAGTAATTTTAATGACTCCAGTTGAAAATGGATTTATTAATTTTACCATTTATTTTTATTACACTTTTCTCCTGGCTTCTTCCAAGGAACTCTAAGCAGTATCTTAGGGTTGTCTCTCCTCGGCAACCTTATGAGGTTGGCTAGACCGTGAGACAATGTCTGGCCCACATGTGCAGTAGTTGGAGACCAGAGAGAGAGGTGTTTCTCTGTTGTGGTACTTCACTCTATTGGGAGGTTTGTTGCGCCACCTCTCTCCTGGTTTTTAGAGATTCCATCACGGCAGTTTATTTCATCCTGTGTCTGGTTTCTTCCTGTTTTGATGACCGTGATTTGATTGTGTTGATTTTGTTTTAGTGCTTCTGTGTTTTATGCTCTTGGATTGTTATTGTTTGATTTGTGTAACTTGGTGCCAAGCCTAAATATTAAGTATGCCTGCTCTGCTGCGGATTACAGAACCCCAGCCATAGAACTGTTTCACACAAAGCCAGCTCTGCTGTTTGGCAGAGAGAAACATCCTGGATATCATGATAAGACAGCAAATAGTCAAGTTATTAATTTATTATTATAATTTTACCATCCGATCAATGAACATTGTGGCATTTTCTATTTTACATGTCAACAGAATTTGTTTGCTTTGGGATTTATTTATTTATTTTTAAAGGAGCAGAGTTCCATGACTTGCCAATGCAATTCTAGGCTCCACAAACAGGAATATAGTGTTCAGATCGAGAGGAGTAATATTATTTCTCTATTCTTCTTTCAGGCCCATTCACACTACACAGTTATACCATTATTATAGCATTATTATTCTACTTTAAATATCATGGTTCCATCATATGGAATTCTGGGGTTTGTAGTTTGTAGAGGCTCTGAAGCATTCTGGCTGAGAATTCTAAATACCTCTCTGTAAACTGGTCAAACTTCACCTGGAAAACTGTGTTCAGTTTTGAACAATACAGTTAAAGAAAGCTGTCAGCAGCCTAGAACATATCCAGAGGAAGATGACCAAGGGGGTAAAAGGTCTGGAAACCAAACCTTATGAGGAATGGCTTAGGGAGCCAGTATGCTTACCTCAGAAGTGAGAAGACTGAGAGCTGACATGATAGCTATCTTTAAATATCTGAAGGAGTGTTGCATAGAAGGTTTCTACTGCTCTAGAGATTAGGACAAGAACAAGTGGATTCAAATTGCAAGAAAAGATATTCCGCCTAATAATTAGGAATAACTTCCTGATGCTAAGAGTTGTTTGACAGTGGAATGGACTGTTTGGAGTGGGTGGGTGGACTCTGTCCTTCATTGGAAATCTTTAAACAGAGGCTAGATGTTAATCTCTCAGAAGTTCTTTATGTGTTTGCATCCCAAGGGGTTGGACTAGATAACCCTTCAGGTCACTTCCATTTGCTGCTCTGCCATTCGCTGCTCTGCTTCAGGCATCAAAGGTTCTTAAGCCCCTATTGGATTTGCAAAACAGATTTTGACACAGTCTCTGAATTTTCATGCCATTTCAGGCTATGGTCACTTAAACACATCTTACAATATGAGTGTTTTTTTTTCCAAGAGTGGTTTTATGTGGGTAAAATAAGAAGAGAAAGAACACAAGATTGTTGTTGATACTATATTTAAGATTATTAAACTTTCAAAAGTTTGCTGTAATAAAGTATAGTAGCTTTGGAAAGAAAATAACTGAATTTGAAGAAACTGCTTCGTATGTTAGCTCTCTGAATGATCCCTTCAAAATGCAATGCATTCACTTCAACCTCCCGGCTTTAACGCATGTTTCTCTTGGCTCTGCAATATGAAATGTGGCATATACAAATTGACGTTAGCAAAAGTGTTCTGATGGTAACTTAAAATGTACAGACAAATGAGTGAAATGTATTTATTTTGGGAGTCAGTTAGCTGTTCTGTTCAGTGTTATTTCTGATGTATTTACATTTGGGTATTTTTGTGGCATTGGGTATTTTGTGACTTGTCTGTGCCAACTTTCTTCAGGAAATTTATTTGTCTGAAATAAAAGCACAAGTAGTGCCAAAGCTAATATTCTCGGAAAGCAAATGGCTAGAACTGATTCATCTACAGCAATTTCCTTATATGTGTTTCTTAAAATGTAATGTGGTACCTGTTCTCACTAAGACTGTAGTTGCAGAATAATTGGATGCAGATGGTTGTTTTGTGTCTCTGTCATCTTGTTGAAGACTTGCTGGGGGCAAATCACATCATCAGGGTCCTTACTGACAACTCAGCTTGTCTCAATAACACTGCAGAGCAAAGTTGCTGGATTTATTCCTAGCACAAGGGGGTAAAATGCAGCTAAGGTCAAGTTAACCCCTCTGAACCCCTTTGGGCTGCACTCATGTTCCCTAGAGATTTTTAGCTATTTGAAGCTGTACGTATTACTCTTCCCACTTTTGTTTCAGCTAAGTTTTCCTGCAACTTGGCAGTCCTTTACCAGTTGTGCTGCTGCCCAGCACATGATTCTGTACACTCTCTTGTTCTTGGTCCTGTTTTGTTCAGGACCAAGTTTTGTTTTGTTCCTGTTTTGTCCTGCTATTGTTCAGCACTTTTCCTCTCTATATTGCATCCTCTTCTCTCTCACACCTTTTCCCTTTCATGCTCTTCTCTTTCCTATCTTTTCCCTTCTCTCTGTGTTAAACCTCACCTAGTTCTTTCACTTGTCCATGGTCAGCCTCCTTGAGAGAGTACTGGCTCATGGCTCAGCCTCCCCAGGCCTCTGTATCTCCTGGCTTGATTTATCTGGCTGCATCTTGCTGGCTTGTGGTACATAAAGAAATATAGTAGCACTTTTGAGAGAAAGAAGGTTGTAACTTTCATAGACTGAGTCTACTTCATCAGATGCATAGAGTGAAATGCATATGGACAGAGACTTATGCCCATGAGTGAGGAGGGGTGCATGTGTGAATTTTAATAGAAATGTAAAACTTGTGGGTATGGTGATGAGCTGACAAGTTAAGTCTTAATGGTTGCTGTGGCTGTTGGGGGACAAAGTTGGGAGGAGAGATATTTCCTGAAGCCAAGATGAATAGATAACCATATGAATGATAGAGGGAGTTCTTAGAATGTAGTATGATGCTGGCTGGGAACCAGAAAGGAGTTGTGATGAAAATGGGCAAGAGAGCCCTCATGAGGCTGGGGTGTTAACTAGTGTTATAATGTGTGTAGTGTGCCAGGAAACCACTGCTTTAACTGCATTGTCTCTGTTCAGTCCACTGTTGGTGACCTGTAGTTTGTGAAAATATCCCAATTCAGCTGTTTCTCTTTTCAATCTCCCATTGAACTTTTTTTGTTCAAGGATTGCTGCTCTGAGGTCTGAGATGGAATGTCCAGGAAGATTGAAGTGTTCTGTAACTGGTTTTTGTGTGCTCCCATTCCTAATGTCTGATTTATGTCCATTTATCTTCTGGCATTTTTGCCCAATGTAGAGTGCTGAAGGGCATTGTTGACAGCGAATGGCATATATCACATTAGAGTATGAGCAAGTGAAAGTACCTCCAGTATTGTGGGTGATGTGGTTACATCCTGTGATTATGTTTCCTGAGTAGATGTGTGGACAAAGTTGGCATCTGGATTTGTAGCAAAGACCTTGTGCCCATCTCTCCATTTATGCTGTGTTTCCTTCTGTAAGTAAGTAACTGTTTGAGATTGGGAGGCTGTTTGTAGGCAAATAGAGTCCTTGAGAGAGCAGCATTATTGTCCAGAATAGGTTGTACTGTAGTTTACTGATGATACATCTGAGTGGTCTGAGTTGGGAGTTGTACATGACATAAATCAGACAATAGGAATGGGAATACACAAAAACCAGTTGCAGAACACTTCAGTCTACCTGGATATTCCTTCTCACATCAGAACAGCCAGTTCTTGAACAAATAAACAAAAAAATCTTCAAAGGAAAGTTAACACCCCTTTCATGAGGGCGCTCCTGCCCATTTTAATCACAACTCATTTCTGGTTCCCTTCATACTACTTTCCAAGAACTCCCTCAATCATTCATATGGTTATCTATTCATCTTGGCTTCAGGCAATATCTTTCCTCCCAACCTTGTCCCACAATCCCCCTCATTAAAACTGAACTTGTCACCTTATCACCATACCCATAAGTTTTACATTTCTATTACTATGCACACACACACACCCTTACTTACTCATGGGTATAAATGTCTGTCCATAGGCACTTCACTCCATGCATCTGATGAAGCAGACTCAGGTTACAACTGCATTGCAGAAATAATCCAGTTTGACACTGCTTTAACTGCAATGGCTCAATGCTACAGAATTCTGGGATTTGTAGTTTTATGAGCTATTTAGCCTTCTCTGTCAGAGAGCTCTGGTGCCACAACAAACTATACATCACAGGGTTCCATAGCATTGAGCCATGGCAAGAGGTGTCAAACTGGATTATTTCTGCAGTGCAGATGCAGCCTCAGTCTATGAAAGCTTATGCTACACCCTTCTTTCTTTCAGTTAGTTTCAAAGGTGCTACAATATCTATTTGCATACTGATCCAGACTAACACAGCTATACCTTTGAATTCTACCCCCTTTGTGGTACCCAGTTAGTTCATTTGAAAATAAAATGTTCTTAATTTGATGATGGAACAAAATATTTTATATAGTTATAGCTATCATAATTTAGGAGCTGATCTTGTTGCTGGTCTGCTGGAGCCCTCTAATGGCTAATGCTGGGATCTCTACTTTGGGCCAAATAAATTCATCATTTTATGTTTTAGCTCTCTAGCACCTGAGAAAGTTCAAAGAGAAAATGGAATCCATTAAATAATGCACACTTAACAATACTGCGCTTCTACCCTTTTTTACTTGCACTCCTGGCCTTTTTCTTTTATCTGGAAACTATTTGGGAACAGAGTAAATGAAATGTCAGCACAAAGAAATAAATTACCAAAGTAATATCTCTTAGAGTTCTGGAATAATATCTCTGAGAGAAAGATCTAGATTGTGATCTGAATGCAAAGTCTATCTATTTTAAATGCTAGTTTTCTTGTTTGTTTATATAGTGCTATATTCCACCTTTTGAATTTAACCAAAAAGGTCAGTCTCTCTCTGGCTTCTCTTCGCAAATGAAGATTCAGGAAGGACTCATCCCGCGCTTTCTGCAAGTGCACTGATGACTAAAAAGGCCAATCTGAGATAGACAAGTCCGGTTGCAGAAAGCACAGCAGAAGGTTTCCTTGGGTGATGTTTCTGGGTTGTGATTTTTTCTGCATTGTCGTTTCTCTTCAAGACTTGTTTGGCATGAGTTCTCAAATAAGGCTGCAGCATTGTGGATAGTGCGTCTCCATGCCTCCCGATGTGAGGCCAGGGCAGACCATTGTTGGTGACCAATTTGGCCGAGCCTGAGGTGTTGTTTCAGGGAGTCTTTTTATCGCTTTTTTGGAGCGCCCCTCTTACGCTGACCTGTGGCGAGTTCACCATAGAATACTATTTTGGGGAGGTGATAGTCCTTCATCCTAGAAACATGCCCTGCCCAGTGCAGTTGTGTTCTCAATATCATGGCCTCAATGCTGGTGATCCCTGCTTGCTCAAGGACAGCAACATTTGTCACATAGTCGGTCCAGTGTATATTTAGGATTGTGCGTAAACAGCGCTGATGGAAGCGTTCGAGGAGTCGTAAGTGGTGGCGATAGGTGACCCATAAAGGAGAATAGACAGTACAATGGCTCTATACACACTGATTTTTGTGTTTCGCCTCAGGTGTTTATTACTCCAGACTCTTTTGCAAAGTCTTCCAAATGTGCTATTTGCCTTTGCTAATCTGTGATTGATCTCTTTGTCAATCTTGGCATCTGAGGAGATGATGCTTCCCAGGTAATAATAATAATAATAATAATAATAATAAAATTTATTTATATCCCGCCCCTCTGCGAACAATCGGGGTGGCTTACAACAGTAAAACAATACATAATATAAAACAACTCAAAATCCCTTCCCCCCCTTAAAACATTATTAAATCAATACAAATTAAAATCAAATATAATACAATTGTTATTAAAAACCCTTCCTAGCAAGCAGCAACAGTTAGGAGCTCCAGAATCAACTTCCAAAGGGGGTTCCTGAGGCCGGGATTAGCTATTCCGGAAAAGCCTGCCTGAAGAGATCCATCTTGACAGCTTTTTTAAAGCTGTCTAACGATGTCAATAGGCGGATCTCATCTGGCAGGCCGTTCAGTAGGTGAACTGCTGAATGGACTTAAGCACAGAGTTGCCGATGGCAATGTGGGG
Organism: Gambelia wislizenii; assembly: GCA_030847615.1. Taxonomy (NCBI): domain Eukaryota; kingdom Metazoa; phylum Chordata; class Lepidosauria; order Squamata; family Crotaphytidae; genus Gambelia; species Gambelia wislizenii. Next base: position 106,594,448 of record JAUMIR010000004.1, read on the forward strand.
ATGGTGGTGTTCATCCTGTGGTGCAGGCTGGTAAAGAACTTCCATTTTCTTCAGGTTGATTTCCAGCCCAAACAGCTCTGCAGCTGTTGCGAAGCAGGATGTTAGGCACTGCAGAGCTGCTTCTGTGTGGGCAACAAGGGCAGCATCATCAGTGAAGAGCAGCTCATGGACTAGATAGTTTAAAGTCTTAGTGCAAGCCCTCAGACGGCTTAAGTTAAACAAGCTACCATCAGTACGGATGCCATCGTCTTCTTCGAGCTCTGCTGTAGCCCTTTGGTCAGTATGGCCTTTAAATATATATATATATATATATATATATATCAAAGGGAAAAATCACAAAACAATAAAAACCAGCAAGGTGTGCAATAAATCCAGATGTTTTTAAAATGTTAAATATCCAACAGCAGCATAAAGGATGAAAAGAATGGATGAAAATCATTGTTAATTAATTCCTTATGTTAAAGAAACCTTTTCTAGTGATGAGAGTATTAGATAATTAAGTTATCACCACAGAGAAGGTCCTTCATTAGGGACTTCTTGATTCAGCCCAGAACATAGAGGCACCCAGAGGAGTTCTGCTGGTTGTCTCAGCATCCAAGCAGATTAATGATCTGTAGAAACATGTTTTTCTTCAGTTGGGAGTAATACTTCCCTGGAGTTTTGCTGACATGGTACTTAGAAAGTTTTGATTTTTTTAAAAATTAATATTTAAGAAATGTTATGCCTTTGAGAGGCCAGGAACTGAGTGGAGATCTTTTTCCAGGTTGGTAGCTACTGGGAAAGCCTTCAAAGGAATGGTTGTAGAAGCTTTTATGGCTCTTGGCATAAAGCCTTATTGTTCAATTTTTAAAAAAAATTTAGATTTTCCCCTTTAACACTTTTTCAAGATGTTGTTGTTTTGCAAAGGCACCTATCAGGGTAAAATATTAAGTAGTTTCAGCAATTATATCTAAACAGATATAATTGCACACAGTTAATGTGTCCACACAAACAAACAGTGTTTTCCAAAAACAGCACTTGCATAAATCTGTTTTTATTTGGAATATCACTTCAGTTGCAGTATAGCACCTCTTACCATTACAGTTCTTATTTTGACTCCGTTCCAGTACTACTAGGTATGAATAATGGGACTGCATGTAATTGGAGTTTGAATCTACAGATATGCTGAAGAGGCATACCACCATTACAAAAGTGGCTTGACTTGTAAGCCGTGGAAGCTACTAGAATAAAACCTTTAAAACATAATATCTGATTGTATGCACACACACACAAAATGCGTATGCAGAAATGGCTTCTTGGGATCACATCAAATAGCCAGCCCTAAGATGTAGTGGAACGCTAGTTAATGGGACAGCTCCCATAAAGTGGTTTCAAAACCTCTTCTTCACAATTATTGGTCGTAGTGGAGAGAAAAAATACGAATGGTTATTTAGCAATATGTGTTGAAACTCTTTAAACAGTCTGGTGCATTTTTGAAGAACCAAACAATTCTCTCAAGCTTGGTACTTGTATAAATACCTATTTGTCTTTGACACGTCAGAAAAGACTGCTGTTTTAAAAACAAGAACAAAGACGAACAAGACGCAGGAGTCTGAATCTCATGTTGTTTAATTGATAAAAGCTTTGTGGATATATTCCCCCAGCCTCAACAATATATTGCTATTCTGATCTTTGGGGGAAAATCCGTTTCTCTGTGCAGCAGAATGTGCATATCTTGCTGATTAATCTTTCCTGTTATGTAGCATTTCTTCTCTTTTCTTCTTGTGCAACAGCTCCCTCTGCTTGAAAATGGTAGTTTAGTTGTGACCTTTAATTAAATGAATTCTTTACTTTACCCAGAGAATGATCCCACATTACTTTTTCTGTGCCTTAATTAGATTTTATCAGTTAGATTTGTTTGTTTTGTAATAGCCAACTGACCTCAGAACCTGGATTCTAAATCACTTAGCTACTTCTTCAACCTAAAATAATAACTTTTTAAAAAGGCAACTTCTGTTCAGATGGAACTCTTGGAAAACCACATTAAATAAAATGTGTCATTGACTATTATGCCTTACCCTTTCTCCCTCTAAGAGAACAAGGCCAGTGTTTTTATTGGCAAACATGGCCAAGACATGTAATGAGCAGGGACAATAAAATCCCACACTTGTCACTCATTTGTCTGGAAACTAGGCCTGAACGTTTGGTGATGGTGCCTAACTCTTTAGCTACAGGCACTGGTTTCTGTCCAAGATCCAGTCCAGCCCAGATAGAATTAGCTATGTAGAACCAATTAGTTTATACCAGGGCCCAGAAAGGCTCACATAATTCCTATTTGGTGTCTTTTTAATGCTAAGCAAATAGCACCACCACCCTGCCTCTTAATCTGCTTTAGCCCTGTGAATTGTTTTATGTTGACTTTGTATTTTTATCATTTCCACTTTAAATATAGCATTATTTCTTGTTGTGAGCTACTCTAAGGGCTTTATTGTGGGTAGATCTATAGGCACGGCTGGAAAAAATAAAAAATAAGAAAACTTCAGAAAACGTCGCTCTGTGACTTACTGTGGGGTAAGTTTGTGGGTCACGCAAAGCAGAGCAGTGAGTGCCATTTTGGATGGCACAGCTGCTAGGCGTTCCCTTCACAGAGGTCTGTGCAGTTTGCATGGGCTTTGTTAAGGAGTAGGAACACCAGCCGATTGGAAATGAGTCCATTATCTGCAGGACAGGACCAAGGAAACCTGTCAGCAGGCTTCACTCTGGACAGATGTGGGCTATTTAAACCAGCTTTCCAGGACTCCAACTTCATTTGGATCTGGAGCTTCATTCCCACCCTCTACTTTGTTGGCTTTGAATATCATTTTACTTGAATTTTCTCAAACTTTGTTCATTTCATCACAACTCTGAAGCGGGGGTGGGCATGGGATCTGGAGCTAGGTGGAAGGAGACAGGATTGTACACCCATCAAAAGGGTAAAGGGTTCCTGCTATAGGTCCTAGGAAGTGTAGCTAGAAGAAATGTTGCTTCCTCCCAAGTGAGAAAAGAACTATGCAATGGCATCTGCCCATGTGGAATCCCATATCTGTTATCCTAGGAATCTGCCTGGCAAGTGGGCTGTGACATTTGGCTCATAGGCCAACAGGTGGGGCTGGTCGATGCCTGGATCCAGATTTGTGTGGTGCTAAGCCTATTTGCAGCTATAACCAATAAAGTTGTGGCTTCTTTTATTCCAACTGGATTGTCTATGTGTGGTCTTTGATAAGAGGAGCAGCATTAGCCACTGAACGCACAATAAACTGTCACCACAGAATTATTGAAAAACTCCAACAAAGCCCGTACTTTTGATTCACTGAGACTAGTACAGTGGGCCCTCAGTATCCACCGGGGTTGTGTTCCAGGACCCAGCACGGATAGTAAAAAAGATATATGATCAAGTCCCTGTTAATAAAATGATGCAAGACAGTAACAGAGGTAGTGGCAAGCCCCAACTGTCAGGTTTACATTCTTTGGGCTATCCCACCTCTGGGGAGCATGTCAGCCCTGCCCGTTTCCACTTTTGAGGTGGCAGCAGCAGCGGCACTTCTGTTCATTCATTCACGAAGCAGAAGCGGGAAGCTAGTGGGCTTCCTGGAGGCAGGGGAACATGAAGAATGCGTGCCTGGTGGCCAGGGGTTCCCACCGTCTCTGCTGCTCCCCTGGGACTGATTCTCAGCCTGATTGTACTGCATGTGCATAGTGGGCTTCAACCTGGAGCTCAGACAGGCTGTGGAGGTGAGTGGGAAGAGTCATGGGGCAAGGGCAATTTGGGTTCATTTCTTCTCTCTTTGTATGTAAGGGCACTTGCTTTATTAGCACTCCTGTATTTTTAATTCTTTTCCAAATAATTTGAATTTGTAGTTGGTTAAATCCACAGATCTTTAACCCGCAGATACGACTGGCCTACTATATATCATTACTAAAGAACCTGGATAATTAAAACTTTGCCTCTTTCACAGAAGAGCTTGGAGGTCACATGTTAAAATGATAATGTTACCTTTACCTCATTACTCTTTTTTGTAAAGAGAATATGCTGATGTTATGCTTTAAAAGTAACACAAAGAGTGGTAATAATATCGCTCTCTATTTTTTAAAAATTACTTTTAAATTACTTGATAAGGGAATTTGGAACCCTTTTAGAGAAATTTGAGTGGGATTTTTTGGATTTTATGTCAATCCTGGTTTTGTAGGAAGTTATTGGTATTTATATTAAGCAGAGTGAAATGTAGTCCCAGTGCAATATGAGCTTGTGGTATAAAACAAGATAGAAATATGCAAGATGCTATAGTAAAGTTAAAAAGCAAAATGCATGTTTATTATGGCAGAGAATAGATCTGAGATAGGAAAATAGATAGAAGAGAGTTCTCTAACTCGGGTACAAGAGTCCCTAAAAGCACACTCTTATGAATGCATGTAAGGCATCTTGAGGCTGGAGCTGCCTCATGTAGCTGGCTTCTTGGACAAAGGAGATTATCAGACAAGGCTCTAAAAATGTTCTTGTTCCACTATATATTAAAGCTTGTGTCCCGGCACAATAATCCTTTTTATCACATGTTGCTGTAATAATGAGAAAGAGCAGCCCCTGCATTATCAGAGCGCAATCACCAGCACTGTTTACTTCTGCATTCGCTGGGGTGGGTGATCTTTGTGGTTCTCACAAGAAGATGTGAACGCCCTTAAAAGTCTAAAAACAGAAAAATGAAAAAACAAAACAAACACACAAGCACTGAAACACACTTAAAACTTGCCTGCAAAATGGGGAAGTTCATAAAAAGGGTGCCCTGTATCTAGTTTTCGCGGTCTCACCCGGAAGTGTTCTGGTGGGGACCGCCCATTGATGCTGTATTCACACCAACAGAATAGTTTGCGGTTTCACATGTTTGCAATTCCACCATGGTAAATCAATTGACAGCTTTGGACCGTCAGTAAAAAAGAATGCCTTATAAACAACTGCATAACACCATAGCATTTCTCTGGCTTTTCTTAGCAAACGAAGATTCAGGAAGGACTCATCCCACGCTTTCTGCAAGAGTGCTGGTGACTAAAAGAGCCAATCTGAGATAAACAAGTCCGGTTGCAGAAAGCACAGCAGAAGGTCTCCTTGGGTGATGTTTTTGGGTTGTGATTCTTTCTGCGTTGTCATTTCTCTTCAAGACTTGTTCGACGTGAGTTCTCAAATAAGGCTCCAGCATTGTGGATAGTATGTCTCCATGCCTCCTGATGTGAGGCCAGGGTGGACGACTGTTGGTGATCAATTTGGCCGAGCCTGAGATGTTGTTTCAAGGAGTCTTTGTACCACTTTTTTGGAGCACCCCTCTTATGCTGACCCGTGGCGAGTTCACCGTAGAGTAGTATTTTTGGGAGGTGATGGTCCTCCATCCTAGAAACATGCCCTGCCCAGCGCAGCTGTGTTCTCAATATCATGGCCTCAATGCTGGTGATCCCTGCTTGCTCAAGGACAGCAACATTCATCACATAGTCAGTCCAGTGTATATTTAGGATTGTGCGTAGACAGCGCTGATGAAAGCGTTCGAGGAGTCGTAGGTGGTGGCGATAGGTGACCCATGTTTCAGATCCATAAAGGAGGATAGACAGTACAATGGCTCTATACACACTGATTTTTGTGCTTTGCCTCAGGTGTTTATTGCGCCAGATTCTTTTGTGAAGTCTTCCAAATGCACTATATGCCTTTGCTAATCTGTGATCGATCTCTTTGTCAATCTTGGCATCTGAGGAGATGATGCTTCCATGACATGGTGTGATATGGGCACCCTTTTGTGTTCTTTTGGTTTTGTTATCACACCATATTTGCCACATCTGATAATATCCAAAGAGTTGTAAAGCACTAAAACTTCTTGGAGGAAGGGAGAAAGTGACCTTTACATTCATATAGGAAGTAAAAGATTTGAGTACACAGATCAATGAAGCACAGACGTGAAAATGGATAGGCATGCAACTGTAGATGTTCCCTCTGTCCCCAAGTACCCTAAACAAGCATTGATGCTTCTTCATTTCCAACAGGTTTAGGGATTTTTTTAAGGTTACAAAACCAATTACTAATAATGTAATTAATGGCTCTAATGTATTGCCTTTTCTATAAAGAAAAGTAACATGCTTTTAAAAGTAACATGTAATTTCTAAAGGTATTCAGTCCCAAAAGTCAATAGAATTTCTTGTGACTGGGATAATATGGCATGAACATGATCTATCTGGGATCATGATAGGTAATTCATGATAGATAATTATATTTAAATCTGTGAAGGTAAGCATTATACAACTTATATCTACTTTATAATTTATAGTTTGGGGAGGTACTAGAGCTCTTTGGCTGAGAATTCTAAATTCCCCTCTCTAAACCACAAAACCTAGGATTCCACAGGATGAAACCATGGCAGTTAAAGTGGAACCATAGTGTGTAGTCTGAAAGGGCTAGAGCCCTGCCTTCAAATATCCTTAAAAAAACCCCACTATCTTACTTCAAGGCAGGTTTTGGCTTTCATTTACTTCATTTTTGGCAGTGAATTAAGGGAACAAACTCTGTTTCTTTCAGAATACCTAGAAGAGGCTTTTACCTCTATAAGGTTTTAACATCTTGTCCTTCCCATCTCTTTGGCCGCAAATGATTACGGGAGAGTTGCCTAGGAATGCCTCAATAGCTGAGGTTTTGTCAAAGAAAATGTGCCCTTTTTTGTTAAAAATGAAAAATTGAGGGATACAGGAGCACCATCCTTTAAAAAAATAAATAGAGGAAAGGCAGTGTATGTTTATCTCTGTAATAATAAAATGCCAGGACAGAGTCTTGGGGTGTGTTTGCTTTCCATTTCTGTTTTCTCTCTTTCTTTGCCTTGGCATCCATCCTCTATCTCAGAGGGAGAAGGGTGTCAAGCTGGGCGGATGGAAAAAGAATGGGTTTTTGTCCCTGATGGCAAGCCTCTCAGTGGAAAGAGGAGGGACATGTGTTCATTATCAGTGTACTGGGTTGGCTGGCCAGTTGTTGCGTGGTTAATCCTGCTGGTGATAAGGGAATGACAGGGTTGTGCTACATTGGGCCAGCTTTTCTTTACATTGGGCTGGAGCTTTTCTAAGAAATTCCTTTTCTCCATTTCCCACAATCCCAGAATCCCTGGGACTTTGATGCTCCTCATCTCCCTTGTGGAGGTGGCAGAGGCAGTGGGTGGGTGCTGCAACCTGTATTTTGTACGTACCATGTGCAGGTGGGCTTGTCTCTCTGCTTCTTGCACATGAGCAGAATGGAAAACTAGAACTCCCCCCCCTGCTTCCCTACCTCCATGCTGTGCACTTGGAATGCCTGTGCTTTTGTGCTACTTGTGCTTACCTTTAAAATTGGTTACTACTGAGCCACTAATTTTTCAGGGGGAAGGGTTAAAATGAGCAAGCAACCTGCAGACCTCTGCTGTTGTCAGATTGTGATTCCCAGCATCTCTTGTCAAAATAACTTGTGAGGAATGATGGAAGTTGTAGTGCAACATGATGTCAGGGGCCAATGTCTCCCTACTCTTACCTTTAAAAGTCGATCAGTCCATTTGTAGTAATTTGCCGCGTCATTATCTTCACCCTGAAACTTTGGGGAACTCAGATCTACTTTCCACCCTCTCCATGCATCTGCAGATCCATTAAGATCCAGTCAAGGGCCCAAGCTTTAAGGTGAAGAGGGTATCCACAGAGGGTGTAGAACCTCTTCCTTGGATCTTCTATGTGCTCTCTTTAGAAGCAGTGAGAGAGCAGGAACCCCACCCCAACCCTTAACTACCCCTGCTGCCAACAGCAAGAGATGTTCTTCTTACAGGCTTCAAATTTCCATTCAAACAAGGTCCCACCTCTCATACAGACTCTCTTTGCTAAAGAGCGCAGGAGAAATGGAAGCTTATTTTTGATTTAAGATGGGGTATGGGAGAGTCATTTTTGTATTCACAAAAATTTATATCCTACTTCTAGTTCTATCATCTCTGGGCAGCATATATGCCTTTTTGTACTCTCATTTTATCTTCACCACAACCTGTGAGATAGGTCAGGCTGGCCAAAGATCACTCAGTGAATGTTATGGTTCAGTGAGAACTACAACCTTGATTTTGTAAGCTCCAGCCCATCACCCTAACCATTATACTAGTGCATTCAGAAGCGTCAGCTAGTACAAAGAGCTGCAGCCAAAGTGTTAACCAAGGCAGGTTACAGGGACCATACTACTCTCCTGTTACAACAGTTCTGCTGGCTGCCAATTTGTTTCCAGGCACAATTCAGAATGCTGATTATGACCTATAAAGCCCTATATTAGTTCAGGTCCAGGCTATCTGGCAGACTGTGGACTTTTTCAGATGGGGTAAAAAAAATTCAAGGAGGTTAGGAGAAGAACAGGGCTGTTGCACTTACAGAACCCCGTTTCAGACAGCCCCGTCCTCCTCCTGTCCTTCCTCCGTCCTTCCTCCATGCTGCCAGTGCGAGAAATGCACCACTTTTATTGATGGACCCCTGTCAATAAAACCCCTGTCAATAAAAAGTGGTGCCCACAGCACGGAGGAAGGATGGGGGAAGGTCAGGAGGAGGACAGGGGTTGTCTGAAATGGGGCTCTGTAAGTGCGACAGCCCCGTTCTTCTCCCAACCTCCTCGGGTTTTTTTTACCCTGTTTGAAAAAGTCCTTAATCTCCCCTTATGAGCCTGCCTGGGCCCTGGGCTCATCAGAAGAGGCACTTGTCTCATTCCCAGTAGTGTCACAAGCACGGTTGGTGGGGGCACAAGATAGGGCCTCCTTGGTGTCTGTCTCCCTTCCAAGGGAGGCCAGAATGGCCTCCTCCTTGTTGTCTTCCCATCAGTAGAAAAAGGTCTTTTTATGCTGACAGTCTCTTAAATTAATGGGCTAAGGGGTGTTATATTGTTTTAAATTCAACTGGTTTTACTAGCTTTTTAATCTTTTTAATTGCATTTTATTCTTTTAAGTGTAGATCTGAACTGTTTTAATAATGCTATTAATTTAATTCAATTTTAATGTTCACTTTTTGTATGTTTTTCGCTGTATTGTTCTTTTTAAATTGTAAGCCACCTTGAGTTCCAATTTTGGAAGAAAGGTGAGATATAAATAAAAATAATGGTGACAATAATGATGATGTAAGAAGAATGATCAGTGGCAGACCTAGTATGTATGATACCAGGTGCAGATGATTTTTTAAACACCCCCCTTCTCTCTACAACAAAATTATTTTCAGCTGTAATAACCACCGTGGTCCACCTGCCATCTGGTAAAAGCTTTCCCTGCCTCATGGGACTGACAGTCTCGCAAGACATCACATAAAATTGGGCGGTTGGTCAGGCAGGCAAAGTCAATGGCCATTGTCAGCTGCAGATTTTTGCTATGCAGTGGTGGTTCCTTTCTCTCCCCTGGGCCAGGGGAGAGAAAGGAACCACTGCTGTGCGATGGTTCACTTGCCAAGAAGGGGTTTTGCTCCTCCCCTCGAAGTAAATGGTGAAATAAAGAATGGTGCGGGGGGTATACCACAATGGTGGCAGCTCTTTTCTCTCCCCAGCTGAGGGGAGAGAAAACAACCACTGCAATCACCTGCCCCCACCATACTTACTTCACTGTGCTGCTTGCTTGACAACCTGCCCTTCTAGCAAGTATAAATTGCTGTGGAGTTTTGTGCCTGCCGAGAGGGAGTGATCCCCTGAGTAAGCAGTACAGTAAAGTAAGCATGGTGGGAAGATGTGCCACATTGGCAGTGGTTCCTTTCTCTCCCCTGGGCTGGTGAGAGAAAGGAACCATTGCAGCAGCAGCAGCAGCACCTGCCATGCTAACTCACTGTGCCACTATCACCCCCTCTAGGCAGGCACAAACCACTGTGGAGGTTTGTGCCTGCCTAGAAGTGGTGCAGGTGCAGTAAAGTAAGTGTGCAGGGGGTGGGGGGTGACACCCCCCCAACACAACACCCCTTGTGATGCCATTGAGAATGATTGTGTAAGGAGAAGTACACTCAGACAATAAATATGTGGTATTGTCATTTTATGTTAGGAAGAGTGGCTATAAGCCAACCAGTGTGTGGAGGTTTCAGGGGAATGAATATCTGGAGAGGAAGGAGCCATCTTATGCCATTTATTCTAGAGATGGTAGAAATTTCATTTGAAACAATAGTATCTTTGCACTTCCTTATACTTTTTGTGAGAAAATGCATACCTTGCCTTGAGCCTTCATATACTGTATCTGCAAAAAAGAAAGTGCACACAAAACATTGTTCCTTCTTTTTCTGTGAATGGCTAGAATACACACAGTTGAAAAATGTCTGCAGAAACATGCTTTTGTCAATGAGAAAAATGTTCAATAAAATTAGGTAAATTACACAAATAAATCAACAGCTTGGGAAGAATGTGTAGCATTAGAGGTACTGGAAGAAAACACAAAGTGTTGCAGCCTGATACATAAAAATGATGGGAAGAAAATGCTGATGGGTTTGGGGAAAAGGTCAATGAAATTGAAAACATGATATTTCACATTCCTTCCTTCCCTTGCCACTCAACAATGGTGGCTGGAGAGTGAGGGTCATCCATCCCATGGACTGTCAGGTAAGCACCTGGATATCATGGGAAAGAAAGAAAAATAAAGTGTCACACCATTCACTTCGTGCTCATTCTCTAAGGCAATGAAGGTCATATTGAACACGCAAGCCACAAGCCAGTGAAAGTGGAATCTCTGTGGATGCCCCCCCCCCGCACTTTAAATAAGTGAAAAGAGAAATAAAATTATTTCAGCCCAATCAGTTTATCTTTTGTGTTGAAGAATCAAGCTTTTAAGCTTTTTGACCAGCAACTCTGTAAAACTGTAAACAAAGCAGTTGTGTAAATACAAGAAGTTCAAAGTATGAATTGGGGTATCTTCCTAAACTATGCTTGCAGCCAGGCAATCATGGAAAATTCCCAGTCCTTGTTTCTCCCTGTTAAATTTGAGAATGTGGGGAAGACAGGCTGACTCAACCTCTTGGGCTGCTCAGTTGCTGGACTTGATTTGTTACGCTAAAAATATGAGCTGTTGCAGCATTTCTCTCATAGTACAATTCAATACATTTACAAAGTACAGTGCTAAGTACGGAAAAGCTCTGGCTGAATTAAGGAGACCACATGATGACTAATTCCTTTTCGGATTATATCTATGTTTCCCCATTTCAGCACATTTGATGTGACCTTAGCCTTTGCATATTTCCTTACATCCCTTTTTTCTCCCTTCTGTGTCACTGATAGTTGACAAAACCATTTTCTTAGTAGTATTTTATAAAGATCTCATTTTCTTTTGCTTATTTTCCAGGACCCCTTGGAGCCGACAAAGGCAGCATTTGTGGTCAGCTCCCTGGTGCCAAATGGTGTAGCTGAACGGGGTGGTGAACTTTTCCCTGGTGATCGTCTGGTCTTTGTAAATGACATATGTTTGCACAATATGACTCTAAGAGAAGCTGTAGAAGTGTTGAAATCTGTACCACCAGGGAATGTTAACCTTGGAATCTGCAAACCTTTGGTGGTAAGGCCTATTTGCCTTTTGTTCTTTAACATATATTTTCCCAGCTCAGCAGTGCTAGTGGTTGATTTGACTCAGGTTGATTTGCTATAGAGGTGGCTTGTGGTTTAATAGAGATGAAAAGTAATTTCTGACCAATGTGTGTGTGTGTGTGTGTGTGTGTGTGTGTGTGTGACATTCCACCTCCTCTTCTTCTTCAGGAACCATGGCCAGATTAAAGTGGTTGGAGCCCTGCAGCAGTTTCAGGAACAGGGCCATCTACTTGTGCATACATAAGCTATTGTGGGAGTAGTGGCATGGACATTAGAAAAAAGGATGAATAGTTAAAAATAAAAAGTACAATGACAGCAGAAGAATCCTCATATATTAAACAATTTTTAGCACTGCAGTTTTTGTGAGATTCATAGCATTTTTAGTCAGTTGCTAAGTAACACATGGTGGACTCAATCTAATATCCCCTTAGGTTAGTGTAAATACCCACATGCAGAGGTAAGGGTACCTGAGTGTTACACAATCTCCATGCAGAATAGCAACACACACCATTCTGTGCCACTGCACAATGCACAGTAGACAATGCACAACCACAATGTAAGGCATAGGATGCACAACTGCAATGCAAACCATAGAATGCATGACTGCAACACATAATGCACAATGTGCAACTTGAAAAAACAAGGCAGAGATGAACATGCTGTCTTCACAACTCCACTTCTGCCGCCCAGCAGAATATGTCCATTGTGCAGTGGTGAGTTTCAGCCCTGCGTGTGTAGTGTGAGTTACATGTGCATATGTTAGTAACAGAATTCTGGCTAAAATGTTGATGATGCTAGATAGCACTCTGTTGCAAAAAGAGACACAGACAACATACCCTCAAAGCTGGAGGTGGGTGGGATGAAGGTGATAATGATGATGATGATACCCAGAGAGCCATATAGAAAAGCTGTTTTGGGAACAGCAGCAATTTCTGGAAGAATCTAAAATACAAGCCTTTGTATCTTAACAACAAAGCATGTCTATATAATTTGTGCGTCCATTCTGATGTAAACAGAAGAAACAGTACAGTACAAAAATCCCACTTATACATGTCTATTCAGAAGAACTAGATTATTCAGGAAAATGTATGGACAGCACAGCTTGTTCAGAGAGTATTCACAATCCCCACTTGTATGTAATATTAATGATAATGATTACAATTCACAAAGTCACACAAAAACACTCCTTATCACTTCTTTCTTCCACAATCCGGCTCCCTCCGCATCAGCAGAGTTGTTTTGGGTGGGAGCCACCTTTACCACCGAGGAGGGTTAGAGACCCCTCAGAATGTTGCAGGCGGTATCGCCTGCGATGGGAGGAGAGGGGTGGGGCCAGAGGCCATATAAGGCCCTGCCGCCCCTCGACTCCTCCTCTTCAGCCAGCAATCATCGACCCACCCTCCCACCGCTTGAATAGTGTGATAATTGGTTGCTTCAGAGCTGGGTAGGAATTCCCCCCGTTTTCTCGGGTTTTTTTTTTCTGCCTACCCCATACTAGGATAGCGGCATTTGGGAAATTGGCCAGGGTGGTGTCTAAATAGGTTAATTCCCTCTTATTATGGCAGGGAAGGGGGAGGCGTAGTTTCGGTGGGCACCTTGGCACCAATTTCAGTGAAAGTAGGGTCTCTGGAAGGGCCACTTCAGGTCATGTGGCCTAAGGGGACAGAAGGAGACCCACCTTGGGGTTGGTCTAAAGGATAATCCTTCACCCCAATCCGTGCAGCTTGGGTGAGGGACTTTTGGGTTGGCCTTCCAGATGTGGGCCAGCTGATGAGTAACTCCAGGCAACTGGGGTTCCTCCAGGACCCAGGTGTTCGCCCGGGAAGGCTGAGGGGTGTGGTCTAGCATAGACCTACTGCCTCAGCTGGTCCCTCACCAGGTTTCCTCCCCCTGCTGAAGATCTTAGAGGGTATTAAATAGGTTGAATTTAATAAAATACTTTATTTCACCCCATTTCATGTATGTGGTCTCGTTATTCCCGCAATCAGCCGGCAAACATCTAGCATTGCATAGTGTGATGCTGTCAGCTGCAGTTGATTCTTAAGTGCTCAGGAGAACCAGGTCAATGCTGGAAGAAAGTGTGTTTTATAAAAGCTTTGTCAGGATTGTCTAGGTATGGGCTCAGTGGCTGCCCATTTCACAAAAGAATAGTTTGGATCCTGCACAGCTGAGTCTGTGCAGGGGAGAAATGGCCCCTAGCCCTTGTACCCATGATCTATACCCATTTAGTTTTAGCAATAATGCTGCCATAGGTTTTCCTAGAATACTTCCTGGGCCCAAAACTTTTAAAACATTTAGTTGAAAACTTACAGCTATATTGAAATATTCTGCTTAGGCCAGTGGAAAACACAGATAGTAATTAGCTTGGAAACTTCCCTGTTCTTTTCGCTAACTTCATTTATATAGAAACTTACCAGAAGAAATAAGCTAAAGCAGAAGATATAAAGTTAATGCAACATAAGAATTTAAGTATAATTTTTATCTTGCCCATATGTTTGGCTTATTGTTTCTTGCAGTACTCTTTACATTTCACTATATTTTCTGTATTCTGGAGTTTTTTTGCTTGTTTGTTATGACTTGACTCATATCCTTCTGGTTTACTTTCCACATTCCTCTTCTGTTTCTTTCCAGCATTGCCCTCCACAAGATAGTTTTTTCTCTTTCTGACTTCATTAAGTTGGGCTTGAATATTTTCCTGATTTATTGTTGTTTGTTGCTTTTAAGGGAGAAAATAAACAGCATGAAAGGGAAAATGTGGATAACAGAACTTCTTTATCTCAAGAACCAATCAATGATATTGAGTCATCAATACTCCTTGAAGCTTCTAAGGTTTCTATTGATCTTTTTTGACATTGCATCTAAAGTGGTGGTACACAGACATTTGGGGGGGTACTGGAGGGAGGGAAGTGAAGTTACTGCTTCAGTGAGGTCAAACTAACCCCCCCCCCCAATTACTGTTAGTTGTGCCCTATCCATAAGATGCAGGTGTCTGTTGGCCTTGGAAAACTGTGTAATGTTTCAATTTCATAGGAAAAGTGCAAATACAAGTGTTGTGTGTTTCTCTCATGCTGGTCTTTTGTTGTTGTTGTACATAAATTTCATTTTGTAAGGCTAGTAGGAACCATTGATGTAGTATTAAAAGTTTGCATACTGCATCTTTGATGTAGTATTAAGAGTCTGTCAATAAAGGAATGCCCCCGAAAGACGTTAGAATGCATCCTGCAGTTTCCAATTGGCACACAGTTCAAAAAGATCTGATTTCCACACCAAGGAAGTGGCATGATACTCGTTGCAATCCTTTGGATGGTTACTTGGGTGTAAGTCCCATAGAACACAGTGGGCCTTAGTTCCCAGTAAACATGCATGGGTTTGTGTTGCTGATTTCAGTAAATTGCATATTCTGGATGTTGGCCTGAACTTGTTGTCAGTAGAAGTGCTTTGCTTCCATACAAAGCCAGATCTTGTGAGCTCATGGGGCTGTTCTGCTTCTTGAATATTGTGGGAATTGTTTTATGAAATTAATTCTTGTGTGTGTGTGTGTATTTGTGTGTGAAAGAGGGAAAAATCCACAATGTTTTGAGGATACAAATTGGAGAAAGCAGGACTCTTTCACACCTTTTAAAAAAGAATAACTAAAAAGCTCTTCAATATTTTAAGCAGGACTTCAGAAATGCATCTTTCTCTAAAGAAGAACTTGTTGATGAACCAATCCTGGATTTGGGGAGGCAATTTCAGGTTCCTCAGAATGAAACAGATATCAATAAAGAGTCATGGGAAATGCATGAATTTTTGAAACCCACAGTGGATCATGTGGGTGAAGAGCAGGAGATGCTAGTGGATGAAGAGTATTATGTGGATGAGGATTACTATAGATACATGCCATTGGATATGAAGGAAGTTGCACCATCTCCTGAAATAGACTTTGGAACTGCAAGGCAATGGGCAGAAGAAATGGAACCAGTTGAAACAGCAAAACTGAGTTCCGCAGTAGGCCTTAGTTCTGAAAAGGTACATAGCTTTATATTCAATAAAGACAAATTAATTTTACTGCTGATGGGGCATCACATTATAGATATTGTTGTTGTTTTATTAATTCTGGAATGACCCCTAATATTGAAATAGTCTGAGAGATTATTCAGACAAAGAGCAACCAGTGTAGTGTTCAAAGCATAATTCCATTACAATACTAACTGGCTTTGGAAAGAAGAGTCCTTTAGTGGATACTTTTATAACCATGAGTTATTGAATTAGGTTTAAAGTCATGTTTCAGCCTTTCCCTGGCAGTGCATGGTTATGTCAGTGCTCTTCAGTTTTAAAATGCTATTATTTTTCTTTTTTTGCTGAAGACTGAAGAAAGAACTAGTACCAGTTCAATAGTCCTTGGAGATTCAGTGCAGTACAGCCAGCCAAATGCTATGCTGGAAGGTAAGCCATCATCAGAAGAAACCCACCCCAAAATTACTTCCACCTAGAGTTTTGCCTGTGTTTGTTGCATTGTACTAATACAAGATGTTTAACCACGGATATTAGAGGACGTTTTTCAGCTGCCCTGAAATAAATATCATGTTTTTCTTGGGTTTTGTACCCTTCATTTTCTCGTCTTTTCTTTCTTTCCCGGTACTTTTCTTCTTCTTTGTTTTTACACTGCTCTTACCTTTTTAAAAATAGGATTGTCCCCAAATTGTTTTGTTTCCCCTAGTTTGGGTAGTAAGAGTTCAATAACTTAAGGGGAAAGTTAAATAAATAAAATTAACACCCCACCCCCACAAAAAAGGGCTCCAGTTCATAATGGAAGATAATAGTGGACAACTAGTAAGTGACCCTGTAAAGTTTGGATTGGTACTTGCATACTTTAGTCTGTACTCATTCGTTTTATTTTGTATACACTGTTCAAATTGTTTTTAAGATATTTGGAATTTGTTGGAGGCATTGGTGTAATGCAAAAAGTAGAATTTGTGGATATATGGGAATATTAGGGATAGGGTCTGGGAAACACAAGTTATAAGTCACAGCCAAATAGCTTCACCAAGGCATAAAATACCTTTCTGTCATCATGTGACACTTAACCCACATACTCTTCCTGTTGCTTGTTGGGCATTGACTACACATTTTCAAACTTTGGTAAAGTGTTATTGTAAAAAGAAAGATTGAGAGAGGACGTACTTGTATTTTAAGATGCTGCATAGGAAGCAGATGAATGGGTAATGAGCATAAGCAAAATTGTCATATACTTTCTAGCCAAGAGCTTTTTAGCTGAATTGTATTGGATTGAGCTGTAGAAATAATAAATCAGGAAATAACATAGCCTCAAAAAGAGTGCTTTTTAATGTATCTCAAGGCAGAAACAGACAGTAAATTGGGCAACACCATCAGTTCTGTGCCAAATTTGGCTTTCTTTACCTATAACATGTGGGTTTTATGGAGTCCTGTGTTTTGCTTTTCCTGTTCTACATTGCTGGTTGCTGGCTTGCGGAACTGATCAGAGAAATGAGTTGACACAAATAACTATGAATGATACATGTCCCCAAAATATAAGAAGGTAGGAGAACTGGGAAAATTAAAAAGAATGAGTATAGTAAGATGGAGAAACCACCCATAACTGGGAAGTGGTTAGGATGATGTTCTAAGACCCATGGTCATTTGTCTTAAAATTAATTTTCCAAGCCTGGAAAGGAAGAAAATATGATTGCTATTTTTATGTATATCACTGAAGTATAACTGTTGTCTGATGTGAGTCTCTTTCTTCTAAGTAGGTCTAAAATATGTGTTGTTGTTGTTGCTGTTTTTCCCTTGAACTTATACTCATAAAGCTAACTGTATTCTTTGCCTGACATGCATTTCCCCTTCCTAGACAGTTAATTACATCAAAGTCTCAGCATTGTGGAACAGTAACTCATTTTTTATTATAAGGTGCCAAGATACAAAATGACCATGAAGATCTTTTATGCATTGATAATGATACTGAAAGAAATAAACTGAAGGCTGAAGACCGTGTGTTCTCAAGCACTCAGGATTCCACACTCCACAGAGTAGGGCCATCGAGGTAAAAGAGGTGTTCAGATTTTTTTAAAAAAAAATATTGCTCATTTTTCATCAACTGAACTGAGTTGCCCAGCTTCATTCTTTCCTCAGATATATTTAGTTTCATTAAGAAAAAACATAATCTGTTATCTTTTGTTGAGGCCTCTCACTATCGACAGTATAAACATCATAGTTATTGATAAAGATAATCTATTTTACTAACTAAGTATCTGTTGGAGGTAAAGCTAAGCAGAAAGGCATATTCACACATTTCAAAGGGAATATTGTTGTTGTATGCCTACAAGTTGTTTCTGATTTGTAGTGTTCCTAAGGCAACCCTGTCGTGGGGTTTTCTTGGAAAGATTTGTTCAAGTGAGTGGGGTTGTCTTTGCCTTCTTCTGAGCCTGAGAGAATGTGACTTGCCTAAGGTCAGACAGTGGGTTTCCATGGCTAGGTGGGAATTCAAACCCTGGTCTCCAGAGTCATAGTCCAATGCTCAAACCACTATAGCACACTAGGTCTCAAAGAGAATACAATATAATAAATGTGAACTCTAGGCCAAGCATTCCCTAATTTAAATCTTGCCCCATTTATAAACTTAGCGATTTGCTTAAGGCCTCTTAGAATCTCAGTCTCACTTCCCACTATTACATACAGATAATAATATTAGATTACCTCAAAGTTGTTTTAGAGTTACCAAAATAATATATGAGAAGGAGATTGCTTACGTTTTGGTATACTCCTTCTTACCTGTTGGAAGATAGATATAGGTGATCATGCAATCCCAGCATAAGCCTTCTTATTCTGCAGCTGTCTAAAATTAAACCCTCTGTTCATCATGTATTTTTCTTATCTGTATCGAAGGAAGATTTGAAAACTCATCAGGTGCAGATGTGTAGTAAAATGTATAGTAGATGGCAGAGCTTGGTAGAAACTACTTTGTAGATGTTTCCCAGGAGGATGTGTGGTCATCTGCATGAGTATTACTTTTGTGGCTAGACAAAAATCAAGAAGAAAGACTAGAGACTTTTTCAGACGCCCCTTATCATGCAAGAAGCCTCCATAACAGTGACAAAGCTGCTGTGCAGCAGGGGGTCCATTTTGGATGATGCCATCCCTCTCTTGGCCTTGTCCGTGACTGTTCCGGGTAGGATTGAGGGTGGCTGTGCCATTTTTTATTTCACAGACAACTTTCGTGAGTAAAAAAATGGCGCGGCCGCCCTCAATCCTACCCGGAACAGTAACAGACGACACCGAGAGAGGGACGGCATTGTCCGAAACGGACCCCCTGCCGCACAGCAGCTTTGTTACTGTTACGGAGGCTTCTTGCGCGGTAAGGGGTGTCTGAAAAAGTCCTATAATATCTTATTATGCTGATCTTGACTTTACAAAATCAGCTTCTTTCTCAGAGGGTCATCTTAATTAACAGAAGCACAATAATTGCAGGTCATTTCTTCTTTTTTCTTTTCTTTTTTTCTTTTTTTCTTTTTCTTTTACTGGTGTTTGAACTTCAGAAATATATGTTTGCCAAAGAGGCACATGAGCATATGTAACTGGAGTCTGAGAAATACACAGATTTGATGTCTGCATTCTGCACTGCATTAGGCAGATGGAAGTGGCATAGCTTGTATGGGTAGCTGAAATGTATTTTCATTTTATTTAGTGAATTGCCTGAGAGAGAAGAAGGAGAAGGAGAAGAAACACCAGTTTTTAGCCACTGGGGAACTCCCCAAATGTATGTTGATATATCTTTTAATATTCTCATGCTTTAAAATGGCCCTTGAGCGCACGCACACACACACACACACACACACACATATGAATGACATGTCTGTCTTACTTTTCATCTTTTGCTGGAGGCTGTTTGCTTGACCATTTATTTTATACCATTCTAAAACAGAATTTGCTAAATACTGCCAATACAATTAATGCTTAGCAGATGTCCTACTGAAAAAGCTTATATCAATTCTGTTGCTATTTGGTATGTGCCAATTTTCCATTGCAGTGGGGTTATGCAATTAAACATTGTTGGTTCACCTGTGTGTTCTGAGCACAAGTTCTGCTATCTGCTTGTACAGCCTGCCCTCCTATCTTACTAGCATCTCTCACAAGTAGGGCAATGTCATACATTATATTTCTTTTTTAAAAAATGTATGCTTTAAACATGTATGGTAGAGGTGCACTCATTAGAGACACAACGTAGCTCCCCCGAAGCAGATATTTCCTGGAAAATTTCAGTTTCTTTCTCTGTAATTTGTGCGAAGGCCCAATATCAATGACCCATGACAGGTTTTTCTGAAAGAAGTACTGGCCCAGAAATATTTAAAATAGATTTACTTTCAGTGCCTGTAAGAAAGAAAAGAAATGTGTTTCAGTGCATAGTTAGTGCTGTGTGATTGTTTTTCACTCTGCACACTAAATGTACAAACTAGATGTGATCTATAAAGCTCTGAGCACCTAGCAGGACAACTTGCTGAAAGAGAAATGGTCAGGAAAAGTACAATACACTTGAGGTTCTGGTACATGTGTAGTTATGCCTTGGATTCATTTTATTTAACTTTTAGAAGTTTAGATGTAGCAGGCATATTAGAAACCTGCTGGGATGGAAGTAATCACTGGAACATGGTTATTACAGGATACTAAGTCAATGAGAAGAATAGAAAAAGTACATTGGGCATTATGTTGCTGTATATGTCAGGTAGGATGTAGAATGTTTGTGTGTGTGTGTGTGTGTGTGTCTGTGTGTGTGCAATATGTATGTTTTAACATTTAAGAGGAAGGGGATGGACTTCATGGTCTGATCCATCTGACCTGCTCTTAAATACATTTCTCATGTTAAAATGTATTGATATCAAGCAGTTGCCTCTAGGAAAATTCAGTTGTCATTTTCATCTAGGTTTTTTGCATACAAGCACATAGAATTGGTGGTATATATGGCACCAGACATAGATCTTTTGGAAACATTAAGTGTGTGAATGCCTTGCTCTTCATCAGAAGCATCAATACATTTCCTTTCTGTAATTCCCACTAAGCTGCAACACATACATTGCTTTCTGTTACATCTAATAAAGTGTGTTATATTTTGAGTAGGATCAGGACCACAGAGTTAAACAAAAACGGTGTTTGATGTATGCTTGTCCTGTTTGAAACATTGTGATTCTCTCTGCAGTGTTGAAGTTTTCCGAGACCCTTATGAGCCTCTCGGTATCAGTATTGTGGGTGGCCTTACAGTTATAAAGCGCTTAAAGAATGGTGAAGAGCTTAAAGGCATCTTTATCAAACAAGTCTTAGAAGACAGCCCAGCAGGAAGAACAAAAGCATTGAAAACTGGAGATAAAATACTTGAGGTAAATTCATGAGACTATGTTTTAAACAGAATATAGATTAAACTAATGGGGTCAAGCATCATATTTTGAAATGGAAATTGCTTGACTTTAACTCACATTCAGATAATTTGAGTCCTCCAGAGTTAGGTTTTGTTTACAGAAGCTACATAAAATATGAAGTACAAGGTAGACCTGTGATGTGTTCAGTTATAAACTCTGCCCCCAAATTACAGCTGTTGGCCACATAGCCGTTGGGTCCCCCCTCCCCACAAACCGGACTAAAATTGTCCCAACCAATCTATTGACTTTTGCCTTTCAGGTTTTTTTTTTTTTTTTTTTTTTGCTCCAGGTAGTGTAATTACTGGAACAAAAAATTGCCCCATTCCATTTTTCATTTTTCATTTTGAACTATGATAACAGTGAACTAGAAGTGCACTGTTTACCTCACAATGCATGAAGTGTACTTTTTAATTTAACTGCTTAAGTCCTTTCAGCAGTTCACCTACCTGGGAAGCATCATCTCCTCAAATGCCAAGATTGACAGAGATCGATCACAGATTAGCAAAGGCACATAGCGCATTTGGAAGACTTCACAAAAGAGTCTGGAGTAATAAACACCTGAGGCGAAGCACAAAAATCAGTGTGTATAGAGCCATTGTACTGTCTATTCTCCTTTATGGGTCTGAAACATGGGTCACCTATTGCCACCACCTACGACTCCTCAAACGCTTTCATCAGCGCTGTTTACGCACAATCCTAAATATACACTGGACTGACTATGTGATGAATGTTGCTGTCCTTGAGCAAGCAGGGATCACCAGCATTGAGGCCATGATATTGAGAACACAGCTGCGCTGGGCAGGGCACGTTTCTAGGATGGAGGACCATCGCCTCCCCAAAATACTACTCTACGGTGAACTCGCCACAGGTCAGCGTAAGAGGAGCACTCCAAGAAATTGATACAAGGATTCCCTGAAACAACATCTCAGGCTTGGCCAAATTGATTACCAACCATGGTCCGCCCTGGTTTCACATCAGGAGGCATGGAGATGCACTATCCACAATGCTGCAGCCTTATTTGAGACCTCACGCCGAACAAGTCTTGAAGAGAAACGACAACGCAGAAAAAATCACAACCCAGAAACATCACACAAGGAGACCTTCTGCTGTGCTTTCTGCAACCAGACTTGTTAATCTCGGATTGGCCTTTTCAGTCATCAGCATGCTTGCAGAAAGCGCGGGATGAGTCCTTCCTGAATCTTCATTTGCGAAGAAAAGCCAGAGAGAGAGAGAGAGAGAGAGACTTTTTAATTTTATATGGAAGATAGCATATAGAAATAATAAACAAAATAATGAATATGAATGAATTGTGCATTCTATATTGGCATATAGATTTTGTGTTTTGAATGTGATCTGGACCATGTTTCCTGTGGGGAGTTGTTATGTGTTGCTCATCCATTTGAGATGTGCAAGTCCCACTGGAGATGTGAATGGGATGCATAAACACAGAAAGTACAGTTTTTTCACTTTCATGTATTTCCTCTATTTGTAAACAATGGAAATGGATAACACTACTCAAAGAACTATTTTGCCTAATCTCTGATATCAAGGTAGATTCTCCCTGTCCTGTGTTTAAAGGCCATAGAACTGTTGTGCAACATGTCTTTTTGTTGCTAGCAGAAATCATCTGTAAACGAAGAAATCATGTGTAGCATGGAACACTTTGAATGAGCTAAGCAAATGAACCAATCAGACCCAGTTTGTCAACTGTTTCTATTTTTTTACTGTACATCTAGTATAATTATTTCCAAGTGGATATGCAAATTTTATTTCACACTTTGGATATAAGGTTCATGCTGGTAAAGACAAAATTTTAACGATGATAAATATATTATCATAGTTAAAATTCTCAGTAATTATTTTTTTAAGGTGACCTTTTTCAGGTGCTAAATTTTACTGGCTGACAGCTTCTGCCAGAATCTCATACTGTGAGAAATGTAGATTATCTAAATAGGTTCATTGCTCTGCAGGTGTCTGGAACAGACCTACAAAATGCCACTCATGAAGAAGCAGTGGAAGCTATCAAAAATGCAGGCAACCCCATTGTTTTTGTTGTTCAGAGTCTGTCTACACTTCCAAGGGTGAGTCATCTTTTTAACTCCCTAATCCAGCTATTTCTTTGAGAATATGGGATTTAAAGGAAAAGCATTTTGTTCCCTGAAGGTGTTGGTTGCTAATGCAAAAAAAATAAATAAAAAAATACATGCTGTATTTCAGTTAATTGATTCACATCTCATCTTGTCTTAGACTTCAGAGTTCAAGATAGCTGATGACGTTTAAGAACTGCAACATCAGAATTAAAATTAATCGAGGCCTGTTTACTTCTGACAGTAAAGAACAACACAGATAAATATGTCTAAACATGGGCAGGTCTTTGATGGCAAGAGTAGCAGCCTGGTACTCTCCAGATGTTTTGGACTACATCTCCCATCAAATTCAGCCAGCATGGCTGGTGATCAGAGACTATGGAAGTACTACAACTTTGAGGCAGCCGAAAGGAATGTCTGTCTTTCTATGCCCTTGGTACACAGATTTATCAACCTGCCATGTAACCATCTCTTTTAAGATATGCTTAATTGTTAACAATAGTACTAAGAAGAATTTATATGTACCTCAAGCATAATAATATGGATCCTGAGCTGCCCTTCCTTCATGGAAGAGCCTTTAATCAAACAAAGGCAAAGCTTATATGGTTTCTTTCCCTCAATTGTTCTCTGTGGCATTCCCATTATGTTCCAAAAATCCTACAACTTTCCAGTGTAGATTTCAAATGGGATTTGGAATCAAAGTCACTGTCACTTCCATCAGTGGTAGCAGTCCATGAAGACTCCCACAGTTTTTACCTAATGAATAGAGATGTTTACTTTTTTCATATACTGTATATATATATATTTATCACTTTTGTTATTCTATGAGCTTAGAATGTTTTCATATTCAAACAACATAACATTAGTTCCATCAAATGATACAATCTGAATAACAGAAACAAAAAACACCTTATGGTGAAGTGGTCTGAGTCTGCTGAAGAAGGTAGTGGATATCACATTCCACTTCAGATTTAGAATCAGAACTAAGCTGCATTTTTAGCCCTAAGTAAATTAAGCCCAGAAATTATTTACTAAATAGGAAACTTGTTCTCTAAGGACTTTTTCGGACGTCTTAAATGTAACGGAAGCAGCCTCGCCACGTTGCGAGGCTGCTGCGCTGCAGGGCGTCCCTTTCACATGACACCCGTCCCTGCCGGTACTGTTGCGGTACCGCAGGGACATTTGAGTGTTATATTTTGGCAATTTTTACTCACGAAAGTTGATCGTGAGTAAAAATCGCTGAAATATAACACTCAAATGTCCCAGCGGTACCGCAACAGTACCGACAGGGACGGGCGTCATGTGAAAGGGACGCCCTGCAGCGCAGCAGCCTCGCAACGTGGTGAGGCTGCTTCTGTTACATTTAAGACGTCCGAAAAAGTCCTAAGTGACAAGGCTTAAGTAATCAATACACTGCTATACAGGCAAAGAGTGAAGTGTCAACAGACTTGCAGGGAAACTAACATTCTCAAAAGTATGGAAACTTCAGAAATTTGAGAGAGAGGAACCCCAGACATTTCAATGAGCATGCTCAATGACCATGGAATGCTGATTTACAGAGAAAGGAATTACAATTCAGTAATGGAATGGAGGGTATTGGAAGATGGCATGGTTGAGGAGCTGGCAATCTGAACAAGATTATTGCAATGTTCTGTTTCAGGTCTCATTTGTACATAAGGAATTGTATGTTAGCTATAGTATAAAAAAATTAAGAATTTGACTGTGCCAATCTATTGCATATTATTTATAAAGGCCAGCTGTAATGTTTTTTCTTCAGCAGTGCTGTATGGTAGATATGCTGGGCTGCCTTTTGCATTAACACTCTGTCCATGTGGGGGACAGGAGGCGGAAACCCTGTCTCATATTCTACTATCCTGTGTTCTTCATTCTCAGAGTCATAAACAACTTATTTTTTTCCTTTGTTAAGCCATCTACCTGGCTGTTCAGAGACATTCTATATCAAATTCTTATTAGAGGATAGATATCCTAATGTTGTCAGTTGCTAATTCTTATCTGTGCTCATTAAGACCAATGAGAGGGAAGTTTAAAAGGTAAAACGTTGTCCTGAGTTCCAAAGGTTTACCAATGAGTATGCTAATTTTATTAATTTTTTGTGTACATGGATGCCAAGCCAGTTTTATGTAATAATGTACAACTCAATGTTTGATGGTTCTCTGGACCGTATGACTAAACTTGACTTGACTAGTATAGTGTAAAAATTTAAAATACCTTTGCATTCCACAGATAGTTTCCATAGGAAATCCCAAGAAAAATAAAGATTACAAAGAACAAGACACAGAAGGAGAAGCTGGAAAGGTATTATAAATTTAATCTCCAAATTTCCAATATCAGATTTCTATAGCAGTGTATAATGTAAACTTGTCACTTTGAAACAGAAGAAGAAATCTCTTTGAAAGGAAGAACAGGGATAATATCTGCTGGGCTTTTCTTTGTTCTTTTTGGTAAATTTACAAGCATTTTATAGTAAGTCGAATAAAACCCATTTATAGTTGTACTGCTCTTGGAACGTAATTATTTAGGCTGTTTCTAATATACCCTTTCTTCATAGGAATTCCAGTGGCTGGGGGCCAAAGCAAGTCAGGCTTGAATTTTTAGGCACTAGTAGACCAAGTGCTTCATTTTATTTACAGTTATTTTACTTAGGCGTTCAGATAGATAGGTATATATGAAATGTGGTCATGCAGAGGAGCTATACTAGATTGAGACTGGTGGGTTGAAGAGGAGATGGGAGCTGAAAACAATAGAGGAACCCAAGAATGATGGAGGAAACTTCTCCAAAATGGAGAAGTGGATACACAATGGACTGAAGCAGGACAAACCATAAGATGCTAGGAAAGAAGTAAGGTGCAGTGACAAGGGAAAGCTGGTTCAAGGAAGTAGACTGGGGGATTGTCTACATAGGCAATAAAAACCATACTCACCCTATATTTGCAGCACAGTTGACACATGACATTTTTGATGATGCACATTTTCACCATGGTTTCTGCAGGAAACCCTGAATCTGTAAGAGTCACAGTTACCTCCAGATTTGAGGGGGATACCAGGATTTTTGGCCATGTGGATTGGCTTTGGAGCAAAGCCAGGGAAGGACTTGCTGTGGTTGGGAATCCATTCTGGAACTTTTTTATTTTATTTTTTGATTGTGCACATATCTAGGTAAGTGTATCTATGCTTATCCAGTAATGCAGTGCTCTGGGGACACATGTATTCACTTACTTGCTTGCACAACCAACCAACCAACCAACCAAACAAAAAACTCAGAGCAACTTGGGCCATATGGCCAGAAATAGTATGACATATAGGACACATGGTCAGTGTAGGCCACCTATTTACTCTGGTGTGGGTGCAACAGCAATTAGCTGTTGCAGGATACTCTGATCTACAATTGGAGAAGCCTGGTGAGTGTGGCATTTATGGGGCAGATTTGTGCATCAAAGAAATCTGCCGCTGCTACAAGGTAGGTGCAGTGTTTCTCACCCATGTAGTCAAGCCCTAAGACAAGAGGGGCTAATAGACTGAGTGGCCAATTAAGCCAAAGAGTAGGGATTTAGGTAAGATACTTCATTTTGAAAGGTTTTGCTATTGTTTGAAGAGACACTGCTTTCAGGTTCATGCAGTTTTATCAAGATTGGGTGCTGACTTTTTTTAAGGACCAGATGGTCTATAGGCCATACTTATTTTCTTTTGAGTTTTGGAAGTGATCAGCATTAAATATTTGACTCCTGACTGGGGTGGTGAACTAGGAAGGGAAAAAGAAGGTTAAAGCAGGGGTAAAGATGACCAGGTAAACCTGTTTAGCACGTTTGCTTTTTTGCATGTTTTATGGTACTGTGTGCTTGGTTGGAAAAATATATATACAAAAGACAATAACAATTACAAAAAAGAGTTCACTAATCCTACAAGTAGAACTCCTCCTTAATTAAAGAGAAAGATTTAACATCTATGGAAAAGTAAGGTAGTGGCCAGAAGTTAGCTTCCCGCAACCTGCTTTTCCAGATTGCTGCTTTAGAGAAGTAGAGTTTCGGGTGCAAATAATGGCCAGGTAAAGACCTTTAATTATGCTTTCCCTTGCTGCCTCTTCTTGAACTTTGTAAGAGCAGAGGTGCCTCCTGGAAATTAGACAAATCAGGTAGGCCCAGGAGCCAGCCTCAATTGATTAAGTTTTTCTGATTTGCAAAATATCAGGATTTTGACTCAATTTTGCACTGTGAATATAGCAACCCTAGTAATAACGTAGTGGGCTCATTTTCATTCTCTGTATTTTATCTTCTTTTTATAAAGGTATTCACACACATCATATCACCTTTTTCACCTTCTGG
The DNA here is from genome assembly GCA_030847615.1 of Gambelia wislizenii. Lineage (NCBI taxonomy): Eukaryota > Metazoa > Chordata > Lepidosauria > Squamata > Crotaphytidae > Gambelia > Gambelia wislizenii. The sequence goes on from JAUMIR010000004.1 coordinate 106,621,839, forward strand.
ATTCTAGTTCATTACATTTTATAGCTCAAGAACTGAGCACCTAATCTGTGTGTAAGATCTGAAAGATATCTCTTTCATGCTGCTATAACACCAAAAAATAGCGGGCTCCACACAGCATGTGCATCTTTTCATGTAGGCTGTCAAGACATAAAAGAAAACACAACATTTTAAGACATGTCATGCATACATACCAGCTATGGACTTTTCCCCTGAGAGATTTCTAAGTAAGACCTGTTTTAGAGAGCCAGAACAGTGGGGTGCCTACAGGGCATGTTTGGTTTCAGTCTGGGTTGATTACCATTGCTAATTACCCAGTCACTAATGATATTCCCCTTTCTCCTATCACTCTTTCTCTGTTTATGTATTCATCTCTCTATCTATTTTCTGTATGATGTACTTGGAGCATAAGGGCTAAGATGGCTGCTCCCAGGCTGAGGAATTTCCTTCCAAGGTTGGTTAGGGCAAACTTTTTATTCAAATAGGCTTTGAGCAACTGACTAACTAGTTGCTTAGGAAGGGGCTTTTAATGTTTTAAATTCATGCACTTAAAAATTTCAGATCTTTTTTTTAAAAAAATCACATCTTACTGTGTTGTCTGGGTATGTGCGCATTTGTGAACTAGCATTTGTGAGACCCCATATGGACAGAAAAGTGGGAAACAAATAAAGAAATCATACAACTTATTGGGATCAAAAAGTGTTTGCACACTAAAAGTTTAGTCCAATTGTTAGTCTGAACTTAATCCATTGAATCACTGGGTTTTACATAAGTGTTAACTTACCAAGTTTCTATCAATTTGTGGGTCTACTCTAGTTGGGACTAACAACTGCATTTAGACTAAAACTCCCTTATCTGTTAATATTTTTATTATTTCATTTATTTGGAGCATGGAGCACACAAGCTGCCCCACGCATCCATCTATAGGGCCAGTATGGCTTCTGGTCTTAACAATAGCAGTAGTGATGGGCCAAGCTAACAACGGGAATGGACATACCTCCTAGGGTTTAAATCAGAATGCTTTCCTTATATTGGTGACTCAAGATTATATTCTGTTTGCTTGCTTCTAGTATATCAAGATGAAAACTGATGTAAAGTAGGTAGATAAATAATTCTTACGGTTATAGTGGCTGATAAGCATGAAACAAGAGCAAAGCTTAACTCTGAGGACTTTATTACATGAGGCTGAAAATGCACGATTATGATGGAACAGTAGCACAAATGGGTTCCTGTTATCACATGACATTGTCATCCTCCTGTGGTCCATGTGTGCTCCATCCATTAATTATGCATAACTTTTCATTGATGGGCAAAACCCATCAATATCCCACTGTAATCACATAACAGCATGAATGGGTGGTCCTCTTTCCCCCTCCCCTTTCCCAATGAGAACACATAATTAAACTTCCAGGGGAGAACGTGAAGAGGACCAACAGGATGCTGTTTTAAGGAGCTGTAGCCTTTGTTTGGTAGGTTTTATGTTTATTTAAGTGTTTATCTTAAAGGTGCATGTGCGGGTGAGCACAAAGTGTTATACTCTGTCATTAGAAGGCAATGTGAAGTGTTACATAGCGCAAGCTGAAATCCTGTTTTTAAACCACTAGTGGTGGTTGTGTGATAATTCCGTGGCGGTAGTATTGTACTATTACAGTGATGTGCGATAATTACTGTAATCATGCCACTATGTTTCCTCTTTCCTCAATCTTGGAATTACAGCATTTTTAGACACTAGTCTGACAAAGTCCTGAGATTGCTGCTTTATGCAGCAGAAGGATCTGGTTTTAAATCAGTGTGCATCAATGGGTGAGCATAAAATAACCGAAGGAGTGTACTACTTAGGATGTATATATTCTTCGTATAGCCTTGTGTATATAATTATTTTTTGGAATAAATGCAATCAAATGACTATTAATTCTGTCATGTCTAAGTTATATATTATTCCAGTATAATGTGATAAAACAACTCAACAATGTGATAAAACAACAATGTATTTTTTACACAGTACAAAGTAATTGAACAACTCAATTGGCTTTTCCACAAAATGATTGTACATAGATAGTTACACGAATAACAATGGTTTTACAAAATACACAATGTGTCTGTTCAATGCAATCACTTATTTCCCATTAACTCTTTATTTAACAACATAAATAGCTTAATACAGTGTAATAAACATAAGTAGCTTGATACAGCATAAATCACAAAAAAAAATTACTTCACCGTATATAACATTCTTTCATACAACAATCATTTTTCCCCATAGTATATTCTTGTAGTTTTATTCTGATTTTGGATTTCCCAAACAACTTTATCAGGAATCCTTATCAAGTTGTTTTGATCCTACTGGATCTTCGTCAGTGTTTTAACCCATGGTTTTGGGTTTTTTGAAGTCTTTTCTGTGTTAATATAAAGTATTTTAAATAAATTAACATTTTATCGCTGTACTAAGATTAAAATTTTTTACCAATTATTTTCAAATGTGCTTACCACTGCTTTTTAAAACTGCTATGAGACCTTTCCTCAATTTTGCAGATGCTGTGCAGATGTAAAATCATTTTGTGGAAAAGCCAATTGAGTTGCTCAATTACTTTGTACTATGTAAAAAATACATTGAGTTGTTTTATCACATTATACTGGAATAATATTTATTTTATTTTATTTAATGGCTGATCATCCCATTCCAGTGGAATTTTGCATTTCGACCACCTTGGATGACTTGTGCCAGCCCTAACAGCAAACCAGTTGCTTCCATGAGAGCAATACAGTTTTTACAGACTACAGATCCCATAATCCTTCAGCGCCAGCTCTGCTGGTGGGGAGAAGATGGGACTTGTTGTTCCACACCATCCAAACATCCTCACCCTTTGTAGCGGCCTGCAGTTATGGAAAGATTTTGTTGCAGTGTGCTACATCTCATAAGTTTTTCTAAAGTAAAATGCAGGGAAGGAATGAAGAGGAAGACATCTCCCCATATATGGGGAATAATATATAACTTAGACACGACAGAATTAATAGTCATTTGATAGCATTTATTCCAAAAAATAATTATATACAAAAGGCTATAATAATATATACATTGTAAGTAACACTCCTTCTGTTGTTTTGGAGTCTGGTATTCAGGCACCCTCCGTTAGACTCATTTGAGCATAAAATAAATCATTTAAAATTACTAGAAGTCTTGGCATCCCTTTTAAGGGAGCCAGTCCTCAGCAGAATGGGAATATATTTCACATTCATATTTATTCCAGCCAGAGGAGATTATCAGACACATTAAAAGTGGTGTTATATGAACACCAGGAGATTGCAAAAGGGCTCCCTTTTCAGACAACATTGTTCCCCTCTCATTATGCACCCGTTCCGCTGCCATTCCACTAGCATTGCTTTTTATTGACGGGCTAAGCTGTCAATAGATCCCCCATTCCGGTCCTGTCACGGATGTTCCTGCAAGCGAAAAGGTGCCCTGTTATGCTGGTGAGATCCCAGCGTCAATGGGAGGTCCCTGCCAGAGCACTTCCGGGTGAGATCAAGACATCCAGGTAAGTGACACTATTTTTAATGACCCTCCGCGGATTACTTGTACCTTTTAAAGTGTGTTTTTGTGCTTGCTGTCATTTTTTTTCATGTTCTTTTTATTTTTATTTTTGAATTTCCATTCTCACGTCTTCTCGCAAGAATCTGCTCGATTTTGATCCAGGAAGTGAAGGGAGCTCCGTTAGAGCTCCGTTCACTCCTGGGCTGCTGGAACAACAGGAGAGGATGTAAGTGTGGTGGGAAGGGTGATGGGACAAGTGTGGGAGTGGAGATTGTGGGACAGGAGTGCTTTTTTCATTCCTGTCTGATAATCTCCAAAGTTTCAGTGAAATCAACCATAAATGTTAAGTTGATGATTTCACCCTTTGCCTCCTGCCTTAGGATGGTTGTGAGCAGGTTGGTGATGTAAGAAATGTTATTTCAGGCTATTTAATAGGGTTGAGCACAATTCCATAACACATCTCCCTCTACCAGAATAGGAACACATTCTTCTGGAGTTCCCATGGCGTAGTCAGACCATTGTGCTAGTCAGCTCAGTATTTTCTACTCTCTTGGGTTTCAGACAGGAGATTTTCTAAGCCTTACTTGCAAAGGCCAGGGATTGAACCTGGCAACTATGCATGCAGAGTGTGAGCTGTACCTGTGAGCTTTGGCTGTTTGCTATAGGGGCTGAATAGGATGAGCAGTATTGGAAGGCTAATAGGCTATACACCTCCAACTGTCCCAATTTGGCAGGGGTTAAGCATTTGTCATCATGCTTTTTGAACGTCTTTTAAAATGTCAGTTTCTCTCTCCTCTTCACTTTCCCCCTTTGTCTTCAGCTTACTTCAGGTGGTACAATCTGATTTCAAAGTGCAGAAGTCGTTAATTAGCAGAGTGAAGAGGTGGGGCAGAATCTTGCCCTTCCCAGTAGGATCAGACAAAAGCAACTTGCTGCAGCCTCCCCTACTTTATGTTCTGTATATCTCCTACTGTGTGTTCTTCCTCATTAATACATTTTGCCATCTTGACCACACTCTGGTGTTGCTTGGCCACACATGTCTCATTTTTTTATATCTGAAATGTTGCAGGCTGATAGAATTAAACTCTTTTACCTCTATGTGGCAAGTCAAATGTGATTGCAAGCAAGCAGATATCATAAATGTCAGAGGTATGGTGCTGAACTTCCTATTCTTTTGTTGTTATGAAAGAACAGGGGAGATTTGAAGAGCCTCTGGAAATGATCCTTTGCCAAAAATAATCATATAGCGGATGTTTCTAAACTCATATGATCAGTTTTTAATTGCTAATAACTGTGACAGATCCCAAAGCCACTTGTTTTGGAAAAATCTTTATGTTGAATGCGATTACCTTTCCCTTTCAAAAACATAGTGGCTCCAGTATTGCAGATGCTGACTTGAATCCAACAATATCCATTCTTCGATGTCTGAATACATAGTTCTTAATTCATGTTTATTTTATTGTGCTCATTACAGCCACAAGGGACCTAGGTTAGCTGAGAAAATTAATAAATCATGCTATCTAACACTGCCATTTTAAATGTTTTAAACTTTCTATTTGCTGGTGAATTTTGTTGTATCAGCTGAATATAAGAAAACATTGCAATTAGAGCATCTTCCAAAAATGTGTGCTGTGTGATAAAGTATTTCCCTTTAATTATAGAAGAACTCATATCTTGCCCTTCTGTTGTTCCAACGTCACACTAAATGGCTATCTTGAATTTAAACCAAACAATAAAGTACAGTTGTCCCTCCGTATCCACGGATTTGGTATCCACAGATTTTCAATCCACAGCATGAAAATATTCTTAAAAAATAATAATCCAAAGAGCAAACCTTGATTTTGCCATCTTATATAAGGGACACCATTTTGCTATGCCATTGCATATAATGGGACTTGAGTATTCATGGATTTTGGTATCCACAGGTGTTCCTGGAACCAAACCCCAGCGAATATGAAGGGACAACTGTTCAATAAATATCCTAAACAGAAATATGTATGATAAAAACAGTCAGAAGATGGATATAAGCACTTTTTAAAAATCTGACCAGCGCAGCCTTTTTCAACCTTTTTATCCTGAAGAAAATAATTTTGAAATAAATTTCAAGTCTCAGGGAACCCCTGCATAAAAATTATTAGATCTACCACCAAAAAAAGGTGTGTTTTTTCTCCCAGCCATGATCTCTCATGGAACCCCTAGCAACATTTCATGGAACCTTAGAATTCCAAGGAATGCTTGTTGAGGAATCCTGGTGCAGAGTCTCAGGTTATTCAGCTTCATTGCATGACTTTGTGGCTGTCATGTTTGATCTAAAGGCATATGAAGACAGGCCTGTTTTGGGAGATCTGGATGGAGGTTTTCAGAGCATCATATGTTTTATAAGCATATGAATTCATGCTTATGCATGCACACACACACACAATGGCAGCATATGGCCAGATAGGATGATATTTCCCTATCCTAATCCAGCCCATCACACAGAACAGGTGTGGCAAGCATGTAGACCTTCAGATGTTGTTGGATTCTAAGTCCCAACAGTCCTAGCCAGCATTGCATTGCCAATGCTGGTGAGGAATGCTGGGAGGTGTATCTAACTATATTTGGAGGAATTCATGATTCCTATCTCTGACACAGAGAAAAGCACAAGTGTTTCCACCCAGCTGTCAAACCAACCTGGCTTCTTCAGGCTCTGGCCATTCACATGGTATTCAGACAACCCAAATATGGTCTATATGTGTAGCTGAAAATCACATTATCTGTGACCAAGAAAAGTCCATTAGTTTTTCACACAGTTTTGATTTCCTAGAAGAAGGGGGTCCAAATCTGAGACTGACAGCTGATCATGTATTTAATTTGCATATGTATTTTCAACACTTGGTGGTACTAGTGAGCATTAAATGTGTATGGCTGGACTGGATCTTGGAGATCTGCCACTGAGACTGAGTGTTTGTCAAAGGTATTTTCTTCTTTGACCACTGAAGAAATTCCACTTCTCATTGACCAGTTCATGTCTATACCTTAGAAGCAGCATATCCATATCTGTAAAGTAAGTTCCTTACAGCACTGAAGTATTCCCCAGCTTCTCATTTAAAAAGCTATTTCATTGTAAAGGTACAACTCAAACAGATTTCTTTTTCTAGAAATAAAATTTAAAATTACACTATGCAAGCCTCCGGGTAGAAGTTGTACTGCTGAATTATGCAGTATTCCTGGCTGTTTATAACATAAGCAAAATGTGGTTGTTCTGCTAATAGTTTCTTTTTTTTATTAGCAGTAAGCATTCCTGTTCATCATGTAGAGTACTAATAATGCACATGTGTATGTAAGAATGTGATCAAAGGCTAATGGGATACATGAGTTCTGGAACTGATATATGATAAAAGATCTCACTGACAAAATTCCAGTGTTCAAAATACTGCACTGTGAAACAAAAATCAAGAATATGTAATACATTTCCCAATAGACTCTTACACACAGTGCTGAGAGATGTTTACATTTTGCAAATACGGCAAAACCCATTTATTTTATGCCCTGGCTTTCCACTGCTATGCTCAAGGCAACTAACAAATTGTCATTGCACAGTTGCACGTTTGAAGAGAAGCTTATTTCTATGTTGCATAGGAATCTTCTTTCCCCACACTTTTTTTTTTGGCCTTTGCTCACTTTTTAAATGGATGTTGTCATGTGAGATACAAAAGATAACAAAAGATATTGCTTTATTATGTTCATGAATAAAAAAGGTAGCTAGAAAGTAGGGTGGAGATGCTCATTGGATTCTGTGTAAATCTTTGAGGGGGAAAACCTGGTTTTTATTTCTTAATTATTGGAGTATACACTGAGCCAGTGATGACCGACTTTGCCTGTACTGTCTTTGAAATGAATTTATCAATATAAAAATATGCAGCTGAATGAAAGTATTGGTAAACTCATTCTGTAAAAGATATAATTGAATGCATGGAAATAATCACATGCTTGAAAAGTCTAACCACATCTGAAGCCTTATTATTTTTAAATTACTAGAAACTAAGACTGCGATTTAAATATTAACTGAGCAAGCCTATAATTGGTTTATGTCCTGTAGACCTATACAAAAAAAAATGCCTGAGCCTCTTCAAATACAACTTCAGTTTCAAGAAAACCATCTCATCCCCTACATGCCCATTACATTTGCTCTCAGGTAAATTGATCTAAAGGAGAGAGTACTTAAGAAGTGGCCTTATACCAGACAGACTGATGTCAGAACAGTTAGTATGGACCAAAACTCTATTGTCTTAGGTGTTCTGTAAGTTTTAACTCAAAAAGGTAAATTATACAAGGTTGGGTTCTTTGCCTATCTTAGGGGTGGTACTTGTACAGTTCTCTATATATTGTCAGAATGCAGCTCCCAGAGTTGCTGACCCCTGAGTTCTAATCTGGCTAGACCAATATTTTCTACTCTGACCACCATCAGTTCTCCAGTGCCTCAAGCAGAGGTGTTCCACATCACCTGCTGCACTGATCTGATCTTTTAACTGGACTTGTTGTGGACTAAACCTGGAACTTTTGTTACGGAGAGCATGTGCTCTTCCACTGAGCTATGGTCCCAAATGGAGTATGCTCCTGTCAATCAGACTTGAACTGACAACCTAAGAATACTTTTGAAAACATGCTGCAGCCCACTGTTCTTCCAGCTATAGGGCACGTTCTCTTTAAGCAACAGGACAAGTCCCAGCAGACTGGAGGAGGGCAAATGTTGTCCCCATCTTCAAAAAAGGGAAAAAAGAGGATCCCAACAATTATCATCCAGTTAGTCTGACATCAATACCAGGGAAGATTCTGGAGCAGACCATTAAACAGAGAGTCTGTGAACATTTAGAAGGCAATGCCATAATCACAAAAAAGTCAACATGGGTATCAGAGAAACAAGTCATGCCAGACTAATCTGATCTCTTTTTTTTGATAAAATTACCAGCTTGGTAGATGAAGGAAACGCTGTGGATATCGCATACCTTGATTTCAGTGAGGCCTTTGACAAGGTTCCCCATGACATTCTTGCAAACAAGCTTGTAAAATGGGGTCTAGACAAGTTAACTGTTAAATGGATTTGTAACTGGTTGACTGGCTGAACCCAAAGGGTGCTCAGCAGTGGCTCCACTTTGTCTTGGAAAGATGTGACCAGTGGAGTGTCACAGGGTTCTGTCCTGGGCCCAGTGCTATTCAACATCTTTATCAATAACTTGGATGACGGAATTAGGGGCATACTTATCAAATTTGCAGATGACACTAAATTAGGAGGAGTAGCTAATACCCTAGAGGACAGGATCAAAATTCAAAATGACCTGGATAGACTGGAGAGCTGAGCCAAAGCTAACAAAATGAAATTCAATACGGAGAAATGTAAGGTACTGTACTTAGGGTGGAAAAATGAAATGCATAGATATAGGATGAAGGAGACCTGGCTGAACGAGACTACGTGCGAAAGGGATCTAGGAGTCCTAGTAGACCACAAGTTGAACATGAGTCAACAGTATGATGCGGCAGCTAAAAAGGCCAATGCGATTTTGGGCTGCATCAATAGAAGTATAGTGTCTAGAGCAAGGGAAGTAATAGTGCCACTCTATTCTGCCTTGGTCAGGCCTCATCTAGAATACTGTGTCGAGTTCTGGGCACCACAATTCAGAAAGGATATTGACAAATTGGAGCGTGTCCAGAGAAGGGCCACTAAAATGGTGAAAGGTCTGGAAACCATGCCTTATGAGGAAAGAATTAGGGAGCTGGGTATGTTTAGCCTGGAAAAAAGATGGTTAAGGGGTGATATGATAGCCCTGTTTAAGTATTTGAAGGGGTGTCACATTGAGGATGGAGCAAGCTTGTTTTCTGCTGCTCCAGAGTCTGGAACAATGGACGCAAGCTCCAGGAACAGAGATTCCACCTCAACATTAGGAGGAACTTTCAGACAGTAAGGAGATTTTCAGACACGGAAAAATCGTCCCTTGCCGCGCGAGCAGCCTCCCGAAACTGCTGCGCGGCAAGGGTATTTTTCGGACGACGCTGTGCCTCTTGCGAAGCCATCCGTGTCACTTCCGTGAAGCTTGGGACGGCTCCGCGCCATATTTCAAGCACGGGCAGCCTCCGTGATTGAAATATGACGCGGAGCCGTCCCAAGCTTCACGGAAGTGACACGGACGGCTTCGCAAGAGGCACAGCGTCGTCCGAAAAATACCCTTGCCGCGCAGCAGTTTCGGGAGGCTGCTCGCGCGGCAAGGGACGATTTTTCCGTGTCTGAAAATCTCCTAAGAGCTGTTTGGCAGTCGAACACACTCCCTCGGAGTGTGGTGGGGTCTCCTTTCTTGGAGGTCTTTAAACAGAGGCTGGATGGCCATCTGTCAGGGATGCTTTGATTGTGTATTCCTGCATGGCAGGGGGTTGGACTGGATGGCCCTCGTGGTCTCTTCCAACTCTACAATTCTATGATTCTATGAAGGGTTTCAATTTGAGCTAAATTTTGTAAACAAATGTCCCTAGGAATTACAAAACCTGAAGCAGAAGACCATAGCCACTGAGTAAATTTTCTGCCCTAAATCTTCTTTCAAACAAACATCCAGAAGTGCTGAAAATATTGGAAGAAAAGGTTAAACATATAATGCATGCATTTATGCATTTGAGAAGTGAATCTTTATTGTTCCTATGTATTAGCACAGATTTGGGATCTGACCCAGCTGAGCTATACTCAAACTCTCTAGTTGGAGAGGAAAGTATTTCATGAAAAGAGTTCATTTCTTGGTCATACTCTCCAAATCTTTGGAAGGTATACTTCAAACAAAACAAAACTTCATTTGCCCTCTATCTCAAGATAAGATCAGAGAGGTCATAGAATTATAGAGTTGGAAGAACCACAAGGGCCATCCAGTCCAAGCCCCTGACAGATCATCTTCATGATGCTTATGAATACTGTATTTGAATGAGGGTCAGAAAAATGGTACCTGGACTCCAGGAACAGGCAGGATAACTCATTACAACTTCAGACATAAAACAAGAATAGTTTTATATACATTTATCCCTTCTTCTTTAAGTTCTAATGTCCTCACAGAGCTTTGTAGGGGAACTGGGAATGGGGTGATTTTCCATCAGTAGCTGATCTTTGACAAAGAATTAAAAGCGAATAGATTCCTCTTTTTTGCTGCAGCTCAAATCCATCTTCAAAATGTGATTCAGAGGGCCAGAAGCCCCCTTTAGAGTAGGCTTTTGGGGAGATCACAGGGCTGAGTTGGGAGAAGAAGACAGTCTTGTCACCTATATCAGCGCAAGGTTGGGCTTAGGCCATTCACCAGAGTACTCAGGCTCAAATTCTGTTGGGATCCTACACTAGTATAAAAATGATGCACAAGCAGTTGCACTTTCTCAGAAGTTGCATAAGTGGGGTCCCTCATTCATAAAAATATACATATCCACATAAAAATATACATGTCCACATATTTACACTATGTTAGAAGTATGTAACACACTAGAATCCATTCCTTTTCAGGTCCTAAGTTTCTTTTTATTGCTGTTGTGATTGAAAAATTCTCATTCAGATAGAATGCCACCTTGGTGTAATTTTGTTGTTAGGAAGCTTTTTATCAGATAGATAACTCTACCTTGTTTGGATTTTTTTTTAAAAGTACACTTGCTATCAACTGTATGAAATTTGTTTTATACATACCTGTGAACATCTTAATACTGGAAATCAATTTCATATAAGGTGCTGATATCTTTTTACAGCCTTCTTCAATTTTTGCATTTAGCACCCACCCCATATTGTTGGTTGTAATAATTTGTATTTAAAATGAATGTAGAGTGTTCGAATATTAGATTAGAACAACATATATTAAGTTACTGCTTTTACCGTAGGGCACTGAAGAAATATCTTTCTAAAAATGGCATCTGGCCCACCGAGTAATAATTCTCTCTTGTATAAAAAGGATTTCCCAGTCATTTGTGTTTATCTCATTACTTTGGATACTCACCATTTGTTTGCTAAAGTGCATCTTGCTATTAGCACTGTGATTGCATGCGATGCAATACAGTGTAATTTAGTAAAACTGTGGGGCTCAAGAATGAGTCAGTTGCTTGGAGCCAGAGAGACAGATGCGTTGATGCATCTCTTGCAGAACCCCTGAACTGTTTTCTTTTGACCCAAGATGCACCCCTATATGCATCATTATCGAAAGTGTCTTTACTTCTGTGAGGTAATGGAAATTTATTGAATGTTTTATAATATGTAGCCTATGTTAATCAGAGCTAAAATCTAAATAAAATACTGTAGTCTACAATGCCTATTAAGCCTGTATATAGCAAGTATAATTTTGTAAAGTGCATCATAAATATATATTTATTTTAAAGGCATTATCTTTTAATATATATTGTCATCTAATCCCCACGCAACCATCATCATTTTGACATGTGTTTATACAATAAGTATTTTTCTCCTGTAAACTTATATGGAATCAATATTTTATATATTATGTTCTTCTAAACAAATTCAAAAATATATTTTGTGTTTATATGTTTTAAGGCATTTTTAAAATGCCTTTTAAGAAATTATATAAAACTTTTGGATGTTTCTTTTGTTTCTTTTTAGAAGAAAAGTGGGGCTCCGCCACCCATGAAGTTGCCTCCACCTTACAAAGAACCAGAAAAATCAAGTTCTGAGGAAACTGAAGAGGAGGAAGATGACAGTTATACAGAAGGTGAGTTCTGATTTTTGTGAGGGGAAACAACATAGCCTCAAAGAGAGGAAAAGGTGTCTCAGAGAGTGGTTGTAGAGGAAGCTTCAGAATACATTCAAAACCAAATCAGATACCGTATGTTAAAGAGAGAGGAAGAAAGAACGAGAGAGCAGATGAGTGAGAAAAATACATTTAAGATGAAAATGGCAAACTTTATATTATGGGAAGAAGAGAAATTTCACTTCTTGAGAGAGTTGCTTTGGTTTCTTTATGAACAGCAGTCATAATCTTGCTGACTTTTTTTGTGGTTGTTTTTGTTTGTTGTTGTTTCTTTTCATCCTGTAATGCAGGGCTGGGGATAGTGCAGACGACTTTTTTTGTGGTTGTTTTTGTTTGTTGTTGTTTCTTTTCATCCTGTAATGCAGGGCTGGGGATAGTGCAGACTTTGAGGTCCCCATGAAGGCATTGCCCCTCAATTAGAATTCTGCCCACCAAATGAAATCTTACTTCAGTTCCCAAATTTCTAATTGCAGTGGGTGATACATTTAAAATCGCACCTATAACTCTTATGTTTGAATTCTCTTGGTACCTTTGACTGTCCCTTAATTGCTCAAATGACCCTTTTTTGCAACCCCAAGTACTTCCCAAGACCCACACCCAAATTTTTTAAAATGGTGACTTTACTCCTGCAAATTACCAAGGATGCTGCAAAATACATTGGGTTTGCTCCCGCAACCCCACCAAATTCTGAAAACAAAAACAAGAAGTCCAAAAGTGACCAAAAATGAAAGCAGAAGTGATATCACATCACTTGCAGTTTGCAATGTTTTGGCACAGTGGTGCCAGTTGTGATTTTTTTGTGGGGGGAGAAAAATAGCCTCCACCTTCAGTGCAGTTGCTTACCCCTATTATAACATAACACCAGCCACGTGTCCATTTTGCCTTGCTGCTGCAACAATTGAAAGTGGACACAGTAAAGTAATAACAGTATGTCAAACCAAGTTGCTGTCCATTTGAATAAAAAGTGGGCTGAGCTGAAGGCAAATGTGAGGAGTGACTTATTTGGTTATTTATTTGATTTGATTTGTACCTTGCATTTCTCATGAAAGTGGGAACCAAGGCAGCTTACAAGATTTTAAAATGCAGACACAAATAAAAGCCTCTAATGTTAGAATATTACAAACACAATCAAATTATCGTATTAAAATATTCTGTTAATGTCAAAGCAAAGTTAAGTTAAAAGAAATTTAAAAGCAGATTTATAAACGCATACAGGATTCACCCATGAAAAGCCCCTTTGCTGGCATCCAGTCATTTGCAAAAAACCCACCTGAATAAAAAAGATATCTGCCTGCCGGTGAACTGACAACAGTGGAAGGAAACTACTTTGCCTCCCTTAGCAGGGAGTTCCATACAGAGGAAGCAGCCATCAAGAAGGCTTTCTGTCACAGGAAACATGGTAGCTAAGTGCCGTTCTTGTTCAGATCAGTAAGCAAACTTATCCTGGAAGCTTTTTGAAGGGCCAGGAAGTACTGTGCTTATTTAAGTTACTGTAACACTAGAAATTTGGGAACTAAAGCAAATTATGGTGTTTTGATTGGTCAAGTTAGTTTCTCTTCAATTCTTTACTTTGTTCAGTGATGCCCTGGATGAATTGATGTCTCATATTCTGAACCCACTGCCACAGTTATAAAGGAAGGAAGGTCAGTTCTGGATGATTTTGCAACCATTTAGGGTTGCTTGGTTAGAAGGCTGTCTTAGATATCCCTTGTATTGCTGAAGAAATCTATAATACCACCTAAAATAAAATAAAATAAAATAATGGTCATTTCTTTCTAAATGTTTGTATGAATTTGACAAATGATCACATGTGTTAATGGGTAGTTGATTTGAATAGACCACTCTGTGAAGCTATTGGAAAAGTCTATCTCCAGGGATTTTTACACGAGGTATGTAACAAACTAGGACTCAGAAGGGAAGAAAAGAATACAATGGACCCTCCAGATCTGCAGGGGTTCAGTTCTAGGACCCCCCATGGATGACAAAAAATGCAGATGATCACATCCCATATTATTAAATGGCAGCAATGTGTGCACAGGCACTTCGGTGTGTCTGTGTTCACTTCACTGCCATTTGAAATCTAGGACATGATACTCCATGGCCGCTCAAAATTGTGGATCTGAAGCCCATGGATCAGAAGGGACCACTGTAGTTTGATAGTCAGGAAAAAAAAAATAATAAAACCAGGAATGTTTACTGCTGTCTTGAAGTGGAGTCAGAACTCTCCCTCTCCAACAGATGTCACTGCAATCACCAGCAAATATGCCTGAACAAGGCAGATAACTTTGGAAATCTTTCTGGAAACTGTAGACTTCAAACACATGATATGCTGTGTTTTCCTTATACACTAGATATTGTTTCAGTCCCTAAAGGTTTATTTTAAGCAAAGAGCTTGGCTTTAAATTTTGATGTTGTCATTAATCTTTATTTAATGGGTTTATGTGACTACTTTCTTTTTGGTCTTCTTTCTTTGAATAAGCTTTCTCACGTTATTTTTATCAAAGGACAGTGGAATATGCTATATCCCTGTCCAGCTTTGCATGCTTGCTGTTTGCTTGTCATGTACTATGTCCCAGGTGTAGATTCTGTTTCTATCCCTGGTTAACACATATAAAGTGTGTGTGCCTTCAAGTTGCCTGTCAATTTATGGCAGCCCCATGAATTTCATAGGGTTTTCTTAGGCAAGAAGTACTTAGAGGTGGTTTTGCCAGTTCCTTCCTCTGAAATATAGCATACAGCACTTGGTATTTTTTGGTGGCCTCCCATCCAAGTACTAACCAGGGGTGACCCTGCTTAGCTTCCAAGATCAGACAGGATCTGGTGGCTTTAGGGTATTTAGGCTCACTCACAGGTATATAAACTACCTGTGCATAATTATTTTATAACCGTTGCTGCCATGTTGGAATACTGAATATGACTGACAAAGCTTAGACAGTTGCTTTTAATTAGAATGGGTGTTATGATATTCTGAACCCATCAGTAACTTGAACCCAGAGCATCTTCCAACCACTGATCATAGATGCCTTTAGCATATCACTACATTCATTTCTCCTTCAAAGTAACTTTCCAAGCTCTGCTTTCCTATGAACTATTTGGGGACTTGTATCTGATAACAACACTGCAGCTGTTTCTCGGTTAATAAACTGAGCAGATGGTAGGTGTATGGATCTGTACATGCCCATGTGTATCCAAAAGGAAAGACAGAGGATGATGCTTTTCAGATGTGGGGGAAAGTCAGTGCTTAGAGCAAATAGCAATAGGGAGTCACAAATGCTAATTTCCTGCTGCATATGTTTGTGACTTTATTTAATTGCTGTAAAAATTAAATAATACTACATTCCTTCAATATTATGATATGATTGCATTTTACTGAAAAGGCATTATGTGCATTAGAATCTGCATGTCAAAGATAAGAATTTAAGCTGGCTGAGAGGACAGTTTTGTTTCTGGAATACCAACACAATCCTCTGCTGCATTTCTGATAATGTGCAACCTGGAAGATAATACTGAACCAACTCTGCAAGGCTGACAGGCATTCTCTGATGACTGGAACCAGAAACCTGTATCTATAAATCCATGTGACTGGATGTTTATGAACCATTTCTATGCAATTAAGAGTGGGCCATTAAGAATCCTATTAGCCGTAGCTAGCTGAGAAGGAAAGAGGACAGTATTGTGATAAACTGAATTGTGCTTTGGGACAGGGGATGCCATTCGAATATTAGAGATCTCCAGCAATGCAACAACGTAGCAGCAGCAGCAACAGCAGCAGTAGCAGCAGCGTCAGTGGGTCAGATGTGGGAAACAGGGAATTGCTTTTTCCCTGCATAGTTGTGCTGGCAGTTTTGCCGACAGCTGTAACTGTTTGCTTGTGGGCAAAGCTTGAAATTAAGTGTAATTGATCACATCTCATCATAGAAAGAGAGCTGACAGCTTGCCCTTAAAGCAAGGGAAATCTCTCAGTCAGGCCCAAGGTCGTCAGAAGAAAGACAAGCTCTGAGTCTCTTTCTCTGTGTGTGTGCGTGTAGTGGTGTGATGAGGACTGGAGCTGCTCACAGCATTTGAATGTTTGTCAGGAATGCAGATACCTTGAAGTGCATACTGATACAGCAATGGTACAAGGGGGTTTCCCAGGTATGTACTGAAGTATTTACATGTATTGTACTTATTTTCACAGGTCAGTTTAGCATTTAATAATGACTGTATATGAAAAGCTAAATGAGAACAGCATTATTATTATTATTATTATTATTTTCCTTTTGGAGTTACTTGTATGTAGGCAGGGTTGATGGTTGGATTCATTGTGGTGCTTTTAAATGTGTATCGGCTGACTTTAAGTTTGAAACCACTGATTGTAGTCCATTTGTGAAATTGACAGCCTGTAAAACAGAGAACATCAGATATCTGTTGTGACTGCTTAAAATGATCAAACTTCTCTGTTCTTTATATCTTTAACATATGGAATCAGAGGGGTGGTTCTTTAATGCTTTGAAAGATTCTAGGTGAATGTTTAGTGTAGAGTAAAAAGCTTCTGTTGAAATCTCAACGTTCAAAATTTTCATTGTGTATGGGCAACAGAATGTCAGTAAACAACAAGAAATAATCAACCAAGTATGACTGTAATATTACAATATTGTTCACTTGCTACAAGGTGTTATAGGCAGCCCTTGTTTATGTATGTGTGGATAGAATTCAAATAGACTGTGTGTGTGTGTGTGTGTGTGTGTACACGTGCATAAGCTTGTATACATGTGTGGAATATCCCTCACCTGTGAACCTCCATCCTACAAGTCTCAGCTCATGTCAATAATAGTTTGGTGTATTCAGCATCTCTCTCTCTCTCTCTCTCTCTCTCTTTTTTTTTTTTTTTTTTACTTCAGTCTCTTGTCATATCTTGCAAATGTAGAACTTCATGAATCTCTTTTACAGAGAGGTGGCTTTTGAGAACCGCAAAGAAGGAATTCTTTTACTGAAAGGAGGCACTTTATCACTGACAAACACTTAGCATTGCTGCAGTGACTTGCAATTAGGGACATGACATAACAGGTTGTGAGAGAGGGTGCATGGGCATTTGCCAGAGCAAGCATATATTATAAAATCCCACTAATGCCTGCCAAAGGGTCCTTTTATGCATAAATTCCATACATGGCTCCAAACAGTATCTTTTAGCAGTATTTGTTAAACATAATGTTGTACTGCTGCAAAGAGAATATGGAATACCAGATCTAGCCAACCAACAGAACTGTTAAATTCTAAAGGGAATACAAAACATGCTGCTTGCTTGCTTGGTTTAGTAGGTCTAAAAACACATCTTCACAGTATTCTTGACAATGTGAAATATGAAGAATCTGCACTAGAGAGGAAAACTTAACTTCCCTGTCAATGCTTAGTCTGCAAAGTGCTCTTACTGATTACAGAATACTATTCGCACTCACAGAAGATAGCACCTTATCTCGCCATTCCTGGTGGTTTATTCAGAAGCATTTTTCTTTAACAATTTCATATTTTTTTCACTAGTAGTGCAATTGCATCAATAACTTTTAAAAAGCTGTACATTTTTTAATGCTACAATTCCCCAAACATTAGAGCTGTAATAGAAATTTCTCCTAATTTATTTCGAATAAAACGGGATACATTTTTAAACTGCACCCAAGAGATACATAGAACAATGTCTTTGAAATGTTCTCTTTCTGTTCACATGTTAAAAATAATTCCATTTTTTTGTATATTGTAATGATGAGGCAGTAGTCTACTGCACACTGAAACTGTTCTTTCTATACTTAGGGCAGGTGACACTATGTGTAGAACATATTGGCATAGATCCAAAGATACCTTATGCAGGTAGAAAAGCACTTTTGTTTATAGAGGCAGCCCCACTGTCTTCCTCTGGTCTCCTCATACCATGCAGCTTTTCATGTCCTATCTTACACCATTCCAGATGGTATGTTGATTCTAATAAGAGCCTCTGGGGGTAGGTGCAGGGTTGTATGAGAACCAGCATGGTCTAATGGTTTGACTGTTGGACTAGGACACTAGGAGACTATGGACTTTATCACAAGAAGCCAAAATTGTGGAATTATGCTGGAATAGTGGTGGTAATGGCTTCCCGTTATCACATGACATCATCTTTATATTGTGGTTGGTGAGAGTTCCAACTGTTACTGTGGTGTACTTTTTCATTCTCAGGCAAAACCTGTGAATAGCTGTTGATATTGCTATTTTCATGGTATTGAGGAGTGTGCAATGATTCAGTCCCGATGTAGTCCTGATATTATGGTATGAGTGGGTATTCCTCCCTCTTTTCCCCTCACCATTCCCAATGAGAACACATAATTCAATTTCTGGTGGAGAGCGTGAAGAGGACCTCCATGACACCCTTTTAATGAACCATCACCTTTACTCAGTATGTTTTTTTGTCTGTTTAGTTGTTAATTTGTTAATTTCTTTGTTTGTTTTGTTTTGCCTTGTTTAATTGAAGTGGTGTCTTCTCAAGATAACAGCCAAAACTGCATTCTTGCAAAGTCACAGAAGGAAAAGGAAAAAAATTTAAAGGTGCATGTGCAGTCCATCTTGAAGCAGCAATGCAAAAACAAGTATTACAATAGTGCAAGCTTCAATCCAATTCTTAAACCGCTAGTAGATGGTTGTGCAATGTTCCATTAGCTGTAGTGTTGCACGGTTGCAACAAAGTTTGAAAATGAATGTAATCATACTGCTATGTTTCTTGTTTCTTCAGTTGTGAGTGACAGCATTTATACACACTCAGATGATAGTGTCCTAGGTTTCAAATCCATGCTCAGCCATGGAAACCCATTGGGTGACCTTGGACTAGTCACACCCTCTCAGCTTAAGAGGAAAGCAATACCAACCCCCTCTGAACAAATCTTGCCAGGAAAACTCTACAAATAGGGTCACTGTAAATTGGCATCCACTTGAAAGTACATAACAGCAGGAGCAATGATGACAACAAAAACTTCTGGATAGGATAAGCAGCGCTAAAAAAATAATAATGTTTATTTATAGTGCCCCTTTCACCAAAGGGAGGAACATCAATATATGCAAATCAGAAACAAGGACAACAAAAACTAACACTATAAATGTACATGAAATGAAATGAAATCCCCCAACACCCCACCAGTCACTACCCATCTCAGCAATGTTAGGCACAACTCAGCAGCTAAATCTGGCAAATCTTCGACCATTTATAAAAACAGGTAAGCTCCTTCTCCAGCCAGAGGTCCAAAGAAAGATCATTCCACAGATGTGGAGTCAGGTCTTAAAAGATTCACAGCCTTGACAGAGCTGTGTGTGTCAGTGGAACAGATCATAATCCTTTACCTCTGGATCTTAAATTCCTTGATAGTACATACCATGCTAGACAAGTGCCAGGCACTGGGGGAGATTAGAGAGCAAAGCCTTAAATACCAGAACCAAAAGTTTGAAATGGACCCTGAAATTATGGTCCTGTCCAAATGGTGAAAATAATCCAAATGGCAATCACATGGAAGCTGATCTGTCCAAATGGACATTTGCATCAATATGTCTCATTCAGAAGGGGGGGGCAGCCAAATCCACCGTAAAGCTCCGACGCGCCTTTAGAGCTTTTCTTGGAGTTTTTAAAAAGCTCTGTAGGGCATGCAAATGTACAATCGTTAAGACAGTTGCATTCACGTTGCTGTGACCAGGCAGTGTAAGCTGATTGGCTGGATGATCATAGGTGCAGGGCTAGCGAACAGGGAAAACACTTGCTGCTGCCATGTTGGATTTTTAGCTAAGCGAGAGTCCAGTGAGTTGATAAACCAACCATCTTTTATTCTCTCTTTTTTCTTTTTTTAAAAGTAAAATATTGCATGTGCGTACCATGGTAAACTTTTTTTAAACAATTGGCAGCAGCAGATTTAAAACAGTGAGTAAATCACTCGCAGCTACCATCTTGGCTAGGGGGCATGCAAAGTATAGGGGGGCTCTTCTGACCATATAAGCGCTGTGAATGGCTGCTTCTTCAGAGGAGATTGCATTTCCCCCCCTTGTATAGATAGAAGCTATGTTGAAAAACATATTTGTATCAATAAATTGAATTACTTGTTACTTTTTATTACCTGGTGGGGATTCTTAGGATTAATGGGAATGGAATAAAACTTCTACCCGCTTGTTGCATTACTTCTGAAAGGTAACCTTGCCATGTCCTCATTGTACCTCCCCCTCCACAGGTAGTAACTCATTGCAAACGTTATCTATTTCGAAGCTCTGAAAGACAGATACATGGAGACAAATAAAACTTTCCTTTTCCCACTCCTTGTCAACAAAAGAAAAGGGGAGATGAAGCCATCAGATCATGTATGCATATACTTGTATACATGTAACTATTCATAGAATAACAAACCATGGCTTGTTAATTGCATCGGATCACTGCCCACAATGCTTTTTATGTCTGTAAGCAATGCTTATTATTCTTACATGATTGCAATGGGAGAGCACCAAACTTGTGTGACAGGCGTCTATTTTTCTAGCTGGGTTCTGTCACATACCACAGTGGAAAGTATCCACAGAAAAGTAAAATTCTCTGTGGTCTCCTCAGTGCTCACAGTAAGCCCTGCTGGCATCACTTCTAAATTATGTAACCAGCCAGTGTGACACCTATAATCATCAAAATTGGCCCTGTGTGAGGGCTGTAAGGATCAGAAGTGTTGTATTTTCCTGAAAATAAGCCATGTCTAATTATGTATGCTCCAAAAATGGTTACATGAATGTCACAAAAAAACCATAACACATGAGAAATGCAGATGCTACAAAGTTTTATTTTTGATTACTTTAAGTCTATGGAATTTCAAGAGAGGGAATGAACGCAGCAAATATTTTTTTAAAAAAAGAAACAGGGAAACAATACACCTTAGGGTTATCTTTCAGAAGAGCAAAGGTCATATTTGAAAGAACTGTAGGTGTATCACTAAGGTAAATATTACATGGAATTTTATAGAACATAGATAATTATTTTTTTTCTTGAGGAAGTGGCATTCTTCCTGACTATTGTGTATTCCTTAAAAAGGATAGGATAGCTTGAAAGATTCTGTTGAGTTTGCTTAATGCCACAATGGCAGGAAGTCATTATATTGTTGCTCTTGTAAAGAACATAGGACCTCTTCAAAACTTCAGGGACATTTCAGAGCTATGTGGAATTTTAAGACTGCATGTGGGTGGCTCTACATATATGTATAAGGGAAATTGTTGCCATCACAGAGCAATCCCCCTTTTAAATGTGTTGCATATTACCTAGCTATGTTTACTATTAACAGGGCCGGTTTAAGGAATTTTGGGG
Organism: Gambelia wislizenii; assembly: GCA_030847615.1. Lineage (NCBI taxonomy): Eukaryota > Metazoa > Chordata > Lepidosauria > Squamata > Crotaphytidae > Gambelia > Gambelia wislizenii. Next base: position 106,643,431 of record JAUMIR010000004.1, read on the forward strand.
CCCCCTGCAGTGCTTTATTTTGGGGCCCCCATATGTTTATCTCAGGTCAATGTAACCTAACCTATTCACCGTACAGGATGTTCAGATCACAGTAGGGCCCCCGTATCCATGGATTCATTATCCATGGGACACAGAACAGCACACCTACCTTAGAGTCTTCCTAGTAAATGTGTCCTCCCTAGTGGTTTTCTAGGCCCTCCAAGGCAACTCTATGGTATTTTAAACCAGAAGTACCATTTTTTTCAATGGTGTTCACTATTATTCATGGTTTTCAGAATCCACCCCCCCCGAACCAATCCCCAGTGGATAAGAGGGGCCTACTGTATTACATAATTTGACACCAATAATTTAGTTTAAAAACTATATTATAGGCACTAACATAATATTTTTAGTTTATTAGCAATTAATGTAATGATGCAGATTTCCTCAAAGAAAAGAAAGAGTGGACTACAAGCTAAACATGAGTTAGCAGTGTGATGCAGCAGCAAAAAATGCCAATGCAATTCTAGGCTGCATTAATAGTGTCTAGATCAAGGGAAGTAATAGTATCACTCCATTCTGCTTTGGTCAGACCTCACCTGGAATATTGTTTCCAGTTCTGGGCACAACAATTCAAGAAAGATACCGAGAAGGATGTTGGGAGGTCTGGAAGCCATTATGCCCTATGAGGAACGGCTTAGGGAGCTGGGCATGTTTAGCCCAGAGAAGAGAAAGTTAGGAGGGGACATGATAGCCATGTTTAAATATTTGAAGGGGTGTCATACTGAGGAAGGAGCAAGCTTGTTTTCTGCTGCTCCAGAGACTAGGACACGGAGCAATGGACTCAAACTATAGGAAAAGAGATTCTACCTAAACATTAGGAAGAAGTTCCTGACAGTAAGAGCTGTAAGGCAGTGGAATACTCTGCTGCCTGGGAGTGTGGTGCACTCACCTTCTTTGGAGGTTTTTAAGGAGAGGTTGGATGGGCATTTGTCAGGAATGCTTGGATTGTGTGTTCCTGCAGGGCAGAAGCCAATCGGATGGGATGGCTGTTGGGGTCCCTTCCAGCCCTATGATTCTAGGCTGCATTCAGAGCCTGGGAAAGTTACTCTTGGATTACACCTCCCAGAATCCCCCTGCCAGCACCCTTCTCAAGATCTGGTTGCATTGTTCCTTTTCCAGCATTCTCTAGCCCAGTGGTTCTTAACTTGGGGTCCGCAATGTCCTCACAGGGGGTCCACAAAGGCTTGAAGACTGCTTGGCCCACCTCCTCCCTGTAGTGGAGTAGCCATGTGACAGGACCCAAGGCAAAGTCTGGCTGGCTTGGCCTGCACATTGCCATTCAATCCACTCCAGCCACAAACTTGCAGGAAGAAGCAAGAGTGTCTCTGAGGGAAAGTTTAATGGATGGTGTAATTGTATTGTTGTTGTTGTTAGCTATTATTATTAGGGTTTTAAATCTTGAGTTAAGTCTTGGGGCAACAAAAGATATTTAAAGGGGGTCCCTGGTAAAGAAAAGGTTAAGATCCACTGCTCTAGGCCAATGCCTCTCACATAACACTACTGGATATTGGTGTTTTAGTGACAACAATAAAACCATTGTTCCCAGTAATATTACTCCAAATTTTAATTTATATTCTTTATACAGTATTCTTCTGTTAAAAGAGTTAAGAGTGTTGTAAAAGTTTCAGCATTGCACTATGACTATGGAGACCAGGGTTTGAATCCTTACTCAGCCATGAATACCCCACTGGCTGACCTTGGGCAAGTCACACTCTCTCAGCCTCAAAGGAAGGCAAAGGCACACAGCCTTTGAACAAACCTTGCCTAGAAAACCCCATGGTAGGTTTGCCTTAGCCAGAAATGACTTGAAGGCACATAGGCAAACACACACAAATGCAGGCTGAACTCAGTTGGCAAGGGAAGGGAAGGGAAGGGAAAGAAAGAAAGAAAGGAGCCCTTTCCGAGACAACCCTCAAATTCCCTGTCTCTCTCATAAACACACACTCACCGTCTCTGCAGTAGCAGCAAACTCCCTCCAGCTTCTGCCACAGAGGGCTGCTGTTCCTTCACTTTCTCTTTAGTTTTGGAGACATTTTTTTGGAGGAGGGCGGGAATGTGGTAGAGTCTCCTTCTTTAGAGGTTTTTAAACAGAGGCTGGATAGCCATCTGTCTTGACTCCAGCAACAAGTTAAAAAGTAAAATAACCACCCCACTGTGCATGGCAGCCCCCCCCCAAGATCCCCGCGGCCCCCTGAAGACAGTCCCTCACTCACACGACCAGCTGCTCTGCCTTTCCTCCTTCACAGCAATGCAGCCAGGGACTGTCTCCAAATTACAACTTCCCAAGAGCAAACCCTTTCTCTATCTCCCGCACTAGCTCAGTGCTATTGCCATGCCCTGCCTGAGGAGGGAGGGGGAAGGGGCTCCAAAGGAGCGGAGGAGCCGGCTGCTGGCTCCTGGCTGTCTCCTTCATCAGATAAGGGCAACACTCACCAGGGGGCCCCCTTAACCCCCGAGGCCCCCCGCCAATGCGGATCTGGCAGACAGGTTAAACCGGCCCTGACTATTAATTGTGTAGAAAATCCATATAGATAAACCTAATCCCTGGAAAGGTATAAAGGCATTTGAGAAAGTAAGAAGATTTTCAGATGGGGGGAAAATCCCCCGTGGAGGTCAGGAGAGAAATGGGGCTGTTCCACTTCCACCGCTCCATTTCACATGCCCCCGTCCTTCTCCCGACCTCCATTTGTTCTCCCTCTGTCCTGCTTTCATTTTCCTTCCGCTATTTTCTGCTATTTTTTACTAACAGAAACTTCTGTTAGTAAAAAATAGTGGAAGTCAAATGAAAGCAGGACAGAGGGAAAACAAATGGAGGTTGGGAGAAGGATGGGTGTGGAAGCGGAACAGCCCCATTTCTCTCCCGACCTCCGTGGGGTTTTTTTCCCCTGTCTGAAAATTTTCTAAGTGTTTAATGATGTCTAACAAAGGAAATCTCTGCAGATATTGTAATGGAACAAACATGCAGTGATCCTAAGAGGACAAATTAGCTGGAGACTTGATATATAAAACAAGAATGTAGACTTACCCACTGCCAAGTGATACCATAGCATGGCTGCAGCCATTCATTTTAGTCAGGATGATTTTACTGTTCTTTCATGTCCTTGGATGTCTGATCAGGAAAATATATGTGATATTAAGAACTGCAGGTGAGTCTGCTCCCAATTCTGCATAAGTAGCAGATTACAGGATGTACAGAGCAGTTTCTCATTCTGTGATGGCATCACAATTGCAGAAGCCATTCTGGAATATTTTCATTTGAAAGGTGGCATGAATGTTTAAAAGAAATCCACTGTATAGTGGGTGCTACTGATGAAAGACTATGTGTTCTTTGCGGAAAGTTACATGGCTTGTGTGTTCTTCATGGAAGGTTACCAGATGGTAAATAGTTTTTTTGAATTCACTAGAAAATACAGTTATTAGGAAGTGTTACAGAATAGCTAAGCCTTACAGCTGTATTTGATTATTCTTTCACATTTTAAAGGTGTGACATACATGTCTAATGGGTTGTTCTATCTCTGCACTTCAAAACTGCCAATATTTTTGTAGTCTCATGTCTGTTTGCACCCCAAATTTCTGGTTGCTTATTATTTTTTAAAATTCTTTAATTTTAGATAATACTCCTTCCCCTCTCACAGGTCATCAAATTAATACAATCAACCATCACAACTTTAAACATCAGCTAAATTAAGCTAAGCAGGTTTAAATCAGATACAAACAATATTTATATGTCTCTTTTCAGGTGTGGTCTTGGATATCCAAAAGTATGATTCTAAAACTCTAGTTGATACCTCAATTGTCAATGTATTAATGCCAAATCCATAATATGGAAATGGTAGCCAGATCTCTATTATGAGCATCTTCCTTTATCTCCCTTCTGGCCAGTTGTAAATGGAAAGTTATCTGGTTATTTGATAAAACAATGGTCTGAATGCTGTCAAGCCAAATCTTTAATGAAAGGTCTTGGAATATTTTTCAAAAAATGATACTTTCTATTCAGGTAGTTCCCAATAATACAGGGACAAGACTTCTATGTAAAACCTTCTCATTGTCAAAGATGGAGAAGAGTGATAATGTATCTCTCGAGTGGATGGTTTGATTGTACATAACACTCAACCACTCTATTATTTCTTTCTAAAAGGCTTTCTCCTTGGTACAGCATAAGTACCTATGATCCAGTGAGCCTGTATTTTAGCACAATTTGAAATGTCTCTGATAATTCTGTGTAATTTAGTTACACATGTATGCCACCTGTCAGCTATCTTCAGCAGGCATTCATTGGTAGCTGCTGGCAAAGGGTGAAGAGAAGTGAGAGACAAATACTCTTCTGAAATCATTACCACTAGGCCTGATTCCCATATTAGTTTTGACCCACTTTGGATTTTATCAGACGCTCTAAAAAAAAAAAAAAAACCCCGCAGAGGTCAGGAGGAGGATACCACTGTCCCACTTCTGGCAGTCAATACCGCACACCCTATCCTCCTCCCATCCTTCCTCCGTGCTGGAGGGACGATGAACGCACCACTTTTCATTGATGGAATCTCCATCAATAAAAAGTGGTGCCTTTCCCATCACTCCAGCATGTAGGGAGAACGAACGAACGATGGGAGGAGGGCGGGGCATGTGGTATCAACCACTGGGAGTGGGACAGCAGTATCTTCCTCTGACCCTAAAGTGAACCTGTCATGGGATTTTCTTGGCAAGATTTGTTTAGAGGGGGTGTTGCCTTTGTCTTCCTCTGAGGCTGAAAGAGTGTGACTTGCCCAAGGTCACCCAGTGGGTTTCCATGACCAAGCAAGTATGTGAACCCTGGTCTTCAGAGTCATAGTTCAATGCTCAAACCACTACACCATACTGGCTCAGCCCTATACTGCCCTATATCCAAGGATCCCAGAGCAGCATACAATAAAATAAATTTAGAAAAATAAATAACAATAACAATAATTTTAAAACACTAAAAATATATTAAATCATTTCTTACTTAAAAACAGACAATTTCAAACCAATTATAATATGTGTAAATAGGATAAATTCAATTGTCCTTTGAAGATTTTAATAAAAAGCCATTATTGATTTAGTGCTGGAACGATACTGGCGATGGCTCCAGTGGGACATCTAAGGGGAGGGTATTCCATATCTGGGGTAAGATAACAGAGAAGGCTCTCTCCCATGACCTCTGCCCTCCCACAATGCATTGACCCTATTGATGGGACACAAAGGAGAGCTCCTTCTTTCTATAGTTCTCAGGCACAAATGTATAGGGAGAGTTGTTCTCTCACATATTGAGGTCCGGAGCCATTTAGGGTTTTAAATATTACCAGCACCTTGAATTCAGATCAGAAGTGTATTGGCACCCAGTGAAATGTCCTGTATTTTATTCCATTGCCCTATACCAGCCAATAAGGGATCGCTTAATAAATCTTATGGCATCACGGAGCTGGATATTTGACTCTGCTGTGATATCATTGAAGCCATATTGCCCATACTATAAAGTTCCAGCCTGTTGTAGTCACACCAGTAGGATTTCTGAGCCTTATGTTCCAGTGTCCATTTACCTATGTTTGTCATGCAGCAGTGACTGAATTGTCTCAGTGCTTGATTAGGAAGTTGGGATGTATTCTTTCTCAGCTTTCCACATCTCCTTTTGAACACCACTCCCAAATTGACAAAAATAGGGGGATGCTCCTTGAAGCATATGAAAACATTTGCAACCTCATCTGTCTCCTCTCCCTCAGGTAGTTTCAGTTCTCTAATCATTCTTAGTCTGTCCAATTTTCTACTTGGGTAAGTGTGATTCTGTTTGAGGCAAGCCAATAAGTCCTATGTGGGAAATACAGGTTCTCATCTGCAGTTGAACTGAACCTGAAGCTTCATTTTTAGGGCAACATTTGCATATAGCATGGTCTATTTTTTGCTTACTCTGAACTAAACTCCCTGATTTCAATATTTATAGGATTGCAGCCTTAGTGGCAAGTAACAGCAAGAAACTAGAATCCAAAAAGACATACTAGAATCATAGTAGAATAATTTTCTCAGGTTTCCTAGAGCAGTTGCAAGCATTTTTCTTTCTAAGAGGTTATTTTCCCTCCTGCAGTCAAAACTAACTAGTGGGCCCATTTTATTTGGGATTGGTGGCTATTATAACTTTTCTTCCTTTCATGCATCCCTTGATGCTATGTTTTGGTTGCCAAGAGGCACAGGGAGTTCTAAAGAAGATGTGACATGTGTACTTCTTGTCCAATTTGTTGAACACAATTGAAGTTAAACACAATTATAATGTGCCTGAAGCTAAAGCTTTGCCTCCTTAATAAACACATTAATAAGGAGGGATTGTTAAGACGTGTCCTATATGTTCAGAAAACATACAACCTTTTTTCATAACTATTTTTGAGACAAGAAATTTATGCTTTATATTTACCCTGAAGAGGAAAGCTTTGTAAGTGAGCACATCTGACCTATATCATTTTCGTAGTGGGTTGTTTTCAGAGCTTTGGGGCTTAGTGTCTTCAAAAACAGATTCTATTGCAATTGTGCCAGCATTTAGTTTCAGTTTACATAGCTGATATGAAGAATAAGGATGGGCAGCTGAGTGAGAAGTTTTTTGTTTTGTGTTTGCCTTCAGAGGCAGTTTTTCACCATTACCCAAAACTACTCTAGCAATCTGGTTTAGAACAGAGGATATTAACTTATCAAACAGCTAGTTCTTTCTAATTCTGGGAGGAAGGTGGGTGGATAGGTTAGGCTAATAATACAAAACATCTTTCAAATATGTATAAAAAACATCTTTCAGATATGTATCAAAATTTGTTAATCTTTTCTCACTATGTATACAAGGACAGCTGCGCTGGATGAGACCATGTATTTGAAGTTATTTTATTGGACTGCAACTCCCAAAACTGATAGTGGAGAATTCTGGGAGCTGTGATGCAAAACAGCAGTTTTTCCAAGATCTGGTTCAGACCAAAGGTTACCAAATTTAGCATCCATTTTTCTCATACTGGGCAACCAGTTTTCTGTACAAAGCACACAAGGAGAGTATTTCAGCAATATCCCTCTATTGCTCCTCTCTCACAGTGACTCGGGTATTCAAAGGCCTGACACCTCTGGTCCCAGTGATAGTGTGTAGACATCATGACCAGTTGTTGTTGACAGCCTTATCTTCCAGCTATTTATCTAATTTTGGTTTAAAAGAGGCTACGTTGGAGGCAATTACCACATCTTGAAAGAACGCCATAATTTAATTATGTGTTTCGTGAAGAAGTACTCCCTTTCATCTGTCCTGGATCTCCCACAGTTCAACTTTGTTGGATGACTCTGGGTTGTAGTAGTTTGCCAAATTTTGTGTGACTGAATGTTGTAACTCAACTGAAGCCTAAGGAATACAATGGACAAAAGATCATATGGATAAAGAAACTTTCCTCTGAGCTTTGATCAATTTAGGGTCCCTTTTCTCTATGAAGGAAAGAACATTGTAGTGACACTAAGAAAGGACAGGGAGTTCAGAAATCTAATGGTCTATATAGCTTGTCATTACTACAATTTCACGAGAACAAGAATTCTTCTCAAGATCTTACAAGATGCTGAATGAAAGTTATATGGCATATATAAGTTTGTTTCCTCTCTTGGAAAGGGAGAGTTGGGTACAGGGCAGAAGACATGTCTCCTATCATTGGGGTGGGGTGGGATAGTGTATGCTCAGCCGCCCTTAATAAGGACTAAGGAGCCATTTTTATTGTTGGTATGACTGAAATTTGGAATATTTCCTCCTTTGTCATGAAAGATACATAGAGTTTGATTGGCTTGATTTGTCATATGGTCTTTTAAGGATGTTTACTTTTACTGATGAAGCAAAACTTGTTAAGTCCATGGCTTCCAAAAGAGTAGCATTCCTAGCCCAATTGTTAGTCCCAACTAGAGTAGATTCATTGGATAGAAGGGAGCTTAGTAAATCAACACTTAATAGTATATAATTCCATTAATTCCATGTTTCTGTTCTAATTGGGGCTGATAATTAGATGTATGTCCACCATTATTGTTCTTTCTTTTTGGATATTCTATACTTTGCGTTTTCTTGAGAAAACCCTTTCTGGTCCTCTCTCTCTCTCTCAATCTCAATCTCAATCTCAATCTCAATCTCAATCTCAATCTTGGCTTTCCTTTCTTATTCAAAAGAATCTGAAACCTAAGCCCAGCATGCCTCCTATGTCAAAGAGTAGGGATTTATTGATATGTTAGATGCTTGGTCACAATTACGAATATTTGTTTTGAGAGAAGCCATGTTTAATGGTAAAGCATGAAAAGGTAAATAAGATTGGTTTGTACATAGAAGTGAAGCCATGTGTTGCACTAGGAAATTACACAGAAACTATGAGATTGCCCTTCCAAATTAATTTATTATGGCACTTCCCTGGTACCTAAACATAGCCAGTAATAAACTTTTCCATTAAGTGTAGATTTAAATTTGAGAAAACTTAAATGTCAAGATAAATTGGAACATGGAGAAATGAAAAGCTCTTATCTTCAGTAGTCTAGCCAGTAAATTTAGCAAGAATGACCACCAGACTTCTAGATCTCTTCTACCACAGCTTCTTGAGCTTGAAAATCCAATATGCATTTGGAAGACAGAATTTTCAGAATCCAAGATAAATACAGCTTGGATTTGACTATTAAGATAGAAAACAGCTTAAATAGCAGCAGTATGAAATACCATGTTTTTGTTTTAGCCTGCATTTTGGAAAGCAAATATTAAAATGTACTACCTAGCTTTTGTCAGCTGCCCCTTCAGCATTTGTTGAGAGATTTATCTCTCCTTTGGCATCCCAAATGTTGGCAGATGTTTGCACGCTGCCCGCAGCAATCAGTCATCAGAATGAAATCCAAAGTCACATTAAGTACAGGGCATGGTCTACCATGTAAATAGGCTCTGCAGCTCTTTTGTACTTAGAAGATATTATATGGCCTTTATTCTCCTAATATATAATCTTACATGATGGATGTGTGTGTGTTTTAGAGGTCATTGAATTATCATGAAAATACTAGTTGGGCCAATAAAAAATATCTAATTAACTCTGTCTCTACACAGTCATGATTAACTGGAGCAAGTGTATACATGGTTTCATACATGTTTTGCCTTTGCAGTGTTAAAAGAGTATATTTGAGCCCTGTTTCAGTCTTGCCCCTGCTATCTCTTGCTGCTGCTCCCAGTTCATTTGTGTCCTTGGAAGTGCTTTTAATATTAATGCAGGATTTTATCAAGGAAAAATGTCTTCATTCTTTTCTTTATGTTTCTTTATGTTTAATCAGCTCTGTCAGAATGGCGATCAACAATCAGTCTACTGTTTCCTTCCTAATCTACCTAAAACATTTGTGCTTATCAGCTCAGCAGCAGCAAGACGCTGCAAGAGAAACATGGAAGAAAATCTTTCCGTGTTCCCTGCCTTCCTCCAGTCTTTTACAACCACCTGAGTGCACAGCATGCCAGGGCAGCTGGGCATGGCAGAAGCTCCCTCCGTTCAGCAGATATTACTCTATAGCAAAGGTGGCCACCCTGCAATGGCCCCAAGAACTGATTTTCTGCCACTGGGCCACTCAGACTGCAAAAATAAATAAAAATGCATATATACATACATACCAAAAGTGGCTGGCGGTCCCAGTTCTGAAAAACAGATATGGTTTGATGCCAAATTGGGTGTGGATGTGCGTGTGGGGGTGCTGCAACCTTAAAAGGAGAATTGCTGGAGGCTTGTGGGATAGGCAATGAACCTGGAGAGTCTGGAGAATCAGGAGGGGTCAAGGTCTACAAAAAAGGCCTTGGGCTGCATGCTGCCCCAAGGCCCATGTTTCGCCCATCCATGCTGTACATAAGTAATACATAAGTAACTGGTTTGTAGCCCCAAATATTTAAAAGTGAAGTTATTGTGCTGTGGCCTGAGCCCAATCAGCTGATGATGATGAGCTTGTAGTCTGATCTAGATGTCACATTAAGATGAAGTTTAGTTTTGTGAGAATTAGTTACGGCAAAGCTCAGGCTCAAGCAGTCCCTGCCTCTCACTTCCTTCTCCACCATGGCCAGGAGTTTGGAAGCTTTTGCTTCCATTTTACATCAAGCATACTTTTGGTGTATCATTCAGTCCTGAAAAATCATAGTTAATCCTAAGCATTTGTAGTAGAAACAAGCCAGTGTCAACTGATGGTAAATGAACCTGGTTTGTGTTGTTTTGCTGCTGTTGTTGCTGTTGTTGTGTGACTTCAAGTCAGTTCTGACTTATGGTGACCCTATGGCAAACCTATCATGGAGGTTTTTTTTTGGCATAATTTGTTCAGAGGAGATTTGCCATTGCCTTCCTCTCAGACTGAGATAGTGTGACTTGCCCAAGGTCACCCAGTAGGTTTCCATGGCTGAGCTGGGATTCGAAACCTGGTTTCCCAGTGTCCTAGTCCAACACTCAAACCACTACACCATAATGGGTGTCTGGTTTGTTTACAGTAACCATAATTAAGATTAAATACAGTTTAGCGTTTTAAACATGGGAAAGTCAAGGATTTAGAGGATGTGGACATTTGGAGCTGAGTTTGTGTGCATGCACACAACCCCTTGGTTAAAGCCTTCATGTGAATCTATATAGGGCTAGTGTGAGCCAACAATAACAAATTGAAATCTGAAAGAATGTAAAAAGCCAAAATAAAACAAAAATGATGCCGAGTTCTCAATATTACATGGTTTCCCACTGAGTTTTGGGGACATCTGTTTATCAGGCAGTAACTTCTAACTTTTTAAAATGAAGTTAGCGGCACAGAAACAATAAGTAATCATTTGGAGATTCTGGATGAAATCAAGATGTTTCCTTGATAGATAGGTTCTCACAATACCTTGGGAACCCTCATACCCTCCAACATTTCACAGATGAAAACCTAGCAACATCAGAGTGTGATGGGAATGGCAAAAGTTATTAATGAGGAAGAACACACAAGCTAGGAAAAGCTGCTGCAGTTTATTTTTGCCTAAGATTTTTGAGTTGGATTCCTTTGAAAATATACTTGGCAGCCAATAGCAAGTGTTCTGTCCATGGTACAGCCTAATAAAGAGGGAACAATATTTCCAGCAGTATTTTCAAGACTTAACTTTCATTGCTCTAAGAAATGCCTTTACTGCCCTCTGTTTCCAGACAGTGCCTTCAGCTCATTTAGAAGGAAGGTATAAAGGGATCTCTTACACACAGCATTTTTGTATTTGAGGCTCTGGGGAGGTGGAAGACCTAGTGCATTATCTATTACACTGCCCACTGTATAGGGACCCTAGGAATCATTTCCTGGGAGACCTTTTGAAAGCGAAGGCAGGTTGGATGTTGCCTGATACTATTTGTGACTTGTTGCCAGACCACTCCAAATCTATTACACTTAAGGTGGCCACCTACACAGTAGTAGCCCAAAAGATTCACTGCAAATTTCTAAAAAGAGCAGCAGTGGTCTGCAAAGGGAACCAGTTGTTGTAGCCCTGATGTTACCCTGGTATTTTTTCTGTAATTTTAATTGATTTTAATCCTGTATTTTCCTTGTGTTTTGTAGATACTTTTTTGGTAAGCATGTTGGTTATATTATTATAATTTCCTGCAGTGTTTTTGTAATAGTTTGTAATGGACGGTGTGCCACAGACAAATAAATTTGATTGATTGATTGATTGATTTTGCCTGAGCCTACTGGGAAGGTAAAAATTCCACCACCTACTCTCCTCTTCCCCTGCTGAGTTAATTGAGTGCCAAGTTGTTACACTTTAAACCTGGTTTGAAGCAAAAGTGGGAGAAGGAGAGAGAAACTGGGACATTTAAAAGTAGCTGAAAAAGTGGGATGACAGAGGATTAATTGGGACTATCCCTGCCAAATTGTTACAATTGGAAGCTATGGTACTAAATAGTATTGGTGAATCTGGCTTTTTTGGCCCATTAGCTAAACTCCTTTTGGCAGTCAAAAAGGATGCAGCCCAGATGTGTGCTTTATCATCTGAATTAGAACTAGAAGTAGAACTTAAGTTTACTAGAAATGTATATTGATGATTATTTAGAATGCAAGGTTCTGTCTGACAGGTGAGCAAGGGCTATCTGCAGCTTGCATGCTTCCATTCCAACATCTCAACATAACATTTCTCCCTTATGGGTGGGGGATAAGCATTTTGAAGTACAGAAATGCAATGGTCCCACATAGGTCAGGGCTTGTTTCCGGGATCGTTTTGAAGTCCTTATAAGCATCTTGAGGTTTTTGAAGGCATTTTCACTAAAGCTGACTGAACATTTAAGAATCCTCATCATGTAGCTAGCAAGTGACAGGATACTCAGGGGAGGGGGGGAAGGATTAATAATTTTCTAATTCAGAATCAAACACAGCAGAGTCTAGGAGGCTTAGACACTGAACCCAAATAGAGGTCTAAAGGTGAAATTGATTACAAAATTAATATGCAAGTACATAGTCCTATTTTGTTGCATACATTTGATGGTACTCCCATTATTGTGTGGAATGTAAGGAGGCGGTTAACATTCAGCACACTGTGTGCCAGATGACCATTTTTAAAGCGATTGTACAATAAGGTGTTGATGTGGTTGTCCTGACAAATGTGGTCACATGGTGCAGCTCTTTGCCAAAGCCTCAGAAAGTTACTGTTTGGAACACTTTCCAGAAACCTCCAGGCAGAATGGCCATTGGCCACACTGTCGACAGCATTCTTAAGAGTTATAGTCCAACCAAGTGGCAACCTCCATTTTCTGAGGTGACAGCCTGACTTGGAATGCTTTTGTAGCAGGAAAGGAAGAAGACAATGCCTAACTTCAGTCTATTAACGATAATCTCATACATTCTATGACAAATCTATCCACTTGCCAATAACATCACAATGAGCTATGAATGAACACATAAGAATAAGATTCTAATGCTACGGTAACAAATTAGAACAAAATTAAGACAGTAATTAAAACACTTTGTTTATGTCTCTCAGTATCTTAAGATTTCCTACCCTAAACCCTGGGGGAGCTGAATTCCCTGTTGCCTAGATCTGGGCAGCAATTTCCCTGCTAGGCATTTGCTAGCAACAAGTTCATCCTCAGGCTCTTTAATTTTGCCCCTTGCCTTCAACAATACTTATTGAAATACTATTTAATATTTTCCTAGTGTTTTGGCAGGAGAAGGGAGAACATGTTTTAATGCAAAAATGATACATTTTGAATACATACAAGAGTGGCACAGACCAGGAATGGAATTTTCATCTGTCTGTAGTGCCAGTTAACTAATCTGTAGATGTACGAGCAGCAACAAGCTGCTGATCTTTGAACAGATCAGATATTAGAATGAAGCAGACGGCAAGGACTGCTTAGAAAGAAACTAACCCTTATTGCACAGAGTGTTTCATTGTAGAGTGCAGGACAACTACAGCAGATCTGGGGTCCAGTCACCCCCTCTCTGGGACCCACACTATGCTGCATAAATTATAGAATCATAGAATTGCAGAGTTAGAAGAGACCACGAAGGCCATCCAGTCCAACCCCCCTGCCACGCAGGAAATCACGATCAAAGCATCCCTGACAGATGGCCATCCAGCCTCTGTTTAAAGACCGCCAAGGAAGGAGCCCCCACCATGCTCCGAGGGAGCGTGTTCCACTGCCGAACAGCTCTTACTGTCAGAAAGTTCCTCCTAATGTTGAGGTGGAATCTCTGTTCCTGGAGCTTGCATCCATTGCTCCATGTTCCAGTCTCTGGAGCAGCAGAAAACAAGTCTGCTCCATCCTCAACATGACACCCCTTCAAATACTTAAACAGGGCTATCATATCGCCTCTTAACCGTCTTTTTTCCAGGCTAAACATACCCAGCTCCCTAAGTCCTCATAAGGCATCGTTTCCAGACCTTTCACCATTTTAGTCGCCCTTCTTTGGACACGCTCCAATTTGTCAATATCCTTTCTGAATTGTGGTGCCCAGAACTGGACACAGTATTCTAGGTGAGGTATGACCAAGGCAGAATAGAGCGGCACTATTACTTCCCTTTATCTGGACACTATACTTCTATTGATGCAGCCCAAAATCTCATTGGACTTTTTAGCTGCCGCATCACACTGTTGACTCATGTTCAACTCATGTTCAAATATTGAATGACGTTGGATGAGTCCTTCCTGAATCTTCGTTTGCGAAGAAAAGCCAAAGAGAGACCACCCGATATCCATTTTAGTAGTTTGACCTCAAATGTAGTTGTTTGCAGCCTGAGATGCAGGTTTGGGTAAATTAGGGCCTGCAATAATAACAACAACAACAACAAACAACCCCACAACCTGGCTCAGCATGAGGGCCATGTGCAGTCAACCTAGTGCATTCCTTGGTGCAGTGAAGACTTGTGTAACACTCTCTGGTCTGAGTACCTGATGGAAATAAGAAGATTCAACAGTTCTTCTCAATAACCACACCACCTCCATCTCACTCTACTACTACTAGTGCACAGGTTCAGGAGATACTGTAAATGGTATAAATATTCCCCCATGTTGAGAGTGATAGTCCTGAAAACTTACAAAGGTGATGAAAGTGGAAATCAAGCTCTTTTTCCCCATCTAACAAAACATCTAGCAAAAGGCCACACAGTATCGATGGGGTAGGCAGGACCGTCCTGTATTTTTAGGGTGGTGGAAGGTCAGTGAAATCAGTTCTATTTTTTTTTTAACCTGGGAGCAATTGGAAACAGATTATGAGCATATTCTGCAGATGTTAAGTGGTTACATTATATTGTCAATTCTAAATTTATTGAATGTTCTTCGTATGTATTATTGAATGTTATTTGTATGTATTACTCATGAGAGACAAACTCTTTTTGGGGGAGAAAAAGAGATAAAACCATAAATTGTCCTTTAAAAAACAAACCAAAAAAATCATTAGACGCCAAAAAAGATTTTTGAATTCAGTTTCTGCATTATTCTTATAATGTTCATTCGCGCTATTGGGAAAGATTAATAGTATAGTTGCTCATTGTTTCAACAGCAAGAAATTTCTAAAACCCAATTTGTTAAATTGCAGCTTTTTACTCTGCTCCATTTAGGGTCTTGTAAGCTATAATCAGTAAATGAGATGCACTAACTTCACAGCCCTCTGATTAGCTTTCAAGGGACTGTGCACTTTTTGAAGAAATGAAACTAAGAGAGATATGAATTGTTTGATATGCATGATTGTTGCTGTAATTGTGGATGCAAGCCACACTTTGAAGTGGATAAATATTGAATGACGAGCATGAAATAAGGCTATATTGGTACTGCCAGATCAAATGAATTTCTTATATCTCCCACACCCTGCAATTGTGAACTTTATTCTGATTCCATAGGCTTTTCTGGGTTGGAGACACCCCCCACTTAAATGCAAATTACAGTAAACTTAATCAGACTTTAACAAAACAACATGGGGGAAGGCAGAAATCCCACTGATAGTGCTCTAACTACTGCAAGTGAGACCATGTATGTTTGCTTGATGCTTAATAACAATAAGTACAAGATTTAAGAATCCACATTGTCCAGAAGTGTACAGAAATTACATAATTTAATCACAAATGGTACATCAGAGCTCAGAGGTAAAGGAGCCAAACTGAAAATAAACACTCTGGTAGACATAGGACTTTATTAGACACAGAAAATATGGTATTATCATAACACCACATAACTGTAAAAGGGCACACGGATCAGATGACATCACCCATTTGTGGTTATAAAAAGCCAAAAATCTTGTCATTTTTAATGTTTTGTTTGTGTGTGTGTGTGTGTGCCAGCAAAAGAATGTTTTAAAGGCTGCATCTGATAAAGTTCATAGTGGCATTATTACAACAATCGCTGTAATTGCATGATTCTACCACCACAGAATCATCACACAACCGCAACTAGCAGTTTAAGAATGAGATTTTACTTCCATGATTTTGTATGGGTGAGATTTTGGCTGTTCTAGCAAGAAGACAGGACTTTGTTTAAACACACCAGAAACTCATAAATAATTAAAGAAATTAACAAATAAACACTTAAACAAAGATAAAAGCATACCAAGAAAAGGTGACAGTTCATTAAAACAGCATCCTATGTTCTCATTGGGAAGGGGGGAAGGGGGGGAAGGAGCATCCCATCACACTATAATCACATGATTACAGTAGGACATGATTTTACAGACTTGT
Organism: Gambelia wislizenii; assembly: GCA_030847615.1. NCBI lineage: Eukaryota > Metazoa > Chordata > Lepidosauria > Squamata > Crotaphytidae > Gambelia > Gambelia wislizenii. The sequence goes on from JAUMIR010000004.1 coordinate 106,659,641, forward strand.
CAATACTATGAAAAGAGCAACATTGAGGGCTATTCATGGATTTTCCCATCAATTTCCCATCAATAAAAAGTGACAAGTAATGGGTAGAGCACACATTGACCATGGGAGAACAATGACATCATGCGATAATGGAACCCATTTGTGGTACTGTCGCACTGCAATTCTGTGATTATAGCCCCATCTGATAAAATCCTTTCTCTCACATATGCTGAATTAATGGCATGCAAAGAAGGTTTGCCTGTTTAACTCAACTGAAGTAAGCTAAGTTCAAAACAAATGAAGTAAGCTAAGGTCAAAGGGGAAAGTGGAAAGAGTAGAAAGAACCTGAGACATTTTAAATGTAGCTGAGAAAGTGGGATGACAGAGAATTAAATGGGACTGTACTTGCAAATGGGATTGTACTTGGCAGTTGGAGGGTATGGAACAGTTTTTCTGGCTCTTGGCAGTTTCAGAGGAGAAGCTATTTTTCCAGTGAAAGAGATGAATATATTCCAAAATGAAAAATACTTAAAATATGCCAAAATGTGATGCTTTGGTATCTGACAAGATACTCTTTTGGAGGACCTGTGAACTGATGCTTTCCCCAAGCTATATTAGTAACTAGATATTAAATGGCTCCATTACCTCAAAGCAAAACAAATATTCAGTATCCTTCTTGTAATGCAATAACAGCAGAATGACTAAAGTATTGGGTAATGAAAGCAGATAATAGAATTCTTTGCAAAAAACAGATGCTAGCTGACTTCGCATTGCTTAAGCAGAACTCTGAGAAATTATACCAGTTGCGGAGGGGAGGGGGAGAGTGGTAAATATAAGAGGAGTGGGATTGGAAATATCTCTGAAATACATTTGTTTATGCAATAAATACTTCTACAAAATGATCATCTGAGATTCATATGAAGATGCGAAATCACCAAATTACCCAACCGTCAAGCAAAATCAGCATGAAAACTCAGAGGATATTTGTATGTTGATTGCACAGCTAACATCATGACAGCACTGGGATTCGTTGACACTCTGATGCTTTAATTTAGAAGACAGAATTGCTTTGCAAAAAAAAAAAAATCTAATCTAAGCACTGGTGAGAGGTGAGCCCTGTTGAAGTCAAGCCCTCCCCATTATTCTAAATTAGTGGCATTTAGCTCCCGCTAAAATTAATGTTAATTAAAAAGAGGGGGGAAGGGAGGGAGCAACTCAGCATGTGTACATGTGAATTCCATTTAATTCAGCGGTATGTAATGTAATGAATGTGTCTCTTGGCAGCAGGTAATAATGGAATTCAGTTCTGAGCCAATCTGAATCGCTCCTTCTGAGATTTTCTAGTCACTTGGCATTTTACCTCAGTGCTGTGTCAATTCGCACAGCTTTCAGGCAACCACTGGAACCCAAAGGCAGAGTGGCAGGGCACACTGAGGTGTGATAGGATGGGAATGCCTCCCTTCCCCCACTGACATTCAATGAGAAACCACATAAGTCTGTGCACTGAATATGTTCCTCAGGAAATCTGGTTCTGGAGCCTAGTTCTGCTGCATTGCTGCATCATCTGGTTTAAAAACAACAAAGAGAATACAGGCTCAGAAATTCTACCAAACAGTTTAATATCTTGGAGCCATCCAAAATTATGCTATCAGGATACGTTCAAATCAAATGTCTAAATAGGCACAAGGAAATTTTCTAGACCAAAATTGTAGATGGTGACATGTATCTATAAATATTTTTTAAAATGTTATTTGTTGAAAAACTGTGTTTCTTAGGATACACTTGTTTCTCAGGAATACAAGGCTGTACAGAACATGTAAGAGCCAACGTGGTGGAGTGGTTTGAGCATTGGCCTAGGACTCTGGAGACCAGGGTTCAAATCCCCAATCAGCCATGGAAACCCACTGTGTGACCTTGGACAATTCACAATTCTCTCAGCCTCAGAGGAAAGGAATGACAAACTCCCTCTGAACAAATCTTGCCAAGAAAACCCTGTGATAGGATCACCGTAGAGGGTTGCCATAAGCTGGAAGCAACTTGAAGATAAACAACAACAACATCTCTCTCTCTCTCTCTCTCTCTCTCTCTCTCTCTGGCTTTTCTTCACAAACGAAGATTCAGGAAGGACTCATCCTATGCTTTCTGCAAGCGCGCTGATGACTAAAAAGGGCAATCCGAGATAAACAAGTCCGGTTGCAGAAAGCACAGCAGAAGGTCTCCTTGGGTGATGTTTCTGGGTTGTGATTCTTTCTGCATTGTCATTTCTCTTCAAGACTTGTTCGGCGTGAGGTCTCAAATAAGGCTGCAGCACTGTGTCTAGTGCGTCTCCATGCCTCCTGATGTGAGGCCAGGGTGGACCATTGTTGGTGATCAATTTGGCCGAGCCTGAGATTCAGGGAGTCCTTGTATTGCTTTTTTGGAGCGTTCCTCTTACGCTGACCCGTGGCGAGTTCACTGTAGAGTAGTCATCCCTTCACATTCGTGGGGGTTAGGGGCGGAAGACCCCCGCGAATGTGAAAAAACCATGAATAATAATGGTCCTCCCCCACCCGCCTGTAACAACCGACCCCGTCGCCACTCACTCCCACCCCCCCTTCCTTCCCAAAGTGACAATGGGGGCTTCAGGAGCCCCCATCACCACTCACTCCCACCCCCCGCCCTTCCCAAAGTGACAACGGGGGCTTCTGATGCCTCCATCACCACTCAGTCCCACCCCTCCCTGCCCTTCCCAAAGTGGCAACAGGGGCTTCTGAAGCACCTGTCACCACTCACTCCCACCCCCCACCCTTCCCAAAGTGGTGACGGGGGCTTCAGGAGCCCCTGTCGTCACTCACTCCTACACCCCTGCACTTCCCAAAGTGGCAATGGGGGATTCTGAAGCCCCTGTCGTCACTCACTCCCAACCCCCTGCCTGTTCCAAGGTGGCGAAGGGGTCCCCTTGCTGCCTTGGGAAGGGACTGGGGTGGAGAGAGGGAGGGAGGGAGGATTTCCATCCTCCCTTCCCAAGGCAGCAACGGGCTTCATGAGAAACTCTTCGCTGCCTTGGGAAGGGACGGGGTGGAGAGAGGGGGGTCAGGCAGCTTTCCGCAAATAATCAAAACCGCGAATGTGAAAGTTGCGAATGTGGAGCGGCAACTGTACTATTTTGGGGAGGCAATGGTCCTTCATCCTAGAAACATGCCCTGCCCAGTGCAGCTGTGTTCTCAATATCATGGCCTCAATGCTGGTGATCCCTGCTTGCTCAAGGACAGCAACATTCATCACATAGTCAGTCCAGTGTATATTTAGGATTGTCCATATACAGAGCTGATGAAAGCGTTCAAGGAGTCGTAAGTGTTGGCGATAGGTAACCCATGTTTCAGACCCATAAAGGAGAATAGACAGTACAATGGTTCTATACACACTGATTTTTGTGCTTCGCCTCAGGTGTTTATTTTTGTAAAGTCTTCCAAATGCACTATATGCCTTTGCTAATCTGTGATCGATCTCTTTGTCAATCTTGGCATTTGAGGAGATGATGCTTCTCAGGTAGGTGAACTGCTGAACGGACTTAAGCATGGATTTGCAAAAGGCAATGGGGGGATGGTGGTGTTCCTCCTGTGGTGCAGGCTGGTAAAGAACGTCCGTTTTCTTCAGGTTGACTTCCAGCCCAAACAGCTCTGCAGTTGTTGCGAAACAGGATGTTAGGCGCTGCAGAGCTGCTTCTGTGTGAGCAACAAGGGCAGCAGCATCAGTGAAGAGCAGCTTATGAACTAGATAGTTTAGAGTCTTAGTGCGAGCCCTCAGATGGCTTAAGTTAAACAAGCCCTCGTGTAGCAAGATAATCATTTTAAGGTATTTGGGGGGACATCCTAGTCTTTCCAGGATCTGCCACAGACCTTTTCTACTCACAGTGTTGAAGGCTTTGGTGAGGTTGACAAATGTTACATAGAGACCCTCGTTCTGCTCTCTACATTTCTCTTGAAGTTGTCTAAGGGCAAATACTGTATCTGTAGTACTCCTATTGGCTCTGAAGCCACATTGGCTTTCAGGAAGAGGTTCTCCTGCAATAGCAGGAACTAATCTGTTCAGGAGTATCCTTGCAAGAATTTTTCCAGCAATAGAGAGCAGTTTTATGCCTCGATAGTTTGAGCAATTGGATTTTGCTCCTTTTTTCTTGTACAGGGTGATGATGACTGCATCTCAGAGATCTGATGGCAGTTCCCCTTTTCCCCAGCAATTCACAAGGAATTCGTGGAGTTTATCGTGGAGTGTATGACGTCCGTATTTCCAAACTTCAGGTGGGATTCCATCAGTCCCAGCTGCCTTGCCATTTTTCATCTGCTGTATGGCCTTAAGGATCTCTTCCAAAGTGGGAGCTATGTCCAATTCATTTTTCATTGGTTTTGTATCATATGTTGGACAGCTGAGCTTTGGACTACACAGTTGGCACTAACTTTGAAAATGTTCAGCCCATCGATTCAGGATTGAGGCTTTATCAGTAATTAATGTTTGACCATCTGTACTGTATAAGGAGCTTTGGACCTGATATGTAGGTCCAAACACTGCTTTAAGAGCTTCATAAAATCCTCTAAGATCACCCAGATCTGCACAGCGTTGTGTCTTTTCTGCTATATTGTTCCACCACTTGTTCTGCATGTCTTGGAGTTTTTGTTGAAGTTTACTACATGTGAGACGGAAAGCTGCTTTTCTTACATGGCAAGTTGGCTGGGCGAGGTATGCCTGGTGAGCAGTTCTCTTCTTTGCCAACAGCTCCTGGATCTCTTTGTTGTTTTCATCAAACCAGTCTTGATTTTTCTTGTGGGAGAACCTGAGGGTTCATCTGCTGTGGCCTTGCAAGTATGGACAGTAGCAGCGAGGTCCTCGGGTTGTAGGTTTGATTAGAGTTTCCTTCTCTTAGATGGTTGACCTTACAGGGTTGGATGAGCACCATCTGCCCGAGTTTGGGATTAGAGTTTTCCTTCTCCTAGGACGGTTGCCATAACGCTAGAGAGCCCATCCTGCCCTTTGACGCTCTTTGTCAGACCCTTCAGTTTTGACCTGTCTAGCATGGGAGACCCTACCAGTGGCTATTATGCCACCGCCAGCATAGCTCAAAACATCATTAGGATATGCAAGCCTCTCTCCCACAACAAGGGGGTGTTAATGGAGAGGTTCAAGGTTCAAGATAAGTTGGAAGCAACTTGAAGATAAACAACAACAAAAATAACATAGGGCATTTATAATGGAGATAGAATACATTAAGGAAATGTTGCATTATTAATATGACTTCACTACATGTGACACATTCAAATATTAACAAGGATATTGTCTTGATGTGTTATAAGACACCAATTCATTGCCATCCAGTCCATTGGCATCTAAATTCAAAGAATGATATATGAAATTGTGTATGCCTGTCTGCTTTTCTGAACTTTTTTGAGGTTGCAATAAATGTTAAACTTAGTACTAGATTTCAAGTTTTAGAACACTATCAGGAAATACCAGACTATTCTGACATATATTGTAGTGACTTATGCTGCATTTACTGTGCAGGTACAACCTTAAAGAGAATGGAAATAAAATTCAATCTCTCCCTAAAATAGTGGGATAATATTGAGGGAGAATACTGTGGATTCTGGAGAAGAGTTATTCAGATACCAAGGACTGCTAAAAGGACAAATGAATGGGACTTAGAGCAAATCCAGCCTGAATTCTCACTAGAAGTGAAGATGACTAAACTGAGGCTTTCATGCTTGGGACATATCCTGAGACAACATGACTCAGTGGAAAAGATGATAATGCTGGGAAAAGTGATAGGCAGTAGGAAAAGAGGGTGGATTGATTCAGTCAAGGAAGCCACAGCCCTGTGTTTGCAAGACTTGAGCAGGGCAGTTGATGTTTGGGATCTTGGAGGTTATAAGTCAAAGTTCACTGGATGGCAAGGCAAATAGCGATGACAGGAACAATTGTGACTCAGCAAAATTTAACTTCTGCTAAAAGCAGTTGTTTCCCAGAATTGAATATTTGCTACATAAAGGTGCACTGTGTGAATGAAGTGGGGAGGAAGTAATTCCAACAAGAATTGATAGCGGAAGATTTTTATCCATAGAAAATACAGGAATGTCTGATATACTGTTGGATGGACCCCCCGTATCCATGAAGGTTTGTTTCCCGGATGTACCATGGATACTGGAAACCATGGATAACAGTGAACCCTATTAAAATAATGAGATTTCCAGTTAAAAATACCATAGAGTTGTATTGGAGGACCTAAAAGATATCTAGAGAAGAAGCCTCTCTAGGCATTTTCTAGGAAGACTCTATGGTATGTGTTCTTGTTTTGCGGCCTGCACATGAAACGACGGGTATTGGGGGTCCGACTGTACAAACATTTTGTGAATAGAAACTGCAAGTCGGACACTAAGGAGATTTTCACATGGGGCCAAAATGCCCTGTTCCTGTACCGCCACCTCCTCTCCCATTCCTGCCATGGAATGGAGAAAAATGTTTGCATACTTACCTCCATTCTGCAACAGGAACGTCCTCCCCGTCCCCAAGCTGGCAGGCCGTAAATGCAGCCATCGTAAGGCTGCATTTATGAGCAGGAACTCAAATCCCGGCCATTCTCGCGAGACAACGGCCGCATGGCAAATTCAAAAATAACCCTCCCCCCAATGACAAAACAAGAAACAAAATACAAAAATAAATTTTTAAAAATACAAGTAACCTGGGGAGGGGGGAACGGTGCCTGGGTGTCCTTTTCCTAAGTGTCCAGAACGGGCCTCCTCGCCCCCATGGCTGTCATCACAAGAGAGAAACGGGGCACCTTTCAGACCACCCGTGACTCTGTGATAGAAATGGAATGGGTGGTCATTAATGACTTCTCCCCATGAATACAATACGACGGGGAGAAAACAAAATGGTAACGTTGAGGGCACAGAAGGGGGTAAACATCATCTGAAAAAAAAATCTTTCAGCAACTCTGTTCCATGCCTGCAATGGAACAGATAGCTAGTGTGAAAATCTCCTAAAAGAGATGCAATATAAACTGTCCTTCCTCCACATCCATATTGAGTAGTGCAGCTTGCTAAAACAAAGCTCTCCACCAGTATAGACATCATTCTGCTGAAGTATATGGATCTGAATTAAAAGATGCATACTTTAAAAAAATTATAAAGCCATATTTAGGCATGTTCAGATGGAACTATGTCTGAAAGAAAATCAGTGATAGGATGAGGCAAACTATGTCATCAATTTATTTTCTGATGCGTAGAATCCCATCTAGGCCATCTGCCTATTTATCAAGGCTGGACAAATTAGCTAACATTTTCTTCTTTGTGCTAAGCATCTAAATAGCTCCTTCTCCCTTTTAATGTCACTGTTAGATTTCCCATTAGGCTTCTATTGTTGTATTTTTACAAATGATGCCTGATCCAGCTAAACCAGGGCTGGACATCTGTATAAAACTAAGGGGCCACATTAGCCCCTAGGAGACCTGGGAGGACTGTACTTGCTCTCATCAAAACAAACAAACAAACAAACAAACAAACAAACAGGCAGACATTTGGGAACATTTTGAGGCAAAAAAATGATCTCAGGGGACCCCAGGGGGCCTCCAAATGGAGTGGAAATTCCCTCCACACTCCATATAGTGCATTTGGGGTCATTCTGGGGGGGGGAGTTTTTTTACCCATGGGGTGGTGCATGCAGCCCATGCCTGATCTAGACAATTTAATTAAGATGTTGACAAGTTAACTGGTTTGTTTTACACTAGTCTCTAACAGGATTCATAATGCAGGTCTTCAGCCATGTTTCCCTTAGTCCAAGAGGAGAAATGAAATAGGAAATAGGTTATACTTAAGGGAGCAATGCAAAATTTCCAGTCTTTTTATTGCTAATAAAAATCATATCAAGTCTCTGTGTTTGGCTGTGGTGTTTTGACCAGAGAAACAAGAGAGGAGTACCAGGCTGGATGTCACAGTGATGACTTGTTTTGTAATTTGTGAGATCAGTTTGAATACCTCAGACCAAATTTTTTGGACTACAGGGCATTGAAACCACATGTGGAGATATGTACCTTTTTCTTTGCATCCTCTCCAACAGGTAGGGTTACCGTTTTTGGTGATTTGGGTAAGTTTGTGGGGTGTCAGATACCATTTATACACCACCTTAAGTATGTTTTCTTGTATTATGACTGGGCTTTTCTGAAATGTTGGGGATTTCCAGATGTTTGACCAGTCCGGATCGCTTAAGGGGTGTGTGATATCTGTTTCCCAAGCTAATTTAAGGCGTGAAGTTTCAATCATAGTAGTTTCCATCATGAAGTTGTATATAGTTGCCATGTGGCCTTTGACTAGATTGCTAGAGGATACGCATAAGTATTCAAATTTTGTTAGAGGTCTGGGTATAAAGCCCTGAGGTTGAATACGAGACAGGAAATGCACAATTTGGATATGTTGTAGCCAGGTGGGTTGGTTGGGGTTTAGGTCTCTAATTAGGTCCTCTTTAGTTTTAGGAATATTTTTGTTACATGGATCAGATATCGTATATTTCCCTTCCTGTTCCAATCCAAGTAGGATTTGTATTTGATCAGATCATAACATTCCGGATGTGTCAAAAAAGGGCGGATAGGTGACACTTGTGGCATCATTTTATGACTCCATTGTTTCCAAATTCTTAAAGATGTTCGTGTTTTGAATAATATTTTAAAGATCAGTCAGCAGAAGCCTTACTAAGCAAAGAATTGCTTTATGAGAAATAATTGACTGAATAATTTATGTAGACCTGGTCATGGTGGGCCCAGTAATACTTTTCATGCCATCAGCACCAACACCAATAGAATCCTGGGATTTGTAATCTGGTATGGTATTTTTTCTCTACTATAGTTCAAGGGAATGCAGAAAGGCACTCTATAGTAGAGAATTCTAAGTATTTTTTTTAATTCAAAGTATTTCTGTATTTTGCCTCTCAGAAAACAAGGTTTCCTGAGGTGATGAACAAATAAAAACCAATTAAAACAAGTAATTCACCAAAGTACAAACCCCAGTATTTTGGAGGATGGAATCTATTACCATTAAAGTGGTATCAAAGTATAATAACTATTGATACACTCAAACTCACTTTCTCTACCACTTTCAGACTCAGCTCTAGCACAGACTGGCTTCTTGTTACACACTCCTACCTTACTTTTTCCTTTCCTCTTCTCTAGTAGGGAGGTGGGAGATGAAGTCTCTCCACTCTAGCTCCCACTGATACACATCACTAAAATGTTATTGGCTATCACCCATTGCATGATAGGTTTAAGGGATATTCCTTGAAGTAACAGCTGATAGCTGCACTTACAGCAGCGATGGCTCTACTTATGTAGAGTCACACTGATAGCTGTACTTACAGAAATCTGTGTGGGTGATTATGGAACTGGTAGGATTTTGGATCTCTTTGCAGTTAGAACCATTGGGTTATAGGAGTCTCCCTGAAATGTTATTTAGAGGAAATCCAAAGCCATAGAACTATATTGTCTAACTAAAATATGTGCAGCATGAAATTTTAAAAGGATACTAAGCTTTGTAGCTCTCCTGAGCTGATAAAACATCAGAGCTGCATAACAAGCTGCAAGCCTAAAATACTCTTTTCAAATCTTGCTGCCTCAATAAACATACTAGGTGATCATTGTCCTTCTGGCATAACATTGTTTATTTGCAATAGGAGAATAACAAATATGCATAATACAAGCAATGCATTTTGACACACATTCACACTTGACTGTTCAAAATAAAAATATACAAATGATGGTTTCTCAATTGCGTAATGGCAAGTGTTTACTTTTGTTTTTAAAGGTCATATTTTTGCTTTTTGTCAGCAAAAATAGATAGATACAGACTAGCAAACTGTGTTAATTTCTGGTTGTAGACAAGTTTTGGACTTCCAATCTCCTATATTGTGACAGTGTTATTTATTCATATTTTCTTTAATTTGATAGTTTCCCCTCTGTAAAGCTGCTCTTCAGTCTATTGTTGCTATAGAAACATTCACCATTCATAGATAACATTGTACTGGCAACACAGTTTCTCAGAGGAATTGTAGTTCTAACAATAATGCTGTACATTTCGATATATATAGTCTCATTTCATTGCATTGATTGCATTAATTGCTTTCACCATGTGGTATTCATGAATGCTGCCTTCACACAATGGAGTGAAATCTCTTCAGATTGCCTTAAAAAAAAAACCCTGCAAAAGTGTATTACAGGTTGCACACTTGCCAGCCATAACTTGCTTTAGGATTCTATTCCCATCTCCTCATTGTCCTGTCCACTCTTGTACCTTTGGCATTTTGTCATCACTGACTATGCTCAGTCCTCCTTACTTGGTGTTTTTTTTAATTTCCCTCTCAAAGTGTATTTTTCTAAGACATTTTTGTACTTTGGCAAATTGTGGACTTCTTCTAAACCTGTTGATAGCTGCTTGTTTTTGACATGGATGGTGTGAATTGGGCTACGTATGCTGATGACATTCAGCTCTATTTCTTCTTGTCATCAGAGTCAGTGAGGGCTGTGCAGGTGGTGGACCAGTGCCTGGATGCTGTAATGGGCTGGATGAGGACCAGTAAATTGAAGCTGAATCCCAATAAGATGGAGTCTCTATGGATTGATAGTTCCTGGGTCCAGGAATTAGGTAAACAGCCTGTTCTGGATGGGGCCACATTCCCCCTGAAAGAATAGGTACATAGCTTGGGAGTGGTCCTAGATGCATCCCTGTCACTAGAGGCACAAATAGACCATGTGGCTCAATGTGCTTGGTGCCAGCTTTGGCTGGTTGCCAGCTACAGCATTTCCTGGACAGAAGTAACCTAGCCACAGTAGTCTATGCAGTGGTAACCTTGCAGTAGTCGATGCAATGGTAACAGCTTGGGTGTACTCCTGGACTCAACTCTGAGCCTGGATGTCCAGATCTCAGCAGTGGCCAGGAGTGCATTTGCATAGTTAAAACTAGTGCACCAGCTGCACTTGTTCCTTGAGGTGTCAGATCTGGCCACGGTGACACATGCCTTGATTACATCCCATTTGGACTACTGTAATGCACTCTATGTGAGGCTGCCTTTGGAAACTATTTGGAAACTTCAACAGGTCCAGAATGCTGCAGCCAGAATGCTGACTGGGGCTAGCTATATGGATCATACAACCTTGGTGTTAAAACAGCTTCATTGGGTACCAGTTCATTTCTGAGCACAATTCAAAGTCTTGGTCATGATCTATAAAGCCCTATATGGCTTGGGTCCAAACTGTTTGAAAGATTGTATCTCCCAATACGAACCTGCCAGAATTTTAAGGTCCTCAGGGGAAGGCTTTCTCTCGATCCCGCCATCATCTCAGGCTCACTTGGTAAGGACATGAGAGAGAGCCTTCTCAGTGGTAGCTCCCACCCTCCGGAACACCCTTCCTCGGGAGGCTAGGTTGGCCCCATCCCTGCTTTCCTTTTGCCAATAGGCAAAAACGTTTTTATTTCAGTAAGCTTTTAATTTGTAGCTGTGGACACAGAGGCTTTATTGGGGTGTGCAATTATGTGTTTTTATTGTTTTAACTTGTATGTGTTTTTAAAAATAATTTTAATGTTTACTTTTTATTATTTTTAATTGTCTTAATTTTTTTACTTTTTTATGTTGTAAATCGCTTAGAGAGTGCTTTGGCACTGATAGGTGCTATAGAAATTCAATAAATAAATTAAATAAATAAACAGCCTTCTGACTAGGCTATTGTAGTGTGCTCTATGTGGGGCTGTCATTGAAGAAGACTTGGAAGCTGCAACTAGTGCAAAAATGCAGCAGCTCAACTGCTGACTTTAATCTCATGCATGTAATATCAGTCTTAAAAGAATTGCACTGGCTGTCAATACATTTCTGGTCTGAATTTAAGGCGCTTGTGATGACATTTAAAGCTTAGGACCTCAAAACCTAAGGGAGCGCCTCTCCCCACATGTGCCTGCCTGAGAAGCCCTCCTCTGTGTCCCACCAGTGAGGTCAATACCCTGTGTTGGGAAATGGGAGAGGGCCTTCTCACCTGTGGCACCCCAACTGTGGAATGCTTTCCCCCTGGAGGCCTGGATGGCCTCAACATTGTTATCAATTGGGCACCAAAGGCTGTTCATTAAAGCCTTTGGGCCTCATTAATTCAAAGACTGTTATTTATAATTTTTTAAACTTTTAATTTTTTAAAATCCATTTTAATTAATTATATTATTTAATATGTTTTTTAGCTTATTTAAACTACCTTACTGTTTTTAGCCTGTTTTAATGTTATTGTAAGCTACCCTGAGATCTCTTGATAAAGGATCGGTTATAAATATTTTTAATAAATAAAATAAAATACATATAGATTTGGCTCTTGGAGAATGAGTTTGCTTTTAGTAGATAGGAGTCTGCTTATTGGATTCGGGGGTGTGTGTGTGAGCCCAATGGGATTAATTTTAAAAGAAGGGTTGGTTGAAATCAGGGCCTGGGAGAGTTACAGTATTGGGCTACAACTTCTATAATTCTGCAGCCTGCATGCTCACTGGGATACTCTGAAAAGTGAAGTCCAAAAAAGAAACTTTTCCAAGCTATGGTTGAAATAATACAGTTCAAATAGTGATGGGAAAGGTTTTCACAATTTTAGTGACACCTCCTACTATGTGTCTCATCTTTTAAAAACTTTTCAGGATTTATTTTACTTGTCTAATAGCCTAAATTGCTTATGTGCATATCCTCAATTACACTCAGCAAAGACTATATTACATTGTGGCAATAACTTCATTACATATAGTCAGTGGTTTTTTTTAAAAAAAAACATTAAGTATCCTAATGTTGCCTCTTTGCTGCCATGTTGTATCTACAAAAGTGGTTTTGAAATAAGGTTCAGGTAACAACTAAAGAAGGTTACATGGAGATTTTGTATCTGAAATAGTATGGGCTTAAACCTGTAAGGAGAGCCAACACCATATAATGGTTTGACTGTAGTACTAGGACTCCAGGAGAGCAGGGCTCAAATCCCCACTCAGTTAAGGAAATCCCAATAAATCCCCACTCATAGAAACCCAATGGAAACCTTAGGCAAGTCACACTCTCTCAGCCTTAGAGGATGGCAATGGCAAACTCTTGTGAATAAATCTTGCCAAGAAAACCCTATGATAGGGGTCACCATAAGTTGCAGTTGACTTAATGGCATGTTGCATCACTACCACCACCACCACCAAAACCTATAAAAGATAAAAATCTATGTTTAACACTATAGTATAAGGTACTTTTCTCTGAGAAGTTTTGGCCTTTTGTTAAGGAGGTGTTTCAAATGATGGACAATCCACTCCTAGGCTTTTCTTTAACATATGAAGATATGGGAATTCACAGCACAGAACAGCTTATTGATAAGGACTACTTCATATCATTTGATGATCTTAAGTCACAATTCAAGTTTCCCAAATGTACCTTCTGACAGTACCTTAGGCATTGCCTAAGGGTGTCCTTTGGTCTGGATGCCCTGGTGGCATCAGAGAATCCTGGGGTACTTCGATGTCAAGAGGGGGTAATTTTCAAGTTTATATATTGCTGTGCTTGCACTGAACTAGATCTCACATTAAATAAGTTGATGATCTAATGGGCTACTGAACTAAAGAAGTCAATAGACCACTTTTCATTAGAAATATATTCTTGCAAACATCAAGAACTCCTCTATGGATCTACCACTGAAACAACGTCAACAGAAAAACTTTTTGAACAAACACTAGATGCTAGATAGATTCTAGTGACTGAACAGTCTGTAATGCAGCAAATGCATGAGATGCCCTGAGCATACTATATCTTGTCCAGTCATTTCCATCTTTTGATTGGAAGTAATAGAACTTACTACATTTGCATTCAAGACATCATTGGACTCTTCTGCATGAAATTTACTGTTGGAATGTTTGTCATTAGAATGGTATGCTGGAAGTCAGAACAAAGTATCAATTTTGCAAGTCACTGTAGTGGCCAAGCACTTTATCTTATGGAGCTGGGTCCCCGATTACACTACCCACATAATGCTGGACAGAAAATCTCATAATAATAATAATAATAATAATAATATTTATTTATACCCCGCCCCTCTGTTAAAACAATCGGGGCGGCTTACAAAAATTAAAATACAATACAGATAAAATCCCCAAACACCCCCACCCCACCCTCCCCCATAAAAAATATTAAACAATTATAAATTAAAACCAACTGATCAAAAAATAACAATTAAAAACAATAAATACAATAAAATACTATAAATGGCCAGCGGACTAAAAGAAGCCAGGATCCCCTGAGGCCGGGATCTAATTAGGAAAGGCCTGCCAAAATAGATTTTGCCATAAGAAAAAAAAATAGCATTTAATATGAAAGAGGCAGGTAAAATATATCTGAAAGTATGGTCCACTTCCTAGGACCCTTCAAGAATCATTTTGGCATCATGAAACTGGTTATGCTGGTGCCACTTTCCCTGTCCCATTCCTCACCTCCATCTTTTGTCTGTCTATCCCTATATCTGCAAGTGGAAGTGGACTGTAGACTTAATTGTATTTGTGAGTGTATGTGTAGGCTTACCAAGTAGAGTTGGAGAGGGTAATGTTGTGTAGCAGCGGGTAAATAATAAAAACCTCAAATAAGAAAAAACAAGAATCTCTTCAATAGAGTAATGCTTACTTGCTTTGCTGATCTTAGGTTGTCTAACAGGCAGTTGCTTTCTGTGTAGTTTTACAAAGTATAGTGCAAGGATAGTTATTTGCACAATAACAACAGAAATAGCATTATGCTATGGAGAGGTACCAAATCATCTAATGAGACATCCAGCCCTACAATCCAAAATAAGAATAATTTTCTTCCATAATGGCTAGTTCTCTTCTATGTAAAAAAAAAAAATGAAGAAACTACTTGTAATCCATGAAAATAAATGGATGGTTCACCCCATACCATAATTACTTTTTCTGTATTAGAATTTTAGCCAAAAACACTCCTATTTGATATGCCAGGTATGTTTTCTTAGCTTATGCCTTTGGCATTCTCCAAAATGCAGATGGTTATCATCATTCCCATCCATTCCAAGTACATGTGAATAACATTTATAGGGTGTTTGTTCTTTTTTTTTACCATGAAAATAGTTTACCTCTTTGTGAGCCTTGTGAATCTGGTGTTGCGATTTAATTCAAGATCATTTGTCTACTCTATAATTAGCCTTACCAGGTTGTACCATTATAGCAATTAGATATCACCATTCTAAGAGAATTTCCAATGATAACTTTAATGGAAAAAAATATGTGTAAATCCACCCCTTTTGTGTCTAATCATTGTAGGTAATGTGACACAACTACAGAATCTGCAGGTTTTTTCTTTCTGTTGTATATTTTGCAAGGCAGATTGAGGGCCACATGAAAGTAGATGATGCTGTTTTGGCTTCATAATAATTGAAATATGGACAATAGGTTTTCCATTAGTATATGCCAGAATGTGGAGGTTCTAGGAGCCAGATTTCATGCCCAGGATTGGCCATGGGCCATGTCAGTTACATGGGTAGAGGGCAATTTCTGTTTCTGTAAAAACAAAAAATGGGGTGGGCAAGTTATGGAGGAGCTGTGACAAATAAACTGCTAATCCAGGAACCAAAATGTAAAAAAAATTGTATGATGTCCTATGAATATATGTGTCATACTTCTCTCTCTTTATTTTTAGAGAAAATCCGGCAACGATATGCAGATCTGCCTGGGGAGTTGCATATAATTGAGCTTGAGAAGGATAAGAATGGACTGGGACTCAGCCTTGCTGGCAACAAGGATAGGTCTCGCATGAGCATCTTTGTTGTGGGCATCAGTCCAGATGGCCCTGCAGGAAAAGATGGAAGAATGCACATAGGAGATGAACTTTTAGAGGTAATTTTTCTTTTTACAAATAGTAAAAGGCAAAGAATTAAAAAAAGAAGATTTATTGGGAGGTGTAACTAAGTTGAAGGGATCTCACTGAAAAGGTGGCATCCTCTGTCTCTCCCTCCCTCCAAAGAAGCAGATTAGATCCCATAACTGATCCTAGGCCATTGTAAAAGTTGTTAAGGGACAATGTGAGAGGATGTGGACATTTCCAGATTTTTTTCAAGGGAGGACTAGATCAGTACTACCCAAAGTGAATGTCCATTGGCTGCTGATCCTGGTGAGTTTCCAGGAAAGAAAGAAACAGTTCTAGCCAATGGGCATAAATATGATACTGGTCCCATGAGTTTGCAAGACTTGAGCAGGGCAGATGACCAAGACTTTTGGAGGTCTGTCATTCATAGGATCACGATCACGCTAGGTCAAAATTAACTTGATGGCAAACAACAACATTCTAGGCACACTGGGGGGGGGGCTGTTGGTCCCCTACACCAGGATCAATTTGTCCACAAGTGTACTTTATTTCATGAAAAAAATCTTACTTAAAAATAAAGGTTAGATTAAATCTCAGTGATTCAATGTACCTATTCTACATATGAGTAACAACAGGATTTAGGCTGTATGATGTGGTAAGTAAGAAAAAGTAGGATGAGGATCCTACTAAGAGATACTGAACATCTTTAATTGGGGTGAAGTTGAAGGCTTTCACAGCCGGCATCCATAGATTTTTCTTGGTTTTTTTCCAGGCTGTGAGGCCGTGTTCTAGAAGAGTTTCTTTCTGATGTTTTGCCTGCATCTGTGGCTGGCATCTTCAGAGAATGGTTGGGTAGGGGTGTGTGTGTGTGGAGTTTATATGCTGTAGTGAGGGATTTGTCCTATGTGGGTTTGTAATTGTTGTGGCCAGAAACTTGGCCAAGTCATACATGGGGGATCCAATGGTGCTTACTATGGGTCGGAGAGCCTATGATCTGCATAGATTCTGGTGTATGATTGGCTGAATTGATGAGTTCTTGACAAAGGCATTTGTTTTTCTGGTGATTTTGTTGGTCGGGTCTTACTTACCACCACCAGAATCCCAGTTGAAGACATCACCACCCATGTTGAATCTGCCCTCTACCGTCTCCCAGAGGAAGAGGCAGAAGACATAAGAGGAGAAACAGCTAGGATCCTGAGGAAGGCAAAACCACCACCCAGAAACATAACCATAAAAGAAAGAAAAGCCATCAAGGATCTCAATGCAGACCCAGAAATCATTATTCTCCCAGCAGACAAAGGCAATGCCACAGTAATCATGGAAACAGAAGAATACAGACAAAAAATAAGGGACCTCTTGGACCCTGCAACATACAGAAAACTCAAGAAAGACCCGACCAACAAAATCACCAGAAAAACAAATGCCTTTATCAAGAACTCATCAATTCAGCCAATCATACACCAGAATCTATGCAGATCAGAGGCTCGCCCACCAAGGCTATATGGACTTCCCAAGATCCACAAGGATTCCATTCCACTCTGACCTATAGTAAGCGCCATTGGATCCCCCATGTATGACTTGGCCAAGTTTCTGGCTACACAATTACAAACCCACATTGGACAAACCCCTCACTACATCAAAGACTCAGCTCACTTCATAGAAAAAAATCAACAACATCGAACTGAAACCTGGAGACCGGCTGATCAGTTTTGATGTTGTCTCCTTGTTCACCAAAGTCCCCATAATGGACACCATGATACTCATACAACAAATATTTCCCGAGGACATCACAGCCTTGTTCAAACACTGCCTCACCACAAGCTACTTCCAGTGTGATAATGAATTCTACGAACAGAGAGATGAGGTAGCCATGGGCAGCCCCCTGAGCCCCGTGATAGCAAACTTTTGTATGGAACATTTTGAAAAGCAAGCCCTGGAAACAGTACCAAAAAAGCCCACAACATGGTTCTGATATGTGGATGACACTTTCACCATTTGGAACCATGGAGAAGATT
This sequence comes from Gambelia wislizenii, assembly GCA_030847615.1. NCBI lineage: Eukaryota > Metazoa > Chordata > Lepidosauria > Squamata > Crotaphytidae > Gambelia > Gambelia wislizenii. Next base: position 106,677,496 of record JAUMIR010000004.1, read on the forward strand.
TGGTCTCATTCCTGAACCACCTGAACAGTATGCACCCAAATATCCTATTCACAATGGAAAAAGAGAAGGAAGGAACACTGGCATTCTTGGATGTCCTAGTCATCCGCAAACCAAACCAACAGTTAGGCCACAAGGTATACAGAAAAAAACCCCACACGGACAGATACCTACACAAGAACTCCAGTCATCACCCAGGACAAAAAAGAGACATAATAAAAACATTGGTTTCTATCTACGAACCCCACTACCAGTTCATCCTGGTTCCTCAGGATGGACTGAGGAACCAAAACTGGGCCCTACAGGCTAATGGCTACTCCAGATCAGACATCACAAGAGCAGCCAGACCCAGAAAAAAACACAGGAATGAAGAAGAAAAACAGGCACCCAAAGGGAAGGTATTTTTACCACACATCAAAGGAGTCACAGACAGAATAGGGAAACTGATAAGGAAACACAACCTCCAAACTATCTATAGACCAACCAAAAAATCCAAGAAATGCTATGCTCAGCGAAGGACAAAAGAGACCCTCTCACAGCTGCAGGAGGTTACCGCATACCGTGCAGCTGTGGACAAGTTTACATAGGGACCACTAAATACAGTGTGCAAATACAACTCAAGGAACATGAGAGACACTGCAGACTGGGCTAGCCAGAAAAATCAGCAGTGTGAACATGTTATAAACCAACTTGGACACAAAACGCTATTTAAAAACACAGAAGTTCTGGACCAGGGGAACATCTATCACATCAGAATGCACAGAGAAGCTATTCGAATCCACAAACACCTGGACAACTTCAACAGGAAAGAAGAAACCTTACAAGTAAAAAAAAATCTGGCTCCCAGTTTTGAAATACAATATAATCAAAACTCAACACTTACAAAAGAATTCCACCCAGGGACATGGGGATTCCCAGCAGATAATGGCCCATCAACCAACCATTAGCCAAACAGACACTAACGAGCCTTGCATTTCTATACCCAGAAACTAACCATTCTATTACACAAATGTACATATTCTCCCCAACAGGGGTTCACAGCATATAAACTCCACACACACACCTACCCAACCATTCTCTGAAGATGCCAGCCACAGATGCAGACGAAATGTCAGAAAGAAACTCTTCCAGAACACAGCCTCACAGCCCAGAAAAAAACAAGGAAAATCTATTTAATGGGGTGTTTCTTGTATGTACATTTTCACTTTTGCCCATCCAATATTATGAAGACCTAAGTATGTTTAATGAAAATGTAGGTAGCATTGAAGGTAGTTACCACAAACTCAAGTGCAAGGCATTGTTCAGAGCTTGAAAAAAAGTTACTTTTTCAACTTCGGTTGCCAGATTCCCCTGGCCAACGTAATCTTAAAAGCAGTGTTTCCAAGCTCTGGAATTGTCCCAGGGTTTCTTTTTAATCTACATCCAGTGTTCAGAAAGAAGGCCACCCACTATATGCTGCATGCTATTTAGATAGAGTTCTGGGCAATAGTGGTGGTATAAAATCCATAAGAACTATAAAGGTGTCAGTGGCTTAGAGTATGAGCTGTGAAGTTCATAGATAGGAAGCTGTTTCATACCAGATCAGACTTATCCACCCAGCCTAGTACTTATTCGTGTGACTGGCAGTGATTCTCCAGAACCGCAGGCAGAAAGTGAGCAGTGGCATGTGGTCTCTTTGTGGCCCTGCTGTGTTATTCTTCTAACTGTAAATGCCAGGGGTTGAACCTGGGACCTTCTACATACTTCCTCTGAGCTATGACTTTTCCACCTCAGTTGACAGATTTACTAAGAGTCTTAGGCAAACCGTCATCCTCTCAGTCTCTTGTCTACTACATGGGTATCATACTACTGCCCTACCACAAAGATCTGTTATAAGCATTACTAATATTTTAAAGGCTTGAATAAAATAATAAACAGTAAGTAATAATTGTCATGGTTGGGGAAAGATGTAAGGTTTTTTCCTTACACATATTCCCCCACAGGAGAGTATTTCAGGGTAATGCTTAGTAATTGTAGAAGTTTATTAATGCAATATTTTCTACCTAGTAGCTACACAGCCCTGCCAAAAAAATAAAAAAAAGAATGCCTGAGGAAATTCTAAAACTATCTATAAACATTTCTCAGTGCCCTGAAATCTTCTAACTATAAGTTTCTGACATACAGTATAGATTTGTTTTGCTGTAAAATAGTGTTCTCTCTGCTGGAGTGATAAAATTGTATTAAAAGTGTCTTGCAGGAAAATTTTGTATCTTTTTAATTTTTTTGTGATGTTTCATATTTCAGCAGGATGGGATTCTCGAATTATAATGATTAAAACTCCAGACAAAATATATTATTGCCACTCCTACAGCAGAGTCAGATCTTAAAATTGTTAATCCCTTAATATGAACATTGAACTGGAGGGAGACAAGACCAAATCACAACATGCCACCTAGGCAAGGATAAAACTGGGCTTTAAATATGAACAGTGTCCAAAGGGCCAGTGCTTGAAAGCTTCAGTTCTGAGAAGGAAACTGAAAACATAGAATAGTATATCTAAATGCCGTTTCCTGACCATGGAGTAAAATTGTTTAGTCTCAATTCTGAAATGGAGGGGAAAGAGGGGTGAGAAGCAGTGCCTCTAGTATAGGTATAAGTACCAGCATTTCTAATTTTAAAAATGATACGTTAGTCATCTGAGAAAAGATATGAGGAAACTGTGGCTCTCTTGATCAGTGGCAGCACTAGAGGTGTGTGGAGATGTAGGGGTCGATGTAGTCTGAAAGGGAAAACCTTTCTTGACCTTGTTCTGTTCCCGCCACGGGATATATAGCCCATGTGAAAATCTCCCTAGATGTAGGCAATGGTTTATGATTTACCAACTATAAAGACGATGTATTTTCTTACTAAGTAGTATCTGGTGACTGACTTTAGGAACCTAAACCTCCTGGTCTCTGTTCCTAAGTGTCTCTTCACACAATGAGCCAGCTGGTGAGGACAGCACTGAACGAGAACTGCTAGATAAGAACAGGAATTTACTTGGGTGTCAGGATGAACCAGCCACATTGTTGTTAATACTTTCCTGGTTGGCCCATACTTACAACTCCTTAGTTGTTATACATGAGTCAGTTATAAGAGATTAAGAACCCTTATGGATCAGAACATGGTACAGCTAACCATGTCAAATGTTGACCAGGATACTCAGCAGGGCATGCGGTGCAACTCAGCAGTTGTCAAAGGCTGGCACATGAGTCATTGAAAAATGGCCCACAGTGCCCCCTGAAACATCTGGGAGGGTGCAGTTGCCATTTTTGCCTGATTTTCAGCCAGTCCAGGACTGTTTTAAACCCATACAAGCCTTTTTCAGAACAGAAAGTGAGCATCTAGTCAGTTCTGGTTTGTTTTTGTTTTTAAAAAAGCCCTTATGGGCATAAATCAGGAGAAGGAATAATGAAAAGAAGGGGGAAATTGTACCGTCCAGAGGTTTGGGGTATTCTACTGGCCATTTTGATTATGGAAGTTACCCACCCCTGCTGTAGATCATGATTCTTATTAGAATAATTTTATTTATTATTTATATATTTATTACAATATTTCTATCTCACCTTGTTACACAACTGGGGTACCTCAGCTGAGAAGTGTATTGATTGATACTCACAAAGTGTATTGATCTCACTAGTGAGACACCGAAGAGCCCCCCCCCCCAACAGACCTCAGTCCTTGCAGATGTATATAGGGAGAGGTGCTTCCTCCAATATTGGCATCCCAAGCGGTTTGGGGCTTTAATGTCATCATAAGCACCTTAAATTCAGACCAGTAGTATATTGACAGCCAGTGCAGTTCTTTTAAGACTGGCATTATATGATGTCTGCATGGTATACCAGTATAAAAATTCTGCCCAGCAATGTGCAGAGAACCTTTATATTGCCTCCTGTCATTTTCATTTTTTTCCATTTTGAGCATTCTGTTTAGAACCCAAGAACAGCTTCAGATCTGACATGCTTTGTGCTGTAAAGAAGCAAGGGCAGACTGTTTCAGCATATTGGCAAAACATTTCGTTCACATTAATACTTGAACTTGGAATGCTGGAACTACATGGTGGGAGCTCCAGCATGTGTAATTTAGTCTCAGCACAGAATTTCCCAGACCTTTTAACTGAAACTGTGCTTTTTTTAGTTGGATTTTAGTATGTCTCCTATTGCATTCATAATGCTGTCTGAAAACACTGATTTAACATACACCATTTTGAATATGACTACATAGAAGGAAAAGTACAAAGGATTATCAAAAACCAGGAAAAAATATTTTGGCCACTCTTTGCATTGTTTTTAATCTGGTTAATTATGTTCAGTTTATCTGTTGAGCTTGTATAGCCTTCATTTTAGCTGGCAGAATATTATCTCTGTTAGCTGTTTTTCAGGGGAAATTGTAGCATTAATGAAATGTAAACAACTTAAAACATAGTTGTGATGTACATTCTTGAATAATAAAGACAAGAGTTAACCCTGAGGGCCTAGCCTAACTGAAGTTTCACAAAAGAAAGGAAAAAAATCAGTTTCCTCTTGAGATAATTTCCTAGATTAACGATCCTCCACATCATGATACATAGCCACAATTTCCTCTTCCTTAAATTTCACCTATTAGTTTTCATTACCTTATATACCACATCTGCCTTCTGTGAGATATTTATGTCATCCCACTCTGAGGGTTTTGCTTACTAAGGCTGCCCTTGTGTTAAATCCTGTTTTAATCTTAGTTCATAATTTAGCCACTCTATTCCCTAACTGGTAGTTCCATTTATTTATCATCTCACTTGAGCTTTGCTGTTTCTCCCTTTAATTTGTCTGTGCATTACTCATAATGAGCCCAGGTCAGCAGATTTTAGCATTACAGTAAGCAAGGTTCCTTCCCTCCATGAACCCTGCAAGAAAGTGCTAAGCAAATGGGTCTTTTATTAGTTTTTAAAAAGATACCTGGACAGGGTCACTGAGGATACATATTTGGACATAGTAAAAAATAAAAGTGTGTGTGTGTGTATAAAAAATGTATCTTGCCTTTCTGCCAAAAATATCTCTCAATGCACATTATTGTCCTTTAAGAAATTTCCTGAACTTAAAAAATACAAGCTGTTTTTACAGTACTATATTAACAGTCAAATGAACTGGTAGAATTAGCAGTGGAAGCCTAAATTTCCTGCTCAGTGAAACCAGTTCCTTAAGTTAGAGCTATGTGGTCATCACATAGGCGTTTGAGGTATTTGCAAATGTGAGTGGCTCCTCACAATCTTGAATTAGGATCCCTACTCTGTTCCCAGAAAACTTGAGGTAAGTTAAATAAGATAAGGATGGTGAAAGTCATTGAACCATGGACTTAACACTTAGCACTCCCCCCACACATACACACATGTGTTTAATTTTGATTCTGGAACTAGAGTTACCCATAGGAAAATGTGTGTAATAAATCCTGACAGTATGTTTAAGTTAAATTTATGGTACTCTGACTACTTTTATAAATAATTTGTGTTGAGAATTATTGCCAAATTAAGTGACTGTCTTTGTTGTTTTATAACCTAATATTTGTTGAACAAATGTGGATTTCTTTTAGTTCAGTTTTTACCACTACTATGCTGTATAAAAAATAAAGGTTTTAAAATATTTACTCTTATAACTTCTGTTTGTCTGTGGTCTATCTTTGGTGTTGTGTACTTTTCAACATACAGGCCTAAATCTTATTGATAGTCCCAACAAAATTACACCCGTTGAACTAGTTGTTGAATGTTTGTTCAACATTTATGTAAATCCCATTTATTCAATGGATTTACTCTAGTTGGAACTACTAAAATTAAGATTTTACTATAGTTTCCTGACTTTGCTCCCACTGGGAAATAGCATGTAATTTCTTAGGTTTCATTTCTTAGATTTATCATTTTCTGTGTATTTTATAAAGTGACCCATGCAAGATGATATTACAAAAATACATAAGGCTGTTGGAACAAATGGGAGAAATTTTATGGCACCATAATAGCTAAGGCTGTAATCTGATACATTCGTAAACCTGTAAGTAAATCCTGCTGAACAAAGGAGGATTTACTTCTGAGAAGATATGCACAGAGTTGTGTTGCAGAGCTGTTTTTTCTCTAGAATGTGTAATTACCTATTCCACTTAAAATAATTACAGAAAATTATGGTTTAATTTGCTTGCAGGCACAAGCTTTGTTAGCAAAAACACATCAGCGTTCAACTTTGCTTCACATGGAGCGCTGCCAGATTGGTAGATTTCTAGGAATGTGCTCTCAATGAGGTTAACATTGAGTATATGTGCTCTTCATACATTTTTGCACACTATCATGCTAAAAATGCAGTTATGCTTTTAAAAAGACTCTTGCAGAATACTGATCTCTGCTTCTGAAAGGAAAAGAATAATGTAAGGAAAACTCTGATATGATATGACAGTGTAATAGGTTCACAGGAAATGGGATTTATATCTCTTCTATGCCACAGTGTTTGTAACTTTTATCTCTCGCATTCACTATGTAGTTTGGTTTGAAGCAGTAGATGGTACAAACTGTGTTTATGCAATTTATCTTACTCCCAAGGTTGTTACCATGCCATTATTATTCCAAGTGATAACCAACAGTAAAATCTTGTCTTTCAAGGAAGAAATAATAATGCTCCCTTTGTTTTTGTTTTTTCCTCCCCATTTTATTCTTGCTTATGCCTGAAGATAAGGAAGTGCATGTGATGGTGGGGAGATAATTCCATTGTTAGAGATGATGTAGTAAAAGTACACAACAATACTTAACTCTTTGTTGCTATTTAATCCATAATTGTGTTAATGTTCTTTGTAAAACAGATAAATAACCAGATCTTATATGGAAGAAGTCATCAGAATGCTTCTGCAATAATTAAGACTGCACCATCAAAGGTCAAACTGGTATTTATACGGTAAGCATGGCATAATAGTTAACACTTGGAATCCTCTGATCCTGAATTACTGGCCTTCATGTAAAATAAGGAAATTTGGTTTTCAAAATAAACTCTCCAGTTGAGAGCTAGCCATTGAAATGTTTTGCCATGCCTTTTCCAGTTCACATTCTTTTTATGACATAGTTCTGATGCTGCTGTCATCTGAGTCAACTGACAACTGGTATGTCATTGTGAACTGCTTTTGAATCATGTTTTAAAATTGCTCTGAAATTGTAGTGGCTATGATAGGCCATTTAGAGTGTAATCTGATCTGGGACCTGAAATCCCAAATAAAACTGAGAAAGACACTCTGCGTTAACCCAAGAGAAGATGGGAGCCCATTTGACAAATTGGATGTATTATAATGCATCTTGAGCAATTTGGGTGGAATAGGACAACAGTCTAAATACAACTTTCTTTTGTTATGTTCTTAATGACTGTAGCAATAAATGTTCTTTATCCAAGAAAGGCCTTGCTTTCCATAGTGTTAACTAGTAAATCCAAGGCTCCAATATACAGTAAGTCTGTTTGGATGTGTTAAGGATGAGAACTCTTGAAAAATACATGCAAATATTCCAACTCTAGTGAAGAATAGAATTCTGTAGTCTAGACCTACACTGTACCTGCATTTGAATTATATTTAAAGAATATTTGGATAAAGTTGATGATATGTCTTATGTTTATAGCATCTGTTACATTTTGGATTACATATCACAGGTAAGGAGTTCACCTTGCTCCTAATAAAGACATTACACATTCAGAGGAAGGTTTCCTTTCACTCTCATGTTCTCAGGTAGAGGGCAAATATATCTGCACAGGCAGGCCATCTGCTTGTGGTTGCCATTTCAAATTTGAATAGATGGGATTGTGCCTGTGGACTCCTTTCAGGGAGAATAAAATTGCACAAATCAGTTGTCTGGGAAGAGGAACAGGGAAGTGGTTTCAACTGTTACCTCCTGCTTCTCTTCCTATCTTGCCAAGCATGCCACTAATGCCATTTTGTTGGGAAATATGAGAGACAGTACTGGATATCTCAAGCAGAGTAATCAAATTAGCAAGGCAAAAGCTTAACAACAACTAGTCCCACACCAACTCATCTACTCACTGAGTCTAGCAGAAAAGCAAGCACACTCAGTCTTCTTTGTAAAACATATTAAACTAGCTTTACATAATTTTTCACAGTCAAAGGCATGGTTTAATGGAGGAGAAAGAAGGAAAAGACAAATGGCTGCAGGTTAGAATGATGCAGGAAGGAAGAGAGTGTGTGTTGAAAAGCAAACAAACAGGAATTCTGCAAACATGCAAACTAGCAATTAGTAAGTACAGACACAGAAATATTGCTAACACTAATTTGAACCTTTTTGAAAGAGCATCTTTAACAGGTATTGCTGATTGCTCTCGTGCCCTTGACATTGAAATGGAGTCTTACTATCCATGTTTTTTGAGAGGTAGCTCTGAAGTTGTAAAAGGACACATTGAAGGCATTGCCAAAAAAGGTACTACACATGTAGTTCCTACACTTTCTTTACATTACAGGCTGTGGAAGGCAGGGAATATAGAATTGCAAAGGATATAAGAGAAAGCAAGAAGGCCAGGGGAGGAGGAGGATTCCTTCCCCTGTTCTCCTTGCTGGCCTGAAGTATGTGTTTCTTTCAGAAATTCCCTTTTCCTCCGCATTACTTTATGTATCTTTTCTGTAAAGGAAGGGAGGCAACTTGAGCTGGCAATAAATAGCCTTGGCAATTTTTCTTTGGGAACTGAATTTGACTTGGTTGCCAGCACACAATGCATAAGATTTTGTCTGTAGGGCCACAGTCATTTTGCTGACCTGCGTTCATCTCTGGCTTCACCTATTACCTAAATTCTGCACCTGTGGGGAGGGCCATCCATTGGACTGATGTTTTTAGAGTCTACGTTAATTAGCAGATTTTTCTATTGAATAATAATAATAATAATAATAATAATAATAAAATTTTATTTATATCCCGCCCCTCTGCAACGCAATCAGGGCGGCTTACAATATAAAAACCCCATACTCACAATACCCTAGCCCACCCACCCCTTAAAATAATATTAAATTTCAAAGGATTAAAAACATGCATTAATTAAAATATATATAAATTAGAAGAAAAAAAATTAAAACATACAATCGTAGCCTAGAAAGGGCAGCTGAGTCTTGGGCCGGGATAATTATTCAGGAAAGGCCTGCCGGAAAAGATCCGTCTTGACAGCTTTTTTAAAGCTGTCTAAGGTGGTAATAAGACGGATCTCGTCCGGCAGGCCATTCCATAATCTGGGAGCAGCAGCAGAGAAGGCCCTCTGGGAGGTTATTATTATTATTATTCTATTGAATAAATATTACTTTCCTCATTGACTTGGATCCAGTGGTGGCCTAGCTTGAACAGAAGGAGTTTCTGCCTAATGTATGTACATAGATATGAAAATGGGTTCTGCAGTTTCCTGTGTTCTCCCATTATAACTTTAACACCCAGTAACTGCATCATACTGTATTCTGGAGTGACACCTGAACCTCAGGATAATGCTTTAATGAAAACAAGGCAGTGGAACAGGAGAAGTAGACAGGGAAGTTTTGTTGCATGCTCGAAACTCCACTTGAGATTCTCAGCATCTGAGCCATCTGAGCTATTGTTACTGAGACCTTGCTGAAGGGTTAATAAGAAATTATTAGTTGATCTGTAGGTTGTGTCAATGTCAGGAGGGAATTGGTCTGCTTTAAAACATTACTTTGCTGATAGCAAAATAGCTCACATCACAGATGGAATGTCACATCTGTGGAATACCAATAGGTCAGCTGCCACTGGGGAAATATAGCCAGGGAAAGGAATATGAAGCTGTTACTTGATAGATGTGGAAGAGGTTTCCTGGAGTATAGTTTTGTGGGTGCCATTTTGAAGGAGTCTAGAGAATGAAATTGTACTGTTATTGAGGACAGCATATTATGATGAATAGGAAAGATATGATGGGTAAGATACTGCAGGATTTACCATAACCACAGAAGAGAGGCAGCCTGGTTTAATTGGAGAATCATCTACTCAGACTATGAATCATATATTTAAAACACCCCATGCTCTGGCTGGACTGCATTCTGCTACTTGATGCTTTCCAGATTTTTTTATAGTTCAACTCCCATAAACTCCAGGTAGCATGGCCAAGATGATAAATCATAGCAGCAGAATTCCAAAACTTCTGGAGGACTGTAGGGTGAATAAGGCTGTTCTAACAACTGTGAGCTGTGAATAGGCAAATTCAGGTTCAAACTTTACCTCACAGATAACCCTTCGAATAGCCATAGTTACAGGTAAGCAACCTGTTCTTTGAACTTTCCCTTAACTATAAAATCACAGGCTTAGGACTTTTTCAGATGCCTTAAAATCCATGAGGAGAGGGCAGGAGAGGTACACGGCTATCGCGTGGCAGGGAGTCCATTTCAGACGATGCTGTCCCTTTCCCGTCGTCGTCCGTGTTGCTTCCAAGTTTGATTGAAGTCAACTGCGCCATTTTTTACTCACAAAAAACTTCAGTGCGTAAAAAATGGCGTGGTTGCCTTCAATTGAACACGGAAGCAACACGGACGATGATAGGAGAGGAATGGCATCACCCAAAACGGACCCGCTGCCGCATGATAGCCACGTACCTCTCCCGCCCTCTCCTCACGGATTTTAAGGTGTCTGAAAAGTCCTTAGTAATAAGAAAGGGACATAAATATTGACTCAGTGTAAGGGTTATTGTAAACATTATGAGAATGGTTAAGTGAGCTTTCTCAGACATTTTTATATTACTTTAAAAGTGCATATATTCTTTTGCTACATGTAAAGATATTTTGGGGTTTTTAAAAGTATAATCCTCAAAATTCTATTATTATTAGGCTACAAGAATTTAACATGGGATTGTGTGTCATGGTTTATCATTAAAGGTGCTGTCATCTGTTCAAATTTTCTTCCTGATTTAATAATATGGAATTATTTCCCCTCCCCCCAGGCAAACATAGAGTTAGCTTGTCTGTGGCATTGTAAGGGTGTGAGACAGACTATTAAACCTATTCTGTATGCAGTCAATGCTATCATTTTTTGTTTTGTGTTCATGCATCTGATAATCTAGTATTTTGAAAAAACAGATAACACCAGTTATTTCTATAGATACAGGCAGATATGTGTTCACATTTTATATTTTGCATGGTGTCGATGGCTTTTAAGCAGAGTTGAGATTTCTACCTCCTCAGTCTCAGAAAGCAAATTACAGGTATTACCTTATTTAACAAAGTTGATATGTTCCTGGGTGTTACTTCTTTAACATAAAATCCGGTACCAGATGCAGAAATTGGGAGTTAGGTTCCCACACCACCAAAAAAAAAAAAAAAAAGAGAGAGAGCAGTTCAACATATTTCAGCCAATTTTTATTCAACACTAATAATATGCACACATGAAATGAAACAACCAGATCAAGTAAGCCTTGTATAAGTTGTATAACAAACAAATCAACAAACTATTTTGAACCTTCTAAAGAACACTTGAAGATTTCTTCTAAAATGTATTCAGGAATTACTTTTTCTTTCACCAGCCTTCACTTTTCTTTTGATTTCCATTTTGGTCCCCAAACTTTCAGATCCCCCTGGCAGTAGCTGGTGAGGCAGGCTAATCTGCTTTTCCCTTTTCTCTCTGTTTTGCTGTTTATGGGTGCACAGTAATGAATTCTGGAAGTAGCTGCTGTTTACCTTGATGTGGTGGGCAAGCACACATGTCTATAGTGGAATCAGCTAGGGTAGAATCCTGCACATTCCTGCTCAAGCTTTATTGCACTGTGTATTGCAGACATGCTACTGCAACCCAACACTAAAAGTCTGTGTTTCTTCAGCCCCCATTACCATCATCCCAATAACAATGTTGCTTTAAAAAAAAAAAAAAAAACACCTTCCAGCTAGACAGAAGACAAGGGGGAAAAGAGCGGGCTGGATAAATGTAAAAAGACTTTGTACAAAGGAGCTTCTTTGTCAAAGGCTTTATTATTAACTGAGGTGTGCCTGTAAATGTTCTGCAACTTTAGCTTTCTTTTCTTTTCTTTTTTTGGAGTATCTCAGGAGAAAAACAATACACAGAGAGAGTGCCACGAAACTTAATTTTGGTACTCATGGTTTGGCCTCCAAGAAATACAAGCAGTGACTAAGGACTTTTTCAGACAGGGGAAAAAAACCCAAGGAGGTCGAGAGAAGAACGGGGCTGTTTTGCTTACAGAGCCCCGTTTCAGACAGCCCCGTTCGCCTCTGGCCTCCTCCTGGCCTCCTCCTGACCTTCCCCTGTGCTGCTGGCATTGCTTTTTATTGACGGAGAACCGGCACCTGCAGCACGGGAGAAGGTCAGGAGGAGGTCAGGAGGAGGACAGAGGAGGACGGGGCTGTCTGAAATGAGACTGTGTAAGTGAAACAGCCCCATTCTGCTCCCAACCTCCTCGGGGGGGGGGGGTGTCTCCCATCTGAAAAAGTCCTAAATCTACACAACAAATCAAGTAACTAAAATACTTGTGTCTGTAAGTGAAATTATATCTCAGAATATAAGCTTGAATTTCCCTGTGAAGAGGCCTCAGAGCATCCTGAAGATCTCTAGGTTAGCTCCTCCCACCCACTCCTGGAAGGCAGGGAACAAAGTACCTTTGTGTACGCCCCTTCTTCTGAGGTCATCCAGGAGGAGCAACCCACCTCTGGTCAGTTGTTTCCTACCTACCACTCCTGGAGGTTGCTTTGTTGCCGTGCTCCTTGGCACCCATGTGGTCCTAACAATGGAAACCAAGAAAACTAAGATTAAGGGATTGAAAAAGGGGGACAATCCTCCCACCTCTATCACCGATCCCATGTCAAAGAAGGGGGACAAGCCCCCCATTTCACCCACCAACCCTTCCTTGGTTGCACCCCTCCTTCAGGGGTTCAGAAACAGCCAGGATGCAGCTGCTGCTTCAGCCCTCCAGGAGGAGGAGGCACAGATCACCTCAGATGCGGAGGAGGCATCCTGTGCTTTGGTGTCTGAGCCCGGCCTTCTCACCAGTCTGGACAAAGACAACATGGAGGCCATGAGTGACCAGGATACCCCAGGGAGTGAGACCCAGGGAGGAGAACCCACCAACAGTTGAGTTGGAACGCTGATTTTAAGTCCAAGCAGAACCTAATGTTGTCCCCCTTTTTAGGGGAAAAGCTGTTTGCTGAATCACTGGAACCGGTCCTGGTGGAGGAGAAGGATAAGAAGAAGACCCTTGTTTCTTCGAAAAGGAGGGACAACAAGAAGTACCCCAAACAGTATTGTTCCGTTTGATCATACTGATCAAAACCTGGCAATTCCTCATCTTTAGCCTTTCACCAGGAGCTACAAGCAGCACTGGGGTGACAACAAATCCTATCGCAGAGGTCAATCTGGATCATCTGGTAGACTGTGTCATTCCACTGGATCCAAAGCCCATTCCAAGAACCAGCAGGCATGACAAGAATGTTCTGGTAAGGGGCAGGCTACAGGACTTTGCTTTGGTTTGGGAGAGCTCAGCCTCAGACAAGTGGGTCTTACAAACATTGCGACAGGAATATCGCATACAGTTCTCCCACCTGCCCCTCTTCGCTTCATCCCAACTCCTCGGTCCAGGGACCCAGTGAAGCATCAGCTCTTGCTGGAGGCCATACAACATTTGGTCGATTTGGGTGCAATAGAGGAGGTCCTGAGTGTCCACTGGACCCGAGGCTGCTACTCCAACATATTCCTGATACAAAAAGAGAATGGCACCTGGAGGGCCATCCTCAACTTGAGGAGTCTCAACCAGTTCATCAACGCAGATTTCAGATGGAGACCCTGAAGCACATTCTGGAGGCCCTCTGGCCAGTCTCCTTCTTGGACCTACAGGATGCCTACCTTCATGTCCCAATATTACTGGAGCATCACTGGTTCCTGTGTTTCACCTACAACAGGAAGCACTACCAGTACAAGGCCCTGTTTTTGGTCTATATTCAGCTCCCAGGGTATTCACAAAGATCATGGTTCCCCTGGTCTCTCAGGGTATCCCTACTTGGATGACTTACTAATCCACACACCATCCAAGTCACAAGCGAGGAGGGACATTCAACGAGTTCTGGCATCACTTCAAGACCATGGCTTCCTGGTGAACTGGGAGAAGAGTTCATTGATGCCAGACAGACAGATTCAGTACGTGGGTGCAACTCTGGATACCCAGGCGGGCCTGTTGTCTCTCCCCCAGGAGAGAGTTATGGCATGTGTTGCTCGATTCAGTGAGTTCAAAGGACGTGAAGGGCAGACATTATGCAACTTGCTCAGTTACAGGGGCTCATGATAGCGACCATAAAGTGCATCCCTTAGGCACGCTTCCATGCGAGGCCTCTGCAGTGGCTTCTCCTACCCTTTCAGTTGGAAATAGCAGTAAAACGTCACAGGAAGGTGAATATTCTACAAGATGTGAGAGCATCACTTCCTTGGTGGATGTCACAAGCAGTACACAGGGGCCGCCTCATCTGGAGCCCAGAGAGGGTGCAAGTCACAGTGGATGCAAGTTTGAGAGTTGGGGGGGCACTGCAGGGACTACCTGGCTTAGAGCAGGTGGATGCCAGAGGAGACACACCACACCATCAATTAGCCAGTGCTCAGGACAGTCAGGCTATCCCTCCTTGCCTTTCTGCCACAAGTGTGAGGCAGGGCTGTTCTCATACAAACCAACAGCACCACGGCAAAGGCCCACATAAATCACCAGGGAGGCATGAAGTCCAGGTCCCTCATGGAAGAGGCTACTCTCCTGCTACTGTGGGCCAAAGTGAATTTGATCTCTCTGGAGGCAGAACACCTACAAGGATCTCTCAACTCCAAGGCAGATTGGCTCAGCAGATCTGATATAGATCAAGGGGAATGGCGTCTACAGCCAGAGGTCTTTAAAATGGTCACCCGGTTGTTGGGGTGACTGGTCCTGGACCTATTTGCATCTCCAGCGAAAGCCAAGCTCCCTCGCTTCTTCTCGGGGTACCTGACCAAGGGGGCCAAGGGGCTGGACGCTCTGAATTGACCCCGGCCCTCCGAGCTTCTGTATGCCTTTCCTCCCATTCCATTTATACCCAGAGTCCTGAGTTAAAGGCACGGACATCATTTTGGTCACCCCAGCATGGCCCAGGAGGGCCTGGTTTTCAGAGATCCTTTCCATGAAATCAGCCTTGATGTCTCTCCCAGTTCCTGCGGATCTGCTGTTGCAGGGTCAAGTTCATCATCTGGACCCGGAATGGCTTCAGTTCCATGCCTGGAAATTGAATGGGAGATGTTGACAGCTAAGGGATACCCTCTATCAGTTGTAGAAACTATCCTCGCATGTAGACAACTTTCCACCTAGATAATTTACGAGTATACCTTTTGGGTTTTTTGCAGATGGTGTAGAAGGAAGAATCACAGTGAGTTTGAGATAACAGTTCTGGTCCTTCTGGAATTCCTACAGGATGGTGTGGCAAGGGGTCTGCAGCCCAACACCATCAAGAGACAGGTGGTCACCATAGTTTTGGTCCTCCCGCCCAACAGGGTGCCACAGATTTCGACCCACCCGGACCTGCACAGATTTGTAAAGGGGTTGACTAATCTGTCCCCCTACAGTCCACAGATTCCCATCTTGGGATCTCCACCCAGTCTTAAAGGCTCTGATGGTGCCTCCGTTTGAACCCCTGAGGCAAGTATCCCTGAAGCACATGTCATGGAAGGTCTTATTCCTAGTGGCTATCACTTCAGTGTGCAGGGTGTCGGAACTGGGGGCACTGTTGGTGAGGAAGGATTTGTGCCAAGTCAGACCAGACTCAGTAGTTCTTCGTACACACCCTGATTTCAAACTGAAGGTGAACACTGCCATTCACACTTCACAGGAAATCATTCTTCCTCCATTTTGCCCGCACCCCTCTAGAGAGCTGGAGAAGATTTGGCACACTCTTGATGTTCACCAGGCAGTTCATATTTACATGAAGAGAACCTGTGCATTCTGGACAATGGATGCCATGTTTGTGTTGGTGCATCTCAGATCCTTGGGATGTAAAGTCTCCTTGTCTACTTCAAGCCGATGGATCAGAGCCTGTATTGCCACTTGTTACAAGTCCCTGAACCTCATGGTTCCAGAGGGAGTCCTAGCTCACTCAACCAGAAGTGCAGCAACCTCTGCAGCATGGGACAGGGATGCCTCCTTGGAGGAGATCTGCAAGGCAGCCACCTGGCGGTCCTCATCTATGTTCCTGCAGCATTATAGACTGGACAAGCTGCAGTCTGCGGAAGCTTCCTTTGGCAGGAGAGTCCTGCAGCAGATTGTCAAGATGTAGAGAGACTTATGCCAGCTTCTCCCTTTTTCATTGGGCTTTGGTAGATCCCACTGAAGTGGGCTTTGGTAGATCCCCATTCTCTGAGGCCTCTCCACTGGAAAAAGGAATGTTGGTCTTACCTGTGATACGTTCTTTTCCAGGGGAGAGGCAATGAGCATTCTTCCCACCTGGGACGCTGGCACAAAAATTTTTCAGTTTTTCATGGACCTTACCATATAGTTATTTTTATATTCAGTAATATTTTTGTAGTTTAGGACCATGCAAGAAGGCTGTTATATGAACTGACCAGGAGTGGGTCGCTCCCCCTGGATGACCTCACAAAGGGAATAAAGGGAATAAAGGCCTACACAAAGGTCCTTTATTCCCTGCCTACCAGGAGTGAGTGGGAGAACCTAACCCAGAGATCTTGAGGATGCTCATCGCCTCTCCCCTGGAAAAGAATGCATCACAGGTAAGACCAACATTCCTTTTCATGTTACTAGACTTCATGTGACTGTGGAGAACAGAGTTAGTAAAATGAAGAATTAGTTGCTATCCTTGGCGGGGCAGTGCATCTAGAGGAGATTAATGATCTTCATTCCAGCCTCCTCTTATTTTTCTCAGCTACTGAAAATTAAATGTCATGTACAACAGCTCATTCTCCACTACTTAATTGCATTGGAAAATATGTCTTGGAAAAGCTATTCTGATTATAACAAGACATATATGAAACTGTATGCAAGAGGGATTGGTTGTGATAATGTGCTGCACAAGGTTGGGCTCCTTGTGAGCTTTATCCCATTGCACCATGGAACTTGTTCACATTTCTGGTTTAGTTGAAAAATGGTTATCCTTCTCCCAGCCTGTTTAAAATAAATGTTTCCCCAAGAAGATGAGATGGATAATTAAGAACCATTTCAGTCTGTCTTCAGGCCTGGTTGTGGCACAGAGATGGCTTTAATCATCTTGGCCATCTGTGATGAGCACTACTGTCCTTCTCTGGCCTCTCAGAGGCCTTCTGTGACATCAAACATGATATCCTTCTGAGGCATATGGCTGGGACAGGACTTGGAAGTATTATTTTGCAATGACTCTAATCCTTCCTGGAGCAATGAATTCAGAAGGTGTTGCTGGGGGACACCATGGTTGTTAACCCATGGGTCTTCAGGGGTTCTTTCTTTCTCCTCATAATACTACATGTGTATGTGAAACTGCAAAGTGAGGTTGGAGTTTTGGGGTTGAGTACCATGAGTATAATCAACCTAGGAAATTGCTCCGGGTTGGGTTGGATATATGGAGTGAATGCCTGCTTGAGGGAGCTTTGCACCCACTATTTTAAAGGAAGTAGTGGGGAGGTCTTTAGTAAAGAAACCAAATTTAGATCTTGTGATTTCAGATATGTACTGTTCCACATCTAATTTGCCATTCTTGAGCATGGTGTCAAGAGAATGTCATGGCTTCTTAACAATGTTGGATGATGCTAATTATTTAGATCCATCTGGCCTGGGGCCTTAGTTACAGGAGATTATCAGACAGGAATGAAAAAAGCATTCCTGTCCCACAATCTCCTCTCCTGCCCCTCTCCCGTCCCTGTCCCAGTGCAATAATTAAAAATTTCAGACCTACCTTAATCGCATGTGTCAGGCAACCCAGGAGTGAATGGAGCTCTAACAGAGCTCCATTCACTTCCTGGAATGAAATCCCACCCGTTCTCACAAGAAGATGACAGTGTGGGAAATTCAAATATAAAAAGCAAACTAATAGAGAAAAAGTGACAGCAAGCACAAAAACACACTTTAAAACTTACAAGTAAACCAAGGAAGTTTTTTAAAAGTGTGTCACTTACCTGGATGTCCCGATCTCACCTGGAAGTGTACTGGCAGGGACCTCCCATTGACGATGGGATCTCGCCAGTGAAAAGGGGCACCTTTTCAGTCTCACGAACATCCATGACGGAAACAGAATGGGGGATCCATTGATGGCTTCTCCCATCATTAAAAAGCAGCACCGGTGGAACGGCAGCAGAACGGGAGCATTATGAGAGAGGAACGACGTCGCCTGAAAAGGAAGCCCTTTAGCGATCTCCAATTTTCGTGATAACACCATTTTTAGAGCGTCTGATAATCTCCATAGGATGGCAAACAGCCTGCCTTGTTCTGGTGGATGGCTTGCACCAAGAAATAAATGGGTGCAGTATAACATCCCGTTGTTTCTCCCAGGTCTCTCTGTAGCTTTCAGTGCCATTGACCAAGGAACCCTTGGCATGGAGATGCTTCTTGTCCTTTCTGGAGAACACATTTCAGGAGGTGCTATTGGGACATTTCTGTTGCGCTCTGTGGCCATTTGCCTAATGATGTACCACAAGGCTCTATGTTGTCCCCTCTACTTTTAAAAATTCTATATGCAACCACTAGGGGTGGTCATCTGGAGATCTGTTCTGAAGTGCCATCAGTTCATGAATGATACTTAGCTCTAACTCTCATTTGAAGCAGATTGCCCTAGGGTTAGGGTTAAGGTCAGGGTTTTTACCATGGAGGTTGAACCATGTCTATAGGTAGTTATGGGATTGCTCAGGGGAGCAAGCTAATATTTATTCCAGACTGGATGGGATGCTGTGGGTATGGAAATTAACTACTCTCAATAGAGTTATCCAGCAGTTCTTGCACCTCTTTTTGCAGTCCCACAACATGCTGCACAACTGAATTTTCATGTCATCTGTACCAAAAAATAGAAATGCCTTTTCTATTATTTTAGTGGTGAAGGGGAGAAAAGGTGCTCTGTATGGGATCTGTGCTGTAAGATACCTCTGACCTCTGGCTCCTTTCTAAACCATGGGGAGCCATCAAAGTTGCCATCAAACTACAGCCACACTGGGAAATTCCATGGCTACTGCTGAATTTGGATGGTATTCAGAGAGAGAGAGTAATGATGACTGAATGCATCTTTAGGAACCTCCTAAAACAGTGCTACTCAAAGTGATGGTTCATGGACTGATGGCAATCCCTGATCCATCGGCTGCCAGTCCCTGGAGAGTTTCAATGAAAGAAAGAAACAATTGAAGTTAAGGGACACAAATATGGCACAAGTATGACATAAACCTTGCATATCTGAATCCATCTTTTGATACAATACCTCTGGGAATTAAAAGACAATGGCAACTGGTTGCATGTCTACTGAATTTTTTAGTGTTACCCACTGTAATTGCAACTGTTCTGCTTAGATGCCCTCATTTGCTTGTGTTATCATCAAAGGATGGTTGTCATTACTCTGGTTAAAAATAGAATGTGTTACAGTTGCTGAGTGGGTAACATAAAAAGACATTTGTTTGTGGTGCTTTCCCTTTGAAATAACCTCCTTTGAAGCAGTACTGAAGTAATTTGAATATGTACAGTCACCACAGGAGGAGGTTATATGCTTCAACATCTTCTTAAAGTAGATAAAGTAGAACCATGGAGTTGGAAGGAACCACAAGGGGCATCTAGTCTGACCCCTGCCATGCAGGACACACCATCAACGTACTCCCAAGAGGTAGTCATCCAACCTCTGTTTAAGGACCTCCAAAGAAGATGTCAAATCATAGGCAAGCTCATAGAGAGAGAATACGGTCCTTCACATTATCTAGCCTCAGGAGCATGTGGTTCCACTAGATGACATCAAGGACTCAAAGGTCTGTGAGGGAGAAGGTGGTGTCTCAGGTACCCACATCCCAAGTTACTCCCAGAAAGATGGAGCAAGCTTATTTTCAGCTGGTCTGGAGACTAGAACATTAACCAATGGTTCACATTTCAAGAAAGGAGATACTGCCTAAACATTTGGAAGAACTTCCTGACAGTAAGATCTGTTCCACAGTAGAATAGTCTGCTTTGGAAGGTAGTGGATTATCCTTCTTACCTAGTCTTTTCCTTTCTTTTTGTTATCTTTATGTCATTAAAAATTGCCATCTTTTTCAAATGATACATAGTGCAGATTTAATAGCTCTGGGAAAAGGCACATGGCACTAGTGCACTTAACATTGCTCAAAATAATGACAGGTATCCAAAGAACACCTTAGGGCAGAATTAGTCATCTTACATGACACAGGACAGGTGTTGAAAATGGTGAACTGTGTTGTGTTGTTTAACATGTTACAACTTCACATTGCAATTCTCTCCTCACACTCCACATCACTGACTGGCCTTGCTCCATATCATTGGCTTCAGGAGGTTGACTGCTGCCTTCTGTGACAAAGATGGGAATTGTGTTGTTCATGGTCTGCTTGCAAACCTGGGGTTGGTGGTGGTCTTGTGTGGCCCTTGGGCTTCTTTGGACCCAAGCTGCTGAGTTCAAATTGTTTTTAAAAGTCCAGCTGGAAAAAGATGGTGGGCACATCTTGCATTCTAGCACTGCTTGAGAGGTTCTGCCCTGAAACAGCAGTAAATCACCCCAAAAATTCACTGGAAAATTCCCAAAAATGGTTGTAGTGAGGCTTGTCAAGAGGAGCTAAAAATGATATGCTACACATGCCTATGACTGCTTGAGGAAGTCTTCTTAAACCTTATAGTGAAAGGACATTGCCTTTATGTCTATTTCCCCCCTCCCTCAGACACATGTAAGCTTGTCTGCATATATAGGGGAGGCCTGTCCTTCTTCACCTCCCTCTACACCTCCCCATATTGTGTTGAGAGAAGGCTGCTGCCAAATTTCATCTGATAATTGGGAGAGAAGAATGGTGTATTTCAGGGAGAATATCTGGTACACAGGCATAGCTTACACACACACACACCCTTTCATTGCTCAAATGGAAACAGATAATAACTTGTTTAAATTATAGGGTGTCTGGAGGTATTTTATTGCTATCAGATCTTCTCATTAGAGGCGCACCAAGAGTTGGGAATATTTTATGCTGATTTCCTTAGTGCTTGTGCTGATTAGATGTTTTATTAATTTTTTTTTTAAAGCAGCAACCAACAACTGCTAGAATTTCCATAAATTGGCACCAGACAAAAAAAAATTACTAGAGGTTATGGAGCTTAGATATGCTGATTAATTCTCATCAGTAAGAGCTATCTCCTAATTGGTTTGTATGCTTGGGGAAAAAAAAGTAGCTAGAAGATTACTGTTTAACATGCTGTATTGTTTGAGAGGAGGATGCTTGGAAAATCAAACACAACTTCAGTTTGCACCCTTTGATATTATACATGCCTTTTAGGTATTTGTTGTACACTTTGTCTACCGTGGCTTGATGGCCTTGGTCACTGCAGTTCAAAGATTGTAATTTATGCTGGCCTATAAAGCTTTGAAAAGAAGGATTAGTTGAAAGCATAATGAACATTCTAATCACATACTATTTCTATGACTCTTTACATGCAGCTGCATTTGAAGACCCTTCCTTTATAATGAATGTTCTAATCAGACACTACAGTATTTCTATGGACTATGTTTATGCAAGAGCCAGCGTGGTGTAGTGGTTTGAGTGTTGGATTAGGACACTAGGAGACCAAGGTTCCAATCACTGCTTGGCCATGGAAACCCACTGGATGACCTTGGGCAAGTCCCATTCCTTCAGGCAATGGTGAACCTCTGAACAAATCTTGCCAAGAAAATGTCTTGATAGGTTTGCCATAAGTCAGAGTTGACTTGAAGGCACACAACAACAATCAACAATGTTTAATTAATTCATTAATTAGGTATTTATACCCCACCCTTCAGCCACAAAGGCTATCAGAATGGCTTAAAAATTGTTTT
This sequence comes from Gambelia wislizenii, assembly GCA_030847615.1. Lineage (NCBI taxonomy): Eukaryota > Metazoa > Chordata > Lepidosauria > Squamata > Crotaphytidae > Gambelia > Gambelia wislizenii. The sequence continues at coordinate 106,699,477 of JAUMIR010000004.1, forward strand.
AGGCTGTAGCAATTTACACATCTACACTGCGTTAAGCAGTTTCTAATGAACAACACCCTTTATTGTGCTGAAGACACATGATGCAGCAGCCTTGCTGAAGTGAAGCAGCTCTAGATTGCATTATTGCTGTGGATGAATAAACACCTAGAAATCCCATGTGTGCATCTGTATCTGGTTGTTTCTTTGGAAGAGTGACCATCTAGGAATCCTATGTGAGCAACCAAATTATCTATAGAGGAATGGGTGGTCATAACATAATGAATAACTAAAAGTAATTAGATTAAAAATTAGAAAATAAGTAGATACTTCACAGCTTGCTTAATGTATCGGTTCTTTCTCTCTTTCTCAATCCCCCCCTTTTTTTCAGCAATGATGATGCATTTAACCAGATGGCTGTGGCTCCTTTCCCATTACCCTCTAGCTCCCAGTCTTCCATTGAGGTAAGATGCTTTTTAGTGTTTCTTAAATGAAAGCAATTAATCATAATTAGCAGGTTAATATAAACCCAGACATGCATCTGATTAAAGCCTGAGTCCTAAAGCACACTGATAAGAAATTCAACCATATATGAATTTCCTCTCATCATAAAATAATTGGCATGGTTCAAAACCATACATTCCATTCTGCTTCAGGAGAGACAGTTGCTAAATAGGTCAGCCACAATGATGCAGCCATTTAACAAACATTTGCACAATTTAACTTAGAATTGTTAAAACACATGAGATGAACTGGGCTAGCAGTCTGAAATATGGAGAACGTCTTCCCAAAAGCAATGGGGTAGCACTCTACTTATTATGGGGGCAGCCGTGATGTTTTTCTAGAGTGTGTGTTAATGAGGAAGTGCTTGCAAATATAATGAGATCGAATTTTTAAAGGGTTCTATGTATGCTTTGCTTATGTTGTTGTTGTAATACTGAGTTTATATTGTTATAAAGTGTTAGTGGATAAATATGGTAGTGTATTTAATTATGTGGGTGTTTTTTTTACTTTTTCTTTTTTTTTAATTAAGTTTTAATTCATTAACCTTTTTAAAAAAAAATAATAATAATGTTGTGTGTTGCCTTAGGTCCATTCAGGAGAATGGATTAATTTTTTTTAAATTAAGTTTTAATTCATGAACCTTTTTTTAAAAAAAAAATAATAATGTTGTGTGTTGCCTTAGGTCCATTCAGGAGAAAAGTGGAATAAAAATAAATTAAAACACAATAAAATAAAATAAATGTTCATGTTCAAGCTGATTGGCTGATGTGCTGTAAAGGCCCTGACTGTGCCAGAAGGCGGGTCAGTGCATTCTGATGTCTGGGTAAGACAGGAACAGGGAGCCTCTGTGGTCCAGATGTTTTGGACTGCAACTCCCTTAGTCCATTTCTAATTCCTGTACAGAGTGAGAGTGATAGGAATCATAACGTGAAAGATCTGAAAAGTCAAACACCCCCCTCCCCTAAGGAAGGACACTGCATTATTTTGCACACCTCATCATGGCTACCTGCCATTGAAGTTTGAATGGAGATTGTTTGATACAACAGGAGCATTACCAGCAAGTGCTGCCCCCCTTTTTTTACTTCAGTATTTGCATACCACATTTCGGGACAACCATTCACATAATGACTCACATAAAATAAGCAAATCCATAAAGGAACTCCTGGTAAAATATATTAAGGAATGACAAAATTAAAGGCAGCAACAGATCAGCAAAATTAATGACCTAACATGGGTCCTTCAATGTGAAGTCCAAGGCTTTCACGGCCGGTATCCATAGATATTCCTTGTCTTTTTCTGGGCTGTGAGGCCGTGTTCTGGAATAGTTTCTTTCTGATGTTTCACTTGCATCTATGGCTGGCATCTTCAGAGAATGGTTGGGCAGGAGTTGTGGGGGTTATATACTGTAAAACCCTGTTGGGGAGGATATGTAAGTTTGTGTATTTGAATGGTTAGTTTCTGGGTATAGAAATGCAAGGCTTGTTAGTGTCTGTTTGGCTAATGGTTGGTTGATGGGCCATTATCTGCTGGAAATCCCTCTGTCCCTGGGTGGAATTCCTTTGTAAGTGTTGAGTTTTGATTCTATTGTTTTTCAGGACTGGGAGCCAGATTTTGTTTACTTTTAGGATTTCTTTTTTCATGCTGAAGTAGTCCAGGTGTTTGTGGATTTCAGTAGCTTCTCTGTGATATTCTGACATGATAGTTGTTGCCCTGGTCCAGAATGTCTGTGTTTTTAAATAGCATTTTGTGTCCAGGTTGGTTTATCCCATATTCTACTACTGATGATTTTTTGTTGAGCATAGCATTTCTTGGATTTTCTTGGTTGAAAAAACACAGGAATGAAGAAGAAAAACAGCCACCCAAAGGGAAGGTATTTTTACCATATATCAAAGGAGTCACAAAGAGATTAGGGAAACTGATGAGGAAACAACCTCCAAACGATCTACAGACCAACCAAGAAAATCCTAGAAATGCTATGCTCAGTGAAGGACAAAAGAGACCCTCTCACAGCTGCAGGAGTTTACCGCATACCATGCAGCTGTGGACAACTTTACATAGGGACCACAAGGCAGTGTGCAAACACAACTCAAGGAACATGAGAGACAGTGCAGACTGGGCCAGCCAGAAAAATCAGCAGTAGCAGAATATGTTAAAAACCAAAAGGGCACAAAATGTTATTTAAAAACACCGAAATTCTGGACCAGGCCAACAGCTATCTTGTCAGAATATCACAGAGAAGCTATTGAAATCCACAAACACCTGGACTACTTCAGCATGAAAAAAGAAATCCTAAAAGTAAACAAAATCTGGCTCCCAGTCCTGAAAAACAATAGAATCAAAACTCAACACTTACAAAGGAATTCCACCCAGGGACAGAGGGATTTCCAGCAGATAATGGCCCATCAACCAACCATTAGCCAAACAGACACTAACAAGCCTTGCATTTCTATACCCAGAAACTAACCATTCAAATACACAAACTTACATATCCTCCCCAACAGGGTTTTACAGTATATCTTGGTGGAACCATGGATGCATACCATTCAACTGTCCTGATGTGGCAGGGGCAGTCCCAATTAATCCCCTGCTTTCCCCCTTTTCCAGCAGCTTTTAAAATATCCAAGGGCCCATCTACACAAGGGGAGAATATCCAAAATACCTCATAATATTGGCATCTCGCAGCAGCAGTGACATGTCTAAATGTTTTTTCTGCCCTCAAAAAGCCTTGCATTCTGGATGGTGGCCATGAGTGATTTGCATGCGTTAGTTCTTCACTGCCACCGTGGTTTTTTTAAAAGTCATCCCATGGTGCACTTGTGCGATAGAGTGATTTTCCAGTTTTATAGGAAATCAAAACAGGAAATATTCATCCTGCTTTATTGCCTTAGCGAGTGATTGCTAAGGTGAAAATCCAACATGGCGGCAGCGGGCACTTGCCCTGCTAGCAAGCCCCACCCCCACTCTCACCCAGCCAATCAGCTTTGGGCTTCCCTTTGAATTTCCTGTTGTTCAATACTCCAAACGAGCAGGAATGCACACCCCCTCACAGTTTTTGAAAAAAGTACAGGAAAATATGCAAAGGCTTTTACCACATTGTTTTTGCCATTTGTCCCCCCCCCCTCCTTCCAAATAGTGTGGATTAGTGCTGGATCCTATTTAGACAGGTAGGATTCCCAGCAAATTCCATGAGGGGTATTTTCACTGTTTAGACAGGCCCAAAGTTTCTCTCTTCTCCCAGTTTTCCTGTTCATCCTCAGCTTACTTCAGTGCTGCAAACTGAGTTCAAAGTGTAAAAATCATTTGCATTCATTTAACTCAACAAGGGGGATAGGAGAGGAGGGGGCAGAAGCCTCTCCTCCCCAGTGGGCTCAGGCAAAAGCAAACAGCTGCAGCTTCTTCTAACTTGTGCATTTTTTCCTTAACAACTTTTGCCATCTTGACCACACTTTGATGTTGCTTGACCACACGCATCCCAGGTTTCATCTATGAAATGCTGGAGAGTATGAGTATGTGCTAGAAATAGGCAAAAAAGTAAAACCAGATCCAGGAGAACCCCAAACTGTAGGAATATTTTGTATCTATATTAAGCAGATTGCAGCAGGGCTAGTGCAACTTGAGCTTGTAGTAGAAACAGGAGGAATTACTCTGGATGCTCTTGTAAGGTAAAAAGAAAAAAGAAAAACTTACATTTATTGTCTTAGGAAAGCAATTTTACAATAGTAAAGGAGATAGACAAAAGAAGTTGACTATACTTGGGGCTTTATCAGATGGGGCTGTAATCACAGAATTACAGCGCAACAGTACCACAAATGGATTCCCATTATCACATGATTTCATTGTCCTCCCATGGTCGATGTGTGCTCCACCCGATTGCTCATCACTTTTCCTTGAACAGCCCTCGATATCACTCTTTTCACAATATTGATGAGCATGCAAAATCATGTCCCACTGTAATCATGGGATTACAGCATGAATAGGCAGTCCTTTTTTCCCCTTTTCCTTTCCCAATGAGAACACAGGGCATGCGGGACACTCTTTTGATTAACTGTCACCTTTTCTTGGGACGTTTTTATATTCATTTAAGTGTTTATTTATTAATTTCTTTCATTATTTATGCATTTTTGGTGTATTTAAACAAAGTTGCATCTTCTTGCGAGAACAGCCAAAACCTTGCCCATACAAAATCACAGAAGTAAAATCCCATTCTTAAACTGCTAGTGGTGGTCGTGTAATGATTCCATGGCAGTAGTATCATGTGATTACAGTGATGTGTGATAATTATTGTAATCATGCCACTATGTTTCCGCTTTCCTCAATAGTGGAATTACAGTGTTTTTAGACTAGTCTGATAAAGTCCATATAGCTACAAGAGCCCTTAAAAGTGGGTGGAAGGTAGCATCCATTTTGGGGGTTGGAACCTCATGGATGCTTCTTCCCAGACAAAGGAAAACAGACTAACTAACTTCTTGAGAAAAAGGGGAAGTGACATCTGCAGGTAAGAAGGAAGAAAAAGGCTTGAGCACATAGACCAAAGAAAGATATAGAGGGGTGAAAACAAAGGCCAGGCATTATCTAGACTCCCTTTTCTCAGTGTTGATGCCCCTTTGCTTCCAACGCAAACTACAAGCCAAAACTAAGAGAACTGCTGCCCTGTCTCCTGGGAAAGGGAGTCAGTTTCTCCATCATCTCATGTGAATTAAGCTGCAGTTTGTTAACCTTAATTTGTAAACAGAAAACAGATTTTTCTGTTGTAACCGAAGTGTAACAAAGGTCAACAGTTTTCTGTTGTAACAAAGGTGGACAGTGACCACAACTTTGGAAAACAGAGATGTGTACAAAGTTGGCTTTTTCCCATTGCTGGCTTTGAGAACAAAAATAGGCAGGAACCAAGAACTCTGTTTTCATAAGATCTTGATGATGCCATCATCTGTACCCTGCAATTATGGCTAATCAAGTGGTAATCATTGTTATAGGCCTGTCATTTCTGTCCTCTATTTGTTATTGAGTGTTCTGCACTTCAACCAATCACCTTCAAAAATGCCCTGAACCTGTACAAGTCAAGTATCCTTTCTTCATAGTGCATGTGGCATTCAGAAAGATGCTGTCTCTGTGTTAATTGTGACCTGCAAGATGTGGTGTTGGTATTTGAAGGTTAAAGCTTTGATGCTCTGAATTAAATGCAACTAGAAATTTCCTGCTTTCTTAAAAAACAACTAATTTAAAATCTTTGACTGTTGTCTTAATGGGGAAATTACTTGAGCGACAGCGTTTTTACTTTTCAGATGTGTGCTCTTGCTTTGCCTCATCATACATACAGGATAATCAAATTTTGTGTTTAGTAGGAGGCTTTTTCAGCCTGAACATTATTATAGCTGTAAGGCATATGTCCTTGATTCAGTCTTACCTTCAAGCATCAGTTGAACTTCTTGGTTCCCTAGCTTCAAAGGAGGATTTCATACTTGTATTTCTTAATATTTCTGTGACAAATAGAATACTGCTGAGGATACAACATCCAGGGATTTTTAAATTTTAATCAACACAATCTGTCTCTTAAAATAGAAATATACAGTAGAGTATCAAAGGACGCAGCTGGCCATGTGCAGGAACCTAATGTTTGAAGGGCATTTTTCTCACTGAACTCATGCAATATTTCAGTTCATCAACTCCTCATAAAAAAAATTACAAAACAGTGTTTTAACTTTATCTCACCTTTGTATACGTTTTTTACGAATTCAGAAACATTATCAATGCATTCCTTCTGTAACTATGTATTTAAATAAGAACTATGTTATCAAACATATTTTCCCTCAAAAAGAACTGGCTTACATTTTTAAAATTAAGCAAAAACTATATGTAGTTTTGTTATGCTAATTATGAAGTCCAGCTCCTTGAACACTGGAGGCCCAGGGCAGCCTAGATTAATGCTATTTCACCAAGAATTTCTAACAGGTCTACCTAGTAAACCATACGATTTAGAAACATGAAGGGTGTGTGTTTTTTATAATACAAAAACTAAGATCTTTGGATGTCGTGCATGAAATTTTGGCAATGGTAAAATATGAGTGGAAGGTACATTCGCCTTAATGTGTCTTTAAATCCCTTTTCTGTATACAGTACAAATAAATCACTCCCCCTATCTGTGATGCTCTGAATAGATATGTACCGGTAATCTTTTAACTTGAGATGAGTCCATGGCAATTAAATATGTCCTACCCTTGCCTCATGTACAGACATTCACAATGAATTGACTTAATTATAATACTAGACCAGTAAATTAGATAGTGTATATTCCGGCATATAAGATGACTTTTTCAGCATGTAAAATCAGCTGAAAAGTCAGGAGCCATCTTATACGCCGGATACAAGTCCGAGATGGGGCTGTGCCATCGGAACAATGGAGGTGGCTGGCTGGGGGGGGGGAGGTTGCTAGGCACCTTATCCCCCCCGCCGCCCAGTGCAGCTGCATGGGGGGGGAGAGCCTCGCTGGCTGAGCGTGGGTCTTCTCCGTAACTCTGAGTCATGGAGAAGATCCCTCCCAGCCAGCACGGCTGCATGGGGGTGTAAGCACAAGCTTGCACCCCACTTCCAAGGCACCCCACTCCTGGAATGTTAGCTTTGCCTACACCCCATGTTTACAGGCCTCAGAAACTGGCCAAGCTTGGTTCATTAATGGGGCATTTTACCAAGGGAAAAAGAAAGGATGGTCTCAGAAAAGGTCATTTATGTTTTTCCCTGGAAAGCTTAGGCTGTACGGCCAAAAGAAGACACATTCCACATAAATGGGAGGTTAATGGATGGAGAAACCCTTTTGTATTTGCTGATTGTGAAATTTCCTCTCCTCAGCTCCTAACCTAAAAAGAAGTTGCTCAAAGCTATTCACATTCCATCACTGGACATTAAGAAACACACTTTGCATCTTTCTCACCTTTTGTCAAGACCAGGAAACTCATTGTGCAATCCATGAAGGCTCATGGAATTCATTGTTTCAGCCCATGAAGCAACCAATCCCCTCAGATGTATTTGAAGGTATAAATATCAGCCCAAATACGCCTCATTTGCGCACAGCCAGTAATAGCGGGAAGCTCTCTTACTCTGTGTTAGCCAACCCAGCGCACAGTTGTAATGGGGGGGGGGAATTCTGTTACTCTGTGTTAGCCACATCCAGCTTCTCCATCCACTCTGCCAGACTGACTACAGGACAGGTTGTATTACCTCAGCAAAATCCTCTTGCAACCCTCTATCCCAAGATTTCCTACTGTGTGAAGCCTTGTGTGAATGCTTCTTCTGGGTGAATGTGTGTGTTTGGTGTTACTTTTGAACTCTTTAATAAAAAGCATACTTAATTTTAAAATGTGTATGTATTCCATCCAGACTATTACCGGTATACAAAGGTTTAAAAGATTCCCTGGTTACCCCCTCTTTGCATAGCTAAAAGTCGAGTTGCTGCTAATTTCCCCAACATATTAGAAACTTGATATTTTCTTGGAATTTTCCAAGGAGCATTTTGGGTAACAGGTTAATGGTGGAGCACCGTGGGCAAACCCCTCTCCCCTTGAGTCGTGAAGTCGACACATGAAGTTTTGGGGTGCAGGACGTAGAGAAACCTCTGGATGGAATACACTTTGAGTTGTGTATGAAAAGTTTTTGAGTGAGTGAAAATTGAGTATTTGAGCTACAGGGCTACTGAGGGTGGGAACTCTTTCCCCTTTTCTACCTTGGTCATGCATGACAGCTGCACCTAACCACCACGTTCGTTGTGAGCCAAGCTAGAGAGCAAGGGCTGAGCAGTGACTGTACCTGGGAATCTCTCCCGTACTATCGTGGTGTGGGATGCAAAGTGATAGATGCTAGGACACAAACTACACACATCCAACATTAGTTAGGCACATGGAAAGTTGTTAGGAAATGCGGCCCGTGATTTGCCACATTTTAGGTCGAGTTGCTGCTAATTTCCCCAACATATTAGAAACTTTATATTTTCTTGGAATTTTCCAAGGAGCATTTTGAGTAACAGGGGGGAGAGCCTCGCTGGCTGGACGTGGGTCTTCTCTGTGACTCAGAGTCATGGAGAAGACCCACGCCTAGCCAGCACGGCTGCATGGGGGGGGCCTTGCTGGGCGGAGGGGCTGAGCCTCTCCCCAGCCAGGCAGCCATCTCTCACGATTCCTCAGCCAGCTTCATAGAATCATAGAATTGTAGAGTTGGAAGAGACTACAAGGGCCATCCAGTCCAACCCCCTGCCATACAGGAATACACAATCAAAGCACCCCTGACAGATGGCCATCCAGCCTCTGTTTAAAGACCTCCAAGGAAGGAGACCCCACCACCCTCCAAGGGAGTGTGTTCCACTGCCAAACAGCTCTTACTGTCAGAACGTTCCTCCTAATGTTGAGGTGGAATCTCTGTTCCTGGAGCTTGCATCCATTGCTCCGTGTTCCAATCTCTGGAGCAGCAGAAAACAAGCTTGCTCCATCTTCAATGTGACACCCCTTCAAATACTTAAACAGGGCTATCATATTGCCCCTTAACCATATTTTTCCAGGCTAAACATACCGAGCTCCCTACATCTTTCCTCATAAGGCATGGTTTCCAGACCTTTCACCATTTTAGTCACCCTCCTCTGGACACGCTCTTATTTGTCAATATCCTTTTTGAATTGTGGTGCCCAGAACTGGACACAGTATTCTAGGTGAGGCCTGACCAAGGCAGAATACAGTGGCACTATTACTTCCCTTGCTCTAGACACTATACTTCTATTGATGCAGCTCAAAATCGCATTGGCCTTTTTAGCTGCTGCATCACACTGTTGACTCATGTTCAACTTGTGGTCTACTAGGAGTCCTAGATCCCTTTCGCATGTAGTCTCGTTCAGCCAGTCTTCCCTCATCCTGTATCTATGCATTTCATTTTTCTGCCCTAAGTGCAGTACCTTACATTTCTCCGTATTGACTTTCATTTTGTTAGCTTTGGCCCAGCTCTCCAGTCTATCCAGGTCATTTTGAATTTTGATCGTGTCCTTCAAGAAAGGTGGCTGGCTGGAGGGGGGGGGAAGCTTTCCAGCCACCACCTGACCTCCCCGAAGCCCCGATGGGGGTGGTATGGCTAGTATACCCTAAACTCTATATTTTGACTTAAAAATTGGGGGAATTGTCTTATACGCCCAGTCTTATACGTCGGAATATACAGAATATATGGTATTCCATATATACCAAATATACAGTATTTGGAATCTATCTGTCTATCTATATTTAAAAAGTACTCTTCAGTGATGTGTTTATTGTGGAAATTTAAACATTTTTTTTAAAATTTAAAAGTTAAAATGTATTAAAATTTAATAAGGATGCCAGCGTGGCATAGTGGTTTGAACGTTGAACTACGACTCTGAAGACCAGGGTTCGAACCCCCATTCAGCCATGAAAACCCACTGGGTGACCATGGGCAAGTTATGCACTGTCAGCTCTCAGAACTTCCTGTGATAGGTTTGCCTTAGGGTTGCCATAGAGAGAAACAACAATAATAAAGGGCTAATTTTAATAAATCAACATGTAAAGGTGCTAGCCATCTGTCCAGCATTCCCTAAAACAGACCAGGGAGTGTTATTTGTCCTTAAAAATGTGTGCATCATTGAACTATAATTTTGCAGGATAATACCAAACTCGTATATATTATTTTCTGTTTTCCTTATAATTTTTCATCCCTCACTGACCTACCTACCTCTTTACCTGTCTGTACACTTTTACTTGACTCTGCATGCGTGTAGGATCTTAAATGCCTCTGAAATATACATTTCTGAGGGACAAACCAGGCTTCAGTGGCATGAGTAGTAACCACATCTGGGTATTAAATACATTTAATACCAGATGGACAGTTTTCATTGAACGGTGGTGCAGGGAGGAAGGTTCAACTGTTCCCTTGTTAGATACAATTTGCGGGGGGAAGTCTTCCCCCCCTTCTTTACAGTAGTTAGCACTGGGGGGGTGAGGCTTGTTGCTTTTGGAAATACAGTAGGACCCCATATCCATGGGGGATTCGTTCCAGGGGGGCACTCGGATAATGAAATCCCTGGATAATAGCAAATGCCCCCTTCACCATTGCCGTCACTAGGAGCCATCCTTGGGGGGGGGTGAAGAGAGAAGGGAAGTGAGAATTCTCCACCCCTCCCTTCACCCCCCATCGCCATTGCCATCACTGGGAGCCATCCCGAGGGGTGATTCCAGGGGCAAATGGAGAAGGGAGGCAAGAACTCTCCTCCCCCCCTCCACCCCACATCCACACACCCCCACTGTCACTAACTGTAGATAATTGAATCAGCAGGTGGCAATCAGCTGATACCGGCGTGCTACTGTAGATAGATTTGAAGTTAAGGAATTATCTGCAGTGCATGTTACTTTCTCCTTACAATGTTATATCTAGTGATCACTCATAAACCAAAATAGGTGAGATTTTACTCTGACTTTATTGTTGGGACATAAAACATATTTACCTAAATCCACTTACTAGTCCCAACTATAGCAGTCCCACTGAATGTTAATCAACTGCTAAATGCTAAGTCAGCCCTTGCAAGTCCCACTGATTCAACAAGATTATTTAGGTAGAGAGTAGCAATTGGGTTTAGTTTATTATGCCTCCACCTCCTCAGTAATTGGAGGGGGAGCTCCTTTAGTTCAGAGCCAGCAGACGTGATTGGATTACAATTTCCATCAGCCCTAGCCAGCCTAATCAATGGTGAATAATGCTGGCAGTTGCATTCTTTCAAAATCTGGAGGACTGAATTTCGTCCACCCCTGATTTAGAGGTATATCTCTGTTACACAAGTTTAACTGCACAGCTTTCAGACTCTACCCTCCACCTTTCCTAAAGAATGATCACACTCTGTTTTGGTATCCTGGTGGAAAAGACAAAGAAATCATCATGGGTAAAAAGTATGGTACAATCCCACCCTCCCCTGCAAATCACAACATGTGGATTTATTTAATCAAAGTTAGATTTATAAAATAATATATTCAAATGCTAAGCTAAACAAAAGGCCTAACACTTATATTATTACATAATATTTTACTCATGCTTTCATCCCATTGACATCAACGGGACTTAAGCACCCAACTGAAATGCATCGGAATCATGAAGGTTAAAATATGTATTTTGTTCAGGGCAAATTTGTTTAATGGGAAAGGCTCCAATAAAACCAGTTTAACTTTAGCATGCCACAATATTGTTGCTTAGATCTTTGTATGATAAAATAACCCCTTATTTTTCTATTTCTTTTTGTTAGGATGTCAGCAACAAGGTTGAAAAACAATTAACAGAGAGCCAGCAAATTCTGACAGAGAAGCCATCAGAAAATGTATGTATGGACTCTTCAGTTTAAAACAAACAAAAAGTATTTATTGGTCCTCTTGTAACCCATTTAAAATATTTCATTTAGTTTTGAATTGCAACATATTATAGTATTGTAAAATAGGAAGAAATAATAGTAATGAAACAATATGAATGTGGGATTTTTAAGCAATGACTATGTAAAGATTTTACTATAGCTCTTGCATTTTATGCTCAGGTCTAGGCCTAAACTACTTTGGCAGAGTGAAGCAACTGCCTCAGGCAACTGTTTAGGTGTCATGAAAAAGTGTCAAGCTGAGGCTTACTTAATGTATTAATGTTGTATTTTTTCTGCTGATGCACTTATGCTACTTTTTGCCTCAGGTGCTAAAATAATCAAGCACCCTAACTTGGGGGTGTCCAGTGGTGTGTGTGTGTGTGTGTGTTCAGTTTGCTGCTCTTTCTCAGGTAACAGGCTTATTCCTTCTAATTATGGCATATTGTTTTCAGTAAGATTTCTGAAACCTCAGCATCAAAAGGTGGGAAGATCATTACATCTAAAGCTGTTAAATGTTTTATTACACACTCCTCTTCTGATCCATATAAAGATCTCCGTGCTCTAGTTTAAGCTGCTTATTTAGGTTTTAGAAGGAAGCTTTAACAGTTCAACTACTTTGGTTTTTCCTTCTTTTTTTTTCTTCCCTTCCAGTTTTGTAACCAATTAAAGCAATCAAAGTCTTCAACAATAATCCCCATCAATTTGCATGACATATCTTTGGCACCTACGTCATCTTTGTCTCCAGAGACAGAATTCACCGGCAAAAGTATGAACTTACTATTTTCATCCAAAGAATATCTTTCATTCATTACAGAACTGTTTAGAATGACAGGAAAAGGGTGGTGTGTGTGTGTAATATATTTGGGCTGTAATTTACTTTTTTTTTATAAAGGCATTATTATTGACATATTGCAAATGAGGTCTTTCTTTGCTTTGTTATTATAGAAATGCAAGGTTTAAAATGTTTGATTTTTTTCCCCTCTTCCATTTGGCACACAGCAGTTCTTACCTTTGTGAACCTATTAAAGTGCACTGATATTTAAAAAAAAATATTCCACTTGCTAGCTTAGATCCTAAAATAAATTAATTTGAAGAAGTTCATAGAAAGGAAGTTTTCCCCCCCATATCTCATCTGTGACCTCCAAAAAAGTTATCTGGAGGGTCAGGCTAGGACTCCCGAAAAACTTAGAATAGGGCTGGAGGGAATATTGGGGGAGGGAATAAATTGTCCTAAAATTGGGCTTGGATCTAAAGATAAGCTTAATTCAAGAAAGTTCATGTGAGGAAGGTTTCTGTACTCCTCTCTTCTATTATTGTTCAATCTGATAAGTTAGAGCTGCCTGCAGAGGAAAAGGGGTTATGAAGGAAGTCACTTCCATGAATTTTCTTAGATTAACTTACGTTCTGACTTGGATCCAAGGATATTATTGATATAAAAGCTACTGTTAGAATAATGTGTCATCAACACACTGGCTCAGTAGAATTCCAATGTATCAAAGGGTCATAAAGTCAGTTAATCACCTTGCAACATGGACTCCAGAAATGTTGAGAGCGCCCCGACCAAGGAAAAATCCACTGCCCATAAAACTGAAACTTGTGTCTCAGGTTAAAAAAAAAAAGTAGAAATTGTGCAAGCATAACAGCTCTGTGTCAGTGTATGCTGAGCTAAGTTAAGCTTATCTTTGACGTGGAACTTTTAGGCCTGACCTGTACATGCATATTGTGCTGAAGTCTTTAGGTCGCAGAATAAACTATATCACTTCAGGTGCAGCTATCACCTTTTTCAATATCCCTCTAAATCAAGACTGAGTAACTGTCAGTGGTTAGGGGCAGCACTGGACCTCCTAAGGTACCTTGGTGATGTGCACACACCCCACCAGCAAGAGCCACTGATTTTCTTTTACTTAAAAAAATGGTAATCCCTGCAGTTGCTCAGAGAGGAAATTTCAACATGTTGAGGGGACAGGCTGTTTTAGGCCAAGGAGATACTTTTTAAAAAAAACAGGAAGTGACCTGGGGCCCATTCACACTATACAATTGGAGCACTACTGCATGGTTCCATCATGTGGCATCCTGGGATTTGCAGTTTAGGGCAGGGCATTTAGAATTCCTAGCCAGAGAATTCTAGTGCTTCCCCAAATGACAAACCCCAGGATTGCATAGCATGTAGCCGTGGCTGTTAAAAGTGACATCATAGTCCTGTAACTGTGTAGTGTGAATGGGGCCATGGAAAAGATTGGCATGAGGAGGTTGAGGAAATGCTGTGGAGCTCTTAGGGACTCAAAAACAGCCCTGAGGGTTGCACTTTCCTCACTCCTGCATTGTGAGGAACCATTACTGCATTTAAATATTGTGGACCCAATCAAAGGCCAAAAGGCATGGTGCCAGTAGCAGTATTGGGATTTTGGCCTTTTGGTAGCAATCCCCACACTGAAAACTGCTTCCAAGGGTTTCCTGGCTCTCCAGGGAAGTTTTTTTAAAGTTTAGAGCACATGGGTAAAGGGGACTAGTACCCCTCCCTAGGGCATCCTTGTTTGGGCCCAGAAAAACATTGTCACACTAGCCTCTTTCCCTAACTCATGTCACAATCCATTACCCCGCATTACAAGTTTACAAAAAAAAAAGTTGAAGATTTTAACAGGATAATACCTTTATTACTGAACAAAGAGTTATAAAAAGTAAACTTTTTGTAACTCTTTGCTCAGTAATAAAGGTATTATCCTATTAAAATCTTCCATTTTAAAAAATACTAATGCACCCATGTGGCTCCAAAAATAATTAAGCCATGACGTCATTATTCTTCTGGCCCTTTCCATTGAAAATTCATGAACTCCTTCCCTCTGTCAATGTGTCATGCCCATTTACACTCAGTAATGAGGGTCTAAATACCTCAAAGGCACCAGATTCTGTTTGAGCTTGGAAGCTAAGCAGGGTCAGCCATGGTTAGCACTTGGGAGACCATTAACAAATAACAGGTACTGCAGGCTATATTTGAGACGAAAGAACTGGAATAATAATAATAATAATAATAAATGTAATAATATAAGTCATGTGTTATTCATACTCTTTTCCATAAATAGACTGAAAGTTGTTTTTTTTCAGGTGAAACTTTTCATAAGGAAAGTTCTCAGAAAGATCCGTAGGATACATGTCAGGTTTAGGAGTTTCTTCTGATTTCCCCAGGCTCTAGTGTCATATATTTTAGTACTGAATGGAATGCAAAACAAATGTTACTAGTTGCTTTGAATCTGTACTCTAATGAGCAAATAGCATTGTCCAATTCAACATCAAAACTGTGATTTAGTGAATTAGGTATTTACTCAGGATCCTGCAAATCTTATCAAATGATTCAGCATTTGCTCTGGCTGTGTTATGATACTGTCTTTGCCATGTTTTCTCCTTTTTTGCCTGTGTACAACGAACTCTGGGACTTATAACTCCTGATGTGATGAACGATGTCAAGTAGAGAACAACAAATCTCTGTCTCTCAGAGCTCATTTACATGAGCCAGGATACACCAGCTCCCCACCAGCATATCTTGACCAGAGATGAGTCCCGTTGTCGCCCTGTTCCTTCCATGGAATGGGAGGAAGTCCATTGTCATATTCCTCAAATCAGTTTTATTTGATAAGAGTCTGTTCAGAAATATTGACACAAGTTTATTGCTGTGTTGCTTCTCTGTACACTTCATTGCCTAATGACTTTGAATCTTGGTTTTACAGACAGCCTTCCACCTCCTTTGGCAGATCCAGCAACATGCCCAATCATTCCTGGGCAAGAAATGGTTATAGAAATATCCAAGGAGCGATCAGGGCTTGGTCTCAGTATTGTAGGAGGGAAAGACACGCCACTTGTAAGTTTGCTGTTAGTCGTTTCCTATAATAATGAAAACTATCATGAATCCTAAAACTCTCTGAGTTTTTGTGCAATGAATGAAAGAAATGCAGAGACAGCATTTAAAGGAAATGAAAAGAATAGTGTGTACTTCAGATCTTCTTCATGGTCTCTGTGAATCACACAGTTGGGCTATTCCTGCACCTGCACAGAGCGTTCGGAACCTTCTGGAATCGCTAGGCAGAATGTGCATTGATACATTTTTGGCAGTAACTCCGCCCACCCTAACGGTCCCTTATAAGGCACTCCCGCCTAATTCCCCTCAGTTCCTTTCTTTCTGCTGTGTTAGCAGCTTTAAGGAACATTCATTCGCTAGTTTTTTTTCCTAACACTTTCAATTTGATTGGATTTTTGACTTGGCTTGGATTTTTGACTACGATTTTCTCTCACTCCTTTGGATTTGGCATTCTCTCCAACACTTTGGATTTGGTGTTGACTTGGATCATTTTTCTTGACTCTTACTCTTTGCCCATCGGATTTGATGACCTTGTGAGTACAATGCCTTCGCGAGCGGCCTTTAAAAGGTGTGCCATCTGTCAGGCCAAACTCCCGAGTGCAGATGGCCATTCCCGCTGCCTTATTTGTCTTGGCAAGTCCCATAATGTGGACTCTTGCGTGCACTGCAGGGTCTTCACACCTCCAGTCCGTAAGCACAGGCTGTCCCGCCTGAAATCGTTTTTATATGAAAAGGCTCTAATTCCGGCTGCTGCCTCAACCCTGGCCTCTGCTCCAGCGTCCGCTCCACCAAAACGGGGCCGCTCCCCATCTCCGAAGTCAAAGACTCAAAAACGACATTGGTCCTGTAGTCCTTTCCAATGCCGTTCGATTGTTTCGGATCCAGAGGCAGTGCAAGGTTCGCACAAACATGCTGCTCCCTCAGATCCAGGTCGGGATCGAGCACGCTCAACACCTTCAACCTCTACATGGGACCAGAAACCCTTGACTTTGAAGGCTGTCCCTTGGGACCAGGTGCCTTCTGAAGCCACCGGTTGGGTTGGTGCTTTGGAGGAAGCCTCAAAGTCCTTAAAAAAGAAGAAGGACAAGCACTCCTCTCGGCATGAGGACAGCTCTAAGTCTAAGAGCAAGGATGCTTCCAAGAAGTCAAAGCCGACAACCGTTCCACTGACGGTTCATACTAGTACGGCCACTAAGGCTATTGAAACCACGGAAGTGCTGCGTGCCGATGATGCCAGGGCCACTTTTACCCGACCATCCCCAGCAACAGCTGCTGAGGGAAATCTACCATCCCGTGCTGCAACTCCTGCAGCTTCTGTAGAAATTGTCACAGTTGAAGTGCCCTCGGGTACCGATACAGATGTGTCACCCCAACGGAAGGACCATTCACCGGTCCTCATTGTTTCGAGAGCTCAATTTCTTGAACGCTCTGCTTCTGATGTCGAAGTTGAGGTTTTTGAATCCAAAGACGCCACTTGAACTCATCCCTTTTCACCTAGGATCCATGATGATGAACCTGCTTAGTCCGCCTATGACCTGGCATGCTCCATCTACTGTGCCGAATTCACCTCATCGACTGGCTCACAGGTCCTAACCTCCCGGGCCTTTGACTTCACAGAAATGTATGCGTGTTGGATTGTGTGTCATTCCCCACAACGCCTGGGATTCATAGAACCGTGGGGTCTAGCTAAGAAGGATGCGGAGAGTCAGGTATCTCCACGTCCGGACCGACATCCTCTGTCACCAGCTCCTCCTACACCACCGTCTCGTACCACCTCTCTGCTCCAAGGCGGCTGCAGCCCATCGCCTGCGGGTTCGACCTCTACTTCGTTGGAGTCAGAGGATCCATATTTCACTTATCTGCCGTCTCCACAACCTCATTTGGTGGAGGACGATTCTGCATCGCCAACAGACAATATCCGTGCTTTTTCTGAACAAATGGTTCGCATGTCACACGCTTTGGACCTCAAGATTGTAGAAAAGGAGTCAGAACCGGTGGATCCTATATTCCATCGTATATAGTTGAAGGCAACTCCTACTACCAGTCTTCCAGTTTTTCCACCCCTTCTGAAACTCACTCAGGGTTCATGGGAAAACCCCTCTTTGATCCAGTGCACTTCAAAGAAGATTGATAGGCTGTATCGGGTTGGAGGTGAACATATTGAATGGCTTCAAACTCATCATCACCCCAATTCTGTGGTAGTTGAGGCCTCCCAGAACAGAAGGCAATGCCATCCGCAATTGATGCCACCTGACCCAGAGGGGTGGAAGCTCAACATAATTGTGAAAAAGATCTACTCCGCTGCAGGCCTGAGTTTCCATGTGGCCAATTACTCTGCTTGTATGGGGGCGTATCAGCAGGTACTCTGGGAAAGGATGATGCCCCTCATCCAAGATCTCCCAGATGAAAGACGAAGATTGGCAGAGGCAATCCAGTCAGAAGCACAGTTACTGGCAGGGCAACAAATGAATTCTGCCTGACATGTTGCAGATTGTGCCGCCAAGATGATAGCTGGATCCATCGCGCTGTGTCATCACGCGTGGCTCCGGTCCTCAGTACTCACTCCCCAAGCCTCGGCTACCATCGAGGATTTGCCATTCGATGAGTCGGGCCTTTTCAATGACTCCACGGATGAAAAATTAGTGTTCACCCAGAAGATGAGGACAACTGCCAAGAAGTATGGTATGGCTGCTTCCTCATCTTCTCTATACCGCTCCAGGAGCCGTACCAACTGGCAGGCCTCTACATCTGGCCATCAGTTTAGACGGGGATTTACTGGCCAATCTTATAGACGCTCCCGATATCTGCTGTCTCCTTCATCAGCCTCATCGGTGAGGAGCCAGGGATCAACTTCATGATACCGACCCCCTACAAAGCAGAGGTCCAAGGATCAAGCCAGGAGAAAATTTTGAATTTCCACCTCATTCTCTCTCTCTCTCTTCTCTTTAGACTCCACTGTTTGGAGATCGACTGTCGACTTTCCAAGAAGCCTGGTCTTCAGTAACATCAGACCGCTGGGTACTTCAAATAATCCAGAATGGCTATTGGATCGAATTTGACTCACTACCTCCAATAGGTTGGGTTCGATCAACACCGCCCTCCCCTCCTCGAGGAGGTGCAGACGCTGCTGCAGAAGGGGGCCATCGAACCTGTGGACTCCAAACTTCACCACCTCTGCTTCTTCTTGAGGTACTTCCTGGTCATGAAGAAGGACAGTGATTTCCATCCCATTCTCGACCTTCGTGGAGTGAATTGGTATATAGCACCAAAGAAGTTCAGGATGGTTACACTGGCTTCCATCCTACTGCTCCTACAGCAAGACGACTAGTTTGCTTCCATAGACCTCAAAGATGCCTGCTTCCACATCAGGGTCCATCTGTCCCACAGACGGTTCCTGGTGTTCCAGATTGGGACCGAGTCATTCCAATTCTGGGTCCTCCCATTTGGACTTTTGACTGCTCCAAGAGTCTTCACGAAGTGCATGGCAGTGGTAGCGGCCTTTCTATGTCAGCGTGGAGTGGTGGTCTTCCCCTACATCGATAACCGGCTGATTGTGGCAAACTCTCAACGCCAGTTCGAACTGGACATCGTTCTCACCTTAGATGTGTTAGGCGGACTGGGACTTGTTGTCAACACGGAGAAGTCGCAACTCCAACCATCCCAATCTTTCCAGTTCATCGGTGCTCGGTTGGATTCGCTTATGGCCACAGCCTACCTGCCTCGAGACCGATTCAACAACCTTCAGTCCTTGATCCATGCCTGCCGCCGATCACGAAGACTTTCGGCCCATGCAGTCCAGGTACTTCTTGGTCACATGGCAGCTACTACCTATGTGATGTGCCTTGCCAGACTCCGGTTCCGCCCACTTCAACACTGATTCCTACAAGTGTTTGAAACCCTGTGTGACTCCCCGAACAAACTGCTCACGATGCCATGGGCAGTTCAACGGTCGCTAATATGGTGGTTGGTACCAGAGAATATTTTGTCAGGTATGCCATTCGACCCTCCTCAACCAGACATCTCTCTAACAACAGGCGGCTCGATGTTCGGATGGGAAGTCCATCTTGAATCCTACGAAATCCAGGGCACTTGGGATGCAAATGAACAGACATGCCATATCAACGTCTTAGAGCTTCTTGGTGTCCAGAAGGCACTACAAGCTTTCTGCTGGAAATGTGAATCCCAGAAAGGATCCCTCTACCACATGTGGTGGAAGTGCGATAAGGCTAGGAAATACTGGCTTAAAATTAATAAAGAAATAGAGGATATATTGGGCTTCGAAATAGGATTAAGATCAGAATTGTATTTACTAAATATGATAAACCTGGAAAATAAAAAGGAGAAAGAACACAGGGACTTATTAATGTACTTAATTACGGCTGCAAGAATTAATTTTGCAAAAAGTTGGAAAGTTAAAGAAATTCCTACAGTGTTGGATTGGAGAGTTAAAGTAATGGAGTTGGCCAACGCAGATAAATTAACAAATCTAATAAGAGGGAACCCAAATGAGAAATACCTTAGAAAATGGAAACCATTTATAGAATTTATAAAACGTAAAGAAGGGGAGATTAGCATAATTGGATTTGACCAGTAAGCGAGTAGGCATGAAGGAAGACGTTAGAATAATAGTTAACACCCATAACAGGAAGAAAGCAAAAAGGATGGTTAAGATTGTTCTAGAATCTAGGCATGGGAAGTTATTAATAAGGAGTGAGATTAAACAGGATAAAAACTAGATATTTAGTAACAATTGTTATGGATGTTATTATTAAAGTGAGGAAAGAAAGGAGAGACAGAAGTTAGGATACTATATATGTTTATTTTGATACATTATGTTAAGTTACTTTGGAAGAGAGGAGTAAGAATAAACTTTAAGTACAGTTATAGAGGATCTGACATCGGTAAGTGGGAAGTCATTTTAGTTTTATGTTATGTGAGAAACGTCTGGGGGGGAGGGTACAGGTAGGGGGGAGGGAATCTGATTGTAGATGGCTTTGTATTTGTTGATGTTTTATGTCTATATAGGTATGTATATGTTCGTCTATGTTGTAAGTTTAATGTCTATATAAGAATAAATAAAATTATATTCAGAAGGCACTACAAGCTTTCGGGACCCTAGTGACGGACAAGACCGTCCTGGTGGTAACAGACAACACATCGGTGATGTACTATCCGAACAAGCAAGGAGGAACGAGATCCCCTCAGCTTCTTCAACTCACACTGGACATCTGGGATTGGTGTGTATGCAGGAACATTTACCTCCAATCCATACATCTGCCGGGGGAGGAGAACACTCTTGCAGACGGACTCAGCCGTTCCAGCCTCTCCATCCACAAATGGATGTTACACAGATCAGTGACGTCTGACCTGTTCTGACAATGGGGAATTCCCCAAGTGGACCTCTTTGCATCACCAGAAAACAGTCAGTGCCACCAGTTTTGCTCCAGACATCGGTTTGAGGGGCGACACATTCCTCTTTCATTGGATGGGACCCCTTATCTACCTTTTCCCTCCGTTTCCACTGCTGATGAGGGTAATCACCAAACTGCATCGGGACTGAGCAGATGCCATCCTTATCACTCCGTGGTGGCTCCGTCAACCTTGGTTTGCAACCCTCCTGTGTCTAGCCAGGCATCGATTCATCCAACTTCTGACCCGTCCCAATCTTCTCACCATTCTGAATGGGAAGGTCAGACACCCAGATGTACAAGCTCTATGACTAACAGCATGGAGACTATGGCCTTGAACTCATCCTCCGTTCAGAGGGCCGGGGTCACTATGGCCTCGGATTCGTCCTTGGTTCCGAGAGGCTGGAAAAAGTTTGAATCCTTTCTAGCTGATCAGGGACTGGCTATGGAACCATACTCCATCCTGATGGTCTTGGAATTCCTTCTCCACCTGTCTTCCACAGGGCTTTCACTTTCGTCGATCCGGTGCTACTTGGTGGCCGTTTCTGTCGAATTCCAGGCTAGAGGTCACCAGTTTCCTTTTATGGATCTGATGGTCAAGAAGTTCTTGAGAGGCTACGCCAACCTTCATCCTCTGGTACTCAAGCCTACGCCAACGTGGAGCCACAAACTGGTCCTCTCACAGCTGGTTCGATGTCCCTTCAAACCCATGGCATCTACTGATTTGAGACTCCTGTCTTGGAAAACTGTTTTCCTTATTGCTATTACTTCAGCGCGTCAAGCTGGAGAACTCTGTGCCTTGCGCTCGGACCCGCCATACACTGCCTTCCACAAACATAAGGTAGTGCTCCATCTCGACATCTCCTTCCTCCCAAAGGTGGTGTCGAGCTTCCATCTGAATCAGTCTATCACTCTCCCTGCTTTGATGCAGGACCTGAAGGACGAATTCGAGCGTACCCTCCACTCCATGGAGGGCAGGAGGGCGCTTGCCTTTTACATCCAAAGAACTGCTCCCTTCAGGAAGTCACCTAAACTGTTTGTTTCCTATGCTGACTCAAACTTGGAGAGCCTATTTCTCCACAACATCTGTCAAAATGGATGACATCGACCATAGCTCTCTGGTATGAACTGGCAAAGAAGCCGCTGCCACCACGAATTCAAGGACACTCGACGAGGGTTTTCTCCACCTTGACAGCCTTCCTCTCTGGGGTGCCTCTAGATGGCATTTGTAGAGCAGCAATTTGGTCATCACCTTTGTCTTTCAGACTTGACACTCATTCAAGAAATGAGCTGTGCTTTTGTCATCTATTCAATGAGTGAGTGTTAATGTGTTGCAAGTCATTTTATCTGTATGCTTGATAAGCTGATATATATGCTTGATCTGTTTTCTCATGCTTAAGAATGTGCTGTCAAAAAATCTAACTACTGGTTTGACTGTGCAGCTTAGTCCTGATGTCAGCATGTACAGGACATACCCTCCTCCTGGAGTGAAGCTTGCCAGTCTACCCAAATGTGTGATTCACAGAGACCACGAAGAAGATGGACAGGTTGCTTACCTGTAACCATAGATCTTCGAGTGGCCTTTTGTAAATTCACACAGACCCGCCCATCCTCCCCTTTATGTCCTACTACATCATATAAACACGCTTAATGTTCCTGATGCTGCTGGTTGCAGCGTCATTCAAGGAACTGAGGGGAATTAGGCGGGAGCGCCTTATAAGGGACCGTTAGGGTGGGCGAAGTTACTGCCAAAAATGTATCAATGTACATTCTGCCTAGCGATTCCAGAAGGTTCCAAACACTCTGCTCAGGCGCAGGAATAACCCAACTGTGTGAATTCACAGAAGACCACTTTAAGTTCTATGGTTACAGGTAAGCAACATGTCCTTCTCCTTCATCCCACAAAATAGTATATAAACACAGCAGATATATTTTTTTTAAATGTAAGTGAAATTAAGAAGCAGTCAACATACAAAATGTTGCAACCTTCTTTACCTGCTCCACTGTTTTTCTGCTAAACATTATTCCTCAAGCAAAACATGGTGTGCCTTTACTATTTTGTGTATACAATTCAGCTTTGATCTGTATATTGGATATTTCTCTCTTTCTATGATAAATATCACACTGGCCTTCCTCATGCTTATTGGCAGAAATGTGTATGGAATGTGTGCTGCTTGAAATATTCTATTAAAAAGCAAAGATAGAACAGTAGACATGATAGCTTTTCACAAAGAAAACCTAACACCAAATATAGAAAACCATGTTTGATGGTATGCACTGTATTATCATTCTGAAAATGACCTAATGCCACAGTAAGGATTGAAATGCAGATGGCTGTTGCAAAAGATGTGAAACAGGCTCCCAGATATTAACAAATTTCTTTGAATAAGGGTTTTTAATGTTCAGCAATTGTCATCAACATGTGGATAAGACATTTTTTCCTTTGGCTGAAATGATTTTATGAAATGGTTTCTAAGTAATCAGTTTCCCCTAATCATGCCAACCTCTCTTACTCCTTGTACCCTGCCAATGCAGGAAGGCAGGAAGGGGGCCTGCAACATGTGAACAAGACTCCCTGCATGTAACATGCTTTGGGACTCCTTTCTGCCTTCCTTCCTTCCTTCCATTCCATTCTAACACAATTAGCTGGCACACATTGGAAACTGTTTAGTGCCTAGTGCACTATAAAGCAGTGTAGATGTGTAAAGTGTATTTCTTAACAATTGTAAGCCATTCTGAGAGCCTGGATGGACTTGTTTCTTGCAGAAGAATTTCACATTTTGGAATCCAGGCCAAAGGATGGTTTCAACAGCACTTAGTGGTATTCCTTGAATCCAGTTAAAAGCTGGCTATCCATATGATATGGCAACCCTACTTTCATTCTAATTCTCTGGTAATGGTTTTTAATCTGAGAGTGGAAGTTTTAGCTCTGTTTAATTTTAATGCTCTTATTTAATGCCTGGTGGCGCAGCGTTTAAATGCCAGTACTGCAGTCACAACGTTGTAAGTTTAATCCTAGAGGGCTCCAAGGTTGACTCAGCCTTCCATCCTTCCGTAGGCTAGTAAAATGAGTACCCAGCTTGTTGGGGACAATTTCTAACATGTTGTAAACCACACAGGGAATGCTTTTGCACTGATAAGCGGTATAGAAATAGAAGTGCTATTGCTATTGCTGATTCCAGTATTATTTGGCTTTCTGGCAAAACCACTTGGGAGCCCTTGCTGCTCCAGAAAGGCAGTATAGAAATGTCTTTATAAATAGCAGGCCTATCATTTTCACTGCATATAGGACTACATACAGTTATGGCCTACTTTGTAAAGTTAGTAATAGGGCAGATAACCAATGCTAATGAAGACAGAGAGTACCTTTCAAAATCTGTTTCTGTGGAGACAGTTATTACAGCAGTACTGTTAATTTAATCAAATCTTTAATCTGCACAGAAAGTGTTGCCTCTTCTATTGATTTATGACTCATATATATTTTATTTGCTGTCAAACGCCATCTTTAATTTCATCTTCAATGCTTGGCTGTTGGATCCTGCACTATCTTTTCCCACAATTTGTAAATAATACATTGGAAGTGTTCAGTGCCATTCAGCAACTTTGGCTGGATGAATACAAAATAAAATTTAAAAAAAATTAGTGGGATCTGCTCCCACTCTGCACCACATGTATCATGGGTAGCTCCAGCCTTTCCTTCAATTCCTTTTGTATGTTGCAGCTACAGCAGCATATTAGGTTAACCAATAGTCTGATCTTTAAGACAGATTATCCTTTTTTGTATTTTATTCACCTTTCCTGTTTTTATCATTTTTAAAAATTTTCTTTGTCTTTTTTCATTCATTGTGAGTTTCCATTAAATGTCCTTCCCTCCTTCCTCATGGGTTTTCAAGCTCACAGCATCCAAGATTTTTGTTCATCAAAGCCATTCTTTAAGAAGTGCCTTTAGGGCACAAATAAGATACTCCACCACTGTTCTCCAACAGAGGAATTGAGGAATTTGGTTCCTTGATCCAGTGATTTGAAAACAGGGGTGCCCAACCTCTGGCCCTCCAAATTTTGTTGAACTCTAGCTTCCATTGCCCCATTTTACATTGTCAGTGATGATGATAGTAGTTGTTTGAAAATGTCTAGGGCAGTCACAGTCTTCTAGAAGGCATGCAGTCCCATGGTTCTTATACCCATATGTGGAATGTGGTCTCACAGAGAGAGAGAGAGAGAGAGTGAGTGAGAGAGAGAGAGAGAGAGAGAGAGATCTTCCACAGTGTGTAGAGAAACAAGAGTCATAAACTTCTTCCTTGGAAAATCTGGGCTTTACAGTTCTCACAAAATACAAGGACTATGAATGCTGCTTTCTTCATCACTCAGTAATTGAGGAAGAGGAAATGTGAGATTTACTCACAGGTTCCCTTTGCACTACTTATTTGAAGTATGAAGTAATTCAGAAGAGTTTTCATGGAGCCTCGGGATACATTTTTGAATGGAAAAGCCATTAGTTTTCTTACTGTGCAGTCATCTAATTTTAAAGCAATGGATTTTAAAAAACTTTTTCAACATATGATGCTCTCTTTATTTTTCACATTACATTATTTTTCCAAAGAAACTTTTTCATCATGATCATGGTAGGGTTTGTCCTTTTCATTACAGTTCTATATCTGTCCTTCTTCTTTCTTTTGCTAATTTGTTAAAACTACTCTGTACTATTTGTGGGGGCGGAGGGATTGCTTTGGCATGTAGTTGCCAGAAACACAGATTTTTTTCCCCTACTGTTATTTTTAAGCCATATATTTCTGCACTAAACATTTTATTGCTGTAGTTTTATTATATCAAAGTCAATAGAGAACTTGCAAGACTTGATGAGTGTCAACTAAAGTAATGCTAATGAATGGCACCATTGAAATTTTGGGTTTGAACACTTTAGAACTTAAAAGAATACAACTATAAGCACAAACATTATGTTGGCTGAATAACATTTGAATAAACAAGGACCAGATGTAACTTTGGGGGGGGGGACTATGAAATGCAATGATAATATTGTTTCCTTGAAACAAATTGAAATTTTGGTTTTAAAAAATATATACAGGTAGGAATCAAATTTCTATCAAATGAACAGTGGCAAAGGAATACTGTGTGATGCACAATTTGAGTATGTAGTACTCCCTGGTGTCCGTTTTATCATTTTCAGCCGTAAAACAAAACACATGAACACAATAATAATATATTTTAATATTACATTGCCTGTTTTATTGCATCAGCACTGGGCTGTTTATTTGGGGTGGTTGTTAAAGCTACTTGACAGTGAGTGATCCCAAAGAATTTGGGCCATCAAGAATATTCTGTCCTTAGCCTCTGAATGAAACCCATGCACGGGAGGTTGCCCGTGATTAAAATATGGCACTGAGGCTTCCGAAGCTTCACGGAAGTGACACGGATGGTTTCGGGAGAGGGACAACAGCGTCCAAAAAAGACCCTCTGCCGCGCAAGACCGCCGTCCCTCTCCCGGAAGCTCCTCCCGCATGAGCCATGGTAAAACGCGGTCTGAAAATCTCCTAAGAAAAATCTCAGTAGCACTGTTTATCAGATTTTTTTAAAAAAAAATGCATCAGCAATTGGCATGAACTTAGAAGGATGGAAATTAAAGGTTCGTAGGCATATTCCCCCACTATAAGTGTCAGCTATGACATTATGACTTGCTATGTCAAAATGCTATGCTTTCTACAGCAGCAAGTCTACATACCTGCCATTTGACCATGGGAATAAATCTTTTGACCCTGACACAATTTGATGGTGTTCTAGAACAATGGCTGCTGCAATGTAGGAGAATGTGATCTGCTCAGTGGCTAGGCTGGAAGTGTTCTACAAAATTGTACCATTACAGAAGAGTAATTTAAACTGCCTTTTTTGTTTCACCAATTGGGTCAAAAATTGATTACACAGGTTTCTGTAAACAGATTAAAATGTATCTTTCATTTAGATCTGCAGTGTTCTGTGATATATGTGAGATATTGAAGACACTTTCAAACAGTTCCAGTGAGGAGGAAAAATGGGAGATGTTTAAAGAACTTTCTATTGAGCTAAGATTTAAAAGAACATGTATAACAAATGGAAAAGGAGGAAAATCACTAAAGAGTCATTCAAACAAATAGCCAGCACATGAAGTGAGAAAGTCAAAATGAGCTCAGGCTTGCTAGAGAGGTTATGTGATGTACCGAGTAACACACACGCTGCATCAACACACATGTAGCAGTAGCATGGTTTATTGATCAAGGATATGCATATGGTTTCATTCCAAAGCCAGTTCTAACTGGCCTCAGTACAAAGCAAACAGATAAAACCCCTGTTGAGTTTCGATTCTCTGGGCAGCCTGGGAACCATTAGGGAGGGAAGGGAGGCAAAAGGAAGATACATTCCAGACTCTTGCAGCAGTGACCTTGGCTGCCAGGCAGGAAGGTTTCTAGCATTTAAGGTGGGCTAGCTTGGCTCTAGGAGTCAATGTGTTCTGGGAATATTCCCAAGAGAACCAATCCCTGCTAGGCTGTGTTCAAACCATGTCGGGGCCTACTCTGGATTATTGCAAATCCCAGCATCCAGAGTAGGGCACGACATACCGCCCCCCCTAAGAAAAGCAAACCTTGCTGACATAAAACCCCAAATGAAACCCTCCAGAACCACACCTCAACCTGGCTTGTCAGGAAGCGGGCATGGAATTTTGCCAACAAGCGAGGGGCATGGATGTGGTCAACATTAAACTATTCTGCATGACCTAAAGGAAGATAGAATAGAATAGAATAGAACCTTTATTATGGTCATAGACCAGCACAGGTAAAAAAGGGATACAGAATAAAGGTAAAAACACAGGATAAAAACAGGCTAAAAGCAGTATTTAAAATGTTAGCTCCAGTATAACAAGACTAGGTTGACACTATTCTACTGCTGAGGACATTGACTGTCGAATTTTAACCGCAGCTCTGCAGAATCTGGCAACATTATAAGTTGTTCCTGGGTTGGTGTCTGAAAGCAACAAGTTTATGTAGAATTGTCCAGTGTGCCCTTGATATTTATGCAACAGGGGTGAAATAAGTCTGAGACGTATGTCCCTGTAGTATGAGCACTGGAGTAATACATGCTCTGTTGTTTCTATTTGGCCCGAGTTGCAGAGGCACAGTCTGTCTGAGAAGGGGATCTTCTTGTATCGGCCTTCAAGGACAGCTGAAGGGAGGGCACGACACCATGCAAGAGTAAAGGCCCTTCGATGTTTAGGTATTTCAAGTGTTGCTAAGTATGCCAAAGGTGAGGCCAGATATCTATTGGAGTCACTAGCAATGAAGGTTGGAGTACTGGCTAGATCCAGTTGTCGATCTATATCTGCTACCCGTTGTTTGAT
This sequence comes from Gambelia wislizenii, assembly GCA_030847615.1. NCBI lineage: Eukaryota > Metazoa > Chordata > Lepidosauria > Squamata > Crotaphytidae > Gambelia > Gambelia wislizenii. The sequence continues at coordinate 106,727,973 of JAUMIR010000004.1, forward strand.
AGTAGCTTTCGCCCTATCATATCCCAGGCTTAGCAGAAGATCTGGAGAAAGGGCCAGCATTGAGATTTTAGTCATCACTGTCTGTTTCCAGCTGGATTGGAAATCATCACTTAAGGTTAGTGGAGCAAGGCCAGTGGGAAAGAGGGATAGTCTGAGCCAGTAGTTGAGTATGGTCACCCACACTCTGGCCTCCATTTTCATAAATCCTGACTCCAGTCTCAGAGCTGCGTTAGAGACACATTTTGGAGTTTGGAAAGCTGATCTTAAGAATTTGGATTGGACAAGTTCTAATGGAGCAGGGTTGGGGAAGGGTCCCAACTGGGATCCATAAAGCAGTTGTGCTACTGGTTTGGCTTCAAAGAGTTTGAGCGCTGCAGGTAAATAGTGGCCTCCTCTTGTCTTAAGAAATTTGAGAATGGTTGTTGTATTCCTCTGCGCATTGCAAGCAGCATACTCTCCATGCGCTTTCCTACTACCAGTGGCTTGAAAAATTACCCCCAGGTATTTGAAGCAAGAGACCTGCTCAATCTTGTGGCTATCTATATTCCAGTTGTAGTTCTTAGGCCTTTTAGCGAATGCCATGATTTTAGTTTTTTGATAGTTGAGTTCTAGCTGTTCCACTCTGCAATATTGTGTTAGTGCTCTTAGGGCTCTTTTTAGTCCAATGGGAGTTCTTGAAAGTACTGCTGCATCATCCGCATAAAGCAGCATTGAAATATGCCTTCCCTTTAATTTTGGGGGGTGGAAGTTAGTGTTGTTGAGGTGATCCACCAAACCATTGATGTAGAAGTTAAACAGGAGTGAAGCTAGAATGCAACCTTGCTTGACACCCTTCTCAGTGACAATGTCATTGGTGAGATGTCCCTGGGGGTTACATCTTACTTTTAATGAGGTCCCTTCATGCAGGATACGAATTAGATGGAGTAAACTTTGGTCGATCGAAGAAGCCTCGAGTTTTTTCCACAGTTTGGTTCAGGATATAGAGTCAAAAGCTGCTTTAAAGTCTATGAAGGCAGCATAGAGAGAAACTGTGCTGCAGGTGGAGTATTTTTCAATAAGGTGGTGGAGTACAAGGCACTGATCTATGGTGGAGCAGCCTTCCCTAAAGCCAGCTTGTTCTTCTGCAAGTATGTTTTCTTGTTCCAACCAGGTCTGAAATTTCCACTGCAAGTGTCTTGCATAGAGTTTGCTGATTGTACTGAGGAGACTAATTGGTCTGTAGTTGACAGGATCATCCTTGCTTCCTTTTTTATATATGGGGACGATGATTGCAAGACCCCAATCCTTGGGTGCTCGACCATATTTGTCGATACAGGTGAAAAGTGAGGCCAGGATAGGGGCCCAAAATTCAAGGTTGTTTTTAATGGCTTCTGCAGGTATTAAGTCTTCTCCTGGAGCCTTCCCCATTCTCAGCTGGGCTACAAAGTTCTTGATCTCTGTCACTGTCACTGGTGGCCACCCTTGGATATTTTCTATCTTTTGGCTAGTGCATCCCCTTTCAATGTAGTTGTCCTTATAAAGTGCTTGAAAGTGATCCTCCCATATCCCTGGAGGGATGTGACAATCCACTGTAGCTGGCCCATTTCTCTGGGATGTAATATGCCAGAATAGAGCTGTGTTGTTGGATCTGACTGCTTGGATAAGTTGTGTCCAGTCATTCTTCATGGTTTCTTTTTTCTTATTCCTCAGCAACTTTTTGTAGTCTCTTTTCTGCTGAAGCAGCATTGGTGCAGCATCTGGAATGTTATTAGATAGGCAACCCTGATAAATATCAATGAGGGCTTTTTTAGCATTAACACATTCCTTGTCAAACCATGGTTTGGAGTGGTGCTGTTTTTGTTTCCGCTGATGTGCGCTATTTTGACAGATTAGATATTGGTGTAGAGCTTGGGTAAGTGTATTGTAATTTCCAAGATTTCATCAGGGGACTCAGCTGATATCAGGGCAGTCCTAAGATGCTGAAGTTGGTCTGAAGCCAATACCTCACTTATTGTTTGGTTTAGTTGGGGGTTCCATTTAGCTCGGCGATAAGTCTTTCCTGATGGTGTCACAGAGAGATGATAGTGCTCCCTGGTGTGTGTCTCCTGAGTGAAGTCGCTAAGATGTAACCGAATTGGTAAATGATCACTTTCAAATCTGGGCATAACTTCTAATTCCTTGGCATAGGGAAGAAGGTCCCTGGAAATGATTATGTAATCAATGGCACTCATTCTGGACCCAGAGAGATAAGTGAATTCAGCTGGGCAGTCATTTTTCAGGGCACCATTTAGGATTTGAAGGTTCAGCCTGAATGCTGTTTGATCCCGACAAAGTCCTGCAAAATTTGATTTCTTGTCCTTAGAGCATTGGATGAGGTGGGTTCCATCATCTTCAAAATCAGGAGGAGGGCATTTGTGATGGGCATATAGGGTATGATTGTTGGGGCCCAGTCTGGCATTCAAATCATCCCCCAAAATTACAAATGCATTTGGGTTCTGCAACATGAGATTAGCAGTGTATGATTCCAATTCAGCCCACAGGCCTCTGATTTGAGATTTCTTCTTCATTGGAGGCATGTAGGCATTTATTATCAGCAAAGTGCAATGGTTAAATTGAATTAGCACTGCCATGGCATATGTTTTAAAAATGGAAAGAGGCCTTGTTATGGCATGTAGGGTGGTGGAAACCAGAACGCCCAGGCCGCCTCTAGCTCTTCCATGCTTTTTCCCTGGCTCTGCCGGAATTGAGAATGAGTGAAAGCCATTTAATAACAGATTCTTATTAGTCCATGTTTCCTGGATCAGTATAATGTCATATTGGGTGAGGAAGTCATTTGGACAGGGATCTCTGTGGACCATCTGCCACCCAGCAATGTTCCAGGTCATAAGGGTCACCTTGTGCTGGTCTGTTGGAAGTCAGGCAGTCGTATTGCAGGGCACAGGCTGAATGGGTAATTCATCTGATGGCAGTTGGTTAAATGACTGGGTTGACTGTGGCTGTGTCCTCCTCTGTGGATGGAGGGGTAGTAAATCACATTCCTGTTCTTCCTGCCCTGCCTGTTCTGGAAGGGAAATTGGAAGAACCAATGCAGCATGGGAAGTGAAATGAGGATCACAAGCAAGCAAGGATCCCATCTCTTTAGTGAGGGGGGTATTCTTTGGCTTAGGAGATGAGATAGGTGGCAGTGAAGACTGTTTTTCCCTTGAACTAGGTTTGCATAGGGATGTTTGAGACCCCTGGGGTTTAATTGTAGATGGGGGTGCATCTGAAGTATATTGCATTTTTGAAGGGGTGTTGGCTACAACTCGGGATTTCAAGGCTTCCTTGATTGTAAGTAGAGAGTCATTGCTTTCGCTTTCATTATGAGAGATATCAGAGAAATGCACTGACAGTTTTCTGCGAGGGGGGGCTAATTTCAATGGGGCTGGATTGCTGTTAGATTGACTCAGGATGGTATCTCTCATCAGCTGTATTGTGGGAGTGTGTTCCCAAATTTCTGCCAGTTTTTCTCTCAGTTTAATTACTTCTTGATTTATAGCCTGAGCTTTTTCCTTCAAGGTGTGTTTAGGTTCTCCCTCTTGGTGTGCAGAATTATTGCTTCTTTGTGTTATTGTTGCTGTTTTCCCTGTGATGAGGTCATGGACTACCTCATCCTTGAAAACTCTGTTAATTTCTATATAATGTGCATTCCAGAGGAAATTTCTTTTCCGTAACAGCCTGTTAGGAATATTTGCCTGGCTAAAGGTCAGAAGAATTCGCGTAGTAGCTCTTGAGCTGGGTAAAAAGTGGCAGTCTGTTAAATCAATTGCTCTGCTGTGCATGTTTAAAAGTTGGGAAAGATATCTCACAACAGCCTTCTTTCCATTCCACATGTGACTGTTGTGATGTATTTGCAACAGGAGCTGATTTTTTTTTAACACTCGGCTGTGATTAACTGCATCCTGTGACGTGGCAGGGCAAGTCATTTCCTCCAAATCTGCTACATTTTTAACCCCCTGTGTACCATATGGGTTTTGCCTTTGAAAATCTTGTTGGGAAAGCTTATTTGTAATGTTGTTTAATCTTTGCAAAATAAGAATCAATGTCTCTATGGACAGTTTGCAGAAATCATAAAAGAGCTGAGCGCTGTTATTGTAGGGAATGCTGCCAAGCTCCGGGAGTTTGACTTTGTTATCAACTTCGTTATCAACTTGCTCTGTCCCATAATTTATATTTACACTTTGAGGAATTGGGGAGGCTGTTTTGTTTAGTTCAAGTGTATGTGATGGCTTAAGGAGTAAAGAAGGAGCTGTTGTTACAGATCTGTTACTCACGGGCTGTGTTGTCTCTGCCACTGGGAAGAGTGAGTCAATCCTCATCTGTTTTTCTGCTTTGGAGGGTTCCTGATTGTCATTATTATTACAGGGGCTCGTCCGATTTCTTTTCTTGCCTTTGGATGGCATTTTGGAGGTATATTTAGGTGGTAATGCCAGATGTTAGTGGGAGGACAATTCAGAAGTTGTTAGTCCGTCGCCATCTTGCCCCTCCACCTAAAGGAAGGTGCTTCCACTTGACAAAGTACTGCAGCACCCCTCGCTGATGCCTAGAGTCCAGAATGTCAGAGATTTCAAAGTGTAGATCATCATCAACCATGATGGGGTTGAGTGCATCAGATGCCAGAGGTAGTGGTCCCGGGGGAACCATGGGCTTCAGCAGGCTGGAATGAAAGACAGGGTGCACATTACGATACAACTTAGGCAGAGACAGTTCAAACACAACAGAGTTGATTTGATGCACGATAGGAAATGGTCCAATATATTTGGGGCCTACTTTCTTCGAAGGTTGGGGACTCTTGAGGAACTTGGTGGAGAGGTACACCTGGTCTCCCACCACATAGTGGGGAGTAGGGTCCCTTTTCTTGTCAGCCTGTCATTTGTATTGGGCCTTAGCAAAGTCCAGGGCAGCCACAACCTTAGGCCATGCGTCCTTTATCTGGGCACTCCAGTGAATTAAAGGAACAGGGTCTTTAGAGTCCACTTCCCCCAACGGCAAGGGATTAACTCCTGACCGAAAACAACTTTGAAGGGAGAGAGTCCGGTGCTCTGATGAACTGCATTATTGTATGCAACCTCTGTGAATGGTAACAGGTCTACCCAGTCTGACTGTGGGAAGTTGATATAGCACCTTAAATACTGTTCCAAAGTCGCATTCACACATTCTGTTTTCCCGTCCAACTTGGGATGATGACTGCTGCTTAATCCCCTCTCAATCCCCAACAACTTAGTAAACACTTTCCAAAACTGGGAAGCGAACTGCATCCCCCTGTCTGAGACAATCTTGGCAGGAACCCCATGAAGTATGTAAATGTGCTGAATAAATAGCTTGGCTAGTTGCTGGGCTTTGGGGATGCTTTTGCAAGCAACAAAATGGGCCTGTTTCAAGAACATGTCTACTACCACCCAAATGACAGTTTTCCCCTTGCTTTCAGGCAGGTCCACAATGAAACCCATGCTTATCACTTCCCAGGGCTTGCATGGGGTGGGCAACGGGACCAGCCACCCTTTGAGCCTTACCCTCCCTTTTTGGCCATGGCACAAACGTGACACACTTGTACATACTCCTCCACCTCCTTACGCATTAGACACCACCAAAACTGCCTCCTGGTGAGCTGTAGTGTTTTGACATAGCCAAAATGGCCTGCGCTTTTGACATTGTGGCATTACTTGAGAACAGAGGCTCTCATGACCGCAGGAACATACATGTGTTCTCCCTTCCAAGCCAAACCCTCCCGCAGGACAACCTTGGCATGGCCATGCGTCCTTGGGTCGTGGGAGAGGGCGTCCGTCATCTAGCTATACCAGTCCCCATCCTTGGGTGTGGTCCTGGGCCGGTCCTGATAGTGTGGCCTCTGGGCCAGGAACTCTCCGGGGGGAACGGATGGGGGTGATACAGGACTGCTCGACTGAGTGGAGCCCAGAACCCCCCTTCTCCCACAGAGATTGGTTCAAGGCAGGGCCTGCCTCAGCAGCATGTCACTTCGTTTGACTGCATGTGAGGACTGCAAGACCCAAATGTGAAGGGGAGAAGACAGTGTCAATGACCTCTTTCCTTTTGCTCTCATGCTGTGGAAGCCTTGACAAAGCGTCCACCAAGAAATTCTTTTTTCCAGGGATAAACTTCAGTGTGAAGGTAGCCCACCTAATCTGCTTGGGGCTCAGTCAACATGGGGTTTTCAGAACTTCAAGATTTTTGTGGTCCGTCCAGACCTCAAAAGGCTGGGAAGATCCTTCCAGGAGGTAGGTGCCAGGTCTCCAGCGCCAGCTTGATGGCCCCCGCCTCCTTCTCCCAAACTGGCCAATTTTGCTCTGTTTCATTGAATTTCCTGGAGAGGTATGCACAGGGCCTGAGTTCCCCGCTTCATGCCGTTGCAGCAGCACCCACCCATTGCCACATCAGAGGTGTCTACCTGCACCACAAAGGGTTTGTCAGGGTTAGGGTGCTTGAGAATGGGTTCAGAAGTGAACAACTTTTTCAGTCTCTCAAAAGCCTGTTGGCATTGATCAGTCCAGACAATTTTTGGGGAGGCTTTTCATGTTTCCCCTCCTTGCATCTACTTTGTCCACCAGACCCCTTGGTTCTGAGCAACTCAGTGAGGGGTAGGGCAACCTCTGCAAAGTCAGGGATGAAGGATCTGTAGAAATCTGCAAATCCCAGAAAACTTTGTAATTGTTTTCTGTTCTTGGGAGTTTCCCATGCCAAAACTCCCTTAACCTTCTCTGGATCCATTTCAACCCCCCCACTCCGCTAGAGATGCAATACCCCAGATAGGCTAACCAGGTCTGGTGGAACTTGCATTTGGACAGTTTGACATATAAATGGTTTTCAGCAAGTTTGTTCAGCACCTTTTTCACTAACTTGACATGGGACGTGTAGTCCTCAGAGTAGATGAGCACATCATCAAGATAGACCAATGCCTCTTTGTACAAAAACTCTGAGTACATAATTAATCAGGTTCATGAATACCCCCGGGGGCCCCGACAGTCCAAAAGGCATCACAAGAAACTCAAATGTCCCTAGTTGACAATTGAAAGCAGTTTTCCATTCATCCCCCTCCTTAATCCGCACCCAATAGTATGCCTCCCTCAAGTCCAGTTTGGTGAAGATTTTGCCTTTGGCTAAATGAGCCAGCATGTCGTTCGTCAAAGGCAGAGGGTACTGATTCGTGACACTGACCACATTTTGGCCGCGGTAGTCCAGGCACAGCCTGAGAGAGGAATCCTGTTTGCGCCTAAACAGAACCGGGGGCCCAAGGGGGAGGTTGTGGGCCTAATGAAGCCCCGTGCTAAATGTTTGTCTACGTATTCCCTCAAAGCATCAATCTCTGCCGGCGTCATGGAGTAAATCTTGGGCTTAGGCTTTTTGGCCCCTGAGACAAGTTCAATAGCACCATCAAAAGGCCTGTAGGGGGTAAGATGTCACATTCCTTCTCTTTGAAAACAATGCACCATTGTTTATATTCCAAGGGTAGGTCTTTTACCTCCCCCACACCAAGGCTACTAAAGATTCTCGGGGGCTTCATTAGGCCCACAACCTAAGGTAATTACCCCCCTCTGTCACAAGGCCCCTCCCGTCCCCAGCCATGTTCTTGGATGCAGGAGGGATCTGTGAAGGTGATGATTTCTTTGACCCAGTCTATGGAGGGGTTGTGGAACTTCAGCCAATTCAGGCTGACCACTGCTGCAGGCACCAGACCTGGGGCAATTACGAACTGGAGCTCTTCTTTATGATCTCCCATTCTTATTCTCACTGACTTAGTCATGCGCCTTGTGGGGGCCCCCTTCATCATCCCCCTGTCCATCTGGGAGAGCCATATGGGCTTATCCAGCTTCATTGTGCCCAGGTCTAGCTCCCTCACTAAGGATGGGTGGATTAGTACTTGCATACACCCACAGTCTACCATCACCATGACCTTGCGGGGGGCCTTCCCATTGACTCCTATTTTAGCCTTAATAAAGAACAGGGCTTTGACTCCACTCACCACAGCACTTGGGTGCCCTTCAGGGTTAGCCCACCCTCGGGCGCTTAGTAGGGGGGGCTGGATCTATTTCCCACTGGCTCGGTGTCGGAAGAGGATCCGCTGTCCCCTAATTCCCAGGAGGACTCTCCAGCCAGGGGACCAGAGAGCGTTCTGTTGCTTTGGCTTTCAGCTTGGAGGTTGTCTTCCAAGCCATCGGCTTCCCCTCTGGTTTCTTAGCTGGCTCCTCACGTTGGCTGCTCCAGGGTTGCTTGTCTGGGCATTCTGCTATATGATGACCACTCTTTCTGCAGTGAAGACACAGCCCCTTTCGCATCCACTGTTCCTTCTCTGTTTCTGCTGCTGTGCATCTCATCGGCCTCACTGCCTTGGCCTTCTTGGCTGCCCCCCCCACTGGGTTTGCTGGTTAGCCTCTGGCACTGCCTTGCCAGCTTCATGCTCCACCTCAGGGTTTCTACCTCCCCGGCCAGGTGAACCCATCCCAGTAGGGTTTCAGGGTTCCCTTGGACAAGTGCCCACTCCAGGATGTCAGCATCAATAATCTTTGAGAATTCCTGGAGAATAGGAGAAGTCCTAACAGACTGGAGGAGGGCAAATGTCTCCCATCTTCAAAAAGGGAGGAAAAGAAGACCCAAACAATTACTGCCCAGGCATCTTGAAATCAGTATCAGGAGAGATTCTAGAGCAGACCATGAAACAGTCTGTAAGCATAGATTTTCCTTGGTTTTTTTTTTCCAGGCTGTGAGGCCATGTTCTGGAATAGTTTCTTTCTGATATTTCACCTGCATCTGTGGCTGGCATCCTAATTTCTCTGAGGATGCCAGCCACAGATGCAGGCGAAACATCAGAAAGAAACTATTCCAAAACACGGCCTCACAGCCTGGAAAAAAAAAAAAACAAGGAAAATCTATGGATGCCGGCCGTGAAAGCCTTCGACTTCATAGTGTGTAAGCACTTAGAAAGGAATGCTGTGATTACTAAAAGTCAACTTGGGTTTCTCAAAAATTAGCCATGCCAGACTAATCTTACCTCTCCTGTTTTATAGAATTACAAGCTTAGTAGATAAAGGGAATGTTGTGGATGTAGCATATCTTGATTTCAGTAAGACCGTTGACAAAGTCCCCCATGATATTCTTGCAAATAAGCTAGTAAATGTGGGCTAGACAATACTACTGTTATGTTGGTTTATAATTGGTTGATTGACCAAAACCAAAGGGTACTCACCAATGGCTCCTGTTCATGCTGGAGAGAAGTGACTAGTGGGGTGCCACAGGGCTCTGTCCTAAGCCCAGTGCTATTCCATATCTTTATAAATGACTTGGATGATGGAATACAGGACATGCTTATCAAATTTGTGAATGACACCAAATTAGGAGGGGTAGCTAATACCCCAGAGGACAGATACAGAATTAAAAATGACCTTAACAGATTAGAAATGTGGGCCAAAACTAACAAAATGAATTTCATCAGGGAGAAATGTAGAGTACTACACTTAGGCAGAAAAAATGAAATGCACAGATATTGTAGGGTGGGGGGAAGCTGGCTTGATAGCAGTGCGTGTGAAGGGGATCTTGGAGTCTGAGTGGACCACAAGCTGAACATAAGTCAGTAGTGTGATATGTCAGCCCGAAAAGCCAATGTGATTCTAGGCTGCATTAATAGGAATATAGTGTCTAGATTGAGGGAAGTATTAGTACCACTGTATCTGCTTTGCTCAGGCCTCACCATGAATACTGTGTCCAGTTCTGGGCACCACAATTCAAGAAGAGTGTTGACAAACTGGAGTGTATTCAGAGGAGGGTGAGCAAAATGGAAACCAAGCCTTTTGAGGAGTGGCTTAGGGAGCTGGGCATGTTTAGCCTGGAGAAGAGAAGGGTAAGACATGTTAGCCATGTTTAAATATTTGAAGGGATGTCATACTGAGGATGGAGCAAGCTTGTTTTCTGCTGCTGCAGTGACTAGGACATGGAGTGATGGACTCAAACTACAGGTAAAGAGATTCCACCTAAACATTAGGAAGAACTTCCTGACAGTAAGAGCTGTTTGATAGTGGAACATGCTGCTTTGGAATGTGGTAGAGTCTCCTCTTTGGAGGTTTTTAAATAGAAGCTGTATGGCCATCCATCAAGGGTGCTTTGATTGTGTATTCCTGCATGCCAAAGGGATGGACTGGATGGCCCTTGTGGGGTCTTCCAACTCTATGATTCTATAAACCACTCCAGCTTTCTGTAAATCTATAGCTATCTATTACCATTGCCTATCCACACACACATACACAAACTAGAAACTTGATGTGGAAACCTGACTTTTTGCAATTGTACAAATGTTGTAAATGCTCAGAAGCTTGGAACAACAAAAGATGAATTTTCTAAATGATCTTTTCATCACAAAACTTGCTTTAGGGCAAGGGTGTTATTTTCCTCCTCTTCGTGTCTTTCACATTTCATGTCACCTTGCCCTGGGTGATGTAGTGCTGCTTCAGTAAAAATATTTTAAAAAAACAAACTGATAATGTTCTATGACTTCCCACTGACTGCTCTTTCCATTACAAATGACTTTATACAGAAAGTGTTCCTATTGCTACTGTTAAAAGACTGAATAAATGAAACCTATTTATTTACGTACATTAGAAACGGCCACAGAATGCATTGTATTGGCTTATCTAAATATCTTACTATGGCTGTTATTCATATCTATTTAAAATTCTCCATCTCTGTTAAGAACTTACCATGTTTACTTTTTACATACCAGTAGGTGGAAATTTATGAAGAAATCCCTGTTTCAGAGGGAATACATATGAAAGATTAGGCAGTACAGCAAGATAGAGTTGTTTTGGGGGAGGGGAGGGTTAGCCATCACATACACTCATAGATTCATTTCAGATCTAACACGAAACTATGTTGTTCGATGTTACTTGCATGTCCACATTTATTCACATGTGGGGAAAAGATTTTTATAGTTTCCTTTCATTATTTAGTAGATGTGTTAGTATGTGATGTCTTGTTGCATTCAAGTTGTTAAGTTGTCCAAACCATAGTTGCTCAGTTAAAGTTCTTCAAAACACAGTTTAACAAGCTATCATAGACCAAATGTTTGTATTGGGAAATATGAGAGATTTTAGTGGATCTTTCAAGCAGTACATTTGATACACTAGGCAGAAGTTGGAACGGCTCACCAGCCCACTCCACCCCACACATAATATCTAGCAGAGAAAGGAATCAAACTTAGTCTTCTTCATAAGGTATATAAAAGTACAGTTGTCCCTTCACATTCGCTGGGGTTTGGTTCCAGGACCCCCCCCCCCGTGAATACCCAAATCTGTGAATACTCAAGTCCCATTATATGCAATGGCAAAACCAAGATTTGCTTTTTGGATTATTATTTTTTAAGAATATTTTCAAGCCGTGAATACTTAAAACCATGAATGCCAAATCTGTGAATGTGGAGGGACAACTGTAGTTTTACTCCTATAAAGTGTAAAAATATTTAGCATGTGGATTTCTCTCAGCCAGCTGTGGATCTTTATACTTCACCCCATTTTCCTGGATTTCACCAAAGCCTTCCAACCTGTTAATGCTCTCTTCCCTCTACCCCCTTCAGTACTGTCACTCCTGGGGACAAGATACAGTATCTTGACTGTGATCTTAAAGGCACTTGAGTCCTGTTACTGCTCAGTCTTGGAAGAAGTGCTCTTTTTGATGCAAATTGAAATGATGCTGACCTAACTATGCCCTCAGCAGCACATCACTGATTTTTAGTCACTTATGTATTATAAGCCCTGAATAATTCTCCAAATTACTTATGTGTAGTCCCTAGTCTCATTCTCCTTGTTACTTAGGCAGTTTTAAAATCCCTATGTGTAATATTTTTCCTTTTTTCTGATTAATTTCTATTCCTGTTTACATAGCTCCCCAGTTTATTAATAGCATTTTGAATTTTTAATCTGCATCCTCTTCATTTGGACTAGGATTTGAGACATCCAGGTTCTAGCTCCCATGCAGCCGTGAAACTCGCTGGATGACCTTGGACCACTTAACCTCTCTTAGCCTAATTTGCCTCACAGAGTTGTTGTGAGGATAAACAAGGGGAAAGCTTTATATTTTTAGACTTACTGGATTTATTGGAAGAAAGGCAAGATATAAAATGCATCCTGTTATATAAATTTATGTGAGAGCCAGTGTGGTGTACTGATTTATGTATTGGAATAGGACTCTGTGAGACAAAGGTTCGAATTTACAGGCAGCCATGGATACCCACTGGTGATCTTGAGCAAGGGATGGTTTCTCAGTTTTAGAGGCCTAATCCACATTACACAAATAATCCAAATAAACTGGATTAATTGCCATGGCTCCTTTCTATGGAATCCTGGGAGTTATAGTATTGCAAAGTATATAGCCTTCTTTGCCAAAGACTGCTGGGGCCTCACCAAATTACAGATCCCAGGATTCCATAAAAAGGAGTCATGGAAAATAATCCAGTGCACTATTTTTTCAGTGGCAAATTTCCTCTGAATAAATCTTGCCAAGAAGACCCTAAGGATTGGGTCGCCAAAAGTTGGAGTTGACTTGAAGATACATAAGAACAACAGCACCAGTAATAATAACAACAATGTAAATTATGTAGCTAAAGAGACATAAACTACATATTGTATAACTGATAAATGAATAATAATAATAATAATAATAATAATAATAATAATAATTTGTATCCCGCCCCTCTACAAAATGCAGTCAGGGCGGCTTACAGCATTTAAAATATATATACAAACCCCTCCATCCCACCCACCCCTTAAAATACAATTAAATAATTAAACATTTAAAACATACTTAATAAATACTAAAACAACACAATAAAATAGCTGGATAGGGATCGGACTAATAAGATTTTCTCTCTCTGATGGCTGGGTATCTATTCAGGAAAGGCCTAATGGAAGAGATCCATCTTAAGACCTTTTTAAAAGCTATTTAGGGTGGTAATGTGCCACATCTCTTCCGGCAGCCTGTTCCATAATCTGGGAGCAATAGCCGAAAAGGTCCTTTGGGAGACTGAGGAGAGCCTAGTTTTTATAGGTTGCAGCAGATTCCTCCCAGAGGACGTGAGTGCATGGTGAGGATTATATGGAAGGAGGCAGTCCCAAACCATTTGGGGCTTTAAAGGTGATAACCAACACCTTGTACTGAGCCCGGAAACCAATGGACAGCCAGTGAAGTGATCTTAAATTGGTATTGTATGGTGTCTTCTAGATGTACCCGAGACCAGTCTGGCTGCCATATTCTGTACTAGTTGAAGTTTCTGGACCAAGCACGAGGGTAGCCCCATGTACAGTTCATTACAGAAATCAAGACAGGAGTTTACCAGAGCATGTACCACAGTCTCAAGGTCCCTGACTCCCAGGAAAGGGCGCAGCTGGTGGATCAGCCAAAGCTGATAACAGGCGCTCCTGACCGTCGCATTTACCTGATTTGTCATCTGGAGCAACGAGTCCAGGAATACCCCCAAACTGCGCACACAGTCCCTGGAGGAGAGTGTGACTCCATTCAAGACTGGAGGTTATATCCTAGTACCTTGGTTCAGGTCTGTCAGAACCTCCATTTTGTCTGGATTCAGCTTCAATTTGTTTTTCCTCATCCAGTCCATTGCTGCCCTAAGACAATCACTGAGAGAAGAGACACCATCTGAAGTCAGAGCCAAAGACTGAAACATGGAGGAATATATCTGGGTATCATCAGCATACTGATAACACCCTGCCCCATGCCTCCAGATGATCTCTCCCAGCGGCTTCATATATATGTTGAATAGCATCGGGGACAGGATGGTGCCTTGTGGGATGCCAAAATTGTTACCTTCTCAGGCAATCCAAGAGGATGTCATAATCTATTGTATCAAAAGCCGCTGAGAGATCCAGTAACACCCACAGGGTCACATTACTTCTGTCAATGTTCAGGCGAAGGTCATCAGCTAAGGCAACCTACCAAATTACATTTCATTTAGGCACCAAGTAAAACTATGGATTTTTATTGAAGCCTTTGGACATCACTGATTTAATGCAAAATTCTAATGAACATAGATTTAAAACTGTTTTAATCTTTTAAACCTGTTTTAATTTCTTAATCATATTGTTTTAACTTGTTACCGTGACTATATTTCATATGTTTTTAGTCTGTTTACATTTTTTTGTAAATTGTTTTAACCTGCATGCATTGGTTTCACTTGTACACTGCCCTGAGATCTTTTGATGCAGTGCAGGATAGAAATATTTTAACAAATGAATAAATAATTCATTTAATTGTTCATTTATTTGGGACACTTATTATTACCTCTCAGTCCATGAGGGCCCCAAGGTGATGCACAATGGCTTAAAACACGTTTAAAATATTAGATAAATAACTAAAAAAAAACAATTTAGGGTTTTCGTGTGCCACCTTATAAGAAAATATTCTCACAGCTGCTTACCCAATCTCTCGCTTTTCTTTGCAAATGAAGATTCAGGAAGGACTCACACCGTGCTTTCTGTGAGTGCACTGGTGACTAAAAAGGCCAATCTGAGATAAACAAGTCCGGTTGCAGAAAGCACAGCAGAAGGTCTCCTTGGGTGATGTTTTTGGGTTGTGATTCTTTCTGTGTTGTCATTTCTCTTCAAGACTTGTTTGGCGTAAGTTCTCAAATAAGGCTGCAGCATTGTGGATAGTGCGTCTCCATGTCTCCCGATGTGAGGCCAGGGAGGGCTATTGTTGGTGATCGATTTGGCCAAGCCTGAGATGTTGCTTTAGGGAGTCCTTGTATCGCTTTTTTGGAGCGCCCCTCTTACGCTGACCCATGGTGAGTTCACCGTAGAGTAGTATTTTGGGGAGGTGATGGTCCTCCATCCTAGAAAACTGCCCTGCCCAGCACAGCTGTGTTCTCAATATCATGGCCCCAATGCTGGTGATCCCTGCTTGCTCAAGGACAGCAACATTCGTAACATAGTCAGTCCAGTGTATCTTTAGAATTGTGCGTAGACAGCGCTGATGAAAGCGTTCGAGGAGTCATAAGTGCTGGTGATAGGTGACCCATGTTTCAGATCCATAAAGGAGAATAGACAGTACAATGGCTCTATACACACTGATTTTTGTGCTTTGCCTCAGGTGTTTATTGTTCCAGACTCTTTTGTGAAGTCTTCCAAATGCACTATATGCCTTTGCTAATCTGTGATCAAGCTCTTTGTCAATCTTGGCATCTGAGGAGATGATGCTTCCCAGGTAGATGAACTGCTGAACGGACTTGAGCACAGATTTGCCGACGGCAATGTGGGGATAATGGTGTTCGTCCTGTGGTGCAGGCTGGTAAAGAACTTCCGTTTTCTTCAGGTTGACTTCCAGCCCAAACAGTTCTGCAGCTGTTGCGAAGCAGGACGTTACGCGCTGCAGAGCTGCTTCTGTGTGGGAACAAGGGCAGCATTATCAGCGAAAAGCAGCTCACGGACTAGATAGTTTAGAGTCTTAGTGTGAGCCCTCAGACGGCTTAAGTTAAACAAGCTACCATCAGTACGGTAACGTATATAGATGCCGTCGTCTTCTTCAAGCTCTGCCATAGCCCTTTGGAGCATCATGCTGAAGAAGATTGTAAATAAAGTTGGAGCAAGAACCAACCTTGCTTCCCTCCATTAGTTATTAGAAAGGGCTCTGAAAGAGCATCACCATATCTGACTTGACCACGCTGGCTCTCGTGTAGCAAGATAATCATTTTAAGGAATTTTGGGGGACATCCTAGTCTTTCCAGGATCTGCCACAGACCTTTTCTACTCACAATGTCGAAGGCTTTGGTGAGGTCGACAAATGTTACATAGAGACCCTTATTCTGCTCCCTACATTTTTCTTGCAGTTGTCTAAGGGCAAATACCATATCTGTAGTACTCCTATTGGCTCTGAAGCCACATTGGCTTTCAGGGAGAAGTTCTTCTGCAATAGCAGGAACTAATCTGTTCAGGAGTATCCTTGCAAGGATTTTTCCAGCAATAGAGAGCAGTGTTATGCCTCGATAGTTTAAACAATTGGATTTTGCTCCTTTTTTCTTGTACAGGGTGATGATGACTGCATCTCTGAGATCTGATGGCAGTTCCCCCTTTTTCCCAGCAATTCACAAGGAATTCATGGAATTTATTGTGGAGTGCATGACGTCCATATTTCCAAACTTCAGGTGTCATTCCATCAATCCCAGCTGCCTTGCCATTTTTCATCTGCTGTATGGCCTTAAGGGTCTCTTCCAAAGTGGGAGCTATGTCCAATTCATTTTTCATCAGTTTTTGTATCAAATGTTGGATAGCTGAGCCTTGGACTACTCAGTTGGCATTAAAGAGACTTTGAAAATGTTCAGCCCATCGATTCAGGATGGAGGCTTTTATCAGTAATTAATGTTTGACCATCTGTACTGTATAAGGAGCTTTGGACCTGATACGTAGGTCCAAACACTGCTTTAAGAGCTTCAAAAAATCCTCTATGATCACCCAGATCTGCACAGCGTTGCATCTTTTCTGCTCTATTGATCCACCACTTGTTCTGCATGTCTCGGAGTTTTTGTTGAAGTTTACTACATGTGAGGCGGGAAGCTGCTTTTCTTACATGACAGGTTGGCTGGGCGAGGTATGCCTGGTGAGCAGTTCTCTTCTTTGCCAACAGCTCCTGGATCTCTCGGTTGTTTTCATCAAACCAGTCTTGATTTTTCTTGTGGGAGAACCCGAGGGGGAAGGATCTGTAGGATGGTCTATGGTCTTCTAGTTTTGTTTGCAGATTTGCCTGGAAGTTGTCTCTCATGGTCTCTTGTTGAAGATTGCTGACTTGGAGTCTCGTCTTTAAGATACCACCCCTCTTAGGTTTGAACTTAAGATGAAGATTTAGTTTACATCTGACGAGGCGATGATCTGTTTGGCATTCTGCATTGGGCATCAGTCGGGTATGATGGACATCGTGAATGTTTCTCTGGTGGACTAGAACATAGTCAGTGAAGTGCCAATGTTTGGATCGGGGATGCATCCAGGTTGTCTTCAAGCTATCTTTCTGCTGAAAGATTGTGTTTGTAATAGTCAGCTGCTGTTCTGCACAGAACTCTAGCAGGAGGCGTCCGTTATCATTGCAATTTCCAACACCATGCTTGCCTAAGACACCTTTCCAGGCTTCGGAGTTCCTTCCTACTCTGGCATTGAAGTCACCAAGGATAATACTTGTATCTTCTACAGGGACTTTTTGTATGAGTTGGCATAGGTCTGTGTAGAATTTTTCTTTCTCTACAGGGTCGGCTTGCATAGTTGGGGCATATATACTAAAGAGAACAACCTGTGGGAGGCGTAAGGAAATAATGCGATCAGAGTGTCCTGTTTGCAAGGTTTCGAGTTTGGAGGCAATGGAGTTTTTAATCATAAAGCCTACTCCTGAAAGATGTTTTTCAGTTTTGGGTTTGCCAGACCAGTAAAGTGTGTAGCCGGCCCTTGTTCTTTAAGGCTGCCTTCCTCATGGAGGCGGACTTCACTAAGAGCAGCGACGTCAATATTAAGTCGTGATAGTTCATGGGCTATTAGGGCATAATGACGCTCAGGCCGTCCACTATCTGCAAAGTCTCACATGGTTCTGATGTTCCAGCATGCAAGCGTCGGTTTTTTTACACCTTTGGAGGCCGGTGTGTGCCTTTGTTTCTTTGCCTTGGTTTAACCGCATCAGCAAATGCCCATTGGCCATGGCTAGCCAACCAGGTAGTTGGGGATGAGCTTTCGTTAGGCCACCTTTTCTAGGCCCCTCTCCATATGGAGCAAACAGTGCTCTCCTTTAAAAAGGCTGCTTGGTTGTTCAGGATGCGACCAATGTCCTGAACTACCTGCATGCAGGATTGGGTCTGCGGCTTCCAGTGCATCTTGACACCTGCCATTTCGTCCCTCACCTATCGCTACAGGGCTTTTTTGGAACTGGATTTGTCCTTCAAGCCTGTGCAATGGATTTTTCTGGTGGAGCACAGCGTGCACAGAACTGGCCTCACCCTTTAAACCAGAGGTTCATCTGCTGTGGCCTTGCAAGCATGGACGTAGCAGCGAGGTCCTTGGGTCGTAGGTTTGTTTAGAGTTTCCTTCTCTTAGATGGTTGACCTTACAGCGTTGGACAAGCACCATCTGCCCGGATTTGGGATTAGAGTTTTCCTTCTCCTAGGACAGTTGCCATAAGGCTAGAGAGCCCATCCTGCCCTTTGACGCTCTTTGTCAGATCCTTCGGTTTTGACCCGTCTGGCATGGGAGACCCTACCGGTGGCTTTAAGTCACCGCCAGCATAGCTCAAAACATCATTAGGGTACGGATAAAACAGTATAAAAACAGTAAGATGAAAACACAATAGCTTTTACAAGCCTTACATTATTTTAAACATAACAGAAAGAGTTTTACCTAGGAAACATTCCAGGAGGCATTTTTCATTTTGTTTCAAAACCAGTAGTTTTTCTGTGGAAATGATAAAAAATATGCCACTTGAAGTATTGTTGCTGTCAGGGATGCCTGCCCCTCACAGTAAGGAAGGAAATTCTCCCTAGAGCAACAGCCTATATTTTCAAGCTTCAGTAATAAGGCCAATAAGCCCTGAGTTGTATTTCTTGCCAAAAAGGCAGGAGATATATATATATATATGTGTGTGTGTGTGTGTGTGTGTGTGTGTGTATCAGATAAATAAATAATAAAATAAACTTCTGGGTGTCTTTTTTCTGGTGTATTAAACTTTGGCTACTCAGCACAAGGCATCAGTTTCCTAATTACTCTTGCCCATCCCCATGTAGGTTTTCAAATAGTCATTTGTCGTAACAGTGTTGTTGAAGTTATATCATGACAATTGAAAAGGATTGCAGATTGGTCTAGAGTTCATATGTAGCAAAATCTCTATCTGCTACAGAACAGTATTAATCTCAGATGGCAGTAAAATATCTGTAGCCAACATCTAAGTTTTTAGCACAAGGCAGACGAAGGTGCAAATATAACACTACTGATCTTTTAATCATGGCTATTAGGTTTTAAGCAAACTACCAAATTGCATGTTTTTCTGTTCTCCAATGTGAATTCCACTCCCATGTTTAACTAATAGTAACAATAATTTGAACCTGGTTAGATTTAATCACAATTAACGTTGGTTCATTGCAGCTCTCACACTAGTTAAAACCAGGTCATTTTGGGACACTTTGTATGGAGTGACATGGGATTGAGTGCTCCTCCAACCTGCTTAAGTTCTTCTGACCATGATTAAAATATTGTTGATGTCAATAGAAATATTTAGAAGTTTTAGTGAACTACAGGCTTGGAAGTTTGTTTTAATTTATAAGCATTAATGCCTTGCTGATGTGTTTCCATTAGAATGCTATTGTAATTCATGAAGTTTATGAAGAAGGGGCAGCTGCTAGAGATGGTCGACTTTGGGCTGGTGATCAAATTCTTGAGGTAAGGTCCATGTTTAACTCCCTTGAATTTTTCCAGCTTCAGTACAGAACTGGTGTTTTAAAAGAGAAAAATGCATTCCATTGAAGTTAAGATAAAGGATGAATTAATTGATTTATTAATATAAATAATAGCAATTTCAAATAGTTCTACTTCAGTTTACAATAATATTGTAGTCTGCTGTATATATCTTATTTAAGCACTGAAATTATTTCCAAACCCTGCAAGTCTTGCAGATATTAAGCTGACAAATGGGATCTGTTATCTTCTTTATCTTCAAACAATCAATCAGTACTATGTTTGCATAAGCCACTCAGTGAAGTGTGCTATTTTTCATTATGCTTTATATTGGGATATTAGATAAGAAAGAGTTAAGAAAAGAGTTCGTGCTTGATTGCAACTTAGAAAAAGGAGTAGAAATCACTGTGGTTGCTGAGCATCTGGAACCAGCACACTATCAAGTCAGCACAAATTCCCAGCACACCTATTATGGCTTCCATGAAAGGAGGTTAGGAAAACATTGTGCACTGCTTGGGAATTGCTCTTAACAGCTCTTTCACAGAATGTTTCTTATTTTAGCTGCCATTTCTGTGCCTTAAAACAACAACTGTATTTCTTACCAGAGTGCAATTAAAACATGATGGACATAGCAACTGATACATTCATCACAATCCATACAAGGAACATGTTTGCCTTGCTTGGTACTTATGGTCATTAGAAATCTTGAGATTTTTACCTTACCTCAGCACCTGCCTGTGCCATTTTACCACCTGAGGCAGGGCAGCTGATGCTTCTCTCCTCCTTGCAAGTCCAGAAGCCTAGCACTCATGACTGGCTGAGTTGTTGTGGCATCTGAGAAATCCCACAAACTCTTCTCCTTCATGGCAGCAAGAATGCAGACCACACCCCTGCAGATAAATTATGAGGCTTCAATCACCCTTTGTGTGAATTCCTTAAATCTAGTTGCCCTTTGTACCGACAATGTAGATGAGAGTAACCAGCCTTCCACAGCCACCAAGATAGTATATTTCAGTAGAGTGTGGACTCAGCATTGATGACAACACCAAAACAAACAACAAAAAGGGCTGAATGAGACTACGTGCGAAAGGGATCTAGGAGTCCTAGTAGACCACAAGTTGAACATGAGCCAACAGTGTGATGCGGCAGCTAAAAAGGCCAATGCAATTTTGGGCTGTATCAATAGAAGTATAGTGTCTAGATCAAGGGAAGTAATAGTGCCACTCTATTCTGCCTTGGTCAGACCTCACTTAGAATACTGTGTCCAGTTCTGGGCACCACAATTCAGAAAGGATATTGACAAATTGGAGCGTGTCCAGAGAAGGGCAACTAAAATGGTGAAAGGTCTGGAAACGATGCCTTATGAGGAGAGACTTAGGGAGCTGGGTATGTTTAGCCTGGAAAAAAGACGGTTAAGAGGCGATATGATAGCCCTGTTTAAGTATTTGAAGGGATGTCACACTGAGGATGGAGCAGGCTTGTTTTCTGCTGCTCCAGAAACTGGAACACGGAGCAATGGGTGCAAGCTCCAGGAACAGAGATTCCACCTCAACATGAGGAGGAACTTTTTGACAGTAAGAGCTGTTCGGCAGTGGAACGCACTCCCTCGGAGTGTGGTGGGGTCTCCTTCCTTGGAGGTCTTTAAACAGAGGCTGGATGGCCATCTGTCGGGGATGCTTTGATCGTGATTTCCTGCATGGCAGGGGGTTGGACTGGATGGCCCTCGTGGTCTCTTCCAACTCTGCAATTCTATGATTCTATATCCACAGAGTTCAACTATACCACCAGAGAGCACATCCTACCAACACCCAGCAATCCAAACGAATATGTTAGGACAATGGCTCCTCCTGACCAACTAACTATAACAGAAGCCACACACAAAAGAAGGTTCAACAGCAAAAGGCTTAGTCGCACAACTATTTTGTCAGCCTTCCATTCTTCACTGCTTCCAAGAGATTTGCAGTGAAACCAAGGGACCAGAAAGCTGCAAAATAACTGGCAGCATTTCAAAATAAAATCTTTGAGCCTATAGCAATCACCCTCAAATGCAGAAACCTCCTAGCAGCTACACATTTTATAGGATCTCTGGGTCTGTGTACCCTGCAATGCAAAATAGTCCACCACCAGAATGGCAAGCAGACTGTACTTTCTCTTTGTATCTGGTTCTGTGACTATTTACCAAAGTATTAGCATTACCTGTCTCCAGGGCTAAGGTCTCCAGATGGCTAAATTTGATTTTAAAATGGAAACTTTAAAAAATACAGCTAGATATCACCCAGTTTTAACTAAAAGGTGCTCTCTTGTATCTGAATTGGGAGATTACAAAGGATATAAGGCCTGCTTCCATCAGAATTCAAGTAAAACATATGCTTCAAGTTTTGTTATTTCAACCAAACAGGTTTTTGTTTGGCCACTGGCATTGTGCAAGCAATGTCTTGGCTCTCTTTATGAAGCTCTCTACAATTTCAACTATAATACGAGTTTTAAGAGAAATTTAAAGCTGCAGGAGTGGTCTTGTGTGCCATCTATTGGAATGTAGAAAAATATTCTTTTGCTATTGAAATAACAGAATTATCTAAATATCAAAATGCAAAGGATATTGGTGTGAAATTAAGGTCAAAAGAACTAGAAATGAATAAGTGCTTAAGTGTTTGTAGAAATTAAGAGTTTTAGTAGATGTGGGAATCATGCAGCCCTCTGAATGTTGTTGGATTGCAACTCCTAGCATTCTTTGCCACTGGCTATTTTGGCTATGGCAGCTGGGACTTGCAGTTCAACTACATCTGGAGGGCCACATGATTCCCACCTCTGCTATATACATTTATCATGGAGTGAGCACTTATGATGTTTATTGGCACTTACAGCTAAGTAGACCTGTATAGGATCACACCGTTATTAATTCAAATTGTTAAATAAATTTTGAATTTACAACAGTACATTGGTGATTAGTGAATTGTGGGAAAACTACATTTTCAAGTTACTCACCAGAAACTAAAAATAGATAAAATGTGTAATTATACCCATTCATTACAATGCTTACATTTATCCTATATCTGAACCATCTCATATAATAGAAGTTCTGGCTTCTTCACTGGCACTCTCATAGTTGGCTAGGTGATCTGGGATATGAAATGCTATGAAAATGTTATGTAGTTATTTTATTCAGCTGAAAGCTTTCTTCTCTCACACACACGTCTTAACAATAAGCATGTTGATTTATTTTGATATATTATTTGACTGGCCTAATTACATTCCAGTAAGCAAACATAGGGGATTCAGTTTGGTGTAGTGGTTTGAGTATTGGACTACAACTCTGGAGGCCAGGGTTTGAATCCCCGCTCAGCCATGAAACCCATTGGGTGACCTTAGGCAAGTCACACACCACAGCAACAAGGAAGGTAGCAGAATTGTTGTTATAGTATGCTGTTTTATTCCAGGTTAACGGTATAGACTTGAGGAATGCTAGTCATGAAGATGCTATCACAGCCTTGAGACAGACTCCTCAAAAAGTACAACTGGTTGTATATAGAGATGAAGCTCATTATAAAGACGAAGAGAATTTGGAGATTTTCCATGTCGAACTGCAAAGGAAAATGGGCAGAGGCTTGGGGCTCAGCATTGTTGGGAAACGGTAAGGATTACAGCTAGTCATTGCTCTGCTGAGATTACTTTCACAATAGGAAACAAGCATTACAGGGCCATAGCGTTCATTATAAAAATGGATACACTTTGTTCTAGGACAAATGTTCACCAAACAGGGTAAATCTGGGGGAAATATTTGCCAATTTGGAGAGTCAGACATCTGCATATTACAGTTGAACCCCCGCATGAGCGGGGGATTGGTTCCGGGATATCCCACGGATGGTGAATTCTGCAGATAATAGCGAACGACATCCCAGGGGCCATCCTGGGAAAAGTGGGGGAGAGATCACTCCCTTCATGGCCGCATCACCATTTCTGTCCCAAGAGTGAACCCGGGGAGTGAGCCTAGGGGCAAAGGGAGGAGGGAGGGAGGGAGGGAGGGAGGGAGATCTTTCCTTTCCTTGTTTCGCCCCCGTGTCGCCATTTCAGCCCCAGGAGCAATCCTGGGAGCAAAGGGAGGAGGGAGGGAGATCTTTCCTTTCCTTGTTTCACCCCCGTGTCGCCATTTCAGCCCCAGGAGCAATCCTGGGGGCAAAGGGAGGAGGGAGGGAGATCTTTCCTTTCCTCCCTTTGCCCCCGTGTCGCCATTTTGATCCCAGGAGCGATCCTGGGGAGTGATCCTGGGGACAAAGGGAGGAGGGAGGGAGATGTCTCCTCCTCTCCCTTCACCCCCTTTCCCCCCTGCATCACCATTTTGGCCCACAACACCATATCTCTCCTCCTCCCCCATCAACCCCCCCATTGTCACTATTCACAGATAATTGAATCAGCAGGTGGAGAATCAACGGATGTGGGGGTGCTACTGTACTGTGTTTCAATGGGAAGCTCTGTGATTAGCATAATAATTTATATAAAATGGCAGCAGTTTGCTATCCTGTTCTCCATAGATTGGGGAGGGGGGTTGCAGTGGCAGTTTCCAGTTTCTCTCTTTCTTTTCTGAGAGTGTGTGCTGGTCAGCAGTCAGCATTCCTCCAATTCAGTGTAAAAGCATTATGCTTTGGAGGCCTGGGTTGGAAATCAGTCACTGACTTGTTTTCAGCAAAGTACTTACTGAAACTACTCCTCCCAATATGCACACTAAAGAGAAACCAGGGGTTTGTCTAAATGACAAATATACTCCTCACAGAATGTGAGGAGAAGACAACCTGTCCTAATGGCAATCTGTGTTGTTTTGCCTTATTGTGAAGGAGGGGGGGCAAAACCGGCAAAATGCACACCCCCGACCATCAAGACAACTGCATGAATTGTTGCATGGTCTGAAGGAGGAAGAACTGACCTTCTGATTGGTCAGTGGTGGCAGTGCGGAGGGCAGCCATGGGGAGGGGGAAGATTACTCTTTCCTTCTCTCCCCCACCCCCAAGGTGCCTTCCCACTGCCACAGGGACCAGAGAAGGGAAGATGGCTCTCTCCTCCTCTTCCCCCTCCGTGTGGGTGTCCTCTGTGCTGCCGAAGCTTATGGGGGCCAAAAAAAATTTAAGGCATTTTTTTTTGCAGCTGCTGCGATTTGACATTACTGCAGAGCAATCCATTTTTGGGTGGGGTTTGTATAGAAGGGGCCCAAATGAAACCACCCCTTGACCAACTATATGAAATTATAAGATACATCTTCCCTGCTCCCTGAACTCTCCTGATGTACCCACACTTCCCTTTTGCCTTTCAATCACAGTCATCCTCTTTAGCATATTGGGAGCTATAGTATAATGTGAGATCAGTATGGCCTGCATATTGACCCATGAATCACAATATGAATTCATTTGCATTGAAGAGAATGATACATCCAGTAACCCTATTCAGTAGTTGTCTCCTTTGGTATAAATGAATACACAAGGAAGAAGAGCATGCTAGCCTTTCTCCCTTCCATTACCAGTTCTATTGCTCCTGTACACGTGTGTGTAGGGAAGGTGTCAATCAGAAGAGAAGAACCTCCACCTAGGTGACTTGAAGTCTGCTCCCTTCCCCTCTGTGTTTACTCATCCCACATACATAAACCCTAAATATTCAGTCTAGTGGAAATAAAATTAACAGAGGGAGAAAAACAAGGGAGCAGGTCTTTCCAGATTAAGGGTGGAATTAGATTCCATATACCAAATCTGTTTTCTCTTTCACATTTGGAAGAACAAACTGGGTAGCTGAGAAATACTATAGTTCTAAATATATTTTGTGTACTTTTATGTATTCATTAAAATATTTATCTCCTGTAGATATTCTATCTAACTGTAGGAAATTATTAGTATTTATATTAAGCAGAGTGAAACGTAGTCCCAGTGCAATATGAGCTTCTGGTATAAAACAAGACAGAAATATGCAAAATGCTCTAGTAAGGTTAAAAAGCAAAACTTACATTTATTGTGGCAGAGAATACATCTGATATAGGAAAATAGATAATGATAGACAGACAGACAGATAGATAGATGAGAGTTATCTAACTTGGGTACAAGAGTCCCTAAAAGCTGACGCTCATGAGAGTGTATAAGGCATCTTAAGGCTGGATCAGGATCATGTTGTTAGCTGCTTGGACAAAGAGTTCTAAAGCATTAAAACTTCTTGGAGAATGTTTGGGAGGGGAGAGAAGTAACCTCTACATGCTCTCTTTCTCTCTCTCTCTCAATCTGGCTTTTCTTCGCAAACGAAGATTCAGGAAGGACTCATCCCGCGCTTTCTACAAGCGCGCTGATGACTAAAAAGGCCAATCCGAGATAAACAAATCCAGTTGCAGAAAGCACATCAGAAGGTCTCCTTGGGTCATGTTTCTGGCTTGGGATTCTATCTGCGTTGTCGTTTCTCTTCAAGACTTGTTCGGCATGACTTCTCTAATAAGGCTGCAGCATTGTGGATAGTGCGTCTCCATGCCTCCCGATGTGAGGCCAGGGCGGACCATTGTTGGTGATCAATTTGGCCGAGAAAAGGTCTGTGGCAGATCCTGGAAAGACTAGGATGTCCCCCAAATTCCTTTAAATGATTATCTTGCTACACGAGGGCCAGTGCAGTCAAGTTAGATATGGCAATGCTCTTTCAGAGTCCTTTCTAATAACTAATGGAGTGAAGCAAGGTTGTGTTCTTGCTCCAACTTTATTTACAGTCTTCTTCAGCATGATGCGCCAAAGGGCTATGGCAGAGCTCAAAGAAGAAGACGGTATATATATATATATATATATATATGCTACCGTATTGATGGTAGCTTGTTTAACTTAAGCCGTCTGAGGGCTCGCACTAAGACTCTAAACTATCTAGTCCGTGAGCTGCTCTTCGCTGATGATGCTGCCCTTGTTGCCCACACAGAAGCAGCTCTGCAGCGCCTAACATCCTGCTTCACAACAGCTGCAGAACTGTTTGGGCTGGAAGTCAACCTGAAGAAAACAGAAGTTCTTTACCAGCCTGCACCACAGGACGAACACCATTATCCCCACATTGCCGTTGGCAAATCTGTGCTTAGGTCTGTTCAGGAGTTCACCTACCTGGGAAGCATCATCTCCTCAGATGCCAAGATTGACAAAGAGATCGATCACAGATTAACAAAGGCATATAGCGCATTTGGAAGACTTTAGAAAAGAGTCTGGAGTAATAAACACCTGAGGCAAAGTACAAAAATCAGTGTGTATAGAGCCATTGTACTGTCTATTCTTCTTTATGGATCTGAAACATGGGTCACCTATTGCCACCACTTACGACTCCTTGAACACTTTCATCAGTGCTATCTATGCACAATCCTAAATATACACTGGACTGACTATGTGACAAATGTTGCTGTCCTTGAGCAAGCAGGGATCACCAGCATTGAGGCCATGATATTGAGAACACAGCTGCGCTGGGCAGGGCACGTTTCTAGGATGGAGGACCATCGCCTCCCCAAAATACTACTCTACGGTGAACTTGCCACAGGTCAGCGTAATAGGGGCACTCCAAAAAAACAATACAAGGACTTCCTGAAACAACATCTCAGGCTCGGCCAAATTGATCACCAACAGTGGTCCGCCCTAGCCTCACATCGGGAGACATGCAGACGCACTATCCACAATGCTGCAGCCTTATTTGAGAACTCAACCGAACAAGTCTTGAAGAGAAACAACAACGCAGAAAGAATCACAACCTGGAAACATCACCCAAGGAGACCTGCTGTGCTTTCTGCAACCGGACTTGTTTATCTTGGATTGGCCTTTTTAGTCATCAGCACACTTGCAGAAAGCGAGGGATGATTCCTTCCTGAATCTTCATTTGCAAAGAAAAGCCAGAGATACAGCGCTGATGAAAGCATCCGAGGGCTCATAAGTGTTGGCGATAGGTGACCCATGTTTCAGACCCGTAAAGGGGAATAGACAGTACAATGGCTCTATACACATTGATTTTTGTGCTTTGCCTCAGGTGTTTATTACTCCAGACTCTACATGCAAGTAGGAAGTAAAAGCTTTGAGTACAAGTATCAATGAAGCACAGAGCTGAATCAAAAGGATAGGCATGCAACTCTAGGCTTTTCCTCTGTTCCCAACTATCCTAAACAAGCCTTGATGCTTCTTCAGTTAGAACACTAACAATTTCGGGGTTGCATATAATAAAACCAACCTGACTAATTTAAATAGTTTAAAAATAAAATGAATGTTAAAAACATATTAAACAATTTCACAAGTTTAAAACTCCTTAAAATTTTAAATTAAAATTTAAAACTAGTCAAAATAGTTTAAAATGTTTTAAAACCATGCACCTGTGAGGATTTGTGTAAAACCAAAACAGTTTAGACCCCAAACAATTTAGGGTACAGCCATGTTTTCACTTTGTACAAGAATGATGGTAACATTGGCACCACTATTTTGCAAGTGGTGTTGTTGTTGTTGTTGTTGGTGAATAATGTAGCCACACAGTAAAAATAAATCAGTATAATCATTTTAAGACCAGAGTGTGGCCAAGTGGCTGAGGAGAGCACTCAGTGGCACCTGCACCTTAGAACTTAAACCAGGGTTGACCTCAGTGGATGTAGCCATCTTACCTCATAGATGTAGCTATTTTCTGTAACATTTTAGTGCCAAAAATAAGACTAGAATTTGAATCTCTATTTTGGCTAGAAAATAGATTGTGTTGGTTAACATACTTGTATTCCTAGGGTGTGTAATCACCTTTTATGTGCAAATTGTCAGCCATAAAATATTTTTGGTTGTGCTATATGTATATCTTTCTTTGTTAGAAATGGAAATGGAGTATTTATCTCTGACATTGTCAAAGGAGGGGCTGCTGACCTTGATGGGCGATTAATTCAAGGGGATCAGATCTTATCGGTTAACGGAGAGAATGTAAGACATGCTTCCCAAGAGATGGTTGCCACCATTCTTAAGGTGGGTGCACTCTATATTTTTTAGTGCTAACCAGTATTTGCAAGCATATGGAAGTCGTAGGAGATTATCAGACAGGAACACAAAAAGCATTCCTGTCCCACAATCTCCTTCCCGCCCCTGTCCCACCACAATCACCCCTCCCCACCACACTTACCTTTTCTCCCATCGACAGGGCAGCCCAGGAATGAATGGAGCTCTGTTAGAGCTCCACTCACTTCCTGGAGTGAAATCCTGCCTGTTCTCGTGAGAAGACATGAGCGTGGGAAGTTCAAAGTTAAAAAGAAAAAGAAAACATCAAAAAGTGACAGCAAACACAAAAACACACTTAAAAATTAACAAGTAACCTGGAGAGGGTCATAAATAGAGGGCAGCTTACCTGGATGTCCCAATCTCACCTGGAAGTGTTCTGGCAAGGACTGCCCATTGACGCTAGGATCTCACCAGCAACACGGGGCACATTGTCGCACACATGGAAACCTGGGACAGAAACAGAATGGGGGATCTATTGATGGCTTCTCTCATCAATAAAAAACAGTGCCTGCAGAACAGGAGCAAAATGAGTGCATAACGACATTGTCTGGTAAGGAAGCCCTTTTGGAATCTCCTGGCATTGTTGTAACGCCATTTTTGATGCATCTGATAATCTCCTAAACATACTATACTGCTCTTTACAAAAAGCAAAGGTTATTGTCATAATTTGGATTTGATTTCTATGATCTTCCTAAATGCCAACGTCCTGCACTGAGCAGGGGGTTGGACTCAATGGTCCTACTGTGTGCCTACCTATCAGATCAGTGAGGTTGCTGCACATGAGAGACAAAGCCATCTCTGATAGTGACACCATAGTTATGGAGCTCTCCTCATAATTGTAACTAGTGGCCACTTCAGAAGTGGGACTTGGAAACTTTTATCTTAAAAGTGGGGATTTTTGTCCCTCCATATCCATGGATTTGGTATCCATGGATTTAAGTATTAATGGCTTGAAAATGTTCTTTAAAAAATTATAATCCAAAAAGCAGACCTTGATTTTGCCATCTTATATAAGGGACACCATTTTGCTATGCCATTGCATATAATGGGACTTGAGTATTCATGGGTTTTGATATCCACAGGGGGTCCTGGAACCAAACCCCAGTGAATATGAAGGGACAACTGTAAATGGCTTGTTTGAGTCAAAGCAGCTTGCTTATAATTCTCATATATATATACTGAGTATACTTAAATACTTCTTATATATACTGAATATGTCTTTGTATCATTCTTTTTGCAGTCCTGAAAAGAAGTTAATGTATACATTGAAATAAATAAAAGACAGAAATAAATGTAGATAGAGCTAATGAGTGATTAAGTTAGGCTATTCATGAAACAACTGCTTCAGCAAATGTAAAATTTAGACATATATTTTGGATATATATTTATCTTGAAATATTTGATATTGCAACAAAAGTTGCAGAAGAGTCACAGATGCATGGTTATTTGAATATTTCCCCTCTATTCATATTTCTGCTCTGAAAGCATTCCAGGCATCAAAGCATAAAAGCAGAGTTTCTTCATCTGACCGGTTTTTAATATCTGTGTTAATGTTGGAGGCAAAGAGATTTGATGAATCTGCAGTTTTGAATATTGTACTTGTATGGTTTAATTTCAGTGGCATAATGCAAAAAAATCTGCTCATAGAAATACAGGCTAGGATTCTTTCTGAAGCACTAAAACAGATTTTCATGATGATCTTGTTCTTCTCCATGAAGGGACTGTTTGACCTAAAGAGAGAATTCCATCATGCACTATTCCCACCTACATTTTGGAATGGTACAGTCCACTGATGACTGTACCAGGTGCTTTTGCTGAAACTAAAAGTGGCCCGTTTGTTCTGCTGGGAAAGAGTTCCACTTTCTTGCATCAAGTACTGTGTGTTCCATTAATTGCAATATTGCTAAGGATTACTTGGTAATGAAAATCATGAAATAAGTGTGAACTTAATCTTGCCCAGCAGATCTCTTTTCAAATAAATCTCTCTCTCTCTCTCTGGCTTTTCTTCGCAAACGAAGATTCAGGAAGGACTCATCCCGCGCTTTCTGCAAGCGCGCTGATGACTAAAAAGGCCAATCCGAGATAAACAAGTCCGGTTGCAAAAAGTACAGCAGAAGGTCTCCTTGGGTGATGTTTTTGGGTTGTGATTCTTTCTGCGTTGTCGTTTCTCTTCAAGACTTGTTCGTCGTGAGTTCTCAAATAAGGCTGCAGCATTGTGGATAGTGCGTCTCCATGCCTCCCGATGTGAGGCCAGGGCGGACCACTGTTGGTGATCAATTTGGCCATGCCTGAGATGTTGTTTCAGGGAGTCTTTGTATCGCTTTTTTGGAGCGCCCCTCTTACGCTGACCCGTGGCGAGTTCTTTTCAAATAAATAATACACTATAAAATGGTTGTAGTCTAGTCAGTGATTTTTTAAAAAATCCACTGTATGTCTGTCTGGAAAAATGAAAACTTTCTTTCAAGGTGTAAATACTATATGCTGTGTATTTTTTTTTTCATATGTTAAGTGTGCTCAAGGACTTGTGCAGCTGGAAATTGGACGACTGAGAGCTGGATCTTGGCCATCATCACGAAAAACATGTCGAAACAGCCAGGTTAGTGGCAGCAGTTGGTGCATTAATAAGAAATGTAAAATCCGTTATAAGGAAAATTGGTTCATGGTGATTTTGGCTTGTAAAGGCATTGAGCTTTAGAATCCAGCTACAGCTGTAATTCAGACAGTCATTATTGTTGTCATTTTAATTTTTATTTATTATGTTTATTTAGGTCCGTCTATTAAATAATGAGACTGATACAATAATCCATCTTGATTTATATGTATTACAATTCTAATGCTTGTCCCTTTCAATATACTCCTCGTTCACACTCACACACTGATGCAGTCTCGTTTTCCACTGGTCAAAGGCATGGAGCAGATCAGTTTTTGTCAGCTGTTTCAACATATCTGCTATTTTCTTCTTTACTGCATCAATTGACTCAAAATGTGTTTCTTTAAGCACCGATTTCAGTTTAGGGAAAATAAAAAAGTCACATGGTGCCAAAACTCTTTTGTATAGTCAGGAAGTTTGTCCCAGCAGTAACTCTGTAGATATAGTAGCATTGCCAAGCCATCAGTCTTCTCTGTTATTTTGTTGTGCCAGTGAATTCAGTTTATCCCTGCATCAAAACAGTGGCCTTTCCCACAAGAGGTCTCACCCATTTATCAATAATCAAACATATTTCCACTGAAAATAAAGGGAGGAAAGTTTCCAACTTCCAATTTTATTATTCCTTTCATCCTTTTAAATAGCTACATCATCACCCAGTTAAACTTTTTACATACACAATATAGTTTTTTCTTCATTCTAACCATCTTCCTTCTTAATCCAGAAAGGATTAAGGTAGTGATGTCACTGCAGAATTGAAGATCCCTTTAATTATAATCCATAAAGCCAAATATTGCATAAAGAAGTAATTAAATTAAGTGAGGCAGCAGGCTTATTGTCCTTACAGGCTTTTTTTTCAGCAGCATGAGCATGCTGGTATCCCCCACCCGCTCCAATCATGCCGGACCATTTGGATTTCCACAATCAGCACAGGTAGCAAGGTTTCTAGGCACTTGTGGGTGATCTCCCATTCTCCCCTTGATCCAGGGAGAAATTCACCAGGCAGAACTTGGCTCCATGCTAGTGTTTGTCAGAAGGCTTGTTGTGCTGCCAATTAGAAGGCAGTGTTTGTTCCATCTTTCTTTCCTTAATGGATTTTCCACTGTAAAAAAGGAAAAAGGATGAAGCAGTGAGACAACAGTCAAGGGTTACAAGCACTGCTTAGAGTTGGTTTTTTGGGGGTAGGGACTACTATTCCAGAATTTCCAAGCAAATTACATTATTCTATGTTGTCCCCATAAAAGTCGTTTAACAAATGACAGTATGAAAAAAGTCTAACCTGGACCTGCAGACATTTCTCAATAGTTCTTGCTTCCTCCTGGTGCCATTTTTCAGTCTTTGTGCCTTTCTGTTGCAGGTATCCAGTTTCCAAATGTGTGATACCTTGTTTTTCCCTGTACTATTGCACTGCTCAATTGCTTGGTCAACATGTGTATTATTTCTTTGGCTTCTTCCCCACTGGCCCCTTGAATGTTCTTGGGAGCTCAGGGCTACTGCTAACAAATTCTCCATACACCCTGAGGAGCACTAGTCCACATTCTAGAGACATTTCGTTGGCACTCTGTGGCCTGAAAATTCAATTTTACCTAGAGGTGATGGTTATTTTGCTAGACATAGCCTTTGAACAACTGAGGCTTGGCAGCTGGGATTCAGATATGAAAGAATGAAATGTTTTCAGGAAGCACATGCAGTGGGTATCACACATATGATTTCTAGTCTTTCAAAGCTTTATCTGAGGTTTAGAGGTGGAAGGAGGAAGAGTGTTAG
Source organism: Gambelia wislizenii (assembly GCA_030847615.1). Lineage (NCBI taxonomy): Eukaryota > Metazoa > Chordata > Lepidosauria > Squamata > Crotaphytidae > Gambelia > Gambelia wislizenii. The sequence goes on from JAUMIR010000004.1 coordinate 106,760,822, forward strand.
ATAAATTCCCATGTATTTGGTTTACTGGGCCAAACAGAATTGTGCTTTGTCTCCATGTAGGTTTGAGTGCAGATATTGGCAAAGAGAGAGAGATGCTTCTGTATCATAATTTTGTTTTCTGTTTAAACATTATCTCTATAACTATCTGAGAGAGTTCTTAATAGCACACCTTTATCACTGCTTCTCGAAGTATATCCAGTGATGTAATAAGGAGGTCTTGCAGGTCTTGATTTTGTACTGTTTACAGATACCATAGATTTATAATGTATACAAAATTTCCAAAGCATTCTATTTGGAATACTGTAATGTACTGTACATGTGATTGCTTTTGAAAACTTTGGTACAAAATACAGGTTGTTGGTTTTTCCCTTGAGTCTTACTGTTATTGCCTCTGATTTTCAGATAAGCCAACACAGTGTTCATAGTCACTTTCACCCTACATTTGCTCCAGTTATCTCCACTCTACAGAATTTTGTCAGCACTAAGAGGTCATCTACTGATTTATTTCACAAAAACTCAGGTATGGAACAGAAAGTGCAACCAGTAATCTTGAGAATTATAGTGGAAATTTGGTTCCAATGTGTGTTGCCACATACATCTTAAAATTGACAAAAGAGGAAAGTACTTGATAATCAGAAGGAAAAGAACATATACCTATAATAGAGTGGCAGAATCAATGGGAATTTGGTAAGCCAGCACTTCTGTAACTTCCATTCATTTCACAGGTCTTCTCTAGTTCTGACTAACATTTGGAGAATTAGTACTTTGTGTTTTTCTTCAGCTCTTAAAACTTCCATCTTGTTCTTCAGCCTCTAGCAAGGAAGGGATACCTAATAATAATACCTGTATGTGTGAAAACAGGTCCAAAAGAGCATTTGCTCCAAAGACCCATATTGTTATAGACCAAGGACTTTTTCAGATGGGGTAAAAAAAAACTCGCGGAGCTAAGGAGGAGGACGGTGCTGTCCCACTTCCAGCGCTCCATTTCAGATGATGCTGTCCTCCTCCCATCCTTCGTTCGTTCTGCCTCCATCCTGCTTTCGTTTTACTGCCGCCATTTTTTATTAATGGAAACTTCCATTAATAAAAAGCAGCAGAAGCAAAATGAAAGTAGGACAGAGGCAGAATGAACGAAGGACAGGAGGAGGATGGCGGCATCCGAAATGGAACTCTGGAAGCAGGACAGCACCATCCTCCTCTTGACCTCTGCGGGTTGTTTTTTTTTTTACCCCATCTGAAAAAGTCCCAAGTCCAAGATTTTGAGCATTGAAGGCACCAGCGAATCATAGCCTAAGTTAAGAATGCCATTAGCTGGCAGTAGAATATGGAGTGGGTTATTCAGAGAGTTTTATATTCTATGTACTAGCCTTCCCAGTAATTACTGTTGCTACATACTAGTCTTACTCTATTTGAAGTGGTACACAACCTTTTTCAATTCAACTTGCCAAAGTTGGTTGTTACCCACTAATGATCAAGACACAATAAATTATTTACTAGCATGTTGGTCTGTTCCCTTCCACCTGCTGAAAAAATAGACACAAGACTTAATTTTCAACTAATATGGTGTTTTTCAATTATCAACAGTTAATTCTAATCATATTTATTTCAGTGTAGATGTAGTGAAGTAGCATGGTATTTATGCTAACCATAATTAACCTGATGAAGCAAAAATATATCAAATGAAATCAATATTACTTGAGCAGCTGTGGACCAAGGTATACCATAATAATCCTGTTTTATTAATTTGGTGAGATAACCTAAGAGAGCCAGTATGGTGTAGTGGTTTGAGCATAGGACTATGACCCTGGAGACAATTAGGTGACCATAGGCAAGTCACACTCTCTCAGCCTCAGAGGACAGCAATGACAAACCTCTGAACAAATCTTGCCAAGAAACCCCTGTGATAGGTTCACCATAGGGTTGTCATAAATCAGAAATGACTTGAAGGCACATAACAACTAATCTAAGTATTAATTTGCACTTTGGCAGCCAAGGGCTGAAAGAGTAAAGTATGACCAGTGTCCAGACCGCAGCAAAACAATTGGTTTATTGAAACAGTATGCCAGAAAACTATATGTGATCCTTCTATAAAATACAGGGTGAGCAAAGTACAGCCCTCCAGATTTTGCAGGACTGCAATTCTCAGCATTCCTTACTATTGGGCTGACTGGTGCTGATTGGCAAAGCAGTCCAACAACATGCTTGCACTTTATGTATTCCTGCTGTAGAAGATAACAAAGCAGTCAACAAAAAATATATAAATTTCATATGGGATTATAATTTTCATATGTCTGTATTTGCAACTAGAGATCGTAGTCTCCACATGGTATTATACGTTCATTACATAAACCAATTGTTTGTTTCTTTATTAGTTGGAGCAGACATGAGCCCAAGGACTGTGGAGATAACAAGGGTCAGTGAGTTCTTTTTCTCATGTTCTCAAACCATTTAGCACTTATTACAAGCAAACAGTATTACATTTCTTCCAATGCGTCAAAGTATTTTAACACTCAATGTGTGGCTGCTGTTCACATTTTTCTTTATTACTGTATTCTTGTGGCCTTTGGGTGTGAATGATTTATTCTCAGGGCAAATGTCATCTGTTGCACACAGTCATGTCATTATCTTACCTCAACTTTGCATATGTACTTATAGGAAGTCACATGCTCTGTGAGTACTTACAGCAATGGACAAATGTGAGTTCTGTGCAAAGGGACCAGTGACACATTATTGACTTGCTTTCTGTTACACTGACCACATACTATCTACATGTGCACAAGGATTTTTCCTTGCATTTGGTTCTTGCTAAAACATTATTATAAATAGTAGTAAAGGAATGTTTCAATAGATGGGATGCTTTGAATGAAGCACAAGGAATGATATTTTACACCAGGAGTAGTCAATCTCTCAAGGTCTAGGGATCAATTTTCAGCACCCAAGTCCAAGAGCAGGCCACTTCAGCTCCAAAAAGCAATCCAGAACTGGCCAGAAGTCCATTTACTCTTTGTAAAAAAAGCTTTTGGGAAAGTTGAAACAAAACAAGGTGCAGGAAGACCCTGCCCCTAATGTTTAATGATATAGATATACCATGGTTAACAAGATAGATGTGTTCCTGGGCATGACTTCTTTAACAGAAAATTGGTACCAGAAGCAGCAATAACAAGGAAAGAACAGGGATGGGTTCCTACACCACAAAAATAGAAGAGCAGTTCCACATGTTTCAGCAAACTTTTTATTCAAAACTAAAAATATAGGTATGTGAAATGAAATAACCAGCTCAGGTAAGCCTTGCATAAGAATACAACACTATGGAGATTATCAGATGGGGACAAAAATAGCATCCCTGTCTCGCTATGTTCTCTCCCGCCCCTATCCCAGCACACTAACGAAAAGTTTCAGACCTACCTTTTACACATACCGTATTTCCCTCCCCCCCCCCGGCAGCCCAGAAGTGAATGGAGCTCAAATGGAGCCCCATTCACTTCCGGGAATTGAAATCCCGTCCGGTCTCACGAGAGGACTATCATGCGGGAAATTCAAACATTAAAAGAAAAATAATAGAGTAAAAGTAACAGTAAGCACAAAAACACACTTTAAAAAGCCAAGTAACCCAGGGAGGGTACAAAAAAGTGTGACACTTACTTGATCTCCTGATCACACCCAGAAGTGTTTGGCACAGACTTCCCACTGACCCTGGCATTGTGCCAGCATAACGGGGCACCTTTTCACTCATCCAAAGTACCGTGACAGAAATGGAATGGACGATCTATTCACAGCTTAGCCCATGAATAAAAAGGAGTGGGGGGGGAACAGAAGCAGCATGGGAGCATATCGAGATGGGGACGTCACCGTCTGATATTCAAGCCCTTTGCAATCTCTTGGCATCATTGTCACGCCATATTTAGCCCATCTGATAATCTCCTTGGAGTCTTCTAGAGACCATCTGAAGACTTCTCCCAAATATATCCAGGGATGACTTTTTCTTTCACCAACCGCCACCTCTCTCAAAATTTCCATTTTGGTAGTCAAAGTTTGGTAGTCAAAGTTTATCCTTTTTAGTATGCTGGGACAGATAGTGAGGATGGCTTATATGATCTTTTCTTTTTTTTCTCTCTCTCTGTTTTGCTATTCATGCATGCTCAGTAAGGGATTCTGAAGGCAGCTGCTATTTACCTTGCCTGTTGTAGATAGGAACACACAGCTACAGCAGGATTATCTAGAGAAGAATCCCAATCTTGCCCAGATCAAGCTTTATTACATTGTTCACTGCAAACACACTGCTACACCCTGACACCAATCCCTCCTCTACCAATTTTCCAATGTTGATGCTGCTAAAAATGTTCTAGCTATACAGAGGATAACGAATAAAAGGGGCACTGTGTGGGTATAAAAAGACTTTGTAAAATGGTATTCCACTGTCAGAGGCTTTGTTAACTGAGGTATGCCTATAATAACTTTCTTGGAGGCATCTACAAATGGTAATTCTAAGCATTTGGTCCCAGACCACTGCTACAAGCTATTGAGGGGGAACTGCAAGGGCCCAAAGACTGCAAAAATGCCCTAGGGGCTACATTCTTCCCTCCACTAGAAGACCTCTGTTTTATATCATGACCATTCTCAAATCATTTATTCAAGGATGGGAAATAGCTCTCCACCTATCATCAGCTTTCATTATCCCTCTCCAGTTGCTACAGTTGTATAGGTCAATGGGAGTTGCCATAGACATATTCCACACCCCAGACTTATTATAAAGTCTCCCTGTAATACTTGTGTTATATATTTTGAACTATGGCAAAACAAGTGGTTCTGACAATGATTTCTCTATTAAGGGTCCAAATGATGCTCTTGGTATCAGTATAGCTGGTGGCAAGGGAAGCCCATTGGGAGACATTCCAATCTTCATTGCCATGATTCAAGCCAGTGGAGTAGCAGCACGTACACATAAGCTCAAAGTAAGTGAAACGGGGAATGTTTTCTCCAATATGTAGCTCTATATATACATATCCACAAAGGATACCTCCCAGCCTTACCATGATATGTGAAACCATGGATAAATAGCGAATCCTATTGAGATTAATGTCTTCTGTCCCAACTTCCAACAGAAGCATATGATAGAATCATGCTGGAGGACCTAGAAAATGCCTAGAGAGGACATTTTTTTAATGTGGGTAAGCGAAACCATAGATACTGGTCCCATGGATACGGGGGTCAACCTGTATAGCATTTCTTTTCCTCCTGCTATTTCTGTTCTCCCCAAAGGAAGGAAGGTAGGTAGGTAGATAGATAGATAGATAGATAATTGTATTCAGATAGATGCTTCCACATGTATTCCCCACTCTGAAGGGGACTACTTTTTCACTTCTGATTAACAACATCAGTTTTGTTAACTTTGTGACTGACTGCATTAACAGCAATTAAGGAAAGTTGTATTTTAATGTACTTTTATGTCTGGAATCAGGGGCATTCACCAAAGAATGTCCTTTCATCAGCCACTAGCATGAGCCTGGACTCACTATAAGGCAGCTTCCTATGTTCCTGTAGGTAATTCTTATAGCAGGAAGTTCCACATATGAGCCACTGCCACAGAGGAAAGCCCTGTCCTGTGTTACCACCAGCCATGCCCTAGTAGAGTAGAATATCATGCCATCTGGCCTTAAATGGTGGTCATATTCACATGGAAATAGGGCCTGACTTTCAGGTACCTCAGTTCCAAGCTCTTTAGAGCTTTAAAGGTTTAGTTAGAACTGGATGCTAACTATAACCAGCACCTTGTGTGGCATCCTAAGAGTTGCAGCCAGCACAACTGATACAATAAATAGATCACTTTGCCCCATCAAAATTTCACTAGCAGCATTTTCCACCAACTATGAAACTAACACATGTGGAATCAAGGTCCAATCTGACCTTACTGTGAACGGGCTCACTTGGCACACTAGCTTAACTCGGACAAAAGCACTCCTAGTATTTCATGGTAGATAAGCTGCTACTTCTAGGGCAAGTTTTATTTTCAATATGAAGAACATTCAGTGATCAGTAGAGTTACAAATTGTCTTTCTGTAACTGAGCAAAGTGACTAGCAAAAAATTGCAAGAAATGTTGTGCACTCTTCCTGTTTTCCTTAATGCTAGCAATTTTTCTGTTACAATTCTTTAGGTTGGTGATCGAATTGTCAGTATTAATGGACATCCATTGGATGGGCTATCTCACGCGGATGCAGTTAATCTACTGAAGAATGCTTTTGGGAGCATTATCCTGCAGGTAGGATGATAAATCCAACATGCGGCTGCACGAGGATAGATAAATGATGTTTTTAAAGAGAAGATTGAGCATCACTGGCACAAGACATCACAGCGCGGCAGGGTACTTGCAGATGTGAATTATGCAAGATGAAAGCAAAAAAATTATTTCATTCAAGATTCTTTATTCTTGTCTGTACAGGCTATAAGCATCATTGTATAAGATCATAACAAGGAGGAGAAATGACCTTGCTACACATGAAAAATTATCAATGCTTTTTGTTTCTGTCACTTTGAAAACAAAAACTGTTCTCTTTCTTTTGGTACATGGCTTTGGTTGAGCTGTCGATCATGTTACCTTCTTATATTGTAAAGAGAAAGAGAGATGTCATTGCTGTTCCTCTAGAGTTGTAGATGACTTGTTATCAACAAAGTTGCAGGACTTGGATTACACACTTGATCTATCACCTTAATTTGGGAGGATGCAAAGAATGGTGTGTTCCAGAGTAATACATGTTCCTTTTCTGTTTGTAAATTGGAAGGCACTTATTTTCTTAGATGATTTAAAGAAAGTGCAAAATGGCTTGCTGAAAAAGAACAGGAGTGATCTTCATAAAGCATAATTCTCATCACAGAACATCTTTCATTACTGGGATGTAATGATTCTCTAAACTGCCCTAAGCTTTTTGGAGGAAAGGTGGGGCAAAAGTTAAATCAATAAAACAAAATTCAGCACTTTTATGTCCCATTAATTTCATTAATATTTCCGTAGAATAGAGGTAGATATCATGCTTTCTCTCCTCCATTCAGAATCAATGGGCTGAACATACATTAGATTTCATAACTAACATATTCAAGGTTAAAATATAGATTCACTTAGTAGAATTAGAGTCAAAGAGAGTTTACCAAAACTGCAGGCTGCAAGTTGCTGAAGAATCAGAGCCAAGCTGCATACAATCCTAATTTAGGCCAACAAGGTGTTCATTATGTGAATGGAAGTTGGCATAATGCATTTTTGTTTGTCTTACTGGTTACATTTATATCCCACCTTTTCTCCAGTGACCTCAAAGTGATGTCCATAGCTCTTTTCTTCCCCATATTATTAGCACAATCCAGAATGGTAGATCAGCCCAAGAGAGTCACAGGACCAAGGTCAGCCAGTGACTTGCCTGGCTCAGTAGGGAATTAGAAGATGCATTGCCCAAGTACCAATTCAGTTCCCTGACTAATGCAAAACACCACGCTGGCTCTTTTTGGCTTCTCTGGTTTGTCACATATTTAGATACACTTCCTAAGCCTTCTGAGCACTTTTCTGGATGGTGTTATGCAACACACCCAGAATGATGTGTCATTCCCTTACCCACCCAGATGTCTCCATTATACCATCCTTTTACCTCCATTTGGTAAAATTCAGCATCCAATTATGCTGATGTTAGGGGTGATGCTAGGAGCTTGGAAGGAGAGGAATAAACCATCCTTCCTGATATCTCCTAGCATGACCCCAGAATGGGCCTTCCACCCATCCATCACCACTGTGCAATAGAACAGGAAAGTACTGTAAGCTTCTATGAACCAATTTTGCAAATGACTTTATATGCTCTCTTCCATTTTTCTGTGGGTTAACAGTGCTTCATGTGATCCATCAATCATCTGAAGTATGTAAAAAAACTAATTTTTAGTTAGTGCATGTGCAGTTTGTTAAGGATTTTAATGTATGTCTTCCCCACCTCATGCTTATGTAAAGGTTACCAAATGCCATGAGTGCAAAATTGTAATACTGCTTTGAGCGAAGCCTTGATCACATCATGGGGTCACATCAAGGCTTCCTTTTTCACATTGTGGTTAAACCAACATGTTCTTTTGCATGGTGGTAACATAAAAGTTGGGGTGGGGAGGCAAACATGGTGAATGAGAATAGATAACCATCTTAACAAAGTCCAAAAATAACAAACAGAAGAATAGCAGATAATTAATGGACTGACACTGTTTTTTTAAAAAAATAAATAAATGTGGGATTTCAAAATGGGAAAATTGACAAGAGGTAGTTTCATACAGTTCACTGATACCCCTGAGACATCGCTTTTTTCTTCCAAAACTAAATTATCTTGGCATTGTAATTGCAAGCTTGCAATTGCTGCTGCAATTGTAATAAATGTAAATTTGCTGAACACATTCATATATCTGATAGTATAGTCAAGTACTAGAATTTCTCCTAGTAAATTTGAGCCATGCATACTATCAGGATTGCAGCCTGGTTGAGGCCACCATGAAAGAAGAGGGAAGGTCTTCAGGAAACTCCACAGTTTGCAGGGTATAAGAAATGCCCCACAAAAATATGAAATACCAAGAGTGGTTCAGAATAGTCCAAGGGACCAGACCTCCCCTTCTCTCCCCCCCCCCAACAAACACTACAAGCAGCCATTATGCCAATGTAAGGTTCTTTTTGCAGCGCCTACCACCATTTAACTCCTGCAGCTGCCAGCTCATGGCCTAAACCTCATCAGTAGCCATGGAATACAGAGCAACATTTGAAGAAGAAAAACAGAGTGTGAAGGTAGGAGTACAACCAGAGGGAGCTCGGGACAAGGTGTTTCCAGGAAGAGGGGTTCCCTCTCCTTCCCCTGCCCTGCTTTCTTTCTTTTTTTTTACCTAGTTGGTATATTTTCTTTGAAAAGTAGTAGAAAACAATAATCCCTGGATACTAACCATACCACTACTACCAGTCTGGGGTACTATCTTTATCTCTGTGTTCTTCTCTAAACAGAACACAAGCGGTAATATTTTAGGATGGGAAGAAACCCAGTTCTGCTGATGTGCAAGATACAGAAAGATTTACTCGATACGTGCTTTGTTACATTAACACGTCCAGAGAGGAAGATTGCTGAATTTTCATAAAAAGACTGCCCCTCTGCAATATGGTTCTTATTGAACAAAAAGTGTGTGTGTGTGTGTGTGTGTGTGTGTGGTACAGCATATGACATCTAGGTGACTCTGGCATATAGTGACCCTATCATAGAGGGTTGTGCTTTTTTTTTCAAGATTTCTTTACCTTCCTCTCAAACCGCATCAGCACATTGGCTTCAACAAAAATTGGCTTACAAAAAAATAAACTCACACATTTTAATTTCTCATAAGAATTTCCTTAATCCACTTTTAAACTTTGTGTTTCATATATTCTAGCTGTCCAAAAGAAATGGTGTGAGGTCATTTTACAATATATTCTATTTACATCCTTGCATCAGTATCCAAATATATCAGTAGAAATGTGGAAGCAATGGAGAGGAAATAATTATATTTCATTTTAAACAACTGTTCTTTTCATTGTTCCAGTGATGAATTCACACAATAGAACTTGTTCTATCAATCTGATAATCATGAGTGTAACACATCATTATGTTATTCTATTATCTGTTAAACCACCTCATGGTAACTGGCTATGAAAGGTCAGATAATTGTATCCACCAGTGTGGAAATGCTTATTGTCGATATGTCCTGGTCAGGATGGTAAAAGAGTTTGTTAATACTGTTTGCAAATGGGAGATTAGGATCCCAAGGGAACATTTCATCCCTCCTGGCTGTTTGGATGTACATTTCATCCCTCCTGGCTGTTTGGATGTTGCTGCTTAATTTAATCTGCTGTCTGCAGGTGTAGTAATAAGATAAGAAGAAGCTTTTTGCCAGGCTGTTGAACTTGGATGTGCTCTTACTGCCAACTACAGATTGGTGAATATAGATAAGCCTTCCTGCCAGGGCACAGTTTGTTACTTTTTTGGTGGGGAAAGCAGAATTCACGAATAGGTTCGCAGTTCTTCCATGCTACTGGACAACCACATTATTCTTTGCATTCTGCTTTATGAGTATTGTCTAATATTAATGTTGGAAGAAGCATATCACACATTACCTGATGTTTAGTGGAAACTCTGTGATCCTGCAATCTAGATTAGACCATTATTTTAAAGACTGTGTTCTCCATGCCTTATTAAATTTATGATTTTGTAAATGATCATATTGAGATTCATGACTAAAACACACTGTTGGGTTTCTGATTCTTTCCTGCCTGAAGCAAGTCTTGGAACTGATTCTTTGGCTAAAGGAAATGATATTATTCCTTATTTAATCTGGATGTGTTTATTGAGTAAGGAGATTTTCACATGGGGCCAAAATGCCCCGTTACTGCCCCACCACCTCCTCTCCCGTTCCTGCCATGGAATAACATAAATCTTTCACACACTTACGGCTCCCCCTCCCCTCACTGGCCGGCTGTAAATGCAGCCACTGTAAGGCTGCTTTTACGACCGGCCTTCTGAAATCCCAGCCATTATCCTTTGATAATGGCTGGGTGGTAAATTTAAAAAATAAAACTCCCCCAAACATAAAATCAGTTCACCAAGCACAAAAACACACTTTAAATCACACAATCAAAACAGGGAGGGTAAAATAAAGGGTGCCACTTACCTGGATGTCCAGATCTTATCAGGAAGTGCTCGGAACAGACCTCCCCTCCGCGGCTGTCATTTCAGAACAGGAACGGGGTTCCTGTTCGCACACCCGTGATTGTGTGATAGCGACGGAACAGGAGGTCTATTCACGATGAAAAATCGTGATTACATTGTTCTGGAACAGTCACGGGAGCAGGATGTATGCAAGACTGAACAGGGTCAACATAATCCTAAAGATAAAACCTTTCCCGACCCTGTTCTGTTCCTGCCACGGGATATATAGCCCATGTGAAAATCTCCTATGAAGATCTACTGCTTTCATTAGAGATTGGGAAGTTTCATGTTGGATAAGCTTAAAGATGAGTCAGCCTGTTAACCCAGATAATCGGCAAGCCTGTAATCATTTTCTTGGGGGCAACTTTCTGGAAGATAAATTAATAAATTGCTTTGAAGAACTGGCCACATGAAAATTAGGATGGGGGGGGCTCCCTTTTTTTTACCTCTGACTAATTGCTGAGTTCTCCCCATAGGATGACATACCCTCCAATAGGGAGACATACCCCCCCTCAATATTTCACAAATGAAAACAGGGACACATGTGGCCAAGCAACATCAGAGTGTGTCCAAGATGACAAAAAGCATTAATGAGGAAGAACCCCATAAACTATGAGAGGCTGCAGCTGTTTGCTTTTGCTTGAGCCTACTGGGGAATGCAAAGTTCTGCCCCCTCCTTTCCTCTTCCCCCTGTTAACTAAATGCAAACTATATTTGCACTTTGAACTCAGTTTGCAGCAATTGAAGTAACCTAAGGACCAAGGGGGAATATGATAATAACAATAATAATTTTATTTGGATTCTGCCCTTCTACAAAATGCAGTCGGGGCGGCTTACAGCATTTAAAATATACATTCAATACACTCCATCCCACCCCCCTTAAAATACATTTAAATAATTCAAAAAATTAAATAAATACTAAAAACAAACAATAAAAATAGAAATATGAGAGAAGGAGAAAGAAATTAGGACATTTTAAAAGCAGCTGAAAAACTAGGGTGACAGAGGATTGATCAGGACTGTCCCTGCCAAACCATAGTTGGGAGGGGGTATTTTCCCATAGGGGTGGACTTTCCATGCCACCTCCAATTTTCTCTGAGTCAGATTTTCAAAAAGGAAGTTGTCTAGAAAGTCTACTTCATTATAGTTGTAAACGTTTTGGGGCTTTCTAGTCTGAGGTGTGTTAATTAGTGACATTTGCTAGTATCTCTAGTGCTTTTTTGTATTCCAACAATACTTTAGATGGGTGTTACAGTTAAGAGCTGGAGAGCAAAGCCAATGAAAATAATGCATTTCAAAAAAGATAGTTTTGCTTTGATTGACTAAATCTCCAATTATTTTTTTTCTGCACCTTTCTCATAAATCGTCAGATTTCTCCTTATTCTTTGTCAAATTTCATGTGAAAATGCAAAAGAGCTCTTAACATAGGTCCTAAGTTACCTTAAATTTTAGAATAAAGATGTTGTCCTCTAAAAGAGGGTTGTGATTCTAATGAACAACTTTGACAGAGAAAACAAGCAAGTACTACCAAGATCATTACGCATGCTTCACATCAGGAATGTGAAGAAAAAATTAGCATGGGAAGAATTCACATAAAGACCAAGTTACCAGCAGAATTTTGGAAGCTGTGATTCAAGAAGCGTTGGGCGAAAGATAACTGAAGAAGAATATAGTTTTTAAATGAAACTTTCTCTCTCTCTCTCTCTCTCTCTCTCTCTCTCTCTCAATGGCTTTTCTTCGCAAATGAAGATTCAGGAAGGACTCATCCCGCGCTTACTGCAAGCGCGCTGATGACTAAAGAGGCCAATCCAAGGTAAACAAGTCCAGTTGCAGAAAGCACAGCAGAAGGTCTCCTTGGGTGATGTTTCTGGGTTGTGATTCTTCTGCATTGTCATTTCTCTTCAAGACTTGTTCAGCTTCAGTTCTCAAATAAGGCTGCAGCATTGTGGATAGTGCGTCTCCATGCCTCCCGATGTGAGGCCAGGGCAGACCATTGTTGGTGATCAATTTGGCCGAGCCTGAGATGTTGTTTCAGGGAGTCCTTATATCGCTTTTTTGGAACGCCCCTCTTATGCTGACCTGTGGCGAGTTCACTGTAGAGTACTATTTTTGGGAGGCGATGGTCCTCCATTCTAGAAACGTGCTCTGCCCAGCGCAGCTGTGTTCTCAATATCATGGCCTCAATGCTGGTGATCCCTGCTTGCCCAAGGTCAGCAACATTCGACACATAGTCATTGCTACTGAGTTTACTCTCTACTAACACTAAGCAAAGGCATCAAATTTGTCATAAAGGAACTGACTAGTGATGGACTAGAGAAGAAATTGGGTGGATTGCTTCACAAGATTGTGTGAAACAACTGATCTTTTTATACTTGTTAATGTAAATATTGAATATGAAGAATGCAGCTGTATGTTTTTAGAAAGCAGGCTTCTTCTCTTTGGCTCGTTCTGCATGTCTGTTAACACAGGATACCATATTTTCTGCTTGATGGGAAGACTTAGAAGTGGAATCTTTTTGGTTTTGCTTATCTTTATATCTGACAATAGCATGCACAAAAGTTTAATACTCTCTTGCAGCAATTTCCCAAGAGAGATGTAAAGTGAATAATGCAGGTGTTTCCTCTTACTGTCAGAGTCTAGAAGAAAGGCCATTATTCATGCATGCTTTTATCTAGGGTATCCTAGGGATACTTGGAGATTTACTTCTGAGTATATTGGGCCACTCTTGGGCATTCATAGGCACCTTCCATTGAAAAGCTGAGCTGGGTGCTAGTTAGACGACAGAAATTGTCACGGTGCTTACCGTGACTTTGTGATCACGAATCCGTCCCTCGCTGTTTATATGATTTATGTCACTGATCTGGATATCCCGGGTGGTCCCGTGACTAATATTTACACGTCCAAAGTTCCGGGGGGGTTAGGTTTGTTTGTTTTCTGTTTTTGGCTGTCAGTCAAGGATGTGATTACTCATGTTTTCACAACCTCGGTGACGCACTTCCTTTAGAGTTCTGCGCCACGAGCAATGCTATTGGCTGGCTGGGGGGGGGGAGGGGGCAGACGCTTGTGTTTCTCCTGTCTTTTTAAAATGTTAACCCTTTAAGTAGAGGCAGAAAGCATTTTGAAAGACCCAGACTGAGATCTTTAGCTCAGACGCAGGGCTTTCCTGTTGAAATCAAGCCGAGTGAGGGGATTGGGAGGCTTGGGTTTCCTTGCCTCTTTAAAATGTTAACCCTTACAGCAGAGATTTAGCAGCAGAGTTTAGGTTTCAAGCCATCTACAGACAGGCGTTTTGAAAGACACAGACACAGAGAGGGGGAATTAAAGGGTGTTCATTCGCTCAGAGGCTAGAATATTTTTACTGTGCCCGTTCAAACCCAGGGAGGTGATCAAGGCAGGGGATGAATGGGCGACCCTCTGCCCACCACGATCTCTCTGTAACATGCAGTAGAGGAAAAGGTAAATCTGAAGGGTTTGCAGTGTAGAAATCCATTGAAAAAGGTGATTGAGTACACGCACGCATGCACGCACACATCAACCTTCGTGCAGCTGGAAGGGATGCCTTTGTTTTCGGCTGGTGAGGCTGGATCTGTTGAACGGGTGACTGACCCCTCCTTTTCTGGTTGCTGATCTCTAAGCCCGCCCCCAGTCACCATTTCTGGCCATCCCCTAGTACCGAGATATTTTGTCCCAGGCTGTTTACATTTCTGATTTTCTGAATCCTGCAGTGACTTTTTTAAAAACCGGCACAAACCGCGGGACTGGAAGTCCCGCAGGTTGAGGGATAAAAGGTGTCCCCCTTCCGAAAATCACATACCCGAACCGATGTACATGTAAACTGCCAGGGATCGACACGAATTCTTCCCGGGACATTTTCATCGTGTAAACGGCACCCTAGTTTGTGGGACTTCTAGTAGATTTCTGACCAGGCACTTAAAATGTTTTCTTTCACAAAATGTCTACTACTTCCACCTTTCCACGTTAGAATTCTTTTATCTATCTATCCAACTGTTAAAGTTCCCTTTCTAATTAGGAAAAAAAACACTTTTCCAATAAAACAGAAACATGCTTATTAATTTTGGAGAATCAAGGCTATTATCAGGTAATTTCTGTATTCTTCTCTAGTAATTAGATAATATGCTTTTTCCCCAATTTGTTTCCTGACTTTTAGGTTGTAGCTGACACCAACATCAGTGCCATTGCCAGCCAGCTAGAGAGCATGACTGCAGGTACTAATTTTAACCCACCAACTGAGCACCATCCTGAAGATCCAGAGTAAGTATGCATGTTCTCTTTTTGCTTTGAATATTTTAGAAGAGGTGAACTGTAGCTCAAAAACAGTTGAGAATTCAATTGGTCCTTGAATCTGATTTCAATTGTTAGCATAGTAGCCAAAGCCTAATTGCCAAAATGGAAATCCTGTTACACTTTGCTAATTTCAGGTACCCAGACTTACCTGGGCTCCCTGTTTGTACCTGTTTGCATCTTTCTTTCATTTGGTTGTGTCCTTGTATATTGGATTGTTTGGAAGATTGTGTCTTTGAACATTGGATTGTTTGGAAAATAACCATGGGTGTTTTAGAAACCTTTATTATGCAACTGTACTGAAATAATTGAGCACTTGGTGTGTAATGATACTGTTTGTATATTACAACTGCTGCCAATTGGCACATTATGTATATTATGTGTGTATAGATGTCTATGTGTTATTATAGAATTGTTACATGTTATATACATAAATTGTTCCATACATTCATTGTTTCTAAACTCAATTGGCATAGTAACTAAAAGGTATCACACACTGTAATGTGGTAGTGGCTATAGAACACTCCTGGTTAATAGATTGTATAACACTGAGTATTTTCAGTACCCAGTCTCACTTTTTTCGGGTTGTGCATGGGGCCAGATAAAATTGAGTGTAATGGGCCTGAGTACCCATGACCCATAGTTAATGGGGATCCCCTTAAGGCACTTTGATGTTGAGGTGTTAGGGGCTTGCCCAGCTTGGAGGTGTGGTCCAGCCTCAACTCCAGGAGATGAGGAACCTCACAGTGCCTTTTGCCCTTGTGGGATCCTAGATCTGGGGGTGGTAGCCTGATTGGCCAACAGGCAGGTTGCCTGATCTCAGGATCCATCCCAAAGCAACATTTCTGAACTGTAATCAATATAAGTTTTGGTCAGTTTAATCCAAGCTTGATGCATTGGGTGTCTTCATTGACATACGTGAGCCTCCATTGCCAACGAGGGCCACAAAAAGCCTAATCTTCAGAGTGAAACTGCTTTAATTTCCTATCATTAACCCAAAGGTGCCACTTGGAATCTCTTTTGTCAGGATTTGTGTTCACATGGGCAGGCTGTATGGTTGATACTGGTAAGGGGCACATGATATAATTGTTTTGGCAGTGGTAGTGTGGCATGTTGAGTTAAGAAAAGTTTTGAAGATGTGCTGCCTAAAACTTGCTTCCTCCTTGTCTTGTCTAAAATGATGAAAATGAGAAGGGGGTAAAATCCTATAGTTAAATAAACCATATGTATCCCCCACCCGAATTCAATGGGGAAAAAAGGTTTAATACCTAACAGACTTGCACACTTAGTGCAGATGGGGTTTTTTTCCCCAAGTTAGGCTGGTTTTCTAGACATTATGAATATTTGTGAATGGGTCAAACAGCAAGGAACTGTATCACCATTGTCTAGTAAAATCTCAGAAAAAAGGAGAGGAGAAAGAAATCAGTAGGATGTCCTGTGTTCAGGGGGGGGGGTAGGGGTAGATGGGACTTAAACCTAGCTGCTTGCCCAGGCCTCTCCTCATGACTAAAAGAATCAGTATAAATTATACAAATAAATAGCTTTGTGCTAATTTTTGAAACTGTTCTACATGGTATGATTTACATAATTCTGTTCTTCTTTTAGTACAGATTTTGGGTAAATTTGGCAGGCAGGTTTGGGTTTGGTTCCCTTTCTTCATCACTTGGCTGTAAAGCATCATGCCTGAGTGTGAGAAAATGAGATAATTGTCCAGAGACACACCAGCTATCAGCTCTCCTATTTTTTTTATGAACATAAGTTAGACATGCTCTTATTATTCCTATTTCTGTTTCCTCCTCTGCTGCCTAGTTTATGGCACCTGCTCAAAAACTTACTGTCCTTTTCCCTAGAGGATTACGTAAATTTTTCTGCTTTCAAGTTTAAAAAGGAGGAAAAGACAGACAGAAAGAAAAAAAGAAATGTGGCAGTGTCTTTAAGACTAACTGGTTTTTATTTTAGCATGAGCTTTCATGGCTATAAACCCACTTCTTTGGATGCAGCACCAAGTGGTATTTCATCTGCTAATCCTGAGTAGAATTGTTCCCAGCATCAAATATGCAAGCGCTGCTAGAAGAAATAGTTTTTGCTCTTTTGATTGATTTGTGACAACCAGCCCTCCTGTGTTTTCCCACGGATGTGTTGTCATGTTGCTCTGGTCCTGGCTGGCTATTTTTTTGACTGAGATGATAACTGCAATTTCAGATGATTCAACCTTGGAGAAATTAAATAGACTGGCTTTCAGCATTCTTCCACAGAAAGTTTCATGATGCACACTCCATTGGGGGTTGGGGGCCTGTCATCCTGGTGAAATGAACACTGATGTGTTTTTCCCATATCTGAAGAGCAGGAATCCCATTGTTGTATACATGATCCTATCTGTTGAAACTTCCATTGTTTAGTTATGTCATTTCTTAGATAATCAGTTTCATTTTAAAAAACTCCATGAATTGTATGCTTACTTTGTTCAAAAGCCATGAAAATCTTATCTTTTTTACCTGGGTCTTCCAAGTCAGTGACAGGGAACCTGTAGTTCTGCAGATATAGTGGGACCGCAACTTTGAGAATCACCATTGGCCGTATTTCCCACAGCTGATGGGAATTGGGAGTCAACCAATATCTCTAGGCCCGTAGGTCCTGCTCTTGTATTTTAAGTCATATTCTAGCTCATCACCACTCAACCACCTATATATTAGTTCTTATCTGTTGCAGTACAAACAAAGCTGAGTACAAACAAGCAAGGAGGAAGAACTCTGCTGGAGGTTCCTACTGGAAATTATTGTTCTTAAAAACAAATGGTCCAACAAAATTAGCTAACATATGTGGTCCTGCTATACAGTGTTGCCAAACATTTTATGAGCTTTTTTTTATGCCAGAGTTCTTGGTCTATTAATAGTTGCAACAACAACAACAACAACAACAACAACAACATATCAGTAGCTAGACTTCCCCTGATTTGAGAAAGGATACTGATGGGAAAAGTTCCCGTATCCTTTCTCAAATCAGGAGAAGTTTAGCTACTGATGTTCAGCTTACAAAGGCACAGGAGCCATTCCAGAAAAAACAAAAGTTCACAGCTCTCTTGCAGGTCCACAGAGCTAATCCATAAGCAGCCCCAGTAGCTCAGTGGTAGAGCATATGCTTTACATTTCAGGGCTTGGCAGCTGCATTTAAAAGAGTGCCATATGTTCATGCTGGGAAAAACAACTTCATAATGCAGGTCGGGGGCCCCATATCTGTGGGGATATGTTCCCAGACTCACTGTGGATATGTGAAACCATGGATAATAGTGAATCCTATTGAAATGAGTGACTTAAAGCCCAACTTTTGGCAGAAGCATACCATAGAATTGTACTGGAGAACCTATAAAATGCCTAGAGAGGACTTTTTTATGTTGATAAGTGAAACCGTGGACGCTAGATCTGTGGATATGAGGGTTGGCCTGTATCTTGGGCCTAAATCCATTTGCCAGTCCCAGCTAGAGTAGACAATTAAATTGGTGGGATTTATACAAGTTTAATTTACCATCCATCAGTTAAAAACATGCATTCTTTAGTAGGGACTAGAAACTGGAATTAGGCATTGGGGAACTACTGCCATACAGGTTAATCAGAAATGGGTTAGAAGGACAGTTGCTGTGGTGGTATGAGGCAGCTCCCAATGGTTTGCTTTCCCAGTTATTAAATTAACACTGTTCTAAGTGGCATTCACTGTTTTTCAGAGCACCTCAGCCTAAGGTTATTGTGCTGGAGAAAGGCTCAGATGGATTGGGATTTAGTATTGTGGGAGGCTACGGCAGTCCCCATGGAGACCTCCCTATTTATGTCAAGACCATTTTTGCAAAGGTAATTGACAAACTAAAAGAGTCTAAGCATGTATTGTATAACTGCTTCAAAATACTTTTGCAATGGCTAAATTCACCCTAATTTGAGCAAGCCCACTTATTGGATGTGAAAACGGGAAAGAATATGTGTCTGAAGAGTGATGCACACATTCTGGAGAGCCTGAGGATGATAATACAGCTCTGTGACCCCAAGATCACTATACATGACTGACCCACTCCAGTTTCCCACACCGCTCTATCGAACATGGAAGTCTAAACAGAAGTTCTACTCATGTTCAGTTGAACATGTTTAGCGGAATGCAAGTAGTCCACTGATGGGAGACCTTGATAATGTTCTATGGAAGAAGATGATGAAACAAAGAAGCAAGCCTGCCCCTTCCCTGCCCCCCCCCATTTGTAGCAGACCTCACACATTCTTCAGAATGCACAAATAGGGTGTGAGTGTTCATATTTCCTTGCCTCTAGAGGAATTCCCTTGCAGGCATCATTCTTTCTAAGTCAACTTACCTCAGCTTTTCATTTTGTAGGGAAGACAGAGCAGGTGGACTTTGGGGCCATTGTCTGAAAATCAAACTAGATGTGATGTTCATTGTATTATTGCAATTAATGCACCTGTGTTTTAGATGTTACATAGCAACTGTTGAGAGAGGATGATTAGGACTGTGGTCACATGGTTAGGGAGAACCCTGATCCCTACATTGTGGACCTGATTAAAATCTCCCTCCTCCTCTTTCTACTTAGCTATCCCAGGAGGGGAGTTTCCAGTGGTACCGCACTACTACTGTGAATGTTTAAAATTAGACATGTTAATTACACATATGTGATTAACTTCATATCTGCCCTGGTATCTTTTCCAACAGATTCATTTTGTGTTTGTTTATTTGTTTGTTTCCTCTTCACAGTTTAAAGAAGGACAATTGTAGTTTTGCTTCTTTGCATTCCTCATTGATTTTGTAAGCCTTCATTAATTTGTTTAGCGACCCTTTTTTCAGTATATGCATGGTGCTTCTTCTCAGCTGACCTCTTCTTAGCATTACAGGACAAGAGTATTTTTGTAATAAATTGCATGCATGGCTAGCTGTACATTTCTTATTTACATTTTTCTTGGGATACGCAGAATCTGAAATGCGAGCCAGGAACATTTCTTGCACAGTTGTGTATGGATAGAAATTATCAATAGGCAGGAATGTGCAAAACTTGGAGACCCGGGTAAACGGATGCATGAGAATATGTCAACAGATAATGAAAATGGGCAGGTGTACCCAGAGTTTTTTAAAAGGTTGAATTAAGAGGTAGATAAGGAAAGTGGGGCATGGCTGTAAGCAGATTTGCTCCTCTTGTGTGAGCTCCCCATTTTAGCTCTGTAGGAAGTTGGACTGGATGTACAGTTCTATACCTAAACACCTGGGTTAACTCAGCTATGAACTCCATACTATAAGCAAAGCTATCGCAGTTGCTAGGCTCTGAAATTCCCCTCTTAGGGAGGCTAGCATGGCCCCCTCCTCCTGTCTTTTTCCCCCAAGTAAATATTTTTCTTTCTTGTCTTTTTTTTTTTACATACTTTCAGGAACTGACTGTTTTGTTTTGTTTTGAAAGAAGGGGCTTTTAATAAGTTTCTGCATTTTTTTGCTGTGCTTTCTGCAACCGGACTTGTTTATCTCGGTTTGGCCTTTTTAGTCATCAGCGCACTTGCAGAAAGCACGGGATGAGTCCTTCCTGAATCTTCGTTTGCGAAGAAAAGCCAGAGAGAGAGAGATTTTTTTGCAAACTGTTTTCTATTCTTTACAGGGGGTGGTTTCTATTGTTAATTATTATTTTTTCAAATTGTTATTTCATTTATCGATACCTGTATTATATTTTAATGTTTGCAAAGTTATTGATGGTATAATGAATTTTAACTATACACTTTTGTAATTTTATCTATATTGTCTTTGTTTTACATTATAAGCCATCTTGAATCCCAGTTCTGGGGAAAAGTTCATTAATTATTCATTAGTTCATACATTAATTCACGGATTAATGCATGAACTAATGAATAAATAACTCAAACTTACCTGTGAAGCTGGAAATGTTGGCCTGTTGCATTGCCACAATTAGTGCTCTCTCTCTCTCTCTTCCCCGCCCTCAAATTGTGACCCATTCATTCCCATTTTCCAATAGGAATGAAGAGAATATTTGGAAATATTTACACACACACACACACAAATGGTTGAAAATCATTTTTTCTCAGTGTTGAGGCATTCAGGATTTATTCTACACAAAATTTGGCATGTGATTACTTTGTATAGAAAACAGCCATTTCTATGCAGGAAATAGCATTATCTGTGCAGAAAACAGTATTCCCATGCAGAAATATTATTTTGTGCACTGAAATGCAGTTTTCTGCACAGACAATGCTGTAATTGGGGGACTTTCTCTACACAAAAATTGCACATGGTTGTTTTGTCCAGCAAACAGCCTTCTCTGCATAGGAAACAGCATTTTCTGTTCAGAAAATAATATTTATGCACAGATATATTATTTTCTGCACCAAGGATTCTGTTTTGAAACAATCACATGTAAATTTTGTGCAGAATAAGTCTCAAATTATTGCAGTAGAAAGAAAATGGCTAAAATTACTTGTTTCTTGTACGGAAAAGAAAATTAGTAAAGAGTTAAATCCCTATTTTCCATAAAGAGTGTGTATGTGTGTGTTTGCTTTTTATCAGACCCATGCATGCAAATACATCATCTTATATAACAGTGGTTAATCATCAGAGTGGCTAAATAGGATACAAGCGCATTTACAAAAAAATCAAAAGTTGAACAAATGGTAAAAATGCCAGAAATGCTCTTAGGGAAGGAAGGGCATAGTTAGCCAGCTCTCCAGAAGGTAAGTTGAACAGAACGTCTTTCCACCAATTTTTCAATGAAGATCCTTTGGAGCATTAACTGCTACAAGTACTGCAGGAGGTAGAAGTAAGACTAGAGTGCCTTGTGTGTCTCCATCTCATTGCTTACTCTTCCTTCCCCATGAATTGCAAGGCCTCTAATATGCTCTTATTCTCATGATTTCTTTACCAGGGAGCAGCTGCAGATGACGGGAGATTGAAGCGTGGTGATCAGATATTAGCTGTTAATGGAGAGAATCTGGAAGGTGTGACTCATGAGCAAGCTGTAGCTATACTGAAGCGCCAAAGGGGGACTGTAACGCTAACAGTGTTGTCATGAGCTTTGCTGCAACTGCAGTCTGGGATGGGTGCAATTATTCCTAAACCTTGCTAGAGCTTTTGTAAATCACTATAGAGTATACAACCCTCTATGAGATGAAAACTCAACTCTAGCTAAAAATAGCACACATGAATTATGTTGCTTGTGCAGTTATAGCCATTGAAAAGGTTTATTTTGGTTATTGTCATTGTAACTCATTGTGAAACCATTAACTCCACCCTTTCCCCCCATTGCTCCTTTCCTTGAGTGTGCTTCCTATTTCCTGCTTTTGTCCATCATTATTGTCTGTTAGTAGGAAGTATACTCGCTAAAACTAAAATTATCATACACACCAGAAAGAATGTGGCTTATTGCTGGATCCCATCTAAAGAACAAAAAAAAAAGTGCTGAGTGACTTTTCATCTCATTCATGGTTTGCTTATATTAATTCTCTTTTTATCTGTGCCAGAAAGCATTCAATTACCTCTGTTCCAAAAGATGAAATATCAAAACCTCCTTGGGAAATTAATAGTATATGAAATTGTAATCATAAAAAGCCAGCATCCCTCTGTCTAATCTCTCTGGGTAGATATATGTAAGTTAGTTGTAATTATGATAAGTCAATTTTCTTCCTCTCCTCAGTTTCTACACTGGTCCTGTTTGAAATTGTCTAGCTCCTGAACTAGTCTTCTATTGGGCTGACCAGAATCTTACTGAGGGTCTGTCTGAAGGGAGATGGTTTGTACAATGTAAAGCTTAACTCAGTGGAGGCAGAAGAAAGCACCTTAATTTGTAATAGGGCTACTTGTTATTACTGTATTTATAATGATAATACTGCAATGAAGAGTAAAGGAAACATGGTGGCTCAAGTATTAATCAGTTCTTTGATACAATGTCTCATCAATAAAGAAAATGATGAATTTCCCTCTAAAACCCTGCAACATCTGTATAATGTATGTTTACTGCAATACAATTAGAATGCAATAACATTCATCTTGATTGTGTTGAATAAAGTATATTGTGCTAAATTGGTCAAAGGTGAGGAAGAAGTAATCAAAGAAAGGGTGATTTGTCTTGTTAAGAATATTGTCTTTGTTTTGTGTGCTATGTTTGGATCTAGCTAATCACAAAGTGCATTAAGTTATCGGAATGCCTTGTGGGTAATCCATGAATAGTGCCTGAAAGCAGATTTAAGGAATTTTTGAAATGGAATCCTTCTCAGATTTCAATGTGCAGATTAATATTAGTGATATTTACATGAAATGCCAAGAAAATGTCTCATTAAGAAAGCTGAAGAACTCTTTTAAGTTCTCCATTTTAGGAATGGAGGCATTGTATTCCTCAGAATAACCTGAAGTTTCACTTCACTTCCATATTAACTTGAAGAAGCAGCTTATTTTTTAATTTGATTAAAGACTGTGGCCAAAACGTCACAAGTATTCTATTCAGTCTTGGCCAAAAATACATCATTCGATTTTCTGTAACCATTCTTTCAAATAGGATGCAAGCAATTCTCCTCCTACACACATTTTTCTGATACAATGAATGTAGAGCTTATGTGCTGAGATAGTTAGCATTTCTTGAAGCTCAAATGGGGAGATCACATTATTGCTGCTTGCAATTTGCACTCCACTGTCACATATAGTACTGCCAAAAACTGCATTGCAACCTGCAGATAGACTGGTGACTATGTGGGCATGTTGAAGATGAGTGCTGTATGTCACAGATCAAGGGCACAGCCTGGTGAGAAGTTATCCTGAGGTGAATCCCACTGAAACAAATAGAAGCTGTATAAAAGTATGTTTGGACTTCCACAACAAAATGGCCCAGTAGATTGTGCCCTGGTTCCTTAAGTCTGCATTGTGCTTTTGGGGAGGGGGGATTATGGGCTTCTGGCTTGTTTTAATAATACTGCTGATTTTTGTGAAGGGGGAGGAAGGCAGCACAACATACTGTATGTTTATGTATATTGGTAAAATAAGATGTTTTATGACTTCCAAAGATTCTAAATAAAATTTACTTGCATAAGCATGGTGGAATACTACAAAAGAGTTAACATTGCACTGTGCACTGAAATCTACCTGTCACTGAAGGCTTAGAATGTGGGTGGGTAGCTTTTTTTTTTCCCTGTTGAAAGCCACATTCCCTCAAAGTTAATCTGGTTGCAGGCTTGAAGCTGGAAGTGAGTGTTGATAAAGTCTTTGGTGGATAATCCCACCATAAAAAATACACAAAACTTTCTGTCCAACAGAGAGGGAGGAGTGGCAACAGAGAGAGTGAAAAGGAGGTGGCACAGGCAGTGTGCGTGCCCCCTTCCAATGTCTGTGCCATCACCTTATCACTCACTCTGTTGCCATATCTATCTATCTATCTATCTATCCCCCTCACCACTTAACAGGCTGCTGGACAAGGGACATATTGCTCTTATATAGACCTGATTTGATCACATGCACAGAGCTCTTGAAATTAAATGGAGGGCTGCATGAGTTCTGCACTGCAAGCTGTTTATTCCTGTTTTAGAGAACACAAGAAGCTAGGCAAGAACTTTGTCCCTCTCAAGCAAAAGAAGCTCCTGACTCCACACAGGTATAAGTCCAGTGCTGTATAATTACTGAATTTTATATAGCAACAGTATCGAGACAGTAACTATTTTAGAAAGGGACAGATAAATCCCAGGTAAAACCACCTCTGAGTGTTGCTTACCTAAGAAAACCCTATGAAAAATTCGTTGGTTCACCATAAGTTGACAAATGACTTGAAGGCTGAGATGAACTTTGGCAACAGCTACTCACAGGACACAAGCTTCAAAGAATAACAGCTTTATTGTCAGGACTTAGTTGGCAACATAGCAAAGACGACTCTGAGAGGCTTGGCACCAAAACCTCCTTGTTAATACAGAATGCAAATTTCATATCTCCCTAACACCTGGCTAATGGCTGTTAGCAAAGCAAAGCAAAGCAATCCTCCCTAAAGATTCACATAGAATGACCTTGGAGTAGCTTTCCACCAGGGCATACCAACCCTCCTCCCATCCGGCTCCTTTCATATCAGGTCACTGGTGCAGATGCCAAGAGAGGCCTACTTATGCTAACTAAACCACATAACTACATAACCCATAGTCCAAGGCACCAGGACATGACAAAGGCATATTCATATGTACATATGTTTGCCCTTAAAGCCATAATAAGTTCCTGGAAGAAACTTGGAGAAAGAAAAACCATTTGGGAACCTGGACACACTGGACGTTCTCCTGGTGACTATGAATCTCATGCTGTATTACTATGGGAAACATTAATGATGAAATTGGAATTCACAAGATGACAATTCACTGGCAAGGAGACTGCCATGTAAGACCAGGTGCTGTAGGCCAGTGCTGCTCAATGTGGTGATCCGTCAACTGGTGCCACTCCCTAAGCCATTAGCTGTCAGACTCTGGCAAGTTTCCAGGAAAGAAAGAAAGAATTGTAGCCAATGTGCACAGACATAGTGCTATTCCCTGGTTTATTGAAAAAAAAATAACTACAAGTGCCACACATCAGTCTAAGAAGCTCTACTGTAGGCTATATTGAGAGCAAGGCTAACCACCTCTGAGTACTTCTTGCTTAGGAAAAACCTGTGAAGTTTATGGGGTTGTCATAAATTGACAGGTAATTTGAAAACACATGACATGACATGACATGACATGACATTTAATATACTGGGAAGCATAGGTAGTGTTTATAAGAATTAGAGAATTTGTGTAAGATGAAACTACAGGAAAATAATTTCCAGTCAGGCCCATTATGTAAGAGAAAGTGTGTATCTTTATGTCTTCATGCCATGATGTAACATTTGAAAACCATTGATGACATATGACTCAATGCCAAAATCACATGGGTGGTCACTGGATTTTATCTGGAGAATTGACCACACCATTATGGTCTTTGTACAATGGATTTGTGTGTATGTAGGGTACATTAGACTTACAGCCTGGCATGGAGATGGGGCAAATGTTTAAGGTCTGTGGGAGAAAGCAGGCATGCTCCAGTCCTATTCACATGGAGAGAGAAATCTGAGGGGAGAATTATCATCTAATTTCCTCCTTGCAGACTGTTAGGAGGAGGAAGCAATAGTAGTATTTGCTAGTGGGTTAATCAGTTCTTTTAATATATACTTGGGAGACACACCTGTTCAATGATAAAGAAATATGACAGTCTTGGTTGCTTATGCAGTGTCTGTACTTCAGTCATGCAGATGCAGCAGAAGGGTGACAGGAAAGACTGTTGCAAAATTGGTGACAAGGAGGGGTTCCCATTGAAACAATTATAATGAACACTTCTCTTTAGGCAGAACATACCAAAGCCCTGTCAAATGGCACTTTTTAGAGAGCCCTGTTAAATGGCACTTTTAAATCATCTATTATTTCATCCCCACAAGCAAGGAAGAATAATTATGGTAGTTTTCTCTGCATAGCACAAGAAAATGAATATCCCACACACTGTATTCTCCCAGTATTTGAAGGTTCCAAAGTGTTGGCATTTTTTTTGTCCAAAAATCTTTTTTGAGTATATGGCAAACAGGTTTCTTGCACAAGACAGTGTTTTCTGTGTAGGTAACCCATTTTCTCTGCAGAAAACATGTTTTGCAAACCCAAATAGGTTTCTCTTTTCCCCTCAGAATAATTTCTCCAGATCTCTTTGGGATGTATGAGGAGAAAATTGTGCAAAATCCTTGCAGTTCTATCGTTCTTCTAGTCAGGGTTTCTTGACTGTCGGGAAACATGTTGTTCAGCCTGGGAATGAAAAATTATGCATATTCTTACCAGCCCTTCTTTACATCTATCAAAAGAAGAACCCCCAATAAAATGGAAAGGAGGGAAATATTTTTAAATGGATTTAAAGAGCTAAGGGCAATGATATTACAGCTGGTGCTGAAGCATTGAAGTTGGAAATCTGCCAGCCTTGCAAGGGAAGCAGGAAAGAATGTGGCTATTTTGTATATCTATGCTTGTATATGAGAGTCCAATTGGAACTTCTGGGTGGGAATGGTGAATTGTTGTCTGTCCCTATAAGTGCTCCATGATGGGGAGGGTGCTTTTTGTGGCAGATTGCCGGTCAGTGAGAGGTTTGACTAGCGAGGCATTCTCCCTGGACTGAAGGGAGATCAAGGGATCACCCACAAGTGTCAGAAAACCCTGCTGATGTGATAAGATCATCACTTTGGTGGTGAACAATTGCAAGTGGAGTGAGGGAAGACAGAGGAGAGACACCCTTCCCAGCTTTGAAAAAGCCTACCATTTCCTTCAATGGACAACTGATGCAAGATCTGTGAAACCCACTTTCTTAACTGTGTGGATTACAAATGCTGGATTATCTGTAGGAAAAGCTTTCTGGACCAGTGGGAATAGTAAATAGTTTTAGTGGATTTCCTTCTTTGTGCAATTAACAGAGTAATGGAAAGAAATTTGGGGTGAATGCAAAAACGTTAAGATTTTGGCTTTTGGGGGGGGAAAGCCGAAAGGGGACATTAATTGTTAAATAAAGGACAAGATTAATAATTATATAAAGCATGAGAACTTGTTTATTTTGGACTCAAGCAATAAGGACAAAGTCAGGCTGCTGTAAGCTAGAAGCTACAGAAAACCTATGCAGCCACATTTGTTTGATCTGTAGTTGAGTGCTGTAAACAGAGACTACATGGAGACTTATGGTATGATATTACCATCTGGTGGTCAAAAAAAAGAATTGCAAGCACAATAAAAAGTTTTTCTGCCTACCTCTGTTTTTATAATGAGCATTGGGACCAGATTTAAGACTAAAGGGACTGAGGAAAGAAGAGGATCAATTAAGTTGACTTCAGCATCAACAGAGTTGTCACAAAAAGTATTGGGGGAGCTGAAATCAATCAAACGGATGTAAAAAATGGAAGATGGCTATAAGGGGAATTTGAATTCACTGATTCAAATAACAGAATTAAAGCATAAATCAAAAAGTGCAGACTTTGGAGGTAAAGAAGGAAAACATAGATAGAAACAGAGACCAAGATTTGGATGCTGTTGCCCTGAAGTAGATGAGAAAGATGCATGTCTGAGGTTTAGATTGATTCCAGAGCAGCAGAATCAAAATATCAGAGGAGGAATGATTGCTGCCCTGGCAACCTCTTTAGAGAAACAAAGTGCAGAGATAGACTTGGAAGTGGATTACGTTTATAGAGTTAATTTCCAAGTTGCAACACAGAGACGTTTGTCAAGGGCTGTGGTTGTTCATTTTCTGAGAAAGCAGAGCAGGGATCATGTTCTACAGCAACATTATGATAATGGATTGAAGGTTAAAGATTGCAGACCTCCTGCGAGGACATGGTGTCCCTCTGGGGGGTCTTTGGGCCACAGGTTAAGAACCCACTGGAGTAGAGGATTATTTAGGTAAACAAATCTTACCACAAATTACAGATTCACAGAAACATGCTGAATGCTTCTATAACAGTAAGAGAGATTTTTGATGTAATTAAGAAGATTAAAAACTGATAAAGTACCTGGGACAGATGACCCATCAGCTCTCTATTATAAATGATTTGAAGATGGCCCCCTACCTACTGCTAAGGTTAAGGGCAGCGAGGTGCTCTACAGGATTTAGGGGGGGGGGATAAATCAGTTAAATGACACCAAAGTAATATTTATATTTATTTTTTAAAAAACTAAATGGATTTACATAATAAAAACATACAATAATATCACACTGAGCCTCCCTCCTAATCCTCGGCCCCCAGGCCCCAAGGGTAGAGCCCTGTCAGCCCCCCCCCTTCTGGGGGCCATGGTATTAATCCTAAAAGAAAGTTAAAACTTGACAATGACAAAGAATTATAGGCTGTTCTCATTACTGAATAATGGCTACAAGAGTCTTACAACAATTTTGGCTGAAAGATTGAAAATAATTCTATAGGACATTATTCATAGAGATCAGTGTGGGTTTTTACCATAAAGACAATTGTAAGGTAATACTGGAAGAAATATTTGGAATATTTAGAATAAGGAACATAAAGCATTTTCTCTTTCTTCTGAATGACTGCACCATTAATGCACAGAACTTAAACCCCTCTGAAAAAACAGCCTGTAGTTCACAAACACTTATGCTGAAATAAATTGGTTCGTTTATAAAGGTGCCACAACTTCCTGTTTCCTCCTTTCTTATACTGAAACAGTAAGGGAGATGTCATCATGTTTGTCATATGGAGAACTGGACTGGGCCAAATCAAATCTGATCCAGCTGTCCAGACAGCAAAAGAACCTGAGATCGCTTTGGAGTTTCAGGGAAACCTGAGAGTTTCCCCCAACTTTGCTTAGTTTGGAGCAAGATTGGGTTAAGGAGAAAAAAATATGGTTCCTCCCCAGATGTAGCTGTACATTGTTTGGACTGCCAGTGCTTTTGTTTGTTTGTTTGCCTGTGTAGACAAACCCTCTGCTAAGCACAAGGTCTCCAAGACATTCTTGATGTGCCCTGCAGATAATTTCAAAAGGTGGAAGAAAGAACAGACAATTGCATGGAAGACAATAAATGGGAAACATCTAAACATCTAAAAAAAAACCAATGTGGCTGCACAGTAAACTTGAGGAGGAAGCAAAAAAAGGGGGGGCATATATAAGGAATGGAAGGAATGGAAAATCATCAAGAAAGAATACAGATGTGTAGCCCAAACTTGCAGGAATAGTGTTAGGAAAGCTAACACTCAAAATGAGTTGAGACTGTAGAGAAGCAAGAAGCAACAAGGGGGTTTTCATATATTTTCAAAGCATAAGAATGACCAAGAAAATGATGGGACTGCTGCTCTGCAGGGATGGTAAAATACTAACCAATCACAATGAAAAGGCAGAGCTGCTCAATACCTATTTTTCTTCAGGGTTCTTGCTTTTTTAACCAAAAATAGGACTGTGTGCTTCCATGCATCAGCAGAGACCTTGCCAAGGAATCCAGTTTGCACATCAAGATTGAGAAGGAGTTAGTCAAGAATCACCTAGGACTTTATCAGACCTCCCTCGTTAATGTACTTTTGCCAGCATATTTCAAAACATTTTGATCAGATCTACCTTTTCCAATGTTCACAGGCAGCCCAGGGACTAAAGAAGAGTGAACAGAGCTCCATTCACATCCTGGTTCAAGATCTCACTGATTCTCGCAAGAAGACACTAGTGCAGGAAATTCAAAAGAAAAACAAAGACACAAAAAGTTCACACAAGCACAAAAACACACTTTAAAAGTTCCAAGTACATGGGGGGGGGGTTCATAAAAAGAGCATCCCCGGCCTGGCTGTTGCAATCTCACCCAGAAGTATTTGCCCATTGACACTATTCATGTGAGTACAATGGCATGAGGATTCAAACACTGGCAATGCGAGCAACAAATCGCCATAGGAGAGCAATTGACGGCTTGGCCCATCAATAAAAAGGAACGGGTTTTTCTCAATACATGATAGTGAAAGGGCAATATCATCTGGTATGCACACCCTTTCGCAATCATTAGGCATCCTTATGACACCATATTTCCTGGTCTGATAAAGTCCCTAGTTAACCTAAATAAGTTGAAATCTGCAGGACTGAATGAACTTCATCCCAAAGTGTTAAAGGAATTTGCTGATGTACTTGCAGAACCACTTGCCATCATTTTTGAGAAATCTTTGAGAACAGGTGAGGTGCCAGATGAATGGAGATAAATTTTGTCCCTCTCTTCCAAAAAGGAAAAAAAGATCCAGGAAACTACAGGCCAGTCACCCTGCCATCAATACCAGGAACAATATTAGAATGGATTATATAGGGGTATATTTGCAAGTAGCTTGATGACAATGTAGTTTTTAATAGGAGCCAGCATGCATTTGTCAAGAACAAATACTGCCAAACTAATCTTATATCTTTTTTTAATCGGGTCATGAGTTTAATATATGATGGGAATGCTGTGGAATGCTTTATCAGGATTTCAGCAAAGAATTAACTAAGGTCCCTCATAACATTTTGATTAGTAAACTAATTAAATATGAAATCTTTATCAAGTTTGCAGATGACATAAAACTGGGAGGGGTGCTAACACATGAGAAGATAGGGAAAGAATGTAAAAGGACCTTGATAAACTAGAAAATTGGACAAAATTAATAAAATGAAATTCAATAGAGACAAATTGAATTTGGAAAAAAAAATATCCAACCAAATGCACAGATATCTCTCTCTTTGGCTTTTCTTCGCAAACTAAGATTCAGGAGGGACTCATCCCGCGCTTTCTGCAAGCACGCTGATGACTAAAAAGGCCAATCCAAGATAAACAAGTCCGGTTACAGAAAGCACAGCAGAAGGTCTCCTTGGGTGATGTTTCCAGGTTGTGATTCTTTCTGCGTTGTCATTTCTCTTCAAGACTTGTTCGGCATGCATTCTCAAATAAGGCTGCAGCATTGTGGATAGTGCATCTCCATGCCTCCCGATGTGAGGCCAGGGTGGACCATTGTTGGTGATCAATTTGGCCGAGCCTGAGATGTTGTTTCAGGGAGTCCTTGTATCACTTTTTTGGAGCGCCCCTCTTACGCTGACCCGTGGCGAGTTCACCGTAGATTACTATTTTTGGGAGGTGATGGTCCTCCATCCTAGAAACATGCCATGCCCAGCGCAGCTGTGTTCTCAATATCATAGCCCCAATGCTGGTGATCCCTGCTTGCTCAAGGACAGCAACATTCATCACGTAGTCAGTCCAGTGTATATTTAGGATTGTGTGTATACAGCGCTGATGAAAGTGTTTGAGGAGTCATAAGTGGTGGTGATAGGTGACCCATGTTTCAGACCCATAAGGGATAATAGACAGTACAGACAGTGTGGCTCTATACACACTGATTTTTGTGCTTCGCCTCAGGTGTTTGTTACTCCAGACTCTTTTGTAAAGTCTTCCAAATGTGCTATATGCCTTTGCTAATCTGTGATTGATCTCTTTGTCAATCTTGGCATCTGAGGAGATGATGCTTCCCAGGTAGGTGAACTGCTGAACGGACTTAAGCACAGATTTGCCGATGGCAATGTGGGGATGGTGGTGTTCGTCCTGTGGTGCAGGCTGGTAAAGAACTTCCATTTTCTTCAGGTTGACTTCCAGCCCAAACAGTTCTGCAGCTGTTGTGAAGCAGGATGTTAGGCGCTGCAGAGCTGTTTCTGTGTGGGCAACAAGGGCAGCATCATCAGTGAAGAGCAGCTTGTGGACTAGATAGTTTAGAGTCTTAGTGTGAGCCCTCAGATGGCTTAAGTTAAAAAAGCTACCATCAGTACGGTAACGTATATAGATGCTGTCTTCTTCAAGCTCTGCCATAGCCCTGTGGAGCATCATGATGATGAAGATTGTAAATACAGTTGGAGCAAGAACACAAGATTCTAGTATGGTTGAAGAAATAGCTGATAAGTTGGAGAAAGCAAAGCAAAGACATTTTGAACAAGCCAGTAAGACGGGTCGATGGTTATCATTTAAATTAAAAAAAGAAGAGGAAAATAAATTAATTAGGGAAATTAAGTCTGAAGAGAAAACAGTAACAAATCAAGAAGATATAAAAAAATGTGGGTTTTTTAAAAATTCTGCACTTCATTATATAACGAACAAATGCAAGAAGAAGGTCAAGAGGAGGAAATGCAAAAATATGTCAAAGAGAATAAATTTGCAACATTATCTGAAGACCAAAAATCAAGTATGGCACATCCCTTCAGTAAGGAAGAAATTTCTACAGTAATTAAGAATCTTAAAAAAGGAAAAGCATTGGGTCCAGATGGATACACAGCACTATTTTACAAAAATTATGAAAATGAGATAATACTACATTTCCAAGAAACAATAAATTTAACTCATCTAGAAGGTTTACCAGAAACTTGGAAATCCGCAAATACTATGGTAATGCCAAAAGAAGGGAAAAATAAATTGGAAGTTAGTAACTATTGTCCGATATCACTGCTAAATGCTGATTACGGCGGTACTAGCAAATAGATTTAAAATGATCTTAAAGGACATAATTCGTACAGACCAGAATGGATTCCTTCCTGGCAGAACTCTGTCAGCTAACATAAGAACAATGGTCAATGCCTGGGAATATTATGAAAAAAAACAATGACAAAAAAACAGCAATAATATACACGGATGCAGAGAAAGCATTCAACAATTTCAATTGGTCTTTTTTAATTAGGGTGATGACAGAGATGGGATTTGGAAAATTCATATTAAATAATATAGAAAAAGTGTATGGTGATCAGAAAGTGTATATTATAATCAGTGCTGAGAAAACAACATCGGTAACAATCCAAAAAGGAACAAGGCAAGGGTTTCCCCTCTCTCCTCTACTCTTTTTAATTGTTATGGAGACTTTAATGGATACAATCAGAAAGTATAAAGCAAGACAAGGACTGAAAATTAAAAATAAGCAGTATAAGGTTAAAGCATTTGCAGATGATTTAGCTATCTCTTAGAAGATCCAGTGGAAAACATAAGAGAGTTAATGAGGATTATAACAGAATTTGGAAAATTCTCAGGATTTAAGATTAATAAAGAAAAAACAATAATATTAACAATGAACATTACAAAGAAAGAGAAAGAGGAACTAGGTAGAAGATCTGAGTGTAAAATTGAGAAAAAGGTAAAATACCTGGTAATATGGGTTACAAACAGAAATCTGGATCTTTATGATAATAATTATAAAAGAATGTGAAGCTTAATAAAGCAAGATTTGGAACATTGGAAAAAGTTAAATTTATCTTTATTGGGAAGAGTAGCAACAATAAAAATGTCAGTTTTACCGAAGATTTTATTCCTCTTTCAAAATCTTCCAATATTGACAAATGAAAAACCATTTCAGATATGGAAACAAGATTTATCAGCCTTTATTTGGAATAGCTGAAGACCCAGAATAAAATGGCAGACATTATTAGAACAACCAGAAAGAGGAGGAGCAGCCTTTCCTGATTTGAAAACGTACTATAAAGCTTGTTCTTCCCTGTGGATGTGTAAATGGATTAAGTTAAAAGAGATAAGGCTATTAACATTGGAAGGAGCAGATTTAAGATGGGGCTGGCATGCATATAATGGATATAATAAAGATAAAATACATAAAAACTTTAATAACCATATCATTAGGAAATCATTATTGAAAACCTGGCAGAAAATTAAAGATCAATACGATACAAAGATTCCAAAATGGATTTCTTCTCATGAAACTTTTTTTTTCTTTTTTTTACGATAGGAAAGATCGGGAAAATGGATTCTTTACAAAGATCTATGTGTGAGAGATATATTAGGTCTATATATTATTAAATCACAAGAATTATTGCTGAAAGTAGGATGGGGGGGGTAAATTGGTTTACATATCAACAACTTCAAAATAGATTCAAACAAGATATGAAAGAATTTGGTTTTTTTGGAAGAGGAAACAGACCTGGGTAAAATAATTTGGCAAGATGACAAAAAGAAAATAGCAAAACTATATAAAATCATTTTAACCAGAGATATGGAAACAGAAGTAGTTAGAGATGCAATGATGAGATGGGCCAGAGACTTTGGAGAAACCATAACAATGGACAAGTGGGAAAATGCTTGGGGGAAAAAACCAAAATCCTTCTCTGCTTGCCAATTACTAAAAGAAAACTTTTTAAAAATCAGTAACATATGGTATTTAACTCCATTAAAATTAAATAAAATTTCCGGAACAAAAAAGAAAGAATGTTGGAAATGTGATAAAGAAATAGGCTCTCAAATACATATGTGGTGGCACTGTCTAATCATCAGGAAATACTGGCTAAAAATACATAAGTCGATACAAAAAATATTCAACATCAAATTCCCTTTTAACCCCAAATTATATTTACTAAATATCACTTCAATCTTAGAAACAGAAGATGAGAAAAAATACTGGAGATTTATATTATACTTGTGTACTGCAGCACAAATGACTTTGGCGGCAAAATGGAAAATAAAGGAGCAACCCCAAATAGATGACTTGTTGTTCAAAGTGTTAGAGATGAAAGATAATGATAGTTTAACACATACGCTGAACAAAAAAAATTCAGAAAAAGTAGAAGAATGGACTCCAATAACTGATTTTTGCAAGAAAAGATGGATTATTAATGATATATGAACAAATTATTGCTTAATATAAAAGGGAAGGAGAATGAATTTAACAGAAAAAACCATTTATTTAAGATGGTTTACAATTAGAGAAATTGCTCAGAAAAGAAAGTATAAAAAATAAGTAGAAATATGATTAGAAGAACATGAAGATGAAATAAAGCATTAAGAAATAATAAAAACTCTTTGAATAAGCTTACAAAGGAAGTCAAGTTTTTATTGATAATAAATAACAGAATTTATATTCTTAATTTTGATGTCAGATACAATGGTAAGAGATAATTTATGTAAGTTGATGTAATGAAGATATACTTTTGTAGTAAGATCAATAAAAATATTGAGAAAAAAACCCAAAATGAAACAAGAGATAGTGCCAGAAGTTGAAACTCCCAAGTCAGAAGGCACTCAGGGAGCTACTGGGATATAGCAGAAGACAACTAAAAGTACCCCTGTGGCTAATGACACAACTGGACTCAAGCCAAAAGGACGTTTAGTTGTTGACATGCTCAGAAGTGAAAGAAAAGTCCAAAGCTGCATCATATTTCCCATTTCTACATACACTTGTGAAAGCTGGACAGTGAAGAAAGCTGATAGGAAGACTATCAACTCAGGCCATTCATTTAGTGTGGTAGCTGTTGGTCATGAATCCCCCTCCTTTGCCCTTTTGGTTGGGGTTCCTCAGGGCTCCATTCTGGGACCCTTATTGTTCTCTCTTTACACACTATCTTTAGGTGATCTTATCAGCTCATATGGCTTTCAATATCACCTTTATGCTGATGATACTCAATTGTACCTCTCTACTCCCGAACTTTCTTCAGATTTTGAACATCTCACTACAGCATGCCTTTCCAGTATCTCAGCATGGATGCTTCATCACCGCCTTAAACTTAATATGGCAAAGATATAACTACTCATCTTTTCCCCAAAACCTTCTTTACATGATACATTTTCCATTACTTTTGATAATGTTCCCATCCATCCTGTGAATGAAGCGCAGAGTCTTGGCTTTGTCTTTGACTCCTCATTGTCCTTTCTTCCTCATATTGAGGCTGTAGCAAAGTCGTATTGATTTTTCCTTTATAAAATGACTAAAATTAGACCTTTCCTCTGTGCTTCCTCTGCCAAGACTTTAGCTCATGCTTTAGTCATTTCCATCATGATTACTGCAATCTTCTTTTGACTGGTCTTCCATTATTTCATCTTAGTCCTTTGGTTTCCATTCTTCACTCTGCTGATAAGATTATCTTTTTGGTCCATTGTTTTGATCATGTTGCCCCTTCATTGGCTACCTATTCCCTCTAGGATTCAATATAAGCTGCTTCTTCTGACATTCAAAGTGCTGCATAACCTAGCTCCTCCTTGCCTTGCAACTCTTATCTCTTTTTACCAGCCTGTTAGAAATATTCGCTTTGCAAATTCTGGGCTTCTTAGTCAGCCAAGGATTTCTTCATCCTTTTTCTCTTGCCACCCCTTATTCTTGGAATCACCTCCCAGTAAACTTGAGGACTGTTTCTTCCTCCTGTCTTTAAATCCAAATTGAAAACTTTCATGTTCTCTCAAACTGTTGGAATTTTGGATTAATGTTTATATCTTTATTATAAACATTTTTTATATTTGATTACCTGTGTATAGAGCCATCGTACTGTCTATCCTCCTTTATGGATCTGAAACATGGGTCACCTATCGCCACCACCTACGACTCCTCGAGCGCTTTCATCAGCGCTGTCTACGCACAATCCTAAATATACACTGGACTGACTATGTGACGAATGTTGCTGTCCTTGAACAAGCAGGGATCACCAGCATTGAGGCCATGATATTGAGAACACAGCTGCACTGGGCAGGTCACGTTTCTAGGATGGAGGACCATCGCCTCCCAAAAATACTACTCTACGGTGAACTCGCCACGGGTCAGCGTAAGAGGGGCGCTCCAAAAAAGCGATACAAAGACTCCCTGAAACAACATCTCAGGCTTGGCCAAATTGATCACCAACAGTGGTCCGCCCTGGCCTCACATCGGGAGGCATGGAGACGCAATATCCACAATGCTGCAGCCTTATTTGAGAACTCACGACGAACAAGTCTTGAAGAGAAACGACAACGCAGAAAGAATCACAACCCAAAAACATCACCCAAGGAGTCCTTCTGCTGCGCTTTTTGCAACCGGACTTGTTTATCTCGGATTGGCCTTTTTAGTCATCAGCGCGCTTGCAGAAGGCGCAGGATGAGTCCTTCCTGAATCTTCGTTTGCGAAGAAAAGCCAGAGATTTGATTACCTGTACTGATTATTTTGTTTTATTCTGCATTGTGTGTATGTTTTTTCCTTCTATTGTATTTTAGCATTGTATTTTAGTATTTTATATTATTGGAATAGTTATAATTGTTTTATTCTGTAACCTTTTGTAAAGCACCATGTACATCAATGGCGCTATATAAATAAACAATAATAATTTGAGTGGTGCTGGAGAGGAGTTCTACAGATACCATGGAATGCTAAAAAGACAAACAAATGGGTCCTAGAGCAAATCAAGCCTGAACTCTCCCTAGAAGCCAAGATTACTCAACTGAAATTGTTGTATTGTGGCCATGTCATGAGAAGACATGACTCACTGGAGATGACAATAATGCTTGGTAAGTTAGAAGGCAGTAGAAAAATAGGAAAATGGAATTTCAGATGGATAGACTCAATCGAGAAAGCCACAACCCTGAGTCTGCAAGACCTGAGCAGGGTCATTGATGATAGGGTGATTTGAATTTCTCTCATTCATGGAGTCACTGTAAGTTGAAGTCAACTGCAGTTAACAACATCAACAATTGCAATTACAGGTTTGATTTCCTTTAAGACCCATTCATTTCTCTTTTTGGCAGCCCTTGCTATCCATAGAACTCTTCTCCAGCAGCTCATTTTTCCCCCCGTCACCTTTCTTCTTCCTTCCAGCTTTCAGAACCATACAGAGAAACTAGAAATACTATGGCCTGGATGATTTTTACTTTGGTATTTAATGGTATATCTTTACCCTTGAGAATCTTATCTACTTCCTTCATGTCTGCCTATGGTGCATGGCTTCCTATGGCATTTACTGGGTTGGTGGGCTTTTTAAACTGAGATATTGGAAGAAGTTGCCGGATAGAGCTAAGGTCCTTCAGGACTGGTGATGACTGAACTGGCTACTTTCTTCTGCCTTCCTGGCCCAAATGTGTTTGTGCCTTTCAGGCCCAATCTGATAGAGAAGGAACTACCAGAATCAAGGAAGAAATGAGAAGGAAAGCAAATACTTGGAGAGCAGTTATTTCCAGTACGAGTATGTAGTGTTAGACACAGAAACATGCAAAAGAAGCATCTTGTCTTTCAGTTTGATGGGCATTTCAACTCTCCAGGCTGTGCTCATGCTTTAAGAATATGCCCTTAAAGATATATTCCACACTGACCTCTCTCACCCTGAAACTGCATAGTGGAGCTTCTTCTCTATTATCTCCAGCCTTCTACTGTAAAGCAATTTTATTCTATGAAATCGAATTGCAAGATCATCCTCAGCTGAGACAATTTTATCATCTTTACACCTCTGTGCATTGGCATTCTTGCCAGATAAGCAGGAAATCCATCCATAACTCTCCTGTTATGAGCCATTAATGTTCTCTGGGGTCTATCATCTTTGTTCATTTTGGGAAATGGATAAAAATTGAATAAATTATTATTGCAGGACAAAATGGACTTTGGAAGATCTATTCCTTAATTGGCAAATGGGAAAAAAAAAACCTTGCTGCCAGGAGTTCTGCCAGTAAGCCCTCCACATTCCCATTAAACTCTCTGAAGTTTTCAGATTCTGTGTAAGTAGACAAGCTGTTAGATTATTTGACCGTATACATTCAAGAGCAGTACATCTTGTCTAGAGTGACTTTGGGTTCCTTTTCTGTGGCAAAAGAATGCCCCAGAAGCTAAAAGAAGGAAAGAAAGACTGTACCTTAAAAGAAAAGGTACATCCATTGAATTGATTAGAGGCCTTGTTTGCTTAGTGCCCTCCAGTGTCAGATATCTATTATAAAAATTACATACTGGATTTATTTGGTGTATGTCAGAAAGTCTTGTTCAAAGCTTGAAAAGCAGTGTCTAAGGACTTTATCAGACCACTCCACATTACTGTTCTTTTGCCAGCATAAATTGTGTCATTTTTATGCCAGCAAAAGAACACCCCTACCACACTTACCTTGAGCAGCATCAATGCGGCTTCCCTGGCAGTAATGGAGCACAAATGGAGCTCTGTTTACTTCTGGGGTTGAAATTCACCAAATCTCGCAAGAAGATGTTAGTGCAGGAAATTTAAAAATTAAAGCCAAATAAAGACACAAAAACTACAGCAAAGCACTGAAACATACTTTCAAAGTTCTGAGTACATGGTGGGAGTGGGGGTCAAAAAAGAGTGCCCCCTACCTGACTGTCATGATCTCACCCAGAAGTGTTTGCCCATTGATGCTGTATTCACGTGAGTACAATGGCACACGGATTCAAACGCAGGCAATGCAGGCAACAGCCAAAAAATCATTGAGACTGATGACAGGTGCTGCAAATTGGCGTTTCTGCACCCCAATTCACATTTTATTCTCTTGTCTAGATCAGCCCAAAGATAGCAGAGGCCATGTAGGTGAGGCTCCGAGGCACATAGCACTTGGACTGGATGCTGAGATTAAAAGGATGGAATTATACAGGTTAGCAGGCTTCTGTGAAATGGTCAGCTTATGCTAATAAGCTTTCTCCTTCTTGGGAAGACAGCTTTGAGGTAAACAAAGACATTATGCTAATGTGGCTGCTTTCTCCAATGTTCCCCATTTGTGTCAATTTTTCCAACACTGCAAGGCTGTTTCAACACATCAAAGACCCTCCCCCCCACACACACACACTTCAGTCAGGTAGGATCAATTCCTTTGATCAAGTACAGGAAAGGGTCATTTGGCCATTGTTTTAGACTTACTTCCAAGTGCAAAAGAGGTTTAAGAATCCTGAATTTTTGGCCATTCATTGTGGTCTCCAACCTGCCTGTATCCTCCACATCATTCTGAGAGCCCACCCTCAGCTGCACACAGTCTGTGTCTTCATCTCTTTCTCCAAACATGTAAATATAGCCCATCATCCTCAATCGCTATTCCCTTACTCTATTACTCTCCTTTCTGACAGCTCTTGAAAATTTGCATTACTGCCTTCTTTTTGTATGCTGATTTCTCAAATAAAAATGATCTTTTGTTACTTGGCTGGAGTTTGACAGCTGTACTGGCATACATAGTGAAAAAGCTCCTACAGGTAACCCAACTTCAATCTGCCAATTATCTGAGCTAATTAATTCCCCTAATTGAGATATGACTAAGACCAACTTAGGTAACAGGTACACAACACTTCTGCAATGTTCAAAAAAGTCCATATGCTGGCATAACTGTGGATTATACCAATGTATGCCAGCAACAGGAACCCATTTTAGAAGTTTTAGAGCAGTCAAGGATGCTGTCCTGTCTTTTCTCCAGGTTTCCCTTCCTCAAACCTCTGCTTGAGAAGGATAAGACCCTGAGAATTCAGGTAGACTGCCACCACCCATTGACTTCAATTTCCCTTTAAATTAACCCAATGGGAAGTTAACTTGTACTTTCCACTCTAACTCTGCAGAGCTTCACCTTCCCCACCCTGTGGGAAGAAAGCCAAGCAAGGCGTGTGGAGAGAGTGCTGAGAAAAGAGAACTTTAAAGAAAATTTATTCTAAACAGACTATAGAGTAAAGGGTATTTCTCTCACATGAAGGCACCTTCCTTCAGACACACTTAAGAGTTACAAAGTTACAAATAAGTCTAGTTGTTCCAGACAAGTTTGTAAAAATAAACAGAAACCCTGACACGACTAAGCTTGACAGCTCCCTAATCTACTTACAATGACTGCAGTCCAGATGCACTGGATGTTCATGGGGCTTGGGAGTCTAGGCTTTTTGGCCCAGCCTCTACCGAGCGCCCCCCTCCCAGCTGGGATGAGAGCCCCCTGGCTCAGGTATCTCTTTGTTCTTCTCCTTACCTCGAGCTGAACCTCATAAACTGTAACTTAACCTGAACTATCCTTAACCCCTTTGTTTATCTGCTTGGCTGTGTCACCCAGGTAATGGGAGAGCCCATTATCACAGATGCCCTGCAGAATAGGGTGTCTCAGGGTGCATCTACACTGTAGAAATAATGCAGTTTGACACCACTTTAACTGCCATGGCTCCTACAGAATCCTGGGATTTGTAGTTTTATGAGGCACCAGCATGCTTTGGCAGAGAAGGCTGAAGAACTCATAAAACTACAAATCCCAGGATTCCATAGGAAGGAGCTACAGCTCTGAAAGTGTTGTTAAAAACTGCATTATTTCTACAGTGTAGATACACCCTCAGATTATGAGGACTTTGGGTAATAGTGCTTTTCTGAAATCTGCCAGCAAGAAAGGACTACTTGATCAGTGATTTTCTGTCTTCTAAGAAATATGTCTTGAGTTTTGGAATGGAGCTGGTTTTACTGTGAGTCAGCTGGATCAATTGGGTTGAAATTATGGGTAGAAAATATGATATATATTTTCCTGTGGAAGGTATTTTGCATCATTTATTTTATGTTGAAGTTATTGAGGTTTTCTTAATGTCTTTGTACAGTGTTGCAAGAATACGCTAAGGACTTTACCAGATGCACTGAATAAGGCATCATAACCATGCCACATAAATGCGAAAGGGCATGCATATCTGATGACAACGCCCTTTTGTGTTTGTACTGGCCAAAACCCATACTTTTTTATTGACGGTTGACACTGTCAATTGATCCCCCATGGCACTTTAGTGCTGGCATTGCCGGCATGTGAAACCTTGCACCGTTGTACTCATGTGAATGCAGCATCAATGGCCGATCTGGCATGAACACGTCCAGGTGAGATCGTAACATCCAGGCAAGTGGTGCACTTTTTATGACCCTCTCCAGGTTACATGTAAGTTTTTAAGTGTGTATATGTGTTTTTTAAACCTTTTCTGTGTTATTTCTGTGTTTTAGTTTTAGTTTTTAATTTCCTGCACGAGCATCTTCTCGTGAGAATCTATGGGATTTTGAATGAGGATGTGAACGGAGCTCCATTCACTTCCTGTTTCATTGCCAGGAAGCCTTTGGATGACAAGGTAAGTGCAACATGGGGAGTTCTTCTGCTGGCATAAAAATGGAAAAGTTATACTGGCAAAAGAATGGCCTTTTAGGGGTGGGCGTGATAAAGTCCTAAGATAGCTGGCAGGATATTAAAAACATTAAAAAAAAAATTTTTTTTTTTGAAGCACAACATATCTATTACAGTATTTTATTTTATTTTTAAAATAACATTTTAAAACTGAGAAATAAATAGAATAAAATAGCTGGGCTGAGACTTGCAGAAGAAGCTGTCAGTAATTCATAGATAAAATTGCTAGTGCCTGAGAAAGTCAGGTATATGTTTGGGAGTATGTCAAAGTTCTGCATAACGTCATAATAACTGGCAGGTAAACACGTTTCTCTGACTTTGAAAAGTAAGAATTTTTTTCACCATGGCATTTAATCAAATGTGTGAACTGAAAAGAACTCTGTTGAAATCAGCAGTGTGCCAACTAAAATTCAACATGAATGCCCTTTTATATGAAAGCAGCCATTAGAAAGAGACAATCCTCCAGACTGCTCTCTTGTCAAATTCTGGTTGTCTTCACCGTTATTTCTTCATTGGATTTCCCACATAAAAATGTTTGCTCAAACCAAAAACAATTGCCTCTGTGTATAGCACTGAACAGAAAGATAACATAGGATATGTTTCCTTTAAATAATATTTTTTTTAGTCCTCTGCCTAGTTCTACCAAAATTTCAGTAGGTGGAGCAGTTGACAACATTTTAGTACTGCTGTCATGATTTA
This sequence comes from Gambelia wislizenii, assembly GCA_030847615.1. Taxonomy (NCBI): domain Eukaryota; kingdom Metazoa; phylum Chordata; class Lepidosauria; order Squamata; family Crotaphytidae; genus Gambelia; species Gambelia wislizenii. The sequence continues at coordinate 106,803,891 of JAUMIR010000004.1, forward strand.
GAGTAGGCAATGCATTTTACATTTTAAAAATCCTTTGCTCAGAAAATTAGAAAAATTAGAAAAACTGAAGGGACAGATGTTTTTCTGGACGAATGGCTGCTGGCAAACCATTAAAAGGGTATGCAAACCAAAATACTGAATATACCAAAATACCAAAATGGGTGAAATCTCACATATATGGAAACTTGTGGCCTTTCAGACATTGCTGGATTCCAATTTTGATCAACCCCAACCAGGGTAGCCAATAATCAGGGATGATGGGAAGTGTCCAATAACATCTGAAGGCTTGCAAAGTCCCTCACTCTGTTGACCTTGTCTGGAACAATGTACTTAAGTTGTTTAAAGGGTTTTCAATGTTCACTTCAGCTCTAAAATTCCAGGACATGGAAGTGGTTAATGGCCATGCCCTTGGAAAATGTTTCATTTAGGCAATATGGATATAGGATGGTATCCCATGCTGTAGTTACCAGTAACTTGGAACCAGATGGCTATCATCCTGCAGCTGGAATCCTGGTGGTGACATATACAGGCGTAACCTCCTATATTGTGCTTATGTGTTAAGATGCTCTGAAGGTCATTATGCAAGAAATCACTCAATGCAGGTGACCTTTTCCCTGCTGTAGGATACCTCCACAGCCATTCTACAGCTGTGGAAGGACAGAGGGCACCCAGGGGGCATCTGGATGCAGTTCAGCAGCAGCAAAAAGAGAAAAGACATCACCCTTCCAGATCCCACCAGTGAGAACACAGGGATATACTGGAGATCCAAGAAGATGACAATTTCTTTCTGTTCCCAACTGTGAAACTGCAGCTATGTGAGCATACCTCAGCATGGAACAGACTGGTTGAGTTGAGGGAGAAGGAGAAGTAGGGCAGAAGTATACTGGTGGAGTCTTTTTAAAATATATTATTATTATTATTATTATTATTCATGCACACATCAAATTACAAAACAAAAATCAGTTAAATAATTACATGAAATACATCCTCTCCTTCTGTTCACTGAAAGAGACACATGACATCTATGCAACTGAAGCTATCATACCACTGAAGCTAACATTCCATGTTATGAGTAACCAACCAGCAATCACAAAGAATTATAGAGTCTGAAGGGACCTTGAAGATCATCAAATCCAGACCCCTGCTCAGTGTGGGACAGCTGTTGCAGTATAATCTTGATTGCTACTGTAGAGCACATCAGACACATGTAGCGATGCATATGCTCTGACGTATATAGACTTAATTTCATATCCTGCAACTGTTCTGATTAGGCAGGGACAGTCTCAATTAATTCTGTCATCCTGCTTTTTCAGCTGCTTTTAAAATGTTCCAGTTTCTCTTTTTTCCTCCCACTTTTCTCCTTTGTCCTCAGCTAACTTCAATTGTTGCAAAGAGTTCAAAGTGCAAAAGCAGTATGTATACATTTAACTAATTGGGAAAGAGAGGAGAAGAGGGGAGGGATTCTTGCCCTTCCCAGTACCCTCTGGCAAAAACAAACTGATGCAGCCTGTCCTAGTTTGTATGTTTTCATTAATCACTTTCCCCATCTTAACCATACCTGATGTTGCTTGGCCACATATGTTTCAGTTTTCATCTGTGATATGTTCGAGGGTATGTAATTCTGTGGATTTTACCAGACCTGGCAAAAACCATGTCATAAGAACAGGATGAGAACAGAAATGGGTGACATTATCATACGACGTCATCCTTCAGCTGTTCCGGGGCATATCACGGGCATGAATAAGGCATCCCTTTTTAATGATAGCTTAGCCCGGCAATAAAAAAGGGATGCCTTATTCATGCCCACGCAAACCCCCCCAGAATGGCTGAGGATGTGGATATTTGATCATGTTGCCCTTTCTATTCTCGTCCCATTCTTCTGTCATGGTTTGGGATGCGGTTTTGTGCTGTGTTTCCCTGCCTGAACTCTCCCTAGAAGCCTGGAAGACAATAAGAAACTCACCACTATATGATCCAGCTACTTCTCCAATATTTTTATGCTTTAAATCAGATTTCTAAATCAAATGGGGAACCTTCTGGGATGTTGTTTAGCTGTACAGCATGCTATCAATGTGCAAGCTTAATTCTCACTTTTCAGACTTCCCATTTTCTCCTTCACACTAGACTGTTAATTTCTTCTTTTATCAGTTTAGATGATGTTGTCAGCTCTGGAGTGGGTTTTAAAAAAAAAAAATCCTGCTGACTTAATGTATTTTGGCACCATAAGCCAATAAACATTGATTTCTGTGAATAGGGGAAGCCAAGAGAAATTAACTGATCACATTTTGTTCATGGTTCTGTGAGAGGTCCTGGAGAGATTTATAATCATTACCTCTCCAGCTCACTGTGCCTTTATCTTATTTAAAACTCCAGGGTATTGTGCTGTTGCCAGGCAGTATTCATTGTGCTGAGTTACCTGGATATCAGTTTTGCTGACCTCTTCAAGGGCTTGAAAAACATGATTATTCCTATTTTTCAGACTTAACATAAGTGACGTTTTGGCTCTGTGATGTGCCCTATACATTCAAAAGCTGAGTACTCTTAGGACCTATTCTTGGAGCATGTGTTTTTCAAGGATGGAACTTATTCTGGCATGTATTTTTATTTAATATTTTTATTAAGAATTTTCCAATTTGTTAAAGGAAAGAGAGAAAAGCCAAAAAGAAAAGAAACACAAAAGACAGGAAAAAGGGAAAACTCTTACATTGACTTCCAGCTCTCCTAATGATGGTTATACATCCTACTATATAAAATAACTTCTCCAGTTATAATACTATTCATACACTTCTTCAGCTTAACCAAACCTGTCAATTATCAAAGCCCACAGTTAACATGTTATTTTCATTTTTCTACAAGAAAACAATCAAAGGTTCACAGTCTTTCAAAAATGTCACCAATGATTTTTTTTAATCAATTTTGATAGTTTGTCCATTTCAGCTAGGTCAGTTAATTTCAGCAACTAGTCCTCTTTTGTTGGTATTTGGTGTTTTTTTCTATTTCTGTGCATACAATAATCTTGCTGCCGTGGTCATATATGTAGTAATACTCCATTGTTCATCTCCATTTGGTCATCCATCAGTCCCAATAAAAACAGTTCAGGTTTCAATTTAATATTAAACTTCAAAATATTCTGTGTCAGGTTATTTGTATTTGTTTCCAAAAGTTCCTTTGCCTTCCCAACCTGCCTTCCCAACAAGTCCCAACCTGTTGCTCACATTTCCAACATACATTGGAAACCCCTTTATGGATCTTAGCCAATTTTTCTGGAGTCAAAACCAACGATTCATCATTTTATTAAAATTCTCCTTAAGATCATAACATAATGTAAATTTCACTCCCCTAGACCACATTTTCCCCATTGTTCCTTCTGTATGTTATATCCAAAATTCTGAGCCTACTTTATCATACCATCTTTAACTTGTTCTTCTTCCAACTCAATTTTTAGCAAAAGTTTATACATCTTAACAATCAAATGCTCATCATCAGTACATAGCGATATATAAAATACAGATTTATTCTTTTCAAATCCATACATTTTGTCCATCTTAAATCTTTCAAATATTTGTTTATAAGAGTACCATAGAAATCGGTAACCTTCTATCAATAATTCTTCATTTGATTTTCCTTGTTTTTTTTCCAGGCTGTGAGGCCGTGTTCTGGAATAGATCCTTTCCAGAAAGAAAGTAACTATTCGAGAAAGAAACTATTCCAGAACACGGCCTCACAGGCCAGAAAGAAAAAAAACACCAAGGAAAATCTGGGGATGCCGGCCATGAAAGCCTTCAACTTCCCAATTCTTCATTTGACTTAATTCTATATGGTTCTTGATATTGCCATTGGTAAATCTGTGCTTAAGTCTGTTCAGCAGTTCACCTACCTGGGAAGCATCATCTCCTCAGATGCCAAGATTGACAAAGAGATCAATCACAGATTAGCAAAGGCATATAGCGCATTTGGAAGACTTTACAAAAGAGTCTGGAATAATAAACACCTGAGGCAAAGCACAAAAATCAGTGTGTATAGAGCCATTGTACTGTCTATTCTCCTTTATAGGTCTGAAACATGGGTCACCTATCGCCACTACTTACGACTCCTCGAACGCTTTCATCAGCGCTGTATACACACAATCCTAATTATACACTGACTGACTATGTGACAAATGTTGCTGTCCTTGAGCAAGCAAGGATCACCAGCATTGAGTCCATGATATTGAGAACACAGCTGCGCTGGGCAGGGCACATTTCTAGGATGGAGGACCATCGCCTTCCCAAAATAGTACTCTACGGTGAACTCACCACGGGTCAGCATAAGAGGGGCGCTCCAAAAAAACAATACAAGGACTCCCTGAAACAACATCTCAGACTCAGCCAAATTGATCACCAACAATGGTCCGCTCTGGCCTCACATCGGGAGGCATGGAGATGCAATATCCACAATGCTGCAGCCTTATTTGAGAACTCATGCTGAACAAGTATTGAAGAGAAATGACAATGCAGAAAGAATCACAACCCGGTGACATCACCCGAGGAGACCTTCTGCTGTGCTTTCTGCAACTGGACATGTTTATCTCGGATTGGCCTTTTTAGTCATCAGCGCACTTGCAGAAAGTGTGGTTCTTAGGCATGTGTATTGCATGTGTGAATGCATTTAGTATCATTTCCAATAAAAATGCTTTATTTTACTTCAACAGGAGTTCTCTGCATTTAGTACTGGTATGGATAGGTGAAAAGATCCCTGCAGTTAACCTCCTCTCGCAGGCATACTCTTTGAGCTAATAATTTTCCCAGATTGATTTTGGCATCACAGGTGGATCTCTAAAGCACACACACACATGCGTGCACGCACACACACACACACACACACACCTCTTAGGGTAAGAAAGGTCAGCACAAAATCTTGAATTAGCTCTGTTGAGTTGACATGAGGTGTTATGAAAGATCTCTCTGTGTGGTGGTCTACCTCTTGACAGCTCGTTCACTCATGTAGTTTACCACTCGATCCCCACAGTCACCAGATGTTGGTGAAATACAACAACATTCAAAATCCACAAAGCAGTGATAACTTTATTGGGCCAACTCCAAAAGGATAAACTACATCATGCCAACTTTTGAAGCTTCAATGGCTTTTTCATCAGGCAAAGATGTTAAAAATCATGCAGGAGAAGAAAAGTGATGATATTACAGTCACAGGCCTACACTTTGTCTCAGATGTTACTCTGTTGTCAGTTAAGATGGTATTGAGGGATCTCAGTGCAGGCAGAGGCCACTTCTCTTTTTGGCCATGAAACAACTATGGACAAAGGGCAGTAAAAGACAGGTAATAAAATTTCAGCTCTATTAGAAACAGAAAAGTAACTTCCCTTGAGATCCAGTTGTCACTCTCCTGTGCAGAGAACATTGAATTTCTCAAGGAGTCTGTACTGTTATACCTGGAAAAACTTCTGAGTGCTGAATAGGTGGTGGTGAGTATCTGTATGTGCAGCAACCCTAAGGTCATCTTATTCACTGGGTGTTGTTTCCTCTCTGTCCCTGTGCTTTCAAGCTCCAAGGCTTTCATTTACAAACACACAGCCCTACAAAATATTTAGTTAAATTATGACCACCACCAAATTAGTTCCTCTAAGATCCAGGACTTTCTGCAGCCTGAACAGCTTTTGCAATTGCTTATGCACCCTGTTAGAAAGTTGTTTCTCTTCTCCTGTCAGTTTGCTGTTCTTTCCTGAGACAAAAGAATGTTGTTTTATACTTTAAAATATCCTGGGAAGAGCGGGACCAGTTTCTGTTGTTTATTTTTAAATCAGAGGCCCCACCATCCTTGCCTTTTCCTTGACTCAGAGAGACCGCACATTAAGCCAAGGATTGGACATTTGCATTCTTCACATATCTTTGAGCTTATATCATGACAGCTTACTGGAGGAGAGTTCTTCCATTTCAGTCTGGTCCCAAACATCTCCTCTGCTTTTAAGAATGCTTGTCTGGTGCTTCCAGGTAAGTTAACAAGTGAGATAGGCAGATATAGTGCTGAAACTTGTTCTGTTAGTTTCAGGGGTGCTTCTCAGAAGATATTTAGGATCCAGGTACAGATACCCACATCTGAAAATGCACACATATTGTGTCAGGTTTGGAGTTCCCAGATCTCAGGGCCTGGCCTGAGTCTCAGAGCCTGGACCCTGTTCTCTGGCCCTCGGGGCTAGAGGGATGAATCTCAGAACAACAGGACTGCTTTGAAAAGTGTGTGTGTATACAAATGTGCATTTGTTTGATTGGATGTATTTTGTTTAAATGACATACTCTATGCAACTATGGTTGAAGTATAATGTATCATGGTTCATGGTATCACCAGGGGCTGCCCCTTGTATCTTTGCCCTTATAACATTGCCAGGACCCACCTCTTGTGACATCATAAGGGGTAGTCTAGGTCTTGGGCTTTGTTGCTGATCTCAAGGCCTGGGATAGCCAGACCTGGCAAACTTAGAACTTGGGAATGAGATGTGAATCTATAAATTGGATTGGTGGGGTACCTTTCCAGAACAGTGTGGGGTGTGGTGAAGGCTGGTAGAAATTACCTCTTTCTCTCCCATTTTCCCCCAGCAGGATTCTCTCATGCATCTTGGTTCCTTCCATACATAGAAGAAGCCCCTCCTTTGTTTTCAAAATGGCAAGAATGCAAACCACCACAACTATAAACTGTCCAATTTTAAAGACCAAAGAGCTATAATGGTAATCACTTTAAGTAATACAAGCTTGCAGATGATGGTGGGAGGAATTGGGGTGGAAGTATTTTGTGACTGGTGTCCAAATCCGTCTGTGCACCTTGTATGTGCATTTCACTTGGTGGACCGGGAGCTGGGAGCATCTACTGTCTATCTCTTGAACAACGTAATACAGTATATCATCACTGCATTGCTTTCGGTGGGATACACTTTCTTATGTGCATTAAAATATAGTTGTCCAGCTACTGATGGAGGCAGCTTATGCAAGTGGAACCCTTGCAGGCACAGACTCCTGGATTTCATCTGCATGTTAATTGGCTTCCCAAGATGCTTTTGTTATCACCCATTTTGCAAATGGCCAGTGTTAATAATAAATGTTTCACTGTCTGTGCTTAGTGGCCTAAATCCATGTTTCAGTCCGGGAGCCCATGCACACTACATAATTATAGTGCTATAATCCACTTTATCTTCCATGCTTCCATCCTATGGAACCTGGGGTTTATAATTTGGTGAGGTACTGGAATGCTCTGGCTGAGAATTATAAATGCCCCTCATGGACAGAACCACGGCAGTGGGATAATAATGCTATAATTCTGTATTGCGAATGGGGCCTCAGATTAGATGGGAGAAAGTTGTAAAAGTGAGTCTTTTTCCTAACAGATTTTTCCAGTTAGAAAAAAAACCCCTCACTTTTCTTTCATCCTTAAATGGAATACCTGTTCAAGGGGAAGCTATCACAGCAAAACTGTGAGTCCTGGGTATGGTGAGTGGCTAGCTGTAGTGGAGTTCCATCTGTGAAGGTTTTATGCTACTCTGAGCAATATAGGATCTCAGCCTTTGACTTGCTTCTATAGGAATGTGGCATATTTGATAACAGGAACATATATAGTTTATATGGGCACAACACCATATTTGCTTATAGCCTTATCACACCAGTCTTTTATGCCATATTATTCCATTTGAAATCTGCTCCAGCCATTCCCATGGGTACCTGATTATTGATGCTCTCTATCACACCCTTGCTGCATTTGTGCTTTAATAGCATCATTTGCATATTTTTTTCAGCACTAATGGTGTCATTGCTGACTCCTGTATCCTGCCTTTGCTTCATGATTGGTTCATCTAATTTTTTTTTTAATTGTAGCTGTAATAGCTCAATAACACTATGATGGGGACACGTCATAATGGCATGATAGAATTACAAGCCATCTGTGACTGCTGGGATTGTTTCTCATGAGAGATGACACAGGAAAACAAAGTAGCCACGACATCTTTTATTCCCCCACAATTTTTATTCCTTTCCCCTGCAGATAGAAAAGAGACTGATTTTTTTTTTTTACTGTGCCAGTTTTGTCTTGCTTATAACATTATATCATTTTGCCTTCCATATACAGTAGTGTTGCAGTGTTTTGCAATGGAACTTGTTATAATGGTATTGTGGTGAACTCCATTAACACCTACTCACATGTACAACAGGCATCATAGAAAATCATAGAAGCATCAGTTGAGATTGTTTTATTGTCAGGCTTTAGATGCATATGGTAACACTCCAAAGACAGTTCTGAGGTCTTAGCACCAAAACCCCTTTGTTAATACAGTCTGTTAATTTAGTTTTCCCACCACCACCTGGGAATTACAAGTATCAGTTATATGCAAGCCTCCTTAAACAGTCCCAGGAGAACAACCTTGGGGAGCCAGGGAGCTTCTCCCTAGCACATACCAGACCCAGCTCCCAGAATGCCCTCTGTTCATGTCAGGTCACTGGCGCAATTACTCACATGCCAGCAATGCTAACTACTACATATCCCAGCAATCTAAATATCCTATGGCACCAGCAACATGACAGGTATGATGCTATAAAGTTGTAACAGCATAACAGCAAACAAACAAAAACTAGAAGATGGGGTTAAGAGGGGTTTAAACATACTAGAAAAGTCATCTTATTTTCCTGAGCACTGGAAGCAGTCTGGGGCTTTTCTATGGGATTTCCTTGGGAATCCTTGAGGGAGAGATAATCTGGCCACACACACACACAGAGCACCCACCTATTCACAGAATAAATCACTATGAGACACCAGCTCTCAAACTGCTTACTGAATTGTTGAGGGAAAGGGGGTCATAAGTGAATATTTCCAATGTGAAAAACCCCCACAAATTTTCAACAACCCTGCAACACAACAATGCCTGGAGAGCAATGATGTTGTGTGATGAGACAACAGCAGGACTCATGCATCACTATGACAGTACAGCATGGTGTGATAATGTCCTTAAATGCTCAGGATCAGGCTGATGTCCTGCATTGTACCTATGCTCCATGTCATGATCTGACCCCTGAAACCTACCTTAAAAGTCAGCCAGCCATCCTGAGCAACAGAGTTCTTACTCAGGATGGCTTTTTAAAGGTGGGTTTGGGGAGCATTTGAAGTCATGGCAATGGTACCATGATAATAAATGTGAATAGGGAACAGTTACATGGTAGTAAGTCTAACTTACAGCATCATTAACTGACTAAAAGGATGCCAGCCCCAGAAGCCTTTTTAGGCCATTATCAGAACAGATACTGATTTTAGATATATAGCATTGGAACAAGCTGTGGCATAGTGGAGTATAGTTTAGTGCCTTTGAGCCCAGGTGCAAGAAGTACAAATAGAGCAATGGTGAATGATACATCTTAGATTGTTAAAGCAGTAAAATACCTTGTAGCTTGATAAGAAAGTATTGCATGTATTTCAAATTTTCTCAAAATTTCTGTTTTCCCCCAAGGGAAACATAAACACACACCAGATGGAGGGGAACCATTTCCCTCCATGATTTCAAAATTTCAAGAAATTTTCCACTGCTGGATAGAGCTTTGGAAGTTGCTTATTTGAAACCTTAGAGAGCTGCTGCCTATAATGGGCTTGCTTGATATAGGGCTTGTCTACACTGACAGGAAAACCTGGCTTACCTTCAGGTTTCCTTAGTCTGCAGCTACCATGGGCTTGTCTACACAATCATCACACATACCGAGATGAGTTCAGGGGTACTGTCCAGACACAGTTCTTCTTTCTGAACTTACCCTAGTCTGATAAATCATAGTATGAGCATCCACACAGCCATGGCCGCTCCAGAGTCCCCCCCCCCACCTTTTCATATACTTGTACATATGTCTTTTCCCACGGCTCGGAGGGGCTCCGAACATCCTATTAACAATATGGGCATACTGGCATGCACTTATCTGAACAACTGGCATGTGTGGGGGGGAAAAAACAGCTAAAAGGTGAAATTGAAACAACAGGAAGGGTCAGCTGATCACCTGGCCCAGGGTGCCTCCTCCAAACCTCTTCTCTCTGCCCACCAGAAAAGTCATCACCTGGCCCCACACCAACATCACAATGGAGCGCAGTCCACACACACATGCAAATATCTGGATTTTCTGCTAGAAGTGAGAGTAAATCCCTGCTTGAATGCCCCATATTCGAGCCATATGTTGTCTGGGCAGCTTGCGGATTCAACAATTGGTGGTGGCAAGAAGGTTTTGGGTAATAGAAAAGCTGCCATGTTCCTTTGGATTTTATCAGACACATAAAATATGGTGTCAAAATGACACCACATAACCGTGAAAGGCAGGCATATCAGACAACATCACCCTTTCACAGTTATGTCCCCACCAAAACCTGTAGTTTTTTGTTAACACCTGAAGCCATCAATAGATCCCCATGGCGCTTTTGTGCCAGCATTGTCAGCATGTGAAACCTCACGCCATTGTACTCACATCAATGCAGCATCAACGGCTGGTCCGGTGCAAACACTTCCAGATGAGATTGTGACAGCCAGGTAAGTGATGCACTTTTTATGACCCGCCTTGGGTTACTTGGAAGTTTTTTAGTGTGTTTAGGTGCTTGGTGTAACTTTTTAGTGTTATTTTTTGTTTCATTTTTGAATTTCCCATGCTATGTATTCTCACAAGAATACATGGGATTTTGAACAAGGAAGTAAATGGAGCTCCATTCACTTCCTCTTTCATTGCCAAGGAACCTTTCACCAGGATTAGAGGTAAGTATGGTGGGGGGGTCTTTTGCTGGCATAAAAATTGATTTTTTTTTATGTCAGCAAAAGAATGCTTTTAAGGGGCTTGTCTGATAAAGTCCTTTATATTGTGCCTGCAGCATCGATGGAACCAGACATTTGCTCTCTCTTCCTGTCTCCATCTTAAATCTATAACTGAATGTAGACATTGAAGCTTCACTAACAAACTGGGCTTTCCAACCATTGTTGTTATTGTTGTTGTTGTGTGCCTTCAAGTAGTTTATGACTTATCACGACCCTAAGGTGATTCTGTCATGGTGTTTTTCGCAAGATTTGTCCAGAGGGGGGTTCCCTTGGCCTTCCTCTGAGGTTGAGAGTGTGTGATTTGCCCATGGTCATCCAGTGAGTTTCCATGGCTGAGTGGCAATTTGAACCCTGATCTCCAGAGGTCTAGTCCAATACTCAAATCACCATACTGCACTAGCTCCCTTTCCCCCTTCTGCCCTCCTTTTTTTGCTGAACATGCAATCTGATTAGTGGTAGCAGGGCAGTGAGGGAAATTCAAGTAGCAGAGCTGGCACTCAGCACACAGTCTGGCTCATTCCTGTCACTCTAGTAGGTGGTGTGGGAAGGAAGAGCGGGAGGGGGGCAGGTAGCAGAAAGCAGGCCACATTGTCTGGTGGCTTAGGAACAATTTCCACTCCATTCCAATGGTAGTTGCACACATTCATAGCATAGGCCAGAAATTGATAATTTGTAGTTTAAGCATGAAGATTTTCTTTAAAAAACAAAACAAAATCAGATTACACCATTTATTTCTCTCTACCTCATCCTCTCCTTTCCCACTTCAGAAACACTGCACCAGAAATTTGCTGTCAGTGGATTTTAATAATCAAATTTGGACATCATTTGTGAAAAGCCAATTTGTTAATTTGAATAAAAGAAAGGGAAGCATATTTTGACTTGTGAGACATTTTTAGTAACAGAGAATTTGCTACTTCCTACTTTCTCCCATAATCTGCAATGGCCTGGACCGCCTGACCACCCAGAACAAAATGACACATGGTATGAGTTCAGGAAGGAGGGAAAACTGAAAAACAAACAAACAAAAAATTATATTGCTGCCCTTATATGAGCTGACTAGTGTTTGCTCACTCAGCTGTACATTTCACTTGAAACCATTGTCTGTCTTCATTCACCACAAAGGGAGTGAAGTCTGTTTTTTCATTTTGTTTCCTGAATGGACTACTCATCTGGCTTTCTTTCTGGGTTTAATTATGACAGTGGGAGGAAATGACTCTTAAAACTTTTTCAGATGCTCTTAAAAAAAAACCCCACAGAGGTTGGGAGGAGGACGTTGCTGTCCCGCTTCCAACGGTCGATTTTGCATGCCCCCTCCTCCTCCTGTCCTTCCTCCATGCTTCCTCCATGCTGGAGCGATAAAAAAGGCGCTGCTTTTTATTGATGAAAACTTCCGACAATGAAAAGTGGTGCCTTTTTTGTCCCAGTTGTCTACTAATTTCAGCCCATTATGGTATTATTGCATTGTAATGACACAATTTTTGGCTTGTCTGATAAAGTCCTTTCTCTCTCTGTTTCATTGGATGCTTCCAGTTTATTTTCTTTTGAGATTTAATTGTGACATAGGGAGAAATTGGGTTTCAGCACAATATTATTTCTGTGTTTTTTTCTTTTCAAAATTGGGATTTTCTGATCATTTTGTTTTATGTTGCACTTATTTTTCTCCTCAGTTTATTTTTGGTAAGTATTAGCTCAATCTGTTACTTTTGGGGGTTGGTGGGTGTCCGAACTGCTATACATGACGTGGCTTACAAGAAAAAACCCCACCCAGCTCAGTGCATCACAAATTGTATGCACTTTCTATTAGAAACTCAGGAGTTAGCATTCATTGAGAAAGATGAGAATGAACAACCTGCTGCTTAATGATTAAAACTGGTCTGTTTTAGGAAGGTTTAAGGTTACTTGAATCCTCAGGGTAAATGGGGTGTTTTCCTCCTTGGGGGAGACCAATGAATGGAATGTTTAGCTCAAGCCTTCAGAAAGGGGGCAAGATCTGAGCCCCTGTGTCTGTGTATGATAGTTGTGTAAGTGATGTCAAACAGAATCAACATAACTCTGCAGCATTTTTTCACAGTCAGCGCTGAAACAAGTATAGTGCATGAGATCAGTTTCAACACTGAAAGACATGGAATATATTAGAGGAAAGATAGAGCAGTGGGAAGAGAAAAGACCAAAAAGGCCATTCAAATTTCAGGAATGATTTAATGTTGTGGCAACTGCTTAATTGCCTGTTGTTTTATTTTTAACAAGGATGGCCGAATAAGAGTCTTGCATTATTAAAGCATCCCTTCACTCTTATTTTTGTCACCATTATTTAACCCTAACGTGCATAGCACATGCCCTTGTTTTGATAACTCAGCTAGTTTCTTGAATTTATTTTTAGTATTCTTGAGCTCTACAAAGCTGGACTATTCACTGATTACTTCTCAAAGCCTGGGACTACTTTTATCAGTCCAGACACTGTTCAAATATTTTATAAAGCTTCCACCTCAGTGCATTTATGGCAGACTTATAAAAATTTAAATAGAGGCTCTGTCAACTTGTTTAAATCACTAATTTTAATAACAATGTACAATATAAGTTCAACACAAGACTCATTCTAATTTTCCCTTTTGAAGGTTACTATTAATTATAATGTCAGTTGATTATACCATAGACATCTAGGAGGAATGCTGTTTTTATATTTCAAATGGCTTGAAAGGTTTTCTGTTTGGGATGGAGGTTTCTACTGTGATTAAATTACTGCCTTTTTTCTAACAGAAACTCTCTGGGGCCATTTACATGGCAAAATAAATCCTCTATGAATTCGCAAAGAGTCCTAATAGTTCCCACATCTTTTGGATCAAAGTCGCCATATTCAGAAGGAGGGGGGCAAAAAAAACCCATAAGTCGCACAGTGTCAGCTTTCACTATTTTCCCTGACTTTTTTGAAAAGTAGCACAACTTAGCACACTATTGATTGTGTGAACTACCATTTCGTATATGGCTGTGGAAACTACCAGCAATCTTCCCGAAACAGCCACAGCATAGCTGAGCTATGATTGGTTGGACTGACCATGGAGGGGGTGGACTTGTATGAGTTGCGAGGAGCCTCGAACGAAAAGATCCAGCCAGCTGGCTTGCTTTCCACTTAGCCATAATTACTGTTCCTGTGTGTGTGTGTTTGTGTGTGTGTGTGTGTGAGGGAGGGAGGGAGGGAGGGAAGAGGAGGGAAAGAGAGAGAGACAGAGCAGCGATCTGCTCTACCAGCAGTTCACTTCCTTGTCCTGCTGTGATCGTGTTCTTGGGTGTGTGTGTGTGTGTGAGTAAGTGAGAGTGAGAGAGAGAGAGAAGCAGTCTGCTCAGCTGGCAGGGAAGCAGGGCAAAGGGAATCTAGCCTGCTTTCCTTGCCTCCTTTGTCATTATTCCTCCCCCAACCCCCATGGTCTCCCTTCTTTTTTGGTTGCTTTCTCTGCTGTTCTCTGGCTCAGATGAAGCTAACGGAGCTTCTTTCAGAGCCTTCTTTCCCCCTCGCACTGCCACTCCTCCTCTCTCCCTCCCCACCTCCTGCCTGGCTTTAATGACAGTGATCTGGAGGCCATGCCCCCCCCGCCTTTGTGTGTGTGAACTACAAAGCTGAAAGCTCACCGGATCAACCAGTTTAGCAATAAATCATGTAAACTATGCAGCACTGGTGCGAAAGGATGGTAAGCCAGAATTTCGTGCACTTTATTCTGCCATGTAACTGACCCCTCTGTCTTTAACAGTTGCAGGCATACAGAGACTGAGCAAGTGTATGAGCTTTCTTGCCCTGTCTAGACAATATAAAAGTCCATGTCATGATGGATAGAATGGTGAGGAAAATCCACTGCAGGAGATGTATTCAAAACATTTTAGGATATGACCACTAGATACATATCAGATCCCTACAGAAGTGATTTAGTATTGGCTAGGTTGCCATGTAACAGAACAGAACTTCCATTGTAACTTTAATAATGGAGCTCCATAATTGCAGTTATACCTGACAGTCTCTCTCCTCCCCCAAACCTACCTTCACAGCCTGGAAGTGCCTCAGCTCAAAAGTTTCTGAGGCACTGAAGATCAGAGCACTGGGAAATGACATCTGCAGTGTGCTCCTGGTCACAGGGTGCCTTGAGAACAGGCAGCCAAAGAGACACCTCAGGGTCCGGCCACAGCTTCAAGGCAGCCCATGATTGGGAGCATGCTGCGGATATCATTTCCCAATGCTCCAATCTCTAGCACCTCCAAAATGCTTCAGTTAGACCAATGTCAGGCTGTGAAGGTCGTTTTGGGGGGTTCATATTCTATCATTTGTGAATCCTCTGCAGTTAGGATATTGTAAATCCAGCTTATGATATCATAACTGCTGGATAGGATGCCAGCCGAAGTTTCCTGTTATTTGAATGAGCTGTAGTGAGTCCCACAATCAAGTTTCCCCACCTCCTCTCTTCCTCTTTGGCATGTCAGGGCAGGAGCCACTTCTGACTTTATGGTTCCTCAGGGTTTCCAAACACAGGAACTTATGGTTTGTTTAAATTATAGCTTGACTTTATTGCAGAAATTATAGTTTGAGTTGACTTGTTCTAACTATTCATAGTTTTAACCCACCCACCCCAGAAAGCAGTTCCCTAAATCGGAATGTCCCAGGAAGCCATGGTTCTCTTGAAATCAGAGGCTCCTTTTCCTGCACATGGAGGACAGGTTAGAGAAGTATACACAAGCCTGAGATTTGCTGCAGCTTGCCACAGGAGATTGTATGCATCCCTATTATATCTCAGCTCAGTCGTTATTAATGATAAGATGCTAAGGTCAAATTAACCATGATGCTGGACCATGGCCTAATTCAAAAGACTTGCTTCAGATTGCCAATATGACAAGGGAAGCCATGGCAAGGAAAATATTATCCTTCTCATTCTGAAGGGGCTGGAAACATCTTATGCTTCCTAGCCACAGTCATGAAATCTACACCTTTAGGTATACAGCTAAAAAAACCTATGCATGCCAAGGGAGTGGATGAGCCTGGGGGTGGTGGTACAAAACCAGTTCTGGGGACTGCACTTTGGGCCACGCTTTGTCCACCCCTGCTTTAGACAGTAGCACTCCTACTTAACAAAGACACTTGATTTCCAATACCTGCTGGCATGCAGCACATATAGCTACTTTTCCCATTCAATTTATTTGGCTAAAAGCAATAATAGATGGTTGTGAAATAAGGCTTGCAGCAAACATATTCAAACTGTTAAGCAAGAGTGATCAGACATGCACCCCACCTGCCAAATTACCTGGTCTCATGCATGATGTTTACAAACCAAATATCATTATCATGAACTTTAAATTAATTGATCAAGTGAACAAAACTTTTTTAAAAGGAGGCTCCACTAGGAATGCTTGTTCAATTCATGGACTACAGAATGTATGTTTGTCATTCATTGTTCCTGAACAATGGAAAATCAAGGAAAGTCTGACTTCTGTCTGAGCGAGTTCAGGAAAGCTGCCAGGCCTATGGAAGAACTTTGGTTACCCTGTGGTTGGAAGGTTACCCAATAAGTGGAACAATATGGCAGTTCAATGACTACAACCGATTTCAATCTACCAAGTACGGGATTTTCAGTGGTTTAGCCTGATGAAACCAGGGAACAGATGTTTGCCCAAAAGGCACTGTCCATATGAAGCCATAATCAGAAATAGCTCTACAGAACCTAATTATGAAAATATCTCAAACAATGATAAGGCTCACAATAAAGTCTACGATCAAGTCATTTTGTTATTTTTGCTTAGCTCACTTTAAAAACAAAAACAAAAAGGCAGCATGCTTTATCACAATGGTTCCACTGAGAATAATCTTCCAGTGAGAAGATTCACTTCAAAAGTTTCAGCTCAGCTGGTTAATTCATATTCAATTAGGAAACATGAGAGAGCAGTGCATATGGTACTTCCAGAAGGACAGAAAATACAGTCTTTGGGCATTATGATGATACAGGCAATTCTGTATGTGTGTTTGTGTACACATGCTTGCCTTTGGGTCTGATACAGTCAAGTGCTTCCCAAAATTGGAGGTGGGCAGACTTTAGGTTTATCAGTTCTATTTTGTTTTTCACTAAACCACCAAGACCCACTAATCTTGGAGGAGCCAGGTACAAAGTAGTGACTCTAGAAGGTGAGCACGGAATTGCAGAACAAGTTGGGCATGCTCAGTCAAGGAAATGATATTCAGTACCAGAACTACAGCTTGAATACATATTTTGCACACTAATCTACTCTTTGTTTTCTCCAGACTTTCTTTAAAAAATTAATAATAGTCAGAAGCCCAATTTAGGAGGGGAAAATGGCTTTGTTGTTGTCACTGGTGTTAAACCCCATGCTGATCTCTTGAAAATCCCTTGGGGTCCTTTCACACTACACAATTCAAGTGCTATATTCCACTTTAAATGCTAGGACTGCATCCTATGGAATTCTAAGATTTATAGTTTGGTGTAGTACTAGAGAAACTCCCTGGTTGAGAATACTAAATGCCCCTCCTTAAAATACAAACCCTAAGATTCTATAGGATGTTGGCATGGCAGTTAAAGTGGGAACATAGCACTATACCTGTGTGGGATCAAAGGGCCTGTGGTGACTTACCAGTTGATCCCAGTTTATTTCTGTCCACCTTGATTTAAATAATTAGCTTTCACTTGTTATGCCAGGGATATATAAACCAAACTCAGTTGAGAAATATTTTAACATAATCTATCCAATCTGTATTTGTTGTTGTATACTGAATAATTGCTGAGTTACAGAAATCAATAAATAGCACAATACAATTTACAATTTAATTGAGACATGCTTTGAGACAGCTGGTTACAAATAACACTTATTATTTAAAGTTAAAAAAACATTTTTTTAAAAATATTGCTTTACTACTGTGCTTGTAGGCAAACTGGAAAAATCATATGCTATAAGAGATTAATGTTGGACTTTTTGTTTATAAGTGAGATTGCTTTTTAGAGACTGGTCCAATGAGATGAGGTACCAGTGTCAGCATCTATATTGTGATGCTCTGTATCATCCCCATCTTGGACATTGTACAGTGTGTTGTCATCAAGCTGTGCATTTTACAACCCTTCCCTTAGATCACTGGCTGTTAGCAAGGGCCAGCAAACATACACAGTAATGAACTCAATGGGATGTTTCATAGAAATAGATGATATGGAGACCAGAGAAAACCAGTGCTTGCTAGTAACATGTTACATGCATGGACATTATATAGAACGTGTTACTTTTGGGCAGGGTAAGAGAAAGCAACAATGTTATTTGTGCAAAGATACACAAAGACTTGTGATGTTACTTTTAAAAAAATCAGTGTAATGAGTAACATTTACTTGTCACTTCTAGAAAGTTGGGGGCTTGTAGGGGAAGAATTTTTGGCCATTTCAGTCCATTTTTCTATTTTTAAAGTACATTTTTGTAAAAGAAAAAAAAATAATGTGTTAGTAATGCATTACTTAAAGTAACAAGTACCACATAGTTGGCTGGCATCCTGTTGGTGACTTATGCTAGTGTACCACAATTCAAAAAGGATATTGACAAATTGGAGCATGTCCAGAGAAGGGCGACTAAAATGGTGAAATGATGCCTTATGAGGAGAGACTTAGGGAGCTAGATATGTTTAGCCTGCAAAAAAGATGGTTAAGAGGCGATATGATAGCCTTTTAAAGTATTTGAAGGGGTGTTACATTGAGGATGGAGTAGACTTGTTTTCTGCTGCTCCAGAGACTGGAACACGGAGCAATGGATGCAAGCTCCAGGAACAGAGATTCCACCTCAACATTAGGAGGAACTTTTTGACAGTAAGAGCTGTTCGGCAGTGGAACACACTTCCTCGGAGCGTGGTGGGGTCTCCTTCCTTGGAGGTCTTCAAACAGAGGCTGGATGGCCATCTGTCGGGGATGCTTTGATTGTGTATTCCTGCATGGCAGGGGGTTGGACTGGATGGCCCTCGTGGTCTCTTCCAACTCTGCAATTCTATGATTCTATGAGTCTATGAAATCCAACTTATTCCTATGCATGTCTTTTTAAGGTTGTTGCAGGAGGAGGTATTCCCTACCTCCCTTGCACAATGATCCCCTAACCATTCCACTTACCAATCCTCTTGGGTTGGGGAAGGGTGTGAGACAGCTTTGCATTGACAACCTTATCATCCTCTAGGATCTCCTGGGGATCCTCTGAAGTCCTGGAAGATAATGTTGTCATGTTGTCATGTATCCAGCTACAAGAACATAGCAGGATGCTGTGTGGCTGCCCCCTGACATTTCCCAGCTACTAGATGGCCAAGAAGTTAGGCTGCAGGAGGCAGGGGAGCTCTCCTTGTAGGGAGTGGGGGACAGGGTATAATTCCCTCAGACAGAATCTGATGATGCAGAATCACAGCCAATTATTTTTCAAGTAGCAACTAATCATACACATTAGTATTTTTTTAAAACTACAGTGGGCCCTTGGTATTCACTGGAGTTTGGTTCCAGGAACCCCCCATGCATACCAAAATCGGTGGATGCTCAAATCCCATTATATACAATGGCATAGTAAAATGGTGTCCCTTTGTATAAAATGGGAAAATCATGGTTTGCTTTTTGAAATATATATTTTGCAGGGGGGGATCTTTTCAAGCCATGGACAGTGGAATCCATGGATAAAGAATCTGTGGATATGGAGGGCTAATTGTATTCTACACTCTGACATGGATTGGTAGCATCTCCATGGAACAAAATTCATCTTATGGAATAGAAACATTTGGGAGAACCTCTGAAACAGTGGTGCAATGCAGAAGGCTGTAGGGGAAACCTTTATTGGATCCAAGCCCTTTATGTGATCCAATTCAATTTCTGGCAATGTCTGCTTAGGCTCCTAGGTATGAGTCTCAGTGCAACTGGTACCACTTAAGGCCCTTAGAATAATACTGGGATCATGCTCTACTACTTCAGTTTGGCAGCAGACAAACAGTGCTACTGTACTAGTGGTTGTCGCTTGTCTCTGATGCAATCTTATCCTCTTGTGTAGTAGGGAGAAGGATGGGTGCTTTCTGGATTCCCTTTCACAGAAAAACAGTGGGCTTTCAGGACTGATCAGAATTGTACAGTACCACAGTCAGTAAAAGGGAATCTTTTGAGGGCTCACCCATCAGAAAGGCACCCAGGTCTAGTTTTATCTTGATGACAGATGACCTCATACTTTATATATCGCAAAATCACCCCATGCTAACTATACCTTCACTGAACCTGGCACAGCTTGGTTATTTTGCCATCATATTTGAAAGCACTTTAGCTTTATACAGCTATTGGGTGATTGGAAAACAAAGAATTATACTCAGGGCCTAGTAAGTAGCTTCTCTGTGCTTATCCAAGAGTTATGCTTTGAGAAATCAAAAATAAGCTCAAAGCCACTACAGCTTAAGAAGACGTGAGATGAGTTCTGAACATACAATGAATATTAGTAAAGGCAATGCAGTAATCTAAGCATCATTTGTGCTAATAGGTATAGATTAACACCATAAAAGCAGACTTAAGGGAGTCACTCATCTATTCGAAATGTATTCACATAGCTGACATGTTTCCTCCTTTCTCTAAGTAGATACATCAGCAGTTATCAGCTATGATGATTGGCATACAAATCGGTTACAGAGTTGGCTAAAAGAATGAGTCTTTTGATATCAATTTCTCATTCCTGCAGATATGCTTTCCCATTTCCTTTTATGTATTCAGAGGCCGGCTGTGCTGTTTGTGGGTCCGAAGGATCTCTGTAATTTCCATGTGGGCAGACTTCAAAGCCATGGACAAAGCAGAATTTCCAGCCTACAGGGAGGAAACAAAAGGAGATTATTATTATGCCAGTAATCTTGGCCCCTGTACATTTCCCAGAGAGCAGACTCATATCTCAAGCATTACATGCTGCTAAAGGGAAAGGGAGTTGGACAGCAAGGATAACAATAAAGAACCTGCTATGATGAAGCAAAGGCTCAGCCTATTGGGTGAGATTTGGTCACAACTGCGAATCAGCCATTTTCAGGGGCAGCATTGTAGATTGGGTATTTCTGAAGTAGTGCAGGAAATAATATCTTTTTTACTTTGTCAGTCCTGTTTTTCACAGACAAATCCACAGATCATCAAACCAACTGCTTTTCTACAAAAACAGGGTCTTTGAATAAGAAGAGCAGGATGGATTCTTTGTTCACAGAGCAAGCCCGCCATTTCATGTAGAATAAACACAAGAAGTTTCTCAAAGGAGATGTTGATGGTTCCCAGCTGCATCAGTGCACATGCAATTAAAGGCACTTCAGAAGTCACAGCCCTCCCTCACTCAGAGTTGTTTGGCTTGAAAAGTCTGCTTAAAAACCAGGCAGTTTCACTCTGAGACAAAGCTTGATAAGCCTCATCTGGAGCTCATTAATTATAGCATTTTCTATAGCTTTGTGCAGCATAAGTAAACTCTCCTTTTTGTGATGCAAACCAAACTACAAAAGGAGATGCATATTTCGTCTGCCTGCAGTACTTGTCACAAGACCGAATTTTACCCAGTGTTGGTTGGTGGCTCTCAAGACAATGGAGCAGAGAATGCTAGGTTTTCATCTGAGCTTTAAACAAGCCATTCAAGATGCTGATCCTATTTGGGGAAATAGGGTTCAGCACCTTGGATATCACCTTTAAAATTTGGAATAAAACCTAGAGCAGTTTCAGTGTTCCAGTGACATGGAAGCAATCAGCTGCTCAAAATCAGACTAATTCAGAGTCACTTAATTGTATGGAGACCTTCTTATAGGTTCTGTCACTTCTTTAATAATGTATGGTGAGATCTCAGTTATATAACCTAACTTGCAGATTTTTTTATGATTATGAATAAAGAAGAAAGAGCTACTCCATATAATAGAGAAGAAAAATGAGAGCCAGAATGGTCCAGTGATTTATACCAATTCATAGAATTTCAGAGATAAGACTCCACAAGTAAAAACTGGGAATCAGATCACATTTTGTGGAAAATTGGCTGGCATCCTCACCTTGTCTGTTAATGTAGTATCACAGCCTGGATGGTCCAAGAGAAGCTTCACTATATCCATGTTGCCATACTGAGAAGCAACCATGAGTGGTGACAAACCAGTATCATCCTGGAGGTTTATATCAGCACCACATGATAGCAAGGCTTTCACCATATCTTCCCTATCATGGCTCACTCCCAGAATTAAGGCAGTCTGTCCTCCCTAGAAAGTTCCAGTGAAAAGAATCATCATTAGTTTTGTGTGCCATTCCTTATGCTTTCAATATATTTCAAAATACCACCACTACCCAGCAGCAGCCCTTTAAAGATGAAGATGCCAACAAATGGTGAAGGGTGCAAGGAAAACAGTGCAAAATTTGTGATCTTTGGTTCCTACTGGTGGCAGCCATTTTGTTGAATGACAGGAGATAAGCATTTCCTACTCTCCTGTAGGACAATCACATATAGGCTCCCTGAGATTGAAAATAAATTAAGATGAAATGATTTAGCAGTGTTTTAGAAAGAGTGAAATCTTTTAGCTTAATCCCATACAAGTCACCTTGGCTATAGCACAATCAGATTTTAACTATTAGCCGATTTGGAATAAAGCTGTAGAGCTCACAACCCTACTCAGTACAGATACTAGTACAAATGCTGTCTACTTGGCTATAGAATGGTTTCAATGCTCTGTTGTCTCGTGTTATGTCATCCTTGGTTTCTGGGTGCAAAATTGTTTCTTAATCTTCCCCATCACTTCTTGTTTCTACAGGGTAACAACTACAGAAGCAACCAACTTAGCTAGTGCAATTAATTCAGAAGCGATTCCACTTGTTGAATGGTTTGTGCAAGTGGAATCAATGAATTGGAGTTGACACTTGTATGATGATGAACACAGGTTTTATATAAGCAGTAGAAGCCTTGTGATTGCACAATAGCAGTACAGTTGTTGTTGCTCCTTGTATGACATAAACTGAGCAGTTTTTGAGAACTGCATACATTTGGGAAACTGTGCAGCTTTGCAATCAAAACCTACACTCGATCTTTTTTACTATGCACAGAAAACTGCACACCTTCCCAAGGGTAAAAAACCCTCATCTGCATACATTATTTTTCACTATATCCTTGGGGGAAGTGCAGAAAATGCAAAAATTAATTGCCCACTATACTCCTATAGAAATAATGTGGTGAAATGTTTTATGTCGTGGCTGCAGCCTTTGCTGGTCTGAAAGTTGTGCAGCTCAAATGTTATGCAGCAGGGGGGAAAAATGGACCAACTGAAGCTGCAGCCACATATCGTTTTCTTGTTCAGCATGGCTGATTATGTGCAACATTTTTGTATGGAACTTTTTTTTGTACAACATTGCTGTTTTCTACATTAAAAAACCAGCAATGTTTAACAACAAAATTTTTGTGCAAAATCAACAGTGTTGACAAAAAGAGCGACGAGATTTTGTTGTGCAACATTGCTGATTTTGTGCAACATTTTTATTGTGGAACATTTTTGTTGTACAACATTGCTGCTTACTATGAAAAAAAAAAGAAGAGCAATCTTCCACAAAACACACATATGCCTGCCTGAAAGCAGTCCTTTCTATATAAAAAACTGCACAGTTTTCAGTGAAGGCTGTGCAGTTCTCAGGAGAAGCTGCATAGCTTCTGGTAAACTGTGCAGTTTTCTAGGGAAGCTGCATAGCTTTTATGGAAAAGCTACAGTTTCCCATCATTATGGGGAAGGGGATTCCCATGTGTCTCAAAGTTATGAGACAAAAAGCTGGTTTATTGTTCTTGACATCAGTCGGACTTGGAGAAATTAAAATTTACCATCCCTACCTACAGCCTACTGATCTAGCTCATTAATAGCAAGACTGGGGAGTTTACAATTTATTGCAATCAAATTGGGACCAGTTGAGGTCCTATTCTCAATATGAGAATAGCAATGAAAACCCTGTGTTTTCTTGCTCATGATACGCAAAGTTCAAAACTTCTTGGCAATAATTGTGGAATTATTATTTTATAGCATCCATACCTGAAAAATAAAATGTGGAAAGAGACTTTAACATACCTGACTTGCCCTTATGTTAACATTGCCTTCTCTCAGCAGCTTTGTGACCACTTCCATTTCTTCATCAGTCTCTGCTGATGCTAGAGGTGTGATCATTACTGCTGTATAGCCAGCTTTATTCTGATGGTCCACATCACAGACACCTAAAGAAGAAGCAAGACTTTTCATATATGTCTAACAGGAATTACAGAAGCCCCTGGGGACTAGGTTCTTCACTATTGCCAGCCTGTACATGGGATAGGGGTTTACTTCACATGGCTGTGGCTGAAGCTTTCTGGCTGAAGTGAGTGAGGAGGGTCATAGATGTGGTGGTAGAATCACCTCTTCTCTCCTCCCTGACTCCACTGTGGAATGTACTGTTAATCACAAAAACATTTCAGATAGATAACAACATTATAAAATATATTGTACAAGGAGATGTATGGAGAGTTACGACAACTGGCCAGTGAATTAATCTATGCTTCTAACGATGCAACACGGCAAATTTTAATTTCTAGGAACTTATTTTACAGACGCTATTCTAGTTTCCTTTTAGAACAAGAGCTCTGGAGACCAGACGGAGGCATATCAAAATGACAGATGTTAACACACACCTTGAATTTCATGGAGCCTCTCAAAATATTGTCAGGACTGTGTATGTTTTATGAAAGTACTACACTTTGGGCCCATCTATATGAGGGAATAAAATGTGGATTGGTGCACAGTAACACCAATTCGCAGCAGCTGTCAATTGTCTCCATGATTTTTTCTCATAATTGCTGATGTGCGAAGCTATCCGTGTTTGCTGTTCCAACGGGCATAGAAGCTAATCAAGATGGCAGGTGTAAGTGAATTACTTGTGGTTTTATTCTTCCCAGTTGCTGCCACCAACACAGTATTTAAAAAAACATTAAATCCCAGGTGCAGAAGAGTGATCTTCCACTTAAATTAAAAGAAAAAAACCCAGGAAAAAAAGAAAGGCTGTTTAATTGCCTCAGAGCACAATCACAATGGCGAAAAATCAACATGGCAGTTCTGGTTGCTGCCTTGTTAGTGAGCTCCACCCACGTGCACATCTGAATAATCAGCTATCTGCTTTGGGAATGCGCAGCAATGCAATTTGGTTTTCCTAATGAGCAGGAGTGTGCATCCCCCCCCCCTTTTTAAAAAAAAATACAGAAAAGACACAAAGTCTTTTCTGGCGTAGTTTTTGCGCTTTTTGCCCCCCCATTCTGAATACCACAATTCAGTGTGGGATCTCATTAAGACAGATGGAATTCCCCATGAATTCCTTGAGGAGTTTTTTCACTGTTTAGACAGGCCCCTTGTTTTCGCAATCTATTATTCTGGATAAATATTCATTTAAGTAATTTCAGTTTTTTAGTCATTTAGACCAGTGGTTCTTAACCTTTTCTTTATCAGGGATGCCCTTTAAATATCTTTTGTTGCTGTGGACCCCCAAGACTTAACTCAAGATTTAACAATAACAAAAGCAACAGCAATAATACTTGATGATGATGATGATGATGATGATGATACAATTGCAACAACCATTAAACCTTCCTTCAGAGGCATTAGAGGGGGAGGGAAGACTTTTCTCTTGCTTTTTCCTACAAGTTTGCTGCTGGAACAGATTGAATGGCAATGTGCAAGCCAAGCCAGTGAGCCTTTGCCTTGGCTCCTGTCATGTGGCTGCTCCATGCAGGGAAGAGGTGGGCCAAGCAGCCTTCAAGACTTTGCAGGGAGCCCTGTGGCGCAGTGGTTAAATGCCAGTACTGCAAGCCACCACATCGCAAGTTCGATTCCAGCCGGCTCCAAGGTTCACTCAGCCTTCCATCCTTTCGTAGGTCGGTAAATTGAGTACCCAGCTTGTGGGGGCAATTAGCTAACACACATTGGAAACTGTTTAATGCAGTGTAGATGTGTAAATAGCTATTGCTTAAAACAATTTGTAAGCCGCTCTGATAGCCTTGTGGCTGAAGAGTGGGGTATAAATAAATAAATAAAAATAAAAAAAATAAACAAAGACCCTGGCTGATGACATTACGGACCCCTGGGGATCCCCGGACCACAGGTTAAGAACCACTGATTTAGACAATTAACTGGGGAAGGATCAAAAGCTCAAATAGGATGAATGGCAAAATTAGAGGTTTCTGATTCACCTCACTTTCATCCCTAAACAAGAGCTGATCCATATTTACTGGCTACACCATTCATAGGAGAAGACTGAGATCACTTGTGAACCTCTTCCATTGTATCTGCCAAGTGTGAACTGGCCCTAAGGGCTGTGCAAATTGCAACATTTTTATCTTTTATCAGCAGAAGTCAGTAGAGTGCAGAACTACCTAGAGAAATATAGTAACCCATAGATGACCTAAGATGGTTTACAAGGTGTGTTTGATATATTTACATACCGTATATAGGCACAACTCACTTTAAGAGTGCTTTGCTAAAATGGTGCTTTTCAATTATATAGCACAGCACCATTTCATTACCTGCATTCATTCTGTTTACAGCATTTGAGCACTTCATGTATCAGTGTTGTATTTTGGCAATTTTAAATTATGTTTATTTTTGCATCTTTTTTTAGGCCTAGCACTATTGCATACTTAATAAATGATAGTATAAATATGTTTTTAGGCTTTTATATGCACTGGCAAGTGAGGGGAGAAGGCTGTGGTTTGCTTTGTAATACATCTGTATATTTTCTTTACGATGGTGGTCTAGAACCTAACCCTCCATATTAACAAGGTATGCTTGTAAGGAAGAGAGGTTTCATTCAATGTCCATTGTAATGCATCTGTATTTTACAAATACAATATAAGATGTGATACAGGGAAGCACACCTGCCTTACTTGGGAGAAAGTAGGGGAATGCATATTGTATGAGATCTTGGGCTCATCTACATGAGCCAGGATACACTGGCTCCCTGCCATTGTATCCTGGCTGTAGGTCAGACCCGTTGTTCACCTGTTACCTGTATGAAATGAGAGGAAGTCCTAACAGGCATGCCAACCCCGTCACTGCAGCTGCAGCTGCAGCCACCATCTCCTGTGCTCTCTTGGCATCGATAAAGTCAGCCACAACATGTGACCAAGGCCCGCTGCATGGGGCCAGCCTTGGTCACATGCTGCAGGACTCCTTCCTGCCTTCTGGGAGAGCCAGGGAGACCACAGTAGCACTGAAGGCTGGCCTGCCAGGACAGGCTCCTGTGGACACATGGGGCCCAATCCGTTTTTTGTCTGCTATAATGGAGTAAACCAGGTATTGTTATTATACTTTGGCAATCATAATGGTAAAGAAAATTAAAGACATACAAATGTAGGAATGCCCAAGGAAAGAGATAGAAGAACGAAGTTAAGTGGTAGAGCACATATTCAGCAAGCATAAAGTCCCTGGTTCAACCTTAGACTTCCCCAAATAAAAGATCTCAAGCAACAGGGTTGAAAATGACCTCTACTTGAAGAACTGCAGCCAGCCAGAGTCAAGCATCATTGCTAGCACTCCAGAGCATGCTACTATTTTCCGTCTTTCATAGACTTGAAATGAATTAGCATTTAAATTCATAATATAGCTTTGAATATAATTGCCTGGGGCATCCACCAAGAGAACAAAACAACCTTGTTTCAGTATTCTGGACCAGCTTGGAAGGGCAACAATTGATTTATAGACATATATGATAATATGCCATTTTCCTAACATTTTATAGGTTGGCGTGCCAGCCAGGAAGTCAAAGAACTTCTTTGTTCTTGCTAGAAAATACATGCATGTTCACTGGATAAAAATCTCACAGGACATTTTACTCTTTCACATCTGACCTAACAAGCCAATCACTTAGAAGGCCATTCTTATTACTCTCTTAAAGGAATGCAAGTCGATCCTTGATTATAAAGGACAGTCAGACCTAGTGGGAATGTAGCAAGTTTATAGCAGCCAGATGTGTATTTGAAAGTATGCTTGCTGCATTCTTAAGTATGTTTGATGCAGGGACATGTGTATGTGTACTAAACACATACAATATGAAAAAAGAATGTACCAGGAATTTATTTGATGCTCATAGTGCAAATTAGGACTGTGAAACAGTTTCAGCTGCAACCCAAATAATGACATAAACTGAGCTGATCGGCATTTATTTGTATCAACTCCAGATTGACCAATGCTCATGCAGTTCTGCCCCTCTCATTTTTTGTCTCTAACATCTCCTCCCATGGAAATAGTCTCACTAAGGACTTTTTTCAAACAGGTGGGGGGGGGACCCTGCAGGAGGATGGTGCTGTCCTGCTTACAGTGCTCTGTTTCAGATGACGTTGTCCTCCTCTTGACCTTCCCCCGTGCTTCCTCCATGGCATGCTTCCACAGGCATGAGAAACGCACCGTTTTTATTGATGGGGGTTTTCCGTTAATAAAAGTGGTGTGTTTCTCGCACCTGCAGCATGGAGGAAACATAGGGGAAGGTCGAGAGGAGGACAGCATCATCCGAAATGGAGTGCTGTAAGCAGGACAGTGCCGTCCTCCTCCCGACCTCCGCGGGTTTTTTCTCCCTGTTTGAAAGAGTCCTAAATCTCTGGTGACAAGCAACCACTTTGTATCACAAAGAGCACAATTGTATGCATAGCTACTTGGTTTTAAGTCCTACTATAGTTGAAGCTGATTTGCATATTTGCATGGGTGGACAGTATTCAAATATAATATAAATCAAAACAGCAGCCCAGAACAGGGTTGGGGAGGCAACGATAACAAATGAAATCAGAATTACATAATATTCAGGAGGGTTCTTTCAAAAGTGTGTGCTGAGGAGATATATCAATTTCCAGCAATATTTACAGTAGCCATCTCACCTTCCTTTTCTAGACCCTTTAAAACAGGGCTTCCTTCCCTTTTCTGCCAAGGATGTTTTTTTAGTTGAAACTTCAGCATGCTTCTTCATAGGAGTGAGAACTGGCTACTTTTCCTCTTTGTGTGTATGTGTATGTGCCTTCAAGTTGCCTGTTGGCTTATGAGGACCCCATGAATTTCATAGGGTTTTCTTAGACAAGGAATACTCAGAGGTGGTTTTGTCAGTTCCTTCCTCTGGCATATAGCCTTAGGAGATTATCAGATGGGGATAAATATAACGTCTCCCTCTCGCCTTCTAATTACCACCCTGCTCCCGTCCCTGTAGGAGTTTAAATAAAAAAAATTCAGACACCTACCTTTTTTGCAGAGTAAAAAGTCCCCCCCTCCCCTCCGGCAGCCCAGGCATGAATGAAGCTTGAGCAGAGCTTCATTCACTTCCTGGAAACTAAATCCCAGCCATTCTCGTGAGAGGACATCGCACAGGAAATACAAAACTAAAACTAAAAATAAATGTCAAAAAGTTAACCTAAGCACCTAAACACACTTAAAAAAAAAAAAAACAAGTAACCCGGGGAGGATACAAAAAGGGATGTCACTTACCCAGATGTCCCAATCCCACCTGGAAGTATTTGGCATGTACCTCACTGTGAGGCTGGAATCATGTGGGAAAATCAAAAATAAAACTAAAAATAAATGTCAAAAAGTTAACCTAAGCACCTAAACACATTTTTAAAACCCCAAGTAATCTGGGGAGGGTACAAAAAAGGCTGTCACTTACCTGGATGTCCCAATCATCCTCACAGTGAGGTTGGCATCACGCCACAGAAATGGGGCATCTTTTCACATACCCATGATTCCATTACAGAAATGGAACGGGCGATCTATTGACAGCTTAGTCAATCAATAAAAAAAAATGGGGAGGACAGAACGGAAGCAGCATGGGAGCATACCAGGACAGGGAAGACGTCGCTTGAAAGGGAAGCCCTTTTTGTGATCCTGTGGCATCCCTGTCCCGGGATATTAAGGACATCTGATAATCTCCGTAAAAGAAAGTATCTATGAACCTCTAATGCTTTTTATACCATACTTCTCACTGTTGCCACAGCAAAAAGATAATTTTCCAAGCCGGTGTTAATCAAGACATACATTAGGAATAACATAGCAAAAACTGACTTTCAGGACTAGCTGTTAAAATGTCTGGATATTCCAGAAATTACTGATGCATTTGCTCAGGAAGAGGAAAACTTTTCTGGAGTAGAGTGGAAAGTTTGGAAATGCTGATCGTGGTCAGAAAGTATATAACTGGATCCTGATGCATCAAGGTTACTTTAGACATAGGGCCCTGGAGGAACTTGTGTGAAATCTAAAGGGTTGTCTAAATGGTGAAAATACTCCTCACAGAATGCAGGGAGAATCCTACCTGTCTTAATGGGATCCTGCATTGTTTTGCCACATTCAGAAGGAGGGGGTCAACAACAACAACAAAAAAAGACCTTTGTGGCTTTTCCCAGAGCTTTTAAAAAACAGTGAGGGGAATGCACGAGGTGAATGTGCATTAGTTTTGTGAGGTATTTAGCCTTTTCTACCAGAGAACTCTGGTGCCTCACCAAACTACAAATATAAGGATTCCATATTATAGAACTATGGTGGATAAAGTGGTGTCAGACTGCTGTATTTCTGCAGTGTAGATAGGCCCTTAGTTACATTTTAACAGACTTAGGTCTGGTCTAGACAGGAAATTTACCCTATCTTTATGCCATTTTGCCCCTGTCCTGGAGCCTTGCAGTTCAGATGATCCAGGGCTTTTGCCCCATTTTGCCCCCAGGCAGTCCTCACAACCCCCAGGGCAAAGATGGGACCAAGTGGCGGGGAAGAATGAAAGGCCCATTACACCATTTTTAAAAAAATACCTGATAAAATGCACACAAGTCAAAATAAAACGGATTGGGCCCCACGTGACCATAGGAGCCCAGACCACCATGCAGGTCTGTTTCTGCAGCTGCTGTCTGCCTCGCTCTTCCATAGCCAGAAAGGAATCCTGTAACATGTGACCAAAGCTGGCCACATTCAGGGAGCCTTGGTCATGTGCTGCGGGCCAGCTTCCTCACTTCAGAGAATGTGATGTGGGCAGCAGCAGCTTCAGAGACTGGCCAGGTTGCCAGTCTGGACTTCATCCCGTTCCATGTAGGTAACAGGGGAGCAATGGACTAGATCCATGGGCAGAATATGCCAGTGGGGAGCCAGCATATTCTGCCCATGTAGATGAGGTCTTAGCTGACCGATGCTCTGTGACAGTGTATTAAACCTTTGCTTCTCTAGCTTCTTTGGATTTCAGTTCCCAGAAGCACTATAACCAGCATGGCCCATAGGGAGGGATTCTGGGAGTTGAACTCCCAAACACCTGGAGAACCAAAGGTTGGGAAGGCCTAATCAAGAGGGATTGTGCCAGGATAAAACCACCGTGAAATGAATTATCAAAGATTGAGCAGTAAACAATAGCTATTAAAAAGGAATTTTTTTTATAGCGAAGTTTACAGGTGCCTAGCACAGATACTACTGGAGTTACCTGAATTAATTCCCTCTTATGTTCCTTGTCTCCAATTTTCATATGGATGTCTGAAAAATATAAAGCTTACAGCCATTTTTGGTTTTCTAATGCAAGTCAGATCCAGAGTCCTGAATATCCATTCAGATTTGGTGTCTGGATCATGACAGACTGTGTATGGACTGATCCGATCTAAATTGGGCCCAGATCCAAATAACCCAATTAAGATCTGAATCAAATCTGGGCCCCCATGCACAGCCCAAGTGTGAGTCAAACTTCCAAATGGCTGGATGTAAAGACACTACAACTGCTTTATCATATGAATCATCCCTTATAAAAAGTTTCAAAAGTTACTTTAAAACACTAATTAGCTGCCATTATTAGACCAAGTCCCCTCAGATAGTTATACTTACCGTACATTTTATTTTTTATAAAATTATGCTTCCTGAAATATAAACCCCATTTGAATCAGGGACCCCTTGCACAGTCCTAATGTGAATCACACCTCCAGATGGCTAGATGTAAAGATGCTGCAACTGCTTCATCGTATGAAGCATCCTATATATACATTTTCAAAAATTACTCTGAAGAATTACAGTAATTTGCTGCCATTATAGGACTGAACCCCCACAAGACAGTTAGCTACTGTTATACTTACATTTTAAAAAAAAATCTATTTACAATTCATGTTTCTTGAAACATAAACTCCCTTTGAATATAGCAGCATGAGGCATAGCATGAGCCAGCACTGCAACCATGTGATATTTCTCCTTCACCATCTAGTGAAGCCACACTCCACTATAAAATTAACTTAGTCACAGTTGCATTGCATGAAGATTGAAATTAACTCTGTTACAAATATAATGTAGCATATTTTTATCTTTTTTGCTGGGGTGGGAGGGAATTAATTACAAGTAATTTGGTATTTGTGACTAGTTATTTCCAGGCTCTGTTGTTGTTGTTGTTGTTGTTGTTGTTGTGTGCCTTCAAGTTGTTCCAACTTATGGTGACCCTAAGGCAAACTTATCACAGGGTTTTCTGGGGCTGAGAGTGTCTGACTTGCTCAAGGTCACTCAGTGGTTTTCATGGCCAAGTGGGGATTCAAACCCTGGTCTCCAAAGTTGTAGTCCATAAGTTAGTGAGGGATTTATTAAGGGAAGGCCCAAAGCTAGGGACAGGACAAGTCAACAGAAAGCCTAAATGGGAAGATAGAATGTCTGTAATGAAGGAGAAGTGGTACATAATACAAAGAAGTGAAACCAGTCCTTGATATTGTCTTTATGTAGCAGGCAAGACAGTACATTTTGGTTGAATGTGGTGTTGCATAGTGTGAAAAGGAAAAAAGGCACAATGCCAGAAGACCAGCCAGAAGACGAGTAACAGAGGCAAAAGAAAATGAGTACCAAATTTGGCTGTGAGGAAAGGGATGAAAATGCAGTTTCAATGAGGATGATTAAAACACAATAAATGGAAATATATCCCAGCCATCTCAGAAGCAGTTATGGGATTCCTACCTGTCTCTAGAAGAAGCTTCACAATCCGAAAGTTGGAATGAGAAACACTGTAGTGAAGTGCTGTATTGCCATTGCCATCTGCTAAATTTACAATTACATTCTGTAACTGGGGGTGAATTGCCTCAACTTCTTGGAGGTAAGCAGCAACTATTTCAGGGCTGGAAGATTTCCTGCTTGAGATGCGGAACCACTCCTGGCAGATGGTACTTAAAACATGCCTCTAAAAGACAAACAGTCAAACAATGATGCTCTTCCAAATTGTTCAGTAATGTTTATATGCTTTGGACTCCTACTCCAGTCACATAGCACCTCCAAATCACAATCCACAAGCTTCAACAATGAGGGAGCAGGCACTGAAAAGGCTTTCTCCTATGTCCTCACCAATTAATAATAAAATTTTATTTTGTGGAACATTCTGCATACAGGTTGGCCCCTGTATCCATGGATTCAGTATCCAAGGTTTCAATTATCCACATCCAAAAAAACATGTTCTCTCTAGGCATTTCTAGGTCCCCCAATGTGATTCTATAGTCAACTTCCAGCATTTGTCTCATTGAAAATAACAGGGCTCCCTATTATCCACAGTTTCAGGTATCCATGGGGGAGGGGATCTTGGAACATATCCTGCAAGGATAAGGGCATCAAACTGTACTGATTGTGAAGTCGAAGGCTTTCATGACCAGCATCCATAGATTTTCCTTGGGGGTTTTCCAGGCTGTGAGGCCGTGTTCTGGAATAGTTTCTTTCTGACGTTCCTCCTGCCCATCAACCAACCAGTAGCCAAACAGACACTAATGAGCCTTGCATTTCTAAACCCAGAAACTAACCATTCAATTACACAAATTTACATATACTCCCAACAGGGGTTCACAGCATATAAACTGCACACACACTCCTACCCAACCATTCTCTGAAGATGCCAGCCGCAGATGCAGGTGAAAGGTCAGAAAGAAACTATTCTAGAACACGGCCTCAGAGCCTGGAAAAAAACCAAGGAAAATCTCTGTACTGATTGCTTGTTTATGCTGAACAACTGAGTACTAGAGCACCCATTTAACATCTCTAGTTGGATAAGCTACTACTATTATCATCACCACCCCATCATCATCTGTATCTCACCTTTTAATGGTGCCCCTTTCTCTCATCATTTATTCCAGTTTCTTCTAGCTCCCAAATTAGAGCTAAGAATTATGTGCCACACCAAGGCCTCAGTGTGACCCCTGGGTGACCTGGAAGCCTCCTCAGAAAAATATTGCCCCCCAAAAGGGAGAACTGCATCCCCTCAAGGTCTCCAAGAGGCATGATTCTCTATTTTAAGGATACTGTGTTGGACTGAAACAATTGTTTGGACCCAGTTAAGACTTTAAAAAGGAAAAAAGAAAAACCCGAAGCAACTGTCTGGTCATTTCCATGCTTGAAAAGAAATGGCAAGCACACACTACTGGGGTTTGTGGGGGAACTTGAAAATGGGATGGGTCTGGTGTCTAGACCTCTGCCCTAAATATGTGGGATGAGGAATGGGTGAAGGCATTCCAAAATCTTTTAGGTTAAGCATTTATTCTTGTTTGCTAATGTGATTTGCTCCCTTACATTGTTTTAACTGATACTTGTAGTAATTTACTTTGTCATATTTTCAATGAATGGACTATTCACCATTTAGTGGATTTAATAGACTATTCATTGTTTTGTTTTGAAAAGAGTTATATAAATAAATATTAATATTTATTGGTGTTCTTATTGGCGTAATGACAATGATTGAAGTAGTTATAATAATACAAAATAACAAACAGGCATACTTAAACCTTCCATGCTATTGACTACTGTTACCACAGCAGACCAGCAGACTAGTTTGATATAATTTTTTGAGGAACAGGCTGGATCCTCCTAAGCAGAATGAATTCCACACTCCTCAGACTATCCCATATGCAATGGCTGAAATAGTGAAATACTTATATCCTGTTCAGTATTTATGAGATTGTAGGCTGGGCTTACAGTCTCATAACTTTTGGAATTCATGTTTGTGGTCATTAATGACCAAATGTGATCCCAAAAACCTACCTTTTACAAGCCAGCACTGCCACAACCAAAGGGTTTCTGAGGCACTGCAAATGTGGAGGGCCAACTATATGTTATACCACCTTATCAGTCAAAAAGCTTTCCAGTAAACAGAAGCCATGAATCAATCAATCAATTTCTCATTACACTCTCTATAACCTTGGAGCAGACAACTTGTGTCCTTCCTGATATTGTTGACTTGTAGTTCCCATCAGCCTGAACCAACATAGTCAGTGCTGGGGGATGATGGGACCTGCATCCCACCAACCACTGGAGGACCATAAGTTGTCTGCTCCTGGTGTACATAAAACAGTTACAATTATTTACTCTTCAGATGTATGCCTGTTGGGTTTTTTTTTTAATTATTGTTCTTTTTCTGCCCTAAAATTTGCTCTGTGTAGACATGCAATTTTTTAAAAACTGGAAAACATACAAATTTTTTTCTTGTTGTTGATCTCTCACAAATTAATAAAATATATATGTGAAAATACGTTACTTTTCCTATCAATGCAGAATTTAATTAATTTTGATTTTGCAAATAGGGGTTTTAACCATAGTTAAAGTTAACCATAACATGCCCTTAAGCCATTAGTGTTATTTCACAAATAATAGTAGTATTCAAAGACATAACTTAGCCTCTTTCAGCACAGGGAGATACAGTAGAACCCCCATACCTACTGATTCATTGTCCACTGATTCAATTATCCATGGGTCACAAAACAGCACACCTACCATAGAGTTTTCCTAGAAAGGCATCTTCTCGAGCCATTTTCTAGGTCCTCCAAGGCAACTTATGGTATTTTAAACCAGAAGTCCCATTATTTTCAATGGCATTTGTTATTATCTATGGTTTTTGGTATCCATGGGGGCCCACAGAACCAATCTCCAGCAGATACGGGGGTCCTACTGTATAAAGGAATTGTAACAATTCTGAGACTGAGAAAAGAAATTTTCAACCATAAGGTTTGTATCTGATGAAGTGAACTGGACTCCACAAAGGCTTATGATAGAAAATTATTTTTCTCAGTTATTCTCAAAGGTACAACAAGAATCCTTTATTTCACAAATAATCATTTTTTTGTTTACATGAAGCTCAAAGAGAGAAATACTCATACCAGTAATTTGTCCTTTGTGTTTCTTATTTCTGGAAGGTGTTTGCTTAAGATCTGGCAACCTTTCAGAAAATCTGCAGAGGGTTTAAATCTGAAAATGAAAAAAAAAAACATCATTGTGGATTTATTGTAAGAAATATAAAACTGGGGCTGGTGACTGGGAAGAATAAAGTCATGTCCCACTAGTATTCAAGAACAGGCAGGTAAGCTACCAAACAGCCCATACTGGAAAGGTTAAATGAAGGAAGCAAATCATAGGCAATACAATCTGTATGTAGAGGCTAACAGGTTGCACACTACCATATAAAGTAAAAGGAGGCAATTTTATGTGGATTTGGGTGCCAGTTGTGCCCCACAGGATCCACTGTGAGTTGCACTCAGTCCCAAAATATGTGGGTGTTTGGCAACATTTTTTCCAAAACCAGAACTTACTAGAACTCAACTTCTGGATAGAAAGAAACACCAGAAAAGTCCTCAGAACCACCTGCACATTAAAGCAAGACCATTGGCTTTAGATGAGAATCACTTTTCCTGAAGGCTTCTAGGAGCAACATTTCTCCTTTTGACCAAAAAAAAAAAAAAAAAAAAATTGCAGTGGGAAACATCTGAGAAGTGTCAAAATCGGCTGGGAAGGCTGGATTGCCCACCCTATTACAAAGAGCACACAGTGAAAGCATTGGTCACAATAAAATACCAGAGTTAAGTCCATTTTTGCTAGCCTTAAGGCTGCTTAACTTCATGTTGTTTTGTGGCCATGGTTTCTAGTGCATGTGGTGGACGAGTCTTAGTTCTGAATAGGGCATGACTTACTGGTCACATCCAGGTCACATCTCCAGAGAAAGCCTTTTGCCAGAGCACGTGTGGCTTAGTGATGAGCTGCCTACAATGGCACAAGGCTTTGACATGGATAGAAGTACTATATGTAGCCTCCCCTTGTCTTGGTTTACTGCCAACTTTGATCAATTTACAAAATGTTTTTGTCCAACATATTTTGTCCAATAATTATGCAGTGTACATGACTATTTTTTCTGTATCACTGTTCCAGAGTCTAATCAAATTCTATAAAAAGTGATATCCAAGAATGTATCATTTGCTTTCTAAGTAATATATCAGAAATCCAAGGAGTTAAATCTGTTACTACATGAAATGCATAGATCAGCATAGAGAACTAAACAGAGTGGCTAATAATTCTCTTTTAACTGTTACAACATTTACATGCACAGGTCTTGTAACTTATAATTCATTGCCATTATTAAATTTATATCCTGCCTTTTTCCCTGTCTGGGACTCAAGGCGGCTTACAAAGGTATAAACAGATACAGCTTTAAAATTCATACCATACAGTTTTTTTTTTTAAAAAAAATAACAATAGAATTAAAAGCATCTAAAAGCCAGAGACATTGAAAGAACACAAATAAACAGTACAGCACGTTCTGAAAAGCTCTCTCCCGCCCACCAAGCAATCAACCATCAAAGGCCTGCCAAAAGAAACACTACATTAGATTATTATTTCTTTCAACATACATTGCTAGACCTGGAGGCAAAACAGAACAAAGACCCTTTTCTGTACAAATTGTACATGTTCATTCAGAGCCTTCGTCACCTTTCTGCCTTGGGTGGCTGCATGCTTCCTCTGAGGGTTCCCTCCAGTTCTCCTGCATCCGTATCCTCTTGCCTTGTACACTGGGAAGTTCCAGATGCTCTTTCGTCATCTTCATTGCCATCTTCTGTCCATCTGTGCTCTTCATTGCCATACTTTCTCTCTGTCTCGCTATCTGAATTCCCTTCAGAAGAGGTCTCTTCACAACTTGAATCTTCACTGGATGTTGTTTCATAACTGAGTGAGAACAGCAGGCATTATTCAGTGTTGCTTTGTCCAACAAGTACAGAGTTAGATGCAAAACTGGTAAGCTCAACACGTACTTCACTTTTAAATTCCAGGCCTACACACATCACATGGGTGATTCATTTTTAAAAAATTCCTTAGAATGCAAGGAAGGATACTGAACTCTTATCAGAGTAATTACCTTAATAATCTTTTATATGTATAGGACATTCCAGAGAGCAACTGGTGCTTCATTACAATCTTATAGGAGCTATCCAAAGAGGGTCTTATGGGAGCTATCCAAAGTGCTGAGCCTGTTTGGGAATAAGGTTCAGCACTTTGGATAGCTGCTATAAAATCTATAGTGGTTCTCATAAAACCCAGTGTCTTCATCACCCTGAAACAACAGGGTCACCCAGTACCTCTGGTATGCTCAGATTGGCTGGAACTCATTCAGAATAGTTTCCAGCACTATTTCTCTTAGGGCTTATCTATACGAGGCAATAAAATGTGGATTGATATGCAGTACTACCAATTCACAGCAGCTTTCATTTGTCTCCATGGTTGTTTTTTCAAGGTCGCAGGCATGAAAAGCCATATATGCTTGTTGTTCAAATGGGCATGCCTGCGAATCAAGATGGTGGGCGCGAGTGAATTATTCATGTTTTTATTATCACCAGTTAGTGCTGCTGAACAGTATTTTTTTAAAGCAGATTTTCTGCTTAAATAAACAAAAATAAAGAAAAAAAGGCTGTTTCATCCCCTCAGCGCTCAGTCGCTCAAAATCCAACAGGGCAGTTCCAGGCACTGCCTTGCCAGCACACTCTGCCCCCTGCACATGTCCAGCCAATCAGCTTTCCACTTCTGCTCTTATTGGGAAAGTGCAGCAAAACAAATCGGTTATCCCAATGAGTGGGAATGAGCATTTCATTTGGAGTTTTTTTTTAAAGTTGGGAAAAGCTATGAAGGCTTTTCCCACTGGTTATTTGGAATTTTTTGCCCCCTCCTTCCAAATATAGTGGAATGACGCAGGATCCCATTTAGATAAAATGTATTCTCCTTGAATTCTATGAGGAGAATTTTTGCCATATAGACAAGTCCTTAGTGATTATTGCAGTGAGGGGTTGTAGCACAAAGGCAGAGCACAAGATTTACTGTATATTGAGAAGATTCCAGTTCCAAGCTCTGCCATCTCCAGCCATGCTGGAAAAGATGGCTGCCCTGGAGAGCTGCTGCCACTAAGTATAGACAACACTGAGCTAAATGGACCACTGATGTGACTCTTTGTAAGACAGCTTTCTGTGTTTCTATTGGTGGCATACAGCAGCTTCCAGAAAGGGGGAAACAAGCCTTCTAGTGACCACTGGCTTCAAGAGAAGATGCTTACAGACAATTCTAGATGGATAGCTATGGCCAGGTCACTGACATCTTTCTTGCTACGAGGAACCAATAGCAAAACATCAATATTATTACATGCCTGTACAAATTCTACTATTTGTAACCACAACATACATTTTAGTGTCTCCATTTCAATCAAAACCCAGTTAATCAGCTTATATTTGAATGCAACCTTCCTTTGTTTTGGAAAATATGATCCATGATTCAGGGATCAATCCACTAACTTGCTGCATTGATGGCTCCCAAGCTCCTTTGGTCCCCATTAACCTCAGGCATATTTGCAATCCAAACTGTGCATAGTTCAGTGGCCATGCTACAATACCCAGCAATGCTGCAGCGACCAGCCAGAGCAACCACATTTTTTCCCAGATAGCTGCTCTCAGACACCTTTAATCAGGACCATTTTGAGCTCTTAGAAACTACATTAGAAGTGATTGCATGGTTATTGTAACCAGGAGTGTTTGAACTGCAGGCTATTCTGCTAGTCAAGTAGAGTTGGGGGCTGTGGTCTTAACAAAGAATACCAGCAACTGTGTTGCTTTCTTGTTTTATTCAAATACAACCTCCTCAATGCACCACCATTTGGAACTGAAATCTGTCTACAATATTGATGCAGTATTTTAAAAGCAAAATGGCAGATATCAAAGCACTTTGGTGCCAGTGGTGCTTGCATGATAAATAACTTTTAAGGATTATTGTCTGTAACATCTTCTTTGAGGTATGCTGTACATTTTGGGGTAGTTTTTCTAGTAGTCTATTGTTAGAATTGTTTTTGCACATAAAACACTAGTATAGTTTAAAAGGCTACATAGATTCACAGATCAGTAATTCTAATTTTGTGAATTAATTTTGTAAATGAACAGGATGGTTGTGCAAGTGTGTTTTACTTGTAATTTGTATGGGCTGGTTTTAAATTGATCTGAGCAAGGGTCTTAGAGCAACCAGTATACATGTATTGATTCATACAAACATAAACATTTACTTGTGTGCTCCCCCACCCCTCTTTTTCTTAATATTGCTGTAAGGATTCAAAAAGTTGAAACTAAAAAAAAGAGGTAAAAAAACTAAAAAAAGCTAAAAAAAAAAGGAGGTACATTCAAATACAAAGTTAGTGAAAGAGAGACTACATTATCTCCCAATACCCAACCCCGTTTGTTTTGGACATAGCACACAAAGACCAGCCTCATGTACAGGAGCAGTCATGGTATTAATACAATAAGTGAGCTTAATGTTGGCACTTTAAACAATGCTTAGCTACTTTCACCAATCCAAATCTGGACTAGGTATCTAGCTTATCTGTGTTTGAACCTAGACAATAATCCAACAGTTAACAGGGAGACTTATTTGTGTCTCCAGTGGACATGGACTTAATTCACCAGAAGCAATTTGAACTACATCTACAAACTCAGGGTGGTATTCTTGTGATAATGGGAGAGTTTAGATACCAGGTTGAACTGAAATTCCCACATCATGCACTGGGACCCAATAAATAGTGATAAAAGTCTTACAAATGATTTGGTTAGCTATTTGTATTAGACAGGACCAGAATGAAGTAATTTGATGAGGATGCTGTGAGTTCTTTACTCAAATACTGTACCCATTGCTAACAATGGCTTACCCAAAATTTTACAGATATTAGCCTCCCTGACTTCAAGAGAGTATGACTATTTTTGGCCCAGTTCACAAGTCACACTAAATCATGGTTAAAACACTATTGTTTAGTGTTACATATAAGAGTCTTAGGCTCATGCACTCACCCCTCCCTTCTGTGGCACAGCTAGGAGAAGACGAGTTTTCTTCCATTTTCAAAGCACCACAACGTTGTTATTATATTTAAACCTGCAGCTTGTGTTAACTATGGTTTACCATTACTAGCCAAGATTATTGCTGTGAATTTTGAGTGTTTGAGAAAATCAGTTAATGCCAAGTAAAGTTTGATTGGGCTTATACATAATGACACCCTGGTAAGTTGAAAATGGGAACAAATGCTTCCAGTCTCCTCTTAGCCATCACACTTTGGAGCAGGAATAGTGAGGTTAGACTGAAATCATTTTCAAGAGAAAAATGCCCACAAGTACTTGCCTCCTGACAGTCATATGTAAACTCACTAGATGACTGTTGAGTTACAGATGCTTTCTGTCACTTCTTTGTGAGTGTACCAACAACAATCATAAGGAAAGTAATACTGTAAGTCTATTTGCATTTGGAGATAGAAAGGCAGAGAGACCCTTTGGCCTTCTAGATGCACTGGCAGCAAGTTCATCAGCCCTACCTAGCATCACCAATGGTAAGAGATTGTGGGAAATGTAATTCAGAACAAATAGAGGGACATAGATTCCCCACTGCTTGAGTTGGGAGAGATGAACCATACAATTAAGGAGACTGGTGGACGTGAAAAATCCAACAACTTATTTTCTGCCCTAGATTCCAAGATTGCCCTAGAAACTAGGGAGGTTAAACCTAAGGAGTACAAACATTCCCTTCATGGTAAAGCCAACTGTGACAATAGTTGTTCAATGCTGTGTGCTACACAAAATATCACAGAAAATTGTGGTCCTGTAAGTAATGAATGCCTTAAAATAGGTGTCTGTGTAAAAGAAAGTAAGAAAATATCAATCTTCTAAATATTTGGGTCTCTTTGTAGAAATACATAGGAAGAGAATGCCAAATTTCTGATCAGATACAATGACTGCATGGCTTTTTGTGTGTAGCTGCCCATGCTTGTTCCAGAATCTATTATTCATCCGGTGGAAGGATGATGAAGTTCCTTTGTGAAGTTTGTATGGATTTTGTGGTCCATAGACCAAGAATTCAAGTTCATTGATATTTGTCTAGTATTCTTCAACATTTCTATTAATTACTTGTACCCTATTGCTCCCTAACAGGCTTTTATAGCAGTTTCACCAATATTAGAATGGCAGAGGAATAAATGAGGCTATGTTTGATATGACAGTGTTTTCTTATCCTTTTTGGCTTAGATATAATGGTAGCTTTATAAATGAAAAGCAGTTTTGTTTCTTTAATTGATGCTTACCCACCATTTACCCCAACAAACTGAAGGTTCTTTTTGGTGGTGTTACCTCCCGCATGGTAACCAGTGTCTTTCTTTTTCATAATAGATTTAAGACTTGTGCTTGGAGAGATTTCTACTGGAAATATTAGAAACACATAATCAGCAAGAATGTTACCATCGTTTGTCCAGCGGAATGTTATCATATACTCTGAAAAAGCTGCAAATCATAAACACAGTTCTGCTCTGGC
Organism: Gambelia wislizenii; assembly: GCA_030847615.1. Classification (NCBI taxonomy): domain Eukaryota; kingdom Metazoa; phylum Chordata; class Lepidosauria; order Squamata; family Crotaphytidae; genus Gambelia; species Gambelia wislizenii. The sequence goes on from JAUMIR010000004.1 coordinate 106,846,283, forward strand.
ATTTAAAGTGTGATTGCAATTCACCTAAGTACTTTCCCATACTTACAAGATTATCATGTGGAAATGGTGATACCACTTTGCCATGCTGGCCTATAAAATGCGGTCCACACATACAGGCTGACCCCCCACCCCCTTATCTGTGGGGGATATGTTCCTGGACTTACAATTTATAAATGAAACCATGGATAATAGCAAACCCTATTAAAATAAAGGACTTCCTGTACAAACATACCATAGAGTTGCATTGGAGGACCTAGCGATTCCTAGAGAGGATACCTTTCCAGGCGTTTTCCAGCATAACTTTATGGTATGTGTCCCTCTTCTTTCAGCTATGGATAACTGAAACTGTGGATATTGGTTCTGCAGATACAGAGGGGGACTTGTATACTATGGCAGGTCAGTTTTGTTCTCATATTTCATCATTTTTTCCTTCAGCAACCACACTATTGTAATAACTTATGAACATAACCTAAGATTCATTGGATGGCAAGGAAAAGAAACAGTAGTTTTCCCTTGACTGTTCCTGTCTTCCTGAGCTAACAGTAGAAATGCCTACTGGCCTGGATTGCCTTCTTATCACCTAGGCCCCTTTCATACTATACAATTATAGCACTATGATTCCACTTTAACTGCTATGGCTGTATCCTATGGAATCCTGAGTTTTACAGTTTGATGAAGCAGGAAAGCTCTCTGGCCGAGAATTCTGAATGCCCCACCCTAAACTGCAACTCCCAGGATTCTATAGGATGTTGCCATTGCAGATAAAGTGGAATACAGTGCTATAATTGTGTAGTGTGAACAGGCCCCCTAGATATCTTTTCCCAGTGAACTAAGAAAGTCCCCAACTGAGTAAGCAGACCAAGAGATAGCAAGCTGAAACCATTGGCTCCTGTAGGGATCTGCAAGCTCATGTGACATGCTCTGGAATTGCCACTGCACTGAATAATTTCTTTGGCTGCTGCTACACTGCAAAAATAATGCTGTTTGACACTGCTTTAGCTGCCATGGCTCAATGCTATGGAATTCTGGGGTTTGTCATTTTGTGAGATATTTAGCCTTCTCTGTCAGAGAGCTCTGGTGACACAACAAACTACAAAACCCAGGATTCCATAGGTTGGAACGGAGCCATGATAGTTAAAGTGGTGTCAAACTGCATTATTTCTGCACTGTGGTAGCAGCCACTGAGGGACAATGAGCAGGCACTGGGCAAAGTAGTAAGTAGGCAGCTGTGAAGGATAGGTGTAGTGAAATATATTTTCCCTTAGCAAATGTTGAAGAAAGATTCAACTGCCAGTCTGATCAGATGTTGCATGTGGAATGGTGGGAAATTTCATCTTTCTTTTACCTCTGGTAGCAAAATGTCTTAGGCTGGCCCTGGTTCAGCCAGGGAATGACACCAGTGTAAAATCTGACTTAATACTCTGGCATTCCAAACCACCAAACCATGGCAAAGCCCACCAGAATTCATGTCTACTAATAAGATCCAAGTCATATTACCATCTGCTACAATACACATGTGTCAGGCAGACATTATATTTCACCTTGACTGTGTGATAACAGTGTGATTACTAAGATTACAATGTTTTTCCTATTGACTGTTTGCACATATATAATTAGTGAAAGCATATACAAACACCAAGCAAACCCATCTAAATAGTCATCATATTAATTTCTTTATAATATTTTCAGTTCTTAGTCCTGTTGGCCAAAGGCTACAGAATTTGATTTTTAAATTATTGGCAAAAAGATAAGCCTGGTTTTCCCTTGAAATCTGCCACTCACATTTGAAATTTGTTTCAAACTCCAAAATATCAACCAGAATTTTGTGAACCATTTTGTTTTATTACAGTGGACCCACCATATCTGTAGAGGTTTGGTTCTGGAACCCCCCTCAAATAGCAAAAAAAACCCATGGATGATTGAGTCCCATATTAGTCAATGGGTGCTGCCATTTTAGTTTTGGATGCCACCTCTTCAAGTATGGGTGCTGCCATTTTAGTTATGGGCACCACCATTTTAGGTATGCAGCGACACTATTATAGGTATGGGCACCACCATTTTAGGTATGCAGTGTAACAATCCATGGATGCTCAAATCCACGGATACCTATCCTTGGACACTGAGGGCCCATTGTATTAGTAATTAACAGTATTAGAGTATTTCAATGCCACTTACAGCTATTATGATTCCATTGAACAAATAACTGGTATTTGTAGTTTAGTGATGTACTTAGTTTTTTTTCTGCCAGAGAGTTCCCACCACTGGAGGTCTCTAGAAGAGAAAACTAACTACCTCAGTAAACCACAAATTCCTTTGGATGGAGCCGTGACAGTTGAAGTGATATCACATTGCTGTAACTATGTAGTGTAGATATACTGTATCATGGCATTTTCACCCCTTTCCCCCATGTTTTCATTTCTTCTAGCAGTCAGTTAGCATTCTAAGGCTTGGAGAACACTTGGTCCTCTCTTGGATTGTTTTTTGGAGACTCCTCCCTCCCCTCAAGTTTTCCTCCCCAAAGTAATTTTTTTTTCTGTGAATCTTGGGGTTCCTCCCTGGGCTGCCAATACCTCCATCTTGTGAATGGTGCTGTTTTAATTACATAACTCACAACCTGAACGAGAAGAAAGAGAGTAGTGGATTAAACTGCATGCCCACTTACTGGGCTGGTCAGATGATTCCAAGAGTTGTCATCCTGAAAAAACAATGTTTTGGATGTGAAGGATAGAACAGAAGAGTATGGTGTGAATAAGTGTGGGATCTCTAGTGAATTAGAATCACATGATGAAATTAACCAACATTTTAAAAATAATGGAGCAGGAGTTGGCAGAAAGGGCTAAGGTTTTTATTTAGTTATTTTTGGCTCCTTTTCATTGCTCCCTGAGATACTAGGTTGAGAAATACCCTATATTTGAGGTTCCTGACACTGTCTGCATCTATGTTATTCATCAATAATGTTCAACTCAGGAAGATAAGTAGACCTCATTATGAACTATTCAGAGTGTTGGGAAGTCTTCAAAATGCAGAGAAAAACAGAAAAGAGTAAATGAATGAATAGCTTAGATACAGGCAGTATCATAAACTTTGACTACAGGATATTCCTCAGCCTAAAGAGGAAAATAGACAGTACCTATTCTGTTATCTCAACAATGTGGAGGCTAATGATAGTCATAATCAGTCACATGTCCTAAAAATAAGAGTTGCAGTGCAGAAAAATATTAACTCACCCTGACATAACACAAGATGTGGTATCAGTGTCAATATTTGGCTTAGTCGGATACTCTCTTCCCTAACCTTTTTGGAGTGCCAACACTGAGACACTCTATTATATCAGTTAGCTAATCATAATTAACCAATGCCGATTTGAGACAGAGCTTGGAATTTTTTAATTGCACTTGCAGATTAGGGGATCTTGGGTAGATATAGTCCAAAGATTAACTTTTCCAAGCTCTTATTTGGTGCAATATGGACCAAGATTAGAGGTTAGAGACCTAGGGGGAAAGCACATCTGAGTGGCATAACTCCTAGACTCACTCTCAAAATGGACTTTTAGTATGAACAACTGAACTGATCCAAATTGAAACACAGTCTTAGTTAAGCTGGGACTTGGTGGCCTTAATGACAGGTACAAATCTTTGTATTCAGTGATTGTATTTAAGTGACTACTCTCGTGATGGCAGGTTGAACTGTGAAATGGTCAGTTGGTCTCTGGCATCAAAACAGTGGCATTCACAGTGTTATCTAAGACTACTGTGGAGAAGAGAATCTCTCTACTATGAAAATGGACTGGACTGAAGCAGGAAATAGGTAATGTAAGTGGCACTTTTGAAGGGCCAGCCCAAAATGTTTTGCTTTCCCTCCATTCATGTACCTCCCTTCATTCCATGTACAGAAGCCAACAGGAATCTTCAGCTCTGGCAATGGGATACCATTCTCCATCACTGCCACACAAAGCAGTCCAGAGGCCCTGTCACACTAAACATGTACAGCACTATGATTCCACTTTAACTGCTGTGGTTTCATCCTGTGGTATCCAGGGGGGTTGTAGCTTGGTAGGGCATTAAGCTTTCTAGCTGAGAATTCTAACCCCCGCTCTGTAAACTGCAAATCCCAGGGTTCCCTAGAATGTTGCCATGGCAGTTATAGTGGAATATATCACTATAATTGTGAAAGGGCCCTAGCTTAGGGGGCACAAAACCAGCCACATGGCACAATCAGCTCTGTCCTCCAAGCAAAGGGGGCTTAGGAGAAACAGTGGATGCCAATAGTATCAGCCACTTGAGGCAGAATGTCACACACTTCAGTTTTTATCCCATATTGCTATAGAGCCAAGTGAATGGAATAATATTAACACCCTCTCATACATTTAAGCATTATTAAATGCTATGTCATTGTGTGACATAACCAAGCCTTTCATTGTGTAAATGCTGATGTTTACTGCTGTATCAAACTTAGCATCACTTTTCAATAGCATGGAAATGTCACAAGAATATTTGTTTCCCTTTAAAATAACATGTTTATTTTGAAGCGGCAAACATGCTTAATTCATTCAAAAATTTGTCAAGTGGTGTTACTCCAGATTAACACCAGAGTGTAAGGGAAAGGAAGCTGGCTTTGCCAATACTATTTACCCAACTGTTGATACTGTGTGTTGGAATTCTCCTTGTCTGTTGGCGTTTGTGTTGAGTAGGCTGAAAGCAGTAAATTCAAAGAGTTCACAAGTTGATTCTGGATAGAGCTGAGCTTTGAGGCAGGTTGTTTAATTGCACTGGCTAGTTCTGGATACCCATGTTCAAGACACATCCACTGCTCTTGTAAAAGGTCCTGGATTTTTTTTACATATTGGCCCACAGAGGGGTCTGCAGGTGAATCCTTTGGTTCTGGGTGACATTCTTCCTCATTTGCATCTTGCTTAAAATCTCCTTGAAAAATACGTCGATTTCTTCCTGCCTTTGAGTCAGTGGTCCCAACACTTGAGGAGCTTTCTCCACTGCTAGCATCATTGCTAGCACACTTCTGACGGTTGTCATTATCAGCATGTTCATCAATCTTCAGCTCACTGTAGCTTAGTTCAAGAGTGGAACAATCATTATCCTGTTCCATTTCTATCTGTCTCTGAAAAGATGGACTGTCTTTCTCTTGAACACAGACAGGGATGCTTGACATCTCCTGGGGTATGTGGAACAGATTTCTACCTATTTCTTTGACCTGCAAATTCTTATTGTCAACCTCACAAATATCACACTCTACAGATTCCATAGGCACAGTGATGCTTACATTAACCCCTTTGTCACAGGCCTCCTTAGCTACCTTTTCCTGTACACGCTCAGTATTCACAGCAGCATCATGGTACTGGAGGACATTTTCAGCCTGGGTACGTGATCTTTTTTCTTTGGTACTCTCCCCACACAGCTTCTCTTCCAACTGAGCTTTGGAGCTTGCCAGTATTTCAATGCTCTTCTCTTTTGCTTTGATCTCCTTATCTTGCTGCTTCAAAACTACTCGGATCTGCTCAAGTTCTTCTGTTTTGTTACTCAGCTGTTCCTCCAGAATAGCTATATGCTGCTTTAAGGCTATTATTTTGTTAGGTTCTTCAGAAGGCAAAGGCTCAAGATTTAAGTTTTCTTGCATTTGTCTTGTTCTAGCACGGGTAACTTCATTCTCCTCTAGTACCTCTGGAACAGTTTCACATATACTGAGTTCTACTTCTTCATGGATCTGGTTTTCAAGCCTATACTCTAAGGCCATGGAAGAGGTTGATCCACACTGGACTGGTGATGGACAGCTATTAATCTCTGCTGCATCAAATTCCTCTTCTCCACTTTCAGCAACCACAAGCAATTCCTGAGATACAAATGGCTGGCCTTCCCATGAAGTACTGGGATGCATTCTCTCCTTCCCTGCTTGTTTCTGGTCTAGCACAAGCTGAGCTTTCTCCCTCTCAGTATCTGGGACCATCGTGCTAATTTTCTGTTTCACAGTCCACGGGCCTTCAGGAGCTGTTAATGAAATTCCTCTGGAGCTCTCAAATTCCAGTAATTCCTTTGAAGGACTAAAATTGATTTCTAAGCTCTTTGCATCACAAGACTGAAGAAATATTAATGGAGTTTCTTCTTCTGAATGTTGGTTGGGTGGAAGTGTGGCAGGCATACTGGCTGCCCTCAAAAGCTGAGGCCTCCCTCTACAGCTGCCAATCTCCTCTTCAAGCTTCACAGGGTCTTGTCTGATGGTTTCTATTAAGAGAGCCTTTCTTCTGTAGCTTGGCTCATTTGGGATGCCTGAATAAGGTGATGAATCAGTGTGTGTGACTGGCCAAGTGCTTTCATCTGCACCTAAAGAAGCCTTTCTCTGTGTGTGGAAGCTCTTTTTTTGGGACAATGAGTAGGCCCTGGATCCATTTTCTGGAAGGCTGAAATTCCGAGGCAGTGTGCTAAATTTTGGGTACTTTGTCTTCCTGTGAATTGGAATCCTCTTTATGGTGTTTCCCTTTTCAATGTCATCTACATATTTGAGGAAGTCAAGATCTAAATGGAAGCCATAAGGTGTTTCAACAGAGTAAGGGCTAGGGGGTGGATCTTTATCCTCAGTCTTTGCTGTCCAATCATCTCCTGAAAAGTAAAAAAAATGGAGGAAGGGGGGAAAATACAGACAGAATTATAATCTTAAAACAACTACAATTAAAAAAATAAAGAAATCTTCTTGTGTTCAGGTCTAGAATTGTCAGATGTCCTTGAGAGCAATCTTTGGTCACTAGATTCTCAGATAGAAAAGGCAACATGCATGCAACTGGTCAGGCCCAAGCTAAATTTATAGATCCAATTCTTCATTTTTAAGAATCTTCAATAGGTGAAGCTTTTAGGGAACTATACATTCCTGGAATGAGACAGTCATTGGGAGTGGATTAGCAGAGTCTCGATAGAGCCCTCCTTCTTCCATTCTACCATTTGTGGCTGTCCTTCTGCAAGGACTGACCCAGGGTTAACCGAGACAATGTGCTGCCTGAAGCAAAAGACAAGATGTCCCACCTCCCCCATTCCATATACAGAAGCTGACCAGATTTCTGCTTAAATACTGGCAATAGGGCAGCATTCCCTACCACACCTGAAGGGAGCAAGCCATTTGACACACATAGCTCTGTCCACCAAGAGAGGGAAATGGCCAGGAAATTCAGAAGGACCTGATTAGTTTGCTTCATTCTGCCCAGTGGAAGGTTCAGCCCTGTGCTGACCATTACCCAGCATGAAGACCAGTACCTCCCAAATATTTGTGCACCCATCATTCTGCTTCTTGGAGGTTCAAAGGTCAAGTCACTTGAACAGGCCCAAGTCTTCAGTTTATGGATGTGCCTATAGCCACTTACTAAGGACAGACTGGGAAGGGAGGGACAGAGAATTCTCTTAGCTGTTTGTAGATCTCTTGTTGCATGCCTCTGTGTAGGCACGGGCTGTGCATAGCACAGTTCTATGTTGTCACTCCAGGATGTCTTTCTGAAGCTCTTTACTCCTTGGTGCAAAGGGGGGACATAAAAGAAACAACTAGGAGGGTCGAACAAGCCAGTGATGCTACTGGCTTGTTCTCCCTGCCCACTCAAAGCTGTAATAGCAGAGAGCTCCTGCTGAAAAATCACCCTACTTCAGTATGCATAAATTTTTATTGAAATGCTGGCTGTAGCTCCAGGCACATCTGCAAGGCAGTTTCACTAAATCACTGTTCAGTTAGCCTCCATAGGCACAGCAGAAAGGAGGGGGGGGGGAAGCATGGCTGGCAATTTGTCACCTAAGACATCTCTGTAGAGTCAGCTTAGAGAGATATTAGTCCCAAAGAGGCATGTGAAAATGTATAATCTTGTTTGTACCAGTTTAACTTGTGAAGAATTTGCTAACTCATCATTCTGATTGATAATTATGTAAATGACAGGGTTTTTTTTTCCTAGCAGGCTGCATCACAAATTTGCTTTAAAAGCTGTGAGTTTTGAATACATACTAAATCTTTACAATGATACTCAGGGTTTCTAATATATTCTTCAGCATAGGCTTTCTAGCCATGTCAGAGTGCTTCAAGTCATGCACAAACATTGGTACAGAAAGGAGGAGGGCTTAATAAATTGTTTTTGTTGGATAACACACACAGAGGCTTGTTCTTTATAAAATTATATGAATACCCTGGTGGACATATGAGATGGTACATTCCCATCAGGTTTTGTATAAAAGCAGTAAACTATGAGCCAGGGAGGATTATCAGGGTATCATGGATGCCCTGAAAAAAAGAAAGGAAAAAAGTAGCTGTGTCGACCATAAAAGCCAAAAGAATCATTGGTGATACTTTTATTAGGCCAACTAGAAGGTGCAAAAATAAAAACATTACAGGCTCCGCAGTGCAACTCTCGGAAAACAGCGGTCATGAGCCACTTTATTTTTTGGACCGCAGTATATGTATCCAAGATCCCAAAAATATAATAAGCCATCTACTGTATGAAGACCAAACTAGGTACTACCTTACTCATGACATTTGACCATAAGTGGTTGCTTTTAAACAAAAGCAGGTAAACAATGTGGGGGAGGAGACAGGAATGAAATCAGGACCATGGCAGTAGGGAGGGGACTTTGATCCTTTGCCCCCACCAGCCTATAAATAGGGGAATTTATTCCTCCCTTGCAACTATTCATAATGGGAGAAAAGCTCTTTTAGGCACCCAACATTGTGAATATCATCATCTCTAGTTTGGAGCTGACACTACAAATCCATATTGCCTAGTTTTGCCTACTGCAACTGGCATCTGCTCTCTTCAGCAGAGGGATTTTCCAGTCCTGCTACTTGTATTCTTCTTAGAGAGAAATGCCTGTCAAGCATTTACTGTATTCCTCCACAAAAATATGTCTGGTCTCCCAGGACCAAAAGCAGAGGCTGAAAACTGATAAAAGGTCTCCCCTAAGCCATGAATACACTGAACATGGAAAATTAGATTTAAAAGGAAATTGGCCACATTATGATTACAAACCCTCGCCCACCTATTTAGTTAGTTACCTTTAAAAACACAATTTAAAATAAGTGATTCTTTGCTTTTCCATTTCTTGGGCATAAGTAAAAAAAATCCACATGCTACAGCTTGTTAGCTTGTGATAGAAAGTACAACTTTCTTCCCATCCACCTCATTTTGACCTCAACATCCACAACACACACAAAGTGGTAGGACAAGGCATAGCGTGAGCCAGTACTTGAACCATGCAATATACCTCCTCCATTATTTAGTGAGGACATCCCATGTAAGTAGAAATGTAATTTAAAGACATAAAACCACCACAAAAAAACAAAAGTTATCATTCCTTAAGTTATGGGCATAATGTAACATAGTTCTATTCCCCTTGCTGAGAAGACAAATTAATTATAAATCACTAATTATTTGAAAGTTACTTCCAAACTCTGTGCAAAACTTCTGCTTTACCACTGAGATATGCCCTCTGTCCGTGAATCATTAGGAGGAGCTGTAAGTGTTAAGAAGACCCCTTTAATCCATGGACCATGAAAATCCACCCTGATTTCTTTGGCTTCTAATATTTTCCATGATGTTCAGAAAATCTTCCCAGCAGCCATCAGTTTCTGCCTTTGCACACACTCATCTTGATTAGAGATTTGAAACATGGGGTTTGAAAAAGACTAACTGAGAAAGCATGAATTGTTTATACTGTTTCATCTTTTTTTTAAATAATCTGGTTAACCACACAAAATGTTGTCTCTTGATCAAGAATAAATACGATAGCCATACCGTCTGTAGTCTCCATTACGTAGAATTCTGACCAGTCCGCAGATATCAAGCCATCAATGAAACTTCACCTGAAGAAATGTAGTCCACCTTTAAAAAATTAAGCAAAAAATCAAACAAGATTAAACAGTACAAAATTGTGGCTATTTCAAATGCTTTTCTCTTTTGTGTATACTGTATATACTCATGTATAAGTCCAGAATTTTTAGTCAAAAAATTGACCCAAAAAACCTGGGTTGACTTATCCACAGGTCAGTGTAAGTATGGTACCTTAACTCTTATCAAAAAAGGAACCATTCCCTTCACTGAATAGTGTGGTGAAAGGTGAGAACTTAGTCTGTCCCAGGAGAACCTAAAAGAAGTACTGACCCCCTCTATTTTCTCCACCACGGCACTGCTTCTGGTCTTTTTGAATGCCTGGGTGGGAAAACGGTGGTGGCAGCTCTTTGACACTGCCCCAAGGGACCACTAAGAGAGTAGAGGGGGGTTGGTGTTTTGGAGGGAGGGGTTGTCCCAAAATGGATTTATATATCTCTGTGAGGTCATTTTTCATGGCTAAGGAAAAATTTGCAGTACTGCAAGAAATTTCATGCCACAATCTGTTTGCTAACTTATGCTGGCATAAATCCAATTTATACCAGCCTAAGTATATATTTTTTTTTTGGCTGTTGGGCAATGGGATATCCAGTACCTTCTTTGGAAAGCTTTTGCCCAGGTGTGGTTGCAATCCAGTTGCTGTGCAGGAAAATGGGGCAACCTTCACACTCCCAGATTTGTAGTAGAGCTATGTGGGTAGAGCTTTACACTCCATCAACTTCCAACAGAATGTTGGCCTCAGAATGAAGTGTTATGGGGTTGAGACAGAAAGAAATGCTTAAGAGGTGTGTGTTGAATAGAAGCCGAGATTACTTCTATGCATCACAAACAATGTCTCTGAAATACTCTGTGGCTTGCATTGTATACATGTAGGGCAAATTATGGACAAAACCGCTCATTAAGGTACGAGTAAGCCAGCTGGTGTAGTGGTTTAAGGACTCTGGATACCAGGGTTGGAATCCCTGCTCAGCCACGGAAACTCACTGGGTGACCTTGGGCAAGTCATAGTCTCTCAGCCTCAGAGGAAGGCAAATGCAAACCCTCTCTGAACAAATCTTGCCAAGAAAACCCCATAATTGGTTCACCTTAGGGTCACCATAAATTTGAAGTTACTTGAAGGCATACAACAACAACAACAAAGTGTGATGTATGATTATTTTTTTAAGGAGCCAGAGTGACATAGTGGTTTGAGTGTTGGACTACGGCTCTGGAGACCAGGTCTCAAATCCCTGCTTAGCCACTACATGACCTTGGGCAACTCACACACTCTCAGCCTCAGAAAACCCTAGGATAGGTTCGCCTTAGGGTTGCCATAAGTTGGAAACAACTTGAAGGCACACAATAACAACAACAATGCTTTAGACCAGTGCTACTCAAAGTGGTGGCCCATGGACCCATTCCTGAGCCTTTAGCTGCTGGTCCCTGGTGAGTTTCCAGGCAGGAAAGAAAAAACAGTAGCTAATGGGAATAATACAGTATTTGGTCCTATCACACTGGAAAAAAATAATTGCTCGTTCCCCCATATCCGATGGCTTGAGATGACTTGTTTTAAACAACAGATTCAAAACAAGAAGTAATTCATTACAGTTTTTGTTCTGGGGACATTGCTAGTTAGTTGCCATTATAGACACATATTTATAAGAAATAACTCTTTGCCTTCCCATTTCTCCAAAGGAGGTAGAGCAGTTACTTTTTAGTAACTTAAAACACACCTGAAGGCCGTAAGCTGCTGGAGTGTTGTTTAAAACACACTCTCCTCCTACCCACCTCACTATTGCCTAAATGCAATAGAGAAGGAAGCACAGCACAAGCCAGTACCCAAACATCTCTTCCTCTGCTATACTTCCCCCGCCATACTTTATACGGTACCATTACATTACAAAATGGTTTGAAATTATCCTTTGCAAAGCTGCAGTCTTTGAACAACCACACAATATACTGACCAGCAACTGTGCAACAAAACGTTTCATTAAAGCAAGCCTAAACATGAGATGTTTAGCAATAGACGCCAGCTTCAATCATAAATGGAATGAATCACCAAGTTTATAACAGGACCTGGCTTTAAAAGTGTGCAGGTGATTAGAAGGCTGCAGATATACATAGGAGCAGGTGGTGGTTTCCATGTCAGTGGGCTGATTGATCCACTCCTTGGTTTAGTCTGAACTTTAAAAGAGCTAGCCAAGGTGCTGGATCTCTTTTAGGAATGGGCTTTAGCACCTTGGATAATTCCTTTCAAGTTTAGACAAAAAAACCAAAACAGATTCACTGTCCCGCTGTCACTGCATCACCAATGTTATCAATTACACTCATAATACAATTTAATTATACCTTCACTACTGGGAAGAAAGGAACTAATTACAAGTAAGTATAACCAGTTCCTTATCAGCTCAGAAGATCATTGTTGTTTGTTGTTGTGTGCCTTCAAGTTGTTTCTGACTTATGGTGACACTAAGATGAACCTATGTAGGGGTTTTCTTAGCAAGATTTGTTCAGAGGTGGGGGGTTGCCTTTGGAGAGTACTGCATGACTTGCCCAATGTCATCCAGTAGGTCTCCATGGCTGATCAGGGATTCAAACCCTGGCCTCTAGAGCCCTAGCCCAATGCTGAAGCCACTACACCATGTTAGGTCTCCAGAAGATCATAGGATCATAGGCAGTTAATTGGGTAGGGTAGTTAATTGTAAACCTACTTAATCATTATTATTCTCATTTATAGATGCATATCTAATCTGAGTTGAACAAATCTTTATATTTAAGATTTCAGGGAGTGGTTCTATGAATACACAAGTGTGCCTGCCTATAACAGTGCTCCTTTGATAGGACAATTCCTGCTTTGGGAATATAGGTCATCCTCTTGAACAACCTTAAGTGCTGCTCAAATTCATGACGGTAGCAACAAAAGATACATAACAAATCCAGATCACAATAGGTATTGCCTCTCTGTTCTGATGCAACTGAGAAGGCAAAACCTAATTCTTAAATTTGGAGACAGAAACACATGTACTGTAGATCCAGATACATGCAGAAATATCTTGGCCTCTTCCAGTGACCACACAGATACAATTCTTTTATTGAGAAGCGGTTGGAGATGGAGGAACTACATGTTGAGGTTCATAAAAATCAAGAATTCTCCAGATAAGGAGGACCCAACCTCATATATGTTTCTGGATAGCTAGAGATCAATTCAGCTGGCCCTCCATATCCACAGATTCTGTATCCATGGATTCAACCATCTATTGCTTGGAAAAAAAATTAATCAAAAAAACAAACCTTGATTTTGTTTTTATAAAAGTCACACACCATTTTACTATGCCATTGTATATAATGGGACTTGAGCATCCACGGATTTGGTATCCATAGGGAGGGGTGTCCTGGAACCAACCCCCAATGGATACCGAGGGATTGATGTACTTGGGCAAAAGAGGTTCTAGCTTCCTTCAGATTGTAAGTCCTTTCTGTAGAATTTACCAATCCACCTAAACATACTAAGAGTCAATTCAAACAAACAAGATAGCATGTGTTCCAGTATTCCTTGAACTGAGCTATTTAAGATAGAAAATGATCATATGTCTGAGTGTGAGTGCTCAAAAAAAATTACCTTCATGTCGAAGCCTAAAATGTTGGGTGAAGGCCATGCTCATGTCTCCATGTTCAGGGAGGGGTTTTGGTTTTTTTTTTTTTTTTTTTAATGTTAAGCAACCTTTTAAGACAGTAACAGTTTAAAATGGAGGAATATGGGGTTAAATATTCCTCTCTCAGTTAGCAATAAATAATCTGAATAAGGACAATTGTGAGATTGCTAGTTGGCACCTCCTGAAGCCACCCCTGGTATATATAGTCAGACCCCACATATCCACAAAGGCTTGGTTCCAAGACTTACTGTGGATACCGGAAACTGCAGATAACATTGAACCCTATTAAAATAAAGGAATTCCAGTAAAAGCATACCATAGCGTTGCATTGGAGGACCTAGAAGATGCCTAGAGAGGACACCTCTCTAGGCATTTCCAGAACAACTCTATGATATGTGTACCTATTTTGTGTCCCACAGATAACTGTAACTATTGGTTCTGCAGATATGGGGGTCCAACTGTATACTAATTACATACTAATCTGATCTAGGCATCAAGAGATCTTAATCCTGGAGTTCATGAACTCAGCCCTGGAATCATTTTACAGGCCATAAACCAATCCTGGAGTGTATGGAGTGACAGCAAAAGAATCAACCTATCTGGCCACATGTGGCATGCATGACACAAACCTCTGGGTCACCAGCTATAGTTAAGCATGACAATTATACTGGGCTTTCTTTTTACAGAGTTCTCTGCTATATGCTTAGCCCTAAGCAGAGCTTATAACTCTCTCTGGCTTTTCTTCGCAAATGAAGACTCAGGAAGACTCATCCCGCGCTTTCTGTAAGCGCACTGATGACTGAAAAGGCCAATCCGAGATAAACAAGTCCAGTTGCAGAAAGCACAGCAGAAGGTCTCCTTGGGTGATGTTTCTGGGTTGTGATTCTTTCTGCATTGTCGTTTCTCTTCAAGACTTGTTCGGCGTGAGTTCTCAAATAAGGCTGCAGCATTGTGGATAGTGCGTCTTCATGCCTCCTGATGTGAGGCCAGTGTAGACCATTGTTGGTGATCAATTTGGCCGAGTCTGAGATGTTGTTTCAGGGAGTCCTTGTATAGCTTTTTTGGAGCACCCCTCTTACGCTGACCCATGTTGAGTTCACCGTAGAGTACTATTTTTGGGAGGCGATGGCCCTCCATCCTAGAAACGTGCCCTGCCCAGCGCAGCTGTGTTCTCAATATCATGGCCTCAATGCTGGTGATCCCTGCTTGCTTAAGGACAGCAACATTCGTCACATAGTCAGTCCAGTGTATATTTAGGATTGTGCGTATACAGCGCTGATGAAAGCTTATAACTACTGCACAAAGAAATCATACCATGCTGAATACAGTTGTTCCTCCATATCCACAGATTTGGTATCCATGGATTTAAGTATCCACGGCTTGAAAATAGTCTTTAAAAAATAATAATCCAAAAAGCAAACCTTGATTTTGCCATCTTATATAAGGGACACCATTTTGCTATGCCATTGCGTATAATCGGACTTGACTATTCACAGATTTTGGTATCTACGGAGGGTCCTGGAACCAAACCCCAGCGAATATGAAGGGACAATATTCTATGGACTGGATCCAGGATCTGCTTTCTATGAGTGGAAGGGATCTGCTCATGGAAGGACCATAATGACAGCAGGAATAAAATGGGATTGGCTTCTGCTGCCTGTTGTTAAACATATTTCTTGTTAGGGAATGTGAGAGATAGTAGTATATTTCACAAGCAGAGTAATTAGTATTTATTTACAAGCAGAAGGTGAATAACAATCAGTGCCACACCACTATCCCCTTCTCACAACAGGGTCTACCAGAAGAATAAAGTAAGCTTAATCTTCTTTGGCAAAACAAGTGAAGTAGGTTGACTTACAAGTAATGAAAGTTTCATAAAATCTCAAAGTGAGAAGCTCTGTAACGTGTGCGCTTCAAACAAAGAGGAAAGTGAAAGACTGAACGGCAACTACAAAATGGGGGGTAAACTAACCTGACCTAATGGCAGACTAATGGATGCAGAAAGAGACAGTGTGCAGCTAAGACCAACAAACAGGAAATTGCATGCACACATGCTTTGCATAAACTCTTAGCAAAACATACCAACTAGTAAATATTGAAGTAGACTTCGAAGACATAGCCATTTTAGTCTCGAATATCAGTACGCAAAGGTGCTAAAAATCTTTTAGCACCTTTGAGACGAGGGGGTTGTCATGGCCAACCCTAGAGTTTCGCTGCCTGAAGCTCCAGGGTTGCCTCTTTTTGCCAATCTGAAACCTGAGGGATTTTCTCTTTGAATTGCCACCATTCGCTGAGTTTACCCCTTTTGTGTCTGGTGCAGTGAGAAGCCAGAAAGGTTCTGTTAAAATATCAATAATAACCCTTTGCTCTATCCCAGAGAAGTTCAGATAGCTGACAAGGAAGACATGTGAGGTAAGCTTATAGAGAAAAGTAAATAGACTTTAATTTTAGTTTCAAAGGCTTAAGGTAAACGGGAGGGGGGGAACACTCCCCCCAGGCTTTCAGCTTAGGTTTACAGAAGATATACATTCAGTCCAGAGTACTAAAATGAAATCATAACTAAAGCAGCTAGCTAGATGGTCCCTAAGCCAAGAATAAAAGGTAACTTACAATTTATGATGCCATGCAATCAGCTCCTGTCCCAATTGGGATGGATGGGGCCAGGCTCACTCTAGCCAGCCTCAATTAGTCTCTGGAGATAGAATTCAGAGTCCTTTTTGGACAGAAACCTCCTCCTTAGGTTTCTGGTATCCTTTTAAGTCCTTTTTTGATGTTATCAAGCCCCTGAGAGAGATTGGCTCCCCCCAACCTCTATTATCACAGTTTAGCATCTTGTTGGCTACACCATGTGGCTTCAACATGTAGCTCAGAATATGTGGCTCACTGGCCCAGAACAAAGGAAGGTCAGAACTTTTAAAGTCTTTGTGGTCATCTCTGATTGGTTCTGCCTTTGCCAAATCAGATTGGCTCTCCAGTCAGGTGATGTGATGTCATGTTTAGGAAAGGAGGTTCCCACCCCTTTAGCCATACCTGATGGTATGGAATCCAGGGAATGGAATTCCACTGCTGTGAAATAGGTTTGGAGATGAACTCCATGATGGCTGGGTAGGCCATCATGACAGGGGTGAAAAATAGATGGTGAAAGAAATCCTAACAGAATGTGAGGGGAGTACCTTTGGTCTGGATGAGATCCCACAGGGATTCACCATAGTCGAAAGGAGGGGGGGCAAAAACTCCAAGTACTTCGTGACAGCCTTCGCTGTTTCTCACAAACTTTTTTATAAAATATGTGGAAATGCACATTTCAGCCCATTTGAACAATCAGTTCAAATTGCAGCATATCCTGGAAGTCAAAACGTGATTGGTCAGATGTGTGCGAGGGCAAGCGTGTCAGGGACAAAGTGGCCAGAGCTGCCATTATTGATTTTCATTATTGATTGGCAGAGCAAAAAGATAACAACTTATTATTTAAGCAGAAGATTGCTCTTACTCATCTCTGATTTAACAAGCAATGAGAAGAGAAACAAAGAGAGCTTTTGGAGAATAATAGCGCACGTAATTCACTTGCAGCCACCATCTTTACTCACAGGCATGCCTTCTGTGAACTTCAAACATGAATAGCTTCCCATGCCAATGATATTGCTATTGAGTACTGTACAGACCTGCTAAGGTTGCTATCTCTAATGTTTACTAGAAATAAGCACTCATTTGTTGTAGAAAAGAACAAGTTTTTAAAAGTAAAATGAGCATCTATAACCAGAGAATGCATATCTTATTGATTCTTGACCATAACATAAATTTCCAAATAAGAAAGGATACCTGGAAAATCAGGAAGAGACTGTGGAGCCTCTTGGTATGCCCAGAAAATGATGTCAGGGTTGTTGCTGCTGTTCTTCCATCATCCACCACTCTCTGAGTGATTGTTTGGGAGCCCTCTGACCTATAGGGCCCAGGAGTTTGGCCTTATGATCAGAACCAGCTGTTCTCACTGGATTCCCTTTCTCTGGAGAAGCCAGTGGATCCTTTCCCATGGGGGCAGCTCCCCCAGTATGGAACCATGCAGTATAAACCAGGTGTAGGGAGTATTGGCCATAACATATTCACTGCCCCCATAGCAATGAACCCATAGGCTGCCCCTGCACTCTACCTGCCCCCAGGGAGCAGACAAAGCTTGGAAGCTTTACTCTTTTGAACTGCAGCTTCCAGAATCCCCTAGTCAGCATGGGCAGTGGGAGCTATAGTCCAAAAATGGATCTTTCAAGTTCTTCCTCCAGCACCTCAGCACACCTCAGTCAGCAGGGTCACCCAACCATCTGAAGAATATTTTGCGGGGAGCTAGAAGGGCTGCCATAGCAAAGAGGTAAGTCCACTTCTGACAGCCCAACTACAATCTGGATCCAGCCTTATATGTATTTGCCTTGCCTTTTCTGTAACATGTGACTACGTCTCTATCACAATCAGTGATTGCTCAGAGTTATCAAGGCTTCTGTGGTGTTCGCTCTTGCATAGAACCCATCTTTTCAACTATTGGAATCCATGAATACCCAACAGCAGAAAGAATCGTATGTGCACCGTTGCCAAATAGTTAAGTATCAGTGGAAGAATACCATGAAAGCTCTAGTGTAATCTCTAGACAAACATCACCTGAGCACAGAGCATCTTTGATTTTAATGGATAAAAGCTTTCTATAAAATAAGAACATATACAGAAATGAACACAATAATAAAAGTGTGGAGTACATATTTCAATTAGAGGGGAACTTAGCCAAGTTCCAGGATATTTTATTTCCCTTCCTTGCTTACAATGATAATACAACAGCACTATTTAAAACAAAACTCTGTGTAGTACAATCTATGTAGTATATATTTGTATACAGTATTTGTATTGATTATAAGACTATCAGGTAAACTGGATTTAACATCTGTATCAGGTTCATTAATTTTAACACCATGCAAGCATACAGCACACTCCTGTGTACATTTACTCAGAATTAAGAATGGCACTTACTCTCAAGTAAACATATTTCAGTGACCAATAAGGCTGCAGTCCTATGGCCATTTACTTGGGAGTAAGACCCATTAAACACAATGGAATTTACCTCCGAGTACCAAAGCATGAGACTGCATTGTTACCTCTGATTAGCCATGCATAGGATCACTACGATCAGTGCCCATAGGGAACTGTAAGGAATGCGTTTTGGATTAGAAGTATTTAAAAATGGTTATTATAAAACCAAGATAATTTCTCTCCAGCGGGATGACATGTTAATGCAATCTCATAAAAGGTGATTGAAACGGCTTTTTCTGCTACTGCCTACCCCTTCTAACTGCACTGCAGCAATTTAGTTTAGCATTTCATTGCTGGAGTTAACACCTACCTCCGGATCCTCCCAGATGCCAAATCAAAAGGAAGAGGTCAAGACAAGCCTTTTCTTTCTGGGAAGCTCCATGAACACACTCCTGAAAAGAGAAGAGTTATACCAGCTGCAAAGCATGGATTTTCCAGCTGCTAAAGACCTGGTCAGCTGACTAGTGACCTTGCTTTCAAAGCAAACACAACTTTGACTGAGATAGCATAGAGGATGCAAATACGAGTACAGTTCACGTTCAGGCATGCTAAAGACATGATATTTCTAAGGATACTTGTTGTGGCAGACGGGGGGGGGGAGAGTTAGTTACCCTTTCTACAAATACTGTATGTTACTTCTGAACTTCCAGTGGAAGGGTGGGGGGGACTCTGATAAATTGCCATGAGGAAATGTCTGACCCCTGTTTGGCCATATGGGTCTTATCAAAAATAGGATTATTTAAAACAGTGTCAATAATTGTCAATAATTAACTACACAGCAGTGTCAGCTCCATCAAAACAATTCAGGGGAAAATAAAGAGAGAGGTGATCAGAAATGTATTTCCTCACATTTAAGTTACATGAGTTCCAAGAAGATTTGTATCTCAAGCAACATATTAAGGATTGCAGACTTAACAAACATTTAGATTTAAGGTAACATTTAGTTGATTTTGCTATTTGATTATTTATTTATTTATTTTACTGCTTTTACTGGAAATGCTTCCTGATCTGGTCTATAAAACAAAGACTGGAAATTTCTAGTCCTCTAGATGCAAATCTCACAACTCTGGTGTGACGCGCAGGTGCAACAACCAAATTTACATCACTGTTCAGCCTGGCCACCTTGTCACTTACGCTGCCACCAAATATATATCTGTAGAGACCACAGCTCCACAGTTACCACCTTTTTGTCAAACTCCCCTCTTATCTCTTATTTCGACTGGGGTTTGACTTAATCTGGATAGCACTTGTATCAGTGTGTGTCTACTCACAGGGTTAGCGTGCCAAATAAATACCAGTAAGGGAAAATAAATTCATGACGAGTCTGGATTTGATAAATAAAACATAAAGATTGGATTATTGATTGAACACTATAACAGAAATGCTTTGATCTTTATTTCCAACTTCATTAACCTGGTTGCTAGTCCCATTCTGTGGTGACCATGTAACTTCAGAATCTGCCAGACTCAAGAACAACTTGTGAGGTTCTGTCTTTCCTCTCACTCTGTATTCCAATCAGCCTCTATTGCTCTCAAAACTTATTCTCACTGCACATACATTCCCTCAGCTGCACTCACACCCATACACACATCACTCTCTACTCATCACATCTCCAACTCTCTTTCAACTGTCATCCACCTCATGTGCTCTCCACACCCAGCCATTGACCATGCCAACTTTAGATAACCTAAATTACCCCAGAAGGCTTGCAGCTCCACCATGTGCCCACCTAGCAGGCTGGTTGCTAGCACTTTGAAGACATTAGAGAAGGAAACTCTCACCATCTGTTTGGGATAATATCCTGGCAGCCAGTGGGTCTTTCCCTTCCAATTGTTCCCTGTTGCCTAAGCTTAATTCCAGAAAAAGCTTTTATCACACCACCACTCTGCCTTATTCACTTAATTTCACAGGATCTAAGAACATAAGAAGAGCCATGTCAGATTAGACCAAAATGGCCAATTAGTTGCATCAGGCCAGCAGGAAATAAGCACAACTGCAGCCATCTCACACTCCCCAGCAACTGATGTGCAGAGGCATATTGTCTCTGATACTGGAGATGATATACAGCTATTCTGACTATTAGCCCCACTCTCCATGAATTTGTCCTATCTCTTTTTAAAGTCATCCAAGTTGGCAGCTATAACTACAACCTATGGCCATGAATTCAACAGTTTAACTAGTTAAGAAGTATTTCCTTTTATATGGTCTGAATCTCTCACAGCTCCGCTTCACCGGATGACCACAAGTTCTAGTACAATGGGGGGGGGAGTGTTGAACTCTCCCTGCTCACTTTCTCCACACATTGCATAATTTGATATACCGCTATAGTATCAAGCCTACCTAATGACTTTTTCGTAAGTTAAACTGCCCCAAATGGTTTAACTTCTTCACATAGCAGAGTTCTTTCAGCATTGTGATCATACTGAGTGTTCTCTTCTGCATATTTTCCAGTTCTACGTATCCTTTTTTTACCAGTCGTGCGCAGAACTGTACAAGGTATTCCAGATAGGATTGCACCATGGATTTGTATAAAGGCTATACAATAGTTGTTTTATTTTTCATTCCCTTTCTAAGCATGCCCAAGACAGAATTTGCCATTCATATATATGGCAGATCCTGGAAAGACTAGGATGTCCCCACAAATTCCTTAAAATGATTATCTTCCTACACAAGGGCCAGCACGATCAAGTCAGATATGGCAATGCTCTTTCAGAGCCCTTTCTAATAACTAATGGAGTGAAGCAAGGTTGTGTTCTTGCTCCAACTTTATTTACAATCTTCTTCAGCATGATGCTCCAAAGGGCTACGGCAGAGCTTGAAGAAGAAGATGACATCTATATATGTTACCATACTGATGGTAGTTTGTTTAACTTAAGCCGCCTGTCAATAAAGAGTATATGGGGGGAGAGCCGCCTGAGGGCTTGCACTAAGACTCTAAACTATCTAGTTCATGAGCTGCTCTTCGCTGATGATGCTGCCCTTGTTGCCCACACAGAAGCAGCTCTGCAGCGCCTAACATCTTGCTTCACAACAGCTGCAGAGCTGTTTGGGCTGGAAGTCAACCTTAAGAAAATGGAAGTTCTTTACCAGCCTGCACCACAGGACAAACACCATCATCCCCACATTGCCGTCGGCAAATCTGTGCTTAAGTCCGTTCAGCAGTTCACCTACCTGGGAAGCATCATCTCCTCAGATGCCAAGATTGACAAAGAGATCGATCACAGATTAGCAAAGGCACATAGCGCATTTGGAAGACTTTACAAAAGAGTCTGGAGTAATAAACACCTGAGGCGAAGCACAAAAATCAGTGTGTATAGAGCCATTGTACTGTCTATTCTTCTTTATGGGTCTGAAACATGGGTCACCTATCGCCACCACCTACGACTCCTCGAACGCTTTCATCAGCGCTGTCTACGCACAATCCTAAATATACACTGGACTGACTATGTGACAAATGTTGCTGTCCTTGAGCAAGCAGGGATCACCAGCATTGAGGCCATGATATTGAGAACACAGCTGTGCTGGGCAGGGCACATTTCTAGGATGGAGGACCATCACCTCCCAAAAATAGTACTCTACAGTGAGCTCACCACAGCTCAGCGTAAGAGGGGCGCTCCAAAAAAGCGATACAAGGACTTCCTGAAACAACATCTCAGACTCGGCCAAATTGATCACCAACAATGGTCCACCCTGGCCTCACGTCGGAAGGCATGGAGACGCACTATCCACAATGCTGCAGCCTCATTTGAGAACTCACGCCGAACAAGTCTTGAAGAGAAACGACAACGCAGAAAGAATCACAACCTGGAAACATCACCCAAGGAGACCCTCTGCTGTGCTTTCTGCAACCAGACTTGTTTATCTCGGATTGGCCTTTTTAGTCATCAGCGTGCTTGCAGAAAGCACAGGATGAGTCCTTCCTGAATCTTCGTTTGTGAAGAAAAGCCAGAGAGAGTATCAGCCATACACTAAGTCAATATTTTCATTGAGCTATCTTTCATAAACCACAAGTCCCTTTCTTGATCAGTGGATGCCAGTTGAGATCCCATGTGTCAAGTTGGGATTTTTTGTTGTCCCGGTGTGGATTTACATTTGCTTACATTGAATCTTATACACCATTTTACTGCCCATGCTCCCAGTTTGGAGAGAAATGTTTAGAGCTCCTTGCCATCCATTTTCATTCTTATCATTCTAAATCATTTAGCAAATTTGACCATCTTGGTGCTAACTTCTAATTCTAAGTCTCACCTGCGAGGGCAATGCCCCTTGTGACGACATGGGATGAGGCCTTCTCAGCTGTGGCACCCCGACTGTAGAATCCTCTCCCCTAGCTTCAACACTGGCTTCATTCTGACACCAGGTAAAAATATGGCTTTTATTAAAGGCTTTGGGAACTAACTGATTTAATTTCAAAATGTGCATGCGCATGGTTTTAAACACTTTAAAAACTGTTTTAACCTGTTAAATGGTTTAACATGCTTTCAGTCTGTTTAAATTATTTTATTGGTTTAAATTTTAAATTGTTTTTAGCTGCATGCTACCTGAGATTCTAGGATATAGGGCAAGATATAAATATCTTAATAAAAATAAACATATACTGTAATTCCTGATCATTTATCAATGATCTTGAACAAGTTACAAAGCACTGGTCCAACGCATATCTCCACAATGCTAACAACCTTCCCTTTGGAGAACTGACAATTTATTCCTACTCTCTGCTTCTAGTACTTTAACCAGTTTTAGATCCATAAGAGAACTCATTTTATTTAAGTTTTCTCAGGATTTTTTGGTGTGGGGCTTAACTGAAAACCATTTGGAAGTGCAAGTAAACAATAACTATCAAATCATTTCTGTGCATATGTTTATTCACACTTTCAAAGAATTCTTACACAAACGTAACAGGACTTACCAATTCTTTTACTACCGGTATATTTTATATTTTAGCTTCAGATCAGTGGAAGCCAAGCTTGGGAAAGTTCTTTTTCTCAACTACAACTCCTAAAATTCTCCAGCTAATATAGCTACTTGTTGTGTCAACTGGGGCATTCTGGGACCTGTAGTCATAAAAAAGGAGCCCCGCCCCAAAGGTTAACCTACTTTCCAACTGTCCCAACTTGGCAGGGACCGTCCTGATTAATCCTCTGTCATTCCACTTTTTCAGGTGCTTTTACAATGTCCCAGTTTCTCTCCTCTCACTTACTTTCTTTGTCCTCAGCTCACCTCAATTGCTGGAAATTGAGTTCAAAATGCAAAAGTGCTTTGCATTAGTTAACTAACTAGAGGGAAAGGAGAGGAAGGATCTGAATCTTGCCCTTCCCAGTAGCCTCAGACAAAAGCAAACTCCTGCAGTCTTTCCTTGCTTGTGTGTCCTTTCTGGTTAATAGTTTTTGTCATCTTGACCACACTTTGAGTGGTGGCAGGAAGAAAGGGATATTATGCCTCTGCTCTCTCTGTGCTAAATCCCAAAGCAGACTAGATCAATAAAGGGAAGAAAACCATACATGTGCCTGATTTGAGATACAAGTAGGACAAAAAGCCTTTAGTACCAGTAGTGGGATTTCATGTAAAGAAACTGAATAAACAAGTATAGTCAAAGCATAACCATTGTTCCCATGCTGAAAAACACATTCAAGTCAACTGGAAGTTTTGAGGTTTTCTGTTGGCAGGGAAATCTCATTAAAAGGAAATGGAGTTTTTTATTAGCTAATATTACTGTCCATGGTATAGATAAGGCTGGAATTGTGCAACTGACAGAATATGCTAGATGCTCCAGGTTTCTGTCAAGGGGCATTTGAGGTGAAATGGAAACCACAAAGCCTGCATTTAGATGTCTAGTCACACATCAGGGTCTCTTCACTCCTTATTTATTAAAAATTTGGATCAGGAAAATAGCGGTGCAGAAAGATTCAAAACCCCTCCCTTGGTGCAGATGCTCATCAGACCAAATCTGAAATCCTTGTGGTCACTCTATTCTGTTCTATCCTATATCATACTATACTACGGTATAAACAAAACAGTGAAGAGATCTAATAAAGGGTCTCCAGTACGACTCATGGTTTTGGACTGATGCTAAACCAGATAAAAAGATCTAAAGAGACATGTATAAGAAATGGAAGAAGGGGGAAACCACCAAAGAGGAGTACAAATGAACAGCCAGTACTGTACTTGTAAGGGGAAAAGTCAGAAAAGCCTAAAGTTCAGAATGAGCTCAATCTTGCTAGAGAGGTTAAAAATAATAAAAGGGGTTTTTTGCTGTGTTTGAAGCAAGAGGAAGAACAAGAAAATGATAGGACTACTGCATAAAGAAGATGGTGAAACACAAGGCAGAGAGAAGGTCAAAGTGTTTAATACCTTCATTGCTTCAGTCTTCTCCCAAAAGGAAAACAGTAATCTAACTGGTGGAAATAGAATAAATCATGCAGTAAAGGTATCAGATCTAGTCTGATCTTGAAAGCTAAGCAGGGTCAGCCTGATTACAACTTGGATGCTGTAGGAGGGAGGGAGGGAGGGAGATCTGTGCCAAAACTAACAAAATTAATTTCAATTGGGCTAAAGGTAAGATACTACATGTAGGTGTGAAAATAAAATGCCCAAATATAGGATAGGAGACACCTGGCTTGAAAGTAGTACATTTGAAAAGGATCTGGATGTCTTAGTAGACCACTAACTAAGCATGAGTCAACAGTGTGATGCAGCAGCCAGAAAAGCCAATGCAATTCTAGGTAGCAGCAACAGTGCCCCAACAAGGGAAGTACTGTATTAGTGCCACTAAATTCTGCTTTGGGCAGACCTCACCTGGAATACTGTGTCCAGTTCTGAACACAGTTCAAGAAGCAGCACATCAACAAGTGGAACGTGTGCAGAAAAGGGTGACCAAGATGATAAAAGGCCTGGAAACCTAGGCTTATGAGGAACAATTGAGGGAGTTGGGTATGTTTAGCTTGGAGAAGAGAAGACGAAGAGTGGACAATGAAGCCAGCTTGTTTTCTGCTGCTCCAGAGACTCAAACACAAACCAATGGAGTGAAATTTCAAGAGAACATTACACATAAACATCAGGAAGATTTTTTTTTTACTGTAAATGCTGTTTGACCGTGGAATAGACTGGCTCAGAGGGTGATGGAAACCCTATCTGTGGAGTTCTTAAAACAGAAGTTGGGTGGACACCTTTCAGGAGTACTTTATGAGTTGTGTTGTATATTAATGCATGGCTGGAGGTTGGACTAGTTGGCCCTTGTGATCCTTTCCAACTCTATGATTCTATGAAAAAGCAGAGATTAACATTTCAATCCCATATGTCTGTTTGGAAGCATGTTTTCACTGAATTCAGTGAGGCATATCATAGAATCATAGAATTGCAGAGTTGGAAGAGACCACGAGGGCCATCCAGTCCAACCCCCTGCCATGCAGGAAATCACGATCAAAGCATCCCCGACAGATGGCCATCCAGCCTCTGTTTAAAGACCTCCAAGGAAGGAGACCCCACCACACTCCGAGGGAGTGTGTTCCACTGCCGAACAGCTCTTACTGTCAAAAAGTTCCTCCTAATGTTGAGGTGGAATCTCTGTTCCTGGAGCTTGCACCCATTGCTCCGTGTTCCAGTCTCTGGAGCAGCAGAAAACAAGCCTGCTCCATCCTCAACGTGACATCCCTTCAAATACTTAAAGAGGGCTATCATATCGCCTCTTAACCGTCTTTTTTCCAGGCTAAACATACCCAGCTCCCTAAGTCTCTCCTCATAAGGCATCGTTTCCAGACCTTTCACCATTTTAGTTGCCCTTCTCTGGACACGCTCCAATTTGTCAATATCCTTTTTGAATTGTGGTGCCCAGAACTGGACACAGTATTCTAAGTGAGGTCTGACCAAGGCAGAATAGAGTGGCACTATTACTTCCCTTGATCTAGACAGTATACTTCTATTGATGCAGTCCAAAATCGCATTGGCCTTTTTAGCTGCCGCATCGCACTGCTGGCTCATGTTCAACTTGTGGTCTACTAGGACTCTTAGATCCCTTTCGCACGTGGTCTCATTCAGCCAGGTCTCTCCCATCTTATATTTATGCATTTCATTTTTCCACCCTAAATATTCCCAGCTAATCTCCTGGATCTGTAAGATTCATGGTTTGCTCCGTATTTGAGGGGAAAACCCAGATTTTTGGCTATGTGGCAGCCAAGAATTGGCTTCAGAACAAAGCTGGGGCAAGATTTACGGTGGATGGGATTCTGTTCTGTTTATTATTATTATTATTATTATTATTATTATTATTAACTGTGTGCATATCTGGATAAGTGTATATTCGCTCAACCAGTAATAGAGTACTCTGGGCCACATACATTCACTTATTCACATGCACAAGTGATCAGAAAAAAAGGAGCAGCCAAGGCTGTGTGGCCGGAAACAGTATGACGTATAGGACACAGTTCAACATAGATCAGCATAGGACCGCCATTTTACTCCAATGTGGATTACAGTGTGATGGGATACTCCAGTCTCCAATCGGACAAGCCCAGTGCATGTGGCATTTACAGGGCTGCTGCAGATCTAAGAAATCCATCACATGAAGTTGAAGGCTTTCATGGCTGGCACCCATAGGATTTTTGTGGGGGTTTTCCTGGCTGTGAGACCGTATTCTGGAAGAGTTTATTACTGACATTTCACCTGCATCTGTGGCTGGCATCTTCAGAGAATGGTGGCGTAGGGGGCGTGGGGGGTTATATACTGTGAGTCCCTGTTAGAGTAGATATGTACCTTTGTGTATTTGGATGGCTAGTTTCTGGAGGGAGATATGCAAGGAGGGTTAGTGTCTATTTGGCTAATAGTCCATTGTCTGCTGGGAAGCCCCCTGTCCCTGGGTGGAGTTCATTTGCATGTGTTGAGTTTTGATTTTGGTGTTTTTCAAGACTGGTAGCCAAATTTTGTTCACTTTTAGAGTTTCTTCTTTCCTGTTGAAGTTGCCCAGGTGTTTGTGGATTTCAATAGCCATCATAACCAATCCACCATGGCTACAAGGTAGGTGTGGGGTTTCCTGCCAGTGTACTCAAGCCCTTCCTTTAAAGTATCTAGTCCATTGAGATGCATGAGTGACTGAACTGCAGATTTCTTATAAGAGACATTAGAATTACTTGGAAGAAATATCTGTTATAGATGATCAGCTCCAGAAAAAGGTTTAGACACTAGGAAGAAAAACCTCATGAGGCCCTAACTGCCTTATTAATGTATACTAGTTCCTTGATATAATGGTTTCTTAACCTTCTCCCCATTGAGCACTCCATGGAGAAGGTTGCCCATCCTTTGGTCAAGTTACAGCTCCAAAGACTAAATGCACTTTCAAAATAGGTCACAGTCTTAATATTGTGTCTATGTTTCTTTTCAAAGGAGGGGGGAAATCTAATAAAAAGCCAGCTGTGCAAATGCTTGATATTTAAAGCCAAACTTGGCAAGCCTATCCCAATCCAAAAGTCAGGTCAAATTTTAGGATGGGCTGGGCAGACCTATCTCACATAGGATTCAGATGCTGATCCAATAAATTCCCTTCAAGAGCCAGATTCAGAAAGAGCTGTGCACAGGAATCAATTAAAAATCCCTCTCCTGTGCACATCAACTGGCAAGGTGACCATAGAAGGACCCTGGTCTTCTCTATGCTGCTAACCCAGCCTTCTATCTTAAGATAGCATTTATGCCATCCTCCTTCTCTTGTTCGTGTATCTCCGATCTACAATTTCCTATTTAAAGAGTCTCCAAAGAACTATTCCAGGTTGGTGGTCCAAAAGATCACAGAGCACCAAAGTAGACTTGTCAGCAAAAGTAATGATTCGGATATAAATTTGTCCTCTTGGGGGATGTTTGTTGTACATACTTTCATATATCCAGAAACACAAATAATGAGCTTTCAATCTGTCAGGTGAAGTACAAGGAGGAGAATTAGTGATGCAGGAGTGAGCTCAAATGATACAAGATAGAAGTTATGCTCTGGGCAAGCTTTCATCTCAGAAAAAGCAAACTCCTCAGAATTTGATTCAGTGCTACAGAAGACAGCCTGATTAGAATTTTAAAATGCTGGCCAAAGCCACATACTAAATGCTGGTCAAATGCTGGCCAAAGCCACATAGTTTCAGTGACCATATTTAAACGTAGAGCCTTGAATTCTGTAACATTTTGTAATTTCTGATTACACAGGGGAAAAAATGATTTATGAACCCCCTTCATTTATGATGCCACATTTTGCAGAACGAATTCAAACCATTATTGTAAAACAATGAGATGGGCAGAGAGAATATGGTTAACATAATGTGTACTGCTGGTATAATTAGTGGAATCTTTTGATTCCACCAACATAAAGAATAAAGCTCAACTGATTGTTCAGCTCAACAGTAATTCAACTGAGAAACATTTATAGGGCATGGCTTTTACTGGGTTTATTGCCACAGAACCAGATCATTCACTGTAATGAACAATAATGACATTGCCTGAGATCTGATATCAGGGCTGATTAGTGTAAATTTCCACATGCAGAGTTACACATTAGGATTGACTAGCGTAAATCTCCACATGTGGAGTTATGTGTTAATTCTGCTATGCAACCCTTGTGTTGAATGGCAACATTGTAAACTGAACTAAGACACCAAATGCACCTGTGCATGCAAAGCCATGCACACCCAATGCAGGGCTTCCAACAACCTGTGTACACAATGCACATCTGCATGCACAATGGTATTGTATGAACAACTTTGCTTCCACAACATTATCTAACTCAAAGCAAACTTTCTGCTTTGGACAAAAATGACCAACATTTTCCGTACACATGCATAAGACACCAACAGGATTCTGGCCAATATCTTCCAAATTCATTTATTTTTCTTATTTGAGTAGGCTGTGATACACATTGATCTTTCAGATATTTTTGCTTCTGTCTGGTTTGGGGTATGGTGTGTTTTCCCCAACATGATCATGTCTCAAATTAAGGGTATGAACCTGTGGCCATCCATGATTACCAATCAGGCTTAACAACTTTGGCCAAAAATTTGCCAAAAGAAACATATTTATTATTACATCCAAACCTAAGTGCAGTCTATTAACTAACAACCCAAGTGTTTCACTTCAGAGAAAGATCTGTGATGAAGTCCCAAGCAAGTGAGACAGACCCATAAAGCTCTACATGAGCTATTGTTGTACCTTTAAACCCTGTATTTTAATCCCTTCCTCTGTGTAACAGTACTTTGTTGGTGAAACATGTTGGTGAGAACAGGCAATGAAGGGCTTCCAGTAGCCTATAGGATAGCTCTCAGCTTCTTTTCTACCCTACACAACACCTTGCCTTTCAGCTGCTACAATCCAGCCCAAAGGGCACAGCCAATGATCATCACTGGGACAAGATTAAAAATAGGCCCTTGTACTGGAAGATTTCTACTATGCTTGTCAGGGTAGACTAAGATTATCACACTACACTGTTATAGTGATATTATTCCACTTTAACTGCTCTGGCTGCCTCCTGTGGAATCCTAGGATTTGCAGTCTAGGGAGAGGCATTTATAACTCTCAGCCAGAGAGCTCTTAGGCCTCACTAAACTACAAACCTGTGATGTACACAGAACACAAACTCAGATATCTTCAATAAATTTCTTTATTGGAAGAGAAGCATGTGTAAGGAACAGTGGCAAAGCTGCTACTGAAGTATAGATAAACAAACTAGAGATAATAAGGCATCAAGCGTGAGAACAGACAGAGCAGGGTGGGAGTTATTCCACGGGGGAGCAAGAGTAGCCCGCGAGCGTGGCCTTGAGTTCCTGGTAGGACTTGCGTTACCATGCCAACCAGGAGGCCTGGCTCATTTCTCAGACATTCCAAAAGCCTGAGAAAATACTAGCTACATGTCAGGGCCTCCATGAATTCCACTCCAATACCCAGAATTCAGGGATGAGCCTGACATACTGCCCCCCCGAAGACCAACCTTCCCCCTTTCTCAGCCAGGCTTATCGGGAAAGCGGGCATGAAACTTTCGCAACAAGCGCTTGGCATTGATATGCTCAGAAGCAACCCACTCAGCATGGCCCAAAGGCAGGTGTTTCCACTTTACCAAATACTGTAACCCTCCCCGGTGAAGTCTAGAGTCCAGAATCTCAGAGATTTCAAAATGTTGGTCCTGATCCACCAGGATCGGCTGAGGAGCAGGTTCTGGAGCCGGATGGTGTTTGTCCGGAGGGTGCACGGGCTTGAGCAGGCTAGAATGAAACACAGGATGTACATGACGGTACAACTTAGGCAAAGACAGTTCAAAAGCCACAGGATTTACCATCCTAACCACACGAAATGGCCCAATGTATTTGGCTCCCAACTTTTTAGAGGGTTGGGGACACTTAAGGAATTTGGTGGACAAATAAACCAGATCTCCCACTGCATATCTAGGGGAAGGGTCCTGTTTCTGATCAGCATAATGTTTGTAGCGTGCTTTGGCAAAGTCCAAGGCCGAGATTACATGAGGCCACGCATCCCTGACCTTTTGACTCCACTGGGAAACCGAAACGGGGTCAGAGTTGGGGGACCCCTCCAACAAAGGGAGGGGACCGAAATCATGCCCAGACACAACCTTGAACGGTGAGAGCCCAGTGCTCTGGTGAGTGGCATTATTGTAGGCCACTTCAGCAAAAGGCAGAAGATCAACCCAATCAGATTGTTGGAAATTCACATAGCATCTTAGGTATTGTTCCAAAGTCTGATTCGTTCGTTCCGATTGTCCATCCGATTGGGGATGATGGGAGCTGCTGAGACCGAGCTCCACCCCTAGAAGGTTCGTGAAAGCCTTCCAAAACTGCGAGGTAAATTGTGCCCCCCGATCCGACACAATCTTGGCCGGAACGCCATGAATCCGATAAATATGCTGAATGAACAATTTGGCTAATTGGGAGGCCGTGGGGAGTTTCTTACAGGCCACAAAATGCGCTTGCTTTGAGAACAAATCAGTCACCACCCAAATAACTGTCTTTTTCCTACTCTCTGGTAATTCCACAATAAAGTCCATACTAATGACCTCCCAGGGCTTGTTTGGGGTAGGTAGAGGGTGGAGCAAACCTTTGGGCTTCCCTGACCCCCCTTTTGACACTGCACAAGTGGTACACTCCTTCACATATTCCTCCACCTCCTTCCTCATACGGGGCCACCAAAACTGTCTCCGGGCCAAATGCAAAGTTTTGAGATACCCAAAATGTCCCGCACTCTTGACATCATGGCACTGTTTGAGAATACTCGCTCTCAAGACCTCAGGAACATACAGGCGATCCCCTTTCCAGGCCACCCCATCCCTCACAGTCACTTCATTGGGGTGAGCCAGGAACCACTTGTCCAGGGGCAGTTCCGAGGCCAATTGAGAATGCCACCCTCCTTTCTCCCCTTGAGAAACAGTGGGCGTGGCAGAGCTATCCGCCGTAGGGGTCACTGCCCGGGTCCCCGGATCGGGGGAAGGTGGTTCGGGGTCCAAGGGCTGGGGCACCGGTCCAGGCGCCAAGGGTGAGCCACCGCCACTTTCAGTTGGACCCGGCACCTGAGCAGGGCTAGCAGTGGACTCCTGTTCTTTGGCTTTGCTCCGAGTGAGGACAGCTAGCCCCAAGTGGGAAGGAGAAAAGACGGTATCAATGACCTCCTTGCACTTACTCTCATGTTGTGGCAGCCTGGACAAAGCGTCAGCCAGAAAATTCCTTTTCCCCGGGATAAATTTCAAGGTGAAATTAAATCGGTAAAAGAAACTGGCCCACCTGACCTGCTTGGGGCTCAAACGCCTAGGGGTAGCCAATACTTCCAAATTTTTATGATCAGTCCAAACTTCAAACGGTTTGGGTGAGCCCTCCAGTAGGTGGCGCCACGTCTCTAGTGCCAACTTGATAGCACCTGCCTCCTTCTCCCACACCGGCCAATTTCGTTCCGTGTCATTGAACTTTCTGGATAAATAGGCACATGGCCTCAAATCCCCTTCCTCCCCCTTTTGCAACAGAACACCACCCATAGCCACATCAGATGCGTCCACTTGGACCACGAAAGGTTGGGAGGGGTCGGGGTGTTTGAGAATAGGCTCAGAAGTGAAAAGGGATTTCAATTTGTCAAATGCTTGTTGGCACTGTGGTGACCACACAATTTTTTGGGGAGGCTTGTTCCCTTTACCGTGCTTGGAACCTTTGTCTTTCCCTTCTTTGGTTTTTAACAAATCTGTCAGGGGAAGGGCTACCGACGCAAAGTCAGGGATGAAGGACCGATAAAAATTAGCAAATCCCAGGAAGCTCTGCAACTGTTTCCTGGTTCTAGGGGCTTCCCATGCCAAGACCCCCTTAACCTTTTCTGGGTCCATTTCAATCCCTTTGTTTGAGATGCGGTACCCTAAATAATCCAGACGGCTTTGGTGGAACTCACACTTGGACATTTTCGCATACAGATGATTTCCCCCCAACCTGGTAAGCACCTTTTTCACCAATTTCACATGGGACGTGTAGTCCTCAGAATAAATCAACACATCATCAAGGTACACCAACACCCCTTTGTACAGAAATTCACGTAACACATCATTAATTAAGTTCTGAAAAATGCCAGGGGCCCCTTTGAGGCCGAAAGGCATGACGAGGAACTCAAAAGCCCCTAAGGGGCAATTAAATGCAGTCTTCCATTCATCCCCCTCCCGAATCCGTACTCTGTAATAGGCCTCTCGCAGATCCAGCTTCGTGAAAATCTTCCCTTTGGAGAGATGGGCTAATATGTCCTTCATCAAGGGCAAGGGGTACTGGTTGGAGACACTAATCGCGTTTAGCCCTCTGTAATCCTGAATCAAACGAAGCCCGCCATCAGCCTTGCGCCTAAACATCACCGGAGCCCCCACAGGCGAGGTTGAGGGCCTAATGAACCCTCGGGCTAAGTTTTTATCTATAAACTCTCGGAGCGCCTCCATTTCAGCTGGTGTCATAGAATAAATGCGAGGTTTGGGTAGGCTGGACTCCGAGAGTATCTCAATGGCACAGTCAAAAGCCCAGTGGGGTGGCAAAATGTCACATTCCCTCTCCTCAAACACATATTGCCACGCCTTGTACTCCACTGGCAGCCGTTTCAGCTCCCCTTTTACTAAGGCAGTTGTGTAATTCTGCAGCTCATCCACCAGGGGGCCCCGTCCCCTGGGGATCCTCCCCCCGCCCCGTGCTCCTTGGTACACAATGGGTCTGTAAAAGTCAGTGTTTCTTTTATCCAGTCTATGGTGGGGTTGTGGTACTTTAGCCAGTTCAGACCCACAACTGCCGCGGGGACTAAACCTGGAGCAATCACAAACTGCAGTTCCTCCTGGTGGTTGCCCATCCTCATGTGCATGGGACCAGTTATGCGCCGGGCGGGGCCCCCCTTCATCATCCCCCCGTCCATCTGAGACAGCCACACGGGCTTGTCCAGCTTAACAGTATCAACGTTCAGTTCACTGACTAAGGAGGGATGAATGAGTACTTGGGTACATCCCGAGTCAATCATTAACATTACTTTGCGGGTGGGGCCCTCCCCTCCAACCCCCACTCGAGCTTTGATAAAGAACGGGCCCTTCACTCCACTCACCACGGCATCCGGGCGCCCTTCCGGATTAGCCCGCCCTCGGGCGCTCAGTAGGGCGGGCTGGGCCCGTTTCCCACCGGCTCAGCGTCGGAAGAGTAGGACCCACTATCTTCGAGATCATCTGAGGACTCCCCTGCCGCGTGGCCCGCTGCCAGGGCCCTGGCCGTCGCCTTGGTCTTGGGCTTGGAGGGAGTCTTGGCGGACCCGGATCTCCCCTCGCTCCGCGCTGGCTTGGCGGCGGCGGGTTGCTCCCGAGGGCTCCTCTCTGGGCACTCCGCTATGCGGTGTCCGGCCTTCCCACAATGCAGGCACAGCCCCTTTCTCATCCTTCGCTCACGTTCGGACTCTCCGGTGGTGCCTCCCCCTGAGCGTGCCGTCTTGGTCTTCTTCCCGGGGCCCCCAGCGGACTTCCCCTCCGTCCCGGCCTGGCGGCGCAACATCTTGATGCTGGCCTTCACCGACTCCACTTCCCCAGCTAGCCGTATCCACCCCATGAGGGTTTCGGGGTCTCCCTGGAACTTGGCCCACTCTAGAATGTCAGGGTTCAGGCCCTCTTGGAAAAACTGCGCCTTGACCTCCTCTGGCCACTCCGGCACTTGGCTGGCTAGGCGGCGGAACTCAGCCGCGTACTCTGCCACTGGCATCGTACCTTGCTTCAGGCTCCTAAGCTTGCTTCGAGCCCGCTTCCCTCTTAAGGGATCGTCGAACTGGGCCCTGAGAGCCATCAGGAACTCTTGGTAATTACCCAGTTCAGGGGCTCCCATATCATACAGACCCACCAACCACTGGGCCGCCTCTCCCTCCAGTTGGTTGGACACATACTGCACTTTCTCAGCCTCAGACTGGAACTCCCCTTCCCACTGAGTCATGTAACTCACCACTTGAGTCATGAAGTAGGGTAGTTTTGCTGGATCCCCATCGAACTTCGCCTTCAGATGCCGGTGTTTCCAGCCCCGGGGTCGCTCCTGCGGCTCAACCGGGCCAGCCCCCACTGGGGGAGCCGGTCCAGGAGCCGGCAGGCCAGGTACAGCAGGGGGCTGAACGGGGACTCCATCCCCGGGTGCCTGGGCAGCCGCAGGTGGCACTGGGGGAGGCTGGGCCCCTCCAGGTGCTGGTGGAGCTGGAGGGGTTCTGTGCAGGAGTTCTAGGAGAAGCTCCCGTATCTCACCCATTTGCTGTTTCAGTTGAAGAACCTCGGTTCCAACTTCTGCCAGGGAAAACTTCGCTTCTGGCTCTCTAGGTCCCTCACCCTGGGGTCTGTCCCACCGGGACCTGCGGTCTTCTCGGCGACCGGCCCCTGCCCATGGCCAGGCAGGGCCCAAAACCTCTCGCACCGGAGTTCCGAAGCTTGGCAGGCTGCCCCTCCCTGGAGCCAGCTCCATCCCCAGCTCCCAGGGCTCAGTGGAGGATGGAAATCTTGTAGCCCTCCGGCGGTCTCAGTCTCGGCTGGTGCCTCCAGCTGCGGTGGCTACAGCACCCCCCTCTGCCCCGGTCTCCTGCTTCGAGGCCTCAGCTTCTCTGGCGCTGGCTACAATCAGATCTTGGTCCGTCTGTGTGCCAGTCTCTGCGTCGTCAGACATTGCAGGTAAAGGCTCCACAGTTTCAGGACAGAGAAAAAAATAAAAAAGGAGAGTAGCAGCTTTCTGTGATGTACACAGAACACAAACTCAGATATCTTCAATAAATTTCTTTATTGGAAGAGAAGCATGTGTAAGGAACAGTGGCAAAGCTGCTACTGAAGTATAGATAAACAAACTAGAGATAATAAGGCATCAAGCGTGAGAACAGACAGAGCAGGGTGGGAGTTATTCCACGGGGGAGCAAGAGTAGCCCACGAGCGTGGCCTTGAGTTCCTGGTAGGACTTGCGTTACCATGCCAACCAGGAGGCCTGGCTCATTTCTCAGACATTCCAAAAGCCTGAGAAAATACTAGCTACATGTCAGGGCCTCCATGAATTCCACTCCAATACCCAGAATTCAGGGATGAGCAGTTAAAGTGGAATAATAGCATTACTGTATAACAGTGCAGTTTGATACAGGGCCTTACAGCACTCAAAAGAAAAGCAGCAAAGGAGCAGGAATGTTGCATTTTCCATGCTGCCTTACCGCATGCCATAGTTGTCCTTCCAGTGTTCTTTCATTCTGGTCCCATGGGAGACCCAGGTAAAACCGCATCTTTTTGCTGGTTTTTCTGGTTAGCAAAAAGAAGCAATTTTACCTCAGTCTCCCACAGGACTGGAACAATGATGGCATGCAGTAAGGCAGCGCGGAAGACAGAACGTTCCTGCTCCCTTGCCACTTTTCTTCAGAGTGCAGTAAGGCTCAAAGTCCTGTAGAAATATCCAGCTCCAGTCATGACCAACTCATACTGTTTTAATCATCAGAGCATATACAGTAACTACAGGGAGAATGCATAGCTTGCCTTTTCAATCATATTAGCAATGTTTCATTACCATGGCAGTACTAGAAGGATCACCAATATTACCAGAGCCATTTTTTAAAAATGCAGTCACTGCTATCAGATACTCAGGAATGTGAAGGAAATCCTTTGGTGCAGAACGGTGTTCCACAGTGAACTGCACTCAATGCATCTTAATAGCTTTGTTTCTTTCTCCTAAATCTATGTGTTCCGCAAACAAGAATGCTTTAAATAACCCTGAACTGTGGAGAAGCACAAAACAAGAGAAAAAGTAAATGACACGCTTTAACAATTAGAGCCTGTAACTATTTGCAATAAATATTTCAGAGCACATTTTAAAACATAACTTCTAATTTTGGTTGTTATAATATTCTCTGACTTGTGACCCTTAGTAAGAGAAGTACCAGCTAAGAAAAAGGAAATAGTTGGTGTTTTATCATCATGAATGATTATACAGTACCCCAAGTTAAACAACGGAAACTAGGGAAAATGAAATATGTGGACAATTGGGAGATTATCAGACAGGGACAAAAATAGCATCCCCATCTCACTATCTCATCTTCTGCCCCACTCCCATCTCTGTAACACTATAAAAATAAAAGTTTTCAGACCTTGATGGAAGCACATGCAAAAGAGATCTAGGAGTCTTAGTGGACCACAAGCTGAACATGAGTCAGCAGTGTGATGCAGCCGTTAAAAAAGCCAATGCGATTCTAAGTTGCATTAATAGGAGTATAGTGTCTAGATCAAGGGAAGTAGTAGTGCCACTCTATTCTGCTTTGGTCAGACCTCACCTGGAATACTGTGTCCAGTTCTGGGCACCATAATTCCAAAAGGATATGGACAAGCTGGAATGTGTCCAGAGGAGAGTGACCAGGATGGTGGGAGGTCTGGAAGCCATGCCCTATGAGGAGCAGCTTAAAGAGCTGGGCATGTTTAGTCTGGAGAAGAGAAGGTTGAGAGGTGACATAATAGCCATGTGTACATATTTGAAGGGATGTCATACTGAGGATGGAGCAAGCTTGTTTTCTGCTGCTCCAGAGACCAGGACATGGAGCAATGGGTTCAAACTATAGGAAAAGAGATTCCACCTAAACATTAGGAAGACCTTCCTGATAGTAAGAGCTGTTTGGCAGTGGAATACACTGCCTGGGAGTGTGGTGGAGTCTCCTTCTTTGGAGGTTTTTAAACAGAGGCTGGATGGCTATCTGTCGGGAATGATTTGATTGTGTATTCCTGCATGGCAGGGGGTTGGGCTGGATGGCCTTGTGGTCTCTTCCCACTCTATGATTCTATGATACCTTTGCTGCTTCTTTCCCTCCCCCTAGCAGCCCAGGAGTGAATGTACTCTCATAGAGCTGCATTCACTTCCTGGAATGGAAATTCTGGCCGTTTTTGCAAGAAGACGATCGCGCGGGAAATTCAGAAATAAAAAGAAAAATAAATGTCAAAAAGTAAAACCAAGCACAAAAACACACTTTTAAAAATACAAGTAACCCATGGAGGGTACAAAAAAGTGTGTCACTTACCTCCTTATCCCGATCGCACCCGGAAGTGTTCGGCACAGACCTCCCAGTGACACTGGCATCGCACCAGCATAACAGGGCACCGTTTTACTCACCTGTCGTTCCATTACAAAAATGGAATGACAGATCAATTCACAGCTTAGCCCATGAATAAAAAGGAGTGCTGGGGGAACGGAAGGGGCACGGGAGCATGATGACCTGTGAACAAGTTTGTCTGAAAGGGAAGCCCTTTCGCAATTTCCTGGTGTCCCTGTCATGCTATATTTCGGTCGTCTGATAATCTCCTTGGAAATGTTACTTTTGGAACTACAACTCCAAGAATCCTTCACCCAGTGTGGGGATTCAGGGAGTGGTAGTCCAAAAACTTGTCTAAGTACGCTCATTATTTGTGTTTATTTAGCTGGGGCTAGAGAACTCAGTTGGACTACACAGCCCTTCAGCCTCTGTCAGAATAGTCAGTTGTGAGAAATGATGGGAGCAGTAGCTTACCAACATCTGAAAGGCCAAAGTGAGAGGTAGTTTAAAAATAAAAGAAAGAAAGAAAGAAAAAAGAAAAAAGTAAGACTCCTAAATAATAGTTTTAAGCTGCACTACTACTTACCAAGAACATAGCTAGCTACCACTGGACACCGTAGAACATGAAAATGCATAGGATTGTGCTGTCATAGAACAATTTGATGCATATTTACCTGGAAGTCTTACTGAGTTCAATGAAACCTTCTCCCATTACTTAGACGTAAGCTCTACAAGGGGCTCGTCTACAGGGAGGAAAATAACCAGATTGTCACAGCAGCTGCAACCTGTCTTAATGATTTTATGGCCCCCATAAACGTTGCATGCCTGTAGCCAAGATGGCAGCCACAAGTGGATTACTTGCTTTTTAAAATCTGACTCTGCCAAACTTTTTCTTAAAAAAAACTATATTTCTATGGTATGCATAAGCAATATTTCATCTCTCTGAAAAAAAGAGAGAAAAAATCATCACACACACCCCATTTTATCGTCTTAGTGATCACTCACTAAGGCAAAAATCCAACATGGTGGCGGCAGGCGCTTGCTCTGTAACCGAGCCCTGCCCCTTGTGCTCATCCAGCCAATCAGGTTTGCGTTTCTTCTCATTTGGGCAAGGGAATCAGATGGATTCGCTTGTCCTAACAAGCAGAAATGCGCACCCTCCTGTTGTTGTTTTTTAAAGATGGGAAAAGCCACAAAGGCTTTTCTGACAAGGTTTTTGCTGATTTTGGCCCCACTCTTTGACAATATGGAGAACTCAGGTGGAATGCCATTAAGATAGGTAGGATTCTCCTCACATTCTGTGAGGAGTTTTTCCACCATTTGGACAACCTCAAGGATTCACTCTCTTCTAAGTGCATTTAACAGTGCACTATTTGTTCCAGAGGTTCACAGGCAGGTCTACCTCAAACTGGAATGCATTGACGTTCTACTATCCCATTTCCTCTTCTGATTTAGTTTCCTCAATCATTCCACAGATTCTGTCAGCTGCAAAAGAAGGATTTTGTTTTGTCCTACATTTTTCTTCTAAAACCACTCCCCTTTGCTTATCTTCTCTTTCCAGCATTGTGAATGATGTTCGAAGTTGTGCAATGATTGCAAAGCACATCATAAGCCTGCTGGTAGAGCCAAAAAGCTGTCGCACTTAAATAAATAAATAAATGTAGAGCACTCCATGTGCCATTATTCCTTTTTTCTGCCATATAAGGTTAAGCACACCACTTCTACTTCCTCAGCTAAAGCCTATGCTAATGAAATTCTTTGAGGTATGTATAGAAGGATTCCTAAATTAGAGGATGCCCCAACACACATGAACTCCATGCTCTGCCAGGCAATGGCATGAGATCTTCTTAGAAAGCAACCGGAGAGATAAAATAAGTCAAAAGAAAATTCAAACTGAATTTAAAAACTAAGGCATTGCACTCTGTTAACTCATGAGACAGTCCTCCTCCTTGGCTAAATATGCCCTTTTATTTGCACAATTAAAAAAGACATTAGTCAAAAACAGCAGTGAATCTGTGAGAAATTATCCATATGGAACTCTGGGTGGTTAAAATGGGTACGGACATTGACTAAGGCTGTTTGGACATTCCTTTGCCTCATACCAACAGCTAAACTTGGTTCTAGAGAAAAGTTTTTTTTTAAAAAAACTTTCCTTCTGTGGTTCAACAAAATAAAGTTAAGAATATTAAAGGAGTGAAGTTTTAGAAATCTTCATATAATCAATAGGCAATTTGTGTAAGATAGTTTCACTGTGAAAAAAAATGAAGTACAGTTGTCCCTCTGTATTCACAGATTTGGTATCCACGGATTGAAGTATTC
Organism: Gambelia wislizenii; assembly: GCA_030847615.1. Taxonomy (NCBI): domain Eukaryota; kingdom Metazoa; phylum Chordata; class Lepidosauria; order Squamata; family Crotaphytidae; genus Gambelia; species Gambelia wislizenii. The sequence goes on from JAUMIR010000004.1 coordinate 106,886,681, forward strand.
ATGGTTTGAAAATATTCTTTTAAAAATAATAATCCAAAAAGCAAACCTTGCTTTTGCCATCTTATATAAGGGACATCATTTTGTTATGCCATTGCATATAATGGGACTTGAGTATTCACGGATTTTGATATCCGGGGGGGGTGGGTCCTGGAACCAAACCCCAGAGAATATGAAGGACAACTGTATTATTTGGAGCACTGACCTGTTTGCAAAATGAGGCATGGAAGAACTCTAGTTTCACAGCCGCTTGCAGAATACAAGGAAGACAAGCAAATGGTTTGCCCAGTTTGATCATGACAGTGTAGCCAAAGTCCTACTTTACAGAGGACGGTCCTCTATTTGAAAGCATCCTCTATTTGCAGGGCTGTCCAGTCAATCTGTTACCTGCCCTTAGACCCCCCAACTCTTATAACAACTAATCAATTGGCTAAATTTCATATATTGGCTTATTATTAGCACTCAGTGTGGTTTGGTAGTAGACCAGGGACTCCCAAGTACAAGGAATCAATGTTTGCTCAGAAAATCTAAGGAAGTAGCCTGGTAAAATTCCAAAGGACATGCCTCAGCAAGGATTAAGCAAACCCCGCTGGAACTGATGAGTTAGGGAGGAAATGGGCCAATTCTCCTGGACACACATAGAAATGAGTAATTCAGTAATCACATCAAGGTAGCTCGACACCCTTTGCTTGCAAAACTGGTCTTTCATCACCTCTCCCAAAAACAATAGAGGTTTGCCTGACACCCATCAGTTTTAATGTTTCAACCATTAGCGATCGTTAACAAATCCAGAGAATCCATTGTTTAAACTTGTAAAACTCTGACAGACATCATATTCCATTTAAACTCACCACTTCAGGGGGAATAACGAATATAAATATGAACCCAAAACACAGCAAAAGTGTGCGTAAATTCCCTTCCTCCATCACTCCATCAGCACACTTCACCAGGGTTGCAGCATCTGCATGAATCTCTGCACATCAGACAGGAATAGTATAGCCTATCATCCCAAACTCCATTCCTCTATCCCAATACTTCCTACTTTCTTTGTTAGCTTTGTGTGACTGCTTGAAGCCTGACTGTATGCATGTATGTGTTCCCCTGGTTATTTTTCAATAAAAACCATTTTTTATGTCATCCCCTAGTTTGGAGTCTTGTCAGTTAGTACCAGTCTCTCTCTCTCTCTGGCTTTTTTTTGCAAACGAAGATTCAGGAACGACTCATCCTGCGTTTTCTGCAAGCGCGCTGATGACTAAAAAGGCCAATCCGAGATAGACAAGTCCAGTTGCAGAAAGCACAGCAGAAGGTTTCCTTGGGTGATGTTTCTGGGTTGTGATTCTTTCTGCGTTGTCGTTTCTCTTCAAGACTTGTTCGGCATGAGTTCTCAAATAAGGCTGCAACATTGTGGATAGTGTGTCTCCATGCCTCCCGATGTGGGGCCAGGGCAGACCATTGTTGGTGATCAATTTGGCCGAGCCTGAGATGTTGTTTCAGGAAGTCCTTGTATCGCTTTTTTGGACCCTCTTACGCTTTTTGGGAAGCAATGGTCCTCCATCCTAGAAACGTGCCCTGCCCAGCGCAGCTGTGTTCTCAATATCATGGCCTCAATGCTGGTGATCCCTGCTTGCTCAAGGACAGCAACATTCGTCACATAGTCAGTCCAGTGTATATTTAGGATTGTGCATAGACAGCACTGATGAAAACGTTCGAGGAGTCGTTAGTGGTGGCGATAGGTGACCCATGTTTCAGATCCATAAAGGAGAATAGACAGTACAATGGCTCTATACACACTGATTTTTGTGTTTCACCTCAGGTGTTTATTACTCCAGACTCTTTTGTAAAGTCTTCCAAATGCGCTATATGCCTTTGCTAATCTGTGATCGATCTCTTTGTCAGTCTTGGCATCTGAGGAGATGATGCTTCCCAGGTAGGTGAACTGCTGAACGGACTTAAGCACAGAGCTGCCGATGGCAATGTGGGAATGGTGATGTTCGCCCTGTGGTGCGGGCTGGTAAAGAACTTCCGTTTTCTTCAGGTTGACTTCCAGCCCAAACAGCTCTGCAGCTGTTGCGAAGCAGAATGTTATGTGCTGCAGAGCTGCTTCTGTGTATGCAACAAGGGCAGCATCATCAGTGAAGAGCAGCTCACAGACTAGATAGTTTAGAGTCTTAGTGTGAGTCCTCAGACGGCTTAAGTTAAACAAGCTATCATCAGTACGGTAACATATATACATGCCGTCATCTTCTTCAAGCTCTGCCATAGCCCTTTGGAGCATCATGCTGAAGAAGATTGTAAATAAAGTTGGCGCAAGAACACAACCTTGCTTCACTCCATTAGATATTAGAAAGTGCTCTGAAAGATCATCGCCATATCTGACTTGACCGCGCTGGCCCTCGTGTAGCAAGATAAACATTTTAAGGAATTTGGGGGGACATCCTAGTCTTTCCAGGATCTGCCACAGACCTTTCCTACTCATGGTGTTGAAGGCTTTGGTGAGGTCGACAAATGTTATATAAAGACACTTCTTCTGCTCTCTACATTTCTCTTGCAGTTGTTCAAATACCATATCTGTAGTACTCCTATTGGCTCTGAAGCCACTTTGACTTTCAGGAAGAAGTTCTTCTGCAATAGCAGGAACTAATCTGTTCAGGAATATCCTTGCAAGGATTTTTCTAGCAATAGAGAGCAGTGTTATGCCTCGATATTTTGAGCAATCAGATTTTGCTCCTTTTTTCTTGTACAGGGTGATGATGACTGCATCTCGGAGATCTGATGGCAGTTCCCCCTTTTCTCAGCAATTCACAAGGAGTTCATGGAATTTATCATGGAGTACATGACCTCCGTGTTTCCAAATTTCAGGTGGCATTCCATCAGTCCCAGCTGCCTTGCCGTTTTTCATCTGCTGTATGGCCTTAAGGGTCTCTTCCAAAGTGGGAGCTATGTCCAATTCATTTTTCATTGGTTTTTGTATCATATGTTGGATAGCTGAGCCTTGGACTACTCGGTTGGCACTAAGGAGACTTTGAAAGTGTTCAGCCCATCAATTCAGGATGGAGGCTTTATCAGTAATTAATGTTTGACCATCTGTACCGTATAAGGAGCTTTGGACCTGATAAGTAGGTCCAAACACTGCCTTAAGAGCTTCATAAAATCCTCTAGAATCACCCAGATCTGCACAGTGTTGCGTCTTTTCTGCTATATTGATCCACCACTTGTTCTGCATGTCTCAGAGTTTTTGTTGAAGCTGCTTTTCTTACATGGCAAGTTGGAAAGCTGCTTTTCTTACATAGCAAGTTGGCTGGGCGAGGTATGCCTGGTGATCAGTTCTCTTCTTTGCCAACAGCTCCTGGATCTCTTGGTTGTTTTCATCAAACCAGTCTTGATTTTTCTTGTGCGAGAACCCGAGGGATTCTTCCGCAGACGGGAGGATACTGTTTTTGATATGTTGCCAGAGCGCTGTGGGAAAAGGATCTATAGGATGGTCTTCAAGTTTGTTTGCTGGTTTGCCTGGAATTTGTCTCTTGTGGTAGCTTGTTGAAGATTGTTGACTTGGAGTCTTTTCTTTAGGATGCCACCTCTCTTAGGTTTGAACTTAAGATGAAGGTTTAGTTTACATCTTACAAGGCGATGATATGTCTGGCATTCTGCACTGGGCATCACTCAAGTATGACGGACATCGCAAATTTCTCTGGCGGACTAGAACATAGTCAATGAGGTGCCAATGTTTGGATCGGGGATGCATCCAGTTTGTCTTCAAGCTATCTTTCTGCTGAAAGATTGTGTTTGTAATAGTCAGCTGTTGTTCTGCACAGAACTCTAGCAAGAGGCGTCCGTTATCATTGCAATTTCCAACACCATGCTTGCCTAAGACACCTTTCCAGGCTTCGGAGTTCTTTCCTACTCTGGCATTGAAGTCACCAAGGATAATAATTTTATCTTCTACAGGGACTTTTTGTATGAGGTGGCGTAGGTCTGTGTAGAATTTATCTTTCTCTACAGGGTCGGCTTGCATAGTTGGGGCATATATACTAAAGAGAACAACATGTGGGAGGCATAAGGAAATAATGCAATCAGAGTGTCCTGTTGGCAAGGTTTTGAGTTTGGAAGCAATGGAGTTTTTAATCATGAAGTCTACTCCTGAAAGATGTTTTTCGGTTGGGGTTTGCCAGACCAATAAAGTGTGTAGCCAGCGCCGTGTTCTTTAAGGCTGCCTTCCTCATGGAGATGAACTTCACTAAGAGCAGTGATGTCAATATTAAGCTGTGATAATTCATGGGCTATTAGAGCAGAACGACGCTCAGGCTGTCCACTATCTCCAGAGTCTCGCATGGTTCTGATGCTCCAGCATGCAAGCGTCGGTTTATTTACACCTTTGGAGGCCGGTGTGTGCCTTTGTTTCTGTGCCTTGGTTTGACCACGTCAGAAGATTCCTGTTGGCCACGGCTAGCCAACCAGGCAGTTGGGGATGAGCTTTCATTAGGCCACCTTTTCTAGGCCCCTCTCCATATGGAGCAAGCAGTGCTCTCCTTAAAAAAGGCTGCTTGGTCATTCAGGATGCTGCCGAACAAGACTGTCATCTCCCGGGTCAGCCTCAAGCAACCAATGTCCTGAACCGCCTGCATGCAGGGTTGGGGCTGCGGCTTCCAGTGCATCTTTACACCTGCCATTTCATCCCTCGCCTATCGCTATAGGGCTTTTTTGGAATGGGATTTGTCCTTCAAGCCTGTGCAATGGATTTTTCTGGTGGAGCGCAGCGTGCACAGAACTAGCCTCACCCTTTAAACCAAAGGTTCATCTGCTGGCCTTGCAAGTATGGACAGTAGCAGCGAGGTCCTCAGGTCGTAGATTTGATTAGAGTTTCCTTCTGTTAGATGGTTGACCTTACAGGGTTGGACGAGCACCATCTGCCCGGGTTTGGGATTAGAGTTTTCCTTCTCCTAGGACGGTTGCCATAAGGCTAGAGAGCCCATCCTGCCCTTTGACGCTCTTTGTCAGACCCTTCAGTTTTGACCTGTCTGGCATGGGAGACCCTACCAGTGGCTATTATGCCACCACCAGCATAGCTCAAAACATCACTAGGGTACGCAAGCCTCTCTCCCATGACAAGGGGGCATCAATGGAGAGGTAGTACCAGTATACACAGGTCAAAAGTTCCATTGTTACCCAGCCAGTCGCTGCCATATTGAATTAATTAAGATTCCCCATATTAAAATTTAGACACTAGTGGGCTCCCCACAGACCCCATGCAATTTGGGTAACAAATCAATCTCTTTATTTACACCTTGCCTTCTTCCCAAAAATGGGACTCAAGGCAGCTTACAAAATAAGAAGAGATACAAGTAAAACTACATATAGCTAAAAACTTACACATTTAAAAAAATTAAACCATCTATAGAATTAAAGCCATACAAAACATCAATTTAAAAGCATAGATTAAAACAGTACAGCACTAAAACAGAAAACCCATTATATAAAACAATCCGTTCTCACATGCCTGCCAGAAAAAGAAAAAGAAAAGTCTTCAGTTGGTGGTGAGGAATCTAGCCTAGTATCCTTAGGAAAGAAGTGCTAGAGTGTAGGAGCAGCTACAGAGAAGTGCCTCTCCCATGTTCCCACCGAGCAAGCCTGTCAAGGTCGTGGGGCTGAGAGAATCATCTTCCCCAAAGATCCTAGTGTCTGGGCAGATTCATCTAGGAAGACACAGTCCTCGACCTGAGTAGAAGCCTGTTTTGTTGATAAAGGACCCTAAGGCAGGGGATCTGGGCCTGCAAAGTGCTCATCAACCATTAGTACTTGGACAATAAATTGAGTAGGAGGCATATTCTGGCAATGCTGGGTAGGGCTGATGGGAATTGCAGTCCAACTTGAGTGCCACAAATTGCCCAACCTTGATTCAAACTGTACATTTGCTTCTATCATAGGGTGGGCAACTTCAAAACGTCTAGGAGTTGCTATTTTGCCCTCCTCTGGACCTGCTGCAGGAGACATGTCTAGGGTTCCCAGATCCCAGAGCCCGCAATCTGTACATGTACCTTCTTCTCCAGTCCTCAGGGTAAAGACTCTCAGGATGAGAGCGCGACCTAGAAAAATGTGTCTGTGTGTGTCTCATTTGTTAGACTTGTTAGACTAGATGTTTTTGATTTGAATGGCACACTCAGTTAGGGTTGCTGGGCAGAATATGGGACAGGACTCCTGTAGTTGTCATGGTTCAGATCCTGGATCACAAAGAGCTACAATAGGACCCCACTATCCACTGATTCATTATCCACTGATTCAATTATCCACGGGACACAAAACGACACACCTACCATAGAATCTTCTTAGAAAATGTGTCCTCTCTAGCCATTTTCTAGGTCCTCCAAGGCAACTCTATGGTATTTTAAACTGGAAGTCCCATTATTTTCAATGGCATTTGCTATGCTCCACAGTTTTTGGTATCCATGCCCCCCCCCCAGAACCAATCCCCAGCAGATGCAGGGGTCCTACTATACCGTAAAGTTCTGCCAGGTGGAATGAGGTCATGTCTCCATCCCCCTCCAACTGCTGCAGCTCTGTACCTATAGCTGAAGCCACAATAAGATCATCACCTTCAGATACAGGAATAGTGCTGGACACTTAGTCATGACCCTCCCCCCCCCCCGCCCTGGTCTCCACTAGCCAGTAAATAAACATGTGGGTGTTTGGCTAAAAAGTGGGTTTGGGAGAGTAAGGGAGGAAATGTCTTGTAGTTACACCTGACTGAACTTTATAATAACTCTTCCTCATCCAGGATCTGTTATCAATTAAAGCTACAGAAGCCCCATCCCGTATTCATCCTGGCAATCCTAGTACAACTGTGGTTGATGCTTAATAAATCATGCTTAATGCCATCACCAGGGACCACTCCTTGTAACATCACCTGGTCCTGTTCCCTGTGACATCAGAAGGGGTTGTCCCTAGGTCTCAGGGCCTGGGATAGTCCTGACCGGGCAACCCTACTCACCCCGGCAAAAAAAGGGGGGGCCATAAACCTGTAATAGTCAGAAACTCACTACCACATTTTTTAAAAGCACCTCAAAACTGCTTGTGTCAGCAAACCAGGAGGACACCTTGCCTTAGGAGATTATCAGATGCAGCAAAAACTGTGTATCAAAAGGTCTCAAGAAGAACAGGAAGAGGCAAGATTATCGGGCGACAACGTCCTCCAATGTCCCAGGGGCATAGTTCAGCCACGAGTAAAGTGTCCACTTCTATTAGCCTATTGTCCCCATCAGTAGGGAAATGGAGCCTCGTCAGTGGCAGCCCTATGCCCCCAGAATGCCTGAAGGATGTGGACATCAAATAAGGTCACCCTTTCTGTTCTTCTAGCAATCTTCTGGTGTGGTTGGAAATGTAATTTTTTTGGTCCATTCCCCACTGTCTGATAATATCCTTAGAGAAAATCTTCCCTGAGCAGTTCTAGGAGCACGTTTCTCCTTATTTTGCCACTCCAAAAATAAAATATACTCACCCTTCAGGGGTGTTGCTATGGTTGAGGGCAAAATGTGGGCATTGCTGCTCCCCCCTCCCCACAAAAGAAGAATCCTCCCCTCCCCCATGAAATTTCCTTTCAGTCTCAAAATTTCTAGCACTGCAGTAACTTCAAAGTTCAGTTGAGCATTTAGAAATAGAGTTTAGTTGTCCGAAGAAAAGGGTCAAAGTTACCAAGGGAATGTGAACACAGAAAATGTAGAAGTTCTAGGCATGACGGATTTTCATTGTTGCACTTTGCAATTCCAGAAATTGAGCGACTGAAGGAAAATTCCATGGGGGACAGATTTCTTATCTGGGGAAGCAATGCCCTATTTTACCCCCTTCGGTCTGCACCCCTGCCACCCTGCCCTTCATGTATACATTTTGTACAAATCTGTGTCTTCTTCTGTTCTTTGTGAACACCCTAATTGGGGTGGGAATCGTGTGATCATCCAGAGGTTGTTGGAATTTGAATACCAGCATACCCAGTGGTGATGAATGGTGGAAACTGGAGTCCAACAATAACTGGAGGGCCACGTGATTCCCACCCCTGTCCTAGATAATAGTGAGAATCTCTGGAAAAGGGGAAGCAAGTGATCTGGGAGGAATGAAACTGTGGCTGCAGTGCTCTGCTATGGTCTGTGCATCTTTTGAACCTGTTTTCATCCTGTGCAATTGTAACACAGGCAGGACTGTATGTTTAGGATTAGTCAACTATATTTAAACACAGGACAATTCTTAAACCCCAGTCATTGTGGGTTTGGTTTTGCTTTGCTTTCCTTTGCTTTGCCTTACGAAATCTGGATATGTGTGAATTAATGCATGCAAACAAATCTGGCTATTGTGTACAGTTGCCCTTCCACATTCGCGACTTTCACATTTGCGGTTTTGATTATTCGCGGAAAGCTGCCTCCCCCCCCCCCGCTGTTCAACACCCCACTCCCTTCCCAAGGCAGTTAGCCTGTCGCTGCCCTGGGAAGGCAGGGTGGGAAGCAGCTGCCGCCCTCCCGCTTCACCCCACTCCCTTCCCAAGGCAGCGAGGGGCTTTTCAGGAAGCTCGTCGCTGCCTTGGGAAGGCGGGGTGGGAACCCACTGGCATGCTCGCGCTACACCCCACTCCCTTCCCAAGGCAGCGACGGGCTTCTCAGGAAGCTCCTTGCTGCCTTGGGAAGGGGGGGTGGGAACCCGCTGGCGCGCTCGCGCTACACCCCACTCCCTTCTCAAGGCAGCGAGGGGGTTCTTAGGAAGCTCGTAGCTGTCTTGGGATGGGACTGGGGTGGAAAACCATTCGCCGGCAGGCTCATTTCTTATTCCCCTAACACCCGCGAACGTGAAGGGATGACTGATTAATAATTACTGAGCACATACTCAATTACTTTCAAGATAATTGGCAGGCTTTCCAAGGATTCTGACTCCTTAAGCAGTTAAATAGCCGTTTAACAAGATGGCAAAAATGGATATATGTGGCCATCCCTGTTGACTAAAAATGCTAATTTGTTTTCGTAGGTAATGCTTTATCAGAAATTCTCCTGAGCAGATTAGTTCTTAGGCATATACCTCCCCTCTCAGATTTTTAGGGGAGAATGTTTCATAAAAGCTTTGCTTATTTTGGTTTGCTTGCTTTTAAAGACAACCTTTTCCACAAACATACCTCCCATTATCATACAGTTTGGATGTACATTTCTCCCTTCCTGTTTTATTGCATCTTTTAAAACATATCCTAGCAGTCAGATGGCAAAAGGAAGGCATTTTCTAAGGAGTAAATCATTAACATGCTGAAGTCAGTGACAAAGGTCCCATTGACTTCTCCAGGATAAGAATTTGGACATTAGTCCAAAGCGAAGCCTGCCTTCCCCATATGGACTTGCAGTTTCAGCAATACATATCCTAGAATGGTCAACATCTTCCATGGAATGTCCACATGCAAATACTTAGAGAATTACGTTTTTGCAAAATTAGTTAAAGTGCGATTTTGTTCACTCCTAACTGATAGTGCATTAAAGACAACTGGGAAGTGGTAGCTGTGATAAATATAAAACTCCTAGAGGTGTTGCTCGACTCAGCTTTGCACCTGGTGTTACCTACCCTGACAGCCCCCATCTTGGAACAACACACAATTGGCAATATTCAATAATTTGGCTTGCTGTGGCCTTCCACGTGGCTGGCAAGTAAACCAGTGACTCCACAGGGACTAAGGCTGGAGTCATGTACAACTTAGGAAGGGGGCTTCTAAATTCCTCAAACAGGCCATACCCAGGTCAAAGTTCTTCCTGAAGAACACCTGGAGATGATTCATCCACTAATCCACTCAGAAACAGCAGAGTCCACAATGCTTGCAAAAGGTGTTTTTCCTCTCCTCAACAATAGAAATTGCCTGCTCCTATTCAGTTCCAAATATATTGTCCATTAATAATCATTAACGCTTCTGGAGAACCCTTTGTCTAGTCCTGGGAAACTCCAAGAGACATTGTATTCCACTCTAAATCTCATCCCTTCAGGGGAATTATTAAATATAAGTATCACCCTAAAACACACCACAGTGTGCACAGACCCTCTTCCTTCTGACTGCATGTCAGTCTGTATTACGCTGCTACCTTCCGAAACATCCTCTCTGCTGCTTTACTCACAATCTCAACCCTCCAGGATTGGTATAGTATAACCACAATCCCCTCACTCTATTCCTCTATCTAAATACTTCCTACTTTCTTCAGTAGCTTGAAGCCTGGGTGTTAGTGTGAATGCTGTTAAGAGTAATTTTCAATAAAAACCATTTAATTGTACATTCTGGCTTGGAGTCTCCTCAGTTACTACCAGCATACATAGGTCAAAACATCCTGCCATTACCCAGCCTCTCACTGCCATTTTGAGCTATTTAAATATTCCCCATATTAAGATTCGGACACTAGTGGGATCCTCGCAGACCCCACGCAATTCAAGTAACACTGGATGCTTGGGTAGTGGCTGCAGCTAGAGTGCTTTTGTCCTGCTTTGTTGGTGCACCGACAGGACATTCCTGGTGAACTCAGTTATGTCTTAGCCACATCTATATTGGATTAGTGCATGTCTTTGTAGTAAGGTTTCACATGCTGCAGCTGGTCCAGAATGAAGCAGAGTACTGGTAGATACTTGCTTACAGGTAGTGGCAAATGATGCTTTCCCTTTTCAGTGGGGCAGTTCATCCACTCTGGGTTTTGGCCTGAGCTTTAAAAGAGCTATCTAAGGTGCTGAGCCCTATTGCACAAATGGCATTTTCATATTGGAGAACCCTTTTGAAGTTTAGACTAAGTCCTAGAGCACATTCACAGCCCTATTGACAAGGGAGCCACCATTCACCACTGTTCACATTATTCCATTATACCTGTCATACAATAGTTGCACTGATTATAAACTCCTTTGTAGGCACAATTCAAAATACTGACAATGACTTTCCAAGCCTTACGTTGGTTAGATCTGGAATACTTTAGATACTACTTCTTCCCACACCAGCCTGCCCACACCCTAAGATCTGATGGAAAGGCCCTTATCTGTGTCACAATTATATGCAAGCACAGATCTTGGAAACAAGAGCAAGGACTTTCTTGATGGACACAACAAAACTCTGGAATGTCTTGCCCCGATAAGCTAGGTTGACACCCTCCTTGACTGCCTTTCACTGTATAGCCAAGACGTTCATGTTCAAGAAGGTAATTGTTTCATAAATGTTATCAACAGTTCCATTTGCATTATTAACCTATTCTGCTATCTTTTGTTACATTTTCTTGTACTGTATTTATTACCAGTTTTAACTACTGTAAGCTGTCCTAAGTGGTGTGTAAGTACAGTTGGAAACCCATATTTGCAGGGGTTTGGTTCCTGGACTTACCATGGATACCAGAAACTGCAGATAACAGCAAAACTTATTAAAATAAAGGCCTTCCATTACAAACATACCACAGAGTTGCAGTGGAGAACCTAGTGATTCCTACAGAGGATAGTTCTCTAGGCATTTTCCAGCACAGCTCAATGGTATGTGTCCCTATCTTTTCAGCAGCGGATAACTGAAATCACAGAAATTGGTTCCATGGGTATGGGTGTCTGGCTGTACAGTACTAGAAAAGTAGGATATAAGTTTTTGATTAAGCAAACAAAAAATGGGTGGTTTCCAACAAATATGTTCTGTGTAACTAATTTCAAGATAACAATCGCAAATTAACAATTGCAAAAGAAAGCACTCTCCCCAGCCCTTAGTCAATAAACTGTCCTTTGTTTCTATCATATACAGAAACATAGGGCAGTAAGTTATTCTATGAAATACCCTCAGTCCTTCAACGTTTTTACAGTTTAATCTAATTTTTTCCCAACTTAGGTGGAACAAGTAAGACACTCAGAAAACACTCTGCCCAAAGTCCAGCTGTGAAATTGGGATTCTATTTAATTCTTACTTTTCATTAATAAAGTGAACAAAAGGGACTCATGTTTCCCAGAATGTTTCCTCTTGTCCAGCTCCTTCTGCCTTCTCTTTTAATGTAGCTCAGCTTCTCTATCAAAGCATCCTGCTGTACACTGCTCCACCATTAATCAATATTCAGACCTTTTAGGTCCTTCTGCTTCCTAGTAGTGTCTATATCTCTTCCTTCTAAAAAAGAGCTGAAATGAGTGTTTGATACTATAAGTTTTTATTTGCATCTTTATATATAAATAGTGTAATTATCCACAGAACATAATAGAGTGGCAAATCACTCAATAATACAATATCTAATACCTTTTCTTCAATATTCTGCCACAAGGGGTTACATGCTAACAAATAAATGTAACAATGTTACTATATTCCTATACCTTCTCCAGAAAAGAGATTGTGTGTGTGTGTGTATGATAACCATTCAGAAAAAAAGAAGCATGATTGACAGCAGTTCATGAATAGCCTTCAAGCAAACAATGATGAAGATCAGCTGTAGATAATCCTACAATTACTTGTTAATCCAGTATGCAAAGGGATCTTGTAGCACCTTTGGGACTAATTGATAGAAATAAGATTGTAGCATAGACTTTCATGGACTGCGTCTACATCATCAGATGAAAACTTATGCTACACATTTCTTTCTCCAATTAGTCTCAAAGGTCCTATGGGATACCTTTGCATACTGACCCAGACTAACATGGCTGTATCTTTGAATACTGCTACCTTAGTAATCTAGGAAAGTTAGGAGATAGTAATGGTCAATGTGCAATGACCGTCTGATAGATTTATAAGAGATGGGTTTCTACCCTCATCAATTTCAAGTTTCAGAATTTCTTCTTAAAATTGGCCTCTGTCTTTTTGCAGAAGGCCAGTATGATTTCTCTTCTTACTGCCCCTATTGGTATTATGCACGTATGGACTAACACAGTTTGAGGAAGAAAATTAGGCACCTATAACATGGCAGAATAGTTTGCGTTGTTCTGATGGGAGAGAAAGGTGACCCCTCCTCTCTCCTTTCTCAGTGTTTCAAGCCAATCAACTTGGTCTTGCCTGGAAATATCTCCACAGACGACTATGCCTAAACCTGTGAACTTCTTCAAATAAGAGATGAGTTTTGTGTTTCATTTAACGTAGGCACCATTTATTATGTTTTTGAGAAACAAACCACTTTTAATCCATCAGCATTTTAACACCAGCATTACTCCATTTAAGCCACTTAAGCTAGTGGCATTACACTGATTTTAGAGTAATTTGTGACTAGAATTAAGTACCTGGTCTTTAGCTTGCCCTACATGTTTCATGATGATTAATAGCCTACCGTACTTGGTTTGGGATGGAAGGTTTATAGGCAACTCTGAAAAAGACCATCCTTTGCTCATTCTCTACCTGTGTTCAGATCCCCAGTAGATCTTTTCCTGTTCTGTGACCAAAATGCTAATAAAAAAAATCAACAAGAGATGAAGATTAAAAAAAAAAAACCTAAATAGGACAAAAGCAATAGCACATTGACTCTTATGGATGTAAGAAAGATATATGACTTAGGATTGAAAGGCTACTTAAAAGGACATTTATTCTGCTGTTGAAGAAAAATCAGAGCAACTGTAATATCATACCTTAATTGGAAAAGAAACGAAGAGCTGGCAAGGAAAAAAATGTTACTTTAGAGAACAAAATGTATGCAAAAGTGCACTTTGGATTTAATTGCTCTCATTACTGACACTTTTAGAAGGTGACTGAAGAATTAATGAATGAATATATGAATGAATGAATGGCGACAGAAAACATCAGGGAGATTGATTATAAACTCTCCCAATTGTATGAGCAATTAAAGCAGTTTAGCAATGGTGTGAACAAATTACAACAGGGAAAATATTTAAGGATAAGAGGAATTATGAATATAACTAGACATATTGGCGATATAAAAAATGATCAAGAAATAGAACTAAGAAAACATCCTTGCCAGAGCTTGAAAATTATCTTCTGACAATAAATGCTTATAACCATAGATTGATGAAAGTAAGGAATGAACTCAATTCCATATCATCCAGTTTTTCAAACAGAAGAATTTTAAATAGAGCCTTGGCTCATCATCACATCCACAGAAATAAAGGCATTTCAGACAATAGTGTTCTCACAGAAAAACAACAGAGTTTATGGTCATTTTATCCAACAGGACTCTTAATAAGCAGAAAGAAAAACCTGGATTCTGGATAAGGGCTGATTGTGCATTCCAACACAGAGACTTGACACCTTACAAATATGAATAGATTTATTTTGGTTTATTAGAAAATATTTATCTTTTTTAAAAAAATCAGACAAGTTTGCTACAGTTCTTTCTCTTTCTGTGTCAACCTTCATTTATACTACCCGGTCTCAAACATCCTGTGGCACACTTATTTTGGGAGAAAATTACTGAGGTTTTGCGAAGACAGGCACACACACCAACACTTCTCTCAGTATTGGCTTAATTTCACTGGGCAAGGATATTTTTGTACTTCATGATTTGGCATCAGGTCCCGTAAAAAGGATGTTGATACAGGTAGGGCAGAACAGATTTTGTACTAAGAAAAATAGGCTCTTCTACAACTGATTTACAGTATGTGATGGAATACACTCCCATACACAGACAAACTAGTCTGACAGATTAAATCCAGTATCAGAGCCATCCTAGAAGAAGGTTGTGATGGATGACTATCCAGGTTGGCCCTGCTGTTCCAAAGCTTGGGCTCCTATCATTCACCTTTCCCTTTTACCCCCAAAATCCCACTCTGGATTTAGTACTGTGTCTTCAAGATGACCATAATTTGGGAAAAGTGGTTGTGTTGATCAGTGGGTTCAATGTGATAAAGAGTGGCCTGTTCTCTGGAACAGTTATTAAAATAAAACATCCAGACAAGAGATGTAGAAAATAAGAACAGTAAAGATTTACTGTTCCTGAATCTTCCTTTGGGAAGAAAAGCCAGAGAGAGGGAGAAAGATTTACTATATGACAAATATTTAGCCTTTTGCCAGTTCCACACACACACAGTACACAGTAGAACAGAAGTTCTATCCAGGCTTGTTCAGCTTCTCACTTCACAAAGGTTTTGCTAAAGAATATTATCTTAAAGGTTTGAAGCTTTTTTAAAATATAGTAATAAAAACCAAGAGCCAGCATGGTATACTGGTTTGAGCATTTGGACTACAACTCTGGAGACCAGCATTCAAATCCCCATTCAGTCATGGAAACCCACTGGGTGACCTTGGGCAAATCACACTCTCTCAGCCTCAAAGGAAGGAAAGGCAAACCTGCTCTGAACAAATCTTGCCAAGAAAACCCCAAGATAGGGTCACCTTAGGATATCCCTAAGTTACATACAACCTAAAGGCACACAACAACAAATAAAAAACTAAGACACTTGTCCATGATATTTTAACTAAAATCCCTAAGTCTGACTTTCCACTTGATCAAAACAATCAGATAATGAATGGTGATGATAATGATAATGATGCTGTTTGTGCTTATGACTGGCATCCTGTTAGTGAGTTACGATGATGTAAGTTGGATTTAATGCCATGGTAACTTGCTTTTCTAGCTGTTTTTTAGGTCAGAAGTCTATACCAATCATGTAACAACCAACCCCTCACCACCTTTTCTCAGCTGCAGCCCTTACAAAGCCATTTCCTGGCCAGTGGTGAGTAGGGAGGAAAGAAGACAAGTGTCCAGCTATCCTCCTGTAGCTGGACACACAGCAGTGCCATCATCCATAGCATATTGACATGCTGGAATGCATCCTGGGAAGGGCAATCAAGATGATGAAAACTAAGCTCTCAGAGGACAGTTGAAGGAGGTGGGTATGTTCAGTCAAATTACAAGAGAGGAGATTCTGATTAAACATCAGGAAGAACTTCCTGACAGTAGACGAGCTGTTCAGCGGTAGAAGAGACTAGCTTGGAACATGGTGGCGTCTACTTCACTGGAGGTTTTCAACAGAGATTTAGTGGCCATCTGTCAAGGATGTTTTAGTTGTGGATTCCTGAACTGTCAAATTAGACTAGATGGTCCATGGCCAAAAAAACAGCTCTACAGTTTTATTATTCTATACGTATGCAGAGACATCTCTGGAAAAGAGCCATTCAGGCTCAAAGAAGACTATAGTCAGCCCTCCATACTCATGGGTTTTGTATCCACTGATTCAACAAAACACGGGGGGGAGGGGTAATTCCAAAAAGCAAACCTTGATTTTGTCATTTTATATAAGGAACACCGTTTTACTACGCCATTGTACATAATGGGACTTGAGCATCCACGGATTTTTGTATCCACGAAGGGCCCTCGAACCAAACCCCAATGGATAACAAAGGCCCACTGTACTCATTTCCTTCCCTCTTCCCACCTGAGGAAAAGGGCTGAGTAAACAAGAAAGCTATGTGAACTAAGTACAGAAGCACTATGTGGGACTGAGGGCCAAAAGAGAACTAGGTTTTATCTTTGGAAAAGACTTTGGGGATGCCTCTCCTGGGATCTGATGTAGGACAGTGAATTTGTTCTTGACTGGGAGAGCCAGTGTGGTTTAGTGGTTAGAGTGTTGTATTCAGACTTGAAAAATCCAGGTTCTGAGCCCAAACTGAGCCAGAGTCATAGGGTAATCTTGGCTGACCATGATTTACCATCTCTTTCACCCAGGGTTGTTATGAACATAATGCTGCTGTGGGGAAGAGAGTCATGTACACTGCCTTGAACTCGCTGGAGGAAACTTGGGATATACAGTAATTGCACTTGATAAGTAATATTTGTTATTTTGATATCTTAAATCTCCAGTATTCTCTCCTTCCAAAGGAAACTAGAGCTAGAAAAGTGCTACATCTGCAACTGTTTACCTCTGAGAGAAATGTGATGTCTTACAAAGGAGTTTTTAATGTGTTGCCTGTGTATAATATTCACTTGTTAAAACTTATTATAGTTATGCCTGATTTATATTTTCTGAAGAATTTCTAGTTGCCCCTAATGAAAATAAATGTCCAGTAAAGTAAAGTATGTCTTCAAGTTGCCTGTCAACTTATGGCAACCCCATGAACTTCATAGGGTTTTTTTTTTTTTTTTAAGGCAAGGAATACTCGGAGGTGGTTTGCCATAGCCTTCCTCTGAATATACCCTATGTATGGCACATGGTATTTTCTGGCTGTCTCTTTTCCAAGTGCAAACCAGGCCTGATTCTGCTTAGCTTCTGATATCTACTGTAGTGTCTTCAGGGCATTTAGGCATAAATATGTTTCATTTTTTGTTTGTTTGTTGTGTGCCTTCAAGTTGACTCCAAATTATGGAAGTGACACAAACCCTATGGTAATCTTGGCAAGATTTCTTCAGAGGAGGTTTGCCATTGCCTTCCTCTTAGTCTGCGAGATTGTATCCTGGCCTAAGGTCCCGCAGTGGGTTTTGATGGCTAAACAAGGTTTTGAACCCTTGTGTCTCAGAGTCCTAGTCCAACACTCAAACCACTACACCATAATGCTCTAAATACATGTACCTTAGGTACCGGTATATATTAATGAATTGCAAGCATTTTTGCAAAGAAGACAAATTTCTTCACTGCCTTTCAGGTCTGCCTTGTTTCTATGAGTGGAAATCATTTTTTAAGAGTTCCACCTTCATATAGTTCTAAAGAATTCTCCTTTCCCCCCTCCCCAGCTACTGTGTATTGAACATACACTAGTGCTTTCAAATAAGTTTCTACTAAAGATCTTCTCATTCAGCAGATAACCACACCTAAATATTTTGGCCAAACTGGCTCTCTGAGGCCTGAGTGTGTGGGAGGTATATTTTAAAAAGAAAATTAAGACCCCACTATGAACTCTTCAGACTTTAGTGACCCAATTCATACTTTGTGTGCTTAAGTTGAACTCCATTCAGTTTGCTCACACCCCCACACTCACTTGTACAAACAGGCCTCTCTGTAAAGCTAAGCAAAATACTTCTCCCATAAACAAGGAAGGGAAAGCAGAAATATAGAATACAGCTATTCTGGTTTTAAATGCTCAAATAATATAGCAACAGCAAAGAGTAAAAAAAAAAGTACTGTTTATTCATAAGTAAGCTAAAAATAATTTGCCAATGATGAGGTAGAACAATGTGTAGTCATGTTTGGGTTAAATGAAGTCTCATTGATTTTAACAGGTGTTATGCTAAAGATGACTAAGTTTGGAACCAACCCTATGAGTATGTTTTGAAGCTTTTTTACCATCACCACTGCCAATGCTCACTAAGGCTGATGGGAGAGGCCATAAAAAACAATGCTACCACACGCCCTTTTCTTCTACAACAGTTTGTATTGCATTGCCCATTACTTAATGGAACATTGGGGTTTTTATCCCCCATTACTTTACTTGGTGACAATTCCTAGAGAAACTATAATGCAGTTATGTCATGTCATAGGATCTATGTTTCTAAATGTTATTAAAGGCATGGGTAAGAGACTGAGTAGCTCTTTTCAGAGTCAACCATACCTCTGCCATATTGGTCACATCAGCATGTTCCTTTAAGCCACAAATCCTGACTTATTAAACATTATGTGCATAGGCTGCATATTAGTGCATGCAGCTGATCACCTCCACTTGGTGTTTCCCACCAGGCAGGATAGCTTCACAATACATCTAAAACTGTGATTGTAATGTACTGTGCAAACTAGGGTAATAGAACCGCTTTAAATCAAGATTTTCTGGTGGTTTAGGAATCCTGGCTTATTTGGTTCCAATAAACCAAAATGCTAATATGCTTTATATGTCACCATGCAGCTTGTGTTGCAGTGTGGTCTGCTAAATCAAGATTCCCACTTTAAAGTAATGTACAAACATGGTCAATGACTTTTCTTTGGTTTTTTTCCGGGCTGTGAGGCTGTGTTCTGGAATAGTTTCTTTCTGATGTTTCGCCTGCATCTGTGGCTGGCACCCTCAAGAGAATGGTTGGGTAGGTGTGTGTGTGGAGTTTATATGCTGTGAACCCCTTTTGGGGAGTATATGTAAATTTGTGTAATTGAATGGTTTGAATTGAACTATTCCAGAACACGGCCTCACAGCCCGGAAAAACCCAAGGAAAATCTATGGATGCCAGCCGTGAAAGCTTTCGACTTCACATGGTCAATGACTGATTCCAGACTTTATCTCTGAATGAGATCTTACAAAACATCTGTGTAATATAAATATCTGCCGACAAATTTACATTATGCATCCTTTCTACTGGATACCAACATAGAGCAACATATGTGATTAAATGGCCAATGCCCGTGATTGACAACCTGTTGTGAAATTGTAATGTGCATTCACATGCTGCTCTTTGTGCTTTAATGTGCTACTGCATGCCCGATGGTCCCATATCCACAACTCCACTTATCCCACTACCAGCTGAATACAACCACTGCCACAAGCCAAAAAAGAAAACCACTCTGTATGTGTAGCACAACTTACTTCCATGTATGTCACTATCAGGATGCCAGCCTCTACCACCATTCTTGTTCATAATTCAGATATAGCTATTGATTCTTCTCTGTGAGCCAAATATGACAAAGAAGAACCTAATATTACACCATCAATGTTGTTGTTTTGTGCCTTCAAGCCATTTCTAAACCATTTATGGCAACCCTAAAATGACCCTATCACAGGGTTTTCTCAGCACAATTTGTTCAGAGGGGGGGGTTTGTCTTTGTCTCCCTTTGAAGCCAAGAGAATGTGACTTGCCCAAGGTCACCCAGTGAGTTTCTGTGACCAAGCAGGGATTCAAACCCTGGTCTCCAGAGTCCTAATCCAATGCTCAAATTACTACACCACACTGGATCATTAGTCTTCCTAAAAGTGGTCTTACCTTTACTGTGTAACTAGTAAGCCTCAGTGGCAAGCTTCAAATAACTAAGGATTAGCCTTAGATATTCTGGCAGATTGAGGGAGAAATTAAAAGCTATCACCACCACTGTAGTGCTTTACCTTCACCTCTACAGACTCCCTGCCATTATACTAAATATACTTTTAAGGTGTTTCCTCCAGGCCCAGGAGATGCATGTTGTTTCTCCATCCACTCATAGCCCTTCTTACAGCATCTTTGTAACACTAATCTCTCCAGGGGATAAAGAAAGGAATGGGAAGGCCCTCCCAAATGAGGTGATCTGCATGGGTACAGGAAGTGGGGGGGGGGCTTTTTCAGTGTTGGCATCCCCTATGTGGAACTGCTCCCTAGGGAGGTTTTTCTATTGTTTTTCTATGCTCCCAGGCATTTAAGAATTGCTCTGGTGCTTTTAGATCAGAGAATGGAATCATGTTACTCATTTGCTACATGTGTCCCTCTTGGGAACCCCCCTGGAACCCCTGCCCACAAATTTCTCCTCCAGAAATGAGAATGGGAGCTCCTAGAGTGATTCTTATCTAGATCAAGCTATGCCTCCCCCATCTCGTTCTAGAAGAAAATCTGGATTTTCTGAAACCAGAGGGGGTTTTCTGACCCTCAAACTGAAAATGACCTTCAAGGATGGCAATGTAATCCTATTCATATCTACTCAAAAATAAATCCCACATACTACAAAAGGATTTACTATCAAGAAAGCATAGATCAGGTTGCAATCAATATGCTATGGCTGGCCCAGACTTTTTGTGAGCCTTTGTAGAGGGTGTAGATGTCATTATGGCCCCATCCCTGATTTACTAGTGGATCTTAGACTACCATCACTGGTGAAAAGTGATTCTCTGCTCCCATTAGCACAACCTATTGAAGATTTCCTCTAATACATCTTCTCATGGGTGACACAATTTTTAAAAAATCGGAAGCGTGTTATAATTCCCAGGATAAATGCTGTACTTTCTACATTATTCCTCTGGAAGACCTTTAAAAGAAAAGCCAGGAATTGTAAACAAGGTTACCTCCTTCTCTGTCCCATAGTAATGGCTAGTTGTTTTAGAATACCCTTTTCCTTGTTCTATTTTATTCTCTAAAAGGATGTGCTCATTTCTGTTATTCCTCCGTCCCAGAGCTGAGCCAAAATTTCTCAGACTTTCTTTGCAGAGAAAGCTGAAATTTAATTTTTCCCTTCCCCCTCCTCCAATTTTACAGACATGTGTGTGTGTGTCTCTCTCTGTATGTGTGTGTAAGAGAGGGGGGGGAGAGAAAGAGAAGGCCACACCCCAACAAAACCTTATAAAGATACCAGGTCTGGGACTCTGGAGGATGCAAAACTGTGGTCAGGCTGACAATAGAGCTGCTGCTCCTACTGATGCCACTCTGAAACAAAACAAAATTTGTGTGTGCATATGTGCCTTCAAGTCACCTGTCAACTTATGGCAACCCCATGAATTTCACAGAATTTTCTTAGACAAGGAATACCCAGGGGTGGTTTTGCCAGTTCCTTCCTCTGAAATATAACCTACAGCACCTTGGTATTCCTTGGTGTCGCCCATCCAAGTACTAACCAGGACTAACCCTACTTAGCTTCCAAATCAGACATATCTGGTGCCTTTAGGGCATTTAGGCCCTTCCAAAGCAAATCTTAGGGAAACAAAATTTAGGGAAACACAAATAACCTGTACTTTTGGCATTATAGGTGGTGGGTCCTATGCTGGAGAAATAGTTGGAAGATTTCTCCTCCTGCCGGATAAAGTTTGTGAAATGCTCTCCCTCCCCAGTATTTCTCCTCACAAATAAGATGGGAAATTTGGAAAGACCATTTGCACACAACTCCATGGCCCACCTTTTCAGCCAAGGAACGCACAATTCCTAAATTGAACAAAAAAGCCCAAATGTCTAAACAGACTTCCATGCACAGCAGGACTAGGCAGAAACTTGCTACGGTTGCTCCTACTAATAAGCATTTGTATGATGCATTACAAAATAAAAATAATAAATCCCCTTATTTTAGACTTAGGAATCAAAGTGAGCAGGAAAGACATTTCCTGTAAAGATTAGTATTTCAGAGGTGCTGTAAGAAGGTATCCCTACATACCTGTCTGCTTTTTCTGTTAAAATGAATGTAACTCACCGTGGAATGGGTGACCCATACATTAAAATAAATAAATGCCAGCAAGCCATAAGATGGATTGAACCAAAGACCTCCAGGGACAGGCCTGAACCACAACAGAAAGGCTTTATAGGAGTTTACTGTTCAGTCCAATGATATAAAACCAAGCATGTTCATTAAAATAGATTTCTAACAGGGAAAACAAACTAACATTTCAGTAAGGGAACTCTTTCACCATGGGGTGAAAAGTCAAAAGTAAAAACCCAATGTTTAAAATGTAACGCTAGGAAATTACTTTTACCTTGATGGAAAATACAACCCAGCCTGCCCACCACCTCTTTTTAACCGTCAAAGGGGCTCGCGGAGGGTCAAGCACTCTGCACTTGTTCTAGGGCACTCTTGACTCTCTGACACCAATGCCCACGCCTGAGACCCTAAGCGCCAAACGGAAGCCCTGAACCAGGCGGGGAAAAGGGGGCCACTAGCCAGAGACCTCCGAAGGGGATTGGACGGCCCGCGATCTTCTGCCCTGGGCGAAGGACACCTGGGCTGCCTTTTGGAAGCCGTGGGCTTCTTCCTCCTCGTCCTTAGATTCCAACAGGGCAAGAAGCACAGAATCCTAGAATCCTCGAGTTGGAGGAGACCCCCAGGGGTCATCTAGTCCAACCCCCTGCCATGCCAGGAGCACACAAACAAAGCACCCCCGACAGATGGCCATCCAGCCTCTGCTCAAAAACCTTCGAAGGAGGCCAGCTGAGATTTCTCCCCTCGGTCCACGATCCTGCAGAGGGCGGCCGCTGTATCCGCGCAAGACAGGAGGCCAGTATATAGTAAGAGAACCAGTGAGGAAGAAGACGCGAAATACGCTGCGAAAAGAGTTTTCTCGCTCTCCTCCTCGCTGTGAGGCTGCCTCGATCAGCTCAGATTGGCTTTCTCCTTTACCCAGATTCAAGCCCCACCATTCATTCCCTCCGATCTCCTTCCTTCACACACACACACACACACACACACAGAGGCAACCGTCCGCCTCCTGCCTCCCCCCCTCTTCCTCCTGAGCCCCCTGAGCTCTCAGCTGGGAGAAGGAAGGACACGGCCCCAAGGGTCGCCCCGGATGGCAGCAGAGCTTTTCAAGGCAAGCCGGGCTTGAGCCCAGGGAAGCACACAAAGAAAAAGACCGAAGAAGACGAAGAAGACGAAGCAAGTTTGCTCTACCTGGGCCCCGCCGTGGCTGGAGCTGTGGCCGCCGCCTTGGCCGAGCCCATCCGCCGGCCCGAGCCAGAGCCGCCCAGTCCGCCGCCCTCGGCTCCGGGGCCCTCCGGCTGCGGCGACAGCAGCGACTCGCTTGCCCGCAAGCTCTCCTCCCTCGGCCGCCGGCGGCACAGCGCGCTCTGGAGTCCAGCGAGGCGCTTCGGCAAACAGCGCCAACCTCGTCGCTCGCTCTGCCGGGAGGGAGGGAGGGAGGGAAGGAAGGAAGGAAGGGGGTCGATCTGCCCACAAGGTTCTGGCGTTGCGAGATGGGAGCCGGGGGTGGGGGGCTCTACCACTCCTCCCCTCCCTCCCTCCCGTTATTCCGGGGAGGCAGGGCCGGTTTAAGGCACCGGCATCAGCATCCACAGGAGGCCCCATCATTGTGGGGGACCCTTAGTAACCCTCCTCCTGCAAAAGCAGTATTAGTAATAATCTTAATATCCTGTCCTGTGGATAGCTCAGGTTGAGTTAGGTTACATTGACCTGAGATAAACATATGGGCCCCCCAAAATAAAGCATTGCAGGGGCGCCCAAAATTCCTTAAACAAGTCCTGGTTGCAACCCTCCTCCTGCAAAAACATTATTAGTAATAATCTGAATATCCTGTACTGTGGATAGATTAGGTTGAGTTAGCTTACGTTGACCTGAGATAAACATATGGGCCCCCCAAAATAAAGCAGTGCAGGGGTCCTCATCATTGTAGGGGGCCCCATAGTAACCCTCCTCCTGCAAAAGTATTGTTAGTAATAATCTGAATATCCTGTACTGTGAATAGCTTAGGTTGGGTTAGGTTACATTGACCTGAAATAAACATATGGGCCCCCCAAAATAAAGCATTGCGGGGGACATCATTGTTTGTGGGGGCAAAGTAACCCTCCTCCTGCAAAAACATTAGTAATAATCTGAATATCCTGTACTGTGAATAGCTTAGGTTGAGTTTTGACCTGAGATAAACATATGGGGCCCCCAAAATAAAGCATGGCAGGGCCCCCCCAAATTCCTTAAATTGGCCCTGTGGGGAAGAGAGCCAAAAGCCAGCACGCTGAGTCGGGGTTACATTAAAGGCCAACGTTGGCGAGTTGGAAAGGTCTTGCTTGATTGCGGGCTTCTTTGGAATTGCGCCCATACGTGTTTCTCTTTGGTGTTACGTGCCTTCAAGTTGACTGCCTTCCAATTGCAGTTGTCCTTCTGTATCCATGGATATGATATCCCCAGATTTAAACATTCAGGCCTTGAAAATATTCTTTAAAAAAATAATACAGTCGTCCCTTCACATTCGCGGGGGTTAGGCTCCACAGACCTCTGCGAATGTGAAAATTCTGCAGATAACGACTACCCTCCCCCTCCCCCACCAAAGCAACCACGGGGCCTCCGGAGGCCCCATAGTCACTTCCCCCCGCCTCCCCCTCCCTCCCCAGGCCACCACAGGGCCTCCGGAGCCCCCATGGTCGCCTCCCCAGCCCTCCCCCCTCCCTCCCAAGGCCTTCATGGGCCTCTGGAGGCCCTCCGGAGGCCCTGTGGTCACCTCCGCAGCCCTCCCCCTCCCACCCAAGGCCTTCATGGGGCCTCCAGAGGCCCCGTGGTCGCCTCCCCAGGCCTTACCCCTACCTCCCAAGGCCCCCTCGCCGCCTCTTCCACCCCCACCCAACCTGCTTCGCTCCCCCCCCCCAGAAGTGGCCACAGGGCTTCTAAAGCCCTGTCGCTGCTTTTGGGAGGGTGGGGGGAGGCCCTTTGAAAACCGCAAATATTCAAAACCGCAGATGCTAAATTCTCAAATGTGGAGGGGCAACTGTAATCCCAAAAACAAACCTTGATTTTTGCCATTTTATATAAGGGACACCATTTTGCTATGCCACTGCATATAATCAGACTTGAGTATTCACGGATTTTGGTATCCACTGGGTGGGGCGATCCTGGATCCAAACCCTTGAGAATATGAAGGGACAACTGATACTGTATAGTGACCTTCTCAAACGGCAAGAGATTTCTTCAGAAGAGGTTCTTCATTGATTTCCTCTTAGGCTGAGAGAGTGTAACTTGGCCTAAAGTTTCCCCCAGTGGGTTTCAATCGCTTAGATCAAGGATTCGAACCCTCATCTATATGGCAAAAGTACCCCTTGCAGAATTCGCTGGGAATATGAGTGGTCTTAATGAGATCCTGCATTGTCTCGTGGTATTGTAAAAGTGAGGGGTCAAAAAGAGGAAAAACTATGCAAGAAAAGCATTTGCGGCTTTTCCTGACCTTTTTTTAAAAAAAGCTCCAGTGATATGCGCATTTTCACTCATTAAGACAAGTGATTTGACATGAATCGCTTCCTCATACAAGACAAAGCACGAGCCTGATTGGCTGGATGAGCACAGGGGGTGGGGCTTAGTTACACAGCAAGCACCTGCTGCCGCCATGTTGGAAATGGAGATTTATGTGATCTCTCTCTCTCTCTTTTGGAAAAGTGAAATATCGCTTGTGCGTACCATAGAAATAGGTGTGTTCTTTTTTAAAAAAAAGTTCAGCAGCAGCAAATTTTAAAACACAAGTAATTCACTCGCAGCCACCATCTTGGCTATAGGTGTGCAAAGTTTATGGGAGTTGTAAAACCATTAAGATAGGTCGCAGTTGCTGTGACTTGCTATTACTGTAGAACAATCTGGTTTTTTTCCCTTCATATAGACAAGCCATCAGAGTCACAGTCCAACACTCAAACCGCAACACTCCAAACCTGTGGAGTGGACCATGTTACTTCTGAATAAACTTAGTTGGCATTTAGTGAGAAACCTTGCTAAAGATCATACATAAATGGTATCTCACACCACTCCTACTAGTAAGGATTACTAAAATATCTAGCCCCGTTTTTTGGAGAGGATATGGTGAGACAGGGCCATTTGTGCACATGTGGCTTGACTGCCCACTGGTCCGCTCTTATTGGACCCCGATTCTGGAAATTATATCAACAATTGCTGGGCAAGACTTATCTCCCACTCCAGTATTACTCCTGCTCTCGCTTTTTATAGATGAGCACAAATCATTAAAACATATGGAGTTAATCTCATTTTTGCTTGCCATCACCAGAATAGAAATTGCCCAAAATTGGAAAACAGGTGAACTTTCCCTAACCAAATGGTGGGCCAGATTTTGGGAAGTCTGGTTGATGGAAAAGTTAGCTTACAGCCTTAGATGGTCAACCAGACAAGAGGGCTCTATACCTTCAATGAAAGATGGCTACCTCTCATAAAGTTCGTTAACTCTGATACTTGTACCCGAGACCCTCCCCAGAATCATGGATCGCTGTGGAAAGACGTGGTACATGACTTTGATCAGCCCGTGTATTGACTCTCTAGGGAAAAAGACTCATTGCCCAATGACCCCACTTAGGTAGATCACAGTGGTTTGCTCATTTCTGCTTCTTCTTGAGTTGTATTGTTACACCACATTTGACAGTTCCTTGATGTAAGGTTAATACCTCTGTGTTAATTTTTTTTTAAAAAAAAGACTTAGGATTAAGTTATGTGATGGATTCCTGCAGAGCCTTCCCCACTTACCACTTTTGTTCATTCCATTATGTATTGCATTTTTATTCCCAGCCTCTGGACCTCCCTCCCTCAGGGTGGTTTGCCCATTTACATCCTTGCAAAGACTGGAAATGTTACTCTTTTGGACTCCAGTGACCAGAGCCACCATGCCACCATCATGGCCAGAGAGATAATTATTCAGCTGGAAGGGACCCCAAGTGCCACCAAATCCAACAGTGCAGGAATCAACCCAAAGCATCCCAAGAGGTGGTCATCTAACCTTTGTTTAAAAACCACCTTCCATCATTGCACAGCTCTTACTATGAAGAAATTCTCCCTACTGTTTAGTCAAAATGTCCTTTCTTATCATTGAATCAAATAGTCTCAGCAGAAAATAAGCTCACTGTTTCCCACATGCTATTTGAAGATCTCCATCTCCTCCTTTTTACCCTTAACTTTCCAGCTCCTTCAACTGTTCCTCATAGGATTTGACCTCCAGAAAGTTTCCCATCTTGTTCACTCTCCTCTGGATGTGTTGCAGCTCATTAATATCCTTAAAGTGTAGTGCCCCAAACTGTAAATCGTATTCCAGATGTATATGCAAAGGGCTCTTGTAGCACCTTTGAGAGTAACTGAGAGAAATAAGTTGGTAACATAAGCTTTCGTAGACTTAAGTCTACGGAAGCTTATGTTACCAATTTCTTTCTCTGTTACTCTCAAAGGTGCTACAAGATCCTTTTGCATACTGGTCTAGACCAACATGGCTATGTCTTTGAATTATTCCAGGTGTGGTTTGACCAAACTAGGTGAGGTTTGACCACACCAGAATAAAGTGTTACTATTATGTCACTTGTTCTGGATGCAGTACTTCTGTAGATGCAACCTAGGATTTCATTAGCTTTCTTTGCAGCTGCATCACAATGCTGACACATGTTTAGCTTGTAGTCTACCAAGACACCTAGGTCCATTTTATATGTACTGTGTTCATAATCACTCATGTGGGAAATAGTGAGCCACAATTAACAATACAGTTGTCCCTTCATATTCGCTGGGGTTTGGTTCCAGGACCCCCCGTGGAATACTCAAGCCCCATTATATGCATACTCAAGCCCCATTATATGCAATGACATAGCAAAATGGTGGCCCTTATATAAGATGGCAAAATCAAGGTTTGCTTTTTGGATTATTATTTTTTAAAGAATATTTTCAAGCCGAGAATACTTAAATCCGTGGATACCAAATCCATGGATATGGAGGGACAACTGTATATTGCCCAAACCACACAACACAAATAATCCAGTTTGAAACTGGATTATTTGCCATGGCTCCTTCCTATGGAATCCCGGGAGTTGTAGTTTGGGGAGACACTAGCACTCTTTGGCAGAGAAGGCTAAAAACCTTTTAAAACTACAACTCCCAGGATTCAATAGGAAGGAGCCATGGCAAATAATCCAATTTCAAACTGGATTATTTGTGTAGTGTGGATTTGGCCTCAATTTCTCCAGTTTGCATATATACAGATACCTCATAGAGACTCTCTTTGTGTGAGGTAGTTTTCCACACAGGCTTCTTTGTCTGCTAGTGGTTGTGGCAGCATTTTTCCTATCTCTTCTAAAAAGGGAGAGTGTAGTATAGTTCTCTGTGTGCTTACTAAAAAAGAAATGTAGTTAATTAAATAAACAGGCCATGGTGTTACGGTAGGAGGTGCGGCCTACCAAAGCCCTTCAAAAGACAAGTGTAGTCTGCAACCCATGGCTGTTTCCCACCCCTGTTGTGGAATGAGAAATGGCCCAGAGCTTCAGTTCTTGCATCTGAAAAATGGACATTAAAACAATATTTTATATCTGCTATAGGAGAAACCACTTTTGTTGTCATACAGTGCAATTTCTGATGTTACAGAAGACACTTCAACTTTTCCATTTTGTAAGTTATTCCAGATAAAACAGTATATTCATCAGTAACCTCTTAGAACCATATTCTTGTAACTTTCTCACTTCCTGCTTCAAAAATCTCTTAATGCAATCACACCAAGGTAACTTGATATTAAGCATTTGGAGAAGGCAATATACGTTTGACAAAACCTAACATTTCACAAGTACACATTGTTTGTCAATGTATGTGGTGGTTAGAGTCAGAACTGAGGATACTCACCTTCAAGTTCCTACTCATCCATGAAGCTCATTGGATTTCCATAGTCACTCCAACCTCTTTTGGTCAAACATACTTCAAAGGATTGTGGGGATAAAATTAAGGATGTGTGTGATATGCATTGTCCTGCTGTTTGGGAAAGGAAGATGTCATGTAATTCCTCCAACATCTTTATAAAACTATTTGAGCTTGTTTTTTTCGCCACATCAGTATTGTTAAACTGTATTTTCTGATGAATGTTGCAAAATGAAACCACATTGGGTGCTGGCTCTCTAAGACTTTACTATAATTGTCAATCTACAGCAATTGGCATGTGTGGGGAAGGACAGATTGCTTACCTATAACTGTAGTTGTTTGAGTAGTCTTTTGTGATTCCTCTCAGTGTCCACATTGCTTCTTTTAAGAGATATAAGCAGCAAGACCAATCAGAGCTAAAAGTGGGCAAGGTTTGCAAAGTGGGAACAATTTACATATCTGTAGACAAAGACATAGCCATCTTAATCTGTTTCAGCATAAAAAATACATAAAGGAATCCTGTAGTAGCTTTGAGAATAATGAACAAAAGAAATTTCTAGCATAAGCCTACGTGGACTCCAGTCAACTTCAGATGCATGGAGCGAAACATCTGCAGAACGAGAGTGTGAATGGTAACAGAAATGCAAAACATGTGGGTATGGTGACAGGGTGACAAGTTCAGTCTCAAGGATGGTTGATGGTCATAAAGAGTAGTTAAAGAAATAGGTGGGAGGCAGATTGTACATACAAACCAATATGAGCAGGTAGACGTATGAATGGTGGAGAAAGTTCTTGGTCTAGTGTGTTGATGTGGGTACAGGACTAGTAAAATGTTGCAATAAAGCAGGCATGAGAGTCCTACTTAGCAGCTGGGATGTCAACAGTGTTTTCATATGTGTAATGTGTCATTGTTTCTGTGCAAACCACTGTTAGTGCACTGAAGTTTGTGGATATACCCCAATTAGGCTGTTTGCATATGTATCACATATGTCTGTCCGTGAAACTGAATGGAATGCACAAAAGCTCATGCTAGAAATTTCTTTTTCTCAGTGTCAAAGGTGCTACAGGCTTCCTTTATATCTTTTTACAGCCTTAGTCATTCTTTACTCCACCCTGATGCTGGCCTTTAGCCAGTGGGCGTTAATTGGTGGGAACATGACTTAAATTTGAATGACCTATTCTACATACCAGTATATGGCAAATCTGAATTAGCTCTCCTTTGGAGGAATGTTGCTTGAAGGCTTTGGTATGCCTATCTACGGACTCTTAATTTAATATACCAAAGCCTTCAAGCAAAGTTACTCAGCTGTCAGAGTCTGGTGTATTTTGTCTATCCAACTTGAGTGAAGTATGGCTCCTAGGACAAGCCTGTTGCCATGGGGCACCCCTATTATCCACTTAAGGAGAGGTGCTGTGGAGCAGCTCTATGACCCTGCCAGTCAGACAACATCCAGAGGTATCAAACTACACATTGCAAACTTTTTGAGTTCCTTAGGGAAGTATGTCATTTCACAAATGGGGATGGTATTGCAGGCTGGTACATAAGACCCATTTCAATGAATGGAAGCACTTTAAAAAATAAAACAAAACAAATAACCTTCAAGTGCCTATACAGTCTCCTTAATGTGCATGAAAAGTTTTTGGAATCTAGGGTTAATGCTCATGGAGCTATGGCAGGGGCTGATATATGGACACATATTCTTTACATTATCAACAAATTTATTAACTAGTGAATTTTCCTGGTGTTACAATAGCTGCAATAAACTTGAGTTTGGCACATACAGTATATGTATACACATCCTCCAACGGTCCCAATTTGGCAGGGAAAGTCCAAATTGATTTTCTGTCATTCCACTTTTTCATCTGCTTTTAAAATAGTCCAGTTTCTCTCTCCTCCCACTTTTGCCCTTTGTCCCTGGCTTACTTCAATTAATGCAACCTGAGTTCAAAGTGCAAAAGTAGTTTGCACTCAGTTAATTCAATGGGTGGGGAGAAGAAGTGTCAGAATCTTGCTCTTCCCTATAGACTCAGGCAAAAACAAACTGCTGCAGCCTCTCCTTGCTTGTGCCTTCTTCCTCATAACTTTCACTGTCTTGACCACACTCTCATGTTGCTTGGCCATATGTGTCCCAGTTTTCATCTGTGGAATGTTACAGGGTATACATATATTAAAATTAAATATTGCAAATGACATTGAGGTGCACACCCCTTGGGTCCCCTTAGTAAGTTGCAGGTTTCTGGGACTCTGTCTACATGAGGGCTATATCCCAGATCTAATCCTGCCCTGGTTTGACCCGGTAAATACCACACTCACCTAACTCAAACAGGTCTTGAAAGCCAGACAGTTCCCCCATCCTGAAGTCACATTGGTACCAAAGGGCATCTCTATCATGTTCATGTGTTCACTGTATCAGATTATTTTAGGTCACATCACTGCGGCAAGTGCAGGTTGTTGGGGGTTTTTTTGTTCCCACCATGCATGCACCTATTTGCATATCTGCATAAACGAACAGCCTTTCTTGTTTTCCCATCATTCTTACCACCCACCCGCACTCCCTTTGGATGGTGTGTATACCTGGGTGATTACCAGAACCATACCTGGGCAGTTCCTTAGCCCTCACAAGTGTTCCCTCTTCCCCTTGTAATGGTGAATGCAATTGCCCTGATCATCTTCAGACACATTCACTGTCTCTTTTTGTGGGATTGAAATGGAGAACACACTGGAGTTGTTCCTGTCAGGTTTTGCCTTACTGCAAAAGACTATTGTGGAACGTGACAGGTAGCCTAGTAGAGACTAATGAGAGTTGGGATTACAGTTCCCATTACTCTCTCCCAGGCAAGCAGGGTAACAGAGTCCAGGTAACAGAGTGCCCAATTCAAGGTGACACCCTGTGTACTATTGTTTCATCACTACTGTCATACTCAACAACCACCACCTGATGTGATAGTTAAATGTGTCCTCTTTTACTGTTTAGGAATGTACCAACACTAGAGAGCGCTGCCACTCCCTGCAAGTGTGGTGGCTGGAAGCTGTCCTTCCTCTGGGTCTGAGGAGGTGGGTGCTGCTGTGGGGGATGAGGCAGTGGCAGGCCCAGCACCAGGCGAAACATATACACTTCCCCTTGGTCACCTTCCTTCCACAATCCACATACAGGCAACAAGGAGATGACAACCAAGTGAGACAGACTCCTCTTAGTGATACATTTCCCTTTGCCTCCCACTACTCATGGCCAACAGTGGGAGCTGCAGCAAGGCACAACTAAGTGACATGGCATGTCACCTGCACTGCAGCTTCTTTGGGATACAGCTGTTGGCATGGCTTCACTGATCCTTTTGTGGTTTTGCCCTGCAGATGATGGGGCTCATGGCAAAAGCCCCAGGCTGAAGGGAGAGGGCTGAAGAGAGCAGAAGGGAGCCAGGAGAAGTACTGGTGTCCTTTATTGTCTACCTCATAAGCCTACAGGGAGGGGGAGGGAAGGCTTGAGTTGCTTTAGGATCCATTTATTTGTCCTTTTAGCAGTCTATGGTATCCATAGTTAAATGTATACGAATAAGCAACTGTCCAGTGACTAGCATTAACACACTTTTAAAAAATGTGCAGGTGTGGCAAAGCATGAGAGAGAAAGAGAGGCAGACTATGGCTAAACAGTTCACAAAACATCACAAAATCTGAAATAATAAAAGGAAATGCTTATCCTTCTGTCAAATGTTATGAAACTAAGATTGAATCCACACATGTGAAATAATTTGTCCTTATCTTGATCCTGGTCCTATTTGAACACATGATGTTCCTCCAGTTTTGAAGCAAAAGCACTTTTTTTACACACCTGAGGGCTTGAATGCAGTTTTTAAAAACCACCTTTTTACCCCGCTGTTTTGTGACTCTGTGTGTGTGTGTGTGTGTGTGTGTGTGGAAAAAAACAGGCTTTGGAAATGTGTGCCTTGCTCCCGGAATCAGAATCAGGGTGGAACCGGGGTGAGGTGAATAGAGGGTAGCGTCAAGTTGGTAGGTGGTCACCTAGTCCTGACATTCACCTGATAATTCCCACCACAGAAGGTTATCTCCCTAGTATGCATCAATGTCTGGAAAGCATGGTGTCACCATTTTTTTAAAAGTTCAGTGTTAGTATGCAGACACTGTACAGTATACAAAACATAGTGCACCTTTATAGGTCAGCATTTAAACTTACCCTACTCCTATGGCTTCACTCTATGGAATGGCAGATGCCCTTTTGAGCCAAGTAAAAAGAAAAAGAGGTGCCTAGTGGGGCAGGGAAGAGATTAGTGATCCAATCACCATTTGGAATGAAGAGAAGGTCCAAGAGCAACTGAAGGAAAGCCACAGAAACATCAATATTTTTCAGGCTTATCACATGAGGGAAAGGAAGTGAAGTGCAGCCCAATAATAGTGCCTCCCGCCTTGCCTTATCACACAACATTGGCATTCAGCAGCTGTCCTTCTGCTCCAGTCCCATGGGAGACGGTGGTAAATACAAGTCTTTTTTCTAATGGATGGAAAGGAGGGTTGTCAAAGGCTGGTTAGATTTGCTTTCATGTAGTCCAGCTTGTAAGAATGACTAAACTGAGTGAAGATGACTAAACTGAGACTGTTGTACTTTGGACATATAATGAGAAGGACTCACTAAAAAACATAATAATGCTTGGTAAGGTGGAAGGTGTGATGGGAATGAATCTGGACAAATGAGATGAGCGCATGAGGGAACCAATCCCAGAGCAGGAGACTGTAATGGAAGGGGTCTCTCTGTGTTTGAAGGTATGCATGTCAGTTAGGAGTTCAGTCGAAGCTGAGTGGCAGTTGAAGTTGAAGTTGAAGTTTGAGTTTGAGTCTGTGTGAGGTTCTGATTGAGGTTTGTATCCAGGAAGATTGTGTGCAGTGGTTGGGAAGTCTGAGTGTTCAAGCTGAATGAAACAAAGAGAGAATGAGTCTGGTATCTAATTAAAAGCATTAGGACATCCAAGGGTTGATCTGTGTGCTGGTATATTAGGGATTGGTCACTGAATAGTGATATCCTGTACTGATAAGTTAACATAGTAATAAGCACAAGATTACCTGATTAATGTTTCATCTTTATTTTTTAATAAATCAATCCTTTGTTATTAGTTCAAAATATCCAGACTCCTTGTAACCCATTGATTATACAGACAGTTTAAAAGCACACTTACCAGAGTAACACCACACATCCACATATTTGGTCAAAAAGGTTCAACCCCAGTTCAGAGAAAAGGAACTAAAGGGGAATCTGAAGGAAGGTGGTAGGAAAAGAGGATGGACGCAGCTAGGCTGAACATTTTGGTAAAGTTGGCTGGTGAGTTTGGAGGTTGCCTGCCACAGAAGGCAGTAGGAAAAGAGGAATGTTCCATTACAGCTGGATAGACTCAATCAAGGAAGCCACGGCCCTGAATCTGCAAGACCTGAGCCGGGTTGTTAATGACAGGGTGACTTGGAGGTCTCTCATTCATAGGGTCATTATAAGTTGAAGGGGACTTGACAGCAGTTGACAACAACAGCACATTTAACTAACTTTAATATACTCAGCAAGTCCACGCTCTCTCTCTCTCTCTCTCTCTCCCTCCGTGTGTGTGTGTGTGTGTGTGTGTGTGTGTGTGAGAGAGAGAGAGAGAGAGAGAGAGAGAGAGAGAGAGAGAGAGAGAGAGAGAGAGAGAGAGAGAGAGGCAGACACCTCAGCCTGACAAGCTATGGCCTTGTCCAGGCCTAACAATGCAAATTAGCCAGTTAGGTATGCACTTCTGCTCTGTTCTTTGGCCTTATGTCTGCTCCTAGACAGGAGACACTTGGCAGTCACATAGCAGTGCTCTCATTAATGCAAGATCAGGTTCCCAAGCACACCAAGTCCTGCTCATCAATCTTTCTCCTTGTAGTGGAACCGGCAATGCCTGCTCTGAGTGCTAAGAGCAAGACACTGTACAAGGGGAAACTGATCCCTCCTGAGTTGTTTCTGAGCAATAAACTATTTATGGCTAAAAAGATGAGTTTTTCCTTCTACTCTGGAAATGTTGTTATTGAGTCACTTCAGCTTTGTGATGTTGCAAGATATACAGCATGGGTTGGCTCCGTCTTGCAACAGGGGTCATTTGCTGTCTTGCTCCCTCCCTCAAGCAAGACTAAATATCTGCAATTTGTTGAGTAAAGGGGCAAAGATCTCAACATGAGACAACAGGTATGATCTGGTGTCTCTGACTATTATTACAAGTCAAAGGGAAACCAAAGAATTGTGAATGTTAACAAAGGGTAGCTATAAGGTGAATTCCCAAGACACCACACTTTCATAAATGGCATACCTTGGAATTTGTCAAAAATCCCCAGGTATGATGTAATATCAAAGAAAGTAAGAGGTCTGAGCTCTCTTGCTTTCTTTCATGTTAGATTTTCCCAGACATATCATACCCCAGGGCAACTTCTCAGTACTCAGTGTACAGAGGCTGAAAAATTATTAATGACAACTGTAAATTCTAAGGGATTGGTATAAAAATGTATGAACTGCTATGATTAGAAATTCAAAATCTAAATAAAGGAGAATACTTTGAAGAGTTTTTCAGGAAAGGTAGTGTAACAGTTACTGAATGAGTGAAAACTAGCTTTCTCAGGAAAGCTTGTAAAGCAATGTGTGCTAATTTGAAAGAAAAGTTGTCCAAATTAATATATTGCTGCTAATGGACACAGAAGAAAATGAACAGAATTGAACTAAAAATGAACTAGCACATGTGTGTTGGAAATGTAGATTCCAATAAGTTGAGCTGACCAACGAAGCTTGCATCAGATTTGTTCTAGCATCCATGTGTTTTGAATTCAGATTAAAAGAGATGTCCAAAGGATGGCTGGATATGGAGTTAAGATAAGAAACTAAAACAAGGCAACTAGAACTCAAATAGTCGAAGTGTGGGGACGACACAGAAAATATACTGTATAGTGAAATCGCTTCCAACTTCTCAAAAGCTGCTAAATATGATTGCTGATAATGGGAAGCTACTAAAATTCTAACTTGCAAAAGTGTGGACAAGTCAGGATAGCAAGTAGCACAGTTAATTAAGGGAAGCCTGAGAGACAGAACGCAACTGAAATAAACATTTATGATTCAATGGCATCCTTTTATTGAATGTTGTGAGGCTGGATATGACATTGTACTACTATTCTCCTTTGTTTTCCATATTTGAGTTGGGCTATTTGGGGAATTGTGTAAATTGCATTGATATAAAAGTTAAAATTGTAGTGTTTTGTTTACTGATATTGGTATTAATCCAATGGCTTTATGGTATTGCATGTATAAATCAAGCTATCATCATCATTTTACAAGAAAATAGTATTTGACGATTATGATGATGATGATGAAACAAGAGGTAATAAATGGTTTGCCTTATTCCTTATCATTGCTTTTCACTATGATTATCACATAGATAAAATATTTGACATTTCATGTTTCATATATTTCAGCTTTAAACATATCGGTACATATTTGTTCTTCTCCCCTTTCTGTTGCTCCTCAACATAAAACCCACAATTGAAACCCATACTCTAGCTAACCAGATACATCATTGCTTCAAACATCAATAGGCATATATTGGCTAATTTACCTTATTTACCTAATATGCCTAATTTAAGTGCGAGGGAAATAAAGGAAGTTAACAAGCATTATACATGATAGCTTGGGAAATAAAGTTCCCTAGGGGCAAAAAGCAGTTTGAGGTCTGTTCAGCTCCCATTTCCCCCCTGTACATGCTCTCCTTCCCTCCTCTGCTTCCACCACAGACTCTCTCTATATCTTTTGGATTAGGCTCTTCCCTTTAAAATCCCCTGGCCCTCACTATTTTTGGGGTCCAAACTAGACAATAGGGTTAATTTGGATTTAGAAGTGGTGTATCCCTGTTGTGATTGAAGGCACCTGATGGTTCTAAGCCCATCCTTTTCCTCAGCTCCATTGCTTTTGTTGTGTGCCTTCAAGTCATTTCTGACTTATGGCGACCCTAAGGCGAACATATCATGGGGTGTTTTCTTGGCAAGATTCGTTCAGAGGGGGGTTGTCTTCCTTTGAGTCTGAGAGTGTGTGACTTACCCAAGGTCACCTAGTTGACTTCCATGACTGAGTGAGGATTTGAACCCTGGTCTCCAGAATAGTCTAACACTCAAACCACCACACCATGCTGGCTCCCTCAGCTCCATATCTTGCACACACACACACACACACACACACACGTGTTCCATTTGTGATAACTGGAAGGGAAACACAAACTTAATTTGCAAGTCTGATTGCTGAGACACACATTTTTGAGGAAAGCCTATTGCCAGCAGAAACTATGAATTTTACTGTATGTCTAATTTGCCCCATCGCCTTTCCCTTGATTTTTAACACAGAAGATTTTTATTTCTTCCTACATGTATCCATCATGGCCCTTCTTATTCGCGACTGTTTTCTTGGTTGTTTTTTCTCCACATGTTCTGGCCCATAACATTAATTCATTTATGGTGATCAATGGTCATTATTCTAATTTTTTAAAAGTCAGTTCCAGATGCTTCAGAGGGAGTGTAAAAGAGAATTTATGCAATATTTACAGAGTTTGACAAAGTTACTTTTTTTTTTCAGTACACCTCCCAGAATCCTCCAGTATTGCTGTCCATGCTGACTGGTGGAATTCTGGAAGTTGTATTCCAAAAAAATAACTTTTCCGAACTCCTTGGTGTTTACCTCTACTTCTTAGTCTTCTTCTACTGCTTGGAATATTAGTGAAAGAGGAAAATATTAAAAACTGGAATGTGACTGATGAAAACAAAAGGTGGAAACTGCCTGCAAGGATATTTGTCAATGGAAGCTTCATAAATTTCAAGTTGGGCAGTTTTAATAGTGATTTGTGCTTGCATTACTGCTGCCCAAGATGGAATAGGACCAACAGACATATGTAAGCATGAACTGCTAAGTGTTCAAAATATTTGTCATCAAAATTATTTTCTATCTGGTTTATTCTGGTTTGGCTGATCGAAGTTTCTTTCTCTTTCAGTTCCTTCACATGCCTCTAGTGTCTAGTCTAAGTGCTGGTCCACCTTTTGCTGTATGGAATTAACCCAACAGCAGTCATGTAAATATCTTCCTCTCAATACATGTGTTAGGAAGGGAACTTGTTCTATTGAGCTGGAGTGGGGGAATCCTCTCATGAGGCTATTCTTACATTATATTTTAGATGTTACTTCTGAAATTAGTGATAATCCCCTTGCAGATAAAAGGAATGCTTAATCAAACAATGCAAGAAGACAATGCAATGTGAGTTGAAGGTTAAGGCTGAATCTAATGTCTCCATTTAGGCAGTATTTCACCTTAATGAGATTACCTTTCAAAAACCCTGGGGCTGACAGAAATTAGTAGCATTTGCTGATCTTTTGCAGTGATAGCTCTGTCTTTTGAAAATTAAAATTGATTCTTATAACCTTGACATATGAAGATCCCAAATGTGCTCTTTGATCTTGTGTGTCTAGCAGAATCTACAGCAGATGCAAAGGCAGACAGAATTCTGTCATTTATTCTATGGTTATGGACCAAACATGGTGAAGAGAGAATAGGCGATGAGTACACTTTATCAGTTTCCAGGACAGGCCTGGATTATGGTGCAAACCCACTGATATACAGAGAAAATGGAGACTAAAATGTATATTTTGCTTGAAAATATTTATGGAAATTTATTTTTGTGCATCCAATCCCCAAAGTAGGAGAAAATGGTAGCAGGATGGTCTTTAAGAAGTAGAGTGGTTTCAGAGTGGGGGTGGAACATTTGAGCCAGACTTAGCTATGTCTGCAGAAAAAGAAATGAGGCGATTATAGCAACACCTGAAAAGAAGTGGTAGGGATGTAAAGCCAATTTTAGTGGAATGGTTTCAAACACTGCCTGTATTTAGATATTTGTATGGTGTGTCCAGCCCTTGTACAATCTTGTGGGATTTATTGGAAACACGCAAAGGCAATGTTAGGCCTTAACAAGCAACATCCTTTGCAGAGAATGTC
The DNA here is from genome assembly GCA_030847615.1 of Gambelia wislizenii. Classification (NCBI taxonomy): domain Eukaryota; kingdom Metazoa; phylum Chordata; class Lepidosauria; order Squamata; family Crotaphytidae; genus Gambelia; species Gambelia wislizenii. Next base: position 106,925,521 of record JAUMIR010000004.1, read on the forward strand.
TTGGCTTAGTCCCTTCTCTAGAATAGAGTAAAATGACAAAGGGGTTTTCTAGGCAATGAAAATACTCACAGAATTCTAGTAGAATACCTTTTGTCCTAACAGGCTGTGAACCAGGTTTATGGTATTCAGAAGGAGAGGGACCAAAAACCCCATCTACTGAGTGGGGAAAGCCTTTGCATTTTTTAATATTTTTTAAATTAAGATTACAGTACAATTAACATTCCGTTCCATCTTAAACAGTTTTTCTCATATTCACAATTGTTCTCATGTAGCTTTTACAAAAAAGAAGATCATCCAACACTTCCAATCCGTTGTTATGACTGGTTTAGTCTCAAGTTAAAATATTGTGATCAAATATAACTTCTGTTCAACCCATTTAAATAATTATATGTTTCAACTCCTCTTTCAATTATACATTTATGATATACCTCCATCACTAGGGGGTTTCAACAATATACCATTATATTATAATGTTTCCCACCCTTATTATTTCTTAAATAATTTAATACTTTTCCCCATTCTTCTCTCCATTTTTGTTCATTCTTATTTTGTAGTTTCATGGTTAGTATGCCTAGTTCCAACATATCTGTCAATCTATTTTTCCATTCTTTTATTGTCAGGCGTTCTTTTGTCTTCCATTTTTTAGCTATAACTAGCCTCGCTAGGGTAACCATATAAAGTATGACTCTCCAATGTTTCGTCACTGTTTTGTTTTGATCTTTGATTATATTTAATAGAAACAATTCTGGGGTAAAAGCCAGATCTATTTCTAAAATATTTTTAATTGCTCCATATATTTGTGTCCAGAATTTTTTTATCTTTGTACATCGCCACCACATATGAATCAGATTACCCTGACTTTTACCGCATTTCCAACAGTTGCCTAGAATGTTTCTGTTCATCTTACTCAATCTTTGTGGCGTATAATACCATCTTAAAGCCATCTTTATATAGTTCTCCTTAAGATTTTGACAAGCAGTAAAAGTAAAAGATCTTCTTCTGGCAACTTCCCATTCTTCTATATTAATGGTATTACCTATATCCTTCGCCCAGTGCAACATGTATTCCTTTATTATGTCCTGTTCTGTGAACCTTGCTAATAATAATTTATAAAATTTTGTGATCATTTTTGACCCCTTTTCTTCCAATAATATTTTATCTAGTTCATTATAATCTGTCTCAAATCCACCCCTCTTTTGATCTTCCACAAATTTCTCTTTTAATTGTATATAGGTAAACCAATTTATGTTATATTTTGTCTGTAATGTTTCTCTTGATTCTAACCTCAATAGCTTATCACTTCCTTTCTTTCCCACATCAGAATATCTTAAACCATATGTCCTTATTGCTCCATCTTGACATAAAAGCTTCCTGGGGCGATATCCATAAAGGGATTTTATAATAAAAAGTTTTTTTGATCTTTTGCCAAACTGTTAATAAGCCTTTTCTTACACGGTGGTTGGTAAAAATTTTGTTAGCTTTTTGTTTTCCATAAAACAAATAAACATGCCACCCAAATATGTTGTTGTGACCTTCCAGCAACAATAACTTCATATTATTTAAATTAACCCATTCCCTGATCCAAACTAATACAGCAGCTTGATAATATGTTCTTAAGTCTGGAAGGTCGCAACCACCCCTTGTCTTTGTGTCAATCAAGAGATTCCATTTAAATCTTGCTTTCTTTTCCCCCCACAAAAATGATTTCAGATCTTTATTCCACTGCTCAAAAATGTTATAATTCTTAAGTATTGGCAAGTTTTGAAAAAGGTACAGTACTCTAGGAAGTATAATCATTTTTATCACTGAAATTTTCCCGAGCATGGAAAGACCTAAATTTTGCCATCTTTTTAAATCTTTTTTTATTTTGGTCCATATTGATCTATAATTATTATGAAATAACTCAGCATTCCTCTTAGATAACTAAATTCCTAGGTACCGTACCTTTCCCCCAATTTTGCAACCTGATATCCCACTAATGTTTTCCTCTTCTGATTTTTGAATATTTTTTGTAAGTATGACTGTTTTTTCTTTATTAATCTTGAAACCTGAAAACTCTCCAAATTCTCTCATAACCTTCAAGCATTCGCTAATTTGTTTTATTGTATCCTCCATGAATATAATCATATCGTCAGTGAAAGCTCTTAATTTAAAAGGAGAGCCTTTTATCCGCACCCCTGGAATCTTTTCATTTGATCTTATTTCCCTGTTAAGCACCTCTAATACTATGATAAATAGAAGAGGGGATATGGGGCAGCCTTGTCTAGTTCCTTTGCTATTTTAAATGTGGCGGATTTTTCTCCATTGATTACAAGTTGGGCAGATTGTTCTGTGTATATTTTCTCTATTCTCTTATAGAATTTATCCCCCAGCCCTGTTTTTTTATTACTTCTAGCATAAAGTCCCAACTTATGTTGTCTAAAGCTTTGTCTGCATCCACCAGCATCAAACCCATCTTCTTTTCACCATGAGCTTCAAAATATTCTAACATATCTAATACCATTCTGATGTTATCACTGATTTTTCTCCCTGGTATAAATCCATTTTGATCTTCATTTACAATATCTATTATGATCTCTTTTAACCTATTAGCCAATATCATAGTGTATATTTTATAATCAAGGTTTAAGAGGGATATGGGTCTGTAGTTGCTGATCTCTTGTCCATCTTTCCCTTCTTTTAAAATAAGAGTTATATTGGCGTTCTTCCAGGTTTCTGGTATACCATTTTCTTCAATCTCATTGATCATTTTGTAGAATGGAAGAGCAAGTTCGTTTTCACGTTTCTTATAAAATAGAGCAGTAAAGCCATCTGGCCCAGGAGCCTTGTTTATTTTAAGATCTTGTATTGCTTTCGATATTTCGACCATTGAGATGGACGCATTCAGTTTTTCAATTTTCTTTTTCTTTAATTTAGGGAAGTCATGTTTATCTAAATATTGTTTCATATGTTGATACTCTTTCTTATTCCTTAATTTCTGGCTATATAAGTTGCTATAAAAGGATTTGAATCCTTCACATATTTCAGACTGTTTTGTTACCACTTTCCCTTCTTACTTTATTTCTGTTATGAACTTTTTCTCAGACTCTTTCCTAAGTCTATATGCCAACCAGTGACCCGATTTATTAGCAAATTCAAAATTGTTTTGTCGTACTTTTTTCATAGTTTTTTTCAATGTCAACATCATTTCTAGATTTAATTGTGTCTGTATCAGTTTTATTTGCCTTATTATTTTTCCTTTAGTTGGGTCAACCCTAAGCTCTTCTTTTTTTTCCCTTCAATTCTTTAGTTAGGAAATTGTATCTTTCTGAATTTTGTTTTTTAACTTCCGCACCTCTTTTTATCAATAAGCCCCTAATAACTGCCTTGCCCGCATCCCATACAGTTTTCATGCTGCATTCCTTATTGTCATTTCCCCTAAAATATAACCTGATTTCTTTTTTGAGTTCCTCTATAAACTGTTCATTTTTCAACAAATTTTCATTTAATTTCCAACTCATAGCTTTCTTCTCTGTTTTCAGTTTTAGCCTGATTGGGTGATGGTCAGATGTTATCTTGGGTAATACTGTATCTCCATGTCCAGAATTTGTGGCAATAAGTTCTTAGATACCAAAAACATATCAAGTCTGGATGTGTCCATGTCCAGCCTTTGCATTTTTTGAACAATGTGCAGGATTCCGCATTATCGTACATCTGGACATCCAATTTGGGACGCTGTGCATTCTTGGCAAGAATGGAAGTAGAGAGTGGATTGGTCCGCTGTGTGGGCAGTGGGTGGGATTGCCAGCAAGGAAGTGGCCAGAAGTGCAATTTTTTATTTTCCTGTGATCAAGTGTGTGCTTTTTAGCTGTGTTGAGATAACCAAAGAGCTTTTCACATGTGGAAGGTTGCCCTTGCGCACCTTTGATTTACAAGTACAAAAAAAATTACTGTGCAGTGGCTACAATACATGTGGAGAATAATAACGTGCTGTACTCAGGGCCACCATCTTGATTCGTAGGCATGGCTGTATGCACACTTCAAATGCGGAAAGCTTCACATCCAATAGATTTTGATTTTGTCAAAAGACTGTGAAGACAAATGAGTGCTGTTGCAAATTTGCAATCATGCAAATCAATCTGCATTATATCTCATCTATAGAAAACCTGTGTTTGTGTGTGTGCGCGCATGTGCGTGTGTGTGTCGAGAGAGAGAGAGAGAGAGAGAGAGAGAGAGAGAGAGCAATGTGGATGGACAGGACAGCCTCCAGTGAACACACAATGGTTAACTGGAAATTTTTTGACTGTCTGTGTCCCTAGTCTGATGCCCCCAGTAAAATTCAGAGCAGCAACAAACATTCCAAAAGGGGATACAAGCCCCAGGATAAGGGGTGGGAATCTCTGTCTCATGCTGGTAGGAAGAACTAACCATTTGAAAGCATAAAGGGCAACAATAAAAGTAGTTAGGAATGTTGCAGCCACATGTATAATGGGAGGAGCTAATGTTATTGGCAAGATTTATGGCATCAGAGCATAGGTGAGTGAGTTAGGCCACTACTGTCCAGAATACATAGCAGAACTCACAGTAGAGTCTAGGCACCACAGGACTGTGTCACTCCAACTGTCCTGATTTGGCAGAACAATTCTGATTAAACTTCTGTCTTCCAACTTTTAAACTGTCCCAGTTTCTCCTCCTATCATGGTGATGGCGAACCTATCACACGCGTGTCAGCACTGACATGCGTAGCCATTTGTGCTGACATGTGGCCATAGGCCTCCTCCTCCCCCCCCCGCCCCTGCTCGCAACCTCACCACCTTCCCTAAAGTGGTGATTCAGGCTTCAAAGCCTTACTTTAGGGAGAGGGGAGGAAAGTGGCAGGCAGGGCTACAAAGCCCCGATCGCCACATTAGGGAGGGTGGGAGGGTGAAGAAAAGTGGCAGGTGGGGCTACAAAGCCCTGATCACCACTTTAGGGAGGCGGGGGTGGATCCTCCCCCCCCCCCTGGCCACCACCACCTCTGAGGCCTGCTGTGCTTCCCCAGAGCCACCTCGGAAAGGCCGGGTAAGATGGTCGGTGGGCGGGACTCTGCTGGGAAAGGCGGCAGGTAAGCAGAAGGGTGGCTGCCCAGCCTCTCCCCAGCCTTCCTGAGGTGGCTCCGAAGCTTCGGAGCCGCCTTGGAAAGGCCGGGGAAGATGGTGGGTGAGCGGGAGGGTGGCCGCTCGGCCTCTCCCCAGCCTTCCTGAGGTGGCTCCGAAGCCTCAGAGCCACCTCGGAAAGGCTGGGGAAGATGGTGGGCGAGCGGGAGGGTGGCCACCCAGTTTCTCCCTGGCCTTCCTGAGGGGGCTCCGTGGCTTTGAAGGGAGGATGGAGAAGATGGCGGATGAGCAGGAGGGTGGCTGCCCAGCCTCTCCCCAGCCTTCCCAAGGTGGCTCTGAAGCCACGAAGCCGCCTCGAAGAGGCCAGGGAAGGCAGTGGGTGAGTGGGAGGGTGACTGCCCAGTCTTTTCCAGCCTCAGAAAGGCCAGGGAAGATGGCGGGCAAGTGGGAGGGTGGCTGCCAGGCCTCTCCCCAGCCTTCCCAAGGTGGCTCTGAGGCTTCGAAGCCTCAGAGCCACTTTGGAAAGGCTGGGGAAGGCAGTGGGCAAGTGGGAGGGTGGCCACCCAGCCTTCCAGAGGGGGCTCCGTGGCTTTGAAGCCGCGGAGCTGCATCAGGGAGGCTGGGGAAGGTGGCGGGTGGGAGGGAGGGGCACTGCCTGGCCTCTCCCCGGCCTTACTGACGGGGCTCCAAGCAGCTGCCTTGGAAAGGCCGGGGAAGATAGCGGGCAGGTGGGCCTCTTGTTTGAGTCCAGGGCACCACTTGCAGCTTCTCCAATGGAGCCTTCCTAAATAGCTCCTCACAGGGGAGCTGCCAAAAGAGGGAGAAGAATGTGCATGTGCATGTTTGTGTGTGTGCGAGTGGCATTGTGGGGAGGGGGAGTAAGTGCTCTGAAGGGAAGAAGCCGAGGGTCTGGGAGCTGAGGAGCTGCCCGGGTAATCGCTCCTAGGCTAGCTGGCAACACATGCTCTGCTCCATGTGTAACTCAGTCTGCCTCCTCATCTCCAACTCCGCCTTGCTCCCACACTCGCTAACGTGCCCCCCAGCTTTTCTCTACCTCCAGCAGGTAAGTCTACCTCTTTTATATCCTTCCCTGCTTCACTCATGGGTGAGGATTCTCCCCCCCAAAAATAAACCCATGGGTCAGAGGGAGGCCAGGGGAGGTGGGGGGAAAGTAGCAATGGGACATCTGGAGGCCCTGTCACCACTTTTGGGAGGCTGGGGGGCGCTATTATTATTATTCGTGGATTTTTCACAATCATGGGGGTCTTCGGAACCTAACCCCCACGAATGTGAAGGGACGACTGTACATTTTGTTTGCTTAGTTGTCACATGAGTTGTGACAGCTCATTACTTATTAATAAACAATTAATAGGCCCTCCCAGCCGGGTATTCTGTCAGTGAGCAGGTGAGGGGAAGTGGGCGGGGGGGCGGAGTGGCTCTGGTTTATAAGAACAATCTGACCTTGACCAGGATACCTGTCCGAAACACAGTCCACTTTGAGTGTATGTACCTTAGTCTGAGGACCAGGGATAGTTTGGGGATTCTGCTAGTATACCGACCACCCCGTTGTCTAGCAGACTCCCTAACCGAGCTGACACAGCTGGTCTCAGAGTTGCTGTTGGAGTCTCCCAGACTTTTAGTTTTGGGGGACTTCAACATTCCACTTGAGAACAGCTTGACAAATTTGACTGGTGCAGCTCGGGAGTTCATGGAAACCATGACAAACATGGGCCTATCCCAAATGGTCATCGGGCCCACACATTGTGCGGGTCATACCCTCGATGCGGTCTTCAGTATGGAACAGGAATATCCGTGGGCGGAGGTTATAAAAACCACTGCATTGTGATGGACGGATCATTTCCTGGTCAAGATGGAGCTAAGAGCCACTGTCTGCCCCACCGGGGGTGGTGGACCTATTAGAATGGTCCGCCCTCGAAGGCTAATGGAACCAAGAGGATTCCAGAAAGCCTTGGAGGGTTTAATGGTTGGTAACGCCGGTGACCCTGTCGAAACTTTGGTTAATACCTGGAACAACGATCTTACCAAGGCTATCGACACGATCGCTCCCAAGCGTCCTTTCCAACCCGCTTCAAACCGTAAGCCATGGTATACAGCAGAGCTTAGGAAAATGAAGCGGGTTGGACAACGACTAGAGCGCAACTGGCGGAAAACTCGACTCTTATCTGACAGGACTCGTCATAGGAACTTTCGTTGGTCCTATCGAGAGGCAATACGTGCAGCACAACGATCCTTCTCCTCTGCATGTATTGCGTCTGCAGAGTCCCGTCCAGCAGAGCTGTTTAGGGTGGTAAGGGAGATGACACAGGTTATTCCTGCGCAGAACCCGTTGCTTAACCCAACAACGGCCTGCTGTGACGTGTTTAACAATTTCTTTGCAGATAAAATCTCTCAGATAAGAGCCGACTTAGATACCAGTAATTTGGCAGAAACAATTGACAAGGTGTCCAGCAACTCCGTTGATGTCAGTTTACTGGATCAATTTCAATCTGTGAGTACTGAGGACATGGACAAGCTACTTGGTAGGGTTAGGAAGACGACCTGCCCTCTCGATCCTTGCCCTTCATGGCTGGCCATCCAGGGGGGGACTGCCTTGATGATGTTCCTTAAGGACATCATCAATGCATCCCTCAGAGAAGGGTGTGTTCCATCTTGTTTAAAGGAAGCAGCCGTTAGGCCGCTCCTGAAAAAATCTTCCCTTGACCCCCTGGACATGAACAACTATAGGCCGGTTTCTATGTTACCATTCTTGAGCAAAGTGATTGAGAGGGCAGTTGCACTTCAACTCCAAGTGGTCTTGGATGAAACCGATTATCTAGACCCATTTCAAACTGGCTTTAGGACGGGATTTGGAGTTGAGACTGCCATGGTTGCCTTGACTGACGACCTGCGTCTAAGCATTGACAGGGGTAGTGTGACCCTGTTGGTGCTTTTAGACATCTCAGCGGCTTTCGATACGATAGATCATAGCATCCTCTTGGATCGCTTGAGGGGGTTAGGAATCGGAGGCACTGCGCTCCAGTGGTTCCGGTCCTTCCTCTCGGGCAGGTCCCAGAGGGTGTTGCTCGGGGACAGCTGCTCCAGCAGAAAGGAGCTTACTTGTGGTGTTCCACAGGGCGCCATCCTGTCCCCGATGCTGTTTAACATTTATATGAAGCCGCTGGGTGAGATTATTCGCAGTTATGGGGCTGGGTGTTATCAGTACGCTGATGACACCCAGATCTATTTCTCCTTGCCCCGATCATCGGCCTTGAATTCCGATGGCATCTCTCCTCTTAATGATTGTCTTAAAGCAATGGGCTGGATGAGGAAAAACAGATTGAGATTAAATCCAGATAAAACGGAGGTGCTCACGGTAGCGGCCCCCAAACCAGGAGTTGGGTTGCAACCTCCAGTCCTGGACGGGGTCACGCTCTCTGTTAAGGACTGTGTTCGCAGTCTGGGGGTGCTCCTTGATTCATCGCTTCAGATGACGAGTCAGGTGAATGCGACAGGAGCGCCTGTTATCAGCTTCGGCTGATACGCCAGCTGCGCCATTTACTGGAAGTAAGGGACCTCGAGACTGTGGTGCACACGCTGGTAACCTCCCGTCTAGATTTCTGCAATGTGCTCTACATGGGGCTGCCCTCATGCTTGGTCTGGAAACTTCAGTTGGTACAAAATATGGCAGCCAGAGTGGTCTCGGGAACATCTCGGAGAGACCATATAACTCCAGTATTAAAATCTCTCCACTGGCTGCCAATCAGTTTCCGGGCCCAGTATAAGGTGTTGGTTATTACCTTTAAAGCCCTAAATGGCTTGGGTCCAACTTATCTCCGGAACCGCCTCCTCCCATACAATCCTCCCCGCGCACTCCGGTCCTCTGGGAGGAATCTGCTTCAGCCACAAAAATCTAGGCTGTCTGCAACCTCCCAGAGGGCCTTTTCGGTAATCGCCCCCAAATTGTGAAATGACCTGCCGAATGAGATCTGTCAGATAACAAGCCTGAGTGGCTTTAAAAAAGCACTAAAGACGGATCTCTTTCGGCAGGCCTTTCCTAATTAGATCCCGGCCTCAGGGGATCCTGGCCTCTTCTAGCCTGCTGGCCATTTATTATATTTTATTGTATTTATAGTTTTAAATGTGATTTTAGATTAGTTGTTTTTAATTTATATTTGTTTAATGTTTTTTTTATGGGGGAGGGTGGGAGTGGGGGTGTTTAGGGATTTTATTTGTATTGTATTTAAAATTTTGTAAGCCGCCCCGATTGTTTTAACAGAGGGGCGGGGTATAAATAAATTTTATTATTTATTATTATTATTAATATTGTTGATTAAACAATAAATATTGCGAGATAATGTTTTTTCCTCAAAGTGACACACCACCTGAGTTATGCTCAGTTTTTTTGGCAACGTTTGACACACCAGGCTCAAAAGCTTGCCCATCACTGTCCTACCAATTTCTCCCTTTGCTTCAGCTTATTTCAAGAGCTGTAAATTGACTTAAAAGTGTAAAAGTAGTTTTTACTCAATTAATCCAGCAGTGGGGAAAGGCAAGGAAAGGGTGGGATCTTTCCTTTTCCAGTAGGCTCAAGCAAGAGCAAATTGCTGCAGTCTCTCCTAGCATGTGTTACTCCATTAATAACATACTCTCTAAGAACATTATCAGACTAGGATCTAAAAATGCTGTAATTCTGCGATTGAGGAATGCGGAAATATAATGGCATGATCATAGCAATTATCGCATGCCACTGTAATCGCGGGATACTACCACCATGGAATTATTGCATGACCAACACTAGTGATTTAGGAACAGGATTAAAACTCACGCTATAGTAACACTTGTTTTATAGTAACACATTGCCTTTTAATGACAGAGTATTACCGCCTCCTGCTGGCCAGCAAATGCACCTTTAAGAAAAAAATTCTCTTACTTCCATGACTTTGCATGGGCGAGATTTCAGCTGTTCTTGCGAGAAGACATGACTTTGCTCTAAAACACTAAAAACAAATAAATAACCAAGGAAATCCACAAATAAACAATTAAACAAACATTAAAAGGTAGCAAGAAAAGGCATCAGTTGATTAAAAGAGTGTTCTGTTTGTCCTCTTCACTTTCTCCCTGGAAGTTTAATTATGTGTTCTCATTGGGGAAGGGAAGGGGGAAAAGAGGACCTCCCATTCACGCTGGAATTGTCCAATCACAGAGGGAAGTGATTATTGCATGCTTTGTCAATACAGTGAAAAGAGCAATATTGAGGGTTATCAATGGCTTTTGCCCGTTAATAAAAAATGATGCCTGATGAACGGATGGAGGATGGACTGAGCACGGGAGGATGCCAATGTTGTGCAATAGCGGGAACCCATTTGTGCTAATATCCCATTGTAATCACATGATTACAGCCCGTGTGATAATGTCCTAAACATCCAGATTTGGCAAAGATGGTTCTGCTTGCTCCTCTGCCAATACAGTTTTTCTGTTACTTTTACCCAGGTCCCAATTTCTTTCACTCCTGCTTCTACATCCCCCCTTGTCTTTAGCTAACTTCAGTTGTTGCAAACTGAGTTCAACATGCAAAAGTAGTTTGCACTCAATTAATTCATCAGTGAGGGGACAGAGGAGAGGGCAGAATCTTTCCCTTCCCAGTAGGCTCAGACAAAACCAAACTGCAGCAGCCTCTCTTTACTCCTCTTTAATTCTTCCTCTTTAATACCTTTTGCCACATTGAACACATTCTAATGTTGCTTTGCACATGTGTCCTGGATTGCATCTATAAAGTTTTGGAGGGTATGCAATTCTTAAAGGGCATGTTTCACTTCTGAATCATACTGTACACATACCAAGAAGTCATGTAGTGAAGGCTAGCTATAAACCAAAAATCACGTAGGCAGAAATATGGAACCTAAACAAAAGAGACTAAGGATAGTGATTAAACCTTCCATGTTTCAAACAGACAAGGTTTAAAGAGAGGAGAATTCTGCTAAACAGAGAGAGATTAAGCAGTTCTTTACATTTAGAAACTGGGTAAAGTTATAGTATATCCTCAACTAATACAGTTTCATATTATTGACTACATCCACTGAAGATGGAGTTGGCCAGCTGCAGTGTTGAGTGTCTTGTCCCCACAATGCATTTTTACCCACAGTGGTCCTTGTGAGACTGATAATTTTAGCTTTGAGTACCCGGCTTGTGGGGACAATTAGCTAACACACATTGGAAACTGCTTAGAGAGTGCCTAGCATGCTATAAAAGCAGTGTAGGTGTGTAGGTGCTATTGCTTAACAATTTGTAAGCTGCTCTGAGAGCCTTCATGGCTGAAGAGTGGGGTATAAATACCTAAAAAAAAAGTAGTATGAATTTGCCTTTTTCCATTTTGCAGTTTATATTCAAATTAAAATCACAGCCAAGTGTTCTACAGGGACACTTTTCCCTTTTTCCCTCCCCTGAATGCTTAGGTTTCATTTAATGTACAGAAAGGTTGTAGTGACATAAAGAAAAAAATACAGTATTCTGCTCAGTTTATGTCATGCCCCGTGAGCCTGATGAGGCTATAGAGTCAGAGGAGGACATGGCAGGGAATAGCCCTAGGGACCCTGGCACAGGTTTATCTACACCTGTGCCAGTGGGGAACCCTGCCAACCAAGAGGCTTGAGCAGAGGAAGAGCCTGGTACAAGTGGGTTGGCATCACTCCCAGCAGACAGTCCTGCCAATTCAGATAAGGATGAAGAAGAGAGGGACTTACCTCCACCATCGTATACCCAGCAGTGAGCTCAAAAGGAAGCTCAAAGGAAGTCTCTGAGACTTTATGAGAAAAACCTGCTTATTAAGAAAGACCTAACAAAGCCTTAATTGATTTATATATGCTGGAAGAGCGATGGAGGCTTTGTCAGAGATCAGCTGATCTTCCTGGAGACAGCTTCCTGCTGACTCCGGTGCCTGGATTCTAGTTATCTTGACTTCTATAACCTTGACTTGTGCTTAGACCTTGGACTGTCCCTGACTACTCTGCTGCCTGTTCCTGTTGACCCTTAGACTGCTTTGGACCAGGCTGACTGACTGCCGTAAGCCTCTGACCTTTTGGATTGTGTTACTGGACTAAATCTTTGACTGTGTTTGCATTCCTGTGAGCTAATTAACAGTTGGCTCCCTTCCCAGACTAATGCTGTTTATACTTTGCTGGTACCTAGTTGCTTTCTGGACAGTTTATCTGTAAGACATAGATGAACCTGCCCACCTTCTTGGGCTCTGACTGGGAATGCAAATTTTTTAAATTTAATTCTTGCATGCAACTACAGTAGGACCCCCATATCCACAGGGGTTGGTTTTGGTGGGCCTTACAGATACTGAAAACAGCAGATAACAGTGAACACCATTGAAAATAATGGGACTTCCAGTTTAAAATACCATAGAGTTGCTTTGGAAGACCTAGAAAATGGCTAGAGAATACGCCTTTCTAGGCATTTTCTAGGAAGACTCTATGGTAGGTGTGCTGTTTTGTGTCCCGTGGATAACTGAAATCAGTGGATAATGAACCAGTGGATACACGGTTCCTACTGTACAATGAATTCCAAAAACATTTATATGCTGGGCAAGACTGCATTTATTATGTGCATTTCTTTTTGCCTTTTTAAGCTTTTCACAGGAAACAAAATCATTTGTACAAAATTGTGTGTTTCGTCATAAAACCTAGGGTGTCTCAGTGTGCCAAGACACTCTTTTTTTTTTTCTTTTTTTTTGGATAAGAAAATTTGTGAGTAATCTTCGCATCACTATTTCTGCCCATTAAGTGCAAAATGTGATTTTCAAGTAATTTAGGGCTTATCTACATGGGCAGTTTACCCTATCTTGGGGCCCTGCAGTCCTGACAACACAGGGCATTTGCCCTGTTTTGCCCCTAGGCAGTCTTCATGACCCCTGGGGCTAAGACAGGAGGTGGGGAAGACAAGCTAAGGCCCATCAGAACTTTTTTCTTCCAGTATCTGGTTAACCCTGTTTTAACTGGCAAAAAATGGATCAAGCCCTGCGTGACTGCAGGAGCCTATCCCGGAAGGCTGGCCCATTGCTGCAGCTGACAGCCTACCATCTCTGCCACAGCAGCAAGGAGCCCCACAGCATGTGACCAAGGCTGCTCATGTGCAGGGGGCTTTGGTCACATGTTGCAGGCTGGCTTCCTAGCTTCTGGGAGAGCCAGGAATATGGTAGCTGCAGTGACGGACCAGCGTGCCCATCTGGACTTCCTCTCATTTGGTGACGTTAATGGGGGAGGAACAGGCCTGATCAACAGGCAGACTACACTGACAGGGAGACAGCATATCCTAGCCTGTGTTGATGAGCCCTTAAGCAATTATATCTTCCTGAACTCCTTTCTGTGGTGGGTAGGGACTTGTGAAAGAGAAAAGGGCAAGGTTTTGATAAAGCAGTGATTTTACTCCAAATGATGGCAACTATTTTATCTTCTTGAGTGATGCTGTAGGCAGGTACATGGCTGCATTGGGATTTTTTTTCCCCTCTGAATATACAACAAATTGGTAGGCACATGACAATTGTTTTTATTGCTGAGAAATAGTTTAGTGGGCAGATGCCATTTGTTATATAATAACTGAATGCTATTATTGTTTTTGTGCACACAATCATTTTTTCTTGATGATGCATTTGCCTGAATAATTTACTTTTCCATCATGAAGTATCTATTGATTGACTATGCTTTAAATGTTGGGTTTGGGTAGCATTTATATCGAAGTAGAGTTAATAAATAAAGCTAAAATGAAAAAAAAGGAGGGGGAGGATAGTTCTTTCCTATTTAGTGCTGCCAATGAATTTTAATCTGGATCAGATGACAGACTTGGAGCACAGTCTAAAAAAGTTACTTTTTAAAAAGACTTCTTACTGTTATCTATTTCATTTTTCAAAAGCAGTGTGTTGCTCTTATTGGGTCCAATTTTAATTAAGGAAAAGCAACTAATTACATTATTTGGTGTAGTGCTTATTGCTTTTAATTCTCTTCTTTTGGTAAAAGAATACAGTCGGACCCCTGTATCTGCAGGGATTTAGTTCCCAGACTTACTGTGGATATCAGAAATCCTAGATAACAGCAAACTCCATTAAAATAAAGGACTTCTTATAAAGACATACCATAGAGCTGCATTGGACAACCCAGAAGATGCCTAGAGAGGATGCCTTTCTAGGCATTTTCCAGTGTGATTGTATGGTATGTGTCCCCTATTTTTGTGTCCCATGGATAACTGAAACTGCAGATAATGGTTGCACAGATATGGGGGTCTGACTGTAGGTCTAAATTAGTAAGAAAATGTCCTAAAAGTTGGTGGGGTTGGGAATCACTTCCAAATGCCTCTGAAACAATTTTTTGCCTTTGCCTTTAATGGGTTTTTAATGAAGAAAGGTAACTAGTAAGTTCTGAGCTCAGGAAGTTACTTTTTGAAACTGATTCTGATTAATTACAGTGTTCAAAGGGTAACTCATTCTGGTTTCTCTTTATTACAATGAAAAAGCTAACTTCTTGGTTTTTTTTTCCTTGAGGGGTTGATAGAATTGACAAGAGAATGGCATAAAGTTGAAAATGTCCTGTTAAAATGCCCTTTTTGGAAATGTCTTGAAACTGTTCCTTGTTCTACTGACAAAGTAACTTTCCTCTTACTTGCTGTATTGCTTTTCTGATGTAACTTTGTTACATACTTCATCACTCAAAAAGTAACATTACCTCAAAGTAACTACTTACAGTTAACAATGTTACTTGTGACTAATTGTTTCCAAACTTTGCATAAAAGTTGCTCATTACACTGGACAGTGGATGGGGGAGAAATGAATTATTAGTTGTTTTGTTCCTTTCTAAACAAACATCATTGTCTTCTTTTTACCCCTCCAAAATAACAGATTACAAGGTAATGTCATTATTGCCCTGGAGAACCTTCAATTGTTATTTTGTATTGTGGCTGATTTGCTCATCTAACTGAGTTGAGTCCCATTTGGGGAGCTAGGTGGGATATAAATCAATTTTTAAAATATTGTAGGAATGGTGTATTAGAACATGTTCACACTCTCTGACTTTGGAGGACTATAGTCTGCATTGCATACATAAATATAATGGGAAGGGTCTGTTGCTATAATCTTGTGGTAGCAGCTATACAGGAAGCCCCCGATTATACAACAGGTTAGGGACTGCAGCAGTGTCAGAAACTGGAACTGGTCATAATGCAGAACCCATGTAGAAAACATGAAGGAATTACGGTGGCTCACTTGAAACTGCCTGTGTGTGCCCATGAGTGCCTGTGCCTCCCCCGCCAGCATGCACTGCTTGCATGGTTACATTTCCCCCCTCTCAGCCTGCTTTGCGAACAGTGCACACGTGTGCAGCCAGTCCCAAGCATGCCTCTGTAGGCAAGAACCATCAAAAGAGTGGACTTCTTATGGAATGAATGGAACTTATCCTTAATTTGCAAGCGTAGAAAGAGCAAGCTGTGGCATTACTAAAGATGGTGTCACCCCTCCCTCTGGCAGTATCACCTAGTGCGGCTCAGCCCACTGCACCCCCTAGTGCCGCCACTGAGAGCAAGTCGTCAGATAATGAGTCATTGAAAGGCGGGGGCTTCCTGTACTCTTTTTAAAACAGTGGGGGCTTCCTGTACTCTAATAGGGCCTTTCAGTATTCTTAAAACAATCCCCAAACGAGTAGCATGAGTTCTATAGCTTTATAAAGGCTTGCAATTAATTTACTTATTTTCTTTTTCCTTCTGTTTATTAAGGTTAGCTTTTAAAACACTGTAAAATTCTCTATATGAATGCTCTGCCAATGTCCACCCCCCCCCGAGTTGCTTACCTTTAAAAACCACTATAACTTTGCAAACATAAGTAATCAGAATGTCTCTGGCTTTTCTTCACAAAGAAAGAATCAGGAAGGACTCATCCCGTGCTTTCTGCAAGTGCACTGATGACTAAAAAGGCCAATCCGAGATAAACAAGTCCGGTTGCAGAAAGCACAGCAGAAGGTCTCCTTGGGTGATGTTTCAGGGTTGTGATTCTTTCTGCGTTGTCGTTTCTCTTCAAGACTTGTTCGATGTAGTTCTCAATTAAGGCTGCAGCATTGTGGATAGTGCGTCTCCATACCTCCCGATGTGAGGCCAGGGCGGACCATTGTTGGTGATCAATTTGGCCGAGCCTGAGATGTTGTTTCAGGGATTCCTTGTATCGCTTTTTTGGAACACCCTTCTTATGCTGACCCGTGGCGAGTTCACCGTAGAGTAGTATTTTTGGGAGGCAATGGTCCTCCATCCTAGAAACGTGCCCTGCCCAGCGTAGCTGTGTTCTCAATATCATGGCCTCAATACTGGTGATCCCTGCTTGCTCAAGGACAGCAACATTCATTGCGTAGTCAGTCCAGTGTATATTTAGGATTGTGCGTATATAGCACTGATGAAAACGTTCGAGGAGTCGTAGGTGGTGGCGATAGGCGACCCATGTTTCAGATCCATAAAGGAGAGTAGACAGTACACTGGCTCTATGCACACTGATTTTTGTGCTTTGCATCAGGTGTTTATTACTTCAAACTCTTTGGTGAAGTCTTCCAAATGCGCTATATGCCTTTGCTAATCTGTGATCGATCTCTTTGTTAATCTTGGCATCTGAGGAGATTATGCTTCCCAGGTAGGTGAACTGCTGAATGGACTTGAGCACAGATTTGCCAACGGCTTTGCAAATAACTTTGAAAACATAAGCAATCAGAATGTACCGAGAAGAAAAAAGTATAGGTAACTGAAATTCCAGTGTTCTTCTCTGAAATCTTTCACCACCACCCCCAAACTATTGCAGTGATTTCAGTGAGACATTTAGTGTAAATGTTTGAAGACTACATGTAGACATTTCTCTTTTAGACTTTTAGAAGACTGGGATTTTATTGACCTTCACAAGTTTTCTTTGTTTTTGTTTCCTTTACCGGTGCTTACATTTTTTTTCTAGACTCCTGTGCTCTGTGTACCAAAGATTGCACATATTTCCACTCTAAAAACAGAACAGAAATAAAGTGATACACTTTAAGCAGACACAGCTAATGATAATTGCCTCCAAGAAATTAGAAATCAGCACGTTACACTTCAAATAGTAGATATTTATGTTAGCAACTAGTTGTAGTATTTATTCAGTGCTGCCCAGAAGAATCATTAAATATCATTAATGATCATTCCGTTTCAACTGCTGTGGGGAAGAAGTGCCTATCTCTGTGGGTGCTCAGGTGTTCCCCAAATTACTAATCAGTCTGTTGCTCTTGAGAGACTATCTTACCCAATCAGCCACAAAACGTTCTGCTCTGCATGAATGAAAAAAAATAATGACACCACTCAAGGGATCCCAAAGTGAATTTTGTGAATGCCCTATCAATGTATATAATTCCATTGGGTATGTTGCCTTTCCCAGTGTGCTAAGTGGCTGCTCAGGAAACACACCCAATGTACACCCAACCAATCACCACCCACATGCAAATTCCCTCTCCACCTCACAAAGCATTCCTGTCACTCAATCTGTGGCCCAGATTGGGACCCAGGCAGTCAACTGGTGGCAGTGATGGGCTGCCTGTGACGGGACCTGGGCAGTCAACTGGCGGTGATGGGATAACACTGCCGCAACTGCAACATGACCCAGGCAGTCAACTGATGGTGGTGGCAGCTGCAGGGCAACAGAGCAAGTCACCCTTAACAACTGCAGGAAAAGTGTGGAACACTGAGAATGGGGAGGAGGAATTTAAATCCACAGGCCTATCTTACAGGGTTGTTGTGAGGTCTACTGGGTAGTTTTGGGGGACTTTTTTTAATGGTGTATGGTATCCTGAGTCCAGCTAGCAATCTGTACATTACATGAGACCATCCCAAATATCACCTCCAAATTTGGTAAAAACCTTTGCAGCCATTTATATGTGATGCAGAGACACAAACAGATAGGAAGTTAATTTATGTAGGGCTTGTCTATAGGGTGAAAATGTTCCTCGTAGAATTCAAGGAGAACACATTTTGTCCCAATGAGATCCCACATCATTTCACCATATTCAGAAGGGGGGGCAAAAACTCCAAAAACTACATGGGAGAAGCCTTCACAGCTTTTCCCATTAAAAAACAAACAAACAAAGGAAGTGCGCATTCCCACCCGTTGGGACAACCGATTCGCTTTGCTGTGCATTCCCAATAAGAGCAGAAGTGGAAAGTTGATTGGTTGGACATACGCAGGGGGCGGAGGTTGCTGGCAAGGCACCACCATGTTAGATTTTCACCATAGTGATCATGCACTGAGGCAACAAAACAGCCTTTTCTCTCTTTTTTTCTGTTTAAGTGGAAGATCATGCTTCCACACCTTGGATTTGCTTAAAAAAATTATATAAATGTAAGTAGTTCACTTGCACCCACCATCTTGATTTGCAGGCATGCCCATTTGGACAACAAATGTGTATGGCTTCGCATGCCTGTGATCTTGAAAAAACCCATGGAGACAAACAAAAGCTGCTGCGAATTGGCATTAGTGTGAATCAATCCACATTGTATAGTCTCGTATCGGCAAGCCCATAGACACAGTTTCAAATGTTTTTGAACCCACCTAGTCGAATCACTCGAATTATGTGTCACAATCTGGTGTATAAATGAAAAAAAATTATTAGAGTGCATCCCAGAGTCCCCTAAAATGAATTTAATGTACACCAACTGCCTATTTTTTATACCAGACCATTTCAAACATGCCTCTCAATTGGGTGAAAAACCAATGAAAATATAAATGGTATGTCCCAAGTGAATTTCATACATGCCACATAGCCTATACAGTGTTCTGAAGTCAGAATGTCCCAGACATACCATCAAAATCTGGTTGAAATCTGCCCAGCCATTTTCACACAATGTGGTAATAAAGAGACAGAAATGTGATTTTGTTTATAGAATCATGGAATTGTAGAGTTGGAAGAGACCACAAAGGCCATCCTGACAGATGGCTATCCAGCTTCTGTTTAAAGACCTCCTAGGAAGGAGACCCCACCACGCTCCGAGGGAGTGTGTTCCACTGCCAAACAGCTCTTACTGTCAGAAAGTTCCTCCTAATGTTGAGGTGGAATCTCTGTTCCTGGAGCTTCCATCCATTGTTCCGTGTTCTAGTCTCTGGAGCAGCAGAAAACAAGCTTGCTCCATCCTCAATGTGACACTCCTTCAAATACAGGGCTATCATATCACCCCTTAACCATCTTTTTTCCAGGCTAAACATACCCAGCTCCCTAAGTCTCTCCTCATAAGGCATGGTTTCCAGACCTTTCACCATTTTAGTTGCCCTCCTCTGGACATGCTCCAATTTGCCAATATCCTTTTTGAATTGTGGTGCCCAGAACTGGACACAGTATTCCAGGTGAGGTCTGACCAAGGTAGAACAGAGCGGCACTATTACTTCCCTTGATCTAGACACTATACTTCTATTGATGTAGCCCAAAATTGCAGTGGCCTTTTTAGCTGCTGCATCACACTGTTGACTCATGTTCAACTTGTGGTCTACTAGGACTCCTAGATCCCTTTCGCACGTAGTCTCGTTCAGCCAGGTCTCCCCATCCTGTATCTATGCATTTCATTTTTCCGCCCTATGTGCAGTACCTTACATTTCTTTATATTGAATTTCATTTTGTTACCTTTGGCCCAGCTCTCCAGTCTATCTAGGTCATTTTGAATGTTGATCCTGTCCTCTAGGGTATTAGCTACTCCTCGTAATTTGGTGTCATCTGCAAATTTGATAAGTATGCCCCTAATTCCATCATCCAAGTCATTGATAAAGATGTTGAATAGCACTGGGCCCAGGACAGAACCCTGTGGCACCCCACAGGTCACAAAACGAAGAGGAGCCACTGCTGAGCACCCTTTGGGTTCGGCTGGTCAACCAATTACAAATCCATTTAAACATTTATAAAGATTAAAATTTATAAAAAATTATAATGATTAACAGTTATTTGGCAAGAAGCATGTTCTGAAATTAGCACATTCAGATTGGCACTAGAATCCTCCATGCATTTATTGAATATAAATCCAATTGATTTCAATAGAACTGCCTTCTAAGTAAATGCACATGTGGTTATTCATTTCAGAATACAATCAAGCATAATAGGGAGCAACTCACATAAAAGGCAGTAGAACTTCATTCTGAATAAATGTATCTAGGATTGCATTCTAATGATTTCCCCCCACTACACAGTTTTTGGGTGGGATTGCATTGATGTCCCCTTCAGCCATGGTTTCAGCCATGTGAAACCTCAGATGTACCTGAGGTTGGAGACTGTGTGACCCAATATCTATTCTGAATAAGATAGTGGGGCTACAGTAAGAATATTGCAAAATTTCCTGGCTAGAAAATGCATCATACCCTCTCCCTTGGATGTGAATTCTTGTGATAGCAGCTGCTCTAAGTTGCAGCATAGTTCGTAGTTGTTTGGCCAAGTGTTCTGCCAAGAAACTCCCAAGTATGCCAGGCATTTTTGGCTGCCTCTGCTAGAAGCAACCACAAAGAGATTATATGGATCAGGTCCTAAGAATGGAGTCTTCAAGCAGGAACCAGTGCAAGGTCCGTCTGTTTTTTAATAGGATCTGCAATTGTACATTGCTGTCCAGCAGAAATTTATTCAAAGTTTCAGAATGTAGAGCTCACTCTGTCAGTAAAAAGCCACTTCATATCCACATATTTAGTAAAATTAAGATGAAATGTCTGATACATAACCATACGAACCACATTGGTTAAAGATGTTTGCAATGTTGCTTATTTCTATAAGACTCATGTCAATGGTAGACACAGCATAGTGTAGTAGTTTAAGTGTTGGACTAGGATTCCAGGAGACCAGGGTTTGAATCCCCACTTAGCCATGGAAATCCAGTGGGTGGCCTTGGGCAAATCACATTCTTTCCACCTCGGAGGAGAGCAATGGCAAATCTCCTCTGAACAAATCTAGGTTTACCTTAGCATTGCTGTAAGTCAGAAATGACTTGAAGGCACACATCAACTACACCAAAGGTCAACAGTATCAAAGGTCATGGATGGCCATTAGTACTTTGGTCAGTGGAACTTTAATGTTGTTTATAAAAAATTTGCTTAACTGACAGGCCATAGCTCAATATGCTCAATAAATATGAATTGCAAATAGACTTGCTGCTTAAGGCAGGAAGCCGCCTATTGCCAGAGTCTGCACACATTGTAGGAAAGGGTAGGGCAGTGAACAGCCTGGATCCCTGGCCTCATTGAGGAAATGGTCTCATTGAGAGCAATCAGTGCTGAACTGCTTTGCTTACCTCCACTGAATAGGAGACCTTCCCAAACTGGCTCAAACTTGTACCCCTCCTCACCATTGTAAGGCATTGTACAGTTTTCAGACATATTGGAAAACCCTGTTTGGATTTCAAAAGAGGGCATTTGATTGGCATTGTTTCATGTGTGCAATTCCAGACCATCTAAGAGGCATTACCAGTGCCCACATGGCAAAAGGCAGAGGTCACATTCACATCTGCCCTTTGCACACAATGGGGTGTCACAACCCCCAAGACAGAAAAGGGATGTGCACCATAAAAGGGATATATATATATATATATATATATATATATAATTGCCAGAAAGGAGGAAACTCTCTTTTCCTCTACTTTCCTTTCCAGAAGCTCTCCCCAGAAGACCTGGAATCTTGTTTGTATCAAATGCTGAGAAAATCTTACTCTGCAGACCCTTACGTTTAGCTACGCCTCTCTAGCCCCACTTAGATTGGTCAGGAGTAGGGTTTTAGCACCCATGCTGTTTTCCCCCGTTTACTTTGAGAAA
Organism: Gambelia wislizenii; assembly: GCA_030847615.1. Classification (NCBI taxonomy): domain Eukaryota; kingdom Metazoa; phylum Chordata; class Lepidosauria; order Squamata; family Crotaphytidae; genus Gambelia; species Gambelia wislizenii. The sequence continues at coordinate 106,947,406 of JAUMIR010000004.1, forward strand.
CAGCTTAGAAACCCATTGTATTGAATATAAACTTCTGTTGTTTTCCACTGCTATCTTTTTCTGTCTTTTAAATAAGGAAATAATTGTTTTTGCTGCAAAACCAGCTTGTCCTCAACCTGATTTCTTTCACTTGGAATCACCCTGGTTTATTATCCATTTTAAACATTTTAGCCTGTAAGGTCCTGCAGAGAGTTGGTGACTAGGAGAGCTTTTTGTCCAAAACCAGTAATCCCAGCAAGACCAAAATCTAATAAATACAAAACCTATAAAAGTAATAGCTTATAAATTATAGAGTCAATAACAGCAGCAGAAAGAGACATGTGCAGGACAAAAAATATAGGAGGGGGAGTCTTATTTGTCTTACTTCCTTGAGTGTCCAGATGTTCTGGGGCATTACCATAAGAATCAGTTTCCTTTGGACAAGAGACAGTGAAGGAAAAATTATGTCTTTCTTATATTTATTCTGCTTAGAAATATAAAAGACAGAACACGGCATAGGCAAACAGGTGCTCCTTCAGCAGTCAGCCTAGTTGCTAATCTTTCAGTGATCCCCAGAGAGCAGCAGCTGCCCTCTCCAAGGCAGTGCCTCTCTTTAGCTAACTTCAGCTGCTTCTCAAAACCCCAACTGCAAATTGCTTTCTTTGCTTTCGCATGGCTCTTGCAGAGAATTGGTGTCAGATTCCAACTGTGTAGGTGTATTGTCTATTTAGGGAACCATCCACAAGCCATTACATTTTATGGTCAAGTCTCTGATTACCACCATGAGATATTTTCAGAAACCAATATGGTCAAAAATCACACCTCAGCGTCACCCCTCTCAAATGAGCCTTGACTGCTGTGCTGAAACAAGCAAAATGGTTCACAGGGCCCATCTACATGAGGGGGGGAAAATCTAAAATACCTCATAGTATTGGCATTTCGCAGCAGCAACGACATATCTAAATGGTTTTTCTGCCCTTGGAAGCCCACATGAGCCTCACATTCCTGATGGCAACTGCAAGTGATTAAGTCATCCCAAGGCGCGCTGGTGTGGTAGAGTGATTCTCCAATTTTATAAGAAAGCAAAACAGAAAATATTGATCCTTTTTATTGCCTCAGCAAGTGATTGCTAAGGTGAAAATCCAATATGGTGGCAGTGGGCATTTGCCCTCTTTGCAAGCCCTGCTCCCACTCTTGTCTGGCCAACCAACTTTGTGCTTCCCTTCGAGTTTTTTATTGATCTATAGTCCAAACAAGCAAAAATGCACACTTGCCTCGCGGTTTGTGAAAAAGTACGGGGAAATCTGCAAAGGTTTTTACCCCATTGTTTTGCTGTTTGGGGCACCCCTCCTTCTGAATAGTGTGGATTGTTGCTGGATCCTGTTTAGACAGGTAGAATTCCCAGTGAATTCCATGAGGGGTATTTTCACCATTTAGACAGGCCCAAAGTTGCAGGTTTCTTTAGGAAAAGATAATTGGCCTGATTAATAAGGGTTAACAAGAATGTACAGGATGATGCACGATTAGGAATGACACTTTTATGAAGATGTTTATCTCTTTTTTCAACTCAGACCCCACCACCACCACCATTAAATCAAAAGATAACACTCATGCTTTATACAGAGCCACTGTCCAAGAAGGTCAGGTACTTATTTGTTGACATTTCATCACTCAGCAAGATTATTTACCAATACTCATAAGTAAGAATTCCTATAACCAAATGGGCCCTCCACAGTTTCCATTTCTTTAGCAACTTTCTAGGCTGCACTAAGGTGCTGAATGAATGTGTAGGTGCAGCAATAAATTGAGATCGGAATGAGGGCCAATAAAGTGAGACTGGGGGGGGGGAGATATAATGTAAGAAGATGGTCCTTGGGTCAAGGAAACTGGAGTTCAATATGTTTTTGGATAGGGATGCATTTCTCCTGAAAGAACAGGAAGGTCATCTTAAATCCAGCTTTGTCACTAGAGGGCCAGATGGGCAAAGTGACAGAGTGCCCTTTACCAAAATTGGCTAGTTTGCCAACAGCAGCCATTTCTAGACAGAAATATTGTCCCTGTGAATGACTATGGCTTCATTGGTTCAGAACACGGCAGAAGTTTAGCACAGAATTTATATTGGTGTGGCCATAAGCATCTCATGCTTACAATTTTAAAAGCTCTCAGTTTGTTGATTAGTTTAGGAATAGTACTGGCCCTAAATAGCTGGAGACCACAATATCTAAAGAAGCATTCGGTAAGAAAAGGTTTTTCCAAGTAATTTTGCCTCAGCTACAGAATGCCATCCCTACATTACAATCCTTTTTGCACAAGACAAATGGAAATCCTTTTCACCAAGGCATTTACAATCATTTTAACTTGTTAGTAATCTTAGTGCTTTAAAGATTTTATCGGGAACTTTGCTATTATATATTGATTGGTTGTACCTTTCCGTGAAGTAACAAATGAGATGAAACATAGTGTATAAATGTTTTAAATGTTTTTAAATGAATAAATATGGATGCTTTCACTAACAGGTAGGGCAAGGATTCAGAGAGAAATCCAATTGCCTTTGTAATTATATGCTTATGCAGCAAACCCTCCCCCCTCTCCGGTCTCACTGCTTGTAAATACATAAACGTGTGTGTGTGCGTGTATCTTCAAGTCGCCTGTTGACTTATGGAAACCCCATGAATTTGATAGGGATTTCTTAGGCAAGGAATACTCAGAGGTGGTTTTGCCAGTTCCTTCCTCTGAAATATAGCCTACAGCACCTGGCATTCGTTGGTGGTCTCCCATCCAAGTACTAGCCTGGATTTACCCTGCTTAGCTCCCAAGATCAGACAGGAGCTGGTGCCTTTAGGTTATTTAGATAAATACTTGAAAACTAATAACAGCAAGGCATGTATAGCTCAGTATGCCATTTCAGTTCCCCCACCTACCCATATCCATGCCTCTGCTGTAATGAAATTATAACAATAATTGGCTGGGGAACACTACACATAGATTTCCTCCACAAACAAAATAAATTATATCCTAGGTTCAAAAGGCCAATTTCATTGCTGCTTTTTAGCTGTCGCTTCTTTAACAAAAAAAATCTTTATGCCATAGTCTACTAAACCCAATTTCTTTGTATTCTAAGCAGTCTCAAAGGTGAACTCTAACCAGTCTCAAAGCTGTGCTCTGTCCAAATTACGGGGCGTGGAATGGGAGAAGCTTTATGATCACCCCAAATTATTATTTTTGTTTTTGTACATCTTAAGGTAAAATTGAAAGAACTTATGTGTGTAATGCTTCCTTCTACTTTAGGCACACTTTTCATGAAGATTACATGAAAGTTTCAGTAAAGTTGTTTCTTGCTAAGATTTTTTTTGGGGGGAGCAGGGTGTCAGGACCTCCTTCCTTACCTTACATACATTCTTCGATCTCCATAAAAGTTGCCTTGTCATCGTCCTCTTGCAAGTCGTACACTCACTCACTGCTGCACCTTCTCAGAACAGTAATTGGAGGATTTCACCAAATCAACTCTTGCAAGAGGACATTCTGTATCAAGCTCATCCTCTCTACTTGGCAGCCAGGGACTCCCCGCTTCCTCCATTCTTGATCCATTGCCCAAATCATTTATGAAGGGCAGGATCACAAAGTGGATCATATAGTCCCTGCTGACTGTTTTGTTTTAGCATTGTTTTAGAAAGATCACATTTTTAGAAGAAGAAAAATTGCACTAAGATGGACCATCTTAACTACCTTTAATCCTACACCTTTGTTCCATAGCCTTTGAGCCACCTTTGTCTTAAGGCAGAACTTTTAATCCACCTTTGATCAACCTCTGTATGAACAATGCTAACACACCCAAGCAGTACTAGAGTAGGGATACACCAGGACACAACATCAATTTCATGGGCTAGATGGCTTTCTTTTCCTTTTTTGAACAGAAGTCTCCTAATAATGCATTAAAGCCTGTGCTTTCAAATAGAGGGGACCAGGGTGTAGGTAAATTGCCCCTTAATAAGGATTCTACCTGCATGGAATTTTTCCTTCTGTCCCGAAATTTCTAGCATTGCAGAACATGCAACATTGAAAATCCTTCCTAACTAGAATTCTTATATTTGCTGTGTTTGCATTCCTTTGGTAACTTTGGCTGCCCCTTGGATGACTATAGCTCTAAACGCTCAACTGAAGTTTTAGGGTACTGCAATACTAAAAATTTGGATCTGAAATAGAATTTTATGGGATGGAAGATTATTTTATTGGTGGACCAATGCCTTCATTTGCCCCTCCCCATAGCTACACCTCTGGAGAGGACTCTCAAACAGAGGAGAGAATATATGCTAGGCTAGTACAAGTCCCCTGCGTAAGTCTAAGAAGCTGTCTGAACCCTGGATGGTCTTAACAGAGCATTCGTGTGTCTACTCGGAGATAAACATCACTGAGTTCAAAGGAACTTGTTCCCAGCTAAGAGGATATAGCAGAAATGGGAATCAAGTGACCCTCTAGATGTTGTTTGTATGGTAGGCCCCAGCAGTCCTAGCCAGCACAGCCAATGGTAGGGACTGCTGGGACTTGCACTCTGATAACATCTGAATACCCAGGAGTATAGGATTTCAGCTTAACAATACATATCTATTCACAAGTAAGCTCCATTGGGTTCAGTCATATTTACTCTCAGGTGGTAACCTTATATAGGAATGCAGCCTAAGAGGTCCACACAAGGATGATGCCTGGCCATTGGTTTTAAACAGCACTGAGAGGGAAATAAACATCTGCATCTCTTTTAGTATGATAATGAAATGTGCCTCTAATTTAATCTGAAAACAAAACTGTGTTACAATGGTCAAATTTGGGAATGTCTGTTCTGTGATATTGTTGTTGTTGGCAGTAGCAGTAGCAGTAGTAGTATTATTACTATCCCAAATTAGGCAAGTGCCATTTTACTACCATGCATACCATAGCTCTTTCTCCATAAATTATTTCTCCCTTATTGCATGAAACAAAACTTCCTGTATTGGCAGAGCTCTAGGAGCGTCACTGGAGACTATTTGATCAAAAATGATCCTGCTCTGCCAGAGACAGATGGATTTTGTCACTCTTGGCAGTTCTCAAAAATTATAGCCATTTTGCAGTCCTTCCAGCTGTGAGGTCTCTCCTTACCTTGTGCTGGGGCCTCAGAAGAGAGGTTAATAAAGGAACAGCATATGGTATGTATACAATTTGTATAATGTCCACAAAACTCACACCACAATTTTGACAACGCAGGAAGCCTATTAGATTTATAGGTTTAATGCTGACATACCCTGGGGCTGAGACAGCATTTTAAATTGGCTAAGGTTTCCGTAGTTTATGTAGCACAGAAACAACTAAGGGTTGCAGGAGACTTTCGTAAGGGGGGAGTGCTTTGTAATGGAGACTCCCTTGAGGTCTTTACAAATTTTGCCTCCCGGAAAGCTATGCTTTTCAAATTCTTCACGGAGTTATTTTTGGCAAAATAATATTGGGAGCTTTTGGTTTTCCAAGTGCAGCTATTTTTGCAGACCACAGTTATAAAGTTTATAGAATTAGAACCAACTTAATCTTATCCATCCATTCTTTTTTAACTGTACATACCATATGAAGGTTTTGCTCAGTCTACCAGTTTCCTTTTCTCCATCTCCCATAACACTAACTGCACATTCCATGGGAAATCCAAGACTGGAGAAGTTTGTTATTGAAAAATAAATATATGTTTAATTCAGACTAATTTATATTTCATGTTAGATAATTGTTTATTAAAACTATCTCATTAGACACACTGAAATAGTTTTAATATGGGAATGAGCTGTGTTGGTTTAAAGAAATTATTTTTTATAGTTAGCAATTATTCTGGTTTACATTGGATAGTAATGATGCTGTGTTCATGTTCTAATTTCACACAGTGTTTGGTGAATCAACGTGTGAAAACACATGATCCTATGTGTTCTTTACTATAGACTAAGATTTAGGTGTAATGTGGATTCGTCGCACATCTTTATCAATTAGATGCATCGAGTATAGGTTGGAATATAGAATGGAAGCAGAATGTAGGATCCTGGAAAGAAGTGTTGGGGAAGAAACACACAGATATAAAAAGGATAAAGGGAAAACCATTGTATTGTCTGGACAGGTTGTTTCCTGACTCATATAGTAAAGTTCTTTTTATATCTCCCCAGGGACAGAAGTGAGAGCTGCCTATAGAATTCATGCAAGATATTCAAGATGTTATTGTTAGATGGAAGTCAGCATTCAATGTAGCTGGGATTATTCAGTGTGGATCATTTGAAAATAATAATCCTGCTAATGCTAGTTCCAGAGGAAATACAATTTGTTGTCTCCTTCATGGCCTTTTTGCCATAAATATTAATTAGTCATTCTTGCATATATCTGGAATTGCAAAAATTGCAAAATTGCAAATTTGAGTCAATCAGGAAATTTGAATCATGAATCTACACTGACATGGAAAATCAGTTGACAAGTTCTGAACATTGGATAGCCTTTTCTTTCTGGTGAATATTCCAAGAAGAGGCCAGACAATGGCACTTCATAAAATCTTTTAAAAGGCCAATGTAGAGATATAAATCTTGTGACTGACATTGCAAGTAAGAATTTTTTCTCGGTTCAGAATAAAGCATCAGTAGGGTGGACAGAAAGACATGCGTTCAAATTGTTACAGAATTATAAACTTATTTTAGCCCTCTGTGTTGAAGCAAGATTATCTATAACAAACTTTCCTAAGGATTTTAGAGAACAAAAATGCCATTATAGCAAGAGTTTGATCAATAGCTTCTCCCTTCCTCTTATTATTGGGACATGTTACTTTCTGCTTTCACAAGTTGAAAAAGCTATACAGGAATTCATTTTTTATTATTCATTTGCAGAGCTTGGAAGTAATGTGTTACAAGTAAAGCAGTTATCTATAACTAGTTATTTTTGGAGCTAATGAGGGTGTGATGAAGTCACTCTTCAAAATTAAGAAAATAGGAGCAAAGTTACAATATTGGTTTAATCAGTAATGGTTTCTAGTTACTTTCAAAGATTACCTTTAAATTATTTTTCACACAAAAATTTAAAATTTTATGCCATCCTCTTATCAGTTTTAAGGGGTTTTCCTCTCAAAAAGTAACAGAAAGTAATGAATAGAGCAACAAATAATGTAATAAATTACATGTTTCCATTACTGAATGAGGAACGACAATAGACTACTTGTCAATAGACAACAGTTAAAGTACATAATTAAAATTTCAGCTAAAATCTTATTTTACAAAAGTTAGACACTTAAACAATTCTGTTACAAAAAGCACATAATTAAAACAAGTTAAAGCTCAAAGCATAATTTAAAAGATAAAAGCACAGCTCACCACATTGAAAACACATGATTTGCATCTTCCTGGAACCTATTACATTCTATCTCCTTTCCACAACTGTATACATATGTCTTATAACCTAAGGCTTTAATATCACTCGATACTGCATCTAAAGAAGTGGGTTTATATCCACGAAAGCTCAGGCTAAAATAAAAACCAGTTACCTTTAAATGTGCTGTGAGTGTGTATGTGTGCCTTCAAGTCACTTAGGGCTTTCTTAGGCAAAGAAAACTCATAGATGGTTTTGTCAGTTTCTTCTTCTAAACCAGTGATGTGCAACCTTTTGAGCTTGGTGTATCAAATGTCGCCAAAAAACTGAGCATAACACAGGTGGTGTGACACTTTGAGGAAAAAACATTATTTCGCAATATTTATTGTTTAATCAACAATATTATTAATTGTTTATTAATAATTAATGAGTTGTCACAACTCATGTGACAACTGAGTAATCAAAATGTAGTCGTCCCTTCACATTCGTGAGAGTTAGGTTCTGAAGACCATCACGAATGTGAAAAATCCATGAATAATAATAGCGCCCCCAGCCTCCCGAAAGTGGCGATGGGGCCTCCGGAGGCCCCGTCACTACTTTCCCCCCACCTCCCCTGGCCTCCCTCTGGCCCATGGGTTTATTTTGGGGGGGAATACCTCACCCACGAGTGAAGCAGGGAAGGATATAAAAGAGGTAGACTTACCTGCTGGAGGTAGAGGAAGGCTGGGGGGCACGGTAGTGAGTGTGGGAGAAAGGCGGAGTTGGAGATGAGGAGGCAGACTGAGTTAACCATGGAGCAGAGCATGTGTTGCCGGCTAGCCTAGGAGTGATTACGCGGGCAGCTCCTCGGCTCCCAGACCCTCGGCTTCTTCCCTTCACAGCACTTACTCCCCCTCCCCACAATGCCACTCGCACACACACACACACATGCACATTCTCCCCCCTCCCTCTTTTGGCAGCTCCCCTGTGCGGAGCTATTTAGGAAAGCTCCATTGGAGAAGCTGCGCATGGTGCCCTGGGCTCACACAAGAGGCCCACCTGCCCACCGCCTTCCCCGGCCTTTCCGAGGCAACTCCGAGGCTTCAAAGCCTCAGAGCCCCTTCAGTAAGGCCGAGGAGAGGCCGGGCAGAGTCCCTCCCTCCCACCCGCCACCTTCCCCGGCCTCCCCGAGGCAGCTCCGCAGCTTCAAAGCCACGGAGGCCCCTCTGGAAGGCTGGGTGGCCACCCTCCCACTCTCCCGCCTCCTTCCTCGGCCTTTCCAAGGTGGCTTCAAGGCTTCAAAGCCTCAGAGCCACCTTGGGAAGGCTGGGGAGAGGCCAGGCGGACACCTGCCATCTTCCCCAGCCTTTCTGAGGCGGCTCTGAGGCTTCAGAGCCAACCCGGGAAGGCTGGGGAGAGGCCGTTTGGCCACCCTCCCGCCACCTTCCCCAGCCTCCCCAAGGCGGCTTCGTGGCTTCAGAGCGCCCTCAGGAAGGCCGGGGAGAAGCTGGGCGGCCACCCTCCTGCTCACCCGCCACCTTCCCCAGCCTCCCTGAGGTGGCTCCATGGCTTCAAAGCCATGGAGCCCCCTCAGGAAGGCTGGGAAGAAGCTGGGTGGCCACCCTCACACTCGCCCACCATCTTTCCCAGCCTTTCCGAGGTGGCTCTGAGGCTTCGGTGCCACCTCAGGAAGGCCAGGGAGAGGCCAAGCGGCCACCGTCCCGCTCACCCGCCATCTTCCCCAGCCTTTCCAAGGTGGCTCCGAGGCTTTGGAACCACCTCGGAAAGGCCGGGGAGAGGCCAGGCGGCCACCCTTCTGCTTGCCCGCTGCCTTCCCCAGCAGAGTCCCGCCCGCCGGCCACCTTACCCGGCCTTTCCGAGGTCGCTTTTGGGAAGCCCAGCAGGCCTCAGGGGTGGTGATGGCCAGGTGGGGGGGGCAAAGGTCCATCCCCCCCTCGCCTCCCTAAAGTGACGATCTGGGCTTCATAGCCCTGCCTGCCACTTTCCTTCACCCTCCCTAAAGTGACAATCGGGGCTTTGTAGCCCTGCCTGCCACTTTCCCCCCCCCCTGTCTAAAATGAGGCTTTGAAGCCTGGATCGCCACTTTAGGGAGGGTGGTGTGGTTGCGAGCAGGGGCGGGGGGGGGGAGGAGGCTTATGGCCGCATGTCAGCACAAATGGCTACGCATGTCAGTGCTGACACGCGTGTCATAGGTTCGCCATCACCGCTCTAAACTATAGCCTTTAGGGTATTTAGGTCCTGCTCTTAAAGGTGCTGCCACATTCTTCTCCCGCCCCGCTTCCTCCATTCTGTGGTGCAAGAGACTAACACAGCTACTTCTATGAAAAGCCTTCTGCCACAGTATGTTAAGAACCAAAGACCTGCCTAAATGAAAAGGTCTGTTAGCATACTCTACTACCCCTCTGATGAGATTTCATAACTGCTCATATTGGACACTTTTCAGGGTCACACTGACTGAAGGATAGTTGGGGTCACGATGACCTGAGACGTGCCCAGGATCATGATGATGGGAAAACCCAGATAGGATTATGCAGAAACCCCAATCATTAATGGGTCTATGCTAATCCTCTTTCCTATCCCTAGGCTCTTTCAAACATGCAATAAGTGCCCATCCCTCAATCCATACTCTACAGAGATCTTTCCTATACTCCCTACCTGTCCAAACATTAAGAGTTTGTTCCAAATCCCATCAATGTTTTGTCACTCCAGAGATAAGGCAACCAGCCTGTTCCGGACCCTGTTTTGTCCGATCTGTGAGAAAGCCATTAAGGCTTTGTCGTAACTATCACACCACTCTAGGGTACAAAATAGGGTATAAATATCCTAGCTCTGACCCTAGCCATGTGTGTCACAGACAGGCCTGCCATTCTCTTTCTTGGTGTGCCACGGCATGTATTCCCCTGTGCCACCCACAGACGCTGTCTGAGCCCCTCCACGTATTTCTTTCTCCGAGACTGGTAACTATCACCCTTCTATCCTGACTTCTCTCTATACAACCCTTTCTGCCTTACTTTTCAATATCATTGTATGGTTCTTAAGAGTGTATGTTCTTGTATGTTAGCATATCCCTTGTGTTAATTCAAGTAAAATACTTTCTTTAACTTTAACTGGTGTGGTCTCTACAGTTAGTACTGGTATACATAGGTGAAAAGATCCCCAAAGTTACTCTCATCTCTCAGGCCTCCTTTTGAGCTATTATTTATTTATTATTTATTTAGTTATTTATACCCTGCTCTTCAGCCACAAGGCTATCAGAGCGGCTTACAAATTGTTTTAAGCAATAACTATTTACACATCTACATTGCATTAAACAGTTTCCAATGTGTGTTAGCTAATTGCCCCCACAAACTGGGTACTCAATTTACTGACCTACGAAAGGATGGAAGGCTGAGTGAACTTTGGAGCCCGCTGGAATCGAACTTGCAATGTGGTGGCTTGCAGTACTGGCATTTAACCGCTGCGCCACCAGGGCTCCTATAATCCCCCCAAATTTCAATGAGATGCTGGCATTGTGGGTAGGACTCCAACATCCCCCCCCCACCTCTTAGGGTGACAGGTCTTTGCCTACCAGCAGAAAGAGAGCAAAGGGGAGCATCTGAACCTCCTGTGGAGAGTTCCACAGCCTGGGAGCACCCACTACAATGGCTCTCCCCAGTCCACACCAAATGTGCATGTGAAGGTGATGGCGAAAGCACTTCCTGCCCCCAAAGATCATAAAACTTGGGCAGGCATGTATAGGGAAAGCTTTAAATGAATGTTTTATGACTTATCGCAAGTCATTTAGGCATGATTTTGGAAGCTAAGCAGGGTCAGCTTTGGTTAGTACTTGGATGGGAGATTGCCAATGAATACCAGGTGCTGTAGGCTATATTTCAGAGGAAGGAACTGGCAAAACCAGCTCTGAGTATTCCTTGTCTAAGAAAATCTTATGAAATTCATGGGGTCAGCATAAGTCAACAGGTGACTAGAAGGGCTGCACACACACACACACACACACACTCCTGATGCATTGAATGGCCTCTTCTCTGCCCTTCATGTTGTTCTTTATATTCAAAACACAGTTCTACACAATTACGTATATTTTCATGGGTATGGGCCTCTGCAGTATTGACTTGTGTAATCAAGCCATCCTGTTTTACTAAGTTTTTACCTGGAAGAATTTTTTCCCAGAATTTCTTCTGGACTTTTAAAAAATGCCCAACTGAACTGTAAATACAAGATCAACAGATAACTGATTTATCTGTACAGTTTTTAAAAAAGTGTAAGTAAGCAAAGGGATCTTCGAAACTGAGAGAGAAAATTGTAGCAAAAGCTTTCATAGATTTAGTCTACTTCCTCAGATGCTGGAGTGAACTGGTGTCCAGGATCTTCTAAGTAGGCTGTTGAAAAGCCATAGACATGTAAAAGAAATGCAAAACTAGTGGGTGTGGTGATGACATGACTAGTTAATTTAACAATGGTCATTTAGGAACAAAGGCAAGAAGTGGGTAGATGACTATATAAATGTTGGAGGAAGTTTTGGAATGTAGTGTGATACTGGTCAAAGAGCCAATTTAAAATGCTGAATGAAATGTGCTTTTTCTTTCATCCTTGTGTACTCTCTTGACTATCCAAAACTTCTTCCACCATTTATATGGTCATTCACCCACCCTGGCCTCAGGCTACATCTTTCTCCTTGCCTTTGTCCCTCTCTCTGGCTTTTCTTCGCAAACGAAGATTCAGGAAGGACTCATCCCGCGCTTTCTGCAAGCGCGCTGATGACTAAAAAGGCCAATCCGAGATAAACAAGTCCGGTTGCAAAAAGCACAGCAGAAGGTCTCCTTGGGTGATGTTTTTGGGTTGTGATTCTTTCTGCGTTGTCGTTTCTCTTCCATCTGCCCGGGTTTGGGATTGGAGTTTTCCTTCTCCTAGGACGGTTGCCACAAGGCTAGAGAGCCCATCCTGCCCTTTGACGCTCTTTGTCAGACCCTTCGGTTTTGTCCTGTCTGGCATGGGAGACCCTACCAGTGGCTATTATGCCACCGCCAGCATAGCTCAAAACATCATTAGGGTACGCAAGCCTCTCTCCCACGACAAGGGGGCGTCAATGGAGAGGTTGTCCCTCAATGACCATCATTAAAATAACTAGTCATCCCACATCACCACACCCACTAGTTTTGCATTGCTTTTACATTTCTATGGCTATTCAACAGCCTGCTTTTAAGGTTTGCTCCTGGGCACCAGTTCACTCCAGTATCTGAGGAAGTAGACTAAGTCTATGAAAGCTTATGCTACAATTTCCCCTCTCTCAGTCTCAAAGGTGCTACACAATCCCTTTGCTTACTGATATTCCAGACTAGCACAGCTATGTCTTTGAATTTTAAAAAGTGTATTTACCTTTTCTACAAACCCTCTTCAAGGCAAGATTTTTAGTTTCTTAGCTTCTGTGTAATTTTTTTTAATAAAAAGAAGTTGACATTCTGGGTCAGTTTGAAATTATGTAGCATGATGGTATGTGAATCTAACCTATCTGCTTCATATTTAATATGAAATATTTACAAAGCTACGTCCTCGTGTTATGGAGTATTTCATCTTTTCTTATATAAATCCTGTCAGTGAAAGAGTTGCAAAAAACAGAAGCCCTGATACAAAAAGACATACAGAACCAGAGGAATGTGGCCAATATGAAAGCCATCCTATGAGTAAAGGGGGCAAACATAATTCATGGCTGCTGAAGACATAAGAGAGAGGTTTCATGTTCCATCTTAACTGGAACAAGCCTGTGTTTCCCAGATGTTTATTTTGCCTTGTTTTGACAGATCTACCATGATATTTCATTCTTTTTGTACTAAAATACAAAAGGCCACATTTCATATTGTGTACAGCTATTTTTAAAAAGTACCAAACGTCTGTTAGGGAGGCCAGAGACCCTGCAACAAGCCTTATTCTGCAAGGGGGAACTGAGAACTTCAAAAACCACTTAAGGCCCAATTCACTCGTTACACAGCATGTATGATTACTTTATTTCTCCCAATGAAAACTGTAAATTTTGTTAGGAAGTTGCATGTGATAGGAAGGCATAGAGAGGAACATGCAGTAGAATCTGCATTGGGAATTATGATTGGTGTCCACTATGGGAAAATGTAGCTTGCAGAAACAACAGCATCTGATTTGTAACGCTGAGAATCTATCACCTCAGACTTTATGCTATAGATTTTTTATTAACAACTAGATAACACTTTATCAGTTTGGCAGGCAGCTCTTAATCTGTCCTTTCAGCTTTCTGAGCTTAGCCAGAATATTAAGGGAAGAAAGAACTCAAGGAAGGCCTTGAACAAAACTTTCCTCTTGTCTAGTTAGGCACTAAGGGGACTATGTATTTCCTGAGATTAACTATTTTCCCTCCTAAAACAGCATTTCCTCAGAAATGCATGCCTCACCAATGAGATTTGCAAATTAAGTCCATGTTTACCTTCCAGGGACAAAACAGAACATTCTAAATGCAAGATATGTGAGGACAATTACATACTATGACAGAGACTTCTGCTATTTGTGGGCACACCGTTTTCCAGATCTTCATTCATTGTCTGAATTTCCCAAGCCCATCTGAAGGATAAGAATATTTCTTGGGCACACTACTCAACAGGGTGCATTCATGAATGATGCCCATTTTATGTGGCCCGTGTTCACGAACAGCAATACAACCGTGTACTTTGCATGAAAAAACAAGTTTCTGATTTTCTAACTTGGCCATGCTGTCTCACTATCAAGAAACCATAGTATTAATATGATCTGCTAGGGGTTCTTCACTGGGGATGCCTGTATTGCAGTGTCTGACTTTACAAATGGCTCTGGGTTTTGTCCACTGCTGTTATGACTGGCCCATGATATTCTGTTTCTGCGGGGAATGATAAAACGGTGCTCCATTCTCCATACAGAATATGATTGGACTACCAGTTGGGTCACATACTTCAATACTTATAATGCGATAGCAGTCTCTACAAGTTTAAGGTCAAGGCAGCTTTGTCCTCCAACAGAGGGAAATGGCCAGTGGGTTCAGGAAGAAGAGTCAGGCAACTGATGCAGATTCCCTCCTGCATCTGCTACTGGAGGCTGTTGGTTTGCTCTGTAATCTTCTAGCTCATTCTCCTCCTTCCTCTCAATGATTAGGTCACAGGCACTTGTAATTTAAGCAATGTCTCTTGAATGGCCAAGGAAAACAAAACAAAACAGTGATTTTTCCAAGGGATGTTGAAAAGAGTGACCCTCTTACCAGTGATGCCATAACCTGTGGGTGTTGCAGCCTACTGGAGTAAAATGAGAAAAAGGTGCCCTGAGACCCAATTTCTCCTCCGTAGTTCACTTGACTATGTGTTTTGGGGTTTTGTTTTTCACCATTCTAACGAAAATGGCTATTTGGCTGGGGAGAAATTTGCATCAAGTAATCATTACTCCCCTGGCCCTACAATTTCATTCCATTCCCTCCTATTACCGGTACCTTGCCCGTGGAAAGTGTGGGGGGAGGGGGCACAGGAATGCACTTTGGCAATCCTACACTTGGGGTCCACTGTGCCACCTTTCAAAAAAGGGAATCAGATATTGAAAACCAGTTTGGTGTAGTGATTTGAGGGTTGGACTAGGACTCCTGGGGCCGGTTTACACAGCAGATTTATTGCGGCAACTTGCGGTTTAATTATTTTCCGCAGCTGTGCCAGTCAGGTTTTTTTTTCTAATTATGTCGCTTTGAAGTTCAGACTTGAATAAGTGTGGGGGGTGTGGCTCTGTGTGTCTCTGTAAATCTGCCTGTAAATGATCTCACTCCATAAAGCAGAGGGAGAGGTAATCTCTCTGCTAAAAGACCATGCCGTGTGGATCGCAAGTTTTTCCAGCTGCTCTCTGTCTCTCTATTTCTCCCTCCCTCCTTCCCCCAAGCAGAGAGAGAGAGGAAAAATAGCAGTTCATCTTGCTACAGGCCTTTGTGAAATGGTTTCTCTCCCTCCCCGGTGCACAGGATAAAAGTGACGAACGAGCTTTACATAATTTCAAAACAGCAGAGGATGAGAAGGAATGCTCCAGGAATGAAAGAAGTTGGGAATCTTTTTTTTTTTTTTTTTTGCAAACTGGCTCGCAAAATAGCAGACAGGATTTTTGCAAGTTTCTTCTCTAATGGCTACTGTCTTTGCCTCCTCCCTGCCCCTCTTTTAAGCCCACCCCTGCATCATCAACCAATCACAATGCAGCTGTGCTTTAACCCTTAGCGGAATGCTAGTTTACACTGCCAATAAAGCACTACATTGCAAATATTCCTGCAAAAATAGCGACATGCCCTGCCATGCTATATTTGGGTGTTTTACCTTCCCCCCTTCTGAATGAGGCGATGCTGTGCTGCGATCCATGGGAACTATGAGCTATCTTAGCGGTATATTTAGGGGAATATTTGCCCGTGTAAACGACCCCCAGGAGACCAGGGTTTGAATCCCCACTCAGCCAGAGAAATCCACTGGATGACCTTGGGCAAATCATACTCTCTGTCAAATATTGGCTTTTCTGGATTCATAGAGCACAAGTTTCAGAGTCCATGAGAAAACTTTATTGCTAGAAATCCAGTAAACATTCAATACAAAATTGTTGCTGAGAATGAGAGCCTAACAGATATACTCTAAGTTAAAGCATTTACAATCAACAAAATCTGATGAGCTACATGATCATTGGTCATCCATCCCTCGCTAACACAAGTATTCCTTAAACTGAAGCCACCTTCTTCCCAGGCTTTGAAAACTTTGCAGCTGCATCATTATCTCTCCCCCCACCAAGCGAAAACCCAAACAGTTACAAATACACCCCTCACACAAACTGCTAGGCACATACTACACCAAGGCCATAGGAAAAATAAGCAAAAATGGCAGGAGCAGGAGCCAAGGGGTCTGATCCTAACACTCTCAGCCTCAGAGGAAGGTGGGGGCTAACATTCTCTGAACAAATCTCCCCAAGAAAACCCTGTGATAGGTTTGACATTGGGTAAACAAAAACAAGTCACAGATTGTCAACTGCCCACCAAGTTTGATCTTAAAGGAGCAGTCTCCCTTTTTTAACATGGCTATCTTCTGGTGGGCAACCCCTCAAACTGGGTGGTATTGGTGCTCCAAAGCTATATTAAAGTTTTTTCCTCTTTAATTTCATCATTTCCTTACTTTCCCATCTTCCCTTTCCACACACAGGCTGCAACCGCTGTTAGGTGGCTACCCAGAAAGTACTGTGATCAAGAGAAGAAAGGTGAGCAAGTTCAGTTGTACAGCTGATAATCAAGAATGAAAGAAGAGCAGACATCCTCTCCTCAGACTGTCTAGTAGAAACTGTTACCTAGTGATTCAGCTTCTTGGGTAAACAATTTCAAAAAGCAGTGGTGGGCCTATAAAAGCACTGAATAACATGTGGGGCAACCAGGAACATAGAAACATGTCCAGCTGAGTACAACAACCCCATCAGAAATATCATAGATCTCTCAAATGTCAATATACGGTATGTTTCCGGCCATCACAGATTCCACCCAGAGAGCTGTGTATGTACTTTGAAGCCATTAAAGTAGGCCATTGGTATCCACTGGGGCTTGGTTCCAGGATACCCTGTGGATACCAGAATCCATTGATGCTCAAGTCCCATTATAGACAATGGCATAGTAAAATGATGTCCCTTATATAAAATGGCAAAATCAAGGTTTGCTTTTTGGAATTCTTCTTTTTGGAATATTTTCAAGCTGTGGATGATTGAATTTGTGGATGCAGAATCCATAGATACGGAAGGCTGACAGTATTTTAAATACCATTGTGAAGGCTGGGTTAGGATATTAGCCTTCAGCTTTTATCTTGATGTCATGTTTACTGATGCCCATGTTTAAGCCTATCCATATTCTCCTGTGATTTTTTTTTACCTTTTTCCTATTAAATTTGCATTTTCTTGTATGTTACTACCTGTTTCTGTATTGTTGAAGACAACATATCGTAAACCTTGAAGTCCCTACATGAACACACACATATTCTATTACATGAATTGTACAAGAGTACAGATCAGCAATGTGGATAAAATATACATGTTCATGTGTGAATAGCACTCCCAGTGTAGTTATCAACAATGCCTGTACACCAGCTATACCTATTTAAATGTAACATGAGAACACTGCTTAAATTAGACATGGATCAGAAGAGGAAAAGCAGGGGCCTGACTCATTATAGATATTCCCTTTTGGCTCTCTCAGTAGTGCTCAACACTTTGGTGAGAAAAGAATTCCATGAGGGTAGCAAACAGGTATATTCTGTATTTGAGGCTGACTGAGGCTCGTCTAGATACAATGGTTTAGTGTGACTGGGTACACATTTTCATCCATTCCCAGCAAAGTTGATTTGTCTTCAATATTTCCGTGCCTATTCACATTCATTCAAACTGAGCAAGCACATGCGCTCATAAAGGGCAATTGAGTGAAAATACACAGCAATGCGAATTTGGACAGCCACACGTCCAAAAATGCACATCTACGTGCATTTCCCAGGAAGCTTCAGGGAAAACTGCAAATCTTTTTACCGTGCGGTTTGTGGTTTTTAGCCCCCCCTCCAAATACTGTGAATCCCCTTCAGATTGTGTTCAGACAGATCGTATTCTCTTTGAATTCTAAGAGGAGTATTTTCATTGTGTAGACAAGCCCTATATCAGGCTGTTTAGTGCAGCACAGTGGGGAGGAAGTGGGGAGGTATTAGAATCAGAAGTGTTTGTGTCACCAAACCCTGCTGCCCTCAGGTGCAAGGGGGAATGCTATCCTGACACCAGTGTTCAAAGAACATTCAGTTTCTTTTCTAATCAGTTTCTGTGCATGGAAATTGAGATTTTTTTTTTAAAAAAAAAATTCTTTGCCCCAGGCTGCCCAATGCCTTGGGCCAGCACCAAGACTATTATTATACAAGGGTCAATTTTACTGAAATAAATGGGACATATCCAAGATTTAGGATCAGGGGAGTCGTTTATTTATCTCTCCCTCCACAAATGTGTCCCTCCACATTTGCAGATTTGATTATTCACAGATTACTAAATATGTTATTTCTAGGCATTTTCTAGGTCCTCCAGCGCAGTTCTATGGTATGCTTCTGTTGGAAATTGACTATAGAACCATGCTAGAGGACCTACAAATGCCTAAAGTGTTCTCTCAGGTAAAAAATAAATAAAAATAGTGGACCTATATTCATGCTTTTTCCACTTTCACAGGGGTCCTCTGCCCCTAACCCACAGAAAGGTTGAGGTCCGACTGTAGTAATTCTGAAGGAGAAAATTATCTTTACATTCCTTTTACTTTGGTTTTGTGATTCTCAGAAGTACTGCAGCAGCATCCTGTAACAACTAAAATTGCAATCTTAGCAATACCAATATGATGAAGGTTCTGTTGCAAAGCAGTATTTCCTGGCTACTTCCAGAAGCTGCAGAGAAGAGACACATTGTGATTACCATGAAAAGCTTTTTATGTGTTACGGTACTATATTTGAAATACAATCTGGGCACCATCTAGTGGAGACAGTAGGCATCAGTCTACCCCATCGTTTATATTTTGTATACACTAGGCAGACCTCAGGAATAAAAATACATTTCATACGATAGCTCCCAGAATTTCCAATCAACATAGGCACTATGTATGTTGGTTAGAGGATTCTGGGAGCGACAGTACCCCAAAGTAGTCTTTACAAGTTTAGCTTGGAATATTACCGTTGCATTTTTTAAGCTTAGATCAGCTAAATTAGGAAAAACGAAACAGGCATGACTATACTGTTTTATATCAATTATGCTATGAATCTGGCCAAATGTAGTTCCTAAAAACAGCCTTCCCCAAGCTGGTGCCCTCCTGATCTTCCTACACTGCCAGCAGCTTCAGCCCACATAGCCAGGGATCAAGAATTACGGGAAGCGTCATTCAAAACATCTGAAGAGCACCAGCTTAGGAAAAGCTGCCCTAGAATAATGTCATCTGAGCACCCATTTGTTACAACACATGTATTCACATTCACAGAGTATTATAGTGCTCTGTAGTTATCACATCCCATTTCCTTTCCCTGATTTGGCAAAGTACAAGTCAACATTATAAAGGAGGGAAATATTTGATAACCCTGTCCTCTACTTTATACTCCTTTATAACCTTATCATTAAAAAAAAAAAAACCTTTCCTATTTAACACTCATATCAGTCTGTACCTCTAACCTCTAAATATTGACCAACCTATCTATTATGTTGATCTTCCCAATAATGCTAGCTATCCATCGCAAACTAGATTGTGAGCTCCTTTTCTCACAATGGTTTTAGGCCCCTACAACCTGCATAACACAGTGACTTTCAACAGGATATTTTCCACAATAGAAACCTTTCATGAGTCTATGCTTGTCATTCAATGTGTAAACCTATAATGCATGCTTTAGGACATGTTCTGAAAATACCTCTTGCAGAGGATATACATTTGATATAAATGTAATAAAAACCCTGAACATTTAGTATTTAATTTTAATTCATATTCAGCTCTGTTCCATCCCCCCTCACTATTCTTTAGCTTTGATAAAATATGCTAGAGCCCTTCTTCAATTGCTTGATAATGAGTGGTGCTGTACAGTTGTCCCTTCATATTCACTGGGGTTTCGTTCCAGGAACCCTCCCCGCCCCCGTGGATACCAAAATCTGTGAATACTCAAGTCCCATTATATGCAATGGCAAAATGGTGTCCCTTATATAAGATGGCAAAAATCAAGATTTGCTTTTTAGATTATTATTTTTTTTAAAGAATATTTTCAAGCTGTGAATACTTAAATCTCTGGATACCAAATCCGTGGATATGGAGGGACAACTGTACTTTTTATTGCTGTGCTTTTAAATCATGTTACTTTGTGCCAAAAAACATCTTTCAGGAGTAGGCTTTATGATTAAAAACTCCATTGCCTCCAAACTCGAAACCTTGCCAACACGACACTCTGATCGCATTATTTCCTTACACTTCCCACATGTTGTTCTCTTTAGTATATATGCCCCAACTATGCAAGCCGACCATGTAGAAAAAGACAAATTCTACACAGACCTACGCCAACTCATACAAAAAGTTCCTGTGGAAGATAAAATTATTATCCTTGGTGACTTCAATACCAGAGTAGGAAGGAACTCCTAAGCATGGAAAGGTGTCTTAAGCAAGCATGGTGTTGGAAATTGCAATCATAACGCATACCTCTTGCTAGAGTTCTGTGCAGAACAACAGCTGACTATTACAAACACTATCTTTCAGCAGAAAGATAGCTTGAAGGTAACCTGGATGCATCCCCGATCCAAACATTGGCACCTCATTGACTACGTTCTAGTCCGCCAGAGAAACATTTGCAATGTCCGTCATACTCGAGTGATGCCCAGTGCAAAATGCCAAACAGATCATCGCCTCGTAAGATGTAAACTAAATCTTCATCTTAAGTTCAAACCTAAGAGGGGTGGCATCTTAAAGAAGAGACTCCAAGTCAACAATCTTCAACAAGCTACCATGAGAGACAACTTCCAGGCAAACCTACAAACGAAACTTGAAGACCATCCTACAGATCCTTCTACAGTGTTTTGGCAACATATCACAAACAGTATCCTCCAGTCTGCAGAAGAATTCCTTGGGTTCTCCCACAAGAAAAATCAAGACTGGTTTGATGAAAACAACCAAGAGATCCAGGAGTTGTTGGCAAAGAAGAGAACTGCTCACCAGGCATATCTTGCCCAGTCAACTTGCCATGTAAGAAAAGCAGCTTTCCACCTCACATGTAGTAAAGTTCAACAAAAACTCCAAGGGGTCGTTTACATGGCAAAAAAAAAAATCCTCAAAGAATTCGGCAAGAAGCCTTGTAGTTCCCATGTGTTCCACATTTCCAGCAACCTTTTCAGAAGGAGGGGGGCTAAAAAAAAACCCTAAGTGGAGCATTTTTGGACACCACTGAATTTCCGACTTTTTAAAAAAAGTACCGCATATTTGCGCATTACCGCATAAGTGAACTATCCGACATGTTAAAGTTCACAACTTCAGCGATCCACAGAAGTGGGCGGTTCAGTAAAGTGACGCAACAGAAACCCGCCCAAACATCTGTCATACCTTTCCGGCAAACATTTGCTTTGAAGCATCCTCTGTAAGCATCTTTCGTTTTCCTAATTGAGGCAGTTCAGAGAACAAAGAAGGGTGGCAGGAGAATAGCCTGGAGCCATGCCGACACTCTTGATTTACTTGATCTTTGGGGGGAAGAGAAACTACAACAGCAGTTACGTCTATGTCACCGGAATATCGATGTGTTTGAAAAAATTGCCACAGAAATGAGAAACCATTGTAGAAATTACTCTAATAGCCAAATATAAGCAGGAATTGAGGGTAGCGAGAACCTCCATGGCTGCTACAATGTTGAATTATCACCACTGAAAGAACAAAGACCATACATGATGACGAGAAGCCCAATGAGAACTCAATGAGGGGGATCACAGGTGACCAATAGGAGAACGAGTGGTGGCAATTCCTGAAGGAAGTACATCGGAAAGGAATGACGTACTTTGTTGATTGACAGGTAAGATCATTAAAACATGCGGAATATTGATATCATGTGAACTACAATTGTTCGACTTAAAGAACCTCGCATCTTATTTAAATGCACATGTGAACTACATCGCAGAACTACTATAACCGCATGTTATAGTACTACTATAACCGCATGTGAACTACATCGCGGAACAAAGTAGGATCCGAAATAATATCATGGGAACTGTGCTACACTAAACCGAAAGTGCGCTAACGCGATAAATATCGCAACAAAAATAGCCGTGGAACCGGCCCCCAAGACATACAGAACAAGTGGTGGATCAATATAGCAGAAAACACACAACACTGTGCAGATCTGGGTGATCTTAGAGGATTTTATGAAGCTCTTAAAGCAGTGTTTGGACCTACTTATCAGGTCCAAAGCTCCTTATACAGTACAGATGGTCAAACATTAATTACTGATAAAGCCTCCATCCTGAATCGATGGGCTGAACACTTTCATAGTCTCTTTAGTGCCAACCAAGTAGTCCAAGGCTCAGCTATCCAACATATGATACAAAAACCAATGAAAAATGAATTGGACATAGCTCCCACTTTGGAAGAGACCCTTAAGGCCATACAGCAGATGAAAAACGGCAAAGGCAGCTGGGATTGATGGAATCCCACCTGAAGTTTGGAAATACGGAGGTCATGCACTCCATGATAAATTCCATGAACTCCTCGTGAATTGTTGGGGAAAAGGGGAACTGCCATCAGATCTCCGAGATGCAGTCATCATCATCTTGTACAAGAAAAAAGGAGCAAAATCCGATTGCTCAAACTATTGACGCATAACACTGCTCTCTATCGCTGGAAAAATTCTTGCAAGGATACTCCTGAATAGATTAGTTCCTGCTATTGCAGAAGAACTTCTTCCTGAAAGCCAATGTGGCTTCAGAGCCAATAGGAGTACTACAGATACGGTATTTGCCCTTAGACAACTGCAAGAAAAATGTAGGGAGCAGAACAAGGGACTCTATGTAACATTTGTCGACCTCACCAAAGCCTTCAACACTGTGAGTAGAAAAGGTCTGTGGCAGATCCTGGAAAGGCTAGGATCTCCCCCTAAATTCCTTAAAATGATTATCTTGCTACACAAGGGCCAGCGCAGTCAAGTCAGATATGGTGATGCTCTTTCAGAGCCCTTTCTAATAACTAATGGAGTGAAGCAAGGTTGTGTTCTTGCTCCAACTTTATTTACAATCTTCTTCAGCATGATGCTCCAAAGAGCTACGGCAGAGCTTGAAGAAGACGGCATCTATATATGTTACTGTACTGATGGTAGCTTGTTTAACTTAAGCTGTCTGAGGGCTCGCACTAAGACTCTGAACTATCTAGTCCGTGAGCTGCTCTTCGCTGATGATGCTGCCCTTGTTGCCCACACAGAAGCAGCTCTGCAGCACCTAACATCCTGCTTCGCAACAGCTATAGGGCTGTTTGGGCTGGAAGTCAACCTGAAGAAAACGGAAGTTCTTTACCAGCCTGCACCACAGGACGAACACTATCATCCCCACATTGCCGTCGGCAACTCTGTGCTCAAGTCCGTTCAGCAGTTCACCTACCTGGGAAGCATCATCTCCTCAGATGCCAAGATTGACAAAGAGATCAATCACAGATTAGCAAAGGCACATAGTGCATTTGGAAGACTTTACAAAAGAGTCTGGAGTAACAAACACCTGAGGCAAAGCACAAAAATCAGTGTGTATAGAGCCATTGTACTGTCTATTCTCCTTTACAGGTCTGAAACATGGGTCATCTATCGCCACCACCTATGACTCCTCGAACACTTTCATCAGCGCTGTTTACGCACAATCCTAAATATACACTGGACTATGTGACGAATGTTGCTGTCCTTGAGCAAGCAGGGATCACCAGCATTGAGGCCATGATATTGAGAACACAGCTGCGCTGGGCAGGGCACGTTTCTAGGATGGAGGACCATTGCCTCCCAAAAATACTACTCTACGGTGAACTCACCACAGGTCAGCATAAGAGGGGTGCTCCAAAGAAACGATACAAGGACTCCCTGAAACAACATCTCAGGCTCGGCCAAATTGATCGCCAACAATGGTCCGCCCTGGCTTCACATCAGGAGGCATGGAGACACACTATCCACAATGCTGCAGCCTTATTTGAGAACTCACGCTGAACAAGTCTTGAAGAGAAAGGACAACGCAGAAAGAATCACAACCTGGAAACATCACCCAAGGAGACCTTCTGCTGTGCTTTCTGCAACCGGACTTGTTTATCGCGAATTGGCCTTTTTAGTCATCAGCACGCTTGCAGAAAGCGAGGGATGAGTCCTTCCTGAATCTTTGTTTGCGAAGAAAAGCCAGAGAGAGAGACTTTGTGCTTTACAACTGTAATCAATTTAACTATATTTTAATATTATTTGCTTTTCTTTCTTTCTTTTTAGTTAATCTTCTGAGTCACCTTGCATCCAGGTTTTGTGAGAAAGGCAGGATGTATGGTGGGGTATATAAATCAAATAAATACATACCTTCCAATATTCCACAGATGAAAAACAGTACACATATGGCCAAGCAACATCAGTGTGGTTAAGATGGCAAAAGGTATTAATGAGGAAGAACAGAGAAGCCAGGAAAGGCTGCAGCAGTTTGCTTTTACCTCAGCCTTCTGGGAAGGGGAAGACTTCACCTCCCTACTCTCCTCTCCTTTCTTCTCTGCTGGGTTAATTGAGGGCAAACAACTTTTGTACTTTGTAGAAATTGAAGCAAGCTGAAGACAAAGGGGGAAAGTGGGAGGAGGAAAGCATTTTAAAAGCATTTGAAAAAGTGGGACAACAGAGGAGCAAGCAGCACTATCCCTCATACTAGGAGCCAGTGTGGGATTGTGGAGTGTTGGACTAGGATTACGGCAGACTCTGAACAAATCTTGCCAAGAAAATCCCACTATAGGTTCACCTTAGGATCACCATAAACTGGAAATGACTTGAAGGCACACAACAACTGCCAAATTGAGACAGCTGGAGGATATGTAAATAAGTAACATTTGTTAGTTTAAAAAGCTAATAATTTTAAGATTGTCTTTCCTTTAATGACAGATCAATGGAAATTAACTCTGTCCTTCCAACTTACAGATGAAGACATTTTTTGTACTAGTCTCACTTTTATATTGTCATTCAGTAGAAAGATTAATGTTTGTGCAATTGCACAATTACACAAACCAGCCACAGATAAGGTGAAACGTCAGGAATAAACTTTTCCAGAACACGGCCTCACAGCCCAGAAAAAAACTACAGAAAACCTATGGATGCCGGCTGTGAAAGCCTTCAACTTCACTTTGTGTAATTGCCTTGCTAGTTTATCATTATCATTCTGCTGTTTTAGTTAGGCAGGAAGATGGGGCAGAAAGTCTGTGGTTTATTATAGTCCTCTTTTGTAGTCCACTGCATCAGAGGCAGAATGGAAGCTTAAAAAGAAATTTACAAGAATCCTGAAATGTATTTTTTCAGTGGTTGGGTGACAGTTTTTTAAGAGCAACGCAGCAACAAAGGCTGGAAAAATTCACAAAAGCAGCAATGAAAGGAAGGACTAGCCCACTCCCTCGAGTTTTTGTGGTCAAAGTCAATTCTAGGCATGATTCTGCCCGTGAGGACTCTTCTATGGCCTCTGCAACCATGCAATCGTAAAAAGATTTTTTTAAATGACCAAAGGATAAAAAAATTAGGCCACAGTGTCCTCTCCTTTCTCCACTGCCATTCCACCAACTTCGCAGCTATCCTCCATCTTCAACTAAAAAGGGGGCAAGAGTGTTATGAACATCAGGTTTCTTATGGAGTCTTTTAAGTTTGTGGCCTACAGTTTAAGGCCAGGTGGGAACAGTGCAGCCATCCAGATATTGCTGGCCTACAAATCCCAGCACCTCTAGCTAAAGAGCCAATGGTAAGGAATGCTGGGAATGGCAGTCCCAATAAAATCTGGAGGACCACACCCTTCCCACCAACGGTTTAAGATAGTTTTTTTATACTGAAGGAAATACCCGTGGCCACAACAGATCATAACTATCACTTGAGTGGAGAGGTTTAAGCTATTTCCTCAACCAGTTTTATTTTTTAAAACCCTCGCACCACCTTTGTAACCCCACCTCCACTGCCATAAAGGGAAGCTTGTTTCCACTCTTTTTGAAGCCTACCAAGAATCCATCTGGGGGCTCATCTATACAAGGCAATAAAATGTGGACTGGTGCGCACTAATGCCAATTTGCAGCAGCTTTCATTTGTCTCCATTTTTTTCAAGACGCAGGCATGCAAAGCCATATGGGTTTGTTGTTCAAACGGGTATACCTGCGAATCAAGATGGCAGGCGCGAATGAATTACTCATGTTTTTATTGTCACCAGTTGCCACCACTGAACAGTATTTTTAAAAAAAGCAAATTCAAGGTGCAGAAGTGTGATCTTCCGTTTAAATAAACAGAACAAAAGAGAGAGAAAGGCTATTTTGCTGCCTCAACACACAACTGCTATGGTGAAAATCCAACATGGTGGTTCTGGGTGTCTGCCTTGCCAGCAAGCTTTGGCCCCCGCGCACATCCAAGGAAACAGCTTTCCACTTGCGCTCTTATCGGGAATACGCTGTAAAGCAAATCAGTTGTCCAAATGAGTGGGAATACACATTTCCTTTGGAGTTCAAAAAAAAAAAAAAACCCGGGAAAAGCCACAAAGGCTGTCCCCACAAAGTATTTGGAGATTTTGCCCCCTCCTTCCAAATATGGCGAAATGATGAGATCCCATTGGGACAAAAAGTATTCTCCTCAAATTCTATGGAGCATTTTCACCATATAGCCAAGCCCCATGCTGCACTATCACAGCAGTTTAATACAAATGGGCAACCCTTTATCCTGGGATTTGTAGTTTGGGAGAGGTTAAGCTTCTCAAGTCCTGAAGTGTAGCACTGGAAATCTCTGGGATTCTCTCTAGAAATCCCAAAAGATGGAGTCATGACAGTTATCAAAGTACTAGAACTGTGTAATGCGCACAAGACCTCAAAGACCGAAGCCTCTGTAAATTTGGACAGAGAGTGGTTGAGAAAGCCAGATGTACACCTCTTCCAACATGTATGCCATTCTCCCCACACGGATTTGGGCCATAGAAACAGACTTCCTTCAGAACGTAAGAACTTTTCTAAAACTACATGCTATCCTTTTAACGCCAGGTTTAATTTAGCCCTCAGTCTAAAATCTGAACTGGGGCAAACTGAGCGCCGAGGCCATTCGTGAAAAGAACTGGAGCGCCCCTCCCCCTCCCTGCGACCGTTACAACGCCTCCATTCGAACACCGCTCTGCGCTCTTCTGGCCCTCGGAGCTCATTATCCGAAGTCAAGTAGCGATTGGTCAAAACCTCAAACGGGGGCGTGGCTAAAAAAGCGGGCGTTATTTATATTTTCCTTTCCCCTCCCTGCAACTAACCCCCCTCACTTTCCCAACAACGTCGCCGGCTTTGAGCCCTTTCAGCCAGGCCTCTATGGAGGCACGCGCGCGTTTGGTGAAGCCCCTTTCTCAGCTGCCCGCCTCAGATGCCTGATCGGGGGAAGAAAAAAAAAGCCTCTCAGTGAGGAGATTAATTCGCAGAGGAAACGGGAGGCGTGTGGGGGGAAAAGTTTCTCTTAGTTTACGTCGCCTGTTATCCCGTGGCTTCGGTGGAAAGTTTTTATTTTAAAAAATAAATAAATATATCCGGCGTTGACGTGGGCGGCTCGGAAGCTCCAAGGCGGTCTGAGGGGAGGAGGGGTCCTGGCAGGGTGGAAAAAACGCGCCAAGTTTCCCTTGGTGGGGGGGAGACGGCGGCCGGAGTGACCCGAAGCGGTCTCTGAGGGGAGAAGAAAGAAGGAAGGGAGGGAGGCAGGGAAGGAAATAGGGGGTTTCCCCGCCCGCGAGAGCGGCCTCCCGCCTTCCCCTCCCCGGAGCCTTGGCCGCCGCTGGGACGCGCGACAGGACCGGAGGAGGATGTAGCGGGTGAGGAGACGCGGCCGCGCCATTTGCCAGCCGGCAGGAGCGGAGGGGCGACCGAGGGACGGCGGGGGTCCCTTTTCCTCACGGGCGGCCACCCGCCTGCCCGGTCCCTCTCCCCGCTTCCCCACATGCTTCGTGGGTTTGGATGTGAGGAGGGGGTTCGGAGCAGCCGCTGGGGAAGGGTCTCACTTTCCCGCCGTCTTAGAAATGCCTGAGCGGAATTTTAAAACCTTGGTAGCCGCCTCTGCCTGTGGTTTTCCCGCCTCTGAAACCCACACGACACCAAACGATCAATCCCGTTTGAAACTGGGTTAGTTATTTGCCACGGCTCCGTCCTTCCGATGGAATCCTGGGATTTGTAGTTTCCACAAGGTCTTCAGCCTTCTCTGCCGAAGAGTGCTGCAAAGCCCAGGATTCCATAGGACGGAGCCAGGGCAAATAACTAACCCGGTTTCAAACCGGATTGTTTGGTGTGGTGTGGATTTACTCTCCCCTCCGGTGAATCCCTGCATTTGTAACTTGGAAGTGTTGAGGGAAGTTACTCCGTTCACGTGGGTGGGTAGGGGGCGGCTTCTGTGAGGTATATAAGACAAAGATGTTTTTGTCTTTTTCTCAAACTAATAGGGCTAATGGTAAGATTCAGGGAGAAAAAACCCAGTGAAATATTTCTTTCCATAACACTTAATATATAACATGAAATTTGCTGCTGCAAGATGTGGAAGTGGGATACAATATGAAAAAGGGGATATTCAAATTAGTCTTAACTTTTTTTTAACCCTGGTGGAAAGTTTTTTTCCCTCCAATCTCAATATCTGGAGGAACCCCTAAGCAACCCCTTTTTCAGTAGAATGGTCTTATTCCAATAAAAAATTCCTAATCCCCCCCCCCAAAAAAATTCCTAAGCAACCTCTTGTGGCTTGCCTGGGATCTAAGCTTCAAAAATGTAACCGGGTAATAATATTCCAAGCTGATCTCGTGAAAGCGACTTTGGGGGTACTATCGCTCCCAGAATCCTCTAACCAACATGCATTTGCCCTTGAAAAGTCAAGCTTGGAGTAGGGGATGACTGCCAAAAGAGGGAATTGTAAGACTTTTTAAGCCAATAAAGCCAAAGAAGGAAGAAAGTGGATTCAAAATCTTCCCCCTCTCCTTCCTTTGGCGGTGTTTGCTTATTTATTAGTCATTCGGTGTTACCGCCTCCTTTTTTCCAAGGCGGCGTAACTGGCTTTCCTCTTAAACTTTTCTCCCCCCTCACGCTGTTTAAATCGAGGACTAGGACCCCAAATCTTTCGCTGTGGGGTCGATGGCCGGCCGGGTCTGCGTGATCTTATGTCTTGGCATATTTTAGCCATCGAAAGGGGGACGATGGGGAGGCGGAAAGAGGTCCAGGCGGTCTTTTGCAAGGTGTTAACGCCCCGATCTAAACGCGTTCAACTAGACAGGATTGTTTGGGGGGGGGTAATACCCCCGAGTAAATATACTAAGGCTTGCAGCCCAAGTGGCGGCTTTCCGTGTTTGATCCTTGCCTGTTTTCAGTTTGGTATCCCTTCCCAACAAACGTCCCAAAGTAGATACCGCCAGACTTAAAAATAATTTTAAAAAACCCTACCAAACTTCCTTCCTAGCCATCTTGCATGTCAAACAATAAGAGCCAGGGCAATCAGTTACGCACCGCTCAAAGTACACAGCCTCTTAATCGGCCTCCTCTAATTACTCCCGAAGTCGTGTCGTCACAATACATGCTGCCACTTGCGGAACCCCCCTCCCAACAAACCATCAACGTGGTGTCTTGTATGCTTTAACAGGCATAACTACAGATTGCCGTGTTCTCTCATATCTCCCTCAACGTCCTGGCGAGGGGGAAAATGCCAGGCGTGTTGCCCAGTGACAGTAATGGACTTTCAAGAGACACCCCAGCGAAAAAAGGCAGACTGTCACTGAAGTTTTTTCAGAAAAGGGAAACAAAAAGAGCCCTGGATTTTGCAGAATCGCCAGAAAATGAGCAAAAGACTTCAGAATATGAGTGTTCTGAAATGTAAGAGTTTTGTTTTTTCAGTGGTTCATCACAATGTAATAAGGGTGTTTTTTTTTTGTGGGTCTTCCAATTTTGTATTGTGTGTATATATATCTATACACACACACACAATTAGTATACAGTATATATAATGGTATATTAAAACACAGTGATATAATGTTATCGTGCAAAATCTGACTGGCTGTATCAGTCTAATTTAACTAAATGTATTACAGAGCTTTATCTTAATTTTAATTTTTTAGAGGATATATATCTCACCATCAGTTTATTTATTCCCAGTTTTTCTTCTCCAAGGCTAAGTTTAACAGTTTTCTCCCTGTTTTACACAAATCATGACACAAGTCATGTTTGTTTGAGATTTTGTTTTAGTGTCAATAAATTTGTTTTTAATGTAGTTGACATGAGGTACACTGACTATGGTCAATGTAAGCATCATCCAATTTGTTCAGACTTATTGATGCACATTTTCACTGGAAGGGAGTTAGGTGACAATCCCATGTGCCCTTTTCTGCAAGGAAGCCCCTGTGAATACGATGGGATTTGTTTCTGAGGAGACACACATAAAGTTGTGATGTTAGGGCTACACCAGTTAGACTCCCTGGAAATAAATGGGGCTTAATGCTTTAATCGTGGTTAGAGTGTGTTCTATATCCTGCTTTGTGTGGGAAAGGTTAGATTATTTTCCTAAGAAAAAGAGTATTAGAACTTTACATTTTGTGGAAAGGTCTCTGAGGATACAATCCAAGAATACTAAGGTTGTTCCCTTTACACACTTACCCAGGATAAACTCCAGTGAATATGCTTGATACTTACTTTAAAGTAAATGTGTATATGATTGCCCTATTTGCAAGTATTCAGAATTGTGAATGCAGTGAACTGCTAGCAAACATGCTCAAGACTACATTATACACCTTTTGTTGTACATGTTAGTAAGACTGTCATAAGGTCAACTTGTGACAGCTCACTAGTAGGTTTTTGTGTGAGATAGACTAAAAATTGAGTAATGATTGTTCAGGTCGGCTCCACATGGCAAATTTAAACACCTGGTTTAATTATGGCCTTATAATATAATTGTAGCTTAATGTTCCAGCATTAATCCTTTTCTTATGGACTCATAAATTTCTCCCTAGCTGATTTTAAACAAATTATGTACCAAATTTGTCAATGGATCACAACATATAACTATAAAAACCTGACTCCAAAATGCTAGTTCACACTAGAAAACAGTGTGTTAACGAAAACACACTGAGCTATTGAAACAGTTCTTACACACATTAAGGAAATACTGTTTATATAGAGCAGGAACAGGGAATTGGATTGGTCCCAGGGGTAGCTACTGTTGGTACAACCCAGCAAGCTGTATGACTTCAGAACTATCTTGTGAAGCTTTGTCCCTTAATACCATCACCCTTACCCTTCCCTGATACCCCTTTTATGTTTCTTCTCTAGACAGCAGTCAAGGCCTCCTCTGTGCCTTTATGCACAGAGAAGGGCCCTTGACTTCTCTCTAGAGAAGGAGCAGGAGGAGCTTCTTTGCATACTGACTTCAGTATGGCACCATGCACTATTTTTTCTAATTAGGATGGCACACTAAAGGATGTACTAATACTTGAAGGAGTAGCACACCAGTGAAAGGAGATAACAGTTGAGATTCTTGCCTGTGCACTAGAAAGAGAAGAGAGTGGCTTGCTGTAGCACTGGCAAGAAGAGAGAATGGCTTTCATCTCCCATTGTAGGGTCTGGAAAGGAACTGCTGTGTGCTGGAGTTGGCATGTGAGATAGCGCTCCCCTGTTCCTGGAGTAAAGCCTTACTTGCTATGTGTCAAATTCCATTAATTAATAGCTCCAGGAAAGCTTGCTTTCTGAGCAACGATTAAGACAATATACAGTAGTATTTTAGTAAAGGATATTTATATCTAAAATTTAGATGTGGTTTAATTTAGGCTGCATCCTGTGCACATTTAGCTGGCCATAAATCTTACTGAAATCAATGTGTGTTCTAAAAGAACATGTATAAGATTGCTCTGCCAGAAAGCATGTAATAAAGGAATTAACATTCTTCTTTGTATAACAGTGAGCAGATGGTTCCTGCAGCACAGCCACTTTCACCCATTTGTTGTAAGAAGAAAGACATCATGCTGCCTTTTGTGGGCTTGAACAATCTTGGCAACACTTGTTATCTTAACAGTATACTCCAGGTAATTCGTAACAGAATTAGAATGTTAATGGTAAATGTTTATGTACTAGCTATCCATGTATGCTGGATGGTGCAAACTATTAACAGGACTGGAGGAAGCTGTATGTGGACATTTTCTGAAACCTGGAAACATCAGTGATACATGCTAATTCTTTTAAGGTGGCCAGGTTTGTTTTTTTTGGAAGTTTACATCAGCTTTTTCAGTTCTGGTTAAATTGATGGACAATTAAATGAGAGTAGCACTGAATAAAAAACACTATGAACGTAAGAACTACAGGCAAACTTGCCACTAATGAACTTACCTTTGCCTAAGCACACCTGCTTTGCTTGGGATTTTAGAAGAAATATGTAACTTTTTAAAAAAAATTAAAGAAAAAAACATGGGAATTAATGCTTGGCATTTAGAAATGAAACTCAGCATGCTATAGTAGTATGTAAAATAACTAGAAGTAGTAATTTAAAATCCATTTGTACTAAAAGTATGTTTATGTTGTAGATTACAACTAAAATATCACTTTTCAATCTTATCAACATTAAAGGTTCCTGGTCCATTTGTAGAAACATAAGCAGAAAATTCCAGTGTAAATATTTTCACTATTATTTGTATATTGATGCATCAGAAACACTGAATTAATTAATGTTCATTAAAACACTTTCTCTGGACAGTTACTTAAGTCAGCAACTGACCTAAATTTAGACCCTGGATGGATACTGCTTGGCACTGCACTTGCCAGTCCAGAGCGAAAGTTATTTGATAGCTGATACGAGGTTTTAATGCAGATATCTGGTCAAAAGTGACACTGTGAATCCACTACATCCCACAAATGTATAGCTGAAGAGACATCTTATGTACCTTGTGTTCCTTTATTTTACAGTTCTTGTTCTTATTTTAGGTGCTGTATTTTTGCCCTGGCTTTAAAACTGGAGTGAAACAATTATTTAATATACTTTCCAAAAAGAAGGAAAGCCTAAAGGATGAAATTGATAAGGTAAGGAGGATACATTATCCATATTAGGGATATTGCAACTAAGGAAGGCCACTGTATAGTGTGTACACTATAAATTAGCTTCTTTGGAAGGAGATAAATGATGAAAAATTGTAATTTGTGTAACAAAGTAATCTAGATTGAGTTGTATAACTTTGCCTCTAACCTTATTTTGAAAAGGTTTATAAGCTCAGTGTCTACTATCCCTTGCTCACAATATGATAATTAAAACATTTACTTGTTATATTTTTAATACCATATTATCTAGTTAGCTTGAAGTGATGTGCAGAAAGAAAATACATATTATAAGAAAAGTATATACAGTGGGCCCTTGGTATCTGCAGGGGATTGGTTCCACAACCTTCTGCAGATACCAAAAAGTATGGATGATCCCTTACATAAAGGGATGAGCTCAAGCACCACCTGAACCTTCCACCCCACCACCTCATGCACACTGCGAAGGCATCCGCCATGCGCATGGCCACCTTTTCCTCCTCACCCCAACAACTAATGTTCTCCCTCGCCTCCCAATCTCTTCCACCCCGTATACACCATGAAGACAGCCACCACACATGTGAGCCCCAGCTTTCTCTCCCTACCCTGACAACCAGTCTTCCCCCTCACCCTCTCTCCCTCACCACCCAATGTCTTCCACCACCACCTGTACATCTGCAAAGGCAGCTGCTAACACCACACGTGCAAGCCCCAGCTTTCCTTCCCCATCCAATTATTCCCCACAATAATTGTTCCCTTCTCTCACTCTTTCCTTCACCCTGCCTCTGCAGCTTCTTCACCCTCAGCAGGGGAATACTGCAAAAGAGCATCTGCCACGGTCCTCTTGTGAGGCCACCAGGCAAGGCAGGGGAGAGATGAGATGTACCACAGTGCTTTTTAAAAAATATTTTTAATGCTGTATTTTTGGGTTTTTTAAACATTAGTTGTTTTTTAAAAAAATATTTTCAATCCCTTCGGTTCTTATCGGTTGATGCAGAGCCTGATAAGGAGGGCCCACTGTATATATGCATCTAGTTAAAATAGTAGGCAAAATATTAACTTGGAGAAGCAAAGAATTATTTTCTCTGCCTTTACAGGGGACCATTAAAGAAGATTCTCTTGCAAGCTATGAATTGGTCTGCAGTTTACACTCCCTGATCATTTCAGTTGAACAGCTTCAGGCCAGCTTCCTCTTAAGTCCAGATAAATACACAGATGAACTTGCTACTCAGCCAAGAAGACTCCTAAACACACTTAGGTACAAATATTTTAAGAAGTTCCTGTATTTCTAACCATTACTGAACCAAATTACAAGCATTAATGTTCTGAAATAAGAAAATAGCCTCTTGTTAAGGATGTTGGGTTATTAAGAAATAGAATTTCCAGAAACTTCATAGTACATCTGTTTATTTCTACTCACATAAAACTGAGGTACTCTTAACAATAACGTAGATTACAGTTGTCCCACCACATTCACGGATTTGGCATTCACGGTTTTAAGCATTCACGGCTTGGAAATAATCTTTAAAAAATGATAATCCAAAAAGCAAGTCTTGATTTTGCCATCTTATATAAGGGACACCATTTTGCTATGCCATTGCATATAATAGGACTTGAGTATTCACGGATTTGGGTATTCACAGGGGGTCCTGGAACCAAACCCCAGCGAATGTGAAGGGACAACTGTAATTTGCTGAACTGTTCCATGATCCTTCATGTTGCCTATCTTAAATTTCAGATGAAGCTGATTGATTAGACCTAAATATTCTATATATAATATATAAAACGCCTGGGTATGTTTCCTTTCCCAGTGTGCTGATTGGCCGCTTAAGAAACATACCCAACCAATCCACTGTCTCAGCCAATCACCACCCACATGCAAATTACCTGTCCACATCATAGACCACTCAATCTGCATCTACACCCAACCTCCCAAGGGCCCCTCCCTTCTCTCACTCCCTCAGCCACTCACCACCCACATGTAAAACAATGCAATATTCCTTCCTAAAATAATAGCTTGTAGTTGAACTGTGTGAAAAATCACATGTAAAACACTGAAATATTTTCCCCACAATAATAGCGTGTAGCCGAACCATGCAAACCTTTCACTAATCTCCTATAACAGCGTATATTACGCTGGGTACAGCTAGTTAGAGCTTTATTACTGGATTACTTTGTTTATGTCATATAGGGGTTGCCTGCTACATTTTGTTAAATGCATGCATCTCTGTTTAAACCTCCCCAAAGTAAAAAGTCCAATGTTTTTACTGTCAGTGATATGTCTGCGCTGTTTATAAATTGGGTTATATCATATCTTGTGATTTTATAGGGAACTCAACCCCATGTACGAGGGATATTTGCAGCATGATGCCCAAGAAGTATTGCAGTGTATATTGGGGCATATCCAAGGAACATGCCAGCTCTTAAAGGAAGAACTCAAACAAAAATCATTGCAAGAGCCCACAGCTGAACTTAGAAAAAGCCCAAGTCAGAATAGTGACAGTACTAGTGTTGTTGACAAAGATGGTAGAGTGCTTGATGACCAAGTGAAAAAGGACTGTGAAGATAAAACTAAAGGAAGTGTGAAGAGAAAAAGTGACATTGAAGGGGGCAACGAAAAGAAAAAATCCAGAGTATCCAAAGAGAAAAATGGAGGTGAAGAAAATCTAAGACAGACTCGGTCAAAAAGAAAAGCACTAGAAGAAAAGTTGGAAAATCATCCTGAAGCTCCCATTAATGAAATGAAAATACAAAGTGAAAATGAAACTACCAAGCCAATCCATAAAAAATCGAGGCTTAGGTTAAACTGGTTAAAATCTTCAAGTAACCAGCCTAGCATTTTGTCTAAATTCTGTAGTCTTGGAAAGTTGACAACAAACTTGGGGCTCAAAGATCCCATCAAAGAAACTGGTAACTGTGAGTTTACAGGCACATCTGTCAAGTGTGAAAAAAGTAACCAATCAAGTGAAGAAGATTATGATTCCTCATCTCCCAAGGAAAGCACTGCCGAAAAACGAACTGAAGAACAACTCAGGAAAGGTTAGTTGTGTGAATAACTTTTTCTTTGGGGCGGGGGGGGGAGGGAGTGGTATCAGTTTGCTGATCTATTTACCTGGCCAATCTTCTCTGCTAGCAAGTTTTATGGCAGTAAAACATTGTGTTCAGTTATTTGTGGTTAGAGGAAAAGGGATAGCCATGAGTGGTTTCTTTTGCCCTGTTCTTATTAACTACAGGATCTAAGTCATGGGAGCTGAACCCCCTTTTTCTCATTTATTAAGCCTAGGAGGGAGAAAAATAAATAAACCATGTACAGATTCATAGCTAGGCTTTGTGTCTCATGTAGTTCTATAGTACACAGGCAAGTGTTGAGTCTTTGCCCTAAGCAAGCAGTACAGTGGCAAACTGCAAGGCCGCAATAATGATGTGAGTTGATGAATGCAGTTTGGAACAGTTTAATTAATTCTGAGGCTTAAACAAGAGTTTCCAAATTATCTAAATTTAACTAGAAAACTTAAGTTTGTTATCTTTTGAATTTTACAAAAACAAATAATTACAGGGATTTTGGTGCATGGGTAGAATTATAAAGGGGATCTTCTCCAGAAGTAAGAATTGTGTGAGTACTGTTACCCTGGTTGTAAAAATATCCTTTTAGTTCACTTTGTAGGAGGAGATTACCCGCATGATAAAGGTGCTTTTACCACCCCTCATAGGATTTTTTTAGTGAATCTATTTGAACAGACATGCTGTTTACACCTAAGGACAGGATTGTAATGATAGTGTGATCAATAACAGGTATAATTTTATACTCCAAATACAATGCCCAATAAATAGAGTTTACATTAGAGCTTCTGCCAGAGCACAGGGCCTTCCAACCACACTTGAGCTTCTAGATCTTCCTCTTTCCAGTTCAGCTCCTCTGACCCAACAGATTCCAAGATTAGGGACTTTTGATAGCATCCTCAGATGTTTCAGAGCCCAGTCTATCTAGGAGGGAAAGTTCAATGTAATCTTTTATATGCTTTTCTTTTGGAACAGAGTTAGCTGACTTTGATTTAGTAGAGAGACTCTTCCAGGGTCAGTTGGTGTTGCGAACAAGATGTTTAGAGTGTGAATGCTTCACTGAGAGGAGAGAAGACTTTCAAGATATCAGTGTGCCTGTACAAAAAGATGAACTGTCCAAAGTGGAAGAGAATTCTGAAAGTAAGTACTAAGACAGTAAAGGTTGTTAGGATGCCTATGATTCATGTTTGGCCACCTGTTATTTGGTACTCTGTGTTAGAAAGTTTTTAAGATTATTGACACAATGTATTTTCCTTGTGAGCTGTGATTAATTACTGAGCGTACTTTTTTTTTGCATAGTTTTATCATTACATTTTAGATTGTTGTGTGGCTGACATCCTTGACATTAGACAAGATGGAAAAATATGCAGGAAATCATTGCCTAATTAAAACCCATCTTAGAGAATGTTGTTTATGTAACGTTAGTCATAGAATCAGAGTTTGAAGGGGTTTGTAGGCCATCTGGTCCAACTCCCTCATCAGTACTAGAAATGCAGAAACTAGAGTACCTCAGCTGATGGCTGCACAGCAAGGGGCAGCCCATCATTCCCTAGTTGTTTCTGTCATCAAATCATTATTACTATTAAGACATTTTTTATATTGTTCAACTAAGATCTACCGTCCCACAACTTAAACCCCATTACTTTTAGCTTGCTTTCTAGGGCAGCAGAGAACAGGTTTTTGATGGTCTTTCAGGTATTTGAAGAATTCTGGGCTGTCCTCCTGTCTTCTCCAGGCCAAACATAACCAGGTCCTTCAGGCTTTTCTCATTTGACTTGTTTTCTATAACCCTGCCCATCTTGGTTGCTCCTCTGAACCTGTTCTAGTTTGTCCACATATTTCTTAAAAGTGTGGTGCCTGAAACTGGGCATAGTACTCTACAAGGCATCAGGCTATTACAGAATAAGTGGAACTTACTACTTCATGATTTAGAAGTTATTGTTATATAAATGTAGCCTAAAATTGCATTAGCTTTTATTTTGTGGAAGCTGCATTATATACTGCTGATTGATGCTTTTGATAATAAGGAGGGGATGTTAGACATGTGTTCCAGTACAGCAGTTTAGCCTTCAAACGTAGTTAACTCATAAGATACTCTAGTGCTATTTTACTTTAAGGCTGGACATAATCTCTTCAGTATCTCGTTGAAGAGATAACTAAGCAGTCTGTGTAGACTGAACAAATTTTCCACACTACAGATCCTGGGAAAGGCAAAGCTGCATTTCACTGAGATGTGAGGGTCTGGTGTGTACACTGCAAGGATGGGCTTGAGGCATCAAGCTCTATTCCCACCTAAAGTAGTCTTGTACTAAAGCAGTGCTGTTTTAGTATTGGGATAGGGACCTGGCTTTTAGGAGTCTTCAGATGATAGCAAAGCATACATTCGTTCAGTCTTAATGTGGCTGATGTGTAACTCCTCACCTCATGGTTATCTAGAGGTATTTGCCAGTTTGTAATTGCGATTAACAACTTGTCTTTTACATTTGAGAAGACATGTATTAAAATGTTAATTATATTGTGCTAACTAATAATAATTCTTAAAGTTTCCCCAGAGCCCAAAACAGAAGTGAAAACACTGAAGTGGGCAATTTCACAGTTTGCTTCTGTGGAGAGGATTGTGGGAGAAGATAAATATTTCTGTGAAAATTGTCGCCATTACACAGAAGCGGAACGGAGTCTTCTTTTTGACAAAACACCTGAAGTTATAACAATCCATTTGAAGTGCTTTGCTGCTAGTGGACTAGAGTAAGTATTGTGAATAAGCCACATAAAAAGTCCTAGTTACTGGAAATGAAATGTTGCTAAAAATATAGTCTAATAATAATTAAATGTGTACAGTTTACTCTTCCAAAACAGGTTGGCTCTCTTTTTAGTGAACACATGAATGCGGAAAGCAGTGCTGAACTTTCAGTAGGTTGGTGGGTATCTTCTGAAATGGAGAGCCTGTGTTATTCATTTGGCTTTCTGTACAATCCAGAACTCTGGAAAATCAGGATTCCACATTGCATGAAAAGTCTGCAGGAGCAGAAAAAGCTTCCTGCTTCAGAGGTTCTCTCGCCAACTTACAGAGGGTGAGAGGTAGAGCTAGTGTGCACTCCTTGTTTCTCCTTGCATGTTTCATAAGCATTGAAATAAAACATTTCAATATGGCTATAATTTAATATTGTGCTTCCAGTGGAACACTGTTACTCTTTGACCTACTATGTACACAGCAAGGAAAGCAGAACTGTGTCCACCTGTCTCCAGCTTTCACTTTGAATTTGAACGGGAAGCTGGTGTGAGTACAGCTGTACATGTGTAGCTCTTTCCACGATGGGAAATGTGTTTTTGGGATTCCTGAATGTACAGAGAGCCTACTTTAAATATAGTAGTCCCTTCACATTCGCGGGGGTTAGGTTCCCCAGACGCCTGCGAATGTGAAAATTCCGTGAATAATGACTGCCCTCCCCTCCCCCACCAAAGTGACCGTGGGGCCTCCGGAGGCCCCATAGTCGTTTTCCCCGGACTCCCCACTCCCTTCCAAGGCCTTCATGGGGCCTCCAGAGACCCTCCCGAGGCCCCGTGGATGCCTCCCCAGCCCCCCTCCCTCCCAAGGCCTTCACGGGGCCTCCAGAGAGTCTCCGGAGGCCCCGTGGAGGCCTCCCCCCTCCCACCCCGGGCCTTCATGGAGCCTCCAGGAGGCCCCTTGTCGCGGTTTTGGGAGGGTGGGGGGCCCTCCCAAAACCGCGAATAATCAAAACCGCGAATACTAAGTTCGCGAATGTGGAGGGGCAACTGTACAGCTGTATGCACTTAGACATCTCTTCCAGTAATTGTGCAAGTGTGGAGTGGGAAGGATGTAACTAAAATTACCTAGTTATTTACTAAAATTACTAAAATTACCTACCACTAGTTAATGAATAAGTCATATTTGAGACTTCATGGAGAAATATGTAATGAGATTTCACCTTTGTATCAGCCTTCATGATAGTTTCCCATTACCAGGCCATTACAGATTATCTTCATGTCAGCATCTCTTTAAAAATGGCAGACTGTGTGTAGCCTTCACTGCTATATGCATCCCTAAACATAACCCTGCATTTGTAAAAGAAAGAAATGTACCTTGGTTTTATCAGGTCACTGCTCTTATCATTGTCAGATATTTTCTTGTAACTAATAGTTTGTAGAAAAAGCAAACAATATTAAATTCCACTCACCTATTGATAAAGATTTCCTTCAACAGTGAGCAGTATTTATGGGCACCAAAGTTGTCTAGTTGTAATCAGTACCAAAAGTATTGCTGAAAGGCAGATATGGTTTAGGCAATGAAAAGATAATAGTTTCTATGGATCTGTAACATTGTTGAAAGAGAATCTATGAATTTACATGCAGATTGACAGTTGCAAAACCGCTATTCTTTAGTAAAGAAAACCAAATTTTACCAAGGTCAGAGAGAACAGATGCAAGTACATTTAGAGAGGGGATGTGGCTTTCTTTTTTCAAACAGATGTGTTCGTTCTTAATTATCAATATATTACAATCCTGAGCAGTGCTTAGTTTTTAAAACTAAAACTTTCATTGTTTTAGTTTCCTGACTTTTCAGTACTTTCTTCTGCCAGTGGGAAGATCACAAGTGGTGCTCCTAGATCAGGGGGAGACAACTGTAAAAGCTAGAAGGTCACATTAGCCTCCCAGAAGACCTTAGATACACACACCTCACCACTGCACCTCCCCCTGCAACAACAATAATAATCACTGAAACACTTTCTAGGGGATGTGGAGAGCATTTTCATGATCTCGGGTACAGGAGAGACTTTTTAACAAGAGGAAGTCACTTTGTGTATTAATAAAAGACCTCTTGGGGGGACTAAAATGGCTTGCAGGGCCCAAAAACATATCAGCGTTGTGCTGGGATGCTGTATTTTGCCCATTCTGCCCTAGACTTTAAATGAAAACAAAGTGCTTTTTCTGATTTCCACTGGATTTTATATCTATGTGATGTTCGTAATATGTGTAATATCGCATGAAAATTATCTTCTAAATTATTTGCCACTGTTTTGTGCACGTTTCCATAACCAATTCAAGCAATTAAACATACTGTATAGTATTAAGTACTCCACCCTCTATCTGTAAACTTTGTCACATGTTAAAGACCTTGGGATCCACTATTCATTTATATACATTTACATTGTCTTCTTTCTGATATCATTATATGCAAAAACTCTGTTGTGTCTTAATAATATAAGCCTCAGGATGTTAATATATGCAGTGCCAAGTGCACCTAAAAAAAATATTGGGACATCAATGAAAAGATAACTGGTACCTGGTAGTAATTTCTCCAGTCACTAAAGCTTTGCATCCAAATATTTAACCGATTTGGTTCAATCTTCAGTGTTGATTCCACTTCATGCTAGTCCCCAGCTGATGCTATTTTGTTTGACCAGAATGTAGTTTGGAAGGTCAGGCGGGCTTCTTTTCCCCCTTCA
Organism: Gambelia wislizenii; assembly: GCA_030847615.1. Lineage (NCBI taxonomy): Eukaryota > Metazoa > Chordata > Lepidosauria > Squamata > Crotaphytidae > Gambelia > Gambelia wislizenii. The sequence continues at coordinate 106,989,019 of JAUMIR010000004.1, forward strand.
AAAATGTGCAGCAGAGCCTTTAAAACAAATTGACTCAGTTGCCATTGTGGAAGTTATACTTCCAACAGCATTATTATTCTTATTAAACCATATCTCTCAGCAATAGAGTATTTGTGAATATTTTGTATCATCATGTAGTCCAAAGAATGGTTGGCGGGCTGGTAGGCTGGATCAACAGTCTGTTCTTGTTGTTAGGTTGCACAGTTATTTTAGAGGAAATAAATTTGCAGTAGTGTGTTGGACAGATTCTAATTAAAAAAAACTATTGGATATGAATTAGCATTACTTGTGGAACTGCATGTTTAAAAGCAAAGTTACTGTAGAACTTGCATGGTTCAAAACAGGAAAAAAATGGGCTGTGTTGTTTTCCGTTGTGTTTAACTTGACCAGAAAACACCTATGTATGTCACACATTTATTGTATTGTGATTTCCAATACAGAAACTCGCATCAACTGCTCATTCATATCTGGTGGGGAAATGCCCCTTCATAAAAGCTAGAAGCGTAAAAACAAAAGTAGCTATTGTCCAGTTAACATGTACTAATATGGAATATTTGGGAGTGCCACAATCTAACCGAGGTTGCATAAATACTTTTGAGCCCAATCCTTGCCATGTTACTCTGTCCCTGTTTTATTACTGGGTGATTTATAATCTACAGTCGTCCCTTCACATTCGCGGGGGTTAGGTTCCCCAGATGCCCGCGAATGTGAAAATTACGCGAATAATGACTGCCCTCCCCCGCCCAAGGGACCATGGGGCCTCTGGAGGCCCCGTAGTCGCTTTCCCCGGACTCCTCACTCCCTTCCAAGGCCTTCACGGGGCCTCCAGAGACCCGAGGCCCCGTGATGCCTCCCCAGCCCTCCCCCTCCCTCCCAAGGCCTTCACGGGGCCTCCCAAAACCGCGAATGCTATGTTCCCGAATGTGGAGGGGCAACTATATATTTGAAAGATAAAAAGACGAAAGTTTAAGAATGTGGCCTATTATAGCATAGCTATATTTTAAAATTAAAAAAAACCTGTAGAAACAGAGGTGTTGTCTTAACCATGTATCGCTTTTTCCCAAAGGTTTGACTGTTATGGTGGACTCTCCAAGATAAATACACCTTTACAGACACCTCTCAAGCTGTCTTTGGATGACTGGAGCATAACCCCAGCCAATGAAATCTATGGATTATTTGCCGTAGTGATGCACAGTGGCATTACTATCAGCAGTGGGCACTACACAGCTTCAGTTAAAATTACAGATCTTGACAGTTTAGAGTTAGACAGGGATAATTTCATCATAGATGCTCTTGGTAAAATTTGCCCAGAGCCATTGAATGAACAAGAAGCAAGAGCTGTCCCTGAGGATTATGATGATGGTGAGGTCTCCTTTAGAGTTGGTGGAAATGCACAACCTAACAAAGGATTGAGCAAAAAGAATACAGAAGCTGTAGGGCTTCTCGGAGGACAAAAAAACAAGTCCAGCTGTGATTTGCCCATTAACAAAACAAGTCATTCTGAGAAGATGGGTAGCATGGTAACCGAAGCTAAAAATGCTGAATGTAGCCATGCTAAACAAATCATGGAGTTTGAATATGATGAGGAAACTGCTGTTACTACCACTGGAGTAGAAAGCAAAGCCATTCATGTTATGCAGTGCCTCAAAGAATATGAGGGAAAGTGGCTACTTTTTGATGATTCTGAAGTGAAAGTTACAGAGGAAAAGGACTTCCTTAACTTTTTGTCCCCCATTTCATCATCTACATCCACTCCTTACTTGCTGTTTTATAAGAAAATTGTAGAGTGAGGTTGTATTATGTTGTAAATAATAGTTTTGCATCACATTGGCACTGAAGAGCATCTAATGGCATATTTGAGGCTATAGAATTAAATTCATTGGTCTCTTGACTCTATAAAAATGGGGTGTGCTTTTTTTAAAAAAGTGGACAATTCACTTTATAGATTATATACAGAATCAACCTAGCAATGCAAACCTGTATATATCCTGTTGAATAAACGATGTCTGAAGAGCACAGTAGCATATAACAGTGGGTCTGTTTGTCACTACTTGTATATTAGATTTTTTAAGAATAAAGTTATTTGTACCCACGTTTTGTAACTGATAGTGAAAAATGTAAAGGTTTTATTTCTTCCTATACGTGAATTGAGATTGTATGGAAGGCCTAAACTCTTGCTGAAATTGCTCTGACTACCCAGCTATTCCTTGGATGCTCAAAATAAGACACTGAAAAGGACTGGGGTGTTATATCCATCTCTGATTCAAGATAGTGATGTGTTTTGTGAATCACATAGTGTCTTGGCTTAGTATTATTTCTATTTACATAAAATCTCAAATTTTATTATTTGTATACTATTTAAAGCAGGGATGTGAGATTAGCATTAGCAGTTCCTTAGTTATACACGTACAGAGAATTCCCAGGGGACACTTCATAAAATGCATGTTTAGATGGACATCTTAAAAGGTGAAGTGTGAAGGTGACATGCTTGTATTCTTGCATATAATACAAGAAGTTATTGGTAGGTGCAGCTTCTTATTGTACATTGTTCGTTCTGAAATCAGGGTTGCTTTCATGTAACTGTCAAATAGTCCTGGCAATGTTTAGTGAGCAAATTTCAGAATTTAAATCAGAATTAAATTGAACTTTTACTTGAACATTATCCTAACAATTGTGGATTCTAAAAATGCAGTTTTTCCAAATATAATTCCTAAATTTTGAACATACTGAACAACAAGCAGATATTATACTAGTGTTCTGACATCTGCTCTGTCTTCCAGCTTTTCCCCAAGTCCAATTCAAAGTTGTGATATTAATCCCAAAAAATACTAAATGGGTTGCAGCTGGCTTCACTTAAGAACTGCCTTTTCCAATGTATACACAGCTGGAAGTCAGGAGGCATCTTTTCAGGTCCTTCAGGTGCCCTTCCCAAGTGAGGGGGGGCAGTTGCCAGAAATTGTTGCCCTAGTTGTGAAGTGCCCATGGGGAACCTTCTCTGACACACTACAGGTCCAGTTAAAAGTATTTTAGACTGACTACCATTATTAGTTTTACTCCGTGCTGTTGCCCATTTTTCATCTCTGATTTTTTTGTCTTTGGATTTAACATTGCAAATCACCCAGACAATTTTCTTTACTTGGTACTCTGGAGCAACTTGCATTTTAAATCATTTCAGCTAACATCAGTAGCAATACTCTCTAATCTACCATGATAATTTTATTGCAAATATGAAAATTTAATAACTTGAAGAATTTGTAACAGTTGTTGAAGATAGGTCGACTTTTCCTGAAACATACATCCAAGAACTTACTTTCCCTCTTGAGCTGCAACTGGCTCTGAAGGGTTTCTTAGGTCACATTTGTGGATGCATGGTAGGGTTGCAGTGGAACATTACACCCTTCCCAATTCTAGTGGTAGAAGCAGGTGTGCCTTGCTGGATTTAGGCCACTTTTTTAAAAGCTGGAATCCTATATGGCAGTTACAGGATTCTGTTTTGTATTCATGAACCCTACATAGTCCCTAGTTTAGGGATTATGTAGGAACCATGAAAGCCCCCCAATCTGTACTTACTGTGAAGCAGCCACTGCAATTGACGTGGGACTGCCTGTTGCACTGGAGATTGTTCACAGCAAGGTGTGGAAATGACACAGATCCCTGTTGATTGCAGTGGCTGCTTCCTGGTAAATAGGAATTGAGTAAGTTGAGCTGGAATGCACTATGTATCCCTTTAACTTAAGTGCTTATGCACTGAATAAAGACCATCAGGATTCCGCCTGAAACAAACAGGTTAGTGCATCTTAACTTAAGGCTCATCTATACCAGTGTCATAATATGGGGCCATTCTGGAACATTATGCTTCAGAGCTGCATCAAATCAACACAATGCCAGCTACACATACCAGTGTGGATCCATTCCTGATCTGTGCTGTAGTCCAGATGGTCCAATTGCATTAGCTCTGCTGGCCCATCCACCTCAGTGCCACTGCTGCTGCCTTACCTGCCAGCCAAGCAGTTCCGCAGAGCATGGCCATTACAGTCGCTGGTGAGGTCAGAATGTGGTGCTGCACCATGTGGTCAACAAGGGTAGAGCGACCCCTTCCTTGTTGATCACATGGTGTGGTGCCCTGTTTTGACCTCATCACCACCAGCGGCAATGGTGAGGCTCTGCAGAGAACTGCTTGGCCAGCAGATGAGGCAGCATCACAGAGGGCAGTGGGGCTGATGCGGTGGGTGTTTAGATGTGTGGACAGCTAGGTCTCTGGATCCAGCTGTCCACATGTCCAAAACACCAGGGCCACTCTGGAGCTTCTGGGAAACTCTGGAGCAACTTGCAGTTACTATTAACCAGGATTAGCAGCTGAAGGGGCAGATTCACTCCATGTGTCAAAATTGCACTGGATCTGGAATGATTAAAAGTTTTCTCCTTGGTGTAGACAAGCCCTTCAAGTTGAATCTCCTTTGGAGGTTTTTAAACAGGCTGGATGGCCATCTGTTGGGAATGCTTTGATTGTTTATTGTGAATCTGCAACAACGTTGCAGCTTGTACTGCCTTCAGTTCAGGGCACCAGCCAGCCATGTCCTCTAGACTATCCCACTTCCTATCTAGCCTTTTCACTTAAAGGATGAAAGATACAAGGGGTACATTTTCCCCCAGTGGCTGACAACTGACCAGACAGGAAAGATTTCACCAACTCTCCCTCCATCTCATCTCTACCTGCAATCTACTTCTCTGAACTTTCCCCCCTATAAGTAAAAACCTTCCTACACACAGCACCTCATACATAGCTCTCCAGGTGTTGGATTATAGTTACTGGCATTCATCATTGGTTATGCTGCCTAGGGCTGGGAACTGCAGTTCAACAAATCTGGAGGGTCACATGATTCCCATCTGTTCCCTAATAGGAAAAGGAGGAGGGAAACAACCACTAGTCCAAGACAGAATATGAGTACACTTCACCATCTGTGGTCTAGCTATGGCTTCTCTAGAGAAGCTCAGGCTTCCTGTTACATGAGGCCATTCCAGAAGGACGAAGTAAACATGACAGCCATCCACATATACAGACAAAATGGAAATGACAAATGAAAGCTTTCTTTGTTAAATGGTCTTTTGACTATAGAGTTTTCTGAAGGTTCTCTGCACCATGAAAAAGTGTAAACATTCAAATATTTAATAGTACCATTAAAATAAACACTACATTAAAAATGGGTTGAATGCATTTGTTCCTAATATAAATTAAATATATGAACTAAAATAAATCCACAAATTTAACATTAAAGAATGCTATAAATAATGTTTGATGCATTTAGAGTACCTCTGAATATTTTAAAAAATGGTTTAAAAACAGTCTTTGTCCCTTCAGTACTTTGCATACTGTTCCCATGGGCTTTTAAAAAAGTATTAATAGTAAAAGTCTATATTTGACAATTCAGAAGGAAAATTTGGCCGCTTAACACTTCCATGTAAGCTAGTGTTCAAGGTGTCCATAATGACGTCCAAATTTAAATTTCAAAAAAATTCCAGGTGTTGATAACACTGCACTCGCTTGTTCAGTACCTTAAAAACCCTAAGTGCTTTTGAGGTGCTTAAAGGTCCATTTTGCGAAGGCTCATTCTGCTGAAGGAATCTCTGGGGAGGAAAAAACAATGAAGTAAGCTACTGTTTTCCATCCTGTGAATGATAACAGTCACACTTTCTGAGCACAGGATAACATTCTACTACATAAAGTGTCTGCATCTGCTCTCTGGTATTTGCTAGCTTCAAAACAGTATATTGATAATGACAAGGTCTGAAATCAACAAGAATTCAAACTTTCATTTTCATGTGTCACACTAAAGACAGATGAACCAGATGGTTCTGACTGAGAAAACCATTTCCCATTTGCTTTAGTATAAGGTTCAGCACCAAACTAAATGTATTGCAGAAAACAACTTAAATCTCTGTATTGGGATAAAACTTACATTTTCTGTTGTGTTTATTGGATAGGAAATGAAATTTAGCATCCAGGCAGCTGAACACACATTTTTCTAAATGGATGAATGCTCAGTTCAATGGAGTATCAGCCTGTGAAATGTAGTATTAGCTGTCCAGTCAAAAGATGGTTGTTGGAATTCTTCAAGTCCACTTTGTATAAATATCTGGTTTCTACCTTCTTAAACAACTATATACCTGAAACCCCTGTGGTTTGTACCAGCTAAAAACTACTGAAACTCAGAGGCTGGGAAAGTTACTGAACGACAACAGGCAGTATGAAAGTTGTAGACAAAACAGTAACTTTTCCAAGTGACAATCTCCTTTATGATTGTAGCTAGATCAGCTAGAACTAGTTTAAGCCAGTTGCTAGTCCCAACCAAAGTAGATCCACTGAACCAATGGGAATTCAGTATTTGGGACTAGCAATTGATTCAGATTACTCCTGTCCCAATGTGTTCATGACAGCCCTAAAGCTGCCACTGCCACCTTCTTGTGATGAAATGCAGAGAAATCACTGAGATCTGAATACACAACAGGCACTTATGGACAACTTTGGCACATACTACTGCACTCTGACCTGCATATAGTGAAAAGTCCCCTAACTTTCTTGCAAGTGTTTAATAAAGAAATTATCAACACTTATTACATGACAGATAGAAGCTTTATATATATATTCCCTTGTTCCTTTTTATTGAGGAAGCCCTGAAGAAGGAAAAAAGTTAAAAGAGCATTAGAATGACCTGTGGCAAGCAGCAGGAAGTACAGCCTTGTATAATTGGGGGATTTTTCTATTGATCAGGGGTTGAAGTGCTTCCTTCAGGCGGTGGTAATTTCTTTCCAGCTCTCGCTGATACTCTTTTTGGTCTGGGCCAATCAGGCTTTTGTTCTTGCGCAGAGCATCTTCACACCTAAGGAAAAAAAATCCTCTTTGACGAAGGGCAAAAGTAAAAAACTTACCCTACCCGCTGAAGCCTGGTATCTGAGTTGTGTCTATTTCCACTTGCTCACACTTAACCTTCTTGCACAGCAACACAAACTGCTTGTTTGGAAGCCCACTCCACTATAATCAAGGGAACCTGCTAGAAGGATGATGTTGAGTGCAAAGCCCAAATTGGTTTCCCATGAATTAACATATCAACCTTCCCATTCCTTGGAAGGGGGGGGAATGCCTCCAGATCTTGATGGAAATCTTACTTCTCTGAAGCTGCTCAATAGCATTTTTAAAGATACTTAGCTCACTACTTTACAAACCATATGGCTGACTACATATTAAGGTCTCTGGCATTTTGGAAAATGGCAGAGCCTCACAAGCATGTATGTGCAGAATGCTTTCCACTTATACAAGAAACAGGGTGTCCTTGCATATGGAGAAATATAGATATATGCAGGCATCCACAGATAACTGCCAGATTATTGTGTAGAAAGAAATTATATTTATTCTGCTTAATAAATGCCAAGTCTATATGGTTGTATCCATACTGGAAAGCACTGAGACTCAATGGAGGCCCCCTTTTAGAGGATGGAGACATAGAGGCACCCTTCCCCATTTCCCCTTGTAGCCTCTTGTGTTGCTTCTTCAGAAGATTATACCACAAACAAACCAGAACAGCACCTGGGAGATTTCAGGTGTGGAGAAGGAAAATAATCTTGATTTCTGGCCTGGCAAGGATTCATACTATGGTCCTTCTTCAGCATTTAGAGGGCTAAAAAAACTGGAAGGGCAATAACTCAATAGCCATGTAACAAAGAGCCATGTATCAGGTTACTTGGGTGGGAAGGGGGAAATGAGGGCGTGCCCTCCCTAAGAATTCTGCCCCTCCCATGAAATTTTCCTTCAGCCCCCACATTTCTAACATTGCAGTAAATTAAAACTCCAGTTAAGCATTTAGAGACAAAGTTTAGGCATCTAAAGAAGAAGCAGGCAAAATTATTACGGAAATGGGAACAAAGCAAATAAAACAGATCTGGGTGTGAACAATTCAATGTCTCAGTCTCTGGGGAGCAGAATTCTTATTTGGGAGGGGCAATCCCCCCTCATTTACATTCAGTATCAAACATGAACATTTGGCATAACTGGAAAGGTGGGGGGAGAGTAAAATTAATACAATACCTTTTTGTAAAGTCTTTAAAACAAAGCCGCAGCTTGTTATGGTGACGGAAGAGTTTAGGATCGTTGGGTATTTCGGACAAGAAAACCTGTGCAACCTCTAGTGGTCCCTTAAGAGAAGATGAAGATGGTGAGATTTTTTTCCCTGCACAGCTTGCTGTTGGGATCATTTGATTACACAGCAGCTTTCATAAAGTTCAACATTTCTTTAGGCTGCCACACACTAGAGGCCTTTAGATATGCAATACCATTAGTGCATGATCACCAAATAGATAGGATAATCTGTCCCTAAAATGGATAAGCAACTATGGCAGATCTGAAGGCCAATTTTTTGTTCCTGCTTTTGAAAAGCAGCTATTTTTAGATGTTAAGCAGCACAGGCAACCCTGCAACCTCTGTAAAAGTGGAATTGCTGTTCCCAGAGTAGGATGTGTCTATGTATTTGCCTTCAAGTTGCCTGTCGACTTAATGGCGACCCCATAAATTTCATAGGGTTTACAGAAATACTTAGAGGTGATTTTTTCCCGTTCCTTCCTCTGAAATATAACCTACAGCACTTGGTATTCACTGGTGGTCTCCCATCCAAGTACTAACCAGGGCTGACTCTGCTTAGCTTCCAAGATCAGACCGGATCTGGTGGCTTTAGGGTTTCTTCTTCGTGGTCTTGTGAATACACACATAAAGGGTTAATCCTGCGCCTGCGCAGAGCACTTCAGAAAAAACATTCTCTTTGAGTTTTGGTGGTAGCTCCACCCACCCTCCTTTGGCCTATATAAGCCCCCTCCTTGCCTGCCTCCTCAGTTCCTCTTTTTCTGCCGTGAAAGCAGAACTAGGAATTTCGTTAGGCTTCGTTCTCCTCTTGGATTGCATTAGACTTGGACTGTTTTTCAGACACCCCCCCTGGATTGTGTTTTGGACTTGGTACTTGGATTCAGATTTGACTCGGACTCTCTTTTTCAACTTTTCTATTGGCTTTGTGATTCTGGTATTGGCATTGGTATTGGCTCAGTTTCTTAACATGGACTGTCTTTGGACTCCCTTCTCAACATTGTGTCCTGGCCTTAGAACCCTTGACAACTCATTTTAGACTTGGAACCGATAGAAGGTCCAGTTTCATCCAAACTTCATCATGGTACCATACTTCTCCCTCAGGAGGTATGGCTTCCACATCATCTGTGGGGTTCTTTAAACAGCGTTCAGTCTGCTCTGTGAAAATGCTGGAGTCGGATGGTCACTCAAAATGCCTGCTGTGTCTTGGAGAGACCCATGATGTCTGTTCCTGCAGGCATTGTAAGGCTTTTACGCACCAAGCTCATCGGAACAAGGACAAGTGACTCAAGGTGCTATTATACGAACACGCCCTGTCATCCTCCGCCATGGTACCCAGGGTACTGAAGTCCACAGAAAAATCAACTGGATCGTCAGGAGACCGGGACCGCTCCACGTCAACTTCAAAATCAAAAAAGATGAAGGACCGTGAGCTTGAGGCTTCCACTGATGCCATCACCCACGGTGCTTCCAAGCAAAAGGCACAAGACCAGGACCCCGGTACCACAACTGGTACCGCTCCGCAAAGCATACTGAAGGCGAAGGCTCAGAGCGCGTCTAGCTCTCCCAAAGAGAAACAAAAGACTGTCCTCCTAACTTCGCCTCCCAGCTCTGCAAAGACCTCGGCTGCAGTACCCTCTGGCTCCCCTCACAGGAAGGGGAAGACAGCCCACCCAGACCAGAAATCCCCACCAACAGAACACCACGGAGGGGAACACCGCATACAAGCTCCATCCCATGGACAACACCAGATTCCGACTGCGACTAAATCCCCTGTGGTCTTGCCCCTCTGGATCAGGCTTCCCTCATACAGGACCATTGATTCCGGAGATGATCCATTGCTCACCAGATCAACCACATATGGGACCGAGTCGGTGTCAGAAGGTAAAATCAGAGTCATCTCCCAAAACCCGGGTCATTTAAATCTCCCCAGGATGGGGGGACAAGGATTTACATCGACAATCCCGATCCCTGCACCGACGGTCTTGATTCCAATCGTTCTCTCCGGTACCCTCACTCTCAGACTGCACCCATTGGTCTCATACAAAATCTCGGTCCTGTTCACCAACACCACAGGGAAGACCCAGCAAGTCTTGCTCCCGATCTCATTCACCACTGTGTCGATCCCGGTCGCGAGGATGATCCTGCTCTCAACGCAGGTCCCGCTCCCAAAGATGGTCCCGATCATCGCATCACTTCTGTTCTTCACATCGCTCCTGTTCTCTGGATCCTGGAGATGAATTCTATTCCTTGGAGCCGGACTCTTTTTCAGGTGACAACTTTGGTACTGGGAGCATGAAAGACCATACCGTGGCTATCATCAATACTTCTGGGAGCCCCACTATCATTGGGATTGTGAGGCCAGGTACCGTTTCTACAACAAACCCTTCCTGGCCAAGCGTCGGTACCGCCGGGCATATGACACCCAAGATCGTTGGAATCCAGGGCAGTACCGACCTGAAGATACCGGATGGTGCAGAAAACACTACCGCTCACCCCCTACCAAGGGCCGACCATCATCTTACCACACTACTGGGGATCATCAGAAAAAAGACAATGCACCACGTCGCTCCTCATCTGGGTCCAAATCTCCAACCCCATGGACCTCATCGCCAAAGAAGTCACCGATACCTGGAACTAGAACACCAAGAAGATCTCAGACACCACAATGATCCCCACCTGCTAAACGATCTAAGAACCAGGCGCATGGCCAAACACTAGGACCACAGAAGGCTGACCAGTGTAAGACCAGATCCAGGCGTTCACTATCAACCTCTCCAGCGAGTTCACACACCAAGTCCCCTTCACCAAAATTGCCTCCAAAACCCAGAGGGGCAAACCCCGACTCACCCTCGCCTGCTGATGACATTAAAGCCTTCGCAGACCTCATGTTGAGAATGGCGGGAGCCTTGGGCATCCAAATCGACCGCCAAGACAAGCATGTAGATGATCCTATTTTTGAGGACCTCCAGCGCCGCTTCCCCACAATTCCATCAATGGCAATATTGCCCTACCTTTTGCAAATACTGAAAAGCTCATGGACTACACCATCCTCTGTTCCTCCAACGTCATGCCGCTTAGACCACCTATACTGGGTATCTACTGTAGTGGCCTCCTGGCTAACATACCACCCGAAGCCCAATTCTGTCGTGGTAAATGCCGTGTAGATTCGGACCTCACAAAAGCTTCTCTCCACGACCATGGATAAAGAGGGAAAAAAGTTGGATGCCATAGGTCGAAAAATTTTACTCATCTGCATGCCTACTTACCAAAATAACAGCATACACAGCATGCATGAGTGCATCAAAAGTTCCTGTGGGATGCCCTAGCACCACACATCAGAAAGCTATCCGAACAAGACCAAAGGATTGTCAACTCCTTCAGAGAGGAAGGACTTCCACTGGTGAGCTACCAGAGACAAGCAGCAAAGCACCTCGGAGATTGCACTGGGAAGATTGTTGCAAGTTCAATTGTTGTCCGCCGCCATGCATGGCTATGGTCTTCTGGTCTATCACACACTGCACGGTCCATGATTGAAGATTTTCCTTTCGATGAGCTTGGGCTGTTTCATGCTGACACTGATACCAAACTGGAGCATACCCAGAATATGCGTATGACAGCAAGAAAGTTTGGTTTGTCAGGCCCGTACCAGGCTCCACACTCCCGGTTCATGACCACACGCTACCCCTCTTCATACAAGAGGAGATTCAGCCCACTGACCTCACGACCTCGACCCTCCACCTCGGCTTACCAGTTTCACAGGAAGTTCCAGTCTTCCTTCTGCCCAAAGACCCAGTTTGGCAAAAAGAAGACGGAGTCTTCCAAGCAGCATGTTTAACTACATGCACCCACCACCGCCTCTCACCACCTCTCCTACTGACCGCCTCCTTGATTCGTTCAGTCTCTGGTGCCAGATAACTTCAGATTGCTGGGTCCTCAGCATCATAGAAAAAGGCTACTTTATAGAATTCAAACACCGCCCCCCTCAGGGCATCTACAGGGTGACCCCACCATCCATACCTCTCATGGAAGAAATAAAAATCTTACTACTCAAAGGGGCTATAGATTTTGTCCCACCATCTCAAATCAGGAGCACCTTCTTCTCCAGATATTTCCTGGTGGACAAAAAGGATGGAAGCCTCCGCCCGATACTAGACCTACAAGACATCAATATATACATACACCCCAGGAGATTCCGGATGGTGTCACTCTCAACCATCCTCCCATTCCTTCACAGAGGAGACTGGTTTGCCACCCTGGATCCAAAGACACCTATTTTCACATTCCTATTGTGGCGGCGCACAGACGTTGCCTTTCCGGTAGGCCCATATGCATTTCACTTCAAAATCCTCCCTTTTGGACTCGGCACAGCCCCAAGAGTATTTACAAAGTGCGTTGCGATTGTAGTTGCATGGCTCAGACAGAGAGACATTGTCGTCTTCCCCTATCTAGACGACTTGCTCTTTTTGGCCCGCTCAGCCGAAAAACTCTCATAAGACCTGCACCTCACCCTATCCTTGTTGGAAGCCCTATCCTTGGCTTCATGATAAACAGAAAAAAATCTCAACTGAAACCCTCGCGGGTTGTATGCTTCATAGAAGCAAACAGATTCGACTGCGGGTGGTGCCTACCTTCCAGATGACAGGTTCTCAGCACTATGCGCCATTGTTGACTGCTGCATAAAATATTGGCGGACCACAGTACGGACCATCCAACGTACCTTAGGTCACATGGCATCAACAACTGCCATGACGCCGCTTGCCAGACTGAGGATGAGACCGCTACAAGCATGGTTCATTGCAAAGTACCACCCCTTATGCGACGGTTCCAACAAGCGGATAATGGTCCCACGGCCCATTCGTACCACTCTCCGCTGGTGGATGGACCAAGCATGGTACAGGCAAGGCTGCCATTCGCCCAGAGACATCCCACAAGATCAGTCACAACCGACACTTCCCTAACGGTCTGGGGAGCACGCTTCCAGGATCTGATGATCAAGGGCCAGTGGTCAGCAGCCAAGAAGGCTTCGCACATCAACAAACTAGAACTCCTAGCAGTGTTCAAAGCCTTGAAGGCCTTCGAGCCCTCCCTGAGGGGACATCTGGTGCAAGTAACATCGGACAATACCACGACAGTGTTCTACCTCAACAAACAAGGGGGAACCAGGTCCCCGTTGCTCCTCGACTTGACTCTGCAAATATGGGATTGGTGTGTGGAGTGAAACATCTCCCTGACAGCCACCTGGATATCAGGACACAGTGGCAGACGCCCTGAGCAGATCCCAGACCAACAATCACAAGTGGTCGCTAAACTGGACCGTCCTACACAATCTATTCAACATGTGGGGGACCCCCTCCATAGACCTTTTCACCTGAAAAATGTATGCCAAGTGCCCAACCTTCTGCTCCAGAGAACCGTGCACACATGGGGGTCTCAGGTTCACCCTTCTATTCAAATGGGAAAGTCCCCTCCTATATGCCTTTCCCCCATTTCCCCTACTGCCGAGTAGTCTCCAAGCTTCAGCAGGACAGGGGCAGATGCATTCTGATCACACCGTGGTGGCTGAGACAAGTGTGTTTCGCGCCCCTTCTCCTAATGTCGAAGCGACGATTCAAATGACTCCCGGCTCGCCCGGACCTTCTCATGCTGCATGGAGGATGGATCAACCACCTGGACTTGACTCCCATTCAGCCAATGGCATGGTTGGTGACCCCTTAGACACCCTCTCACAACCGGCCCGAGCCACTGGAGAAGCAGTAAAACATCCCACCACACTAAGGTCATACAGATATAAGTGGCAAAAGTTCCAGTCTTTCCACACCAAACGCCCACCCGCAGCGGGCTCAATGGATATACCATAGCTACTGGACTTCCTAGCATCCCTATCTTCAAAAGGACTCTCTGCTTCTTTGATCAGGGGTTACATGGCGGCAATATCATGGCACTTCCAGAGGGAGGGGAAGCCCTCTTGTTTCAAAGACCCACCTGTCCAGAATTTCCTCAAAGGTTACAAGAATCTGCACCCACCTGTCAAAAGGCTTACACCAGCATGGAGCCTGGAGCTGGTGCTCACCTCCCTTTCAAGGATCCCCTTTGAACCAATGGCAACGTGCGACCTTCACCTTTTGTCTATAAAAATGGCCTTCCTGGTGGCGGTCACATCTGCCTGGAAGGCGAGTGAATCATGCGCCCTCCGTATGGATCCCCCATATATCCAATTCCACCGTGACAAGGTGGTACTGCGCCCAGATGTCGCATTTATGGCCAAGGTAACTTCTTCCTTCCACCTCAACCAGGACATCGTCCTCCCGGCTCTCTTCCAGAACCTGACCACAGATCTGGAACATCATTTACATGCCTTAGATGTGCGACGTGCCCTAGCCTTCTACGTAGACAGAATGGCGTTCTTCCGCAAGTTTACCCAACTCTTCATTCGTTATGTGGGCCACCGGAAAGGTGACCCTGTTTCTTCTCAATGATTCTCCAAATGGGTGGTATCCACAATCCACTTGGCCTACCAATTGTCAGGAAAAGAAACCCCACAGGTGATCCATAGCCACTCTACAAGGGTGACTTCCACCTCCACAGCATTCCTGGGCGGGGTTCCCATTCAAGACATTTGCCAAGCGGCAACATGGGCAACAACCCCTGACTTGTGTGAAGGCATACAAGTTGGACACGATGTCCCAATCAGACACCGTGCTTGGCAGGGTGGTATTTTTGTCTTCTATAACGAATAAACCCACCTAATCTTGTTCAAATAAAGTTGGTTATTCGAGTTCGACCTTGGTGTCCACCATTCTTTATTCTCATGTCAGGGCACTCTCCTCCAACAGGTGAGCTTGCTAGTCTACCCTTCATGTGTGTATTCATAGAGACCACGAAGAAGGAGGACAGGTTGCTTACCTGTAACTGTAGTTCTTTGAATGGTCATCTATGAATTCACACAATCCCACCCATCTTCCCCTCTAGTGCCCTGACCTCCTTTCTTTCTTTACATGCTGCTTTACTAGCAGCTATCAGGAACTGAGGAGGCAGGCAAGGAGGGGGCTTATATAGGCCAAAGGAGGGTGGGCGGAGCTACTGCCAAAACTCAAATAGAAGTCCTAACGTTTTTTTCTGAAGTGCTCTGCGCAGGCACAGGATTAACCCTTTATGTGTGAATTCACAGATGACCACGTGAAGAACTACAGTTACAAGTAGGCAACCTGTCCACTTAGGCCCTACCACAGCCCTAGAAGAACACAATTGCTCATCCCTACCTTACTACATATCAGATTACACTGAAATTTCAGAAATATTTAAATGGATTCAACTTTCAAGCATAGCAACATAATATGTTTAAAACACAGGATCAAGCTAGAGCTGGGGCGGAGGGGGGGTTAAATAAATGCAGGCAGAGACAATCTAGAGAAGTCCCTTACCAAACTACAAATCCCAGGATTTCACAGGAAGCTGCCAATGCAATTGAAATGGTATGAAACTAAGATAATTGTAGTACACATGCAATCCAGGCGACAAAAGCAAAATGAGTGTTCTTTTGCACCAGGTCTATCACTAAAATGACATACATTTGTATGGACACTGGTACTTTCTAATTGGAATTCTCCTTTCTTCTTCTCACTAATTGAAATTCTTCTTCTTACTTCTCATTCATATACATGAAGTTGAATACACACAAATACACACACATTTGAATTAGTTACCTAATTTCCTGATATTCTAGGATTCAAGATGGCTCACAAACTTGAGTTAAAACTAAACTTAGTTAAATTTATGGATAATACAAATAATAATAAAAAACCAAATCAATCAGTCTATTATTGCTATTGTTATTAAGAAGTCATTTTTGACAATGAGTTAAAAAAAAAAGCAAGTCCAACTTCTGAACATCTTCCATTTCTGTGATAATGCTTCTGGAAGGAATGTGAACTCTTGTTTTCTCACCTGATTTACTGTTGTGCCTACTGAACCTTGAAGCACCATCTGGAGCATCTTTGGGTCTGCTGGATCTTGGTGGGTTGCAAAAGCCAACTCCTGGGTTTTTTTCTGCATATCCTCAATGGCAACTTCAATTGGTGTCAAAATTATCTAAGAAGACAATCACCCAGGGAACACACAAGAGAATCACTATGGTTTCAGGCCCATTAAATTCTTATAGCATCTTCCCTGTGAATAAGGCCACTGAATTTTTGAGTAGATAGTACAGTACAGGCCTGCACTGTTGGTCTTCTAAATAAAGAAAAGGAGATGTCTGGATGTGTTTTTCTGTCACTAGATGCATAGAACTATTGAAAAACTAGAGCAGTTTCCAGGCTGGTATTATGTGGACTGATGGCTGCTGCTGCCTAGATTTCCTGGAGTTCATTCTAAGATTCAAATAATTTTCAAGAACTGAGAGGTCTGAGGATCATACATTAAGCTTCTGTAATAGAAAACCTGAAGCTGAACTAAAATAATGTGTGAAAAAATAGCTGGCATCCAAATCTATCTGACTGCAAAATACAGATGGGTTGACTGACTGGAGTCTCCTGAAGTTCAAACATCAAGCAACACTATTGTTTCAAAGGATTGTCAACTAGATATATGGAAAACAAATTGTTTCAACACTGCTGGTTGAGCGCATCAACTGGGATTTTGAGCCAATTAAATATAAAACAGGTGTACAAAGTGCAATAGCATCCCCATATCTGCTGATTCACCAACTGCTGATTCAATTATCCACGGTTGTTGATGGCGGGGGCAGAGGGGGGAGGAAGGATCTCACCTCCCCCCTCCCTTCCACGGGGGGTGGGGACTCCAGTGGTGGTGGCAGCAGGGGGTGGTTCCTCTCCCTTACCTATTCCCCAGCAGCACTAGCAACAGCGGCAGCATGGCTCAGCCTGGGCGAAAACCCTCCGCCTCTTCCACTTCCTCCACTTTGCCATCCCCACTCCCACAGCAGCACCGGCAGCAGGGGAAGGGAGAGGAGGAGGAGAGCTCGCCTCCCTTCTCCCTTCCCCCGGAAGGGTTCCTGGGGTGGTGGCGGGGTGGTGGGTGGTGTTTGCTATTATCTGCGGATTTCAGTATCTGCGAGGTGTGTGTGGAACCAATCCCCCACTACTGTATATATACTTTTCTTCTTGTCATTTAGATGGTGAGCCCTTTTAGGGAAACATCCTATCTTTCTGATTAGTTTACTGTGTAAAGATGTAATTTTTTATTCATGAACTAACTCTCTCTCTCTCTCTTTCTCTCTCTCACACACACACATACACACACACTAGTTACAGCAGTTTGATACCACTTTTAACTGCCATGGCTACACCCTAAGGGTGCTGGGATTTATAGTTCAGCGAAGTTTTGAGTACTATCTGATGCATTTCAAAGGTGTCTAATAGAGTTGTGTAGGAGAAAATTCTAAGTACCTCATCAGACTAGAAATCCCAGGATTATGTTGCCTGTTAAAGTGGTCTCAAACTTCATTAACTGTGTAGTACAGATACACTCATGTGTTTAATAAATGAGAACAACAGTAGCAACCTTAATCATCACTAGATTTTGAAAAACAAACGCTCCTCTTCTTAAGCTACAGAATGAAAGGCAACTTTGTAACAAAAATGTACACCAAAAATGACTATCAGTCAATGGTCTAAATCCATTGCTAGTCCTAATTAGAGTAAACCCATTGAATCAATGAGATTTACCAACATGCTTACTCACCATTCAACAATTGACTGAACAGGTTTATTCTAGGTGGGAAAAACCAACAGGATACCAGTGAAAAACTAAGTAGCTGAAACAATGTACTGAACACACTGTTTTTTATATCCACAACTCTTCTCTACTTCCAGCACTTTCCTCACTTATATTTATTGTATAATGAATGTACAGAGCTCACCTCCTCCTTGTGAATGACATTTATCCTGGTTTTAATGTAAGGGAAAGCATGTGAGGTTGTTAAGATGGTTTTCCTCTTGAACTGCTCATGCAGTTCACCATGAGCTCTGCCATCCAAAGTGAAGGGGGTACAGTACATGAACCGCCGCAAGTTGTAGTTTTTGTCAAAATAGGTTATCCTGTCCTTCATTTCGTATGTGTCAAAGTAAGGTTCCACATAGGTTATTTGTATATAGGCCTGAAACAGAAAAATGGTTAAGTAAGAAGGTGTTGTGCATTATTAAAGACCCAAAAACAATAAGCCACAAAACATCAGAATTTTGAAAAATTGTTTTCTTTGGGCTACAGCTCCCATAAACCCCTGCCAAAACTGTTCCAAGCTCTCTAAAACATTAATCAAACCACTACAGATTTGCTTCTTTTTTGTTCCCCCCTTTTGACTTGTCCCTTATATCTCTACCTTGTCCATATCAGCAAGCTGGCAAAGCTGGGCAGGTTGTATTTGCAAGACCAAACATCTGCTACTGATGACAGAACATCCTGGCCTTCCTTGCCTCAGACTAAAGAGTTCTTGGACAAGCAAAAGGCAAAGCCCCTCAGTGCAATAAGTTCACTTCCCCACAGCCTTCCCCAACCTGGTGCCATTGAGATGTTTTGGACTACAACTCCCAGCAACACAACTTTGACCACAATAATGTGAACTGCTGGGAATTACAGTCCTAGAGAGCACCTCTCCCTATGCACACTACCCAAGGATTGAGGTCTGCTGGGGTCTATTTCCACCAGTGGGTGCAATACACTATGCACCCTTGCTTGTGGGATACTCAGAAGCTCAAGATGACACCAGCATTGATGTCATTCAAGAAAAAACCCAGCTTCTTACTAAAGCCTATGAAGCCAAATTGATTCCATCCAAATCTGCACATGTGGCTGGTTTTAAATAGCTTAAACTGTTTTAATTGGTTTTAAATGTGCTTGTTTTAATTTGTTAAATTGTTTAAATTATTTTTATGTACTGTTTTAAATTGGTTAAAATGATTTTATTGTACATTGCACTGACATCCCATGATATAGGGTGAGATACAGAGATACTGGAGGGGGTGGGATATACATTGCAAAAACTGAGACACTGAAAATCATTCATACCCTTATGTTTACTGTGCTTGCATTCCCTTGGTAACTTTGCTTGTTCCTTTTCTTTCAATACCTAAACCATATTTCTAAATGCTCAACTGAAGTGTTAAGTTACTAGAATGCTACACATTTGGGGAGTGAGGGGGAAAATTGCCACCCTTTTCCACACAGCTACATGCCCTGTAGGATATAAATATTTTAATAAATAAAATAAATTTACACAGTTTGAGGAAAACTCTTTCTTGCAAATGCAAAAACTCTCATGGTGGACATCAAATATCTTACTTGTCTTGCAGGCAAGGAGAAAAAAAACAGCGGTTTCTTTTCTCCATAGACAAGAACAAGACCAGCAAGTGCTTACATCCATCCCTGCAGAAGGACTGCCTTTCAGTGTCTAGACTGAAAGAGGCATGTAGATAATGAATTCAGGGAGATTTTGGATAGAGATGTCCTGGCATAGCACCACCTTATCCTCTTCTATATTCTATTGGAAAATGGGGTGCAGTCAGGCATGAACCAGAACTAGGACACTGATATGCTGGAATGTTTATCCCAACAAAGCCGAAGATGCAGTTTCAATGTGATGCTTGTTTGTGATTTCTCACCTTGTTAGCATCTAATTTACATTTGTCAACAGGGTTGGAATCCTTAATGACCTCAACAACATCTTCTCCAAACCGTTCTCCATAAAATCCCTGAAAATGATAAACGTGACATGGTAAAGGAGAATCAGAAGCCAATATTGGCACAAGATGTTCAGGAAACCACATGAAATTCAGCTGCAACCTGGGATAGCCAGAAAGACTGAAAAGACCGAACTGAGAAATTATGGCCTGGCTACTCTGAGTGTTCTTTTAAACTGTTTTTAATTGTCTGGTTTTAGAACCGTTTTAAATGTTAGTTAAGCATTTAACAGTTGGGGGCCCTGGTGGGTAAGGTAGCAATACATAAATGCCATGAATCAATCAATTCATCTGGGGTTATAGCAGGGCACAAAAAGACATTCAGGAAACAAGTCTGGAAGCCTAGATGTGTTTTGGTTCAAGTTATTTTTTCCTCATTATCTTATATTCTGTACAATAAAAAGCAAAAAAGAAATTTAAAAATCATGCATCTTATATACGATTAGTAAACTTAATTTTCCAAGTGCCAAATCCTACAGGGTCCAGCCCTGTTACAAAGGTATCAGCTGGCTTGCAGAAATCCAAATGTTTCCAGAAGTATCAAAAAAGGAAGGGAAGCTGTAAAACGAAACAAAAAACCAGACTAATGCAGACCATTTATTTATTTATTTATTTGATTTCTATCCCAGCTTTCTCCCAAGATGGGATTCAGAAAGTTGAATGTTTTGTGTGTGTGTATCTCAGAGAAAGGGGGAGGGAGGGAGAAGAGAGAGAGAGAGATGCAAAAACAGGGTGGGGATGGTGGTAGCTAGAGGGAACGGAACAGATTATTCTGAAAGAAAGCATGAAGGGCTCACAGGAACACTGGTAATGTCATCTATCAATGTAACTTTCCTACTAAAAATAACAATTTAAAACCAACCTGACAGCTATGTAGGACTACAGAATGCATCCTGTCGAAAACATGTGATATCACATTTATTCTGTTTGTGTGTGTGTGTGTGTGTGTGTGTGTGTGTGGCGGGAATCAATGTTGCGTTGGGTGTAATACTGAAGCCAAAAAGGCAAGATACCAAGATGAAAGGTTAAGAGAAATGGTTGCAGTTTGACAGTGGAAAGAAAAACAAATCTGATAATAACTTAAAATGAAGAACAGCAATATTTTGTTTGGACTGACAAAAATATTAATTTGATGTACTCTGGTCTATGTTTGTCCAGACTTCCCATAGTGTATGTTCAGATACTAAAACTATATTGTATATGCATGAGTTTTGTAAATACAGCACTCTGCATTCTGGAAATTGCAGGTTTTCATTTAAAAAAAATGATTTCTAGCCCATAAGGCTGTGAAAAAAGCTTTAGATTTATGTGAACAATACCCATGAATTTAGATAAGTTTTTTTCCAAAAACGAACAGTTAACTACCAGAATCCCAAAGCCAACATGGCCATTATCTATGCTGGCTGGGGAATTCTTAGAAATGTATTCCAAAAATAACTTTTTACAGGAGTCTGGCAATCCCTAATAGGTAATCTGAATCAAGAGTAAGGCCAGAACAGAATCTCCAGTGGCTTAAATGAAGAGCTACACTTTCCTCATAGTTTTTGGATCCACGCAAGAAAAATATAATAGGAAGTATGCAGAAATATACAGATGAATACAAAATTGCTTAATTGTAAAAAAATTATACAATTCTCTACATTTCACTTATCTTGACAAACTGGACAACGCATATTCACTTCATAGGAGGTTTAAAAGGGAGGCAAACAGAGACATAAATAAGCCACATTTGAACTTTTCAAGGCTGGGGAATAATTTGGGTTTAAGTGTGCTCTTCAGAGAGTGGGAAGACCTGATTCTATCCTACATCATGTTTGTGGAAACATGAACATGTCTGATCTCATTTGATTTTGGAAGTTAAGTAGGGTGAGACTTGTTTAGTATTCAGACAGGAGATCACCAGCAAATATCAAGGTTCTCCAGGCAGAGCAAGGAAAAAATTCTGCCTGAAACCATGGAAAACTACTACCAGTCGGAGATAACTATGCTGGGCTACAGGAACCAATGGAATGATTTGGAATAAGGCAGCTTTCTATGTTTCTATGAATGCTATGTTTCTATGAATGCTTTGTAAAACTATGTACAAAACCCTGTGGCTCAGGCTTAGCTGTGTAACCCTTCAGCTTGCCTGAGTCGGCTTATAGAAGTTCCCTGATCTGTCTCCAACTACAGCTTAGACAGGTTCCTTTTACTTATTTCCGCATGCCCGTGCAGCTCGTAAGCAAACATTTTAGGTGTATTGGGACAATCTCACCTCTAATCGATGGGAAATTTCAGCCAGTTTTGTTATTGCTGGTTCTTTGTACACAAACTCTTGTTCATCCAGGTCTCCAAATTTAGTTCCATAAAAGCCAACACGGAAGTATGTACCAAACATACGCTTGCCATCCTAGGTGCATAAAGACAAACAGCACTTCAGTACAATGGCAGACCCATGTATTGCCATTTTTTTAAATTAAAAAAAGCATATTCACTCTAAAACATAATGCCATGCAAGAATAAACAAACCAATCAGGAAGACTAAAGATAATCAAAACAAGGTACAGCACTAAAAGGAAAAACTCAAAATTAAACTGTAGACTTTAGAAGACTTATGACACTGTTGCCCTCAATCATGCAATGCGAGAATACACAGTGGCTCAGCTCTGCATAGAAAGAACAGGACAACTTTTGCTAGCCTGAGTTTGGAATATAGTGTGGGAAACAGAAGAGAATGCAAGTTAACAAAAAAGAGAAGTTTTCTTTATTGACATCAGTAGGGCTATACTGATTTAACACTAATTAAGGTGGTACAGCCTTGGATTTCAGTGGATCCAGATTTCCAACTCTGCAGGTCTGGGCCACAACCAAATGGTTAGGACTTTTGTTTGGTCCAGCTATTCCCCTCCAAGCTACAAACCTGTAGGCTTAGGCCTACAACCCAGCACAGGCTAGAGAAGAATGCTGAGATAATAAGAATGCAGAATCATTTGTTGTTGGGTACCTTCAAGTTGTTTCCAACTAAGGTGAAGTTATCACAGGTTTTCTTGGCAAGATTTCTTCAGAGGGGGTTTGCCTTTATCTTCGTCTATGGCTGAGAGAGTGTGACTTGCCCAAGATCACTCAGTGGGTTTCCACGGCTGAGTGGGGATTCAAGCCCTGGTCTTAATAGAGTCTTCTCTCTCTCTCTCTCTCTCTCTCTCTCTCTTTTTTTTTTTTTTTTGCTTTTTCACATGTCCACCACATATGATAAAATATCCCTTTTAAAATGTTCACTTTTCCAGCATACATTAAGAGACATCTTTATACATTCTACCACTCTGGCATCATGTACCACTTGTACATTATTATTTTATTAAATTTCTCTTTAAGCTCATCGCATAATGTAAATTTCAGTCCCTTAGACCACATATCTTCCATGGGTCCATCTGTATAGTATAACCAAAGCTCTTGGACCATTTTATCACAGAGGGAAAACTTTTCTTCTGTTTCCTCCTGCAAGTTTGTGGCTGGAGTGGATTGAATGACAATGTACAGGCCAAGCCAGCCAGCCTTTGCCTTGTCTTCTGCCATGTGGCTGCTCCACTGCAAGGAGGAGGTGGGCCAAGCAGCCTTCAAGCCTTCATGGACCTCATGTGAGGACATTGAGGGTCCCCGCACCACAGGTTAAGAACCACTGCCATAACACTCTAATTCAGAGCCTTTGCAGCTTCTGTAGCTCCAACAGCAGAAAAAACAGTTCTCTGTTTTATCTCAATTATCTGTACGCATTCCTGGTTCTCACAGTGCAGATCTCACCACCATGCAACTTCAGTTTTTCAGCAGCACTTTCGTCACCCAGCATGTAAGAATCTTCTGCTTTTTCAAATCCTTCATTTTTGAAGTTAATACTCCCCTTGACTGTTTTAAACTTTCTTCGGCAATGTTTTACTTTAATTAAGCTTTTTCCATTATGGCTGCAATCATGTCTATATGTGCCTCCTTCTCTGCTCTTACTCAACAGAAAGTTGAGAAAGTTGCATGGCAGGGGGTTGGACTGGATGGCCCTTGTGGTCTCTTACAACTCTATGATTCTATGATTCTAAGACATTCACCAACGTTTCATTTAACTGCTGATTAGATGAACTCTTCAATTGGACTGTATGTTTCAAATAAATTTAAGAAAGCAAGATCTAGTAGATCAAATGTCCTTTTACAGGAATGCTTGTGCAGTTGAGCTGGATGGTAGTCCTGAAGTCCTCTCACTGCCAAAACTCACAGCAGACCGCAGCAGTTTCCAGTCTCCTCATGAGTAGCATGATTAGGAGCTGTACTTAGGCATCGCCTGCTCTCTCTGCTTTATCTGGAGAGAGATCTGACAGCTGGGGTTCCCCCACTAGCTGGCTGTACTTTCTGCAGAGGCTTTCTCTGAGGAGCTCAGACTGCTCAGAGTGTAATATGCCATCTTCCCCACCACCCAGAAGTCAAGAATCCTCGCAAATACACTGATTGTTTTGATGTTTCAGGACATCTTATCTACAGTCAGCCCTCCATATCCATGGATTCTGCATCCATGGAGTCAACCAACCATGGTTTAAAAATATTTTTAAACAATTAATTCCAAGCAAACTTTGATTTTTCTGTTTCAGTGGGCCCTTGGTATCCACTGGGGTTTGGTTCCAGGACCCCCCCCCATGGATTCTCAAGTCCCATTATAATACAATGACATAGTAAAATGGTGTCCCTTAAATAAAATGGGGAAAAAATCAAGGTTCGCTTCTTGGAACTGATTTATTTTTTGAATATTTTTCAAGCCGTGGATCTGTGAATGCCAAATCCATGGATACAGAAGGCCAACTGTACTATGTCATTCTGTATAATGGGACTTGAGCATCCATGGATTTTGCTAACCATTGGAGGTCCTGGAACTAACCCCCAGTGGATACCGAGAGCCCACTCTATCTATCTGTCTATCTATCTATCTATCTATCACATGCCAATCCATCTTTTCTGCCACAGAAGCCATGTAGTTTCCTTCCCAATTTCCATTTTGTGATGGATTTGGAAGTTGAGAGTGAAGAGTAACATGTCAGCTCTCCACCAACTTTCTGATCTAGTGCAGGGTTTGACTTCATAGGAATGAAAAACAAAAGAGAAGCACTGAACATGTCATTTCTGGGGTGAATCATAGTCTTAAATTGTCCTCTGGATACAGCTGCTTCTTTATTGGATTCCATGCAGCTGTTCTCATAGGAAACTGTGGCCACTGAACAAACTAAATATTTATACCAAAAAGAACCACTACAAAGCACAATATTTTGGGAAAGACAAAAGGTAACTGAAAAAGAAAGCACAAAACCCATCAAACCTGATACTTTCTTCCCCTGCTGAAAACCAAAAGAATCTACATTGCATGCACAAATACAGCTGAGGAAAGGACCTTTACTCTCATGGCATAGTTAGGGTGCAGCATTGCTGTTTTCCTTTTTACTTAATTTTAATTGTTGAATGTTGCATCCCACCCTATTCTCATGACTCTGAACTACTGCCATGTTTCAAAAGACATTTAACAGGGGGGGGGGGGAAATAGAAGAGGTATAAAAGAGTTAAATCATGCCTCCAATCAGCTCCCAACTCTAGTCGGAACCCAAAGGGCAGCAGTGATTCAGGAGAACTTTCAGCCTTGGACTTTGGGGAAAGTTCCATGTTATGGATCATCCAGTGATGGCTCGATACAGGTCCTTGCAATTAAGACACAATTGACTGGACCTAGAATTCTACTAAGTGGATTTCTAATGGCATTAGGGGAAGTTGGTTGGCTGGCAATTGTCTCCAATCCTCACTTCTGCCAGTACCATCCCAATCTGTTCTTGATCATCCTCCAGCTCTCTAGAACAATGCAAAAGTGGTGCTGAGGTTGCAAAACGAAGGGAGATCTTGCTGCTCTCCCCACTTCCTCTTGTGGGGAGGCTTTGTTATAGCCCATTTCTCTCTGCAAATGGAAGAAGCCCTTCTATTCATGGAGGGCAAATCTGAATCCAATCCAATGTATTTATGGTGCTGGTAAAATGTTATAATCTATATTAATGGCCAGGATGGGCTCAAGAAAAGCCACAGGCTTTCAAGTATAAATAGGATAAGCCAATTAGCACATCTCAGATTTGTTTCTGAATATTAAAAAGTCAGTACAAAACATAAAGAGTTCTTCCCAGAATAAGAACTATTTTTCCCATTTTCACCAACTGGCACAGCAGTTGTGCCATGTAGAAGATAGCATTGTAGTTAAAATTTAAGATTGCAACCACATGCATTATGGTTGCTGGTTTATCATCTGAGAGAAAGGGATGCATCTTCTCATTGGAATTAGTATCATGTACCCTGGAGTATTGGATGAGCTAAGTAAGTCTGAAAACTTTAGGAAGCCAAAACTGTAACTTCCAATAATAATAGAGGTGTCTTTTCCGCCAAGGTCCTAGGGTTTACCCACCAACATCAGCTCAGTCTTTTCTGGATTGAGGTTCAATCACCTTGACTATATTCATTCCCTAATCATGGCCATATAGATACTGTCAAATCAAGACTTCAGGACAAGAACTTAACAGAGACATGAATGTCCAGTATGTGCTAAACCTGACACCATAAATATTTCCCAATATTTTATTATTAGTCTGAGAGGCAGAGAATTATTTTCTATAAGTGTATAATAGAAAATGTTTGTGTTGATATTATTAGACCACTGAAAATGAATTCTTTGTCAACAAGTAGTATTTGTCATATGTGTGAAATTTCATGTTTATTTACCCTATGGATGCTCACCTTTAATTTTTGTGACTATAACGTTTTGATATGAATTTGGGGAGAATTTTTGCTTGTTTGCTTTTCAAAGAATCATAGAATTGTAGAGTTGGAAGAGACCACGAGGGCCATCCAGTCCAACCCCCTGCCACGCAGGAAATCACGATCAAAGTATCCCCGACAGATGGCAATCCAGCCTCTGTTTAAAGACCTCCAAGGAAGGAGACCCCACCACTCTCTGAAGGAGTGTGTTCCACTGCCGAACAGCTCTTACTGTCAAAAAGTTCCTCCTAATGTTGAGGTGGAACCTCTGTTCTTGGAGCTTGCATCCATTGCTCCATGTTCCAGTCTCTGGAGCAGCAGAAAACAAGCCTGCTCCATCCTCAGTGTGACATCCCTTCAAATACTTAAACAGGGCTATCATATCGCCTCTTGACCGTCTTTTTTCCAGGCTAAACATACCCAGCTCCCTAAGTCTCTCCTCATAATGCATGGTTTCCAGACCTTTCACCATTTTAGTTGCCCTTCTCTGGACATGCTCCAATTTGTCAATATCCTTTTTGAATTGTGGTGCCCAGAACTGGACACAGTATTCTAGGTGAGGTCTGACCAAGGCAGAATACAGCGGCACTATTACTTCCCGTGATCTAGACACTATACTTCTATTGATACAGCCCAAAATCGCATTGGCCTTTTTAGCTGCCACATCACACTGTTGACTCATGTTCAACTTGTGGTCTACTAGACCTCCTAGATCTCTTTCACACGTAGTGTCGTTGCATATCCTAATTTGACTGTTGATCCTATCTCATTATTTCTCCCTCTTATCTAGAAGTGTCTAAGTAGGACTATAGAAAAGGAATATCTTTTAAGATTTTCCAATAGTGTCACATGGCCCTCATGCTTAATGATATTAAAATAATAATTCAGTTAATTGATTTCAGTAACAGATAATCTACCATAGCCATGAGCAAAGTCTCCGCTAGGTTAGAAATTTAAGCAGGTCCATGAACTGGTCCAACTGAGGATCAAACTACTAAGGGAAGGCTGGATACTAAACAGGGGTTCAGTGCCAGGACACTGTTCTGTAAGCACATGGCAAAAGTCTGCCTTCATAGAACAGTAAAACTGACAAATTCTGCTGTTCACTGTTAATCTCAACTGGCCTGTACTAACTCAAGTTTGAGCCCACCTCCCAAACGACATTTTCCCTAATATAGCTTCTGTACCAATGAGCAGCATCAAATAAACTGAGAAATACTCATCTTTAAATACTTCTAGATGCATGTCTTTAGCCAAGCTAGTCAGCTTCCCCAAGTCATGCTTTACATAATTATTTTTTTTCTTTTAGAGTAGAAATAAAGAGTAACCAAGACAACCTGGGTTTAAATACTAGTCCAGCTGATGACCCTTTAGTACAGAGTGTGGAACCTGTGCTGCACCCCCCCCAAACGTTGTAACTAGGAATCTCCCATCAATCCTAGCCAGCATGACCAGTAACAAGTAATTATGGGAGTTGTAGTCCAACAACCTCCAAAGAAGGAGACCTCACCACACTCTCTTGACAGTAACAACTCTTACTGTCAGGAAGTTCTCCCTAATATTTAGGTGGAATCTCTTTTCCTGTAGTTTGAGTCTATTGCCCCATGTCCTAGCCTCTGGAGCAGCAGAAAACAAGCTTGCTCCATCCTCAGTGTAAGGCCCACAGAAAAAGTATATATAAGATTGGAGAATGATACTTTATCTTTATCTTATAATGCCAATCATAATGACCTATATCAAGAATGAGAATTCCTATTCCTAGTCTGCGAGCCCACTCATGGTCATGGACAACAACAAAGCCTCCCCTTCCTGAAAAAAGAAAGAGGGAGAAAAATGAGAACTGTCACTCCTGGAAACTTTCAGGTGAAGCAAATTTGGTTTGAAACAAGGAGTTAAAGTGGTCTTATTCTCTGGTAAGGGGGCAGCCTCAGTGTTATCTCCAACGCAAACAGGACTTATCCAAACTCAGTCAAGGCCATTTGTGTACATGATGTTTATTCTACAACTATACTGTGCCATGTAGGAGAAAAAAAGAGCATATACTATCATGAGTATGAACATATCTAGCTGGACATATACACCGAGAATCACCAGTGCTTCTAAGCACAAATAGGGAAGTATTCAGGAGTGTAGTTACTGGGGTGTGTGTGTGGGGGGGGGAGAGCAGGGCACTGCCCAGCCAAATAACAGTTCTGCCCTTCTCATAAAATCTTCTTTTAAGTCCCCAAATTTTTAGCATTGCAGTAACTTAAAACTTCAGTTCAGCATTTAGAAATACAGTTTAGGCATCTAAAGAGAAGGAGAAACCAAAGTTCCCAAGGGAAAGCAAACACAGCAAATATAAGAGTTTAAGTGCTGATGGTTTTCAATGTCTCATTCTCTGCAAAGCTAGAAATTTGATAACCAAAGGAAACATTCAAGGGGGGGGGATTCTTATCTGGGTGGCAATGCTCTCATTTTGCTTGCACACACCCCCTTATTTACATCCCTGTAGGTATGTATGCTTTACTTATGATGGTACTGTATATATACATAACTGAAATGGTTTTTCCTTCATAACCATTTTAACAATGTAGAGGGAAAATATAAAATAGGGAATGTTCCTTAAAGAAAGAATTAACGTAACAAAACCAAGTGATCAACAGGCTGACAGTATTTCCCTACCATTTCATGTGTAGATCATGAACAGTGTGAGTCTCCTGACTCATCTGTCTGAATATAATACCGCTCTAAATTGGTAACTGTACAGGCAATAGGTTTTAGCTGACCCACATTCCTCTCCTGAAGACTCTCCCTCTGATAACCTAGACCCCTCCAAGACCTAGAGCTACTCTTGCTCCATATATGTAAGGTTTTGCCTGATCTTTTTGCAACTTGGCAAGGTACATCTCACCCTGCCTGTCTAAAGTTCAAAACTTCTATGGTTTCCCTAGAAAACAATGGCTAAATCCAATTGCTAGTCCCAATCAGAACAGGCTCACTAAATCAGGTGAGGAGTAGAAAATCAAAAATTATGAAATCCTATTGAATCAGTGAGTCTAATTTGGTTGAAACTAGCAATTGTATTTAGGCTATTATCTGCAAATAGCTGTAGTTATGTTAATAATCCTAGATACATAAGGAGACAGTTAAGGAAATGTTTGTTGCTATGAATTCAGTGATGTAAGGATTCAACTATGTTACCATAATTCTAAGCAGAAATCATTCTAAGTAGAAATGGTCACCTAAGACAAATTAGGAAGGGTGTTTAAAAGAAAGGTTATTTCCATTTTGTTTCCATCATTTTGGGTAAAGGGGATGTGAATGTGTTGATGGATCAATGCTGAGAAAATTTTTGGAGAAATGCTGACCCAGAACATGCTGGAAGTGAATCAAAGCATGATGTTTCATTAACAACAGGCAGAAAAGGGAGGGGGGGGCAATAACATCATATGGCATCATGTTATTGTTTCAATTGTGTTCTAAATACATCAAAGGTTTTCACAGAAATTAAACCCTTGCTTTCAAGCAAATAATAAAAAAAAACCACACACATAAACTAATACTCCATGGTCTTTGTTTCTGAGAGGTGCTAAAATGCAGTTATGAGAAAGGAAGTTATAAAGCATTTAAATCTATTATTTTGAAAAAATAATAGGTCCTTGGAAGGCAAAGAGAATGAAGGTGAACGCTGTAGAGTCATCACAGAATTGGCAGAGCAGGTATATAACAGCCATCATGACTTATGAAGGGTTCATAATATGTTGTTATGCATGGTAAATATCTGCTAGGTATAAAGGTTTTAAGAGGCTCCTCCTGCTCATGAACCAAAACCTTTGCCAGCCGGGTTTACTTAGCCAAGACCAACAAAAATGGCCACCAAATTTGGCCCTATTTTGACCAACAGGGAGGTGTAAATATCTCCACAAGTCCAATTCTGGCCTAAGAGAAGTTTGTATAATTTTGGACAGAGAATCGGTAATGCTGAGTTCTTCATGCCAATAACTTACAACTCCTTAGTTAATATGAACTCAAAATATTACATCTTGAAAGGAACCAAAAGGCCAAAGGCCAACCCATTTTCCAAAAGGAAGATCTAGCCACCCAACAGATCAATCTATGGTAAGTTCTCCTCCACAAGTCCAATTGAGATGAATTTATATAGCATTTTATAAACCCCTTAGTTGGCATAAGCCTTTGGTAAAATGAAATTACTGGAGTATGCCATGGTGTTAAAAAAAAATCACCAACAACTT
This sequence comes from Gambelia wislizenii, assembly GCA_030847615.1. Lineage (NCBI taxonomy): Eukaryota > Metazoa > Chordata > Lepidosauria > Squamata > Crotaphytidae > Gambelia > Gambelia wislizenii. Next base: position 107,019,870 of record JAUMIR010000004.1, read on the forward strand.
AGTAGGAACTTACCACAACAGACAACAGTAAAAGTGGGGAGGAGGATCAGCAACCAGGGCAATAGAGGAGAAAACAGAAAGTACTTCAATTAGGGAAAATTCAAAACAAATAAGCAGCATTTGGCAGCAAAGAAACAAAAGGGAAAAAAGTACTTTAAAAATTAGGAACTGGATAAAAGGCATGCAGTGGGTATTAAAGGGCACACATGGGGAAATGTCCAGCAAGAGTCAAGTGCAAAGCGATGGAGAACACAAACCATGGGAGTTTTGTTTTGTTTTTAACCATGCAATAAAACATGACTGAATGATGTTAAAATTGTAACTGATGATAGGATGCACTTCAGGGGTCGATTTAGCATCACACACATTGATCAGAAAAGATGCTCACGGGCTGTCAACTCATTAACTGGTAACTGATTAGCCACTGTACTCATGCCATGGTCTGTGCCAATTTTCAGATCAAGGAAAACACCTTATTTGGGGGATATGGTGCTTGGTTTGGATAGAAGCAGTCTAACTATATGGGCACCACCTCAAGCAAGCAGTTCACCAGCTTGAGAGATGCCTACATTATTTGAATTATGACACCTACAAAAACCATGATATCAACTTGGCCTTAAGGTCAAACTGAGCAGCTTGAAAGGGTGCATTTTCCTGGTAACATCATACCCCAAACCAGTCATTCCTTTAAATCTGGGTTTAAAAGTAAACTACCTAACTATCACTTCTTGCCAGAAGTGACTAATAATTTGAAACAACTCTGGGAATGTTTCCACTTGCAATTCAATTCATACCGGTAATTGTTCTCCTGAACTGAAACTCTAAAGAAAGAGCCAGATTCTATAGTAAGGTTGATTAATGCATAGCATGCTGGGCCAAATCAAAAAGAGAAATCATCACTTGCACAGCATATTTATGGGGAGGGGGAAATTGAAAAGTATACAAATATTTACTAAGAACAAAAAATTGCAAAGCGCACATACTTTATCTACCCATCTACCTTTAAGTCGCTTCCAAAAACGCATCTGTGTGGAAAATATATATATTTGGAGATACATCTATCATTTTCAAATGAAAATCAAGCTTTTTATTATTGCACATTAGGCATAACCATAAGTAAGCTTAGGTTCCACTAACATTAATACAAACTGTGTGCTTAATCAGCTCATCTCTGTTCTACCAAAAAACAATTTAAAAACCTTATTTTTTTAAAAAAATGATGTGCTTCAGCTCTTGAAATTTCCATGGAGCTTGAGTACTTCTGATATACTCCTAAATGCACCTGTCCTCTGGTCCAAAAAAAGGAGGGGGTGCAGAAAACGGGGGAAAGGAAGTAAAAATCTTTAGCAATGCTTCTAAAAGATATCAGTCATCAGATTTGATGGTTTATGGTTTTAAGCAATTAAAATCTGGATTGGATTGTTTGTCCACATATGACCTTAAAAGCCAAGTGAGTTGGGAATATTTTCAGTATACAAGGTGACACTGGAAATATTATCAGTAGCTTTCAAACAGCTGAGCAAATGCCACAAAAATCTTTCTGCTTTTCATCCAAGTTCAGACACTAACCATAGCCCTCAAAGGTCAATTTCTAAAATAAATAAATACTGTAAATAAATAAATAAATAAATAAAAATTCGGAGCTAGTCCACAGGATGCACAGGGTCAGGATCAAGTGAAAAACCTGAACTAGTCTGATGAAGCTTGGAAAAGCTTCCATCCAAACCTAAGCAGAGGCAGAGTACATCATCCCTAAATTACTATGTAAACAAAGGTGGGCAACTGTGAAGGGTGTGGGGACCATTTGCCTGTGGTCTGCAGTGTCAATCCCAGAGTGACTGACATAACTTTTTGTTCTTGGTTTCACCTGAAAAAAATAATCAGTAGGCTAGTGTTAAGTTACTTCCCTGGACTTTCCATTTTGAGAATCTAGGGTTCTGGGAATTTAGTCCCCAAGAAGGTAATTTCCTAAAGCTCTATTGCTATCAGCCAGAAATGTTATAATCAAGGGATTCTGTCTAAGCTTTAGCTCTGTCAGGCTGGGGACAAACTGAGGGATTAAACAGCTATCTGGGTTCAACAGTCACTCTAAGCTGTGCCCTGTGAGCTGGCTCAGAGACTGCTCCATTTCCTAAAGCCTGAAAACCAGACTTTGAGGTTACACGCTTCCTTCTTTGTACAAAGGGAAAAAGACAGATAAAATGCTGAGGAAGCAAGCGACTCCCCAAATGGAGGTGGGCCTTCAACAAGAACAAAAATAAAAAAAACTACATGTAATCAAAGTGACAATGATAAATTGAAGATGGTGTGCATTCTGCATTCATTCTGTAACATTCTTAGCCCAAATCTGGTATCTTCCCATGTGGAAAAGAATTAAATAAGCCTTTATTAAGGAGTTTCCACCCTTCTCTCTGGCTGAAAGATGTACAGTTGTCCCTCCATATTCACGGATTTGGCATTCACGGATTTAAGTATCCACGGCTTGAAAATATTCTTAAAAAAATAATAATCCAAAAAGCAAACCTTGATTTTGCCATCTTATATAAGGGTCACCATTTTGCTATGCCATTGCATATAATGGGACTTGAGTATTCACAGATTTTGGTATTCATAGGGGGTCCTGGAACAAAACCCCAGTGAATGTGAATGGACAACTGTAGATAGAAAACCAGCACCTAGTGAATTCCTGTCTCTTGTGAAGTTGTCAAAGGTATAAGAGCCACACTGTATTACACCAACAAACCCAGCAATCCTAGTTGTGCCTTTAAACTTTTGATATTGGTGTGGGTGGGTGGAAATCATGAGAGTTCTGTCAGAGCAATCCAACAACCATGATTTAAATTTAAGACATATGAAACCACAAAGGAGCAGTTTGATGTTTTAGCAGGAGAGGCTACTGAAGGTGAAATGGGCCAACGAAACCTGAGGTGAATCTCTACAATGTAATCAGTTAATTGAGGCTTCTCTTTTGGGCTTTCCAGTTGTTCTGATCCATCAGTGTTTCTTTTCTGAGATGATCTGGTCTTTTCTGATTTGGTCCTCTATGTGAGAAAGTGAATAAGTCTTATTTTCTTGTTACATCCCAAACTGAGAATTACAGTTAATGACTTCCAAATGCACTGGGATACAGAAGCCAACTTTAATCCAAGGCTTCACATTTGGGCTTGTTTGGAAGCCATTTGCCATAGTTGGACATAAGAAGAAACCATACTTAACTGAAAATCTCCTGGTTTGCTTTCCTGCTCAAGCAAACGGAGGAATGAAGCAACTGTGCACAGACACCTGAAGGTGTTATGTCTCAGGATATTAAGCCAATATGGCAGTGAATTAAAAATAAGTAGCTAGGATTCATATACAAACAAAGGTATAAGGTATTGGTGCCTTCTATTTTGCACAGGATCTTTCATAGGCTGCTTCTATTATAGAATGAGGGCTAGTATCATGGTTTGGGCCCAGATGTATATTAGGTCCAAATATATCAGATCACTTGAAAACCACTAAAAGAGTTCAAATTGTATACATCACAGAATTTAAACAATGCGGTCTACTCAATGCCCATTGAGATCTATGACCTAATTCCTTGGAATTTTGGAACTGGGCCATTAATTTTATTATTGCTCAAAAGCTCACAGAACAGAAGAATATTTATAATTTGTTTATGCTACAGTTATATGCTGTGAAGTAAATGAACATCTTTCGAACAGGAATCAGTTTTTGCATTTAACATCTTTGAGTATTAGAACTTAAATCGACCCCTGTGTTGGGGGATGAGAACATGGTAGGATGTCAATATTGATGAGAAATGGAATATAAAAACAACAAACCAGTGATGGTAAAAAGTGGGTCATTCACCAAAGAACCTCATTAGTGCCATAATACAAAGGCATTCATGCACTACCTAAATTGTCTAAAATGACCAAACAGTTTTACTTATATTTCTTTGGTTAATTAATTCATGTCAACAGCAGACAGCAACAGAAATGCCCACAGCTAGCACATATGGGCAAAGCATTGGCAGGAGTCAACAAATCAATCTATTAGTGTTCTTTACTAACTAAAACATTACCTACCTCCCAGCCAGTACTCTGTGTAATAAAAAGTAAACAAAAAAAGGTATGTCACAGAAACAAAATTAGAACTGTCCTCTTAAAAGCTAAAATATGTCCTTAAAAGCTAAAAAAATATGACTGTCAACAATACGATGCCATTCAAATGAAACAGCTTCAAGGATTTTCAACTGCCACACATTCAAGGTACTCCTTTCATCTCACTCACTACACCCTCTCCAAAATTTCAGATATGGACAAGCTCTTTTCCCATAATTAAGCATTAAAAATCAAATAGGAATGGGAATTCCTCAGCAGCTCCCATTATTAAGCACATGCATCACTGCAGCCTGAAATTCAACCAATGAGACCCAGATAGATGAATACAGATTTTGTACTGAAGATTGAGTTGCATAACTAGTTTGACTCAAGGGGAAAAAAACACCTGTCAATACATATTTTGTGTTATTATTATTCATATCCAAGAAACAGAATGCAATTGATTTTCCATATATGCTTGGGTTTTAGCTTCTTTACAGTGAATTCAAACAGTATTTACAATCAGATGGACAGATTTCAATTTCTTTGGTAATTTCAGAATGATAAATCTAGCATAAATAAAAGATAACTATGTTAAACCAGTAGCACCCTATGAGGTCCCTGAGCAAATACAAAGTTCCTGATTCATAGAATACAGTTAAAGGATCAGGAGCTAGCTGCAAGTTAGTGCTTATACAGGTTGAGTATCCCTTATGCAAAATGCTTGGGGACAAAAGTGTTATGTATTTCAGATTTTGGAATATAGTACAGGTCCGTGTAAATAAAATGGTGTAGGGAAGTAGTAGAGGTGGTGGTAAGCCCCGGCTGAAAGCCACACATTTTTCAGGCTCCCCTGCTTCAGGGAGAGGAGATAGGTAGGACTGAGGGAGATGGTATGCCCAAGTTCACAGCCAAACTTTGCACAAGCAGCAGCCGCGGTGGCTGCTGCTTCTCCAGCGCCACCCGCCACCCCATGTAGGGGGTGACCATCTCCAGCCTTGGCCCAGTGTCTTGACTACCCAAGTCTTCTGCAGATGGAAAGCCAGTAATCGAAGCCAACTCCGACAGCAGCAGTAGTGGCAGTTGGGCTGCCAGCTGCCTGCTTCCACCTTAGAGGTGACGGGTGCAACACTCCTGCTCATTCATTCAACTGGAGAGAGAGATGAGGATCTGGGAAATGGTGGGAGACATGGATTTTCACCATTTCACAGATCCTCACTTCTTTCTCCAGTTGCACCTCTTTGTAGCCTTGCAAATACAGTAAAGGTACATACATGTTGTAACTCCAAAAGTTTAGCTTATTGGAGCATTTTGGATTTTGGAATTCCAGATAAGGGATACTCAACCTGTATAAGCATTAGCAGTCCAGCTCCAAAGCCTGGGTCTCAAATGTTTGTGGAGAGGGAAGCCTTGACAGAATAATTCACATGAACCATGGTTAATGTCAGAAATGATGTAAGCCTGAATGAGTGGGAAACTCTGTCTGAGAAATGACAGGAGGACAAAACCGATGCTAGAGAGAGGTGCTGTAACATTCCTTCCCACAGGTCCATCAACCCAGAAAGGGTCAAAAGAACAGAAATTGCTCTCTAGCCTTCAGTGTAGGAAAACAGTCTGCATGGAACAGTCTTAATTCATAATGATAGCTAAACAACCCCCCCCATTTATTCAACTGAGCCTAGGACAGATTTATTGCTCTTTGAATTTCAGAAATCCTGTCATTTTTAGATGTGACTAGGAAGAAATTTTTTTTAAATTGTTTTATTTATTAATTTTTTAAAAATTACAACCAACTCTCATTCCAGCATACTGCTGCTCGTCTTGCTTTGCCCCACATGCCAGTGTAGCTTTATCTGAAGCACTTGCCACAGCTTTCTAGGACACATTTGCATCAAAAGGCCTAGTCAGCTATTGCCATACAATGTCCACTATGCACATCACAATTTGCACAAATAGATAGCAGCTGCAGCAGGCTGGGGGGGTGAGATGGGGGGCTGGTCCTTTCAGTCAGGGAGCTTGAAATGAATTAAAGGGATAGGGAGAAAATATTTAATAGGGTGCCCAGCCAATGTGACCCCACAAAAGGGAGAAAACACACTGAACACTTTCACATCTTGCAAAGTCAGTCTTCCATTTGGAATATTGTTATAGAATAGATTCTGTAACACTGGAACGCTGATATAGAACAGGTTCCTAGCCTGTAGAGATAAACACAAGGCACAATAATCACCTGATCTAGGGGAAAGTTTTTGGAAAAATTATCTAATTATCATTCGCTAGCGTTGCTGATTTTACAGTCCATAGGGCTGTGTTTTGGTAACAGGTAGAGTTTTGTGCCTGTTGTATAGTGGCAGAGAGAAATTACCCTAACATATTTGCAGTAACTTAATTGCTGATCCTATAGGCAGGAATCCAAGTCATTACCTGATGAACTATTTTGCTGAATGCCTCCTGGAGTTTACCATGAATTGTTGCCAGTTTCTTTGCATCCCTGTTCGCTTCATGAATTGGAATGAGGATTTTGTAAACTTCGTTGACTGCTTCATACATGCCGGCCTACAAAACAGTGTTAAGTCAGGTGGCTCTATCAATTTATCAAGAGAATAAACTACAACCAAGTACAATACTTGATTAAAATGTTTCAGTGATAAAAATGGAACTGAAACCTAATTTACAATACTTTCAATACTGACGTAGGTTAAGTAATTCCTGATGCAAGTATTATGTATCAAAAAATAAATCAATCAGGTACTCACTCATGTGTGAAACTCGTATAAATGTATATTTTGCCATATATTGGCAGGATATTATATTTTAAGGGCCAATTTAAAAGTTATGAAGACCAGTGTAAAAATCTGTAAGGCTCGGGTGGGACTCATGCAGACCTTCAGATGTTGCTGGACTGCAATTTCCATCAGCTGTAGACAACATAGCCAATGGCAAGAAATGCTATGAGTTGCAAACCAACAACATCAGGAGGGCCATACAGTTCCTAGCCTTGCCTTAAGCCCACACACAATTCCTACACCATATATTTTTTAAGTGTTTGCATACCAGCAATATATGGCTCAAGCAGAAGGTAGGCAGAGCTGACAACATTGCATGTTTGGTGCCACCCTTGGAACAATAGTATTTTTGAGATTATGTCAGCTGCATGAAGAGCTTTTCAGCAGAAAAGGAAAGTGTTTTTCAGTAGAACCACTGTCCCAGAGAAAGCCTTGTGGCTTTTAAAGGCATGTGCAGGCAATGCTACAAACACACACAGAATTTTCTGCTTTGTACAAGACATTCTGTATCCTCATACAAATGTGAGACCTTGAAATAGGCACAAATTGTATTAGGTTTGAAGAACACAGAGATGCACAGGGGGGCTGGCTTTTCCTTTCAAAATGAGAGAAAAGAAACAAAGGGAATCCACTTGTCCATATTGTTTCTTCACTCCCTCTTCCTAGGTTCTTGGAAGGGGTAGAATCCCACTGTTTGCTCATTTACTGGATCAGCCTCATATCTCCACTTGTACCCAGTTGGGCCCAGGACAGAATAGAAGTGGCTGGAACAACCCAAAACCACTTGAATCTTTGACAATAAACTTCCTAGATCTACTCTCTCCTCCTTTGCCTCTTCTAAGGGGATCCAGTCACACAGCTTAATCATCCCCACCAATGAATCTCTATCTCAAATAGGAGTCAGAATAAGCAGGTGGTTCCCAGCAGACACAGCAACAGTGGCTAATGAATATCCAAGAAGGGAGTCCAAAATGTAAAACCCTTTATATTGGGTCCCAGTCCACAGAGAGATACTCTTTTTCACATGTCCCAGTTAAGGCCAGTCTCAGAAAACAGGAAGTCAAATGACTGTAGTCCTGAACTAATGGTTCATACTGAGCCCATTTACTATAGTTGAATTGTGGTTAATTCTAGTATGTTTTGGAAACGGAGGTCAGCAGTGCTTTCAGGGATGTAGCTATGGGAAAGAGGAAAAATAAGGGTATTACCACCCCAAATAGGAATTCTGTCCCCCTTAAAAAAAAAAAAAAAAAAAAAAAAAAAAAAAAACTTCAGTCCCCAGACCTCTAGTATCACAATAACTTAAAACATCAGTTGACCATTCAGAAATCAAGAGAATGTGAACACAAGACATATAAGAGTTCTAGACATGAATGACTTTCAGTGTCTCACTCTCTACAATGCTAGAGATTTGGGGACTGAAGGAAAATGATCCAAAGAGAAGGAATCTCCTGAGAGGAATGGCCTAGCTCCACTCTGGGCGAAGCAGGAAGTAGAACTGGCCTCGTGGTGACTCAGGACCTCAGAACAAAGAAGAATTTGAAATTAAAATGAGGCCATCATTCTACTTCCTGCTTCCTCTGGTCAGTGATAGGACTTACCCACTTGTACTTGGATTCCTCCTCTCCCCCAACCCACAGAATTTCATGGGGGGGGGGGCAGAATTCTTATTTGTGTGAGCAATGCCCTCATTTTGCCTCCCCTATAGCTACAACCCTGAGTACTTCCCACAGAACAAAAACATGTTGCCTGGTTCATAAACAACTTCAGTCAGTGCTACTTCTACTTAAATTACTCAATTTCATTGAATTCAATAGAATTAAACAGCATTTAAGCATTAAATACTTTCTATTGTGCTTATGAATTGTGTGCCTGATGATTTCTAACATGTAGAACATTGGTTACTACTATAGTACAATCAGAAGGGAATACTAAACCAAATACATGCATTAAACTCTTCTACCATAGAGAAAGAGGCCGCAGCTTGCTCCAGCAATCCAACCAGACCTGCTTCAGTAAAATACTTTCCAGAGCATATCCCTTCTTCATCTGGTGACACAACATCATCTGAAACTGCAGATTCTTCTAGAACATTTGAGGAGATGTTCTAAGGAGATATAAAATATTTTCAGCTACTTCTAGCAGCAATATTATTAACGTCCCAAACCTCCAACCAAACAACTAAACATTTCTTTTTAAGATATGAAATCAAAGCATAAAGAGTTGCATAAAGCATAAAGAGTATAGCATCTGGGAAGGGAATCATGTGCTCCTCCAGATGCTGGATAGCAACCACCAGCAGCCTTAGCTAGCACAGCCAATGGTGAGGAAAGCTGGGAGTTACAATCCAACAATATCTGAAAGGCTACATAATACCTACCCCTGTATGACATCAACATTTAATTTACCTTTAGTTCAATGAAGCTATTCATACAATTAGTGCCGAGCTTACTTTTCCTGGAGTAAGACACTAATGAAAATAAAAAGGAATCAATGGTCTCCAAATAACACCTACACAGGGAAAATTTTATTTTGTAGAGCAAGTGAAATATCACATAAGAAAGATATTGAGGTTCTGCTACCATACTGTCAGTCTCACCTAATACCACTGAAGCCTTGCTTGTCTGAACTCACTCTCACTAGTTCTCTTGTCAGGACTGGTTTTATGATTCCATGGGCTGTAGACAAAGGGTTTTCAGTACATCCCTCATATGAACCACCTTTCAGGTTAATATCAATATCTTCTATCAGCAGCAACAGCAGAAATTTGGAAACCTGACTCTTCCATAATAGGAGATTCCTTGAGCTGTAGTCAAAATGTTCTGTGGAAGAACCAGTCCACAAAACTGGCTATGCAGGGTGTCTCTTAATACTGTGAAGTAGCTATTCAGGTTAACTGACTACAGGCACAAGCCCCAATCCTAACAATATTGCGTTTTAAATTTTTTAAAATTAAGCTATCCTATTAAAACAGCACTAAGTTGAAAACAGTTTACCTAAGAAATGAGGAAAAGTATTGCCATTCCAAAAAAAAAGTTACACATCAACCAGAGACAAAAGCACATCTAAATAAGAATGTTTTTGCCTGACAGTGAGGGGTGAAGCAAGAGACAGACAGTCTAGCCTGCCATGGAAAGGAGTTGCACAATCTGAGAACAGTCACCAAGAAGTCCCTCTCTTTTGTGCTCACCAAATGTGCCTAGGAACAAGAGACAACCATTCCCTGAAGATCTCAAAACTTGGGAAGATTCATATGGGGAAATGAACTCAGTTTTGGACCCAAGCCATACAGTGCCTGATAGGTCACAACTAGAACTTTGGAAATTGATCCGTAGCCAGGGAAACTGTTGTAGCAAGAAGTTGCATATTTCTTGTAATACTTATGGTTCCTATGTTAATAAAGACAAAGTTAGTATCCTAGGACCTTACACCATCCAACTGTGCAATTTTTTTTAAGTATAGAAGTATTACCTGAAATGTAACACACCCTACAGGGAGATATTTTCGATCTTCAAGCATGCTTAAGTATTCAGCAACAAGTGCTGCAGAGTGAACCAAACACTGTGCTGATTCTGCATGGTTGCTCCTCTCAGAATGTTTCCCAGCCATGTTCTGCAGCCAGGTTAGTCGTAGGTCTGGAGAGTTCTGGTAACCCTTTGCAATTCTAGTTTTTAGAAACACAGAAGTTTCATGTAAGTGCATGTTTACGTATTTATGCTTTCTTAGACAACAGCAAGCCCAGTAAAACTCTACCTGTACATCAAATCAATCAACATCTCTGGATCTTCCTGGTGCTCCTTCATTTTAACTGTGTCAGACAGGATCATATGGAGGTTGAAAACAAGATCCTGGACCTGAAATTTTAAAAATAAATGAAATTTTAAAACTCTAGTTGTGAAGCAAATATGCCTCTGCAAATTACCTTGGGATTGTATGACCACTCATCATTCTGTACTTGACAAATGAAGTATACCACACAAATACTGCATTTCTCTCTGGTGGAATAGATCCAGAGATTTTTACTCTTATAATATGACTTTCCCTTTTCCTCCTTACCTCTAAAGCTCCCCAGAACAGATCTGAGAAGCTAGAAAGGGTAAGAGGAAATTTGGCATTTGTCAACCCATCCATATTTGTTCATTTATTCTCCAAAGCATGATGGAATTATTTTACTGAGGGCTTGTTGATAGGAACCCGCCCAAAAATGGTTTACGCCACAGAAATGTAAAATTGCAGTAGCTGCGATTTGTCTTAAAGGGTTTTTTTGGCCCCCATAAGCTTTGGGCAGCAGGGAGGGCACCCACAGGGAGGAGGAAGAGGAGGAAAGAGCCATCCTCCCCCACCCTAAGGGCAGTGGGAAGGCATCTGTGGGGAGCGGGGGAGGGAAGAAAGAGCCATCCTCTCCCTCCCCAGTCCAGCAGCAGGGGCAGGAAGGCTTCTGCAGGGAGGAGTGAGGAAAGCGCGCCCCTCCCTGGTCCCAGTGGTGGCAGTGGGAAAGCGTCTGCATGGGGGGGGGCGAGGAAAGAGCCACCCTTGCCCTCCCCAGTCCCAGTGGTGGGCAGAGGGAGGAAAGAGCCACCCTTCCCGGTGGCGGCAGGAAGACATCTGCTGGGGGGGGGGAGAAAAGAAGCATCTGTGTGGGGGAGGAAAGAGTCATCCTCCCCCTCTCCGGTCCCAGACCGGAGGGGAAGTTTCTGCAGGGGGGAGGGAGAGTGAGCCATCTTCCCTCTCTCCAGTTCTGGTGGCGACAGGAAAGCATCCGTGGGGGGGGGGGAGGAAAGAGCAACCCTCCCTCCCAGTCCCAGCAGCGGCAGTGGGAAGGCTTCTGTGGGGTGGTGATAGAAAGAGCCACCCTCCCACTGGCAGTGGGAAAGCATCCGCGAGAGGAAGGAGGATAGAGGCATCTGTGGGATGGGTGAGAAGAGCCATCCTCCCCCTCTCCCATGATGGCAGGAAGGTAGCTGTGGTGGGGGGAGAGAGGAAAGAGCAACCCTCTCCCATCCTGGTCCCAGTGGTGGCAGAAGGCAGACATTTGCAGGAGGGGAGAACCATCCTCCCCCTCCCCATGGCTGCCCTTCGTGGGTCCCTTTGGTAAAAAAAAAAAAAAAAAAAAAAACTGGGAGTAAAGAGCAGGAACATGTCTGCGCACCCCGGACCAATCAGAAAATCTATTCTGCCACTCCAGACTGTGAAACAATTAGCAGGGGCTCTCTTGATTGTCAGGGCATTTCCCTCTGAGTTTTTTTTTTTTTTTAAACTCCAGGAAAAGTCGCAAAGGCTTTCTTCCAGAGTTTTTGCTAGTTTTGGCCCCTCTCCTTTACAATAAGGCAAAACAACACGGATTGCCATTAAGACAGGTAGGATTCTCCTCGCATTCCATGAGGAATTTTTTCACTGTTTGGACAACACCTGAATTGTTTCTCAGAAAGCTCAAAATAGATTTCAATATGTTTGAACACTTCACCACTTAGCTCTAGTTTGATTTAGCATTTAAATAAAACTCACTATTTTATTTTGAACATGTTTACACCTCTTTTCATCTCATTAAATTTACATCTACGTGATGTAGAGCAAAAAAACTCAATTTAAAAAACAGAAAATAGTAACTGAATTGAGCTGAATTTGGCCAAAAAAAACAACAACCCCAGAAATACAAAAATGATGCAGAAGGTGAATTTATCATAACGCATTTTAAACTGTGAACCTTATTTTTACATCTAAATCAGATACATGTATCCATTTAATTTAATGTAATTTAAGCCTCAACAGGTTGGATTGAGATCTGTAATTTAGTTGACATGTTTGTGCAATGACTCCTGTTTACTTTAGCTTTTGGACATTTGACACATATCAACATCCTAGAGTAGAGCACTAGCAATCTGCAGTGTTCAGTTCTTCTCCAAGGAAAACATTTCATATTCCTTTTGGCTCTAAAGGCAAATATCTGAAAATTAATTGAGGAATTCCCTAACAAGTCTCAAGGAACTCAAACAGCCATATTTTTCCATGCTAAGCACTATCTTTGCTAACCTGATCAGGGAACGTTGTCTCCCTTAATTCGAGGTCCTCTTCAGCATAGGTCAAAATAGTCTTCAGAGAACGTCTCAGAAACTCCTCATTAAAATTCTGAGAAGTCCCCACTAGGGAAGAGAGTGACATTGTCACCTGCATTTTAACTCTGGCAAAGTTCTGAAACAGAAGAATTGTTAATAAGATAAAATCCCTTCATAACAAAATTGCTCTCAACAACACTGGCTTTAATAATTATCACAGCCCCAAGCCAGAAAATATAGCAATCTTGTTTGAAATTTCTGAACAGGTCTGGCCAACAGAATTACATTGGTTATGAAATATCTATTTATTGATCTTCGCCTCATGAAGATACTTTTCCAAAGGTCTAGGAATACATTTTTGGAAGTAAAGTACAACACACATCTCTGAGTCCCTTTGACTACCTTCATTCAGCACAGGTCCCTTGCTGCTCAGTCACAACTGAATGTTCCCTTGCACCACAACCTAAATATGTACCATGCTTTCATACTTACAGATTCCATACTTACATTCCCAATCTCAAAGTTTTGCCTCATAAGCAGGTACAGAGAAGCACTTGCATGTGACCGTATGGTGCTAATGCTACTGCTACAGTGGCGCAGGAGTCGAAGACACAAATCAGCACACTGCTCAGTCTCTTCTTCAAACAGCAGTTCTGGGAACTATAATGGCAATGCAAGAAATAAGGCAATCAATTGGGCCTAGGGAACTTCCCAAATGCCAATATAGTAGCAGTAAATATTTATTGGTCATAGACCGGTACACGAGAGCCAACAGCAAACGCAAATACAAGTATTTAAAAACATTAAAAACATTTAAAAATAGTAAGCAAAGTATAGTAAAACAAAGTAGAATTACATATTACATATTGACTACTTTTAAAAAAAACAGTTCTGGGTAGGCATTTAACTATCAGAAAAGGAACCCCTCTAAACCTAGAGGGGACCAACAGTCCATTATGTACTAATTTTTGTTGCCAAAATGCCAATATGTTATTTGCACAATGATTACCTGCCCTCATCTCTCCTCAACCCCAGACAGACACCCTCACCAGTAAAACAAGTCCGCCGTTGCAGTTTGCCAGCAACATTTACATGAGGTAAAACTCACAAAACAAGCTAGCTAAACAAGGTGGCTGAAAATGGAAGTGAGCTTCAAACTGAAGAGGCTCAAAGAATAAATTAGATAAAACTTTCCTTTTTGTCCTCCCCCTCAAGAACACTCACCTTTGAGACCAAGGCCCTCTGAGTAGCAAAACAGTGTTGTAAGTAAAGAGCACTCTGGTTGCAGGCCATGCTATGCAAAAGGACCTTCAACACTCCACCGAGAATACTTTCTTTGGATTCAGTCACAGAGACTGTCTGTAACCACAGACAACAGGATGTAAGAGAAAGGAGAGAAATTTTTCTTTAGAGTGGTCAAAGGTGGAATTCACTACAGAGAAAGATCCACCAATGTCTATGATGGAGAACTGGTAAAGCAAATATAACCCAGGGACAAGAAAATGAGGAGAATATGGCTAGCAACAGGCATATGATCATTAAGAGCAATGCCTAGCTGTTCAGGGCAATAAAACTAGTCTTGTTTCTATAACATATTCTGTGCCAGAAGCTCAAAGTATTATAACAGTTCTTACATGCACACAAATGCACACATTATTAACATTTGTTCCCAAGAGGCCAAAAATTAAAAAAAAAATAGATAAGAAGACAAAAACTTTATACTATATTAATTACAGAGCAAAATGTGAAAGTGACTAAGGACATAATCATATGCACATTTACTTTGGAATAATCCTCAAAGAACTGAATGAAACATATTTTTCAGTAAATATGCACAGGACCAGACTGCATAAAGCAGCGGCTCTTGACCTCTTCTTTACCGGGGACCCCCCCTCCTTTAAATATCTTTCGTTGCCATGAACTCCCAAGACTTAACTCAAGATTAAAACCACCACCACCACAATACAGTTGTCCCTCCATATCCACGGATTTGGGATCCATGGGTTTTAGTATTCATGGCTTGAAAATATTCTTTAAAAAATAATAATCCAAAAAGAAAACGTCGATTTTGCCATCTTATATAAGGGACACCATTTTGCTATGCCATTGCATATACTGGGACTTGAGTATTCACAGATTTTGGTATCCACGGGGGGTCATGGAACCAAACCCCAGCGAATATGAAGGGACAACTGTATAATTACATCATCCATTAAACCTTCCCTCAGAAGCACTGGAGGGAAAGGGAAGACTTTTCTCCTGCTTTTTCCTGCAAATTTGTGGCCAGAGTGAACAGGCCAAGCCAGCCAGCCAGCCTTTGCCTTGGCTCCTGTCATGTGGCCACTCCATGCAGGGAAGAGGTGGGCCAAGCAGCCTTCAAGGACATCCTGTGAGGACATCACAGACCCCTGGGGGTCCGTGGACCACAGATTAAGAACCACTGGCATAAAGTATTACTAGGCTACAATACTACTAGTAGTTAGTAGTATTTCTATCCCATCTTTTAGGACAAGGATGAAGAGCAGCTGGCTCTGTAGTTGTTGTTGAACTTTAATGTCATCAGCCCTGGTCAGCATAGCCAATGGTGAGAGCTAATGGAAGCTGTGGTCCAACATCTAGCGAATGACTTGTTCCCCATTCCATTTTAGAACAAGCTGTAATGAGGCTACATTTCCCTTTAGGGGGGAAAACAACAACAACATTATTTTGTCTTATTACTTTTTAAAAATCCTAGTATTTTCTAGTTTTTCCTTCCTTCTCAAAGTGCCTCTTAGAAATAGGTGTACTTAGGTTGTGTGGATATCTAGGGAAGGGCCAGGAGAAATGCCAGTTTGTAGGACTATGATGATGTATCTTGTATTTGATAATTCCCTTGTTGGCCACAAGTAAGAATTCCATACAAGTAAATAAGTAGGCTGGTGAAGAAGGAACGGATCACAGCTTCCATCCTCCAACAGCCCACCTGGTTTCATTGCTAGCCATGGCAGGAGAAGTCTTTTTCTCATGATCATCACAGAAATACAGAGAGCTGGTGGCCCTCTGATAGTCCATTAGGTAAAAGGCTTTTTTAAAAAAACAACCAAACTGGATTGTGAAGAATCTAATAACCTGTACTTTTTTGCAGGCCATGGACGATGGAACACCTATTCATTGATAGACAGATTGGAAACTCAGGCTACAAGTCTTGTAGTAAACTAGTAAAATTTTGTTGCTTACTTAAAAAACTGGCCACTGTGTTTAATAACGTCAGAATACAGGGATACCTCAGTTAACAAAGTAGACATGTTCCTGCACGTTATTTCTGTAATAGAAAATATGGTACCAGAGGCAGAAATAACATGGAGAGAATAGGGATAGGGATAGGGTCCTACAGTACAAAAAAAGAACAGTAGTTCAACATGTTTTGGTAAAAACTAACAATATGCATATATGAAATGAAACAACCAGGGCAGCTAAGTCTTGCATAAGTAAACAAAAACATTTTGAACTTCTAGAGATTATTTGAAGGTTTCTTCCAAAATGCATCCAGGGATGCCTTTTACTTTCACCATCCTTCGTTTCTCTTATGATTTCCATTCTGGTGACCAAGCTTACTGATCTAAGATTTTTTTTTTTTAATATGTTAGGGAAGGGGTAGCTTATTTGCTATTCTTTTTCCTTTCATTTTGTTGTTTACATATGCTCTGTGAGGGATTCTGGAGGCAGATGCTGTTTATCTTACATGCTGTAGGTAGGCACACAAATTTACAATAGGATCAGCTAGAGTAGAATCCGATTTTTCCTAGCTCAAGCTTTATTGCTTTGTTTACTGCAGATATACTGCTGCAGCCTGACACTGAAATCTGTGTTTCTCCAATCCTCCTTTCCTCTCCTACAAAACTTTCCAGCTAGACAGAGAACGTGAAGGAAAAGAGGGATTGGATAAGCATAAAAAGACTTTGTAAAAAGGAGCTGCTTTGTCAGAGGCTTTGTGAACTATATGCCTGTACATTTTTACAGGGACCATTCAGTCTATTCAGAATTCTGTAAAATGTTCCTTAGCATCCTTACCTGGACTATTATCTCTAAAGTATCCAAAATAATCAGATTTGCTTCAGTTGCCAAGTTTCCATCAATAAGAGCCTCATGTTCTATCTCTGCCCGTGATCTGGCAAAAGCAAAGAATGTGTTAAAATAAATAAATATGCAACTTGCATTGATATTTGGTAAAGTGAGATGATTCACCAGACAAATATTAAGCTCTAATGCAAGGGTGGGAATCATCTGGCCACCCAAGTGTTGTACAACTTCATGTCTCAGCAGCCACAGCCAGTGGTGAAGAACCAGGAGCTGTGGTCTAACAACACCTGAAAGGCCACACAAGTCCTACCCCAGGTCTGATACTTTAGTAGTGAAAACAATCCAAAGAATATCTTCCTTAAAATAAATTTAAATTAAAAGATAGAAAACGAAATAAGAAAACTGCTTAATGTTTATTTGCTTCTTTAACTTTCCTTGGGATCCAAGGATCAAAGCAAGCAGCTCAGCTTCATTTACACAGACTGTCTTTCAGCCTGGGATTTTCAAGTGATGCCTATGTTTTGTGAGTAGAAAACCAAAGGTTCAGTTTCTTGTATATCCAGCTAAGAGACCCAACCAAGATTGGAATGTTACTTTTTCAAAGGCACTCATTAGTTGTCATTTTAAAAGAATAGCTCATTACATCTCCTCTGGATATAAAAAGAGTGGCTTGTCACATTGCTAGTTAGTAAAATGTTATTTTTAAGTTAATTTTAATTACTTTTTTAAAAAGCTTTATAATACAAAATGGACCCAATCTTCCAAAATCATCTCCCCATGAAACATTTTAGGGAGTTATAAGTGAACACTATTCAATAAACTCAAAGGAAAAAAACTGGCCATAATAGCTGTGAATTCTGGAAACTATAGTGCAAAAGTCACTTTTCCCCAGCACTGATTTTCCTTTCATACATTTGTGACTATGTTCTTTAGATTTCCTGCTCAGCCAACATTTTTTTCCTTAACATAGAATGATTAAACCTATAAGGTATGCAAAAGAAACAGTTCAACAAGTAAAATCTGAACTACTCTGGTGGGGGGGGGCTGTTCAGCAGAATATAGCAATTTATACTTCATGAACACAGGGTGGTGCTATGGGAATACATTTCTAAGACTAATAGGCTATCTAGTAGGTCTACAGAGATACCAACAGAAACATTTAGCCCATGTACAAAACACTCCATTTCTATAGCACTCCACTAATGCCACACATGCTTGCTCTTAAAGGCAGAAACCAGCAGAAACCATTTTTCTTAAACAGGTAGTAGCACATATTACTGTTAGTTATCAGCTCAAACAAAATGAATCTCTAGCAATATGCCCGACTGAAGGCCTCCAAACAAGCAGAGATCAAACTTGTTGCTCATATCAGACAATATCCCTTTGATATTCCCACCTTCTGTAATTTTGCCTCAGAATGGTTGCTGCATTATAACGGGAGGAGGGAAAAAAACTTTCCTTTTTGTTTATTTAATACATTTCTGTATTAATTTTATTGAAACCCCTCTCTCTCTCTTGCTTTCATGTTGTCCAAATCCCATAACTCATTTCCTAAGCCATTCATGATTTTCTACACCTATAGGATATCCTACCTAGGCTGGTTCTTCTCTAAGGGAGTGGGGGCGCTTTCTCTTATTCTTTTTTCTTTAAAAATACTGGCTTTACAAATTTCATTATTGCTTCTGTATCCTTTCTATGCCTGCTATATTCTGACAAGTGGATACATGTTTACTTAAGACCCCCGTAGGTGGTATGAATAAAAGAGCACCTTGCAAGGCTGTAATGAGGGAAACTGGGGGAACAGGCTGGGCTTGTGGGTTCCCTAGTTATAATAAAAACTCATCTGAAGAGCCTGAAAGAATGCAAGGAACATCCCAGGACCCTCCCCAACACAGAATCCAGTCATATGCCTGGATAGAACAGAAGGCTGCCCAATATCAATCCATCTAGCTTGTACTGTATACACTGACTAGTAGTTGATCTCCAAGGTATCCAATAGGAGCCTTTCCCAGGCCTACCAGCAAATGCCAGGGGCAGAACCTACAACCTATTACATGGAAAGGAAATCCACTCTCTCATGAGTTAGTTCTTATGACATATCTTGCTGGCCACACTGAGCCCCCGTTTGATAACAGGAGAAATCTGGCAAGTAGCAATGTATGGGTAAGCTTGACTGGTGCAGAAAATAACATTACCATTTTCAAGGCTAAACACATTCATCCTGTGCCAAACACTATTCAAATGAGCACAAGATATTTCTCTGCTTGAAGAACTTCAACCTTTTTCGAAGGGTGTGTATGAATCTGTGAGTTACTCCTATGTCCAGTTTCTTGCTTTTAGGCTAGTAGATTCTTCTATCAAACTTTCACTTGGCCCAAATTAAAGATGCGTTAAAATGACATTATTACTTTGCCATCAGGGAATACTTGTGACACTCATTGATGGTGCTGGATTATCAGGAAGCCGATAACATGAATGCAATATTCAGATGATACTAAAAGTTGTACCTCATGCTAGAGAACAACAGAGAGCATCTTATTACAAGATACACACATCCTTATGTTTTACAGCCAGATTGTTACAGAAGATAATGCCTGCAAAGCAATTCCATTTACCATGAACTGTACACCCTTTTTAGGGGACAGAAAGCATGCCAAGCAAAGCTGAATCTTTTATCCCTACACCTAATGAACACTCACCCCTGCAACAATCATTTCAAATTTAGCAGGCACCTGTACACCAAAAGAGACCACTGCAGTCACACATGAGCATACAAAGCTTTCTGCAAACACTAAAGCCAGAACTCCAATGACAAGTATATGCAAAAGTGCAAACTGGCAACCAAAAAATTCAAAACACACAGCAGTATATCAGTGCTACAATACCTGGTTGGTTTGTGACTTCTAAACACACAGCACATGTGGAAAAATAATGAAAGTGATGGATTAACGTATGAAAGAAGCAAGCTTTAAGAATTCCAGAATACTCTAGTAGAACAGATGACTAGTGGCAGTCATTTAAAATATGTTGAAGCATTAACGTTTGCACTTACAGCACAATCCTATCTAATTTTAAGTAAAACTCCAAGGAGGCTAATTTTAGGTAAGTGCGGCTATAGAACTGCAGCCTCCACAAAGTTCAAGCACAACTTTCATGTGTGACAGCTATTTGATAGAGGTCATTGCTGTGATTATGAGATTAGCCATTGCCCAGAAATAAACCTGCCCAGATTGTGGTCTACTAAGCTTCAACAGTACCAGGTCCATCCCTGTATTTGCATAAAGATCATGCCAAAGTTAACATATTTGGGTAAAGTTGCATTACTTGTCAAGTTTCTCTGTGTTCTGCCGCCAGTGAGTCATATCCTTTCTCCACCTCAGGTTCTCTTGACTTCCAAATGCACTCCCAGAAGGACTTCTTTCTGTCAACATTTTTTTTTAAAAAAGAACAGCTTTTAATATTAATTTCTCAAACAACAAAAGGTAAAAACAAGTGTGATGATATCCCACTGCACATAAAGAAACAAGAACCTTCCTGGGGTATAAAGCTCCAGAGAAAGCCTATACATGAACAGCTACTCTCACATAAATGTCTTATCACAGACAGATGTGCCAACAGATGTCTACGGAGAATCTGCAGAAGTAGAGCTTTTCTCTCTGGTCATTTTGTGAACCTCTCTTCTCATGGATAATGCAC
The DNA here is from genome assembly GCA_030847615.1 of Gambelia wislizenii. Classification (NCBI taxonomy): domain Eukaryota; kingdom Metazoa; phylum Chordata; class Lepidosauria; order Squamata; family Crotaphytidae; genus Gambelia; species Gambelia wislizenii. Next base: position 107,040,549 of record JAUMIR010000004.1, read on the forward strand.
AAAGGGTGGTTCTGCTTCTTCAGTTATCAAGGGCGACAGTCAACTTACCCAGCTGTCCCCTGCTTCGCCGCACCATTTCTTGCCTTGCCCCGATGCTCCCCAGTATGGCTTCTTCAAGTTTGGCCCTCATATCTTTTGATTTCTTAAACGTCAGGCTGTTCATTCTTTCAAACACTTTCTTACCCTGAGTGTTTCACAAAAGGGCAGGAATATGAATCAGGAACCGTGTCATTACAAATGACAACAACAAGGACAACAGATAAACAAAACCCAAGAGAGCACAAAGTGTGAGTCACTGATAAGAGAATAAACCACAACTGATCACTGTTTTATCTAAGGAGAAGCATTAAAAAGGTAGAATGAAAAAGTAGCAAGTGGAAATAGAGAAGCGAGCAGTGGAATAAGGTTGCTTTTACTTTAGAGAGTTTTACTTTTCAATTGTTAGTTAAAGTGATCAGAACAATTCCTGGTTACGACTACACTACAGAAGTAAATCTGCTTGGTCAGTGCTCAACAGCATCCTGGGAACAGTAGCTCTATAAAGAGTCTGGGAATCTCTGACATAGAATTCTCAGTACTCATAAATTCTGCACTTCTCAACTTTCTTTTGAAGAAACGATGACAATTAAACTTGGTTATTTGCAGTGCTAATGCACCCTAGATATATTTCCTTTCCTTTCCTTGTGCTGTCATTTTCCTGGAGCAATACTTACTTTATTATTTACGTATTAATAAATGAATATTTAGGAAAGTATTTATACCCCACCTTTTATCATGAGATTTCTGGGTGGCATACAAATTAAATGAATTTGAACCATTTAAAGCATTATGGAATTGAAAACAATAACAATAATTTAAACAGAATAAAAACACATTAAACAATTTAACAATTCAAAAAGAACAGTTTAGAACAATGTACAAGGACATCAGCCAGTTCCCAATGGGAGTCAATAGGGTACATCTATGGATGGAACTGCTTCAGTCAATCTAGCTAGGTCCTCAGTGCAGCCCCCTGCACCCACAAAAACGTGCTCAGGGAGGACTCAGAAACCCTTCAGGACCAGTTTCTAAGTGATGCTGTGAACTGCAGAGGTGGAGGAAAAAATGTATGATATACTGGCAGTGCCAGTGTGACATTGGACTTAGGCCATTATGAACCAATATTAATGGAAACAGCAGAGAGTGGGTCTTCATGGAAGACTTTGAGGAGACTATCAATATAAACAAGAACAATGAGCAGATGCAATACCAACAAAAGGTGGCACAAATGGGCTGAATGATGAAATGCTGAGTTTTCAAGAATTTAAAAAGCAAAACCGACTCAAATTCAGTTTGCTGAAGATATAAAGGGTGGTAAACCTAATGGGAACATATGTAGAATCCGCACTTTCAACAGAGTTGTGGGTTTCCAAATATTAATTGACTTCTCTGGAAAAAAGAAAACCTCTTGACTGTCATCTTTCCATCACTGTACCTTGTATTCAAAGCAAGAAACACAGAGATATAGCAAATCCAACAAGCGATTAAGCTGTAGCACAGAGAGGTCTGTGAACCATTTCTGCAGGACACTTTCATCAGCATTCTTCAGAACCCATAAGAGACAGATCAAAAGATTTCGACTTGATTCAGCTGAAAATGTTGAATGCTGCCTGGTGGTCTGAACACACAGAAAGAACAGATTAGAACAGGGTGGGCAATTGCCACGGGTTGAAAGGTCACAAGCCCATCCCCCACCCTTGCAGGCTCCTTACCTCCCTGATATTCTTCCCCAACCCTGGATATATATATATATATATATATATATATACACATACACATACATATACATATATACATATATATATATATATATATATATTAAAATGATTCAATACCTTGTACATATCAAGAGAACATGGGGGGCAATTTTGCTGTTTTGGATCCACCTCCAGGATGTTTTCAGTCCAGGAGAGATCTACACTTAACAAGAAGGTAAACTAGAACTCAACTTCTGTTTTACTTCATTGTTAAACAAACATCACAATCCAGGAGAGGTCCAAGATGTGACAAAATTAACAAAAGTGTTGGGGTGGGGGTGGTTTGCTTTTTTAAAAAAATTGTGGGGGTTGGAGTGCAGCATGAACAGCCATGGGAGGGCTGCAATGTCCCCAGCCTTGGATTAGTACCAAAACTTGGACCTGAAACCTAACCAATCAAGCTATTCAGATCAAATCAAGTCCTACTTCCCTTCCTTTTGAAGTTTTAAAGTGGGATTCTAGCTGGTCAAATAGATTTAATGTCAGATCTCTCAATTCTAACTCAACATGTATGGGCATTCTCTTCATCATCTTTCCAAATGGAGAGTATTTTTTAAAAATCTTGATGTGCAGTGATAAAGTTTATTATGACACAACTATCTCCCAGGAACAGAAATAATTCTGTTCTAGCACAATCTATCTATCACCGTCTCCCACTCACTCTCTTGATCAATGAACCCTGCAAAAAAAAAAAAAATAGTCTCAACTGTTCATAACCATGATTTCAACCAACACCGAGTGCCTTACACATACAGGGTATGCATATTTATTTATTCACAGATGTTTGGGAGGAAAAATGCTTCTTCTTTTTTTTTGTACCGATGATGTGAGAAGAAAACTGCTGGGCCGGGTGAGTTGTGGGACAGAGGTTCCTGCGATGGCCATGGCAACCGTCTGGCTTATCATGCTCCCACCCTCACTTTCGTAGTCCTCTGCTGCTGTGCAGCTTGGCCTTCCACGCTGATTGTGACTTTCTGTAGAAACACAGGCCGATCCCAATGAAAACCGTTGCAACAGCACATCTTCTGTGTTCCTTAACATTTTCCATTTAACTTAAGAAGGGAAGCAGTAAAGTACCCTTCATTAAACTGTAGTAAGCACATTAAGAATTACTATAGTTGGCACCTATTATTGTGGACAAAGAAGGTGTGATGTCACCCATCCCCTTCCCTTGATTAAAGATACCAATAATACAAAGTGCTTCCTAATATGAACATCTAAAGCTACCTCAGATTTCCACTTGCCTATCTAGCCTGGCACCATCTTATACACCAGGGATATGGTTGTCTAAATTATTTTGCTGGACTGAAATTCCCATGTTGGTCATCCAGATATAAACTCCTCTGATTTCTCACTGTTAGCTAAACTAGCTAGGCTTAACGGGAACTGCAAATCCAATAGCATCTAGAGGGGCACACACTACCCACATCCCCCATATATATAGTACTGAAGCAGTCTCCCATCCAGAATCAATGCCAAGGCACCTAACAACAAGCAGAAAGACCATATGCCTTTATCTTCTTCTATGAAGTGGTGACAATGACAATAAGATGAACCCACTCTGGGAGGGGAGCCCACTGACAGCATCTTCCCAAAGGCTCTTCCAAATCCTAATCTAGAACCAATACTGCTCCCTAGAGGTAGTTTAAGGGTCTTAGATGCCTAACATCAGAAACAGAATTGACATCTAGAACTCCCAAGTTATTAAACTATAGACAAAGCCTAAATGTCAAGAAGTGCAGTCCAGTGTTCTTCTTCATCATCTGGTATAAAGCAGAGCTTGGAACTTTTTGGACTACAACACTCAGAATCCTTTAGCCAGCGACTGGACATGCTGACTATGTGATTCTGGGGTTAAAGTTCAAGAAGTAATGTTTCCATGGTATAAGACTAAATAAATATAGTATTAGCAATAGTTCAGTGGAGGAAAAAAGGTATTTGCAAGTATTTTGATTCTTCCTGTGTGATTATGTTCAAAATTTTATCATAAAGACAGAATCTCAAGATGGACATTTCAAGCACTTATATCTTGGCAATAGTTTAGGAGTCTCTTTTTTAAAATGGTGCTTGTTCAGTACTCATGCAGCAGTACAATAGTCTGGCAGGGTTCATCTGCTATTTTTCTAAATATTCAAGACTAGCAACCAAAATACCTGTAAAATCATACAGCTGGGGCACGCTCTCCATTATTACTCCAATCAGAGGCAAGTACAGTGTAGCCACCCTGGCCTTTACCTGTGGGTCAGAGTACCGTGGGTCGGAGTCATGGCTAGATAGCAAGTTGTGTACCATACTGATGACTTTCTTGTGCAATCCAAACAAACTGTTAAAATAGATTACAATTAGAAGGATTACTTCATAGCTGTAGAACAAACAAAACTTGGTAAACACACACCCATTTTAGAAAAGAATTCTTTATAATGGGGCTCCATGGGTACTGTACATTTCAGTTTCATGCTCACATCAGAACATGTAAACATCTTCCCATTCATTTAAACTCACCTAGAATTAAGCTGGTGGGACCCCAGTTTATTCACCAAAGCAGGAACTGTTAATTTCATATTGCTCTAATATTAGTACAGGGGTTATCAAACATTTAGATGCAGACAGAGAACATAAACAAGGGCTGTCTGCTGTATTTGTTCTATTACATCAATAGAGCAAACACCCTCCTGTTAATCTGTATAGATAGATAAAGTGGGTCCTCTGTCAGATGAACCACAGTCAATATATTCATACTTACTCTTACTCCAGATCCTAACTGTACTCAAAGTCCTGGACACAAGTGACCAGTGGTTCTAGTGCTCCTCCATTCTCCTACCATAATTCTGCCCTGTTGCTTTGACTCCAGTCATACCCACTGCCTCTTAGCTCCACCTCTTTTCTTCCTGTTTGCCTTCACTTCTGCATCTTTGCCTTGGTGGCTGCATCAAGAGTTCCAGTGGGCTCATCTGAGAAACTGGGCCTTAACCCTACTGCAGAAGAACATTCTGAATGTAGACTAATAAAAGTTTTGGCTGTAACAGGCAATGTGTGTTGTTACACAGTGCCCATTGCATGGAACAGGTAGTTGTACGAGAGATTAACAAATCCTAGCATCTGAAACAAGCCAGATATGCCACATGATGCACAGGTATAAAATAACAAAAAAAGGAACAGAAACTAACCTATAATTTCTCATCATGGCCTATGCTAGCTAGGGTTAACTGGAGTTGCAGCCTGACTATGCAGCTACAGCTTGCCTACATGCAGACCGATGCTTCTACTTACTGTGCACCAAACCATTTTCTCCAGTGAAGGAGAAACCATGTCAAACGCAAAAGGCATTCAGGTAACGACTGCGGATGTTGTTACTAATAATTCACAACTCATGATTACCACACTAGCAAGCTTGTACAATAGTTATGATGATGTTTTGTGTACGTTAATGACACAATATGTTGTTTTATGGTTGTGGTTTTTAAATGGTGGGGTCAGTTAGACCCCCACATACCATTTATGCAGGTTGTACTTTACATTATGGGATATTACTGATTCCAATGCCATATGTACAACCGCACTATTTTACTGCAAAAAAGAAAGTATAAAAAAACTTGTGTTGTTTTTTAAAAAAAAAACTTTAAAAGTGTTCATATTTACTAGGGTATTTTATTTGTAGACATTTCTGTTCTTGTTATGTGACTCAAAGTCATTTTGGACTTATGGCAACCCTAAGATGAACCTATCATGGGGTTTTCTTGGCAAGATTTGTTCAGAGGAACTTTGCCTTCCTCTTGGGTGGGAAAGTGTGACTTGCCCAAGGTCACCCAGTGAGTCAACTTTTCTGAGGTACATTTAATCCTAATTAGTACTGTCATATTTTTTTTCGATTGAAAGAGGATTAATAACATGCATAAAATGCCATGCACTTCAGAGCTGAAATCAATGACTAGGCCTACAGCAAGCAAAGCTTAGTAAAATCTTAGTTTTAGCATTATCCAGAACCCCCTGCATGAATGGAGTTTCATGAAACCATGGATAGATAGATAGATAGATAGACAGACAGATAGAATTCTCTGTTGTTGATGCTGCCCACCCCCAGCTCTATACACATTGCTATCTCTCTGTTCCTCTCTGTGCCTTTATCCTATTGTGTTTAAAATACTGTTTGACAGGCAAGAGCTGAGGACAACCATCTAAAGAGATATAAAAAAAGCCACTGACCTCAAGGAAGACTGGGACTTGAGAAAGAACATATTCCCTTACTTTCCCTTTCTAATATCACATTTGACTGCAGCCTTGCCTTAGGCAAAATTCTGCTTGTGAGATACCAGATCTGCTCTGAATTATTCTACTCTGCTAGAAACAATTTTTACAACTCACCCATCTGCATCAGGATCTAAAATGACAGCCAACTCAGTAAGCACAAGGCCCGCCAAGTAGTGCTGCTGGCGGAAAGGCACAGACAGTTCAAACATATTTGCAATCTTCTGATCCTGGACATTTGTTGAGAATCCAGAACTCTGTTAAGAGAGATAAACATTGTCCTGTCTATGTTTTATGGTATGTATTACAGCTCAGACAAGGGGGAACATTTTAAAACAGGTATGAAGTAGGTGTATCATATTTTTGCTTGGGTGGCAGACATGGTGGCAGAAGCCACACTTCGAAAACATTTATAACATAATAGAATCATAGAATCATAGAATTGTAGAGGTGGAAGAGACCACAAGGGCCATCCAGTTCAACCCCCTGCCATGCAGGAATACACAATCAAAGCATCCCTGACAGATGGCCATCCAGCCTCTGTTTAAAGACCTCCAAGGAAGGGAGACCCCACCATGCTCTGAGGGAGTGTGTTCCACTGCTGAACAGCTCTTACTGTCAAAAAGTTCCTCCTAATGTTGAGGTGAAATCTCTGTCCCTGGAGCTTGCATCCATTGTTAAAAAGTTTTATTTGGAGAGCCCCAAGAGGTTCCACAAAATGTCCTATCTTCTGTGGCAAATCTCTCATTTCTATCATCCCACATTCCTAACAAGTGAATTTTATACACGTATGACAGGTGCCTTGCAACTACAGACACAACTCCATCTTTAGAGTCATATTATCTTATAATATTTATTGCTGTAGTTATTTGCTTAAATAAAATAAAAACAACACAGGAGCAGAGGACAAAATATACAAGATGCTTCTATACCAAACTAAACTTTACATTTCCTGATGTAGTTTGTCCATCATAAGCAATATTTTAGTACTCTCTCAATGAAAGAATGAATGAACGAATGTACAATGTAATTCTGTCACCCTTCCTTAATTCGTATTGAACAGGTCAATTTTGCAAGGGCTGTTTATAGCTCTTTTAAATTTGGAGTGATTTGCATACATATGGGGACTAAAACCGCCTGAAAATCACATCATTTTTTTTTAAGTTGGCAGGTTGGAGGGCTTTGGGGGACTCGTGGGGGGGGGGCCTTCAAGAACCAGGAACTGCATTTGGCCTGCAGTCCACACTATGCCTACCTCTTTTCTAACAGGTGGGTGGCAGAGTCTAATCAAAATGTCTCAGGGCTCTGACCTGGATAGGATGTTACTACCCACTGGATTATTATCTCTCCAAGACAAACAAGGCATATTCTAGGACATCCCTTGATATGTTTCTCACCTGAGATGTTGCTGAGGATACCGATGGAGATGGGGACGCAGGGGGCGTCAGCAGACTGCACGGTAAATTCAAAGTGACATAGTGCTCATGGCTACAAACAATCCGAAGGAAATCCAACCTCAAGGACACAAGAGTGCTTGGGTTTGGTAAGGAATAAAGCTTGGATGACACCTTGGAAACATGGGAGAAAGTACAGTGAACTGTTAAAAGCCACAATGACTCGCTATCACCCACAAATCACAGAATAAATATATCCTGGTTTTGCTAGATGGCAGAAATAACTAGACAAAGTCATGTGTGTGCGTGCGTGTGTTTTGTTCCCACCCTTTTGCTTTTTATATTCATGACTGGAATGACATCTCGAAATAGTCCCTAAAATTAAATTTGACCCTAGGGCTTAAAGAGGTTTTGCATATTTGGGCCCCACTGTACCCCACCATTTTAATTTTTCAAAACTAAAAATAGTGTCCTCATGTCCTTAAGGGACCATGGGGGCTAATTTCACCAAATCTGTACTTTTCCCATAGCAGTTTTTGGCCCAGGGGCCTTTTTAAAAAAAACAAACAAACTCTGGAAGTACACTCTGGTCACTTTTGGCTTTACAAAATGGCCCTGCCTGGGTCTAAGTCATATCACAAAACCTGAAAACCTGCTGAAATTATGGTACACTTTTTAGTTTAAAAGGGGGAAAGGGGGGGGGAATTGTATCTCTCCCAGGTCCAGTAGGCAAGTGGGGGAATGTCTCCCACCACAATCTAAGCCTTTTTTAAGGTTCAAAAGCTAGACACAAGGGTTTGTTCCCCGATGGTGTCTGGGGAAATTCTTTTCTAGTAGTGTAGACCCTGGTTCCTCCCTAAAAGCAAGGCACAGACCTAGCCACAAACTGATAATCTTCAACGCTGAAAGCCGCTGTCTTTGTCATTCTACAGCCAGCAAAGTGAGGAGAACTTTCATCCTCTTTCTTTCCCACACCTTTCCTGCAGTAGCTGGCAAGAATTCTCTGCTTGTATATCACGCAATCTGTTCCCACCCTATTTAAACCTCTTTTTACCCAGAGCATTATCGCCTTACCTGTTTGTAGTAAGCCTTAATAAGCATAAACACAAATCCTCTGTCCATGACAGACAACAGATCATTGAGAAAGAATGCTAAACTAGTGTTGAGCCTTTCGATCATTTCTGTATCCTAAGTTGGGAGAGGAGGGAAAAAAAGAGGAAAGAACAGTGTTCAAGCATCAATTAACATTAATGTTTCATGCTATGATTCTGATCTGACAACTTGTCATATGTTTGGAAGTTATTTTTTTGGGATCAGGGATTAAATTTTGACAAGAGTACAGTTGAATTGCCTCCATTACCTTCTGAAACCGTGAGACTATATCACTGGCAATTGTGCTGACCAGAGCAGCTATGTCATCCATGAAGCGCTCTGGAAAACGATTCTTCCTTGGTGCATCGAGTTTGTCAGCAAAATACAAATGATGTACCATACTTTTCACCTGGAAGGAACATATATTACCAACTGCAGTCACTTGCAGGAAAAAGGTCAACCACAGATAGTATTGTGATTTCGTACTTTTCCTTAAATCAGATTTAACAGTTACAACAATAGCTATAGATTCATCCTCTCTGGTGATGGGCTAAATTTTTATCTCCATGGGTTTCAAGTGGAAAACGTTCTGCAACCCCAGCTTTATGTGTGTGTCTTTGCCTGTCTCTTCTTGAAACTTGAGTTGCTGCTTTTATTTGATCAACATTTTCTTTTTTCCCCCCTTCACTATACATTAAAAGTCCCACATAACCAACCACAAGGCTTGTTGCCTCTGTGATCACATTATAATAGTAAGCAATGAAGTTATTTAACATTTAAAAAACCCAAATAATTTTAAAACAAATCAATAAAAGACACAGGTTGCAATTCACTAAGGTAGTTACAAACGCATAATCTAGAGTTACACATTCGTGACTGGTTCATAGTCACAATTCCTACATACATACGTCTGACATGTATTGCTGCCCTCTGACTACAGAACTGAAGGGAAGCACACTTTGGACTCTGCCATTAGCCTGGGAAACAATTACTAGTATTCATTAGTCTCCCAATCCTCACCTGCCAGGCAGCAGCCATGCAAGTAACAAGGGGTTGTTCACCAGTCAATCAGGAAGCAGCTAACTGATGTTTCCACCCTCCTCCTACAAGCGATCTCCGGTGTAAGGGGGAATTGTGACAGGGATCTGCTTCTGACTGCTGCACCGGAGATCACTCACAAGAGGAAATGGAAGTCAGTTGCTTTCCAATCAACAGGGAAACAGAGCCTTGTTGCTTGCAGCGGATGCTGCCCAGTAAGTGAGGATTGGGGTGGGTGAGAGATATTACTTAACTATATAATTAATGTAGTTAGGGAGCTATAGAATAGTGGCCATAATCAACATCCAACCAGGGGTGGGCTTACACCAGCAGTTGGTGGGCTCTGCCACCATTTCAGCTCCACTAGACTTCCAATGGACTGCACAATCACTTCCAGTAGCCACCTGGAAGTTACCTCGGTCACTTTTCGGCTACTTCTGGGGCTATTTTTTTTTCTGTGATGGTGTGTCCTCCTGAAACAGCTGTAGAGCCAAAAGAGGATCTCCCAGACAGTATTTTCACCTAAAATAATCTGTCAATTTTGGGGATTGGGGTTGGGAATCTAGTGAGTTCAAAGGTCACACAAAATCCTGAAAGGACTGCAAGTGATCCACAGGCCACACTGATTTCCCCCATACCAAGGTTAACCTCCTCAGCTTTAGAACAGCTTATATGCCAAAGGTCTCCCTAAACAAAAATGTCATTCCCTGTCAAAGAACAACTGAGAGGGAATAAACCTAGCTTTGGGAGAAAGTTCCAGAGATTAAGCAGGAACAGGAAAGGTACTCTCTCTTATGTCCTGAACCTCTAACGGTGGCAGGACTGAGGGAAAGGCTTCCCATGAAGATCTTAAACTCCAAGCCAACTCACATGGGAGAATGCAGTCTTCCAAGTAGCCTGGGCCCAAGTCTTATATAGGGCTTACAGGTCATAACCAGCACTTAGAATTGCTCCCTGAAATGTCTTTGAAAATACTATCTGTTGGCCTTGGCTCATCTTCAATTTCCACTATGTGGAATTAATTTCTGTAGACATTTTAAATGCTGCACTAGCACAGGTGTAACGCCACCACCAGGGAAGTCAGTGAAATTAATAGGAAGTAAACAAAAAAATTATTTGAACACTTTTCCAGTTCTCTTACCATAAGTTCAAAGAAGAACCATGCCTGCTGAAGAGCTGTCTCCCGTACACTTCCACTGCACACAACCCACTGTAAGGCCAGTTCTTCATGAAAAAGCTAGGAAGATTCAAAGTCAGATTTGACCATCAGCTGCATAATCATTCCCAAAAACACAATCCCCCCCCCCAAATAAAAATTCACAACCACCCAATCAGCAAACCAACAAACAGGGGAAGAATGATAGTAAGCAAAATAAGGTGTGTGAAGGTAACAGCAATGATAAATGTCCTTTGATGAAACACTCAACAATGTTAGATAACCAAAGTGTAGTGTTTATGAGAAATGTTTCATTTCTCATCATCTTGATGACAAAAAAATTATTGTCAATGTTAACTTTTCTTTTCTTCTTCTTATCATTTGATGCTTGCATCTGTTTTAAAACATTCTGTCTAGCTTTTTCTTAGCAGAAACAAGAAGAGAAGTGCCTCTAAGAGTCATTAAATGATCATTTATGAGTTAGACCCAGATTTAAATTTAAATAATAGGTCTATTGAAATAAATTGGACTTAAATTAGTCATGGCTTACTTAAATGCCACTGATTCACCAGGTCTACTTCACAAATGACTAAATCTGGATCCAATTTTATGTGCTTCGTTACACAGTGATTTACAGTGTTTTGTTGCAGTGCCTCCGACAAAGGTTATAACAAACACATTGGGCTAATTGAACTATAATTCAGTGTACAGTTGTCCTTTCATATTCACTGGGGTTTGGTTCCAGGACCCTCCATGGATACCAAAATCCGTAAATACTCAAGTCCCATTATATGCAATGGCACAGCAAAATGGTGTCCCTTATATAAGATGGCAAAATCAAGGTTTGCTTTTCGGATTTTAGCCCCCAGAGTATTTTCAAGCCATGACTACTTAAATCCATGAATGCCAAATCCGTGGATATGGAGGGACAACTGTACTTTAGAAAGTTGTCTGTTCTTGTAATTGCAGTAGTGTCTTCTTTCATGTCCTCCCTTTTCTTAGCATTACAAAGGGGCAAAATTAAGGGCTAATTACACGGGGATGGGCTTTTAAAAAAAGCTTTGAGGTACCGTATATTCCAGCGTATAAGACGACCCGGCGTATAAGATGACCCCCCCAATTTTTAAGAAAAAAATGCAGAGTTTGTGATATATTCGCCCTATAAGACGACCCCCCTCTTCCAACGCATAGCAGGAGGGAGCGCAGGAGGATGCGGAGGCTGTGCACCTAAAAGGGGCACGTTCGCCCCTTCTCCACACCTTCCAGGAAGGTGGGGAGAAGGGGCGAAACGCGGGTTTGGCCGCGCAGCCTCTGCATGCCCCTCCTGCGCTCCCTTCCAGGAGGGAGCGCAGGAGGGCGATCCGGAGGCTGTACGGCCAAACCGGGCACGTTCGCCCCTTCTCCCCACCTTCCAGGAAGGTGGGGAGAAGGGGCGAATCGCGGGTTTGGCCGCGCAGCCTCTGAATGCCCCTCCTGCGCTCCCTTCCAGGAGAGAGCGCAGGAGGGGGATCCGGAGGCTGTGCGGCCAAACCGGGCACGTTCGCCCCTTCTCCCCACCTTCCAGGAAGGTGGGGAGAAGGGGCGAATCGCGGGTTTGGCCGCGTAGCCTCTGCATGCCCCTCCTGCGCTCCCTTCCAGGAGAGAGCGCAGTAGGGCGATCCGGAGGCTGTACGGCCAAACCGGGCACGTTCGCCCCTTCTCCCCACCTTCCAGGAAGGTGGGGAGAAGGGGCAAATCGCGGGTTTGGCCGCGCAGCCTCTGCATGCCCCTCCTGCGCTCCCTTCCAGGAGAGAGCGCAGGAGGGCGATCCGGAGGCTGTGCGGCCAAACCGGGCACGTTCGCCCCTTCTCCCCACCTTCCAGGAAGGTGGGGAGAAGGGGCGAATCGCGGGTTTGGCCGCGCCGACTCTGCATGCCCCTCCTGCGCTCCCTTCCAGGAGGGAGCGCAGGAGGGCGATCCGGAGGCTGTGCGGCCAAACGGGGCACGTTCACCCCTTCTCCCCACCTTCCAGGAAAGTGGGGAGAGGGGGCGAATCGCGGGTTTGCCTCGGCCGCTGCAGAAGCGATCCAGCGGCGGCTGCGGCAAACCGCAATGTTCGCCCCCCTCCTCTTTCTTCCGTTGCTCCCCAAAGGGGGAGAAGGCAGAGGAGGGGGGCGAATGATCTTCAATACACTTTGCTTCACCCCCCTGCCCCATCTCCTGCCTCTGGGCAGGAGATAGGCAGGTGGGCGAAGCAAAGTGTATCCGGTGTATAGGACGACTGTTAATTTTGGAGGGCACTTTTCAGTGCTCAAAAGTCGTCTTATACGCTGGAATATACGGTATTGGGAGTAAAAGGCAGCAGGTAGCAGTGAACTTCCAGCTACATACCCAGAGTTCTGAAGCACACCAACAATAAACAATTCTGTTCCCTACTATCAGCCTCATGAAATATGACAGGAAACAGAGGAGGAATAGCCTGCTACTGCCAGATGCCTTGATAGAAAGAACTCCTGTACCATCTGTTATTTTCCTGCCCCACGCTGTGGAAAATAGGGGTGACCCAGACTTCTAGGACCCTAGCAGGATAATAGCCAACTCCCTCTCTTCCTCCTCCTTAGAAGACAACAAAGGGAAAATGAGGAAAATGTTAATGCAGAGCTTGGAAATGCTACTTTGTTGGGTCCCAAGTCTTGACATAATGTGGAATTTGGGGAGCTGGAGTCCAACAAGCTCACTTTTCCAAGTGTAAATAACCCCAGAAGAATTTTTTTGGACCTTGTAAAAATTAGACATAGAACAGTAAGTGGAAGCTTCTGTAGAGCTCCCAGTTCTTCTGCCTTTGTTTAATCTTTGCAATTCTCTTGAGTGAATTACTAAAACAGAAAAATAAAAGTCTTTTCACATCAGTAATTTTTCTGGATTGTATACAGGCTATTTTATGTTTGTGGCCTTGGTAAATAAAACAACTGAGTAGTCTTAGGGTACGTCCACACTACATAAATAATCCAGTTTAAACTGGATTATTTACCATGGTTCCTTCCTATGGACTCCTGGGATTTGTAGTTTGGTGAGGCACCAGGACTCTGGCAGAGAAGGGTAAAGGCCTTCTAAAACTACAAATCCCAGAATTCAATGGGAAGGAGCCATGGTAAATACAGTTGTCCCTCCATATCCATGGATTTGGTATCCACAGATTTAAGTATTCATGGCTTGAAAATATTCTTTAAAAATAATAATCCAAAAAGAAACCCTTGATTTTGCCATCTTATATAAGGGACACCATTTTGCTGTGCCATTTGCATATAATGGGACTTGAGTATTCACAGATTTTGGTATCCACGGTGGTCCTGGAATCAAACCCCAGTGAATATAAAGGGACAACTATAATCCAGTTTAAACTGCTCCAGATGACTCAGTACTCTCAAAATCAGATACAAATGCAGGACATACTGAATGATGATCCAACGGGTCATGATAAAACTTCCTTGCCCTGTCACATAATATCAAATTGTCTCCCCTAAAGTCTACCTTTTTAGTTGGTAATCGTCCTGTTAATGTTTGTAAGAAACTTGACGTCTCTGTGTGCGAAGACATACGATTACAACTTCGATCTGTAGCCTACAGGGATGGAAATGAATGCATGATGACAGCACATTAAAATTTGCTGGGGATGACATTTGCAGGTCAGGGACAAGGCACATCAACAGAGACAGAGATGTTTGGCCATGTGCAGATTTTCATTTAAACCAAGTGACAAAAAGTGCTTGGACTGTTTGTTTAAAAATCTAGGATACAGACTCTAAAACTTTAGAGATTAGGATTTTTTAAAGAATCAAGCACATTGTTTGTCATTCTATCATGATATTAAATACTGGAAAGGCATGAAGCTGCTCTGTAACAACACTGTATTACACTAACAAACAATGTGTCAAGAAAACTGTATATTTCATGGTATCAGTACCATTCCTCCCAGCCTAATTAAATGGGGGGGACACTAGCCCCAAATTATAATCAAAGAATGTTGGTTTGTGCACAGAGCTATAAAATGAAATGTGATTTTTATTCTTAAATTTGGTTTTAAGCATCAATAATTCTGAATTTTCAGCTGTATTAGATTTATATTGTAGATAAAAAAACAGTTTGCATTTTTTTAAAAGAGAAAGCTGAGAGATATGTTCAACTGATTTCAACCACTGATTTGGTCAAACCTTTAAAAATCCAATAAATAAATAAATAAATAATCATGCAGTGTTAAGAAGCAAGCAACAAAGGGTTAAAGTGTCAAGGTACTGCACATTTTAGTACCTTGCAACAAAGTGTGTTATCTTATGACACATTTTTCAGTATCCAATGTTCATTACGTTAAAACTAAGATATCTAATGTCAACAATGACTGAACCATTCACATGACAAAGGGAGGACAGAAGAATGAAGAAGAAAAATGGATTATGAAAATGGTAAAAATGATTAATGATGTTTCAAAATAACAATTAAAAACAAATTAAGGCTGGGTCAGACTTTATCATATTTAGAGTAGACCTACTGGAATCAATAGGAGAATAATTATAACCAGAATGATTAATTTCTGTGGGTTTACTCCTTGTATGATCAAGCTTGCTTCCAACCTACAGATTTTGCAGAGATCTGTAGCATGTGATGTCATTAGGAATATGCTCCATATAATGAATAAAAGCAATAAGGGGAATAAATAAAGTGAGGGGGGGGAACAATAATATCTGAAGTACAAAGTGGGAAACAGAGAGTGTTGCCAACTGGTGGTTTTTCATGCAGTGTGGTGGAGTGGGGACAAAATAAAGGACCATGAACTCTTCAGAAAAACAACGAAATCAAGCTAAGGAAACCATAGTGTAAACGTAAGAGGACAAGATGGTCTTTAAGGTGATATCAGCCAAGGTGGGGAGGGGGTGGGGACAGAGAGAAAGTTCTAATGTAGACACCACCTGTGTAGTTTCTGCACTTGGACTGGGGTTGGATCCCCATGGGATAGCTTTTGGAGCACCAGTGTTTACCCAGGAATTGGAGCGATCCAAACCCTGGGCATATAACAGAAAGCAGTAGGGAAAGGAAAGAAATGTTACATGTTACATGCCATATAGTATAGGAAATTAAGGGATACTAATTATTTCAAAGAAATCCGTAGAGTACTTAGCACAATTAGTACTGTTAAAAAAAAATCCTAGATTTTAGTACACATCATTAATTCTATAATTTTCCCATCACATCCAAGCCAACAATGACAAAAAAATCACCTGGTCAAGCAACCCCATGATGCCTATGCATAACTTTTTCTAATTTACTTTTCATAGAATCATAGAATTGTAGAGTTGAAAGAGAACACGAGGGCCATCCAGTCCAACCCCCTGCCACGCAGGAAATCACAATCAAAGCATCCCCGACAGATGGCCATCCAGCCTCTGTTTGAAGACCTCCAAGGAAAGAGACCCCACCACACTCCGAAGGAGTGTGTTCCACTGCCGAACAGCTCTTACTGTCAAAAAGTTCCTCCTTTTATTTAATATTATTTAGTAAAATCATTTAGTCATTTTATTTGGTAAAATTTAGTAAATAAAATAAAATAGTATTTACACATGTAATAAAATAAAATAAAATTACACATGTTAATGCTGCCAAATGGGCCCAAGCCTACAAAAACCAGTCAGACTGAAGTCCCACTGAAATTAATGGGGCATAAGTTAGTTACATTGTCCTATTGATTTCAATGGAACTGGCACATACTGTAATTACTTTACTCTGGATTTGGTTAAATGATCATATCTTATCATTGCAGAGAGAGAGAGAAATGCTATATAACTACATGATTTCAATGGAACTGGCACATACTGTAATTACTCTGGATTTGGGTAAATGATCATATCTTATCATTGCAGAGAAAAAAAATGCTATATAACTGCATGTGTAGCCTTCTCAAGCCCCTAATCACTATCTCATAATAATAAAAGGCCACTTGGATACACTTCTGGTGATCTGCTCCATGGGTGCACAGACAATTATGTATCTGCAAAGTGATAAACTCGGTTGCTAATTTGAGAGTCTCCCAGATTCATACACTTTGGTGAACCGCATACAGCCAACTGTTGGCATTTTTTCAGTTAGACCAAAAGTATCTGAACCAAACACTGGCTGTCAAACGGTAAATGAAGGACCCAAGCCTCCAAGGGGAAGTTTATAAACCATGAAGCAATATGAATGCATGTGTAGGATCTTAGAAATTCACAGTAAATAAATTTCAACAATGGGGAACAATAATCAGCGCTGCAAGCTAGATTTCAACAAGAACCACCTTGCAGTTGCTAAAATGTTAGTTTTCTACACATCATACTTTATATTGTTAAAGCTAAATAAGTGCCTTTACCTAATGGTAGACAATTAATTCTTCACCCTGTAGGCCACATGACCCTATTCAGGAGGTTTTTTTGGCTAGGATTTTTGGAGAATTAAGGGACTGGGTAGGGAGAGAAAGGGACAGGAAAGATCTGTTACCAGAACAGCCTTCCACTCACATAACTTCAGACCCAATCCATAATTTTATATAGCAAATTTAGGTTTGGGGGTACATAAATAGATCCCCAAACTGAATTTTGGTGGTTGAAAAATAATTACATTTTAAAGTAAAATTAAGAGTTGCCATTAACATCAGCGCATTCAGAATTTTATAACATCAGACCCATGATGCAGTGTTACCCCTTTCAGCTTATTAGAAACCAGAATATGTTTCTGTAAGAAAGCTTCTATCCATTTTTATTGCCAAATTACTCTAGCCAGGCAGCTCATGTAAAACTTATCATATCCTAGGTAAATTCCATGTGCACATCGCTCCCTTAGGCATTTCACAAAAAGGTCAAGGTGGTTTAATTAAGCAAGACCATCAAATGGATACTTAAATATTCCTAGCTCTCCCAGTCAAAGCCTTAAATGTTTAATAAGAACAACATGTGTCTCTTTTTGGAGGCAAGACTCTTCTTTCTTTATCATTCAAAAATTATTAAATTCCATGGTCTTTCCATTTTTGTCCTGCCCTTTTATACAAATGGGTCGATGGCTTAAAAAATAAAGTGTCTCAACTGATTTTTCACATAACTGGGTGTAAAACGGTTTTTAAAGTGGCTCATAAAATAATTTAGGCTGGAAGGAAGAATTAAAGGTCAGAATTTTATAATAAAGAGTCTTGCTCTTTTGTTGACATTGTCCTTGCACACGCAGGCATCTGGAAATGCAATCTGATTATGCTCAAGGAATCCCCTTGGATGCTTTGCCTGTCACGGATAAGAACATCCTGGCATCTTGTAGATTGGCGTATCCAATTTGTGCCAGGTACGTAATGGGGTTCCTTGTTGAGTTTTAATTCACTAAAAACATTGGCTGTTACTCTCAAATAAAGCACAATTTTTACCTTGCTCCCAATGATTGACCGCACTTCATCATCAGGTGATGTTGGAGTCCCAGATATATCTGGGTTGCTGTTACTGAGGCTCCTAGAGCGATTTAAGTTTAGGCTTGCTGGTCTGATGGCTGAACGAGCCATGGTAGCATAATGTACTGATCCTCCTAAACCACCAGGACCTAAAACAATCGTATACAATATAAATCAAGACACAATACACGAGACAATATATTTGTATTTCACTTTTGTAATAACAGTAGTTCTACTTTGACTGCTAGTCATATCTACATCTTCTGCAGCAATAACTGACAGACCTTTTGCGTTTCATCCCCAGTTTTGGTACATCATCACATTTGGATCTTTGAAAAGACAGACAGCACTTTTGTGAAATAGATGTTTTTCTACAAGAAGAGGTACTGGAGCTTGAGCTTGCCTGGAAGTCATATAGTGCTTTTATCTTGGAATTCTCTCCCCGGTAAAGACCTCTGCATTTACTAGGTAGTAAAGGAAATACACTGTATATATAAGCCTAGATGGAACAAGAATTAAACTCAAGGTTGGAAAGGGTTCTACCCTTAGTGGAAAGGGGAAGGTTCATCTCTCCACCCCCTCTGTAACAAACCCTGGCTCTCATATCCCATGGAAAGCTACTACTAGAAGCTGAGGACCATCGAGTATGGTGATATACAACATGAGGAACCTGTGGGTGGGAAAGACGCGTGGGCAAAATGTGAAGACTGCCCAGAACATCATGCAAGCCAAGATCATGTGCACTCTCCCCTATCATTTCCCATTGCTAAAGCTGGCTTCAGCCCTGATAACCTACAATTCAATTAACCCCTGAAATCACACCCTTCAGTTATAATCTTTCAAAGCAAAGGCATTTTAGAAGCAAATGTACCTGGTGATGGTGAATTGGAAGAGGTGTTTGGTAAACGAAAAACATAATAAATATATGAAGTGAGAAGACTGTTTCGGCCATGCTGGTCTTGGTTCCCTTCTAAGTTTTTGTGCAGCCTGTTAATAATGGAGGCCATGGCTTCAAAGGATGCTTGCCCCAGGTTGACTAAAAAGGAACAGGGGGAAAAGTGTGACATCAGGCTATTTTTCAGTGCTGGCAGATTCACTATAAAAACAGCTAATTTTAAAGATGAAGAACAGTGGTGGTTTTAAAAAGAAAGAAAAGTAAACCAACACAAATATCATCTATACAGTAGCTTAAATATGAGTGGAACCAGGAGTTTCAATGGAGATAGTAAGTTCTTGAATGGTTATTGTTTAAAAAGACCCTGAATAGTTTGAATTTGAAGGGCTTCTCACCTCCCAACAAGGAATTTAGTATAATTATTATGAAGTATATTTGATTTTTAACCATATAATTAACATTACAAATTATTTTAAATACTGGAGATCGCATATCTAAAAATTACAGAATTGCATCCCTAAAATTTTAAATGTCTAACACCATAAATTACAGCTATTTGATAAAATACCATCAGAATAATACAAGAAGCAATGGTTTAAATGAGATAGGCAGAGTAAATGTTTTAGCTATGAAATACACAAAACAGACACATTTGAAAAGGTTTTAGGATGGATGGACCAGTTAAATATGCCATACTGTTTCCCCCAGAATGGCTCCATGGTAAATCATTCACACCAAGTTACAAGGGAAAGATAGAAAATATCTAGCCATCTCTAGCATACCCATACTCAAAAACAGAGAAACACAAGCACATGGGAACAAAAGAGCCCTGCTAGATCATATCGAAAGCCAAATTAGTCCAGCAGTCTGTTCCCAGAGTGCCCAGTCAGATGTCTATGGAAATCCAATAATTAGTACCCTGCTGAATTATGTTTTTCAGAAACTAGTATGCAGATATATACTCTAGTCTTCTTCTCATGGTTCCATTTCTTATGTCTTCATATCTGTGGTGCCCCCAAAATGGAATTCGTGAACAATGAAAACACATGCAGTTTAAACGTAACATTTATAAACATACAACAGGCAAGGCTCATTTCAAGAACTATTTCAAGAACTATTTTTAAATTAAAACTGAAAACCTAAATAAAATACCTATTTGGCCTGCAATGATAGGAGGTCTTACAACCAAAAGGATCAGCTTGTCAAGCAAGAGATGGAGAAATCGCACCACAGGCTCCAGCTGGGATGAATTCAAAGCTGAAATACTGCCCTTTAATTCATTTTCCAAGTTGTTTTCCATTATTCTCATGTCACCAATCCGTACAGGGAACATATGTTCATCCAGGGCATGCACAAGAGCAAAGAACTTGTCAAGGTAAGGATCCTACATATTGGAAAATTCAAACATTATACACTAAGCTGTGTTGCTTTAAAAAATCTGTGTTCATTAATCTTAACAAAAGTATCTGATCTCAATTAAAAATATCTTCTACCTAAATATGAAAACACACATGCACACTCATTTCTGTGTGTTCCTACGCATATTAATAGCCTGTGGGCCCTAAAGGGATTACAAGTGGCTGACAAGACTGCTTTTGAAGCCATCACAAATTTGGTGGCAAAGGGTAATGAGAAAATCTTTGAAAAACAAGGCTTTTTTGTAAAGGGCTTTTTGAAGTTTGCAGCTGAAATTTGGTGGCAGTGGCGGGGGTGAAGCCAACAACAGGTACCTGGGATTGGGAGGAACTATCAATATTGCACATCCAGACAGGTTCTAAGAGAAAGTTCAACATAGGAATCACATCAACTATAAATATTGCTTCCCTAGAAGGACCACTAGTTATACATACCTGTGTATGGATGGTTGTCACAGCAATGATTTCTATATTGAAAACTCCTTTATGGTTATCCACCCACTTCATTCCGGGAAGGGGAACCTGATAGCAAAGCAACATATAATAAAACCAGATTTGAGTCTCATTATTTACGACAAAACGGAAGTACAGTTCAGGTACTTGTAGCAAAAACAGTCATTCCAGTCAATATAGTTGAAGATGATATGAGCATCTTTTTCAAGCTTGCCTTTCAGACATTTTATTATTTAAACTGCCTTGCTGAGTCACATTAGTATAGGGGATGACTGACCTCTGGCGAGAGCACAGAATAAGCTTGTGGTGGCTTCTCCAGTGAAACAGGGAGGCAGAACTGACCAGTCTTCAACCGTCCATTCTGGAGCATGGGTATCCACTTACATTGGGAAGAGAAGACAGAAGTACATTTTTAAAAAATGCTTTACTTAATCTGCTAAAGCATGGACCTTTCAATAGCTATACAGAAGTCTATTTTTTTAAAAAAAAATGCTTTACTTAATCTGTTTAACATTTTAACTTTTTATCCATTTTATTATTAGCCAGAGAAGTCTAATATATAAGTCTAATAAAACAATTAAATGCCATTCTTACGGAATGAAAATCATAACAATCCCAAGTCTAAGAGTCCAATTCTATATAAATGAACTTCCTATTCCATAGCTGCCAGAAGCTTGCCCTTCACTTGTAGTTTCCATTTCTTGAGTACTGTAGTGCGGGATCAGTTTCAGCCAAGTCACAGAATACTAAGCTTCCAGCAGTATCAGAGTCAAATCTGACTTAACTGGCAGTGTTGTTCCAAAGTCTCTTACCAAAATGACTGGTGTACTGAAATAAAGCAAGTACAATAAACTTAAACTTGATCTCTGCCTCCCTGTGGCTGAAAGAGAATGGAAGAACAAAAGAGAAAGAGTTGGGGCATTGCTGTTGTTACCGTGTATCCAACAGGAGTCTCAAGTGGAGTGTTTTGTTTTTGTTGGCAACTGACATGATAAAAAGTAAAAAGCAGGTGGTGATGGTCAGTTAACGTTGCAGGCAGTTTAATCTTAATTTCTTCATGAAAATCAGGAGATCTGTTTTGAGATAAAAATATTTATGTCTGTAAATATGAAACTTGTGAGTTTTCTGTTTTCTTATCCCAAGTTCAGCTGCTTTTGTTAAAAAAGAAATGTGTGATGACCAAGACTTCATAGAATAAAAATTTCCTTGTTCTGATGGAGCTCTGGTACCTTGGCTCAGTGACAGAGAACAAGCTCTGCAAGCAAAAGGTTCTAGTTTCAAACCCCATCAATATCAATTAAAAGGATCTCAAGTCTCATCTTTCTCTGAGGAGAACATATTAGGTTAGATGGCCCATTAGCAGTCCAAAAAGGCCATGTACCAGCAAACAAAAACAAGTGGTAAATCAGAAAGGTGAGAACATCTTGAATACACTGCAGAAGAGAGTTTCACCCAAGTTTCAAGACAGAAATGCTATTCTAATGTAATGCTATTCTACTCTAATGTTGAATTGCTTAACATTCTTTCTGAGCAAGTTAAAGAAAAGAACACTGGCTTGGAGGGCAAGAGAATGCTAAACCCCTAATACACCATCCTTTTTAAAAGGAAGAATAAATTACAGAACCTTGACACATTATGCCCTTTCAAGGCATAACACAATTGCATAGTCAATCATCTGCCCACCACCCTAACTCCATATATCAGCAAAGTGTTGGTTGGTTGGTTTGTCTTATGTTGCACTGCCATGGCATTTGGAACAACTCCAAGGCACCATACAATGATCAGAAGATGGTCCTCTTCTTCCTTCTTTAGCTAAAAGTTCAGGAGGAAGGTGGAGCTAATATGCAATGAAGTATTAGTATTTCAAAAGTGTAGTGCACTTGCTCCCATTTTCCTCCAAGGGAAGAAGAGGTATTATCCTTGGGAAGCAGAGAAAGGTCTTCTCCCTGGTGTTCCTCTACTCTCACTGGGGAGGCAGAGGGTCCTTGCAGACCCAGTTTTTAGGTGAATGCTACCCTGGCTACCAAAAATTCATTGAGCCCCAGTTTTAAGCATTTTGCTAGAATATTTGGACTACAGCAAGATTTATGCTGTGTGTGCTTTAAAAGTCAAGAGTACAACAAATCCCTGAAAAGGCCAAATGAAACTTAAAATAGGATTTGGACACTCTAAACCTTAATAGGATTACAGCACTTTGGCATCAGTCCTAAACCACTTTCTCCCTTTATGGGCTTATTCTCATAATAAATAGCTTGAAGGTCAAGACTTATGTCTGGGCATATTTCAGATGAAAAATAGACCTCCCAAGTCAATTGCTACAAACTCAAGACACTGGAAGAAAGCCTTTAGCTTTGGGTTACATTAGTAACCACTGGCTTATATGCGTATGTGAATCGGACTATACCATACAGAAACTTACAGGACCATTTTTTAAGTTGTCCAAACCAATTGTATTGACTAGTTCATTCCTAAATGAGTTAATTCCAGTATCAATTAGAACATCACAACGTGCACTACATTTAAGTAAAAGACCATTCAATCCCTTATTTCAATAAAGACATTCTGGTTATATCAAAATATCAGTAGGCCTTTACGAATGTGAAGTCCAACATTTTATGTTCTTCAAAACTGAAATTTCAGATTCTTCACATGACATATACTGTGCATAGCAATGTGATGCTTTCCTTATGTGCATGATCTTAATGCAGCCATGGGTGGCCCAGAAAAAGTCTTCCTACCCGAACCTGTGGCCTATGGAATCTTCCTGCTGTTAAATTTCAGCAGTAGCAACCCCCCACACACACACACACATTTTCCTTCAAAATCTCAGCAAGTTGGGAGCACATGCTTTTTCAACCAGTAGAATTGTCTGCCTTAAAGCTATCTGGAACTGTGATCGTGCTTTTAAACAAGGCTCACACTCCCCAGGCACTTTATTTTTGAAGGAAAATGTATGGCTTTTTAATCATTTTTTTCTCCCTAAGCTGCTGAAATTTTCAGCAGTGGTAGAATGGAGCTTGCAGGTGGTCCTTAAGGCAACTCAGCTTATGGCCCAGAATTTCCCTCCTGAGCTGCAAAAGGAATAATTTTATATATAGCATACAATATTTAGGTACCAGAGTTTTTGGAAACAGCACAATATTTGTGGGCAATATGGTAAAAAGAACCATTTGTCTTACCGGTGAGGTGGACATTTCCAATGGAAGAGGGGATGAACATCCTGATGTGGATTAGTCCTCCCCTTTTCTCCGATAGGCAGGAATGCAGAAGACTTTCAGAGAGTGCCCAGTAGGGGGAACAACCCTCCTCACAAGGCCAGTTGTATGATAGCTCAATGCTCCAGTGCAAGGTCTCATCATTACAAAAATTATACTTTATCTTTTAAAAAAAGGTGAAGAACTGAAAGGGAAGAATTGCAACAAAAAGATGAAGCAGAAACAAGGAAAACTCAACAGCTAAGAGACAGACTGGAGGGTAGCCAGAAGGCTTGGGGGAGAAGGATGGTAATATGATCCCTATGGAAGGAGGAATTTCATTTTGACATAAAGGCAGGGTCGAGCCACAGAAGGACCGAGTCTGGCCTCATCACACAAGGCTCTTTTCATGTAGATAGGGGCTCCATCTCAGACATCCTGCACGCCAAGAAGATAGTGGTCAACAGGAGTGTCTTCCAAGTCAGATGCTTTAGTGAAGTCTTCCTGACTTGGCTCTTATGGTGGCACTGTGAGCACTTTTAGCACCATATGGAGGTCCCAGGATGGGAATCTGTGAAGTGTTGTGGGGAGAGCAACAGTCCCCTCACAAATCTGAAGACCTGTGGATGAGATCCTATTGTCTTTCACTGGGGGAAGGATGGAGGTGATAGTGGCAAAATACCTTTTATCATGTTTGGTCTAAGCCTTCTGTCGACCCTGCCCTGAAGGAATTCCAAAAGCAGGAGAGCTGAGACCTTGAGGCAGTCTTGCTTCTTGCGTATATATGCATTCTGAACACCTGGAAGGTATACTTGTAGACTTTGCTGGTGGATGGTCTTCTTGCAAATAGGTTGGTTTTGACTGCCTTGTCTGAGTATCTGAGGCTTTGCAGCATGGGCCTTTCAATTAACCACATGAAGCTGGAGCCAATCTGGCTCCAGATGGTACACCTTTCCCTGCAACAGGAGGTCCGGTGTCACTGGGAGAGGGGCATTGGAAACTCACCAAGGAGCAGCAGCCAATGGCTCAGGGACCAGCCCTGGTCTAGGGACCATCTCTCTGATTAGTGCTGGTATAGAAGATTAGAAGAATATTAGAGGCTCACAGGACAGAAAACTATGCTGACCCCCACAGAGCCTTTGGGTTGCTTACTTGCCTAAAATAGACTCTGGCAGATTCCACACCCAATCAGAAAGAAATCTGATTTTAAAAAAAGCACTGCAGATCGAACTGAGTAATGACTGGAGGAAGCGAATATTTCCCAACTTGCTTGGGTCAGACCTGAATTTCCTCACTCATTAGAATTTAACCAAATCTGAACTTTCAGAGCAAGAGCTGTGGCCTATACTCTAGTACTGAAACTGAGAGGCATTAGGACTGGCACCAGTCATACGAGTAGAGGCTTGCAACCATCTGTTGATACTGTGTCTTAGACTGGCACTGTTGTTTGGGATCCCCTTGACAACTACTGTGCTAAGGGGGGGGAGGCACAATGGAGACAGCAATGGAAGCCCTTGGAGAGAGAAAGAAGAGAATTCATGTGCCCTTAAGGTTGGCCTTTTCCTCTGTAGAGTTAGCTTCCAAGCATCTCTGCTACTTTGGCATAAACCAGTGAGGAAGGCAAACAGAAAACAGGGTATCCATGAGGAAGATCTGTAGCTGGAGGAATTGAAATAACAATAATAACTATTATTTCATCACAAGCTGGAAATAGGCCATTGAAGGCAGGACTGTTCCAATATACCCATACCAAATTGGGGGAGTTAATAGGCACCCCTTCTGAGTCTGAGCCCCCTGTCTCCTGCAGCTGGGGGGGTGCTTCTCTCCTCTACTTGCATAGCCCAAGGAGGCTGCTTTGTGCAGTAGCTTCTGGCAGGCAGCTGGAAAACTACTCCTGGGTTGGGAATGCTTGGGACTTGTTGCTATTTGTGAGTAGGTAGCTGCATATACTTGTGAGTAAGGTGGCATGCCAGCTCCAACTATTGGCTGTGAAGGTTTTGAAGTAGAGAGGCTTGGAACTCACACCTACCCAAAATTAAGAATTACTCTTGGGCAAGCAGACTTGTGAACTGCAGCTTCTCATGAGCATGGAGGTGCAGTAGCTGCAGCTAGGCTGTCCTGATTCTCATCAGAAGACAGCTCACCCTCTTCTGAATCAGAACAGGCTTTCTATAAAACATCCTCCCTGTATTCCGCATTGAGGGATTGGGCCTCTTTGTAGGCCTCTGGTGGGGCAGGGGTGTTCTCTGTACACCTCTTGGGGAAGGCTAGTCCCCCTTGATCCTTGGATTCAAACAACCTGAATAACAGGCCCTCTGGCCTCAACATAGAAGTCTCCAAACTCTCCAACATGGTGGCCACCTGCTTTAGCAGGAAGCTTTCACATGGCTAATGTGGTGACCGTGGCCTGAATCCTGGGTCTCTGGAAGATGGGTGGCAATGGTGTAGCATGGGGATAGGGAAAGGGGTGGACTGTCAACCCAATCCCTGCCCCCCCCCCACTACGGAAGTGCCCAATGGTCTGGCAGTGCTAGTGAAGGTGCTCCTAGCTGGCCTTCCCTCTTCTTTGCAGGTGTGGGATGTGGGGGAAATGCCACGGCCTCTTGAGACACAAGGTCCCTCAGCCAGACCATAAACTCAAGTGGGGGGGTAGGTTTCCCATACTCAGTCGGGCCCACTGTACTCACATCCTCCACTGCTTCTGTTTTTGCTTGCATTCCCACCTCTAACCCTGGCCCATTTGGGGCTGGGTGTTTTTGATGTGTCTAGGCTGCGAAATGGAGGGATTTCCTGTCATCTGCCAATTCCACAGGCTCCCCTCAGTCTCTTTCGCCCTCCTGCTCAGCAGGGCTAGGGTGGGGTGGAGGATCACGGAAGGCCTGCTGCTTCTCTGATGTGGCTGGGTCTCTCCTCACTGGCTTGCACTACTCGCTGCATTTCCCTGCCCACACGGTCACTCCAAATCAGAAGAAGAAGAGGAAGAGGAAGCAGAAGGAGAGGCTAGCCCAATTGGGAAAAAACAAACTACAAAAAAGATGACAGAAGGATAAAGAATTTTATTTATTTTTACAGAAAAAGAGAGAACGAGAGAGAAGGGAAGAGAAGGAAAATGGCAACTGGAGCAGAGCTAGTGTGTGTGGTAACAGAGAGAAGGCAGGAACTAAAACTGGCCCTGTAAGGAGGGTTACTCTCCGCCCCCAGTTGGCACCCTCTGAAAGGTTTCCACATTCCTATCTATCAAAGAAAAGGGGAGGACAACCCCACATCATGATGTTTCTCCCCTCACCACTGGGAAAGAAATGGTGTCATAGAGTTATTAGTGCCATCCAATGCAAAATGGTCGAGGAAACATGCCATATAAAGTACCCAAGTGCTTTGAATTACCAATGTCTCACTTACCCACAGAATTCTTAATGCCATGTTCTGAAAGAAGTGCTAATTTCTGATAAGGTACCACATTTGGAATAGCTATGACATGTCATAGTTCACAAACTAGTAAAACTATCAAACCTGTGAGCCTGACACATCAACAGTTACTGCTAACTAAGCTAGCCACAATCACATTACACCTGATTTTACAACATTATGTACACAATGCCACATGATGTCAAACTAGTTACTTTTTAAAGACATTCTGCATCTTACCTGTTATGATAAACAACCGCTGTGTATGCTTCTTTTGAAAATTCAGCACAGCTAGATTTTCCAAAGATTACCTGCCAACGTGAACAAAATGACACATTTGAACTTTCACACCATGTCCTTTGTAGATGAAGCTAACAACCTTTCCCAAATGTTTTTCAGTCAGAACTTCTATTTCTCTGGTGTACTCTATTAGGTACAACTCTGTAAATAGTGATGTTTAAACAAAACAAAACAGACAGATGAACATTTGGCTAGAAAGACAGTTGCTAAGGTCTTGGTAGAAACAGGATTCCCTGTATCTGAAACAAACCAGATGACATTAGCTGTAAATAAAGCACTGTGAGAAGGAAACTTCAAGAACTACACAAGAACAGGTCTAAATATACCATGAAAGATGGACAACTTAATAGAACCGGATGGGTTATCTTGCATTATCGAAGAAAAGAGGGAGCAAAATGTCATCTATCTATTTAAACTAGGCAAGTTTGGTAGATTCAGTGGAATTTTTCGGCCCCTAGGATTTTCCCAGGACTGCATGAACTTGCAAAAATACATATCAGAAAAATGGAGGTGAAAATGGAAGTCTACTTCTAATTTTTTAAAATGGTGATTTTTAAAAAAATATTTAAATGCAGAGTACCCTGTGAGCTATTTAAAAGGTGAACTGCTACTGTAGGAAACTTTCAGGAGAGGCAGAGGGCAGTTTGGGGGGATGGGTATACAAGCAGCCTTGTGAGCTGTTCAGAAGACTGCAGCCCCCCCCCCTTCCAATTTAAAGCAACAGTGCAGAATTGTGAGGGTCTGGGGTCTCCCACCCCCAGCTTTCAATCTCCTTCATTTCCATTTCTGTCCATTTTTTTTTAAAAAAAATTAATGTTTTCAATATTAGGACCACACAGAAAATGTTTAAGGGGGGGGGGGGAGTCACATACAGCCTGCAGTTTAAAAGTTCTAACAGTCTGCACTGTTCTCCATTCTCACTCTATTCTCTGTCTGGCAATGCAGACAAAGGCAAAAGCAACATAGACCACTGAAGATCACTGAGGGTAGATACACATGCTACAGCACCAAAACTGAAAAGGAATAAAACATAGGTACAAGCATCATACCGGCATTGCATTGCTTGGATCCTCTCCAAACATGAACTGGACTTTTACAGTGATATTCCGAGCAGATCCCTGACGGTTGGCAAAGTTAAGGCTTTGGGGATAGACATAGAGAAGATTTCTGTAGAATAAGCAAAAAGCAAGAAGCATTATGTGATGGCAAGCACATGCACAGTGAGGTTATTTGGAAGCCTCTTAGGCAGTAATCCTAAATATATGGATTTTGGAGCACTATGGCAAAATTATGTATGAGTTCTGCCCAAGAAACAAACCATTTGGCTGAAGTCCTAAACACAATTCCTAGGCAGTATGCCCGGTTGAATAAAGTGGAACTTACTTTAAAATAAATACAGAGTTGTTCCTTGACTGCTGTTCTGATTAACTAATATTTTATGCCCTTTTTACTTACTCATTTCCCTCACTCTCTGTCATGCATATTCATCCAAACATGCACATATTGAAACAACTGATATAGAAGTCTTATTACTTCTATATCAGTACTTCATAGAATCTATATCAGTACTTCATAGAATCATAGAATTGCAGAGTTGGAAGATTTTTATATTCTACTTCTGCGTCTTACCAATTGCCTTCTGTTACCCAGTGTAGGAAAATAGGCTATTTGCAGTAACTAACAAAATTAATCAAACTGATTTTTTTTCTGGTGGCGGAGATATCTGGCACTTTGGGCCCATCTACATGGGGGGTGGGGGAGAAACGGAGTACCTTGTAGTAATGACATTTCAGAGTAGCAGTGACATGTCTTAAGGGTTTTTTGGCTTCAGAAGCCCCCATAACCCTCGCATTCCAGATGGCAGCCACGAATGATTTACTTGCATTAGTTCTTCACCACCAATTAAAAAAAAAAAATCGTCCAAGGTGCACTAGAGATATAATGATTTTCCAATTTAACAGGAAAACAAAACAAAAAATAATCACCCCATTTTATTGCCCTAGCAATTTCTCACTAAGGTGAAAATCCAACATGGCACCAGTGGGTGGGTGCTCTGTTAGCAAGCCCTGCCCCTTCTCTTGCCCAGCCAATCAGCTTTGTGCTTCCCTTATAATCGCTTATCATTCAATTGTCTTAATAAGCAGGAATGCACACACCCCTTAAAAAAAAAAAGTCAGGGAAAAGACGTGAAGGTTTTTGCCATTTGGGCCCCCCTCCTTCTGAATAGTGTGGATTTATGTAGGATCCCATTTAGACAGGTAGGATTCCCAGGGAATCCCATGAGGGTTTTTTTAACCATTTAGACAACCCCATTGTCTGTACTGGTAAGAAAATAGCAGACTTATCCCTTATAGATCAGGACTGGGCAAAGGATATCCCTCCAAATATTGTTGGGCTGCAACTCCCATAAGCTGGTCTTCAACTGGACCCACCCAATTTTAAATTCTGTAGGTGGGCCAAAGCATGGAAGAACATCTTCCATAACTCCAACTGATGTCTTTCTCCGACAAGTTTGCACTCTTAGCAGATATTCATGGCACTACAAAGCACAAGCAGACCTATTCATGGCACTCCTGCAGCCCAGTATGATCTTCTTGCAGACTTTTTCTCCTACATTTTCTACTCACCTAGACACCTTCAATTACCTCTGAATAGCAATAACAGAAGAAAGGACAGGGATAATTAATTCACCTCTTTCTTCTCTTCTGTTCAATAGATTTATTTATTTCAATTATTATGGGAGGAAAGTATGGTGTGGTGTCTTTTTGGTAGAGGTTATGGGGAAACTGACAATGATAGTCCAAGGTGGCAATTTGGATTGATAAATGGAAGAGGTACATGAAAGGAAATGAACAGGAGAAACAAAATGTGCAAATATGGAGCCTATTTTACCTACCTATGAATGTCTCTGAAGTCTTTGAGATGGGTGACTTGTTTTTGCATCTCACCCTTCTAGTATTACAAAAATGAGCACTATTGGCTCATCTTTTCAGCTTTCTTCCTCACAATTTACTAAAGCAGGACATGCAAGAAAGACAGTGTCAGAAACAGCTGACAAACAGTGAGGAAAGAGGAAACCCTGCATATGTCTGTGTCCATTTTGAAATTATGAGTCAGGGTTTTCATATTCAGCTTTCCACAAACTCCAGAGCAAAAATATTGCCACATAACATTTAGTCCTGGAAATGCATAAGAACTATAACCCACGGCCTCATGCTGCTATTCAACCATGGCCCTCATTCTCAACGGGCTGAATCCAATCCATCCTCATTCACAGGAAGGTTCATTCTATTGTAGGAAGGTCATTCCATCAGACAAAGAAAATCTTTGGATCCAACACAATGAGCTTCATATTGGAGGACTATGGAACCACATTATCTTTTGCCTTCATGCAGTGCATAAACCAAAGTTCCTGAAGAGGCAATTCCTCTGGTTTCAAATGAAGACCTTCATGCTGAATTAAGCGCCAGAATTTCATCCCAATTGGTCACCTTGCTTAATCAATGTTCTCTTTATTATTTTTTCAGGCAGCTGCTGAAGGATTTCCTCTTAGTCTTTTGTGGCTCTCCTAAATTACTTCATTCTGGCATGAATACATTTGGCTTCTCAATGTGCTTTTTCAAATAAAAATGGATATGAAAATTTATTTTAAAATGTACTTTGCTCATAAAACTTTCATTAAATATTATTAGTGACTTAAGAGAGGGATTTAAATGTATTTTCAAAGCTAAGCTGCATGATCTCTGCATTAAGAACAGAGATCTTCTTTCTAAGGACACGTGGAGTTACTGGCCCATGTTTTTCTTTGTCTTTAAATGGACATGAAGAGTATTTCCTTTGGTGACATTATTTCTTCTGGTAATTTGGAAGGGAGGGTAGGTTCATCAAATTATGGGTGCTGAATTGTAAGTGCCAATTAATCTCCTTCATGCCAATTTGTATAAATTATTGTATATTATAAGCAGAAAGCGTTAAAATGCCTATTCTGCTCTCCAGGTGTGGAGGAGCTAAAAAAAGTAGAGTGGCCTGAACAGACAAGACTTCCAGATAATACATAGATAATGTTTGTTGTTGTTATGAGCCTTCAACTCCACTTCAAATTATGCGACCATGTCCTAGGATATTTTTGGCAAGATTTATGCCAAGGAAGTTTGCCATTGCCTTTCTCTAAGGCTGACAGAGTGTGAGTTGGCCAAGGGTCATCCAATAGGTTTCCACTGCATGAGCAGGGATTCAAACCTGTGGTCTCCCACAGTTCTAGTCCAGTACTAGACCATTATACCACACTGGCTCCTAGACAGTACACTCCACCACCAATTTGCTTCAGATTTTAGTTTCTGTTTTCAAGGACCCACTGAACAACCAAGGGCAAATGCATGTTCACTTGGAAGCAAGTCCCACTGGAACTAATGGGATTTACTCCTCAGTAACCGGTTTAGGACATCAGCCCAACCTGTAATTTATATGCATTTTTTTTTTTTTAAGAAACCAGTCTCTCTCTTTCTGTCTCTGTTTGCAAAAAGCAGCTTTCTGGAAGGGGCTATATAATACACAGAAGTGGCAATGAAATTGCTAAATCACTCCACTTGGTTATACAGTATTTTCTTCTGCAGAACCTCGTATGCATCTGGAAGATTCAAGGGGTTGTAGGCCTAAAAAGTAACTTCTCCAGATCTCATCTTTTTAATTCATCTAATACAGGAAGGACAAAAACAGCACTGAAGATTGCAAGTACGCTATCACAGCTCCCAGTGTGTCCTTCAAGCTCCTCCATCACTGAAAAAAGTGTCCCCCTATCACCAATCCCAACTTCCAGGGGTGTGATTCATTCTAAGCACCTTTCATCCTCCAAAATGGGAGAAAACCTTGCTTATGCTTCAGGGCAGGGGGATGAGCAGGTGTGGCCAGCAAGAATTCAAAAGGTTTGAAATTAGGTCTGTCTGTGGTTGCCTGCCCCTATTTTAAAAGGAGAAGAGACAAGTGGGAATTTTAGGGATTTTTTTTTTAGGGCATTTTTTATTGGAGTAAGACCATTCTACTAAGTGGGGCTTGCAGGGGGTCTGGAAATTCTCTCCTCTGTACCTATAGGGAAGGAGGTCTTTGTGGGTTGGAGTTGAGGGAATTAGACTGAAGAGCAGCCAGAGCCTAATCGGCACAGTCTCATTAGCCACATAAAATTCCTCAAGAAGAAGAGTTTAATACTCAAGGGAAATTGGAAGTCCAGCTTTTTCAGAGGCAAGATCTTCTTTGACAGCTATAGTGGATCCGACAAAGCAATTAAGTCATTAAGTAACACTTAGGATGGAATTGCCTCTTTGGGGATTCTGTTGCAGATTAAGGTACTTGGAGAAAGAATGACCCTCTTCTCTAAAGGAATATTCACAGACTATTTGTAAACCTACAACTTACAAACACAACTTAGTGGACTTTGATTTGACTTTTTTTTTCTTCAGCTTCAATTGGATATTTGTGATACCTTTGGAGGGTTTTTTTTCTTCTTTTCTTTGTGGGCTGATTCACTGCTAGTACCCTATTTGGACTTTATTGTGAATTTTTTTTTAACTGATTTTTTTTTTTAAAAAAAGTTGGGACTGGCTCTTTTTGAGGACTGTTGATTCTTCAGTTTAACTGCATTGCCATAAGGAGCAGGATCTCTTTGGGAGACTGGAAGTCATTGAAAAGGCTCCAACTCTGTACTTCAAAAAAAAGAAAAACCAGCAACAAAAGTCTATTAATACTTGAGAGACTTCACTTATGATCTTGTTGACAACAGAAAACATGGAATAATTTCTTCTCTTTACTTTTTTTTTACTTTTTTCTTTTACGTTTAAAAGCAGGGATACTAGCATGCTACAGTGCTTCAGCTTTTTCAAGGACACAAGCTCAGTCACTCCTACACCCTTCCTCTGACCGTGTTGGGAATCTTTTTCTTTTATCTTTTCCCTATTGTTCTCTCTCCGCTTCCTCTTTCTTTTCACTTCTTTTTCTTTGGTAAAAATAAGCTTAGTTGTTCATTATTGAGCATTTCATTTTAACCCAGCTGCTTTTGGTTACATTCTGATTTTCAACTCTTTAAAATTCAGCATCATATAAAATTTCACTATTGCCTAACTTTTTCCCCTTCATTTCTTTTTCTTCTTCTGCTTCTTC
Organism: Gambelia wislizenii; assembly: GCA_030847615.1. NCBI lineage: Eukaryota > Metazoa > Chordata > Lepidosauria > Squamata > Crotaphytidae > Gambelia > Gambelia wislizenii. The sequence goes on from JAUMIR010000004.1 coordinate 107,074,517, forward strand.
TATCTTGCTCTGTTTCACCCCTCCCATATTCTTTATACTTTTTACCCCTGACACTTTAATTTCCTTTTCCCGTTCCCCATGCTCCCTTGATCTCATACACCTCCTTCCCATTGCAAGAGAAAGGGGAGGGTGGGTGAGGAGGGGGTTGGAGGGAAGGGGAGGGGAGGGGGTTGGAGGGTGGAAAGAGGCTAATTTACAAATTTTGGATAATACAGAGGCCAAGTGTGGGATGCAGGTGGAGTGAGAATACCTGAGGAGTGGTACTTGATACTCCTATTGTTAAAAAAAGAGCAGGGGAAGCTGAAAGGAAAAAAAGAACAGGTAGCAACTCACTAGATTGTGAATTCTTAAGGGGAAAACACTATTCCAAACATAAATATACATTTGAGGGAAATAAGAGGACAGTAAACTACTAAATAGAAATTGAGATATCTGACATAGTTAGACCGCCAAACAGAATAGTTTGACAGGATACCTTAAAGGTTTTTTTTTTCTTTTGCACCTAGGGAAAGGAATAGATTATAAGTATAGAAACTGAAATTATTAAAAGAGAGAGAGAAAGAAAGTGTAAAGTTTTGGGGAGGTTTCTCTGATGCAGGGGAATGAAGACACATTTCAGAAGACCCGACCTGGATATATAAGGTAACTTACAGCTTTGCCTTGAAGGCATAAACTAAGGAAGTTAGCTTGCTTGTTGGGGAGACATAGAATCATAGAATCATAGAATTGCAGAGTTAGAAGAGACCATGAGGGCCATCCAGTCCAACCCCCTGCCATGCAGACATAGTTTGTCAAAAATAAATCTAAGCCATAGGAATCTACACAGGGTGAAAAAAAGGGAAATAAGAGGAATAAGGGGGGATAGAAAAGGAATATATAAACTAACATGGCCTCAGGAATCAAGAGACCCAACGTGCAACCACAAAGTCAATCAATATCACAGGGAGTGATAACCAGAAGAGGATCTGCAGAGCTTGCTACAAAGATCCTGGATATACAAATGCAAATACTTCAGGAACTGAGGGAGTTTAAAAAAAGAGGCAAAAACAGATCTTAAAGAGCTAAGAAGAGAATTGAGGAAAGATATCGAAAAAGAAACAGATATCTTAAGTAAACAAATACAAAAAATTACAAAAGAACTAGACGTGGTAAAGGGAGAAGTAAAGGTCTTAACTGAAAATGTGCAAAGAACAGAGAAGGGCACTGAAGTATTGAAAGGTATCCAGAAACAAGAAGAGAACTTGATATTAATTCAAGAACTAAGATACAGGGAAAGATGTTTGAAGTTGAGAGGGATTCCAGAGAAAAAAAAAGAAAATCTTACAGAATACTTAATATCGATAATTGCAGAATATCTAAATGTGGACAAAGCAGAAGTAGAAAGAGAGACAGAGAAAAAAATTTGAATAAACTCGACGGTGGCTCGTGAAAAAAAAAATACCCAGAGATGTGGTAATATGCTTTATCAGACAGAAGATGAGAGATGCAATTTTGATGAAAAATTACCAGAATAGTCTAGAAATAGAGGGAACAGAAATAAAGATTTTCAAGGATATCCTACCAGCAGTATTGAAGAAATGTCAAGATTATAAATTCCTGACTCAGTTATTGAATAAATGTGGAATACATTTTAGATGGGAGAGAATACAAGGGATGTCCCTATTATATAATCAGAAGAGATACAGGATAACATCAATTGATAAAGCTAAAGAACTGTACAGGAAGATAATCAAGGACCAGAACAGAGAGAAAGAAAGGAATCGAGAAGAAGAAAGGGATAAAGGAGATATGGGGGGGAGAGAAAGACATAAAAACAGAAATAACAGAAAAAGAGAGAAAAGAGAGAAATATCTCATAGAAAGATCTAAGGAAGGAAGTGACCAGGAAGAAGAGCTCAGAGCAGTAGTGGGAATTAAGAGCAGACAAATACAACTACCAGAAGAAATAGGGGGGGGGGGAGTCTCTGAAACAGAAGAAGAATTAGAAGAAGAAGAAGAAATTTAAAGAAACCAATCAAGAATTGTATAATTGTATAATACTTTGGAAAACTGGATAAAATAGAAAGGAAGTTTAAACAAGCGAAAATACAAAAAAAAAGAAATCAGATAAAGACTGGAAGTCATTTTATTTTTTTGTTGTATGTAGGGTAGTTATGTAGTGATAAGAGAGAAACATAGGACTGAGAGTATGAATGACTTTTTGGGGTGATAAAGTAAGTTACGCTTTATGTGATTGTGTAAGTAGATGTTATATGTTGTTACAATTGTTTGTATATATTGTTATTCTGTGTTTTTTTAATATGTGTTGATAACTCAATAAAAATTAAAATTTAAAAAAAAAAAAGAAAGTATCCTGAGCAACCCTTCTTCTCCCACCTTTTCACACCATGCCTTCTCTCCCCTATTCTCTCCACTTATTCAGTAGACTACTAGTAGGGGTGGGGGGGCACTGCTCTTGCTAGAGGTCTTAATTGCTTGCTTGCAAAGGATTCTTAAAATGAGGCTAAAGGCTTCAAGAAATTCAGGCAAGTGCCATTTGTGACACAAAAGTTACAGGTTGCCCATTCCTGATGAAATCTAGCAGTGGCAAAACAATTGCTGATTTCAATAGAATGATGTTTTTCTCTTAAGACCTTGAAAAAGTTACCTGTGTGAACTACAATTGGCCACGCTGACTCTGGGATTCTTGGAATTGTAGAAAAAAAGTAATGTTTCCAAGCTCTGGTGTTAACTCAATTCACTGCTTACCTAGACCAGAAGTGGGCAATATGCACAAAGTGGGAGCCATTTTTTCTTTCCTGTGCCCACCTGGCAAAATAGCAGACTTGATTTCTGTTCTCTTCCAGAGTCCAAAAACAACACGTAATAAAGCATTTGAATAATTATATTTATGTATGTGAAATAACATACCAATGAATCTATGAATAAACAGACTGAGTATATGAGATAGGATTTCTTTTTAAAACTAGTTCCCAATTGCAATAACCCAACTTCTGATTCCCAACCCCTAGCAATTGTTTTATTCTGTTGTGCCAACTTTCCAACACATCATTTGCCGTTTAAAACTATTTAATTCACAGGCAAGTTAAACTAACTTCTCTCTTCTAAAACGTAGCTTTAAAAGTTAATAATTTATTTCCTTCTATTCAATATTCATCTGTTTGCTCACCACAGGGAGAAAAAAACCTGAGCAAATAGAATCTTGCCCTAGTGTTGCTAGCACTGTGTGCGTGGGAGAAAAATGGCCTTGAACATCTCCTAAGTCAGTCTAATTGAATAAAGTAACTGAAGCCAAAACAGGTTTATTGTGGGGGGAAAAATCCTTCTTTACAGCACCACTATCACCACCACCACCATCATTGCTTCTGCTACTATTACTACTACTATCACCAGCAAAAATTCAAGGGATATTAATTTATGCTTCCCTTTCCATGAGTCAGCAAACAAATGAAGAAGTCTTCCACTAGCTACAGCTTCCCATTTTACACAAACATGGAAACCACAGTTTAATCATGTTCCAAGGTCATTAAGCATAGTTTCCCAGGTATGGCATCTTGTATAAAAGGGAAATGTGAGAAGTCTATATGCCGAGGGAAAAAATATCTTGCTCATAGTTAAGCTGATTCAGCAGACATACAATCATCACAACTCTCACGTTGTCTTCCAATGAGATGAATCTGTTTCCACAACAGCTTCTCAAATACCATACAGCAGACCAAACTATTGTAAGAGATGTGAAGGCCAAGGGGGGGAAAAGTGACCAAATTTAGAAAAATACAATTATGTTCCTCACCTCATTGTTTTGCTAACATGCATTTTTTACTTTTAAAATGAGTGTGATCCTTTCTGAAACAGTCTAAAATAACAATAAAACAGAATATTTGTTTATATCTATGTCTATATTTGCCATAGCTACAAGACTAAAACCCATACATATAGAACTTGGCTTTTATACTAAGGAAATACTAGGCTTGTGTACTTTAGAGGTAATTTATAACTGATTGATTCAGTTTTATTAAAATCTGTTTGTATCCTGCAATGCCATTTATAGTCACTACATGGAAGATATCCTCAACCTCCCTTCGAGATAAAGCCTGGGATAGTCATTTCTTCCCAGGGCCTCTAGGTAGAATGTGTACTTCCTTATGCAGGGCCCCCAAACTCTTCAAATAAAAAGTGGGTTGAGGGAGAGATTATTTCCTTCCTTGTGGTAAGGAGAGAGTTAGAGAGAAAGACCAGCAAGAAAGAAAAGAGACTGTAGGAGATTATGAGGTTTCAAAGAGCTTTCACTTGGTTTGAAGTAAATTCGGTACTTTTGCTAGTTTAAAATAAAATAGTTACAGCCAATTTGTGCTGCTCAAAAATTCAAAGATAACATCTTTACTGCTAATTACATTGTTCCTGCATTTGTCTGGATTCACAGAAAGAAAACAACCCTGAGAGCCCTAGCCCCTCCCCACAAACAACAAGACAGAAGAATCCACCCTGCAAAACCTGAACAACTTTGCCCCCAAACAAACAGAAACAAGGCATGGCTGCTGCCTCTCCAAAGAAAGAAAGAAGGAAGGAAGGAAGGAAGGAAGGAAGAAAGACAGACAGACAGACAGAAAAAGAAAGACAGAAAGAAAGAAACTGAAGACAAAGATCTGTATCTAATGGTATTGGACAATTTTGAGTTCAGTTTGACTATATATGCAATATGTTTATTATATCTACACATACTATACAATAGCCTACATTGCTGATCCGTACTGCCCAAAATTTTCAGCGAAAGTTTAACAGTAGTAATAATAATGAAAATGAAGGAGAAGGAGGAGGAGATGAATACCAAGACAAAGAAGATCACAGTTGTAACTGGCATATCTAGTTTAGAACCAGAGTTTTTCAAATATATTTACACCAATAAGCATGACCTATTCAAGAACTATTTATTCTTTGTCATAAAATGCTTGCCAAGTGGGCTCATTTATCTAGCTAGAGAAAGAGCCTAAATAGAGAAAAAGCCTAAAGAGGACACAGGTTATATCCATTCAGGTTTAATGATCAACTATGCAAACTTGACTTTTAAGGACTGAACAGAAGAATATTTTGATGCTAAAAACTGTCACAGAGAAAGGCTAATGACTAGAGGAATATTTGGAAGACGATTAATACAGGAAGAAAATGAAAACAATTCTGGTATTTCTCTTTACAATTCCTCTAGTTATTTCAATGAGAATAAATGGAGACGATGATACTTCCTTTGAACCAGTAACTCCTGAGCCAAAGTCTAGGTTTGCCATGTTACAGGATGTGCAATTACTAGCCAATGGACTGCTCCAGCTCGGGCGTGGCCTTAAAGATTTTGCTATGAAGACCAAGGGCCAGATGGACAACATCTTTCAGAAGCTTAATATTTTTGACCGATCTTTCTCTGAGATCTCACAACAAACCAATGAAATTAAAGAGGAAGAAGAACAACTAAGAAAAACAACAATCAGACTGCAAGCTAATAATGAAGAGATAAGGAATGTCTCTCTAGAGCTTAATTCCAAAATACAAATCCTTTCACAGGAAAAGATTCAACTTCAAGAAAAAGTGGGGAAGCTTGAAGAAAAAATAACTGAGTTGTTTCAGACCCTGCTTGAAATTCAAGAGCCTGAACAAATTGCATCACTCAAAGTAAGTAGATATGAAGTCAATTTTGTAGAGCCAGAGTAAATGAAATGGGCTTCTGAGTATCAATATTTATGGGGAGGGGGGGTTGAGGACTTTTTTAAAATCAAGAAAAGGATAAGTAGTTGTAACTGTAAATTATTTCTGCAACAAGATTGGGAGTATCCCTCATGGATGTTTAGACTGCAACTCCCATAATCCGTTACCAGGGGCCCTGCTGCCTGAAACATCTTGGAGTTGATGTCAAAAACACCTGGAGAGCTAGAATATTCAACAGTATTCATTATGGGTTTTCTGCAAAATGTATCCAATGATACAAAGCTACATTGCTACTGGTAGTTTTGACTTAACTGTACATTATCTAGACAATAACAATGCAAATTTGGAGATACAGACTCTCAACTGAGCTCTATAAACACCAAAGGGTAATCATGCTTTCCTAATGCAAAGACTCTGTAGGACTAGGTAAAATCTTGCAGTTTGTCTGCTGAGACCTTTTCTCAAGCAGACTACCAGGTCCACAGAAAGTACGGCAAAAAGAACTGCTAAAAACTAATGTTTAATGAAATGTCTGTTATTTTTATTTACCATGGTAACAACAGATTTTGGTAACTGTGGTTACCAAATCTTCTCACATTCTAGAACAATTCTAGTGGAAGAACAATGGGTGATGGTCCCTCCATTTGCATAAGACTTTATAGAGACTGCATTGATCCAGGCATACCTCAGTTAGCAAATCCTCTGACAGTGAAGTGCCTTTTACATCCGTCAAGGCTCTCCTTTTCTTCCTCCTCCTCTGTCTACCTGGAAGATTTTTAGCAGCATGGGAGGATGGTGAAAGAAGCATGGACTTTCAGTGTCAAGTTGCAGCACCATGTCCACAGTAAACAATACAATAAACAAAACTTGATTGAGAAAGAGCAGAATTCTAATCTAGTCAATCCTAGTACAGTATAACCATATGCACCTCCATTCAGCAGAGCAAGGTAAACACCAGAATCCCTTACTGAATGTGTGTGACCAGCAAAACAGAGCAAAAAGATAAGGAAATCAGCATGTTAAAAAAGCATGATCTGCAAGTTTGGCCACCAAAATGGAAATCATAAGAAAAGTAGAGGCTTGTGAAAGAAAAGGTCACCCTAGATCCATTTTGGAAGAAGCCTTCAAGTGGTCTCTAGAAGGCTCAAAATGTTTTTTACACATATAAGGCTTAGCTGACCTGGTTGTTTCAGGCCATGTGCACCTACCATTAGTTTTGAGTAAAAAAGTTTGCTGAAACACATTGAACTGCTCTCCTTTTTTGTACTGTAGGAACATATCCTGACTCTTTCCATGTTGTTTTTGCCTCTGGTATCAAATTTTCTCTTAAAGAAATAATGTTCAGCAGCACATTGACTTCATTAACTGAGGTATACCAATGTCCTTTTCACATGCTACAGTCTAGTTCTTCTATGCTCACCATGTACTTCATACTGTTATGTAAACCCTACACAGACTGTGGTATTATGCCCGGTGAAATGCCAGCACTTGCTCAGAGAGTTAACAGGACTGCCCAATGCATCCAATGGTCTTTAAGATCCACGTCATTGTTTTTTGCTCTCCCTGCAGAACTTGGTTGAGCAGCAGGACAACCACCTCCAAAACCTTCTCAAAATGGTTCAAGTCCAACATGCCCAGCTTGCCAAACAGCAAGAGCAAATACAGGACCTGGAAGAGAAGGTAAGAGTAACAGAATAAAAGAGTAATTTTCTGAACAGCCTTCTCTACAGAGGGGTGCAATCATTTTGGGTGACTTTTTGAGAAGAAAGGCAAAAAATAAGGAATCTTCTCTCAAGATTCATAATTGTACTGTTTCTAAAGGAGGGGTTGGCAGCCTTGTAGGTCCAGGGGCTGTCCCACGACACACACACCCGACTCCCTTAGGCCAAACTTTCCCCTGAAACTGGAAGTGGTGCTCCAATTATTTCCTGTTTCTAAAATGTGCTCTTTGGAGCCTTTTTGCAGGTGTTGGGAAAACAGCTCTGTGTGGGGCTACCTTTGAAAACTGTTCGGAAACTTCAGCAGGTCCAAAATGCTGCAGCCTAGCTCTTGACTGGGGCTGGCTACAGGGACAATGTGACTCCCCTGTTGAAACAGCTGCATTGACTACTAGTCCATTTCCGGGCAGAATTCAAAGTGCCACCTAAAACCATAATTTGAATGAGAACATTGTGGTGTATAAAATCTTTTCAATAATATTCACACTGAAATATAAGGAATGCTTATTTTTTAAATATATATATAAAAAATCATAAACGCTCATGAAGACATGCACACTGTTCACAGATTATGTAGGAATTACTTTAGAGCCAGGAGGGGCATCCTATGAGTGGCATGCAACTTATGGGGCTCTTTTTTTGTATCCCTTGGGCTCCTCCAGCAGGTGTTTTTGTTTGTTAACTTTACTAGGTGTGATTCTCTATCACTATACGTCTCCCTGTTTATTTTATTTATTTTAATTATTTGTTGGATTTATATCCTGCCTTTCTCCCAAGATGGGATTCAAGGCAACTTACAATAATTTTAAAACTAAAACTAGAACATTACAGAAGTTTAAAAAGAATTAAATAATTATCATTATCAAAACATAACAGTTTTAATAATAAAACATAATAAACATAATAAAAATTGCAAACATTAAAAGATATTAAAAGCAGCATACCAATAAATTTCACATTTCAAAAGACTGCCTAAATAAAAATGTCTTCACGTGCCAGCAAAAGAGACCAGGGAGGGGGCCAACTAGACCTCCCGTGGAAGGGAGTTCCACAGTCTGGGAGCAGTCACAGAGGGGGCTGTCTCCTGAGCCTTCACCAACCATGCCTGTGAAGGTGGTGGGACTGAGAGAAAGCCCTCCCCTGCCAATCTTAACATTTGGACTGGCTTGTACAGACAGATACAGTCTTTCAGATAGTCTGAACCCAAGCCGTTTAAGGCTTTAAATGTCAAAACCAGCACTTTGAATTCTGCCCAGAAATGGACTAGTAGTCAATGCAGCTGTTTCAACAGGCGAGTCACATTGTCCCTGTAGCCAGCCCCAGTCAAGAGCCAGGCTGCAGCATTTTGGACCACCTTCACAGGCATGGTTGGTGAGGGCTCAGGAAACAGCCCCCTCTGTGACTGCTCCCAGACTGTGGAACTCCCTTCCACGGGAGGTCCGGTTGGGCCCTCCCTGGTCTCTTTTTGCTGGCAGGTGAAGACATTTTTATTTAGGCAGGCTTTTGAAATGTGAAATTTATTGGCATGCTGCTTTTAATCTCTTTTAATGTTTGTAATTTTTATTATGTTGTGTTTTTAACTGTTATGTTTTAATAATGATAATTATTTAATTCTTTTTAAACTTCTGTAATGTTCTAGTTTTAGTTTTAAAATTATTGTAAGCTGCCTTGAATCCCATCTTGGGAGAAAGGCAGGATATAAATCCAACAAACAAACAAACAAACAAACAAACAGGGAGATGTATAGTGATAGAGAATCACACCTAGTGAAGTTAACAAACAAAAACACCTGCTGGAGGAGCCCAAGGGATACAAAAAAAGAGCCCCATAAGTTGCATGCCACTCATAGGATGCCCCTCCTGGCTCTAAAGTAATTCCTACGTAATCTGTGAACAGTATGCATGTCTTCATGAGTGTTTATGATTTTTTTTATATTTAAAAAATAAGCATTCCTTATGTTATATTTCAGTCTGAATATTATTGGAAAGATTTTATACACCACAACGTTTTCATTCAAATTATGGTTTTAGGTGTACTCCTGAGGTATTTTAAACTGCACATTTAACCATATAATGTCTAAGTGGAACAAGGTCAGTTTTGCAACCACATGCAACCCACAGGCCCATCAGGAGCCAAAGTTTGTTAACTTGGGGCAGAGGAAGAGTTCAGCTTGAAGGTTTAATAGGATGTTCTCTTGTGTTCAGTGTGGCTTCACTAGAAAGAGTGTTTACAATTGCAGAATTCGGTTTCCTAATTAAAGAGTGTTTCATTTCCTACTTAAAGAGGCTCAGTTAGAGGAGACAGATTTTTCTCACTAAGTTAAAATCTTGAGCAAGTCCTACAAAGTCCTACTGAGATCAACAGAATCAGCCCACTAATATAATTCTATAATGGACAACGAGGAATTTCATCATGAAAACATTTGCCTGGATATATCAAACAGGCTAAACTGATATAATGGTTTTGTGGTATGATAGAGAATTCATATGGCTCCAAAATGTGTATTTCTATCTTGTATTACAGATGCCCTTCTTTATAATCTAAAAACTAGAAAAATGTCCCAAATATGTTGAAACCATGAGGGGAAAATGTTTTCCCCAATTCCCTGCTTCCCCTCCCACAACAAAATAAAAAATTGGGGATTGAAATACTGTATATATTACATATTTTCTTACCAACTGACTTCAGTTCAATGCCTAGCGTCCAACCCCAACTGCAGTGAGAGGAAGGTGTTCTTTAGAGCAGTCACAACTGGTAAGGGATCTGTGGGTATCTGTGTACTGTATCTGCCTGCTATAATCTCCTTCCCCACTTTTGAGAAGAAGGAAGGGCACAGCCTTCTTTTATCCCCAAATGGACAACTCTTGTGTGGAGAGATTTATTTCCTTTGCCCAACACACATTATCCTGGTCAGAGTTATTGCCAGCACAATACACTCTTTTTCTTGAAATATTCCTACATCAGAGAAAGGTGAACATCTATAACCCATAACTATAAGTATATATATGCACATGCGTGTCCAGAGGAATTGTTATTTTGACAAAGGTAAGGGTTTTCTCCCATCAATGGACACTTTCTCCTACCCTGTTCTCTCAAAGAATTTGTCTCTCTCATTTCAGAGAAGTAACCCTGCTTTTCAAGATGACACACAGCTACAATTTGCTGTGAAGGAAGATGAAACAAGGAATACTAAACTTAATGCAACATCTAAAATTCAGTATTATGAAGGTAATTCCCCCTATGAAGGAAAAAGATAATTTTTGTATACACCTGAAATAGCATATTATTTGCTATGAGCATATACATATTCAAAAGTTGTCCAGGTGGATTTTATGTATGTCTGCCATTTTGTCACCCAGAGAACCTTTTCGTCGGCTGCCCCCAGATTGTGGAATGACCTGCTGGAAGACATTCGACATCTAAATATGCTGTTGGAATTTAAAATAGTCCTAAAGACTTATCTCTTCTGGCAGGACTATCCTATTGATTTTAATCTATGAATTTTAAATTTGTATGGGTGATTTTAATGTAATGTTTGTTTTAATCCTACATGTTTTTACCTGTGTGTTTTAATGATTTTATGTTATGTATTGTATTTTAATTCATATTGTACCCCCCTTGGGCCTTGGGGAGAGGCAGGTAAGAAATAAAAATTTTTATTTGTTGTTGTTGTTGGAAGAGCAATGAACTATAAATGGCATCTCCAACAAATGCTGCAGTGAATTCTGTCTCCCAGAAGTAGTGCTCCTGTACAGGTTTCCAACCAACTATTATCTCTAGGGGCTTGTTCACACTACTCAATCATAGCACTATCATTCCACTTTAACTGCCAAAGCAACATCCTGTGGAACCCTGGGGCTTGTAGTTTGGGGAGGCACTAGAGCTCTCTGGCTGAAAATTCTAAGTAATCCTCCCTAAACTGCAAAATCCCAAGATTCTATGGGTTGTTTTCATGGCTGAAGTGGAATCACAGTGCTATAATTCTGTCATATGGAAGGGCTCCAAAACTAGCATTCTGCTTTTTACCTACTGTTCTACTTGTTCCACCTGTTAACTCCATTCCATTCTACTACCACTCTACATTGTGAGGCATTTGCCACTTGCATTTGGTGTTAGAACAAGTGCCATAAAATTTCCACCAATGGGATTATTGATGGCATTCTTTCCCAGAATCCTTGCTACAACACTCAATACACTCACAGTTAACTGTGATAGTAAACTATCACAAGTTGTGATAATGGGTACCTCCCATCATCTGGGCAACATAGCCAAAGGGTCAATGAGGTGTTGAGTGTAAAGTTCCACATTGTATGGGGGTGAGCATCAGGGGAACATCAGAGTGCACACACTGGTAACCTCAAGGTTGGACTTCTGCAATGTGCTGTACATTGGGCTACCTCTGTACCAAGTTTGGAAACTCTAATTAGTTCAAAATATGACAGCCAAATTGGTTACAGGTACATCCAGGGGTGAGCATATTGCACCAATATTAAAGTCACTCCACTGGCTGCCAATTAGTTCCCAGGCAAAGTACAAAGTGTTGTTTATTACCTTTAAAGCCCTACATGGTTTGGGTCCAGGTTACCTTTAGGATAGCCTTCTCCTGTACAATCTGCCCTGTACACTCAGGTCCACTGGGGGACACTTCAACCATCCAGGACTAGACTGGCAACTGTCACCCAGAGGACCTTTTCATCAGCTGCCCCCAGACTGTGGAATGGTCTGCTGGAAAAGATCAGCTACACATGCTGTCGGAATTTAAAATAATACTAAAGACCTATCTCTTCCGGCCGGACTACCCTGTTTCTATGAATTTGTATGGCTGATTTTAATGTAATTTTTATTTTAATCTTGTGTGTTTTAATGATTTTATGTTATATATTGTATTTAAATTCATATTGTCCCCCGCCTTGAGCCTTGCTCGGTCTCATTCCCCACAGGGGGGGGGGGGAGCTCCGCAGAGACAGAGTGGTAAATGCAAGTTTCCCTCAGCAACGTCGCACTATGTGCTGGTCACAGGGAATTCAAATCAATGGGCGGTGCCAGTGTAGATGCTCTCGAGAGGTCCAGTTCTCCTTAGCAGAAGCAGGAGCAATGGACCCCAGGAATTTTCCCCAGTAAACTCCCACTGGGTTACTGAGCTGGGGTTTAAAGTCAATGGGTGGTGGCAGCTAGTCTATATGGTCTCTAGGGGTACCATTCTACTCAGGCAGAAGTAGGAGGGGAACCCAGAAGAACTCTTACATGGTGGTGCGGCGGTGAACTCTGAGGATGTGAATTGGATTAAAAGGGAAGTGTGACTGTTTCTTTCTTGCTGCTTTGTCTCCTGTTCTCATTCTGGATTTGAAGTAGGTTAGAAACAGGGGGGCGCGCCCAGGAAACTGAATTAATCTTATCAAATAGCTAAACAGCAATGCTTAAATTCACATGAAAAAGGGAAAGAGTTTGTTTTAATAATTATTTGACAAATATCACATATATCTGAGATCATGTCTTTATGGAAGAATATGCTGATCTTCCCCCATCCCCCAAATTTCTCTTTAATAATATGGCTGTAAGCTTGAAACTATGATTGCTTTTAGGCAATACTACTGGTTGCTCTTGGATTTACAACAGAGGTGAAAGATCTAATGGCATTTGTTCTATTAAGCTCCAGGGGATCCAAAGCATTTAATGTCTACTGTGAAATGAAAACAGGTATATCCACCTGTGCCAGTAGCTATAGCCTTCTCCCTTTAAAACTCATCCTGATCTTCTGGAAAGCACTTCCCATCCTAAACTGATGCTAAAACATTATATTACTGTGGAGTGTATGTACTGCTGACATAAATTTTCCTAACAACAATCATAAGATACAAATATTTATTACAATTGTGGTTTTAGAAATGAATTATAGAAATTGCAGAGGTTCGGAAGAATGATTTCTACCTGCAAGAGCTAAAAACCCTATTAGTTAAATATTATGTGGCATACTTCTTTCTTTTTCTAGGATTCTCAACCAAAGGTTTGTCAGATCAAATGATGAGCAAATGATATAACTTTTGATGTTATTAAATAACCATTACACGAATGACATTCTTCACATTCATCTAATATCTTTTTTATGAAATGGTATACCTGTCTCCTTCCTGAACATCAGAAGTATTTGCAAACAACACATGTGCAAATGATCTCAGCATAATGATTTCTCAACACTTCTTACATCTTAGAAGCCACTCTAAGAATTAACTGTGTGCTTTATCAACCTGGTAATAACCAACATCTTGGTATCACTGACTAGTGAACATTTATCTGTCTTATAGCAAAGATCATGCTTGTTAACTTTCTGATTTCTCAGCTATGAAACAGGTAATCTGTTTTCTCTACACACCTCTTTTCCCAAACTTGGTACCACATATACTTTTAATGAAGTCAAGCTGACAGCACAAAATGGCAAATGGGGTTTGTTCACTAATGGAACTGCTTCCATCACTGGAACTGGAAGGGGTGATTCATATTCCCCTGCACACATCCGCAAAAACTGCACCAGCACAATATTCAATTTAGACCTTTGTCTGGATATCTGACCAGTTGGCCAATTATTTTTAAAAAATTAAGAAAAAAAATCTGTAATGTCATAAAAATCCATTTGGGTTATATGGGGAAAGTATGGCTGGATTATCATCACAAATGTACCTCTTTCAGCAGTAGGAAAATTGCATGAAGAATTGGCATGAAAGTTCATGTACAGATATCAGTTCAATCAACACTATATACAGTACAGTTGTCCCTCCGTATCCACGGATTTAAGTATTCATGGCTTGAAAATATTCTTTAAAAAATAATAATCCAAAAAGCAAACCTTGATTTTGCTATCTTATATAAAGGACACCATTGTGCTATGCCACTGCATATAATGGGACGTGACTATTCACAGATTTTGGTATCCACAGGGGGTCCTGGAACCAAGCCCCAGCAAATATGAAGGGATAACTATACAGTGGACTTTGGTATCTGCTGGGGTTTGGTTCCAGGACCCCCTGTAGATACCAAAATCCATGGATGTTCAAGTCCCATTATATACAGTGGTGTAATATAACGGTGTCCCATACATAAAATGGCAAAATCAGGATTTGCTTTTTGGATTATTATTAATTCCACCCCACCCCCAAATATTTTCAAGTCATGGATGGTTGAATCTGTAGAAGCAGAAGGCCAACTGTATATTGTATGGAGGGAGAGCACCCCAATTTTCCATCTGCATCCCACAGTATGTAGAGTTGGGGCAAATAATTGTCCATACTGTGAGACCCTGGATGGCCACACATACCCTCCCCCAATCAGGTCTAGGATCATAGCTGTTTCAGCACAGCCACTTCAGCTGGTTAACTGCAGCCAGTTGAATGCAACCCTTTCAGTGTGGCCAATAGAGCACAGCAGATAGTTCAATGCTGTTTCAGCACTGGTCACTGTTTCCTCTCGCGCTGCTCCTGTCTCCTATGAATAAAGGGGGGTGTAGAAAGAGCACCTGAAACAGCAGACCGGAATGTTCTTTCTCACAACTAAGGAAAAAATTAACCTTCACTTTCTTCATTACTGGAAAACTTGAAGTGTGAAAATGGGGCAGGGGAGTCAGCACTTCAACACTGCTTTTGTCTGGAGAAGTAGAGAGAGCGCTTGAAACAGCAAGCTGAAATGTTCTAATGGCCAGTAGTACAGCATTAGACCATACTACTGTCCATTATTTTTTTGGTCAAAAATAATTTGGGACACCCACGTTTTTGCGTGATGGTGTGGTGTGGGGATCCTTGTGGGGCCACAAAAACAGATTTGGGGGCTTCATGCAGCCCTCTCCCTGATGTAGAGCATTCATAACAACTAACAAAATGAATTTCAACAGGGATAAATGTAAAGTACTACACTTGGGCAGTAAAAATGAAATGTACAGATATCGTAGAATGGGGAACACCTGGCTTGATGGCAGTACATACAAAAGGGCTCTAGGAGTCTTAGTGGAACACAAGCTGAATATGAGTCAGCAGTGTGATGCAACAGCTAAAAAAGCAAATGCTATTCTAGGCTACACCAATGGGAGTAGAGTGTCTAGATCTAAAGAAGTAATCATGCCACTCTAATCTGCTTTGGTCACCTGGAATACTGTGTCTAGTTCTGGGCACCACAATTCAAGAAGGATTTTGACAAACTGGAATGTGTCCAGAGGAGGCCAACCAAAATGGTTAAAGGTCTGGAAGCCATGCCCTATGAGGAGCGGCTTAGGGAGTTGGGTATGTTTAGCCTGGAGAAGGAGGTGGTTAAGAGGTGACATGATAGCCATATTTAAAATACTTGAAAGGATGTCATATTGAAGAGGAGCAAGCTTATTTTCTGCTGCTCCAGAGAATAGGACATGGAGCAATGGACTCAAACCACAGGAAAAAAGATTCCACCTAAACATTAGGAAGAACTTCCTGACAGTAAGAGCTGTTTGACAGTGGAATGCACTGCATCGGATTGTAGTGGAGTCTCCTTCTTTGGAGGTTTTTAATGAGAAGCTGGATAGCCATCTGTCAGGCATGCTTTGATTGTGTGTTCCTGCATGGCAGGGGGTTGGACTAGATAGCCCTTGTGGTATTTTCTAACTCCATGATTCTATATCAGAGTACCAAACAAATGGTAAAATAACCATATTTATAGTTTATATATTATTATTGTATCCACAGAAAGCTAATGGGCAGTCATTCAAAACAGATCAGATGGATCACTAGATTTCAATCAAACCTATATAAATGGGTTTGGCAACCATGATGGTGAATATCTTCTCTCTCCTAGGGTAATGCTAGTTAACAACAACAACAGAAAAGAAAAGCTAAATACAGCTTTGGTAAGATTAAGGAACTATTTCATATTTTGTTTTGGTGCTTTGTTTAACCTCCACCATACCAGTCTAAACTGGAACATGATGAACAGGTTCTCTCAAAATTGTCACTGAAACAGATATTTATATAATTGTTCTTACTCAGAACATCACTGGCACAAAATCTAAATTGTAAAAAACCACATGTGTTACAGAAGCATGTTCCAATTAGAATGAATAAAATGGTCAATGATGTGACGCTGAACTCCCAACCATGTGTGCATTCTACATATGGCCATTATATAGTCTAGAAAAATAATTAGATTAATTTAAGGCAATTTACCCAGGTTTTTTTCTTGTGTGCTTAACTGTTTCCTAGTTTAGTTTTTAAAATATTAATGTCAGCATTGATTACTAATTTCCTGATTAAGTTATTAAATTACTAATTTCAAAGCTGATTATTATTTTGACTTAAACATTCTACAGCTTGTTAGCAAACTGGTTACTCTTTCAGCCTCAACATAATTAACAGAAGCAAAAGAATATATTAAAAAGAGATCAAGACAGCAGGATTTGTTTAGCCATATTCAGGCATTCACTGGCTTGTGCAAAGATCCCACCCCTGAATGTCTCCATGTTCCTGGCAGCATCCATGAATTTTGAGCACAAAGGGTCTGAAAAGGTCTCCTATGGAAAAGGTTATAAGAGCTCCTATGAAAGGAAGTACTTATACAATGGGGTCATGATCAGAAGAGCTTTTTAACAGCATTCAGCCAAACATCATTACAGAGACCTCTTCAGGCTTAATGCACAGCGGTTTAAGACACTGTTGGGAGCTTGGATGAGGATATGGGTGAGAGCCTTTTGGTGGCTACTCCTTGGTTATGGAATTCTCTTCCACAACAGCCTAGGTTGGCCCCTTCTCTGCTCTCTCCTCCAACAGGCAAAGACCTTTTTCTTCACCCAGGATTTTGACTGTTAATTGGCCACTACAGAATGTCTTTTATTTGGAGTGTGCCATATTTTTTATCATTAGCATTATGTTTCATTACTTTTTAAACTCTTTTACATTAATGTTTTTAATGTCATTGCTTGTTTATTTCTTAAACTTTTGGTTATCCATTATTTTAACTGTATTTTCTTTAACCTAAGTACAAGAACCAGAGCTTAGAAATAATACAATTACATGTAATGATGTGAACTGTAATGTGCTACTCTTTAGGGAGGGGACGGTAACAGGAGGCAGTGACATTATTCTGCAACATAATTAACGACTTGAGAGCATCATTACTAAGTGTATGAGAAAACAAGTAATGATACTCATCACTTCTAACATTATTTAGGAGTCTTTTTGACCATTTCTGGCTCATTTCATATTTTTTTAAACATATTAGGTAAAAAACAAAAATAGTAACTTTTTAGTAATCTGTTACTTCTAAAGTAATAAGCAAGAAATTACACAGCCATTTGGGAAACAACAACCAATGCATTACTTTTAAAAAATGCTCCAGGCTCTGCGAAGAACCTTAACAATGGGTATTAATTTAATCACATAACAAATGCTAGACAACTTCCCTTGTGGTAATAACAATAATATCCTGCTTTTATGTAGAATGACATAATAACATTTATTCAGCATTAAGCTTAATAGTTTTGCCTTGATATAAAATCCTGGTTTTGAGACTCCACCAGCCCATCATGCCAACAAATGTGAAGGCAGAAAGGCACTACCTCTATTTGCACTGGTTAATCATTCACTTGGGACTCAAGCCACAGGTGATGAAAACATAATCCAGCAAACATTGCTATAAATCTGTTCCAAGCTGCTTCAATGAAAGTGTTATACAGGACAGGGATCAAAAGGGCAGCACTGCTAGACCAGACAGGGCATTGAACAACATATGTAACTGTGGCTTCATATAACAGCACAGAATCATATAATAGTTGTGTCATAGTGCCACACCCTGAAATCACTTCATCCTAAGTAATTCAACCAGCTTCATTGTCATTCCAGAGTGTTCATTCATGATTTCTAATTTCTAAATTCTGTTTATCTACTTACAACTAGGGAGGTCTCCACTCTACAGAAGTACCCCACATTAACATTATAGCACTTTTATACCACTTTAGCTGCCATAGCTCCATCCCCAGGAATCCTGGGATTTGTAGTCTTAAGATACTTTAGAATTCTCTAGGGCATTCCCTCAAAACACAACATTACAGCTCTTTGTTGCAAGAAAATTTTAAGTTCCTTATAACATTATAAATCCCAGGAATCCACTGGATGGATCCATCAACGTTAAAGTGGTATTAAAGCACTATGCTTGTGTAAAATGGAAACAAATCTCAAAGTATGTCATTCTACTATCTGTAATCTTTTTGCATTACTCATGTGAAGCATCTTCCAGGTGAACATATGTAGGATTGCACTGTGAGCATTCTAATCTAATAATTTTTAAAAAACAAAAATAAAATGAGTGCTTTTTAAGAACAAGTTCTGACTTGGAGAGGTGACAATGCTTTCTCACACAATATGGGCAAGACCAAAGATGAGAGTGACATGTTTCACTATCAGTGTACAAGTCTGTTCACTGAAGAAATCTGAAACACAAATGAACATCACAGTGCACTGGTTTACTTTAAAATAAGTATGTCTGTCATCTTCCAGGTTTGGTTTGGTTTGGTTTGGTTTGGTTCAAACATCCTCTTTGGTTTATCTTTTCCAACTTTGAATAACTCCATTATCCAGATTATCAACAACTTTGTTGACAAATGCCAATCAAAAAAATCAGCCAAATATTATTATTTAAGGTTGAAATCCTATGATTACTTACCTAGGAGTAAGCCCCACTGAGCTTAATGGTACTTACCTCTGAGTAGACATGAATAGGACTGTGCTGGGTAGGTACAATCCAGTGCACATATACATGAGAACAAGGTTTGCTGAAGTGATGGTGGCTTACTTCTAAGTAAACATACTTAGTATTCCATTGCACGTAGCCCACTTAATTAATATGTGCTTCAGTAAATGACACTACCAAAATGTCCATTAAGGATATATTTCTTTTCTCATGGATGACAGTCCATTTCCATTGCAATTAACTTTTTATATATGCCACTTGCTTCACTTATCATAGAGATTCATTCACACACTTCTATTAAGTATGCCTTGAACTCTCCCTTGCAGACTGACAAGAACCAAAGTTCCATTCTATTTATATTTAGTTGCCTTTTTAATTGTTCATTAGTGCATAATATAAAAGATATAAGCCAAGAGACTGAGAGTAAGATTTACAGGAGAAATTATCTGAAAAGTTCAACAGTTCCCAAGACTCGGGTCATCTCCTGAATTAATATAATTAGTAAATGTGATTAGTAAATCAGATGCTTTATCTTGCTTTCAATCTGCCCTAATAGTTATGCTTGTACAACTTGATTTTTAGGAGAATTTTGGCTTGGCCTACATAAGATCTATTCCATTGTAAGTCATGCTAACTACATTCTATATATTGAACTATAAGACTGGAGAGCTAACAAACATTATATTGAGTATACATTCACTATGGGAGGACCAGAAACAGACTATGCAATCCTTCTCTTCAGAATTACTGGGAATATCCCCAGTGCTCTGCCTGAACAAAAAGAGGTGAAGTTCGACAAAAGATCATGGTAACAACACAGAAAAGAACGTCAACTGTCCAGGAAGTGATTCAGGTAGCCATTTTCTCTGTCATTCATTTAGCCTTTCTTATACAGTTGGCCCTCCACATTTGCGGGTTTTGTTATATGTGGATTTGCTGCCGTCTCTGTTGCTACCCTATGCTAATGGAGACTGTAAGCCTCGCAAAACTGAGAGAGACTGCAAACATGTGGCAAGGCTTGTAAGTCCCTCATTAAACTGACGTATGAAAGCAAAGGAGGAAGCAGCAAGCCCCACCAACAACTCGCTTTTGCCTTCTGAAAGAACCCTGCCTCCTAAAAGGCACCCGCAATGGATTGAATCCGTGAATTTCACTGTGTGTGTTTGTTAAATATCATGGGGGGGGGACTAGAAATATTCACAGTTTCTCCATTTTCACAAGGGCCCTGCCCCCCTAACCCCAGAGAATGTGGAGGGCCAACTGCAATCAGAAGAAGAAATAAATAATTTATTAAAGTAAACAGTAATGTTGAACTTGCTATCAATCCCTTAAATGGGAGGCTCATAGCCCTAAATCTTATGGGATATTATGGGACTGAGAATCCTCACCAGTAAAGTTGCACTAGATTATATCTTTTGGACTACTGGTGATGCAAAGCAGTTGCACAAGAGGTTATGAACCAGTTGCCTTATCCTTTGTACAGATCGGAGCACAACTGTTTTGCACCAGTGCTCACACAAAATGCACAACTGCTAGCAAAACAGGCTTTGCATAAGCATAATGTTATATTTCAACATAGGCCAAAGATTTACTGTCCTAAAAATGAGGTGCTGGGAGACAAGCAGCCAACTGAGACAAATAGCAGTATCCTTATGCCCAAAACAGTCCACCATATTTGTATAGATAGAATGGTTCTAATAAAAGAAAGCTTTATTCTGATGATTTGACCCTTTCAGTCTGGTGAGTTTTAGGACAAGCTCCATAACATTTGCAGTGTTTACAACTCCCAAGCAACTTCCCACACCATTCAATAAGCTACTCATAATACAACTGAGGATTTTCAAAAATCAACTCAGAAGCAGCATAAGAAGAAATGTGGGAAACAGCATGTACACAGGAAAGGCCCTCAAAAAGGTCTATGCACCCTTGGTCCATATAATGACATTTAAGCTTAGCTGTTTCAGTTAAGTAGTGTTTGTAATGTCCGTCTTCAGGTGGTTGCTGGTACAGTGCGTGTGAAGAAACAAACCTGAATGGAAAATACATCAAGCCAAGCTCAAAAGGAGAACTAGAAAGGAAGAAGAGGGGACTGTATTGGAAGCCTCAGAAAGGAAGACCCTACCTTCTCAAATCAATCAAATTGGTGATCCATCCTACAGATTTTTATAATTTTGACTGAGTATCTTCATTCAGAGTTGATCCGATAAATCAAAAACTACTTCAACTGGAGCTGAGCGTTGGCTCTTTTTGGTGCTCAAAATAAATCAGACTCAAGATTTTCATTGTAACTTAATATATTTCTTTACATGTCTGTCCTGTATTTCTCCATATGGGTTATCTCATATAAAACCCCAGAGTGTCTTGGTCACACTTTTCAGGAGACAGGCAGAACTATGGAAGCGGACAAGAGAAGCAAGTTTTCTCAGCCCTACTGCTGGCTCAGGAAACTTGCTGTCAGGAAGCTTTTCTTAGTGCCAGAGACAACTGTAAATGAAGCCAATTTTCTCTAGTTTTGGGTTAGGAAAATTTCACCTTGGTTCTCCTTTCCCTGAGCAGAGAAACTAGGGATGGGTCTTGATATACGGAGGAAAAGAGAAGTGCCATGTCTGAAAAGAAGTAAATCAAGGAAAATCTTTTTCTTCCCTCACACAAGAGGTGGTAAGAAAGGATGAGCTATAGAATAATAATTAATAATTCCACCACAGACTGAATTTTTCCATGCAGCCTGTAACTTTATGCTGAAGAAGAGAATAGAGCCAATTCACTTCTATGGCAGAAAACACACTACTGCTTTTCAGGGCACTGGAAATCTCAGAGTTATAGGCAGGGCTGCCAGGCAGAATATAGGACAGGGTTCCTGCAGCTTTAATCATTAGGAGATCCTGGATCAGAAAGTGGTACCATGAAGTTCTGCTCCCTCACCCCCTTTTAGCTGCTGCAGCTTCACTGCAACAAACCTATTTATTGGTGAGTGAAGACGTTTACAGCTCTCTTCCTTAGCAGGACACACAATACTGAAGGTGACGTTTTTGTCTGCATGCATTTGGGGGAGCTTTGGGTACAATTTCCACCTGAAAACCACATAATTTTTTTTTTAAAAAAAATTGAGGCTTTTGAAAAAAATGGGGCTACTCATGTAGTTTTAGGAGATGTAAAAATGGAGTCCAAGGGCTGCACTCGACTCCTGATATAGAGCAATGTCGTTTTCCTAGGTCAACTTGGATACTGAATTTGGAACATTATATCCTCTGACACTAGTCTCTTCGGCCAGAGAGCCAGTGGGGGAGGAGAGCAATGTATATCTGTGCAAAGCAGATCAACATATTCAAGTTCTTATTTTTGTCCATTCTTTCCCTTCTATAATACTGACATACTTTTGTGGTGGTGGCTGTTACACTTTAAATTGGGTTTGCCTGAGAAACAGTCTTCACACCAACAATTTCACACTTTCACTTCCTATTGTATATGTTTGTCTCCTCCTAGCCAGGGCGTAGCTACGCCCTGGCCAGCCCCTGTACTCGCCTCCATGCCCATCATTAAAACACCTCCCCCGGATCTACCATTCTTTAAGATCCGGGGGGGGGGGTCTGTTATATTCTAAACCAGTGCTTCTCATGTTATCTGATGTGGGGGGATGGCAATTTTTTCCCCAGTGTGCCAAGTATTGGCACCATGTTTGTACCCACTGGGTACACTGTTTCTTTCTTTCCAGGAAACTTGTCAAGGACTGGCAGACAATGGCTCAGGAACTGCCCCTGGTCTCTGGACTGCCATTTTGAGCAAGACTGTTCTAAATCAAGTAGAAAACTGCTGTGGCTTTTGGTGTTTCAAACAGTTTGCTGATTGTGGAATAAATAATATATACATTTTTATTTGTAGATTATTTGTAGAGAAAATGAAGTCACGTTATCTCAAAAACAGAACAAAATAAAAAACAACTCCTATTTCTCCTAAGATTGTGTAAAACACGTCAAAACAATTTTGTTTGTAGCATTAACATAACCACTGCAATGACTATAATTCATTGAAATGGTCCACACTAAAAACAGAAGAATAAGACTTCAGGCCTAAGCCACAGCACGAGTTAATCTTGGAAAAGGATTCTTTTTCATGACCTCTAGAAAGAAGTTATTGGAAATTTCAAAGAAAGAAACCAACCACAACATGTTTAGTGGATGAGCTGATGGACAAAGCATTTTGTTTCCAAACTGTGAGAGCTGCTTTGGGACTAAGATTGGTGTGTGTGTGGGGTGGGGGGATGCTGGAACTTCACAGCAGCATTTTTATTTGAGTCAATAGAGCTTCCAATGGACAGAAACTGTAACCATAACCAGGGCATCTTTGCTGTAATGAGTAGCCTGAGCAATTTGGCCTCAATACACGCTAATGAAAGTAAAGCTCTAGACAGAGGATACATAAAGGTACAGCTGCTTTGATGTCTTCAGGGGCTGATCATAAGGGGTAGATTAATACAGAACAAGCTTCTCCGGATTGAGTTGTTAAAGTTAAATAAAGGCAGTAGACTTTAAGAAAGAACTGCCAGATTGTACTTGCTTATATCACATTGACTATTGTTATCTATCTATTGCAGGATTTTCTATACATTTGTAACATTTTAACATTTCCATAGATGGTTTGTAAAACCGTACAGCTATATGTGTTCTATTTGCACCACTATTAAATATGTAGCAAGAGCCTTATCTGAAACAACATGTTGACTGCCTTGATGTGCATTACAACACACATATTTGTGTTAATCTCAACATACTTATGTTAATGTGCTAAAAGTAATAATGTATACTTAAAATCAATAAAATTTCAAAGTTTACATAGTGCAGAAAATAATTTCTACAGAAAATAGGTTCTGTGCAGTTTCAACACAGTGCAGAAAATAGATATTAATTAAATCTAGTACCTGCAGTTTAAAACTTTATCTGTAAGCCATGCCCTCTCATTTAAAAGGCTTGATCCACAATACTGAATGTTAGGGGAGAGCTATGGATCATCCAGCACCAATGGAAATTAATTCTACTACAAGAAACTGTCTGTACATTGGGGAAGTTTTGGAGAAGATCCAGTATTCATGACATTGTTTTTCATAGTCTTGCTTAGGCCTCATCTACACAAGGGGCTAAAAATCCATACAGGGGGTGAAAAATCTGAAAAGGCAGGCATTTGAATGTGAACAATCTGCCTACACGATTTTTTACCCCCCGTAAAGTCTGCATGACCTGGGAGTGAGGAGGAAGATAGTGGCGGCAGCGATGGGGCTGGGGTCCACCAGAGGAGGAGGAGGAGGAGGAGGAGGAGGAGGAGGAGGAAGGGGGCAGCAGCAGCAGAGTTTGGAGCCAGGGTCCTCCAGAGGAGGACAGAGAAGGGCAAAGGCAGCAGAAGTGGGGTCTGGAGCCAAAGGAGGAGGAAGAGGGCAGCGGCAATAGTGGTGGCAGTGGTGGGGCTGGCCGGGATCCAGGGTTGGGGTCCTACCGAGGAGGAGGAGGAGGTGGAGGAGGACAGCAGTGGTGCCATCATCGCATACCTTTTAAAAAATGGGGCCCACTGCTGATTCCCCTCTTTCCAAGCCCTACCCCCTCTACTTAACCAGCCAATAAGATTGCACTCCTGTTTGTATCTGTGTGAACAGGAGTGTTTAGACAGGAGGAACATTCAGAAGCTGCACGGATTTATCTTGCCGATTCAGAAGAAGCCCCGAATCCAGAGGACACGGACTTTGGGGTGATTTTGCCACCATCCCTCTGAATGACACGTATTTATTTGAATGGTGGTCTGTAGAGATCACCGATTTTTCAAATAAATATGTGTCATTTTTTATCGTGTAGACGGGACTTTAGTGTGGCTCTTTCTAGCAAGTAAATAAACACCATTGACTGCACAACAATCTGTGAAATATCACTAAACTATTAATATCACTATAACTAAATAGGTAAGTTAGTTTAAATCTATAAATTCAATAGGAGGACAGAGAGCCTGTAAACATTTCCTGGCATCAGCAAATCCTTCCATTGTTTGAACAGTTGGCTTATTACACTGAGCCCTGGTGGCGCAGTGGTTAAATGCCAGTCCTGCAAGTCACCACGTTGCAAGTTCAATTCCAGAGGGCTCCAAGGTTCACTCAGCCTTCCATCCTTTCATAGGTCAGTAAAATGAGTACCCAGCTTGTGGGGGGCAATTAGCTAACACACATTGGAAACTGCTTAACGCAGTGTAGATGTGTAAATAGCTATTGCTTAAAACAATTTGTAAGCCGCTCTGATAGCCTTGAGGCTGAAGAGTGGGGTATAAATAAATAAATAAAAATAAAAAAATAAAAATATCAATTTTATGCTTCAAATCTACGAACACAAGAGCACATTAAGCCTTTGGATATGAAGGGTTACTTATCTGCAAGAATCATCAAACAGAAAGGTAATTTCAAGACCAGTCAACTGTTTTTCAGGCCAGTTTAGCAATAACGTCGGAAAACCCAGAGCTGTGTAATTACTGCACTTCGTTTAAACACAGTAATTTTCTACCTAGTAAATACTTCCTCTTAAATGTTGTACAGTGAGCCCTTGGTCTCTGCTGGGGTTTAGTTCCAAGACCCCCCATGGATACTAAAATCTATGAATGCTCAAGTCTCATCATATACAGTGGTGTAATAAAATGGTGTTCCTTATATAAAATGGCAAAATCAGAGTTTGCATTTTTGGATTTTTTTAAAAATATTTTCAAGTCATAGATGGTTGAATCCATGGTTGCTGAATCCGCGGATACTGTACATCACTGTAAACTTGGAGCTTATCACAGCAAAAGTAATTGGGACAGTAAAAGTAAAACAGAATAATTAAAATTATTCAAAGACATAAAAAAATAGTAACATAAAAGTTATTCCAACTTGGGATTTCAGTAGAAGGATGGTCAATATTTATTTGTTTTATTTACATTTAGGTCACCTTTAAGGATAGAACATATAACTAAACTTGCCAGAAAAAGAAAAAGAAAAAAAAACCTCCTATGAGATAATGTGTCTTTCACATGAAAGTGAATATGAACAAAGCAGAAGAAGATAAATTTCTGAGTAGAACCAGAACAAGGATGGGATCTACTAAAGTGAAATCTCCATTAATTTCCATGAGCTAGCGCTCCATCAAACTGAACCTGTGCAGCAAAAGTGTTGGTTGAAATGTTGATGGATTACACCAAGTAGTATAACTAGTAGGAAAGAATATCCAGGAGGGAACTGGTGTACAGTCGTCCCTTCACATTCGCAGGGGTTAGGTTCCCCAGACCCCCGCGAATGTGAAAAATCCATAAATAATGATTGCCCTCCCACTCCCCCGCCAAAGCGACTATGGGGCCTCTGGAGGCCCCACAGTTGCTTTCTCCGGACTCCCCAGTCCCTTCCTAGGCCTTCACGGGGCCTCAGGAAACTCTCCCGAGGTCCTGTGGATGGCTCCCCGGCCCTGCCCCCTCCCCCCCAAGGCCCCGTGGAAGCCTCTCCGGCCCACCCCCCTCCCTCCCAGGGCCTTCACAGAGCCTTCGAAGGCTCCGTGGAGGCCTCCCTGGCCCTCCCTCCCAGGCCTTCGGAGGCTCCGTGAAGGCCTCTCCGGCCCTCCCCCCTCCATCCCAGGGCCTTCATGGGGCCTCCAGAGGGTCTCCGAAGGCCCCGTGTCGCGGTTTTGGGAGGGCGGGGGGGCCCTCCCAAAACCGCGAATATCCAAAACTGCGAATGCTGAGCTCGCGAATGTGGAGGGGCAACTGTACTATTTTTAGAGAAACAGAGTACCTAGAACATCAGTGAAACAAATTTGAGTTTGCTGCTGAACTGAAAAGAAAAAAGAATGTGCAGCAACTGAAATACCAGTAATTTAATGGCAACCTATAGTGCTACGATTACTGTCATATTGCTATCTAAAGCTTACACTGGTATGCTGGTTACTTCTATTTATAAGTAACTCAGCCCTACTGAGTTCAATGGAGTTTATGGCTAAGCAAATGTTCACATGATAGCAGCCTAGGTTTAGCTACAATGTTATTATTTCCATAAGGACACTGATATTATGAGTTAAGTATATAAAACCTGCCCTGGTGGACCTGCCGAATCACCAATTTCTTCAACCAAGAGATGCCTAGGAAGATACACAATGTTTAATTCCTATCATCTGGCAGTCCAAATCATACCATGTCTAAGATCAGAATACTCTTGGTGCAGTACACTAGTGCAGTGGTCCATTATGTTAGCAATTGCATTTTACCCAGGTTGCACAGCAGTGAGTAGAAACAGACAAAGTCATATCAGGAGGAGAAGGCTGCCTGCTGTGAGTTAACATTTTCTTCTATGTCTAGCTAGCAGGTGGTTCCTCAAAGCCAGCGTGTTTTGGAAAGATTGGCTTGTAAAATCATCTGTCACAGGACAGGCAATTTTAGAAGTCAGCCTTCCCAAAACATCCTGGCTTCAAGGAACCCAGAAGCCAAGCATTACAGAAACGGAGTGGTCAGAGCCAGTAGCCTTCCCCTCCTGTTAATGACCATATATGTCATCCCTTGTTACTGCTGTGCCTACTCTTGCCACTCCCAAAGTGCCATCTACACCAGCATAGTTACACCAAGACAGTTCACATACAAGAGGCTGGCCTACTTAGGTTCACCAGCAGCTACTAACCACCATAAGAAATTCCAGTGGGGTAGGAATGTTAGGGTATTGCAGAAAACAGAAACTTGAACCATCTTAAAGAGTGTTATTAGAGGTTTGTTAATTTTTAGGGAACCATTGTTTTTAACAGCCAAGATAGCTCAATCTTACAAGTATCTTATAGTCCAACAATGTTAATGCCATTTATAACATGCTGTGGCAAATTAAAGTGTGAACTATGCACCATACAAAAAGTACTTGTTTTTGCTTTTCTTAAGACTCTACTGTGTCACCTTGTAAAGTTCACTTGCTCTCACCACATCCTTGAGGAGATATTTAAGCCATTCCCATACTTTAATGCTCACCCTTCGTTTAGATCAATGGCAATTAATAAGTAAACAAACCTGTCATTGCAAATGACATTAGTAAACTGATGATCAAATTCTAATGGCAAGTTAAGGTCATTTATGCTCTTTAGTAATACAAACTAATGACACACATCAATAGCTTCTATAATGATGTTTCCTCTCCAGTGCATCACCACTGCTGCAAGGAAAAGCCAATCTCTAGTATTCAAGTTCTAGAACAAGACTCTCTGTAAAGATGTTTGACTGTACTGTACATATATTATTTGGTAGCACTGTGTCCTTGCTAAGGATTTTAGCAGTACTGATTTATGGCACACTCCCCAATGGTTGGCTGACCATAATTATTATCCCTCTGCCCTAATCCCTAAAAATATACATAGTTGAAAAGAGACATGGAATTACCTTCCAAAGTCTCTTCTTGATTTGGCATTGAGGAATATTAACATTCTCCTTGAGAAACAAGAAATTTCCCTGATACCAGAAGAACAACCAGGTTTTAGACAAGGCTGTTCAACAATATTTTAAGTTTGTGTCTGACTGCTAAATACAATTTTTAAAATGATAGCTTTTTCAGGCATTTGTCTATCATGCTTTTGTATGCCAGAACTGGTCAATTCCATACATATGACCAGTTATTGAGGGAAACTGCCTGAGTTAAATACGGTTATTTGTGGCATCTGTGGCATAGTACATGGTCTATGAAGACGTAGGCCACCTCACTCTCACCAAAGTGGCAGGGCCAGCCCTCTTACCTGAAGAGAGCACAGGTAGCCAGTTTAGGAGGGTCTAAAAATGAAGTCCATAGATTGTGGCAGAGATATTATTAACATTAAAAGTTCAGAACAAGCAACTGATGAAAGTTAATGTTGGAGAAAAGGCCCATGGAAACTGAATTCAGTGTTTCCCTTAGAGCAGTGGTTCTTAACCTGTGGTCTGGGGAACCCCAGGGATCAGTGATGTCCTCACAGGGGGTCCGCAAAAACTTGGAAGGCTGCTTGGCCCACCTCTTCCCTGCAGTGGAGTGGCCATATGACAAGAGCCAAGGTGCTGGCTGGCTGGCTGGCTGGCTGGCCCCGCACATTGTCATTCAACCTGCTCCAGACACAAACTTGCAGCAAGAAGCAAAAGAAAAGTCTTCCCTCCCCTTCTAGTGTCTCTGAGGCAAGGTTTAATGAATGGTATAATTGTATGATGATGATGATGATGTGTTGTTGTTGTTGTTGTTGGCGTTTTAAATCTTGAGTTAAATCTTGGGGGACCATGGCAACAAAAGATATTTAAAGGGGGTCCCTGGTAAAGAAAAGGTTAAAAGCCAATGCCTTAGAGCACCAATTCACTTCCAAGTGTATGCTCTCACTACACAACATAATACATAATCTCCCTTAGGGATATAAATGAAATAAATCTGTGAAAAACAAACAGACATGAAATAGAATAGGAGCAAAAGTTGAAAGGTGCTCAAAGGATTGCTGAAGACAGTTTAATCATCTACTCTACATCTCCTTATTTGTTTGTTTGTTTGTTTGAGGATTTATACACTGCTCTTCAGCCGCAAAGGCTCTTAGAGCGGCTCACAAGTTGTTTTAGCAATAGCATGTCATGCCCCATGAGCCTGATGAGGCTAGAGTCAGAGGAGGAGGAGGACATGGAACAGCCCTAGGGACCCTGACACAGGTTTATCTACACCTGTGCCAGCAGGGAACCCTGCCAACCGAGAGGCTCGAGCAGAGGAAGAGCCTGGTCCAAGTGGGTTGGCATCAGTCCCAGCAGAGAGTCCTGCCCATTCAGATAAGGACGAAGAAGAAGAGAGGGACTTACCTCCACAATCGTATACCCAGCAGCGAGCTCAAAAGGAAGCTCAAGGGAAGTCTCTGAGACTTTATTAGAAAAACCTGCTTGTTAAGAAACACCTGACAAAGCCTTAATTGCTTTATATATGCTGGGAGAGGCGATGGAGGCTTTGTCAGAGATTACCTGATCTTCCTGGAGAAAGCTTCCTGCTGACTTCAGTGCCTGGATTCCTCTTATCTTGACCCATGCTTAGACCTTGGACTGTCCCTGACTACTCTGCTGCCTGTTCCTGCTTGCTCCTGTTGACCCTTGGACTGCTTTGGACCACGCGGACTGATTGCCGTTAGCCTCTGACCCTTTCGGACTGTGTTACTGGACTAAATATTTGACTGTGTGTGCATTCCTGTGAGCTAATTAGAGGTTGGCTCCCTTCCCAGACTGGTGCTGTTTATACTTTGCTGGTACCTAGTTGCTTTCCGGACAAGCACTTACACATCTACACCACTTTATAGCATGCTAGGCACTCTCTAAGCAGTTTACAATGTGTGTTAGCTAATTGCCCCACAAGCCAGGTACTCATTTTACCGACCTACGAAAGGATGGAAGGCTGAGTGAATCTTGGAGCCCTTGGGAACTAACTCACAACATTGTGGCTGCTGTACCGGCATTTAACCACTGTGCCACCAGGGCTCCCTGATTTTCTGACTACAGTTCTATACACATCAATGCAGAAGTTCAGTCAAATATAGTCAACTCTTATGTAAATGTGAATAAGACTGTGGCCATACTTATAGTCACATTCATAGAAGGGAAATTATGGAGTGGTAAAATGTATTTTCAGTATTTGGAAGAACTGTTAAAAGATAAAACAGTGTTCTTAAACCGTGAGATTTATAGCCTTCTTCCTGCCTCTTCTCTGGGTCGTGCCAGAAGTATCCCAAGAGTAATGGATTCCTCCTCTCACCAACCCAGAGAAATAGAAATTTTAGGGAGGTTAACCAGTGGACCTCAAGTTAACCAGTGGTACTCTATGCAGGCCACATGATAAAAATAGGATAATGTTGCACTGGTGGTTGCACTGGAATTTTCTTCCTGTCCTCTCCCTGCTGCAGTCCACCCAGCTCTTAACATTGTCCCAGGCCTCTAGCGCCAATTCTGGGAATGCAGGGAAGCTGAAACTGCCCCCTCCCAATTCTGTTGGATCCCACCATTCTATTAGTCAAAGTCCACCGCTGGATCCTGTACAATGATCTCGTCTTATGCAATCCTGGAAATATCCGCTAAATTGAGATCTGGTGACTAACCAACATTTAATAAAATTTGAAAACCCAAAACAAAAGGTACTATTATCTCTTATGGATTCACTAAATAAGCCATCTGAAAACATCCTCTTAGACTCTCTATTATCTGAGCAATTAGCTGATTGTGGAATGGAAGATTATCCTCAACAAAGTCATGAATCTCTGGGGCTTTCCCTCAGTCACTATATCTGATTAATGACAATTATCAACACTAAAGTTAAAATCTGCCTTTTTCCTCTTACCTGTATGTTGTATTTGGAACATAAACGTCCTTTGCAGGAAACTCAAGGATCTCTCTGGTTGGTCGAACTCGGCTATCAGGGTAAAGTTTCACTTGCAACAGCTCTGGAGTTAAACAGTAATGTGGGTTCTCTGGGGCTGGAGAAATATCTATCTTCAACTGAGCTATGCGGAGAGAAATTAATAGTATAAGCAACCTTGTAAACAACCACTTGTATTGTTGCTTATGGTAATAATTGTCACCAGGGAAAACTGTACCCAAAAATCTGTTATATTTTCTGTCAGCCACCAACTGTTAGCAGCAATTATTACCAATCAGTGCAACTCCTGTTGTCTTTTGCTTCTTAGCACAAAATTCTAGCATTTTTTTCAGCAAATAGTTATCGTGACATTAAGATGGTTGTCTTTTCTATCTATTAATAAATTATAGTTCTAGTTAAATAAACTATGATACATTCTGCTTCATGGAGCCAAACATTCAGCATACTTTTCACCATTATTATATCAATGAAATTAGACACAATAGAACATGGAGTCAAATCAATGACTAAACTTCCACCGGGGTCAGCCACTGTGGGCGCAGCAAATCCACTCTTGAATTTATTTCTGCTCCCCCATATCTGCTCCAATTTTGACAGGGGCTCTCCCAGTGCTGAATGTCTGAATGGGTATGGGCCAACCTGAAGGAGCTTCAGGATGTGTGTGAGCACCTTCAAGTTGCCTGTCAACTTATGATGACTCCATGAATTTCATAGGGTTTTCTTAGGCAAGGAATACTCAGAGGTGGTTCTGCTGGTTCTCTCCTCTGAAATATAGCCTACAATATTCCTTGGTGGTCTCCCATCCAAGTACTAAACAGGGCTGACCCTGCTTAGCTTCCAAAATCATATGGGATCTGGTGCTTTTAGGGTATTTAGGTCCTAGCTGCAGGATGGGGTCAATAAAATCAAGAGTGGATTCACCACTCCTGCAGCAGCAGCTCAAATGGATACCTCTGCCTTCCACTTTCCTTTTGCCCGGATTATTATTGCTTTGGGGACTTGGAGAAGTATGGACCAATTATAAATTAGCTCATCATGGTAGACCACTTTATCTCAACAGCCTTTTAACCACCTTTTTTTAGTGTCAGCCAAGGCTGCCTGTTACATTTCTGAATCTGTTGGGAAAAATTCATGTGCCAAACATCGTAACTGAGTTCTATCTCCCAGGCAAACAAACAAACAAAATACCTGTAATAGGTCTCAGCCTCCGTAGAACAGAAGATGGCCTTCTCATGTCTGCAAGAAACTTGTACAAGTCCTCATCGCTCAGACGGTCACCCTCCTATTGTTGAGTAAAAATAAAGACATGCAAACATTGTCAACTGTGTTCTTGGGAGAAAAAGATTCCCTTTCACATTTCTTGTTTGTCCTCCTGTATATTACAGGTCTTCAGACAATAAAATAACCACTCAAGATACATTTGTGATATACCTGGTATTTAAACAACTCTCCCTCTTTTTTTGTTCTGATATATTCATAACTAGAGTCAATCCTTACCTTTTTGAATAGGCCCTGAGTAGAGTAAAGCTCCCATTTTAAAAATTCAGACTGATTTCAGTCTGGTCTGGAATGGAATGGAACAGCAAGTGTTCCCTGTATTCTTTTAAAAGTGAATAGAGCTGTACAGCTCTGTCTCCTCTATTAAACTGATTAGTGCAACTCCATTTGGTTCAGTACCTATTCCTTACTCACCAAGAAGAGTATCAAGATCATTGACCCTACAATAGCACTGTAGAACCTAGCAGCAAAATTAAAAATATGGACAGTTTTTCGTCTTTTATGTTGCAGTAATCAGACCCACATTGTAGAAAGATTTTACTGAGAGTTCAGTGAGACTGCATTGGAGGAATGAATTATGTTCGACAGTGCAGCTTGATCACTGTGAAAACTGTGAAAACCCTAACAACAGTTCTGTGTGTCCCCTTCTGCCCGGTTCACACATGGATCATATGAAAGGAGGTATCATGCAAATAGGGGACATGTCAGCAGTTCATGTGGTTTCCTACCTCCCTGCCATGTGTTAGAGATATCAATTTGGAGAAAAAAGCCTATGAACAATAGACTTCTACAAAACTTGGAACCCTGTAGGAGCATGGCTGTAGCTGGCAAAGGAAATATATGCACACTGCTTTATCAGAGACATGGGCATCAGACCTGGGACTAAGGAATCATACTATTGGCAGGACCATTAGCAAGGACCTGACCTGTGTGCTGTTATGAAGGACAGTGCAAAACAGGTAGTTTCAACCATTAGCAATACATTGTCACAGGTTTTAGGCCAAAGAGTTGAGTTAACATAGCTAGCTCTACTCTTCCTCCCAAAAGTGAGGTCTGATTTGGAAAATTTATGGTTTTTTTAAGGCTACAATTCACAGAAACGTCTAGCTCAGTGGTTCTTAACCTGTGGTCTGGGGACCCCTAGGGATCAGCGATGCCCTCACAGGGGGTCTGCAAAGGCTTGAAGGCTGCTTGGCCCACCTCCTCCCTGCAGTGGAATGGCCACATGACAGGAGCCAAGACATAGGCTGGCTGGCTGGCTTGGCTTGGCCTGCACATTGCCATTCAATCTCCTCCAGCCACAAACTTGCAAGAAGAAGCAAGAGAAAAGTCTTCCCTCCCACTCCAGTGCCTCTGAGGGAAGGTTTAATGGATGGTGTAATTGTATTGTTGTTGTTGTTGTTATTATTATTATTATTATTATTATTACTTCCTGAATCTTCATTTGCAAAGAAAAGCCAGAGAGATTATTATTAGCAGTGGCAGCAGGTATCATTGCTTTTGCTGTTGTTATTGTTATTATTAGGGTTTTAAATCTTGAGTTAAGTCTTGGGGGTCCACAGCAACAAAAGATATTTAAAGGGGGTCCCTGATAAAGAAAAGGTTGAGAGACACTGCTCTAGCCACTGAAAAATATTGGAAAAATATTTCCAATATCTGAATGATATTGTGCCACTGAGCTACTGGGTTTGGTTTTGTGTGTGAGAGAGACAGAGTCTGTGTGAATTGTCCACTAAGGGAAAAAATGATTTTAGTGTTCCTTTAATTTCATTCCCTTTTAATTATATTCGCTCTAGATAATATAATTATTCAACTGGATTTTCAATATAATTCACTATTTAGGGAAACTGGGAATCAGAATTTTAGGTCAAATGTAGTTACTTCAGCAGTCACTAAGAGTGAGAGTTATGAAAGGAACAAAGGAGAATAATTCTGATAGGCTTATACATTATTTAACAGTTGCCAAAATAACCTTGGATTTAAAATATCCCACCAATTAATATCATCAGGTTCACTGTTGACACAGAAATAGTTTTGAAAACCTTGACTAACAATTTGAAAAACAGGCATGTATTTCAACTTTCTTTTAAAAGTATGAATGTTTTAATACTGTCATGCCACTTGTAGGTCTCCTGTGCTGATCCACAATCAGTATGTCTATGTCTTCATTTTAAAAACTTCACAAGTGGCCTCCTTGCAAAAACAAAACAAAAATCAAACAAGAAGTAGTGAGGTGTTAAACCAAACTTTTTAGGTTAGTAGGTCAGGGCACTAACCACTTCACTAGCATTGCTAGAAAGAAACATTAATCTTGCATAATCTCTGCAGAGCCTTCCTCCCTGAAGGAGCAAAACAGATTAGATGGTATTTAATGACATCCTGAATTTCTACAGCCAGGTGGCTGTCTTCTTCTTTTTATAAGCGGTTGTCTGCAATACCTTCTTTGGATTTAACCATATTGTTAGACCTATTCAGTCCTTTTTCACTCACTCAACACAGCCACACTCTTTGCCATTGCTGGTGGACAAACAGGGGACCATGAGCTATGCAAGTAGGCTCCTTGTGCAACTTAGAATCCAAAACTAGTCGAGGACTCTACTTCATGCAGAGCCTACTCCCAGACATCATCTTCGCCATTTCAGAACCTCCTGCCCAACACATGAGAAGGAGGCGGGGCCAGGAATATTGGATCTAACAGAGGCCCCATCACGTTCCCGGGCCACTTGAAAGATCCCGGCCCTGCTCAACGTGCACCCTCCAGGAGGGCCACGGAGCTCCTTTTTTCTTAGCTGGCCCAGAAGGATTCAAGCCCATTTCCACCCCGGAGGAGGAAAGGTTGCTGCTCTGCACACACTTGTGCATGGCGGCCGCCATTTTGAAACCTCTGATTTTCTTTGTTTAACTCTGGAGCGACAGAAGCCCTGACCTGCTCCTTCAACAGGCAGAACTGAACTGGGGAGGTTGGGGTTGGCTCCACCTCCTGGAGGTATGTGTCTAGTTTTGATCTGTAGGTTGCCCTGCCTGTTCATGTCGGAGGCGGAGCCAAACCCAAGAGAAGGACTCCCTCCCCTCACTGCTGGAAAAGTTTTGGACTATCATCAGTCCCAGTTAATATGGACAATGGTGAGGGATCATGTGAGTTGATGTCCAAAACACTGGAGACCACCAGAAGGGAGAATATTATTTACTACACTAGCCTCACCCAACATCAGAATCCTGCTTCTCTCTTTCCAAAGTTATTTTCATCCTACATTTCTTCCAATGACACTAAGGCAACATACATAGTTCTCTCTCTTCTCACAAATACTGTAATGGAACCAAAGCTCATATCAAAACTATAACATCATCTGCAATCTCACTCTCAGCACTTGGATGCCCCTGTTTCCTCTGAATGTGGCTTCAATACTCACAGTAGCTGGAGGGGGAATAGATAGAATAAGTTGACATAGCCACTCCATTTTTGGACTCCCCTTAGGATTTGACCACATTGACTTTTATGATGAGACCCTGCACTTCAACATTTAGCACTACCCAACTGCTCCTCACCCCATGTCACCACAGCCATTTTATGCACAAAACAACTATGTGAAGTTAGGCTAAGATACAATGATTGGCCCAAGGCTCACAGCTGTGGCAGTTCTACCTCAACACTCTTAACCACACAGTGCGCTAGCTCTCCTGTGTAAAACTGTAATTTCTGAATCAGCTTGTCAACTGAAATTCAGTGAGACCTCCTACTGATATTGGACCTTACATGGACTGCAACTGTTGTTTTTGACATTATCTTGAATGTTCATATTCGTCCCCCAGCCATAACCCAACACCAACAACTGCTTCCAACCCACATTCTACGTCCTGGATGTTGACGGTATGTGGGGAGGAGTGGCACTACTTGCCAATACAGCATCTGAGTAAACAAGCAATGTTAATTCCCATGTATGAACAAGTCTTAAATCTTACCTTGATCTAACAGAACTCTGCCCAGTTCAGACCATCTGTTTAGACTGTTAATGTTAATACTTCTAGGCTAAAGACTTGCATGTCACTCTATAAAGCACTAAGTAAGATGGTGATGGAGGCAAAGTGTTACCATAAGGATAAATGGTGAAATACCTGCTTAAAGAAGTTTGTCACTGTGAGGGTGGCTGGTCTAAAGTTAGTCAAGTTGCAGGCCTCATCTCCACTAGTGGTTCTTTCCAGAGAACGTCGGCCAACGATGCTAGAATTCCTTCTCTCTGACCAAGATCCTTTGCGTTCTTTGACAAAGAAAACAGGAAAATAAAGCAGAAAGAAAATAAAATAAACTACATCTATTTTAGAAAGACCAGTCTGAAATTATGGGGAAAGCAAGATAGAATAGGTGGTTATGCTAAGATAATTGTACTCCTGAGGCATTAGGAAACCATGAAGCACAGCTGAATAGTTTTGCTCCTCTCACAGCAACCGTACCCCAGTGCCTTGTGCCTATTATAAAAGTCTTTATCATCTAGAGATTTATGCTTTTTCCCTGCCACAAAAAATGATGAAGTTGGCAGTTTTCAAAGGGTTGGGGGGAAAGATGCTGAACAGCAGTTTCAGATGAGCTGTGCAGTCCACAACGATTAATCCACTCCTCTGGAAAATGCTCATCAGCCTGTAACACTCTCACAGATTTAGCAGCCCATTTTTTCAAAAGCATAACAGATGGCTTATGAGTAAAATCCTTGAAATATAAACCTATTTGTTATTACAGGCTTGTCCTTTTCATTTCACCCTTAATACAAAGGTTTCATGAGGGAATGAACAGGTGAAAAAAAAATAAACATACATGTTGGGCACCAGAAACAATCCAAACCCTGTGGGGAGCAAAAGCCCATAGAAATAACTTTATACAGAGGTAGGAACTTGTGTCCTACCAGTTGTTGTTGAACTGCAATTGTCATGCTGAAGTCCAACAAGATATGGAGGGCCACTAGTTGCCCACCCCTGCTTTATTTTGTTTTGGAATAGTTTCTTTCTGACATTTTGCCTGCATCTGTGGCTGGCATCTTCAGAGAATGGTGGGGTAGGTGTGTGTGTGGAGTTTATATGCTGTGAACCCCTGTGGACTATATGTAAATGTGTGGTTTCTATACCCAGAAACTAACCATTCAATTACACAAATTTACATATACTCCCCTACAGGGGTTCACAGCATATAAACCCCAGACACAGACCTACCCAACCATTGTCTGAAGATGCCAACCACAGATGCAGGCAAAATGTCAGAAAGAAACTCTTCCAGCACACGGCCTCACAGCCTGGGGGGAAAAAAACAAGGAAAATCTAACAGCAGCAAGTTTAAGCATGCTCTTTCAAAATCATGATGATCACCACATTTAACTTGGATCTAAGATTAAAATTCACTTTGGCATCATCTCATACATTTAGATACCTACCTCCTGTGGCAATTTCCACTTCTGTAGAGTCTCTCTCCAAACTTCCAGCACTGCTGACTATATTCATTAAATGAATGGCTGTCCATGCAAAAGGCATGCGATATTTGCCAAGCCTTTGGCAAAATTGCTCTGACTGGCTTTTTAGTTTTTCTAGCTTTTCCTTGTTCTGCAAAAGCAAAACAAAAAACCCACACAAAAAACCTTTCTGTGTAATCAATGCATTACACATGCACATGCACATAAATACATTTGTATGTGGAAACATTTTGAGCTAAAATATATATACAATTATTTTGCATAAAATATATATGCAAGTATTTTGAGCTAAAACTTGGCCCCTTATCTATGAATAAAGAATATTATCATCCCTGGTAGACAGCCAGAGGAGAAAAAGAATACACAAACAAAGCCACAATATGCTGAAGTGTTCTATCATGGTCACAAGAGATCTGTTCATACTCTAATTAAAGACTTTGTGGGCTATTCTGCCAAGGAATGTAATAAAATCTTGAAAACTCCCTTTTTAAAGCAGCTTAAATATGCATGGTTATATGAATAGAGCTGCCTGTGGGTGAAAGTGACAATCAGTGAATTTGCAATTAAGGTAGTAATAGAACTCGGAGAATTCCCAAAGTATCTTTCTGAATGATTATAAGCTACAGAAGAAATCATGTTCTGCCACCAAACAAATGGGAGCTGCTGTAGGGTAAAAAACACTGCAAGAATAGATTATTACTCTTACTTATTTAGAATCCCTTCCAGACATATGTTAAGAGCTCAAGAAAGTTAACTAAATATATCGAATTTTATCTTCACAATAAGTTGATAATATAGCTGAGAGACAGTGGGCCAGTTATAGAAATGAAACCAACTTTTTGACTCAGAGTGAGTGGTAAATCCTACAAACTCCCCTCTCTTCTCTTACAGGCACCTTTAAAAGCAGTTTATATTGGTGCACGTAATTCAATTGCAGAGCATAAGAGAAGAGTGCAGGTGGGCATAACATTTATTCTTGATCTAAGAAGCTC
Source organism: Gambelia wislizenii (assembly GCA_030847615.1). Classification (NCBI taxonomy): domain Eukaryota; kingdom Metazoa; phylum Chordata; class Lepidosauria; order Squamata; family Crotaphytidae; genus Gambelia; species Gambelia wislizenii. The sequence continues at coordinate 107,113,715 of JAUMIR010000004.1, forward strand.
ATGGCTGGTTAGACCAAGATTGTTACATCTCAGCCACCTCAACTGCTCATTTTACCTGTGATATGTCAAACCATGGCTCAGAGGTACATGAGCAAGCACTTTGCCTTCTATACTCCACTTACCAGTTTCTCTTTACAATGAACTGAAAATCTACTGTGTATACCCTCTGAAGCAGCATTTAAATCCATATTTTGATCATGTGTCCAGTTCTGGTTTGAAAGGCACTGACAAGTGGCAACCTAATTGTTCATAATAACAACAAAACATGCTAAAACACAAAGCAGAGGAAGTAAAGTGAGAAGCGAGTATGCAAGCCCATGGATTCAAACACATAGCACCAAATGAGGTTCAACATCATATCCAGACCAGCACAGTGATTTTCCAAGACCATTTAGTAAGTTGTACATATTGTGTTGTATTCAATGGCTGTCACTCTTCTGATGTTGACAGAATAGGGAAGGAGACACATTTTGGATGATCTCACCTCTCTCCTGTACTTCCTCCTTCTAAATATGCTCCACAGGGTTGGGGATCTCTCCCTCTCTAGCAATTCTTGCATTGAATAAATTTCATCATTGGGTTAATTACAGCTGGGCAGAGGTGGCCTGTAGCTCCCATGTCAATGCAGTAGTGAATCTATTCTACATTTTAGTTCTAACTATAAAGGTTCAGAACCATATCCCCAAAACAGACTCAGCATCTTGAATAGTTCTTTAAAAGTTTGAATTAAAATCAAACATGGATTCACCACTCCATTGGTATGAAAGCCACTAGTTGCCATTGCTACTGGATATAACCAGAACATGGAGATGTTACTTTTTTGGACTATGGCTCCCCAATCCAGCACAGCCAGCTGACAGCTGCAGTCCAAATAAGGTAACTTTTCCCACTTCTGGATACACCCCATGAACTGGGCCTCCATATGAACAACAGCGTGTTCATTGCCCTACGCTGGTTAATTAATGCAACACACACACATATATAATCACTGGTTGTAATTACATAAAAAGCCATCAAAAACTGCTTACCTTTGCGGTGTCTACTTCTTTTAAAATCATATATGGCTCTGCACATTCCCCAATATCCCCCTGCTGTAATACCTTTTCCAACTGGGGGTGAGAAAACAAAGAAAGACAGCAAAAGAAAGAGAGGCAAGTATAGTGTTAGAGACACACACAATATAAATACAAATGAAATGACTATTAACTATTTAATGGTATTTAATTTACCCTCCCAATGGCACCAGCAATATAAAGTGTAGATATAAAGGAAAAGAGAAATGTCAGGTATGTGTTTTTGTAAGAGACTTCCACAAAAATCCACGCTTCGAGTTTTTGGTTTTTGGGTTCTTTACCTTTTCAGCAGAGCTTGGAAAAGTCACTTTTTTGGCCCACAACTCCTAGTATTCCCCAGCTAGCCTGGCTGCTCCAAAAAGCTCTTCTCCATGCTCTGTTTTTCCAGTTTGTTCAGTATACTGCCAGACCAGAGTTGTTGTTTTTTTGTTGTTGCTGATTGTATCAGCTCTTTTGAAACGTCCTGACAGGGACGTCTGCCTAGCCCTATGCTGCCTTCTTGCCTGTGTGTTTGTTTGGAACAAGGTTAGAAAATATTTGGGGTTATATTTTGCTTTTAGATAGCTTGGAGTGCCTCCCTTTTCTTAATGATTTGTAAGTACATTTTGAGTAAATTTTATATATAAAATGTTTTTAAAATAAATGATCAAATTCAAACTGGAAAGAAGCCTTCTGACATTTGGATGTTTAAAAGCTCATTCATACTTCATTTGTTTGTAAGCTGTAGATTCATGAGTCTCCCTGGTTTTTTTAATTCCTCTTCATGTATTTGCTATTATTTTAAACTGTTCATTTGATCATATCTCATGATCACTGCAATATGGAAGTCTTCCTGTTTTGGGCTTGGGAAAGGTATTCTTTTTTACTATAACTCCCAGACTACCCAGGCCAGCATAACCACTGGCCATACTGGCTCAGGGATTCTGGGAGTTGTAGTCCAAAAATAACTCTCATAGAATCATAGAATCATAGAATTGCAGAGTTGGAAGAGACCACGAGGGCCATCCAGTCCAACCCCCCTGCCACGCAGGAAATCTTGATCAAAGCATCCCCATAGAATCATAGAATTGCAGAGTTGGAAGAGACCACGAGGGCCTTCCAAGGTCTGCTTCTGTTCAAGTTCCCAATTACTGTATGCCATTAACCACCCTATCTCATCTTCCATTTCTTGCTGCCACCACCATCAACAGATAGTTCCCACCGTTCAATCAGTCAGTCCACTGAGCACACTGAATTCTTATCAGGCACAGTGATAACAGTAAAAGAAGGAGGGGACTTCCAGTTGAAATGGCATCATGTTGCCTCAGGGAGGACATTAAAAAAAAGGGTCCATTGTTTAAGACTATTGAGATAATACGTGTACCTCAAGACGCCAGGTCTTGGCACAGCTATGCCCATCTTGTGCAAAAGCTGAAATGTGAAAAGAAACCTTATGTGAAACTTAAATAATTGTAACTGTTAGAATGTTGGTTGGATTTTATATGGTTTGTAGGGTTCTTAAGATTTTGAGGTTTGAACTAAGATTTTTAAAGAATTTTGAAAAAGGGAGAGGATTGATGATGAGGAAAGTGAGACAATAATGAGATAGAGGGTAGCTCTGGTGGTGCAGTGATTAAATGCTGGTACTGTAGCCACAATGTCCTAGGTTCGATCCCAGAGGGCTCCTAGGTTGACTCAGGTTTCCATCCTTGAGTAGGTCAGTAAAATGACAACCCAGCTTGTTGGGGGCAATTAGCTGACACATTGTAAACTGCTTAGGGAGTGCTTTGCACTGATAAGCAGTATAGAAATATACATGCTATTGCTATTGCTATATAGATTATCATGGATGCCACCCTGTTTTATGTGCATATATGGTTATTTTGCTATAGGTAGACTGTTTAATGTAATTGTGCGATTATATTAAGGTAGACAATTTTTTTACTTAGATTTAAGTAGAATTTGCTAGCAGTTTTAATATAGCTGCCAGATTTTGAGACATACAAAAATGGAAGGATATGATAATCCAGACTTTGTTGAGATGGATAAATTGATTAACTTGATCAGATAATAATTGTTAAGATTACTAGGGAAGATTATCAATAGTAGGTTTTGAAGACTAAAAGAATTAAATATTATGTAGATTTTTATTAAGCTATTGATTTAGAGGAAGTGGGATAAGTGGATAACTATAGCCATTAGCTGGAAAGTTGAACATAATTTGCTATTTCCCTATTTAGTTTAGTCATTGTATCTGTATTTTTTCTTATGTTATTGTTGTAGGCTTTCCCTATATATTGTTTTATATTATAAAAACTTTTTGTGTTAATAAAGAATTTTTAAAAATAGTAAAAGGAGGAAGGGGAGGGAGTTTTTGTTCCACTTAATGTAGAAATAGGGTGTGTGCAGCATTTGTTTTAAACAGCACAACTAGCACATGAATCTGACGTCCTCCTGAATGACATAATATGAGCTCAAAATAGATGGACTTCCACATGCAATGTAGGACCTGATACAAAATGGAATTCTTCTGTGTAGGGTTAAGGCCAATGAACCATTCCTCTACCAGGATACTCTATTATATTTCCCCTCCATCCTGGCTCTCCCATATTTATTGTCCCTGCCAACAGTTAGTCAGGAACATTCTTGGTTTTCATTTTGTGGTATTCATCTAATTCCCTCCCCCCCCCCCCATCTCTCTCTCTCTCTGTAGTTCTGTGAACCTTGAGATTTTCCCAAATCTGCTGTTACATATCCTCTTGTGTGAGGATGGTGCTATTTTGGCTGCTTAAAGATCCACACCAAGAGAATGTGTGTATATGGTTAAAAAGGAGGTATAGCTAATCAGTCAGTTCTGAAAATGTTATTTTATCTTTAAGAAAAAGTGAGGATGGGGCAAAAGTGAAGGGGGGTATCCAATTTTTTTTTAATTATTAGTAGTTAGTAATACCCCACTCTTCAGCAACAAGGCTATCAGAGCTGCTTACAAACTGTTTTAAAAAATAGCAATTTACATATCTACAATGCATTAAGCAGTTTACAATGTGTGTTAGCTAATTGTCCCCACAAGCCGGGTACTCATTTTACCAACCTATGAAAGGATGGAAGGCTGAGTGAACCTTGGAGCCCTCTGGGATCGAACTTGCAACATGGTGACTTGCAGTACTGGCATTTAACCACTGCGCCACCAGGGCTGTTTTTGTTAATTATTTTTGTTAATTGTTTTTGTTAATTATCTCCCTTCAAGAGAAAGAACTTAAACCTTCAAGAGAGACAGATGCATGCTTGTCCAGTTTATTAAAATGTATTTATTTATTTATTGTACTTATATCCTGCCTTTCTCCCAAAATAGGATGCAAAGCAGCTTACAATAAAAAACAGCTAAAACAACTAACTACAAAAATTATTATTAAATGATGCACATTTTAACCTCTTTCATTTCTTTGGGCATTTCTATTTCTGCGACTCCTTCACAGCAAAACATTGTAGGCTAGCCTAGCTAGGGAGAACAAACAGACTAAATTCAAACCAACTTCTCTTCTCCAACTCAGAACAGTGCCATCTTTCTTTCCAAAACAGATCTTGTACCTTCTAGGCTGGTAGTACTGACCATTTGTTTGGCTGTCTGAGCATGTAGCTCTAGATTAGTCCTAGGATAGTTAGGCTTTGGAAGCAAAGGTGTTTCTACAAAAGATTATTCTCACACTGCCAGAATTGGTTTGGGACTCAGATTACAATGCAAAGGCTAATCAGGACCAGGGATGATTTGAAAATCAGCATTCTGGTCAAAATCTATGTGGTAGCCCACACACCCCACACACACCTGTGACGTACCGCGAGCTACTTTTCCAGCTTATTTACCTTGCTCATGTCCTTTTCCTTCTCACTGAGCAAAATCTGAGTACCATTTCCAACAAATGACTGACAGCTAGGATCATCTCATTGGGTTTACAAGCGTTAATGTGCAAAGGAAAGCTCTTTTAGTGAGACACCAGTCTCAGCTGCATGGTGTTAATCTTTTCCTCTCATCTTGTAAAAACCAACTGCTGTGAATATATGCAGATTCTGGCTTCAGAAACTATGCAATGAGACGTTTGTAAAATTTGAGAAGAGAATCTCTCCTCTTAACGCTATCATCAATGAGCCTTCCCTTTTGCTTGGGCAACTGGGGACAATGTAATGTGAATCTCAATCTTTGCACATTTCCCAAGGCATTAAGAACCTTTTTTTTTTCTTTTTTCTTTTTTTGCAGGGACTCTATCACACAATGACTCTTGTAAGTGACTCTTCCCAGGCTAAGATACTGCTGTACGTATTTCCACAGTTGCTTTCAGGGTTCAGTAATGTCACTGAGCAATGGCAAGAAAGGGCAAAGCAAACACTGTCAATGGAACTGTCTGTTCTATGTTGGAAACTCAGAGACTACCAGCCCAATTTCTTAAGTCTTTAAAATCCAGCAGCAAAGGAACACTCCCCACTCACTGGAAAATGGCTGAATCCGGTTAGGAGAAGGAAGCAACAAGGATATGTTCAAGAGCAGAAGACCAATCTGGAACTTGATTTTATAAAGATTTATTTTTCTTTCAATTTTTTCTACCAAGAGAGGCTATTTAACAAAAGCAGTGCCAGCTAGATGTGTCTAGATGGACTAAGTTCTTCCTAAACTGCTAAATATAAGCAGAAAAACTGTGGCACATTAGGAGCCCATCATGCCATGCAATTATAAAATGGATGATGATGATGATGATGATGATAATAATAATAATTTATTTACATTCAGAGTTGTGAATGGCCAACAATTAGTATTAAATGATTAAATGTTCTGTGTACGGTTTAGTACTGGTTTCCAAATGGTTTACTAAAAGACTCACCAGTTTGCAATAGTGTTAGAAAGTGTTTTGGCTTTCTTTGACTTCAGGAAACATTTCAGAATCATGGTGGTAACCAATAACCAGCCAGTTTAGTTTTGCCAAACTTAAGACAGCAACTCCTCTCTCATTACAAGCTACACAATACATACTTACTATAAGTATATCATATATTGAGTGGGGTTTTCTTTGTTTTGGCTTGTCACTATTTCAATTTGTTCAACATTTGTTGTGCATGGATTGGATTGAGACTTGGGGATCATCTACACAAGACAGGATATACTGGCTCCCCACCAAAATATCCTGGCTGCAGAGCTTCCCTCGTTACCTGTATGGAATTTTCGCCATTTTCTTCACTGCCTCGGAAGCCAGGATGGGCCCCCCGACAACACGTGACTGAGGCCCCCTGCATGTGACCAGCCTTGGTCACATGCTGTGGGACTCCTTCCTGGCTTCTGGGAGGGACACTGAGGTGGCAGTGGCAGTGAGGGTTGGCGTGCCAGATGGGCTCCTGTGGACACATGGGGCCCGATCTGTTATTTGCTGCCTATAACAGGGTAAACTGGGTATTTTGTAGAACAGTTTATGGGGCCCTACCCCACCTTCCCCCCATCTCAGCCACATATTTTCCCCGGGGGTGGTAAGGACCATCTGGAGGCAGAATGGGGCAAATGCCCTGTGTCATATGGAGTCTGAGATGGGGGCAATATGTGGTATTCAGCCCATGTGGACAAGCCTTGAGACATATTTAGAACGGCTACATTGAATTCAATGGGACTTAAATCAGATACTAATACTCATGCATATAATGTCTGAAACGGTGTGCATTATGCAGATATATCATATATATATTTACAGTCTCTTACCTTGATTACTAGGAAGACATCTTGAGAGGGATACGTAATAGAAAAGATAGCTGACCGAGCCAGTGTGGTTATGGCAGCAGGTGGAACATGGGGACGCAACATGCCTTTCATTTGTTCAGAATTTAAATCAAAGTAGAAGTTCTCTGAGATCTGAAAGAAGATGCTACATCATTGCAGACCATTCTTTTCTTTAAGTCTCTGAAGTCTTCACTATATATCAAATTTGAAAATCTTACAGCAATTCATGGAACATGTAAAGTATGGACAATAGTTTATCGCAGATGTAAACTGATAATTGGCACTGATGGCAATATCTAGAGACACTTTCTGTATTTTCTGCATCACAGCAGGCCATACATATCTGTACCATACACTTTGTGCCTATTTAAAAACAAACCACAAAAACCTCACAATACTATAGGGAAGTACAGTTGGCCCTCCACATCTGTAGGTTTAACTTTTGCAGATTTGATTATTCACGGATTATTTGCTGCTGCCTCTGCTGCTGCCATATGCCATTTTTAATAGGGACTACAAGCCTTGCAAGACTGAGAGAGATTGTAAATGTGCTGCAAGGCTTGTAAGTCCCTGATAAAAATGGCATAGGGCAGCAGCGGAGGTGGCTGCAAGCACCATCACCCACCTGCTTCTGCCTTACGAAGTAACCATGCTGCCTTGAAGGCATCCATGGTGGGTTTAACCTACAGATCATACTCTGTGTGTGTGTTAATATGGTTGGGGTCCTAGAAACATTCACGGCTTTTTCCCACTTTCATGGGGGATCTGCGCCAGCTAATTGTATAATTTACCAAACAGAGAAGCTAAACTAATATAAGCATGACAATTACTAGGTAATTTAAATTGGAACAAATAAAACCGAAAAGAAGAAAATTAATTAGCATCCAACTACTTAAGATTATGGACTAATGAACTGGCCACACACCACGAAACTGGTAGGTTTCAGGGAACTCAAATATAAAGGACTCAGAAATTGCAGTAAATTTGGAAGAGACCTCTCTGGACCAAACTGACAGTTTGAGAAATGTTTTGCAACATGCTTGGATTCTATTTGGCTGTCTAGAGAGATGCATTTTACAGATGCAAACTGATATGGTGTCAAAGCCAGCTAAAATAACTTCAATTTTTTGTTGACATATCCCCTTGTACAAATTCAAGTAACCATGTTGTAAACCTAAATAAAATGTCTTGGGAGAGAAGAAGATATTTGAAGACTTAACACTGCACTGTATATTTCAAGTATGGCATTTTTATTTGTTTCTACAAAACTGAAGAATCTGGACATAGCAGTACCAGTAATCAGTGACAAATATTAAATAACTACAGGGTTATTTTTTTTAAAAAAGGAAAGCAAGCAAGAGGCTGCAATTTGAGAGCTGCATAAATCAATCTTGCCTGCTATCTTCTGTGGTATTTGTTTGCTGGCAGAAGCTCTGAACATGGGCAGCCTAGTAAACCATTTTTAAACACTACTCTGGGTTAAAAGTGTTTAAAAATGGTTTACTGGGCTAACCATGCCTGGAGTTGCTGCCAGCAGATAAATATTAACCTTTTTCTAAAAGGATCTTAGTCCTAGGATCAGACAATGACTTTAAAACTGACATACTCCCACACCATGCATAGCATAACCAAGGCATCTGTATGTCGGTTCATCAGCCCTCTATGGTATTTTATTGCCCACTGACAATGGAGTCAAATATACTGTATACAGTATTGCTTTTCCCATCCCATGTGCCATGTGTTCTTGAAACATGACCAGTGAAATCAGAATGCTGTTCTTTTACTTTTCAGTGATTTCCTTTTTCTCTATATGCTGACAAAATATAATTTCCAGTTGATCACACAGCTGATATTCTAACTTTAGTGGTTTAAGCAAAAGGTCAGTAAAATTCTTTCTTTCATGCTACAGCAATCACAATATCATGACATACACTCACTGGAATCTGCCAAAACTGGAATGAGTTTACCTGCTCCCCAACCCATCCATCATCCTCAACCCACATGGTTGGAGACCAATGAGGGTAGTGTTTATTTTCATTCTTCCCTCTAAATTGTGGCTTGTCACATTTCCCAGACCAGGAATTGTAGTTTACAACAAATTCTGTTTAGTTGAACAACCCAGCTTCACAACTCATAATTTGGTTAGTCTTGAAACTGAGCACAGTTTGTAGAACTCTGCAGAATCCCTCATCTGGAAAACACTACAAGCCAAGATTCATCAAAACCAAAATGAAAACCTACCAAAGTCTTCCTCCTGGCCATGTATGAGAAGATATGTAGGGCACAAGAATGAATGTATGTCCAGGCTTATACAGTCCATGCATAAAACACTCAATAATGATTTAGTGCCAAAGCGGGCAACTTGTAGCCTGCCTATATTGTACTTGGCAATCATAAAAATACAGAATTGAAACAAACCCAATAGACCATCAAGTCAAATTTCCTGTCCTTGAACCAGACATCTTCTGTCTAAAACATCCAACATAACTTTCATCAGCTTTAGCCGATACTCCAAATAGTTAACACCTAAATAACACAAGCTGGCCTGTCCTAACCAGCTTCTTCCATCATTCTTTATACGTTTTCCCTTTCATCAGTTTTCCTAGCTCTTATTCCAGTGTGATTTTTGAATTTTGGTGGAAAAAAACAAACCACAATCCTCCAGTTCTATAGCTGCTAAGCAGATAGGTGCTATTAGCTCCTTCATCTAACTTCCTGCAGTTAGTTCAAGCTCTGTGGAAAGGAAGTAAAGATCAAGTAAATTACTCACCTTTTTCTTTTCTTTTACATCATACAAAGCCAAACTTGCAAAAATTGGCTCAATTTCAATTTCAAATCTTTAAAGAAATAAGAAAAGATTGATTTAATCTATGCATGCAACATAAAGCATTAACTGTAATGAAACTGTAGCAAGGACGTTTCAAGGGAACACTTGTAGCTGAGTGGGTCACTAGAGCAGCGCTAAGTGGTGGTCCATGGTATGGTGTTGATCCATGAGCTGTCAGTTGCTAGTCCACAGCCAATGGTGACAAATGTGGTATCAGTCCTTGGCATCTACATATATAATTCTCTTGCGCATGTTGCTGTTCCCAGTGTGCTGATTGGCCATTCAGGAAACTTCCCAACCAATCAAAGCTCTCCACTGGCCGGCCAATAATCACACTGGGAGTGGAAATGGGTGGAACGCTTCCACTAGCTGCAGACCCCAAGTGTGCTACTGGGCAGGTCCGTAGGGGTTTACATGTGAATAAAGGGTTTCTTTCCCCACCTTCTCCAGGCTGTTCAGCTGAACCCCCCACACACCGCCGGAGCCGGATTTCTCGCTACCTTGGGGGCCCACACTGCAATCCCAGGTGGGTTTACTCAGAAGTAAAGCCCTAATAGGCTTCCTTTCCCAAGGAACTGGCAGAACTTGGTCTCTCCCTCCCCATGAAGCTTGGTGGAGGAGCAGGATAAGATAATGGTGTATGTTACGCCGGGTACAGCTAGTATTAGGGAAAAAAAGACTGTCGGTCCACAACATCTGGCAGCATTGCATCAGAGATAACACTAGGATACAGTTTCATAACTTGTAGCCCTCTTCACACAATGTTTAAGAGAGAATGAGGGAGGAATAGAACTCATTGCCCCCTATATGTTACATTTTTCTTCTTTTGACTGCATACATAATACAGTGGTCCCCCCGTATCCACGGATTTGGTATCCACAGATATAAGTATTCACGGCGTGAAAATATTCTTTAAAAAATAATAATCCCAAAAGTAAACCTTGATGTTGCCATCTTATATAAGGGACACCATTTTGCTATGCCACTGCATATGAGACTTGAGTATTCACTGATTTTGGTATCCACGAGGGGTCTGGGAACCAAACCCCAGCGAATATGAAGGGACAATTGTACAACAAATAATTTCTGGCTTGTAATGGATAGGATATAAAGAACATTCTTCCTCAACAAAACACTCTGTGAAGAAAAATGGTCAACAGATGCAAGATTTTTTTTTAGATTTTTGTTTTTTTCCACAAAAAAATAATTTGAAAAAAAAAAGGCTTCCTCTTTCTGCACAAAAGCCAAGCAGTTTAAACAGAAAAATAGAATTTTGAGCAAAAGACAGTTTCCTGTGCAAAACGTTGTTATGAATTCTCATATATATATATATATATATCCTGAAATTGAAACAAATCAACAAAAATGCACAAAAACTATTGTATTTTTGCCCAGCAGAGAGAAAATTTTAAACGTTATTCATTTTTGCACGTGGAAACAAAAGAAGCGAAGATTTACATCGCTAGTTAGAGATGCATAAGTCACATGCTACACTTTCCATTTTGGTTAGTTTAACTGCTCCTCCTGGCAAGAGGAGACCAGCGGGAGAAAAAAGGCTGTGTGTACCATCATACACCTTACAAATGGCAAGCCAGGATTCTCCAGAATTCTTATCAACATGAGTGAACACGCCCATGATTCTTGTTATCCTCCTGAACCTTGGCTTTGACCCTTTCTGTTATCACTCCCTGTGAATCTCTCTCCTCTACTCAATCAATGGGCTGCTACCTAAACATTAGGAGGAACTTCCTGACAGTAAAGCTATTCGGCAGTGGAATGCACTGCCTCAGAGTGTGGTGGAGTCTCCTTCTTTGGAGGTGTTTAAACAGAGGCTGGACAGCCATCTGTCAGGAGTGCTTTGATTGTATTTTCTTCCATGGCAGGGGGTTGGATTAAATGGCCCTGTGATCTCTTCTAACTCTATGATTATATATCAAAGGACCAAACAAATGGTAAAATAGTCATATTTATAGTTTTCAAAGCGAAGTAGGTTCTTTTATTCATGTCTGGTAGAACTGCCCCAAAATTAAGAGGTTCTGGAAGAAAATTCATAGAACAATTCTGAATACGTTAAAAGAAAACTTTGGGATAACCCCTGAGCTCTGCCTATTGAACATGACTTCTATGTTAGACAAAAAAATAGACAGGAAATATAAGCAAATTTTACTCTATATGATTTCAGCTGCTAGATTAACAATTGCAAAAGAATGGGAAAAAAATGAAGTCCTGAACATAGATGATTGGAAATTAAAGGTCACAGGTATGATCGAATTAGATAAATGGCTGGATTTTAAAACGACAGACCAAATAGAAAGAGACCAGTTGCCAGTAACGTCATATTGGAAACTGAACCAGAAAAGAATACATTAGGCAAGGTACAAAGGAGACAGATTTATGAAAGGAAGAGACGAGGATTAAGAGGAGAAGATATGGTTAAATCTATATAATAGAAAAGGTGGTTGGTTTCTAGATATAAATATAATGTGCTACAAAGCCTGATACAACAACAGCTGCTAATCAGTTACAATCAGATACAATTCAGGGAGTCAGGATATATCTTATACTGTAAAAGGTAATAGAAAGAAAATATAAGAAAGATGATTACAAGATTTTTTATGTAAAAATTGTTTTTATTCCTTTTGCTTACAAAAGTACAGTATGCAGTTGGATTGTGATGCATACTGTGGAGTTTGTAATATTGCTATCTGAAAAAATTAAATTAAATTAAATTTTAAAAAAATAAACAGAGGTTGGATGGCCATCTGTCAGGAATGCTTTGACTGGGTACTCCTGCATGGCAGGAGGGTTGGACTAGATGTTCCTTGTGGTCTCTTCCGACTCTATGATTCTACTTCTTCCCCTAGATTGTGATGCTCACATTATCATTTATTTATTAAAAAAATATTATCCTGCCCTACAACAAAAGTCTCAGAGTGGCATACAACAAAATCAATTTAAACAATTCAAAAGTCTAAAATAGGAAGTGATAATTTGAACAATCCAAAAATATATTAAACTACATGACAAATTAAATCAAAACACTTTATAACATCTCCTTTCGCATCTTTTGGAGGAGGCAGGCTGCTGACATATCCTTATTATCTGTGCCACCTAGACTCTAATTCCGTAAAGACCTAAATCTGACACAAGGCCAAAGAGCTGGGAAAACTTACTTTTTTTTTATTACTAGCTATTCTGATCAGAAGATTATGGAGGTAGTGGTAAAAAAAGTAACTTTCCCCGATCTGCAAGTGCCCCGGTCCTGCATGGTGCCTAATCAGTGCCATCACTGTGGGAGACCTATACATACCATTAATAGGGTAGTACCCTAAAGGTGCCAGATTCCATCTGTTCTTGGAAGCTGAGCAGGGTCAGGCCTGGTGAGTACTTGGATGGGAGACCACCAACAAATACCAGGTGCTATAGGCTATATTTCAGAGGAACCAACTGGCAAAACCTCCTCTGAAGATTCCTTGCCTAAGAAAACCCTATGGAATTCATGGGGTCACCATAAATCAACAGGTGACTTGAGGGCACAAACACACACAGAACAATGTTACAAACAGGCTGACAGCCAGTTTAATTGCATAATAACAGCTGACATGATTTTGTAGATTGCAGTTTACAAACCTTTTAAGTCTGGTGCATATATCATTATCCTTTAACGGGATTAAGATTACAACCTTAAACATCCACAACTGATAGTAGCTTTTACTGAATTCAGTGGGAAAGGTTGGGTGTTCAGCAGTGAAGTGTAAATGGCTTTAAACAGTAAACTATCCAAAGCCCCAGTATAAGCCCATTACGTGCAAACAAGTTTCATTAAAATCATTGGGTCTTCTATATTTAATGCATTTAGAAGAAAAGTGTGTGTGTGTGTGTGGCTCCAAGTCTCCCGTCAACTTATGGCAAACTCAATAATTTCATAGGGTTTTTTTAGGCGAGGAATACTCAGAGGTGGTCTCACCAGTACTTTCCTCTGAAATATAGCCTACAGCACAAATTGATTTATCCCATTTCAATGTGACTGTACAAGATTGCTAATTGTAGACTGGCTTGCATTACTCTAGCACCATGGAAGCCAATGCAAACTATATATGTTGCATTAATGGGATCATCATCTTTATATTGCTAGTGATGGAGCACAAAGAAGAGAGTGATGAATCTCAAAATTGCTCTTTCCTTTACCTGCTGACAGTCAACAAGCAGGTCCCTGTTAATAAGAGACTGCCACATATTGTTGTTTTATAATGTTCTTTGATTTCCCCCCCCCTTTTAAAATGGTATAATTAGAGGTAATTATTGCCTCTTTATAATATCCTATTTCTCGTTGCCTGCTTCAAGTATAAAACATGCTTGCCAGAGTCACATTGGTGCACTATGCCAATAGTTGCTCTTTCTTCAGGATTAGCAGTGGCAAGGAAAGCCAAACCATATCTGCTGGCTCTGATCAACTTGTTTCTCCAACATCCGACGTACATTACAGCCATTGCCTTCATGGCCTTTTCCCTCATGCTGCCACTGACTACATCAGTGTAGCATATTGCACCAACATGATTCTGGCCACTACAATATTCAGAGCACTAATATAAGTGATTGCAGCAGGAGAAAAAAAGGCATACTCCACCAATAAGACTCTAGCCTAGAGACCAAACTTGATATTAGAAACAGCAATACCCCAAAACTAGCAGTAGCACATTTTTAACCTTCCGGGTCATATTATCAAGGATCTTCAAGTAACAATTCTAGAACAAAGACATTTCAAGGGAAGAATGGAAAAAGAAATAGCTGAATATATTCACATATTCAAGTCCATTGACAGAGGTATGAACAAGGCTAATGGTTTCTTGGCATGCTACATATATTAATACACAATTATTATTATTAATTATTTATTTATTTATACCCCGCTCTTCAGCCACAAGTATCAGAGCTGCTTACAAACTGTTTTAAGCAATAGCAATTTACACATCTACACTGCATTAAGCAGTATCCAACGTGTGTTAGCTAATGCCCTCAAACTACACACAGAATTTTAAACTACACACAGAATTTTCCCCAAATAATGCACTGGCTTCAAAGAAACTCACTCTGGGTAAGCTGATTTATTGCTTTCACACTTCAAGATTACTACCAGCTTGGCAGACCTCACACAATCCTTTGAAAGCTTATGGAGAGGGTCACAATTTGCATTCTTCTGTATCCTGTTACACATTGATCTCAGTCTCACAACCATGTAGTCTGTGAGTGCAACCTCAAGGCTTCTAAAATGATGTGCCTTATTTGTCCTTGTACACACCCAAACCAATTCTGAATCTTGTTTATAACAACTCCACACAATGCATATAAATGCTGCACAATACATGCAATATTTTTTTTAAAAAAATCTAATATGAAGAGAGTTCTGTAAAAGGAAAATCTCAATAAAACTCTGTGATTCCTTTTCTATCCAACTATACCCTACAAATGAGATCGTCTGGTACTACATCTTGGTATTACAGTACCCTGTAAAAGAAAAGGCCATAGAACCAGCACTGGATTAGTGTTGGGACTTAAAGTGGTTTCCCTCTAGGAGACAAGTCCACATATATCTCAGTTATGAGAAGTGCTCCACTATAACTGGAGCTCCCTAACGAGCAGGGTTGACCTAACTGAGGACATACAAGATGAATACAGCCATGTGGAAAATCAGTTTTGTGCTTTATTTCTCTAAGGGAAAACCAGTAAAATTTTACCTCGTATTATTAGAGAAGAGTTATAGGCAATGAACCAACTGCAGGTAACCCTACATTCAGGAGCTCCACTTCATTAAACTTGTTTAACAGGTTTCTCTACTCCCCAGTGAAAGATTCCCTAACTGCCTCAAGTCTTAAGACTGAGAGAGACAGCCATGGCTTTTCAGCTTCAGGTTTGGCTCACCTTGTCAATCATCTGACTCATCTTCTGTTGCAACAGTTGCCTGTATTTGGTGGTTGGCTGGTTTCTTAAATCTATTTTCTTTTGATTATGGGTTAGAAGCCAGATGTAAACAGAGGGGGGGAATCAAGCATGTACTAGGAAAGAGTGACGATGCATATTATTTCTTAGCTTTCAATTATAGAAAAGAAGTTATAGGGATGACAATTTTCTATATCATGATTTGGAAATTTTTAAAAAATTCAAGTGGAACAGATGTCTTTCTTCAAATAATTGCATACAGAATTTAAGAATATACGTGTGGCTGTCTGTATGCTAGTAAATCAGCCAGCACTGCTGCCTTCTGACTCTGAAAAGGTTCCCATAGCTTTGTAAAAATGGCTCTACAGCTGCTGGAGGTGTTTCCAGATGGACAAATTTTGCCAACTGACAACCACAAGAGAAATGCCAGTAACTAAAGATAAGAGCACTGTTTGCCCTAACCCTAGAGACCTCTAGCCAATTTCAACAGTTGGCTAGAGCCTGCATAATATTGAGTATGAACAGCCCTGCTTGATAAGATAAAAGACCAATCTAATTCTGTACCCAGTTTCCCAAGTGGCCAAGAAGATGTCTCCAGTAAGCCGACAAGCAGAAAATGAAGGCAACAGACTTCTTACAATGTTGCTAACCAGCAGTTGGTGTTTTAGAAGCAAGCATTTGGATGTGGAGGTTAGGTATAGCCATCATGCCAAGCAAACACTGAAAGATTTCTACTCTACAAATTTGTATAGTTATACTATATAATCTAACAGCTAACAGCACATCATGTGGAGTGAATGTGTGTGTATGTGCCTTCAAGTCGCCTGTCAACCCCATGAACTTAACACGGTTTTCTTAGGCAAGGAATCCTCAGAAGTGGTTTTGCCAGTTCCTTCCTCTGAAATATAGCCTACAGCACCTGGTATTCGTTGATGGTCTCCCTTCCAAGTACTAACCAGGGCTGACCCTGTTTAGCTTCCAAGATCAGACAGAATCTGGTGCTGTTAGGGTATTTAGGGCCTGTGGAGTGAATACCATACATTAATTATATATTCTGTGGAGAAATACTTCCAGTTGTCTGTCCTGAATTTCTTGCCAAACAAGTTCACCAAATCTAAGTTTGAGTATTCCAACAGCAGAAGAATAAGTTTATATTTTCCAACTTCCTCTTTGCCAACTGCTCATTGGTAGTGCTAGTGAAGATAAAACATGCACTTCCACAAAGGCCACAAACAATGAAGTCTTAGAGAACCAGAATACTGGGCTGCTGACACACTGCGGAAACAATGCAGTTTGACACGGCTTTATGAATGAAAGCACAGACAATAGTGAATGCTATTAAAATAAAGAACTTGCGTTGAGGGACCTGGCAATTCCTAGAGAGGACACCTCCCTAGGCATTTTCCAGCATGACTCCATGGTATGTGTCCCTATTTTTTCAGCCGCAGATAACTGAAATTGTGAATATTGGTTCTGCGGATACATATGTCTTGAATCAAACAAATACTTACTTTAAAGACAAGCACTTCACAAGAAGCCTCTGACCAAAGTGTTCCTTGGGGACTTCAGGGATTCCCAGCCTTTCTATTGGCTCCTCCTAGAATTGCACACAAAGCCAGTAAGTTATGCATGTGATACTTCCACAAACAAAGTACACTGTTAGATGGCTAAAGAAGGTAGAAGGGGTTCCCTTCCCAACCTTCCAAGGCATAAATACAATTTAATCTTCAAGGCTTAACAGCATGTGGCAGTTACCACAACTATAAATAACAGTGAAGGGATTTAAGTGAGGGTAGCTACATAATAACAGACTTGAAGTCTGTAAATGCTTTGGAAAGCAATGCACAAAGACACACGTATATGTTTTAACTATATGTTACACTTTAGGCAACTTTGACAGTACTGTAGTTCTAAAGAAACAAAACAATTCTCCTCTGAACTTTCTACAAGAGTTCGCAATAATCACTGGCTAAAGCAGGGTTGGGAAGCACACACATATTTGCCCCTCATTGTTTTTGAGAATCCTGCCACCCCATTTGCTGCCAATAGAAGACTGCCAATAAAATAGAACACCACTGCAAAAAAGAGGGTAATTTTAGCCTTCCCTTCCTTTCTGGATCTTCAGGGCTTTATGGTGTAAAGAGGGACCATACTTAACCACTACAGTCCCAGCTGAATTCCAGTGGCAATTGTGGTGGGATCCTTAGCATCCGCCACCTACTTCATGAGGCAGCAGTGGCATCCAACAGTAGTGTGTGTGTGTGTGTGTGTGTGTGTGTGTAGGGCAGCACATCCATCACACGGAGAAGCTGTCCACCTCTGAACAACAGCCAAACAATCAAAAACGTATATTGGAAAGCATGAAATCATGGGTGCATATTCCATCAGGTTGCAAACCCTCATGGCTGTGGAGAAGGGTGTTTGTAGGAAATGCAATCCTATGCATGTCTAGTACTCAGAACTATGTCCCACTGAGCTAAATGGGGCTCGTTCTCAGGGCAATAGAGTCTAGGTTTGTTGTGTGGTTACAACTTCTGGAAAACCCTAAGGTGAATCTATCACAGGGGTTTCCTGGCAAGATTTTTCAGAGGGGGGTTGCCATTGCTTCCTCTGAGACTGAAAGAGTGTGACTTGCCCAAGGTCACCAGTGGGTTTCCATGGCTGCCTGAGGATTTGAACCCTGGTCTCACACAATCCTAGTCCAACACTCAAATCGCTATACCATGTGGGCTCTCCACAACACACTGGCTCTCCAAAACTTCCACTGTATTTTACAGCCCTAGAAATCAAAGAAGCCTGTCGTAGGTCTTCTTGCTGCCCTTCACCTTTTCCTTTCTCTTTTTGCTGACTTCCTCAAATGGAAGGCTTCATCTATTCTTATTATAATGGGCAAGTGCTCACAAAGTTTCTACAGTGGTATTTGCATGGGGCTAGTATGAATAAATCCCAAGTATCCTGCCAATACCTCATCAGGAGCTGGGTGCAATGCAAAAAGCTCCTTGTGCCTGTTGGACTTTCTCTGCTCATCATTCTGATGGTCAATGTCTTCATTTGGGGTTCTGTCGAGAAGGTTTGGAAGCAAAGCATCTGGGACGGAATTCTTGAGGTCAAATATACTGCAAGCCCAGCTGCCCCGGGGCGTATCATCTATTGACATGGATCGTCTTTTAAGGTCATCCTGAGGTTGAAGAGATCAACAGCAGTTCACAATATAAAATAAGGAGAAATTGTCAGATATATAAGAAATTGTCAGATTCAATCAGGTACACTACTTGTTCATCCTGGTAACTGTTGCCATCTGGAGCTTCATCAGACTCAAAGATCTGTTTAGGCAGGCCTTTCTGCCTCTCCTTCTGCTTGTCTAATGTGTTTGGGTTAAATCCTGTTCCCAGTTTGTGATATCTGTTTTTGTTAAAAAAAAGAAAAAGAAAAGAGGATGGGAGGGAGGAAGGAAGGGATTAAGCAATATTCTGACTCACAAAAAAATGAACATACAATATTAATATCTTAAATGTTAAGCATTTCACTAGAAATTTTGATTACTATGAATGGCATTCTTGTTAATATTTTATATTGTTGTTTTTGAGAGGCAACTGTATTATTCTCTTCTTAAAATTTAATCTTTGCCTTCATAAAATTGAAGGTAGTCCAAAAGCTTTTGATGGAGTTTTAACAAAGATTACAGTCATCAAATTCAGCTCAGAGTACACCTTTTGCAATGAGGATGAAGCATTTCTACCCAAATGCTGAAACAGTCATAGAATCCTACAAGCATATCCACTTGGTAGTCAACAGTGGGATGATACCTAGAGTGCACAGCAATTTACCTGGGTTATGGATGTAAATCCTTAATTATTTCATCCTCATATGCAAGAACACATTATTACTGCAGTTTTCTCCCAATTATGGAAGAAAACAAATTACTCTATTATTTGACAGTGGAATACACCGCCTCAGAGTGTGGTGAAGTCTCCTTCTTTGGAGGTTTTTAAACAGAGGCTGGATGGCCATCTGTCAGAAGTGCTTTGATTGTGTATTCCTGTAAGGTGGGGGTTGGACTGGATGGCCCTCGTGGTCTCTTCCAACTCTACGAAATATTTCTCTGCAGCATTTAACTTGTATTTGAACGCCCTAAAGTGTTACAGAGAAGTTACTTGGGAGAGAAATACATATTACTTTTTTTCACAAATCAAAATACTGCACAGGAAACAGTGTAAGAAATCTGATCTCATGGCAGAAAACTCGGTTCTTCTCCAAGAAATCCACATGTGTTTCTCTGCAGAATAATCCCTCTGCAACATTTCAGGATATATACTGGGACAAACCCCTGCACAGAAGTCTCACTCCTCTTAATATTTTCCCCAACAAGGTTTCCCAACTGTCAGAAAATCTATTTCTTTTACCTGGAAATGAATAACTACAAATATTCTTTCCCTTCTTAACCTGGATAGTTCATTCAATAAACATAAATTGTGTCTTTGATATCACTGAGCTACTGGAGTCTTCATGGCTGTGGAGAGTGTTTCATTTTTGTTCTTTCATGGGAAGGATAGCTCTCAAGGTCTTCTGGACTGCCCCCCCCCCGCCGCATAAATATGATTTTCAAGTTTCCTTTCATATTCTAAGACTATGCCAGAGTTGCAGCACAAGCCATTCCAATCCAAAATCAGCACAAAAAATTATACATGTTCCTTTCTTCCATGTCCCAAATTACAATGGAATGATGGTCATGTTGTCATTCACACCTCCAACCTACTCTGTTTGGTATTTCCTTTTCTTAAGTTCTGAGTCTATATCTCTTTCTTGAGCAAGGCACCTTGCAGACAGTCCTGTAAAAATGCTACCTCACAGGCTGGAGAGTGGCAGAGCATAGATGGAGAGCCTGATCTTTTTTCCAACCGCCTGCAGCATTTCAATATTAGATATGAAAGAGGAAGATTCCCTCTTCTAGCAGCCTGTTTGGTTTCTACACTAGTTGCAGAAAAGAAACTAAATGCTCTGTCCCTGCCTAACCAGCCTGTTCATCTCTCTCCTTTAAATTCCTTGTCACCAACAGCTACCAGGTTAATTGTCAAAGAGAACTCTCACCTTAAGATATCCTCATGAATGTTGCATTCCCGTGTGATATTACGAATCTATATTCCCACCCAGGAATTCTTGGATCATATCAGTACATATCACCCAGAGGTTGGCCAAATTACTTTTGTTGAACTACAATTCCCAGACTGCCAGACAGCCAGGCCAGCACCCATGCTGACTATGAGATTCTAGGAGCATCTCCAAGCTCTGTTATCAGCTGTCAAAGTTTACTAGATATTCAAATACATGTCAGGTGGGTAAAGAAAACTCCTCAGGAGATCTCAGGATGCACCAACACTATTTGGGAAATACTGAACTAGGTAGACACAAAGTGGGGAAGAATGCTAGCTCCATCTCCTCCTTAAATGTTTCCATCACTCTTCCTATGGAACGTGATATCTGGAAGAAGAGAGCTTCCTCTTTCCATTGAGGCTGTCCCTGAAGTTCAGTATGCTGGAAAATCAGGACAGTGGAAAATTCCAGAACTTGTAATTAGCAGTCCCAGGAATATCAGGGTCTGTGGGCTCCAGATCTCCAGTCTCATCAGAGCCTCCTCTCTGACTCCAAATGAGTAAAGGCCAATGTTAGAGATAAGGGTGGAGTTAAACATGTCCCTGAACCCTATAGACTCACTATTACTGTCTGACAAATGTCAAGTGCATTAGCATACTTAAAATTGCTACTGGATCATTTTTGCTTTTAAATTGCAATTCCTTGGGGTTTCCTTTTAACCAATGTTACTTGAAACATATGCTACTCTTTAAAAAAGTCATTCTTTGTGGGGAGAATGAGATTGCAGCTTCTTCACATGCAGTTAGGTACATGCACAACACTGCAACATGATATATGTTTCCATCCATTTTGTGAAGCTGATGTAGGGAACACGTTACATGCTGACACCATGTTACACATACAGGGAAGGGTAGAGGAACTCAACAAGAGACTGACATATAGGGCAACCCTACTTTTACTTTTACATCCACCTACAAAGCATGCTGTTACTGGATGGTGTTTCTAGCATTTCCATGTTATGAAACCCCATGTTCTTGCAATTTAAGAGTTGAGCCATTTAGCAATAATTTCAAATAATAGCAGGCATTCCTCAGGCAATAGTCTTTTATCCTTTTTAGAGCCAGGGCCTGCCATTACACCTAAGCTAAAACGCAGTGACAGTTTTTAATATTTATACAGTATATGGCCATCTTTCTCTCTTTTCACATTCCCTTTCTAACTTCTTTTCTCCATTCTTTCTTTTATCTTCTCTTTAAAACAATGGATGGATACAAAAGAGAAAATAACAGTGCTGCTTCTGATAAGATCTATTTCAGGTTCAGTCAAATTTACCACTTGAGTAGATAGGTCAACAGCACCAATCATCCATTCTATGATGTACACGTGGTACCAAATAAGCAACCAGAACTGTGTGGATGCTACTGGATGCCAGTGGAAGGCATCTTCCAAGTCTACTTTCTGTGAGAGGACAAGCCAACGGCCCCACATGTTACATGCTCCACACCACAGGGTCAGAGAGATGTGACTGAAGATAGACTCCCATGCTTATGCATTCCTCTTGTGTATGCAGCCAGGAGTTCAAGATCAGAAGATTCAGTTCTGCTTTTTATTAGCCAATGTTTGCCATGTTCATAGAATCACAGAATCATAGTGTTGGAAGAGAACCCCCTGCCCTACAAGGATCCATAATCAAAACATTCCCGACAGATTGCTATCCAGCCTCTGTTTAAAAACCTCAAAAAACAGAGACTCCACCATACTCCGAGGCAGCGTATTCAACTGCAGAACAGCTCATACTGTCAGAAAGTTCTTTGTAATGTTTAGGTGGTATCTTTTCCCCTGTAGTTTGAATCAATTGTTCAATGTCCTAGGCTCTGGAGCAGAAGAAAAAAAAACTTGCTCCTTCTTCAGTATGACATCCTTGTCCAAACTCAGCAAACTATGGTTAATCTAAGCTTTAAAGAAGACAACTTCTAGGTTTAGGTACTCACCACAGTAAAGATTAATCACAGTTCCAGGTTCCTATAGCATGACCAGGTTCCTTCTCCCCACCATGCAAAAGATGGACTGAACAGATCTGGGGGAGACTAGACTTGCTCATACCTCATTAAACCATGGCTTAGTGTGGAATCTTGTACAGAAACAAAGAAACTAACATTCCTGTGCTTACTGAAAGGGTTCTTTGTTTTATTTATTCTTTCACCCAAAAACTTTTTGGGGGTGCCTTCACTTTCTTCGCTGCCTCTATATTTTATCTGGGTAGTTAATGGTTGCCTCTGAGATAATATGCGATTACAAACAGATGTGAATGACAGTGGATGCGACAGAAACTGTAGTCTCATACAGAGACCCCATCCTCACACAACTTATGACTCGTGCCAGTGGTGGTGGTACTACTTAACTGCAAATGATCTCTCTTCTTGTCTATATAAGGCAAAACCTTTCACATCCTTCTTGATAGGGAAAAAAGTATAATCATGAACTTACTTTCGGTTCACAATGGCCCAATCTTCTGTATAGCTTCTTACACAATCCCTCACATGGGGGTCCATTTCACTATAGACAGGTAAAGAAAACAGGAAATCTATATGATCTCTACAAACTTCAAAAATGCAGTTTCTTTTTCAGCTGACAAAACAAACTTAAATATTATATTTAATAAATACTGCTGGCATTCTGTCATCATATATCTCTAGGCACTACATGTTTTCCCTTTCTCTTAATTCAAAGATAATTTTTTCCATGCATTGTATGAAATCAAACAGTCATTAACACCCCTATCC
Source organism: Gambelia wislizenii (assembly GCA_030847615.1). Taxonomy (NCBI): domain Eukaryota; kingdom Metazoa; phylum Chordata; class Lepidosauria; order Squamata; family Crotaphytidae; genus Gambelia; species Gambelia wislizenii. The sequence continues at coordinate 107,137,157 of JAUMIR010000004.1, forward strand.
GTTAATTTGTTTTTAGGCCTAGGACAGCCTTTTCTGAACAGCACATCTAGCTGTCTTCCCATTTAATTCTGGTAACGTCTGAGGGAAAGTAATCACATAATTAGGCCCTTCAGGACTAGCATTACTGAGGTAGAAGGTAACCCATCCTAACTGACCCACATAGACAATATATTCTTTTAAACGTTTTTCTTTCTGCTTCCTTCTGCAAAATCTCCCTCTCCTAATGCTTCCCCGCCTTCATGCCACATCTTCCTACTGCTACAGGTCTTCTGCTTCTGACACCAGCAGTCAAAGGGAGCCCTGGAGGCGCAGTGGTTAAATGCCAATACTGCAAGTCACCACGTTGCAAGTTCAATTCCAGCAGGCTCCAAGGTTCACTCAGCCTTCCATCCTTTCGTAGGTCAGTAAAATGAGTACCCGGCTTGTGGGGGCAATTAGCTAACACATATTGGAAACTGCTTAATGCAGTGTAGATGTGTAAACTGCTATTGCTTAAAACAAATTGTAAGCCACTCTGATAGTCTTTGTGGCTGAAGAGCGGGGTATAAATACCTAAATAAATAAATAAATAAATTCACTGTTCTTTATTTTGCTTGTCAGATCAGCCCAGAATTTCAATGGTGCAGTTCCATTTTCTGCCACAACCACCTTATCTCTCTCCCTTTATATTGTGCTTTCAAAAGTGCCTTGGTCTCTATGCATTACAGTGAGTGTGAAAAGACTAACAGAAAGGAAAAGGTGAGAACCAGTTCTGTCAGACATGTCAGTTGGGCTGTCTCCCAAACAAATTCACATATGTTCCTGCAAAAACATGGTTTCCTTACCTCTCTTCAGGTACAGCTGACACAAGAGTCCTGCACTCCCTAGGACTGTAAATAACTTCAATATCATCAGATGGGAATTCAAGCAAGTCTCTCAAAGGACCGGAATCCACTGCAAGTGGATGCGTAAAAAGGTAATCTTCCATATCCACTGGATCCACTGGCTCAGTAAGGGGCACCTATTTAAAAAGAAAACATAAGAGAGGGCAAATTTTAAAAGTTTATTAGATAAAAAGAAAATGTGTCCTTAAGACGGTTAAGAGGCGATATGATAGCCCTGTTTAAGTATTTGAAGGGGTGTCACGTTGAGGCTGGAGCACGCTTGTTTTCTGCTGCTCCAGAGACTGGAACACGGAGCAATGGATGCAAGCTCCAGGAACAGAGATTCCACCTCAACATTAGGAGGAACTTTTTGACAGTAAGAGCTGTTTGGCAGTGGAACACACTCCCTTGGAGCGTGGTGGGGTCTCCTTCCCTGGACGTTTTTAAACAGAGGCTGGATGGCCATCTGTCGGGGATGCTTTGATCGTGATTTCCTGTGTGGCAGGGGGTTGGACTGGATGGCCCTTGTGGTCTCTTCCAACTCTGCAATTCTATGATTCTATAATATTGTCTACTGCATATTTGTCATTCCTGACACCTATAACAGAAATACATAGGATTGCCAATCCAATTAATTTTTAATACATGCATGTCAAAACCAGAAATGATTCACAGGAAAGAAACACCTAGATGATAATTTCCATGCTATAGCACATGAGAGAAAAGCAGGTTACTTATCTACATCCCCACCCCTGCCAAACAGCCAGTCAACTATGTAGATTGTTCAGACCTTGGAACTTACGCATAACACATTGCTTTGGAGGATTGTGAGGGGACAACAAACCATTTTTGAAAAATAACACCCACCAATTACTAACATCATTAACAATTTAAAAAAAAACATTATTGGGGGTGAGGTTCCTTTTTGAGAAGTTTCGACCATGTTTGGCATTTTTAAGTGCTAGAAACAATTAGAAAATAATACGTTATTAACATTGGCTCTTGACCTTTTCTTTACCAGGGATCCCCTTTAAACATCTTTTGTTGCCACGGGCCCCCAAAACTTAAGTCAATATTTAAAACCCTAATAACAACAGCAACAATAATACATTATTATTATTATTATTATTATTATTATTCAGCTACACCATCCATTAGCCTGGAGGCACCTACAGGGCATTTGAGGGCAAAGATGTGAGGGCAAAAAAATGTTTTGTTTAGGAACAAGTGTGGGTACAGGCCTCCTAGGTCTCCTGGGGTTCTAATGTAGTACCTGAGCCTTTCAAAGCCTCCGCCCCCCTGTTTTAATGGTTTTGCTTGGTTTCACCATGTGAGAATACTTGTGTTGAACAGTGGCACAAAATGAACTTAACAAACAAAAGCTAGAATTCAAAGACATAGCCATGTTAATCTGTGGCGGTATGCAAAGGGATCTTGTACACCTTTGAGACTTACTAAAAGAATGGCTACCAACTTCTTTTTCTCATTTAGTCTCAAAGGTGCTACAAGATCCCTTTGCAAACAAAAGCTATTGCACTTAGCATTCAGAGGCTGAGATTCTGAGTCAAATCCCAAGGACTGCCCCAGTTACTTTGTTCCCTGAAGCAGAGTAACAAATTGTCACACAGGTCAAAGTGCATAGTACCTAGAGCTAATCAAGTTATTTTGCATGTGAGGAAGAAAACCCAATAAGCAGTTATCTCAATACCTGCTACAGACAATACAATAACAACCAATATTAAATAACTGATAATTTGCAGCCCTTTTATATCACCCCAACTGTGGGGTGGCATACTCTGCCTTAACGGTAGGACTAGCCCTGTCAAATCGTACCCCGCATTCCAAAGCAAACTTTGGAATATTTCAAAGTCCAATATCTGAATATTTCAATGTCCAATATCCAATATCTCCAAAAGAATATGACCAAAATTCACACTCTTCATTTGTTCAAAATTCACACTCTTCACACTCTCATTTTGTTGAACCAAAAAAACCACTCCATGCTAAACCCACTCCTAGCACATTTTCACTGAGTGCTTGAATACTAAGCCCATTATGCTACAAGCCTAGGCACAAACATCAAGGTAACTGAAGAGACAAGATGATTCACCCTGAAGTCACAAAAAACTGAGTAATGTATAGTTGCTACATCAGCTTAAAGTAAAGCCTCCAAGGCAGCACCTCTATGACTTCTGAAATGCAAGACCAAACTTTTGAGCTGACCTTCTTTCTCAAAAAGGACTGCAAGTTTAGCTTTTGGAGGAAGGTGCTCAAGCCACATACCGTAGTTCAGATAGCCAGATTGCATATGCACAGATGTGGTAGGATTCATAAAACCCTGCAAAGCCTCACATATTTCTATTTGAAAGAGCCTGAGAAACTTCTAATTAACAGAGCTTGAACTATGACTTCCAGAATCTACCAGCCAGCATGGTCACTGTAAGGTAAGAAAAAAGGTAACACACATCATTGTATTGCTCCTACTGTTAAGTGTAAGCCAGACATCCATATACATCTACCCAGAAATGTATTTATTTATGTACAAATAACTTATTCTCTTTCATCCCTTTCATTCACCCCTAGTCTATACCTAATCTGGCAAAGTAGTTCTTATGGTCTTAGTAGATACATATCTGTGAAATTTCTGCCACCCTCAGAAGGACGGACTATGGTTTATTGACATTTATACTCTGAATCAGTTTGAAGACACTGGTCAAGTAACCCAGCCTTTCCAAAAACAAGTCATATTTCCTGATCTCCCCCAACACATCCCAATCCCAGGAAGGAAGAGAGGATGTCTTTACAGACAAAGATTAGTTACTCTGAATGTAATAGTGCTTGGTTTCAAAAAATCTACTGAGATGCTAGTTACTATGGCCTTATCTACATAGCCTAAATACCCCGACTTGCCCCCCTTCTAGAGCCTGCAGTCCGTATGACACAGGGCATTTGTCCTGCTTTGCCCTGGGACAGTCCTTATGACCCTCAGGGCAGATACAGAGCTGAGACAGGGGTAAGCCAGGGCAGGACCAGATAAACTGGCCAAAACCCAGATTGAGCCCCATGTGTCTGCAGAACCTTGTCTGGCATGTCACCCCTGGCTGCTGCCACCATCTCCCTAGTCCTTCCAGAAGCCAGGCAGGGGTCCCTCAGCAAGTGACCAAGGCTGGTCACACGCAGGGGGCCTTCAGTCACATGTTGTGGGTCCCCTTCCTGGCTTCTGAGATAGTGAGGAAAATGGCGGTGGCGGCAACGGTGGCGACTGCAGTGACATGCCGGAGTTCCTGTTTGGACTCTGACCTGTTTGGTGACAGTAACACGGAAGTGGGGAGCCAGCATATCCTGGTTCGTGTAGATAAGCCCTGTGAGGGCACAATAGGTAATGTGACTTTTGAAGGCAGACTACATTGTCCACTATCAATTCCTATCTACTGACGAGGCATTAAGATCAATAAAAGATGGGATCAGAGAAGAGTAGCTGGCAGAAAAAATGAGAAAGAAAGGTGGACTAGAAAAAGATAAAGTAAATACATAACTGTAGCCTCATTCATCAACTCAAGAAATAACATTCAAGTACCTGAACAGAGCTGAGAACATTGGACTCTAAAAGGGGTAAAAATGAACACTATATGGTACACTGGGGATTACAATTCTAACAAATTGGCTACTGAAGAAGATGAGAAGGGTGAAACTTGTCTGGTCCTTGTTTTATTGAAAGCTTGTCAAGATCTATGGTCATTAATCTTCCTCCAGTTGAAGATTCATGCCCAATGGACATTCACAGTTATTGTTACTAAATTGTTTAGACTATGTTTTATATATGGGCTCTTGATGGCTTGACAGAATTTTATAATTTTCAAATATTTTATTCATATATATTTATTCGTTTCTGGACACTGCCGCAACGTCCAGCGTAGTAGTTCTGCATGCAGAACTATGCTACACTGAGCCATTTATCACCCCCTCAGACCTACCATAGAGCCGCTAAAGTCTTCCCCCATTACTGTTCCATACCTGCTATAGAGGAAGAGATGGGGATTGGAAAAGCATCTGTCTATGTAACCATAGCCAGACATGAAGGAACCACAACATCTGCTAAGGTCCACTAAGTCCTCTGGAGATATCTTCTGACTACAGGGTCATAACCAGATACCTCTATGATCTCCTTGGTCTCCTCCAGGCACAGAGTGGTTAGGGGAGCACTTCAGTGGCTCTACGGTAGGTCTGGGGATGGGAGTGTTGGTCACTTTGGAGGAAAGAAAGGAATACCAACTTCCACAGTGACAAAAAAAAGGCACATGCAGTTTTAAGTCCACCAAATGCCACTAATAGGATATCAGACATTTCTTGTCTGTTTCCTTTTAACTGGTTTTGTGAATCAGGTCCTATATCCCATTATTTTTGTTGTTGTTGTGTTTTTCCATGGGATTAAATCATTCTGGATTTTAGTCTTAACTTTAAAGCAGCTATTCAACGTACCAAACCCTTATTTTGGGGAAATCACCGGCATCCAACAGATCATTTCAAGATGGTGAAAAGGTGATTTCCTCAGTGACAGAATCTGTGTACCTTTCCAAATTCCCAATTTGCCAACTCTTAAAAAAAGTTGGTGGCAAGTTCCTCTTCTCACTTCACTCTCTCCCTCCACATGTCAGAACATCAGTTGGTTATTTATTTACTTGTTTAAGCAAACATTGTCTCCAGCTGAGCACAGTATCACCATAATTAGTAGCACTGCAGCACCATAAACTACTTGGTTCCATCTCTGGACAAACCTAAACCAAAAGCACAAATGTGTGTGTCAGAGTAGGATTACCAGCAAAACAGCATCCTAGAATTCTTGAAAGATTTAAGTCTTTAAACTTTATAAGAAAAACTATATTGGAGCTAGATACCCAAACGCAGACAGCAAGGAAAACAAGCATGAGAGGCTTTAAAATGGGTATAGATTGATGTGGTAGGAAACATGCAGTACAGTGAGCCCACTGCATCGGCAGGCTAACCATCCATCAACTAAAGTATCTGCAGATGGCCACAACCCATATTATTCAATGACAGTGCATGCACACGGGCACACCAGCATGCAGCTGCATGCACACACCACCACTGATTAATATGTGGCTTAAGCATCTGTGTTTCCTACATCCATGGAGGGGGGAGGTGAAACCAAACCCCTACAGGTGGGAATGGCCCACTGTATTTGGTTTTAAAATCCTTATTTACTCATTACAAAAACCAAAAATCTTTCCAAATACAGACTTACTGACACTCTTAGTGCAGTGGTTCTTAACCTGTGGTCCCGGGACCCCCAGCAGTCTACAATGTCCTCACAGGGGTCCATAAAGGCTTGAAGGCTGCTCAGCCCACCTCCTCTCTGCAGTAGAGTGGCCATGTGACAGGAGTAATGGTAAAGACTGGCTGGCTTGGCCTGCACATTGCCATTTACTGCACTCTAGCCATAAACTTGCAGGAAGAAGCAGAAGAAGTCTTCCCTCTCCCTCCAGTGCCTCTGAGGGAAGGTTTAATGGATGGTGTAATTGTATTATTATTATTATCATCATCATCATCATCATCATCATGTATTGTTGTTGTTAGGGTTTTAAATCTTGAGTCAAGTCTTGGGGGGTCCACTGCAACAAAGGATATTTAAAGGGGGTCCCTGGTAAAGAAAAGGTTAAGAGCCACTGTCTTAGTGCACTGTGATCCTTAAAAAAATAAATATATTCATCCACGGGCCAATAAATATATTATTTTTTAATCTTGCCACACCTCTTCTTCCAAAAAAGTTCAGGTTGGCATGTGACATGTTTTTCCTTACAAACATGTACTGAACTGTCCAATGGTGGGACTTGCCGCTTTAAAAACTATGTTCCACATGTTCTTATGGCAGGGGATAGAACAGAGCTGACTTTCCAGAGGCTTTGGACTATATCTCCCATAATCCCTTACCTGGCTAGGGCTTCTGGGAATCAATATGAACAACATGAACAGCTGGGAGTTTGATGGGGCTAAATATGACCCTACTATATTCCAGACCTAACACACACATTCTATAATTCTTCAGCCTCTGAATCCAGTGTCTCTGAGTGGATTACATGTTCAGAGGAATAAGGAATGAATCAGAAGCTAGATAGAATAATGTGAGGCAAGACAATTACCAGTGTCTGCCAAATTATTTCGATCTGGAAAGTATGACATAACACAGACAGAAGAATCAGATTTCTGTTTTGGATAAACAGTATGTGTAGTTTTTCTTTCTTCTTCAAGTAATGTATTTCTTCTGCTGAACAAACTGCCAACACACCAGAGACTTCATTCTGAGAAGCAAGGTCAATGAAGGCCACAACAGCTCAGCAACTTCCAGTTAAGGCATCCCATTTTTGTGCCTACACCTTTTCAGTTGACTATCATAGCATGAAGATGTAAACAAACATAAACGTCAAGCCCAGAAGCCAACATTAGCCTCACCATCTGTGCAGCCCGAAATATTGCCTACCACCTGAGTAAACAGGCAAAACATAAATTCATGGTTATGAAGAGGAACTAGTTGGTGTCAGCTTATTGGCAGATGAAAGACAAACGCATTATTTTAAACTCTGGCTTTTTATGGAGGAAAGGCGGGGAAAGAGAGCTTTGGAAGGTCAACCTATCTTCTTTCGGGCTAGAACCATCATTATAAGGGATTTCTTGGCACCACCTTCCTGGTGAACAGGTTGCCAGATCCTATTAAGAAAACAATATTTATACCTTTTCTCAATAAGCCATAGCAGGCCATGGGATATCATGCCAGTTAAGCTTTCGACTTATCCTTCTAATGACAACGATAAGAAAAGTTACAATTAATTTGGCATTTTTATTTTTATTTTATTTTGCTTTGAAAATGTCAAGTTTGTTGAAAGGATGAATATGAGGCCCAATTCACAAGAGAGAACAGTGCTCTCAAGCAAACTGGAGAGAAGTAGAAAGCTAAGCTAATTCCATCACTACATCCCTTCCTGTTCTGGCTTCATGAGTTAGTCATAAGAACACGCAGCTGCAGGGAAATCTGGCATATGCTGACCTATGTTTGCCTTCTAATAAACCAGTGTATCTACTACCACACATACAGATTTTAGTTTTTAGCATGCCTCCACAAATACCGTATCCGTTTAAGAAAGCATGTTGAAACCTGACCTCTGTATGTGGCAGTATATGCACACAACCATCCCAATCCCAAAACAAGAGTCAGAACAGCCTATATGTTCAGCTCCCACCCCCATGAACGTGAGCTCAGACACAAGGGGAAATGGCTCTTTCACTATTTTTTGCCCCTTAAAATACCTTCCCTCTAATTCTCTCTTTTTCATGAGTTCCTCTCTTCTCATGTGATCTCCCCACCCTTTCTTTGCCTTGTTCACATCCTGGTATCCTGATCTTGTTAACAGATCACAGAGATGTATTTATAAAATCTAGAAGATGCATTTTCAGGTGGCACAGCAAGGATCTTCTGTTCCCATCCAACATTATGACAGGTAAAACCTAAGCAAAGTTTGGCAATAATAATGTAGTAATGACCATTACTTCTAATAAATTACTTTGGGGAACATTAGAAGATTAGCATTCTTTTTTTCAAAATAATATTGTGATTGACTATTATTATTTATTTGTTTGTTTGTTTTATTAGATTTATACCCCTTTCTCCCAAGACAAGTCTCAAGTTGGCTTACAACAATTAAAAATTACAGCTAAAATATAACAATTTACAAAAAATTAAAAAACATTAAGTTAATGTCTTATTTAGATTGTAAGCCTGAGGGCAGGGAACTGTTAAATTAACCATTTGTAAGCCACTGTGATAGCCTTTGTGGCTGAAGAGCGGGGTATAAATACTATAAATAATAATAATAATAATAATAATAATAAATAATTAAGTTAATTTCCATATAATTAAAAGCACAACATGAATTAAAAACATAGTATCAATAAAAATACAACATTAAAATGTTAAAGGCACACTGATTAAAATTCACTTCTCAAATGCCTGCCTAAATAAAACATCTTCAACTGCCACCGAAAAGAAAGCAGGGACGGGGCGGGGGGGGGGCAGATGGACCGCCATGGAAGGGAGTTCCACAGTCTGGGAGCAGAGATGGAGAAGGCTCTCTCCCAAGTCCTCACCAACCACACCTGTGAAGGTGATGGGACTGAGAGAAAGCCCTCCCCTGCCAATCTTAACACTCGAGCCAGTTTGTATAGGGAGATACGTTATTTCAGATAGTCTGGACCCAAGCCGTTTATGGCTTTAAAGGACAGAACCAGCATTTTGAATTCTGCCCGGAAATGGACTGGTAGCCAATGCAGCTGTTTCAATTGGGGGGGGGGGTCACATGATATCTGTAGCCACCCCAAGTCAACAGCCTGGACCCGCTGAAGTTTCTGAAGTTTCCAAAGTTTCCAAAGGCAGACCCACGTAGAGTGCATTACAGTAGTCCAAATCGGATGTAATCAAGGCATGTGTTACCATAGCCAGATCTGACTTGTCAAGGAATGGGCACAGCTGGCACACAAGTTTTAACTGTGCAAATGCACTCCTGGCCACAGCTGAAACCTCAGCATCCAAGCTCAGATCTGAGTCCAGGATCACACCCAAACTGCGAACCTGAGATTTCAGGGGAAGTGTGACCCCATCCAGCACAGGCTAATTCCCTATTCCCTGATCTGCCTTTCAAACTGACACAGAGCACCTCTGTCTTGTCTGGATTAAGTGTCAATTTGTTCACCCTCATCCAGTCCATTACCAGCAACAGGCACTGGTTCAGTACCAAGATAGCTTCCTTGGAGTAAGATGGAAAGGAGAGACAGAGTTGTGTGTCATCAGCATACTGATGACACCGAACCCCAAAACTCCAGATGACCTCTCCCAGCGGTTTCATGTAGATATTAAACAGCATGGGGGACAAAACTGAGCCCTGAGGAACACCGCAGTGCAGTGACCAGGGTGTCGAACAGGCATCCCCTCTGCACCACCTTCTGGGTCTGTCCCTCCAAGAAGGACTGGAGCCACTGTAAAATAGTGCCCCCAAGCCCCATCCCAGCAAGGTGACCCAGAAGGATACCATGGTCGATGGTATCAAAAGCCACTGAGAGGTCCAGCAGAACCAACAGAGACACACTCCCCCTGTCTAGTTCTCTGCATAGGTCATCCACCAAGGCGACCAAAGCTGTCTCTGTACTATAGCCGGGCCTAAAGCCAGATTGAAATGGATCTAGATAATATGTTTCATCCAGGAAGTCCTGGAGCTGGGAGGCCCCCACACACTCCAACACCTTGCCCCAAAAGGGGACACTGGAGACTGGCTGATACTTCTCTAGTCTGGTGAGATCCAGGGAGGATTTTTTCAATAGTGGCTTCACCACAGCTTATTTTAGGCAAGCTGGAAGCCTGCCTTGCTGTAATGAGACATTCACTACTCCCCTTACCCAATCTGCCAGTCCCTCTTGGGTTGCTTTCAACAGCACGTGGTGGCTCTCATCTCTCCAAGGATCCTGTCCACATCCTCAGGTTGCACAAACTGAAGCATATCCAATAACACTGGAGAAGCAGGAACCAAGGTTGCATTCACCAGACCTTTATCAACTACAGCATCCAGTTCAGAGTGGATCCAAGTGACGTTATCTGTAAAGTGCTGTGCAAACTCTTCACAACAGGCTGCTGAGTGGCTTATATACAGCTCTTGTGGGGCAGAACGCAAATGCCCCCTAACCACCCGAAACAGCTCCACTGGGTGACATTGTGCAGATGCAATGGTGACCATGAAGAAAGATTTCTTCGCTGCCACCATCACCACAGCATAGGCTTTCCAATGAGCCCTAGCCTGTGTTCGATCGGACTTGCTCAAAGTCTTTTGCCATCATAGCTCTAGTCTCCATCCCACTCACTTCATCATCACCAGCTCCCTGGTGAACCAGGGTGCTTGTTTGGCTCCACTCCATGGGAGGTGATGCTTAGGAGCTATTGTGTCCACTGCCCTGGCCATCTCCCTGTTCCAGAAATCAGCCAAATCTTTGACAGGATCACCTGCCAAGGCAACAGAAAACTCCCCAAGAGCCATCAGGAATCCATCCAGATCCATACACCTCCTAGGGCAGACCATTTTAATTGGCCCACCACCCCTGCAGAGGTTCTGAGTTCCAGTAAGTCTAAAACCCACCATGTAGTGCTCAGTCCATGACAACTGAACTGTTCAAAGTTCCTCCGCACCAAGATCACCATCCTCCTGCCCAACACAGAAAACTAGGTCCAGAGTGTATCTTGCAGTTTTTTCTGAGCAACAAGAGCAGCATAGGCCTCATATCAATTTGCATAATTAAAGTGATAAGAAGCATTTTCCTGATTTCCCTATCCTACCAATCCAAAAAATAATACGAGGTGTTACAGACAAGTAATAGTACGCACTACTATTTAAATAATAATGAGTAAAGGCAAGAAGTTACTTTCTTTTAAAATGATGCCAACACATTAAACTGGGCAGCATATAATGGTTCCTGTACATTACAGGTATTAATGAAAAACCATAATGTTCATTGAAAGGTTGTAGAGGGTAAGGAATGTTTTATTTTGCAAGACAGATTTTATTTTATATATGCATCTTGCTATTTATAGTGTATAGCTTTTTTTGTTAATTTGATATATTAATAACCTGCAACTAAGGGCTTGTTTATCTGTAGGAAATAAACTGAACTTACCTGGGACCCAGGGTGATGTGTCCAGATGATGCACGCAGTGAATCTGCTTTATTAAGCTGTTAATCCATTTTAAGAGAGACCACAGGAAACTACAGTTTCCAGAAAACTCCAGAATGCCTCTAGTTCTTTTGCTGTCTGGACAGCTGGATCAGGTTCGATCCAGCTCGATCTAGGTGTCCACACACAAGTGTGGTGTCATTTCCCTTAACCGGTGCTAAGCACCACAAGGAAAGAGATAGATAATCTTTGGAGCCGCTGCCTTGCTGGCCAAGAGCCTGCAAGAGCGACAGCGCTTCTACTGAGGTCAGAACAAGGAGTCTGTGTGATCAGCAAGGAGGGAATAGAGCAACGCCCTCCTTGTTGATCACTTTTGGGCACCCCGTTCTGACCTCAGCAGAAGTGACGGTGATGCAGCTGTCAGGGACAAACAGACAGGACAATGGGGCTGATGAGGTGTCAACCTGGCTGGGCTGGCTGGACTTCAATGCTGATTTGCCTAAGCTAAGTGAGGCCGCCATTGTATTGAATCCAGGGCCAGTCCATAGCATAATGCTGCAGATTAAGGCACCAGTATAGATGTGCCCTAAGTGAACTTAATATGAGCTTATGCCCATAATTACTTTGTACATAGTTAAAGATACCAGCCCAGTTTGAAACAGTTTCAGGAACATGGGACAGAGGTGGTACCTTCCCAGTGCACAACTAGGAAAACTGGGAAAATTAGTAAGCCGCAATTTTATTTATTCTAATAGAGAACAGAAAGTGCCAAAGCCCAGAGCAGCTCCTTATAGATAAATTATGGTACATGCTTCATATTCCAACGAGCAAGACAAAAAAGTGTTTCAAGTGTGCATTTAAATAAAGAAAATATAAGCTAAATGTTAGAATGAGGGACAGTGCCAGTTCCACAAACAAAGGCTGAGTTTAATGGCATCTGTTTTTTTGTATAGCTATATTAGGGTAACTGAGAAAAAGTACATTATTCTATATCAGCATCACAGCCACAAGAAAGTCACTATTCATGACTATAATATCCTGGTCATTACACAAAATAAGTATTCGGTCCTCTTTAATAATTCACATCTCTTGTAAGAGGATCTTCAGCCTAAGATATACATACCTCATGTCCATATAAATGTGCACACAGAGACCTTAACTAAAGTAAGATACCAGTTTGATAGATTGGGTTTATATAAGCTATTTATTATCCTTCAGCCTGGCTCTGTTGGTGAGTGTGCACAGGAGGAGTTAAGGTTGTCAACACTTGCATGGTAAAACCTTGTCTCAAATGTTTATAACCAGACTATTACAAGGACGCTCAACCGTTTTGTCTTTAAGGCTCTGTTATTCTTCACTGTTATGTCCCCTTACTAGCTTGAAAATAAAACTCCACTTCCTATCGACTTTGTCCTTCCCTGGATGTCAAACACAGTATTTTGCTGTAGTTTAGTGCTTCTCTCAGCTCGCCAATTCTTGTTTCTATTTGCTCTCTTACCTGCTTCCCTGCAATACAACATGAGCAATGTGTTAGCTAAGCATGTCTATCTGTTATTCCATCCATACAGCACTGTTGTATTTCCTAGTGCCATTTCATTTTTAAAGTGTCATGGAATTTGATGCACAAGCTATTTTGTCAAGACAGGACCAAATATGCTGCAGTTGAATAAAAAAAAGTAAGCTTAGTCCATAGCCTTTGTTCTCAAATGCTCTGATCTGGGCATGAAAGAAATTCAATCTACTTTCAGTCTGTTTATCCTTGTCTAATGAAGAGTTGTACAGTACCATTGGTGAAGAAAGCAAAGTGTTTAGTACAATATACAGGTGTCATGCAGTGCAATTCTATATGTATAATCAGAAATAAAACACGTAAGATTCAATGGGACTTACTCTCGGATATGTGACATAGGACTGCATGCTTGTTGCTGTCATTCTTAGACGCTAAATCACAACTTGATGCAAATATATAATACCGCAAGAGTAGTTGTAAATGCCCAAATGTGCAATACTGTACATCCTTCACTGCACTGTAACCAAAAAGGGCATTCACAAAATATTAGACTCTCTGCCCGCATTCTTTAGCAAGCAATAGATTTCATTTTAAATAAGGTGGGGGGTGTATCATAGACTCATAGAATTGGAAGAGACAACAAAGGCCAGCTAGTCCAACCCCCTGCCTTGCAGGACTAAACAATCAAAGCATTCCTGAGAGACGGCTATCCAGCCTCTATTTAAAAACCTCCAAAGAAGGAGACTATACCACATTCCAAGACAGTGCATTCCACTGTCAGACAGCTCTTACTGTCAGGATGTTCTTCCTAATGTTTAGGCGGAATCTCTTTTCCTGTAGTTTGATTCCATTCCTCCGTGTCCTACTCTCAGGAGCAGCAGAAAACAAGCTTGCTCCATCCCCAGTATGACATCCTTTCAAATACTTAAACATGGCTATCATGTCACCGCCACCTTCTCTTCCCCAGGCTAAACATACCTAGCTCCCTAAGTTGCTCCTCAAAGGGCATGGCTTCCAGACTTTTCATCATTTTGGTCGCCCTCCTCTGGACACATTCCAGCTTCTCAATATCCTTCCTGAATTGTTGTGCCCAAAACTGGACACAGTATTCCAGGTAAGGCATGACCAAAGCAGAATAGAGTGGCACTATTACTTCCCTTGATCTAGACACTATACTCCTATTGATTCAGCCTAGAATCACATTGGGGTTTTTAGCTGCCGTATCACATTGCTGACTCATGTTCAGTTTGTGGTCCACTAAGACTCCTATATCCCTTTCACATGTACTGCCATCAATCCAGGTGTCACCCATCCTATATATGTGCATTTCATTTTTACTGCCCAAGTTTAGTATCCTGTATTTCTCCCTGTTGAACCTCATTGGACTTGTCTATACGACCCCCGCCAAAAAAACAAAGTGCCCCACAGTAAAGACAAGTTGCAGCAGCTGCGACTTGTCTTAATGGTTTTACAGCCCCCATAAACTTCGAATGCCCTCTAGCCACAAGATGGCGGTTGCTAGTGAAAAAAAAAAACACCCCCCCATTTTATCACCTTAGCAATTGATGAGGGGGGGGGAGTCTTCCTCCTTTGCCTGTTCCCCAGGGATGACAACAGCGGTATGGGGGGGACTAGGTAAGATAGGAAGGCTGTCTTGTCCTCCTCTCTCTTCCTGGTACTGGCAGTGGTGACAGTGGGGAGGGGGGACTGGGTAAGGGAGGAGGGCTGTCTCATCCTCCTCTCCCTCCTCTCTTACCTGGTCCCAGCAGTGAAGACAATGGCAGCGGCACAGGGGCAGGTAAGGGGGGAGGGCAGTCTCATTCTCTTCTCCCTTCCTGGTCCCAGCAGCGGAGAGATTTCAGCCCAATTGATTTTGAAGAGAGAAGAGGACAAGACAGTCCTCCTCCCTTACCCGATCCCCAGCGGAAAAAAAATGGTGGCTGTGGGTGCTTGCCCCACTAGCAAGCCCCACCTCCCCATGCTCGTCCAACCAATCAGCTTGTGCTGCCTCAGCACAGCAATGCAAATGCGACTGTCTTAATGCTTGGAGATTCTCATTGCCTACGGAGCTTTTTAAAACTCCAGGAATAGCTCCAAACAGTTCCCTTTGGAGCTTTATCGTGGATTTACCTACCCCCTTCTGAATGAGATGCATGCATGAAAATGTCAATTTAGACAAATCGCCTTCCGTGCAATTTCTATGAGGATTATTTTCACCATTTAGACAGGAACATTTTGTTAGTTTTGGCCCAGCTTTCTAATCTGTTAAGGTCATTTTGAATTCTGATCCTGTCCTCTGAGGTGTTAGCTATCCCTCCTAATTTGGTGTCATCTGCAAACTTGATAAGCATAGCCTCTATCCCCTCATCCAAGTCATTGATACAGATGCTGAATAGCACTGGGGCCAAGACAGAACCCTGTGGCACTCTGCTAGTCACCTCTCTCCAGGATGAAGAGGGGCCATTGGTGACTACCCTTTGTGTTCGGTCTGTCAACCAATTACAAATCCACTTAACAGTCGCATTGTCTAAGCCACTTGTTGTTGTTGTTGTTTTTGCCAGAATACCTTGTCAAAGGCGTTACTGAAATAGCAATAGGACTTCTATCAAGATACACTACATCCACAGCATTCCATTCATCTACCAAGTTTGTAACTGCCAAAAAAAAGAGAAGATTAGTCTGGCATGACTTATTTTTGAGAAACCCATGTTGACTTTTAGTGATCACAACGTTCCTTTCTAAGTGATTGTAGACTGTCTGTTTATTGATTTGCTCTAGAATCTTTCCTGGTATTGATGTCAGGCTGACTGAGCGAATTATTTAGGTCTTCTTTTTTCCCCTTTTTGAAGATAGGGAGAACATCCACCCTTCACCAGTCCGCTGGGACCTCTCCTGTTCTCCAGGAATTCTCAAAGTATGGTGGGGGTTGGGGATTTGGGGCATTTTTTATGCATATTGAATACATTTGTAGAGCATGTTGACTTACTGATGATTTATTTTTGTTTGTTTTTACTCATGACAGCTAAAATATGTATTTGCAAGTTTTGGCAGAAAAAAATACTTCAATAACAACTTGCCTAACAAAGTTGTGGGAAGTGGCTTTAATATTTAAATTAACTTATTATGAATGAGAACTTAATTATCATCAGAAAAACTGATTTATTGAAAGATGGGTCTTATTTGCGAATTCATGGAATGGAAAAGTTAGCAGAAACATTTTTCCTTTTAGTTTATTTAGTTTAATTTAAGGGTGTGTTTGTTAGTATGGTTAGCTGCCTATCTCAGTTTGCATTTTAAAAAACTGCACTATTAAAAAAGCAACAGGGTTTATAAAATACTATGATGAAAACTTAGCCCACTACAAAAAAAATAGTTGTTTTTAACATAAATATTTTACATTATTAAAAAGGACACATCTGCCTGTATACCTCTAGCTAAAATGAGATTTAAATGAAAATGTGTTTGAAAATTTGTATTATCTGACCTTTACCTTTTCAAGTTACTAGGCAGGATTGCTAATACAGTGGGCCCTCCATATCTGCAGGGGTTCAGTTCCGGGGGACCCCACAGATAGGAAAAAAAGCGAACGCTCAAGCCCCATATTAATTAATGGCAGCACATGCATGCAGTGGCACGTATATGCACCGCCACTGAATAATATGGGGCATGGCAATCAGCAGAATAGGGTGGGCCCACTGTATACATATTACATTGCGAGGTATAAACAGCATGAATACATTTGTTAGAATTTATGTTGCAAAAATCAAAAGCTTAACTATGTAGATTCATACAAACTCAAATAGGAGTTAGACATGCCCTCAAAATAACAACTATCTTCAAGCACTACGTATAAACATAAGGAACTGAATGTTGGGCTACTGGTCCATGTAGCCAGGAGTGAACTGCTGACTTTGCAAACATTTTGGACTATCACCCCACCCAGCTGAGCCAATGAAAAGAGATTATGAGGATTGAAATCCAAAACATCTGGGGGACTAAAGATTCTGCATCACTGATGTTGCCTATTATTATGTAAGCCAGTCTTCATCAACAGGGTGCAACCTCCCATCATCCCCTAACTCCAGTTTGGGGAAGCTAGTATCTTGCTCTCTTGGAAAAAGTCTCAGTCCCGTAATCAGGAGTCCTTGAACTAGAAATACAAGGAATTGAAGAAATAATAGTGAAACGTGTGTTGGTGTATGCACAAGCACAAGAGACCTTTGCTGAGAACAAAACAAACAGAAATGGGGAGAGGGAATGTCCTTCTATTTACTCATAGCTTTCAAAGCCTTGAAGTCATGTTTAGTTCTCTATAAAAGAACAATAGCAAACATGCCAGTCAAGGTGGA
This sequence comes from Gambelia wislizenii, assembly GCA_030847615.1. NCBI lineage: Eukaryota > Metazoa > Chordata > Lepidosauria > Squamata > Crotaphytidae > Gambelia > Gambelia wislizenii. The sequence goes on from JAUMIR010000004.1 coordinate 107,154,601, forward strand.
AAAAATGGCAAAGGGTGCTTGACCTACTTGGCTCAATCAATCTACTATCAAGGAAGGGGGAGATGAGAATCTAAGGCATTAAATGAATCAGATCAAAGTCCGCTCTGTTATATTCAAAGAAGGATAAGATCCTTGAGCAGTCTAGACAGACAGTAAGGTTAACCCTGCAGCCACTGGTGAGTCTTAACAGTGACAGGAACAGCTGCTCAGTAAGATGCTCTACAGCTAACGTTTGCCAAGTTCTTTCTTGAGAAAGACACCAGCTTGTAACATCTGCACAGCAGAGATAAACTTGAGAAATACAGTTTCCACTGGCACTGGCTGGTTTGTGATGGGAAAAGATGTACCCTTTGAATCTTTCCTTGGCGAGCAACAGTGACCCAAAAAGGAAATGGGCAATCCCTAAGATCATTTCCCCACTCCTTCACCACTTGCAATTCATTCAATGGTGACATGGGGGATTAATACACAGGACAAAAGTCTAATAAACACTTCTGATATGCAGGAGAATAGCCTGGACTACTGAGGTTTTGTGCTGTTTTTATGAATAATACTAAGAACACTTTCTATCTCTACATTTCAAAAATAAAACAATAACTGGGGATCATAGCAAAGGTAAAATTTAACTTGGCATTTTCACTAAGGAGTTTTATTATCTGTTCACCTACCCCCACCCCCACTCCCCACCATTAATCTCCAGTCTAAATATAACCCAGAATGTCTTTAATATATGTTCTCCTTTTTCTTCCTTGGAACACCAGTGTTCTTTCAGAATGAAAAGCACAATGGCAGCCAATAGAACAACTGCAAGATTCCTTGACAACTTCCAAAGATTGTTTAGTCATCTTGCTTTCCCTAGGGTTGCAAATATTTTTCTTGGTTCTACTCTTACACCTCTAATCCTAGGTCTCCAAATTCGTATACAGATGTGCTTCTACTTCCTCACAAACAAACATATAGAAAATGTAAACTAATATGAGGAATAAGAAAACAGCTGATTTAGTCCAGTTCCTTCTAAATAGTTTTGTTTATAGCAAAAATGAAAACAATACTGAAAGCCTTCTGCTGTTGTTCTGTCTCAAAGAATTATTCTGCACAGCTTACTGGCTATCAACTGTTCACAGTCTGCGTTCATTCTATTTTCCTCATGCCATATTCTGCTGCATTGAAGGATAATGCTTAGTCTTCAAGATCCCACAACACACTCTGCATTACTAACAAATTTGCAAAGAGGCTTGCCAACTTTTCACCCTCACAGAATCATAGAGTTGGAGGAGACCACAAGGGCCATCTAGTCCAACCCCCTGCCATGCAGGAATACACAATCAAAGCACTCCCAACAGATGGCCATGCAGCCTCTGAACAGCTCTTACCATCAGGAAGTTCCTCCTAATGTTTAGGTGGAATCTTTTTTCCTGTCCTCCAGCTTGGCCTTTCAAAGCAACTGTGATATGTAAGCATTCACAACTGATAATATTTACCTCCATGGTGTGAAAAACTTGACCTGGTGATTTCAGTTCATCCTGCTGCCTTAAAAGCATTAAGAGGAAGCTAGGTTAATTCCCTCCCCCCTCATCCACTAGCATTGCTATCTGCAAAATATTTACAATGTATTGCACACCACCACACTTTCATAGTTACTCATACTTATATAATTTACCACATACTTGCTACCACTGGCAAGTAGCTTTTACTTCCTGGCGAGAAGACTGACCCTTACAAATAAGCCTGATCCACACATTGTAACAATTCCCATCCCCTTTTTAAAAATAATAATCAGGTTTTATTATTTTTTTCAATATGGTGAAGATAAATTGATTATCAATCCCAATCTACCCACACCACCCAGAGACTGCCTTTTCTGATGGTTTCACATACAAAAACCTAACTACAGGTAATGTTATGGCACAAAGAATTCACACTTGTTTACACATCTACAGAGCCAAGATGTGGATATAATAGGAACACACAGAGATCAGACTACCATACAGTGCACAGGGTAGGGTAGGTAGGGATTCAGAAGGTGACTTGGATGAAGCACACAGAAAATCCTCAGCTATGTGAGATCAACCTTTCAACAGTTCCAAAAACACTGGACTGTATAGCATACTTAAATATTTTTTTTCTCTGCCTCTCTTCTATGGAACACTGTTTTCTTGACTTCTTTCCTACTATAGAATACAGTAGCACCCCTGTATCTGCTAAAGCCACCCCATAGGGCCATTTCCTGCTTCATGCGGAGCAAGCAGGATCACTGTCTACATCCCCTTAGCCAAACACAAAATGATGGCATCAGCAATGAGATTCACTAGGATCCTTCTAGGTTTTACAGCACTGCTAGGATTGTTTTGCTTACAGCTGATTATGTTTGCAGGTTTGTAAAAAGTAGCTGAAGTAAGAGGCTGATATCTTTGGATAACTTGCTATGCTTATCAACCTATCTTAATAGTTGATATGTTTAGTGCTTTAGACAAAGAATTCCTTTAAACAATGAAATGTTAGTTTGTATATTGGTCACATACTCTCCAACAGTGTAACCTATGTATACTACCCAGTCTGTTCACTGAGGCGCTGTTAATCATGTTGGCCTCAATCCAGCATTCCCTCAGCATAGCATAAATACCTGCATGCTCTATGCTGATCCATCTATACCCTCCGCACAACTTATTGGAAAAGCCCCTGAAGCATGGCTATTCTGGGCAGGATCAGAGAAGCACTGGGTCCTTCTGTACTTTGCCACAAAGTGAAATCTCCATACATGTTTCATTAAGGCCTACTAACAAATTGGGACAGTGATGCTCTAACTCCGAATGTTCATATTAATTTATATACATTATATACTATTTGTATAAAGCATTTAAACTTGCATAACCTTGTGCTAAAGCAAGGAAGCCCAGTTCCTCATTTAAGGCACACCTAAATACAAGTTTCTCTATTAGATAGCACATTCAGAAACTTAAACATTGTTCCTGCTATTGCCAACAAGCTTCTGACAATAACTTCATTTTCCTCCCTTCATTAGACCACTTTCAGAGTCAACTCAAACACTAAACATACAAACAATACAGCATTCCTGGGACAACATTAGACAATGCAGACCATGAAAAGAGAACTATATGGTGTGTGTTCTCCCCAGTTTTTATTTAAGAATACAGGAGGACCCCATATCCACTGATTCATTATCCACTGATTCAATTATCCACAGGACACAAAACAGCACACGTACCATAGAGTCTTCCTAGAAAATGTGTCCTCTCTAGCCATTTTCTAGGTCCCTCAAGGCAACTCTATGGTATTTTAAACCAGAACTCCCATTATTTTCAATGGTGTTCGCTATTACCCACGGTTTTCAGTATTCAGGAACCAAACCCCCAGCAGATACGGGGATCCTACTGTAAACAATACATTTAAAACACAACTTACAGTGATTACCAAATTTGGGTTGTTGGAATACAACTCCCCAAAGCCAATGAGTTAGGATACTGGGAGATATAATCCAAAACTAAAGTTGGGAACTCAAGTTGGGGAACGGCTGGCTTATGAATAGCAAGGGGGGGGCGGGATTCAAGAAAAAGTGTGATAATGAAGATCCACAAACAGCAACATTCCAGCAAGTCATGGGTATCAAAACATTTTCCAGATGCTCAAATTGAATTGTTTGAAGATGGAGGGTGTTTGAAGACTTTACTGTGTGAACGCATGACTAGATTCTCCTGCTTGGTGTCTGAATTGGCTCTAAAACATACATCTGTAGAGAACTGAGAAAAATTCACTGAGGAGAACGCTAGAAGTAAACTGTTCACCACTGACTGGTAATTTGCCTGTCAATAAACTCATGCCTTGTGATTCCGTCCTACTTCAGTGTCTACCTTTTAATTCCTATCTAAATTCACAACAGGCTTTTAGATCTTAATTATTTAATTAATTCATTGCAGATCACAACAAGGCTTGCATTTACACAGGTTGCTCTTGATGTCTGAGGCCACCCTCCCCAACCTGCCCTTCCAATGTGACTACAATTCCCAGAATCCTTCAGCTAGTTATACTAGCTGCCTGATTCTAGGAATGCAGTCTAACATGCATGGAAAGCACCAGATTAAGGAAAGTTAGTCTTAAGGAATGTGATTGTTACCCGGCCTGCAACTTTAGGTAGCTAGGGGCCAGTGCCTCATGCAGTCAAGTGATCTTTTCTTTACCAGTACAGCCAACAGAACTGTACTGGGGATGTGGGAGGTGATCTCTTCTAGACAGGATGAATTCTTACTAGTTCTCTTGATAAATCTTGCTTTAATTCTAGTACCCCACTGGGCAATGGCAAACGTTCCAAGAAATGTCTTAGAAATGAAAGAAAAGTGTAAGAGTCATTGACCTTTTCATATTTAAATGAAGCAAGGTTTAACAAATGCACTAGCTTTTTATTTAATTTCAACCTGACTTTTATTTTACCTGTCAGGTGATTTGCAGTCTACCATATCACTGTACATGGTCAGGTAATTCATTCAAGTTATTACCCTATCTTAAGACTGCGAGAACTAAGCATGAGCACACAAAATTTCTCCTAGCAGTTGAACATATTCAGTGAGGACAGGAAGCTGGGAGCAACTCACATCGATTACACTGCAGCTGTCCCACCAACTTCAGTGGGAATACTTTTAGGTGAAAGTATTTAAAATGTGAAGCCTAACCTGGAACACCTTGGGGTTAGTTTAACATCACTGTTCTCAGCTCTCCTAATTTTTCCTTGGCTTTTTTCCCCCAGCAAGAAATGTCAGGGGGTACAGAAGCTATCTCCTTTTGTTAAATTTTCAGACAGGTGTAGAAATATTGCAAATGCCTGAACACACCAGTGAGGTAGCCAGCTGAAATTGCTGTGGGTCTAGAGACTAGCACTGTTACCTTGAATATGCAGCTATTTCTAATGAATCTCATGGGTGTATCTCCAACAGGATGAGACTGACAGCCAATCTTGTTTCATTTGGAGTTAGCACAGGACAGTTTGAAGAATGGGCTGTCTGGTTTGACCTTTCAGATTCATAATACCCAACAGACATAGACTTATTGTATAATCTTTATAAACATAACTGCAGAATTGAATGTTGTTTTCTGTTTCTCAAATCACCACTATTCCTCCTGAGTTTTAGAGGAGATTGATTTCATGCATAGTGGTTTCATAATCATAAAAATGTAGTAAAAACTAGACTTTGGAAACATTATTGGTAACCACTAACAGTTTAATGTTAACCTTCACTATAAGAAAATCAATGCAGTGACAGTAACATTGTTTGCTACTCATAAGTAATGAGCAACTTAACATATTATCAGCTGATTTAAAATACAGTGGGCCCTTGGTATGCGCTGGGGTTTGGTTCCAGGACTCCCGTGGATACCAAAATCCGTGGTTACTCAATCTCATTATATACAGTGGCATAGTAAAATGGTATCCCTTACATAAAATGGCAAAATCAAGGTGTGCTTTTTGGAGTTTATGTTTTGGGGAATATTTTCAAGCTGTGGATGGTGAAGTCTGTGGGTGCCAAATCTGTAGATATAGAGGGCTGACTATACAGATCTGCAAACTCCCCCACTACCAATTCCACAATACTTGCCACTGCTAAAAAGTTCAATTTGTCTTTATTTTTTTAAAAACTAAAACTCCAGCAGGTGGCTTCTGTAAAAGATAACTACAACCTGTAACGGCTCATTCTCATCTCAGATTTTGAAAATCGCTGCCACTTTGTTTCCAGGCACAATTTTCAAAGTGTTGGTAATGAACTATATACAGCTCAGCTCCAAATTATTTCTTTCATAGTAGCTTGCCTGAGTTTTGAGATCATCTGGGAAGGCCTTTCTCTCTGTCCCATGACCCTCACAGGTGCATCTGATGGGAACACAGGAAAGAGCCTTTTTCCTGGCTGCTCCCAGTCTTTGGAACTCCCTTCCTAGAGAGGTTAGAACAGCAACCGCCTTACAATCCTCCTCTAGGCAGCTGAAGAAGACCTTTTTACCTCAGCAGGCCTTCAAGGGCTGATTGAAAAGGCATTTCAAAATGTGCTGTATTTGTTATATTTGTTACTTTTCTTTTTAATGGCCCTGCTTTAATTGTTTTTAATTCTGTTGATAGTTAGATAAATATTTAACTTTTGTATAATGTGACTTTTTAACTGTGTCTGTACAATGTAGTGATAATATGTACAATAGTAGTAATAGTAATAATAATATAGTAATAGTAGTACAGTTGTCCCTCCACATTCGCGAACTTGACATTCGCGGTTTCGGTTATTCGCGGTTTTGGGAGGGCCCCCCGGGCCCCCCCAAAACCGCGACACGGGGCCTCCAGAGGCCCCGTGAAAGACCTGGGGAGGGGTGGGGAGGCCTTCGCGGGACGCCCGGAGGCCCTCCGGAGGCCCCGCGAAGGCCTGGGGAGGGAGGGAGGGAGGGCCGGGGAGGCCTCCGCGGGGCCTAGGAAGGCCCCGCGAAGGCCTGGGGAGGGAGGGAGGGAGGGCCGGGGAGACCTCCGCGGGGCATAGGAAGGCCCCACGAAGGCCTGGGGAGGGTGGGAGGGAGGGCCGGTGAGGCCTCCGCGGGGCCTAGGAAGGCCCCGCGAAGGCCTGGGGAGGGAGGGAGGGAGGGCCGGTGAGGCCTCCACGGGGCCTAGGAAGGCCCCGCGAAGGCCTGGGAAGGGTGGGAGGGAGAGCCGGTGAGGCCTCCGCGGGGCCTAGGAAGGCCCCGCGAAGGCCTGGGGAGGGTGGGAGGGAGGGCCGGTGAGGCCTCCGCGGGGCCTAGGAAGGCCCCGCGAAGGCCCGGGGAGGGTGGGAGGGAGGGCCGGTGAGGCCTCCGCGGGGCCTAAGAAGGCCCCGCGAAGGCCCGGGGAGGGTGGGAGGGAGGGCCGGTGAGGCCTCCGCGGGGCCTAGGAAGGCCCCGCGAAGGCCTGGGGAGGGAGGGGGAGGGGTGTAGTTATTCGCGGATTTTTCACATTCGCGGGGGTCCGCGGAACGGAACCCCCGCGAATGTGAAGGGACGACTGTAGTAGTAGTAAGAATAACAATAACATGCCCTTCTAAATACTCAGAAGAGGTTTGAAATCCTTTTTTTCCCCCTGGTAGCTATTTCAAAGTGGCATGCTCTTATTTTTACATGCATGCCTCATTCTCAGTAAGGGATTCAAATAAAATAAAATGAAGGTATTTTGGGTATCCATGTACTCAAATGCAACCCATAAACTACTTGATTTTAAATTTAGGAAAGCAAGCTTAAGCAGTTTGTGATCTATCCCAGGCCATCTTATTTTTAAATACATATTTAAAATACTTACAGTTGTATGATGAGAAATGTTGCTGCCAATATTAAGGTTCTTGAGAAGCTGTGGTGATCCCCCATACTGTCCTGAAATCTGCTTCCGAACTTCAGCTGCCACCGTTCTAGAAAAAGAAAGTTCCATTACTCAGCTACGTGGTATGCCTGCTGCTTTTATTGATGGAGTAAGAAAAAAAATATGATACAGAAACATGGAATGCAATGAAACTCCATCCACAATACATAGTCTCACTGAGTTCTGTTGGCCTTCCTATTGTTTGTTTCTATGAATGCTTTACTTTCCCATGCAAGCAAAGTCTTGCTCAAAATTCTGCAGCAAGGACTCCTTCCGTATATGGAATGAGAAATTCCAGAGATGCAAGCTGGGTCCAAGAAGGGAAGAGGCACTAGGGATCACATTGCAAATATATGCTGGATAATGGAGCACTCCAGGGAATTCCAGAAGAAAATCAGCATGTGCTTTATAGACTACACCAATACCTTTGACTGCATAGACCATGAAAAGCTATGGATTGCTCTTAAAGAAATGGGTATACCATTACATTTGATTGTCCTGATGCGTAACCTCTACTTGGGACAAGAGGCTAATGTTAACAGAAAATGGAGTAATAGAATGGTTCCCAATTGGAAAGGGAGTCAGACAAGGCTGCATTCTATCACCCTTCTTGTACAACTTGTATGCAGAAAATATCATACGCAGCACGGTTTAGACTCAGAGGAAGGAGGAGTGAAAATCAGAGGAAGGAATATCAACAACCTAAGATATGCAGACAACACCATACTACTAGTAAAAAACAACAAAGACTTGGAACAATTACTAAAGATAGTCAAAGAAGAAAATGCTAAGGCAGGCTTTACTGTTGAACATTAAGAAAACAAAAATAATGACCACAGAGGGTCTACATAAATTCAATATAAACGATGGGGAAATGAAACAGTTAAAAATTTACCATATCTTGGATCAACCATTGCTCAGAATGGAGATTGCAGTCAAGAAATCAGAAGAAAACTAGGACTGGGAAAGGCAGCTATGAAATAACGAGACAAAATCCTGAAGTACAAAGATATAAAACTAAACACTAAAGTTAGGCCTGTCCAAGCCATCATATTTCCCATAACCATATATGGAAGTGAGAGCTGGACAGTCAAGAAAGCTGATAGAAAGAAAATCAACTCATTTGAGATGCTACAGATACCGTGGACTAATAAAAAGTCCAATAAATGGGTCCTAGGGGTCCTAGAACAAATCAAGCCTGAGCTCTTCCTGAAGGCCAAGTTAACTAAACTGAGACTGTCATACTTCAGCCATACCACGTGAAGGCATGACTCACTAGAAAAGACAACAATGCTAGGAAAAGTGGAGGGTAGTAAAAGGAGAGGAAGGCTACATAGAGTGGCCCTTGCTATCTGCTGGGGTTTGGTTTCAGGACCCCGAGAGGATACCAAAATCCATGGATGCTCAAGTGCCATTATATACAATGGCACAGTAAAATGGTGTACCTTATATAAAATGGAAAAATCAAGGTTTGCTTTTTGGAAAAAAATATTCTGGAAAATTTTCAAGCCGTGGTTGGTTGAATCCATGGCTGTAGAATTTGTGGATACAGTGGGATGACTATGCTAGATGAATAGACTCAATCAAGGAGGCCATGGCCCTGAGCCTGCAGGACCTGAGCAAAGCAGTTGAAGACAGGGCGTCTTGGAGGTGTCTCATTCATGGAGTCACCATGTCAAAGTCGGCTCGAGACAAATTTTGCATATTTTTAGTGGTGTGGCATCAGTCCAGCAAGTGTTCATTGGTATAGGACTACATCTTTAATGGCCAGACCATATTGTTTAATATTTTGATTGGCTTTATATGTTTGTGTATGTATGCACTATCCAGGGAATTTAAATAGCAACAACAAGAACAACAACAAAAGCTATTCTAAAAAGATCCCAACTACTAACTTTAAAGAAAACTGAAATAACAATTGCAGATATCTTATCAGAACAGACATATGAAAACACACACTCAACCTCACACAAATCAAAAACCTTCTTGTATCTACAGAGATGCAAAAGCACACACATACCCCATTTCCCTCTCTTAAAGGGGACATGCAAATACACTTCCCTTTCTCACATGCACACAGATGCAAAAAAACCACACCTACCTCTCTCTCCATCTCCCTCCCTCACACATACACACACTCACACTCCCCCCCCACACACACACACATAAATGTGAACACAGACCTCAAGCTGGCAGGAGGTCCTGGTTTGCTTTCTGGACCAAGGAAGAAATCAGCTAAAGCAACTCAGCAAACTCCTCCTAGCTTTAGCCACACAGAGGCCAGCTTGTCCTGCTCAGCAGAGAATGAAAAGAAGACTCTGCTTTAAAATGCCCTACAGTTGCTTCTGCGTGCCTCAAGCCAGCAGAAATTTCCTGGCTTGATACTCCCCTTGCCCCAACAACAAACACAAACCCATATCTAGCCTTCATGCATTCCTGCTGTGTGCTGACTTGCTTGCCCTTGACATCTGAATGTTAGACCTTCGTAAATAGAAGGTCAATGCAGGAGCTGGGAGGATCCAAAAAAGTTACGTAACTCAAATATGGGAGTTCCTGGGAAATATGGGAGAGTTGGTCACTCTAGACTAGAGCCTGCCCCAACACACCATCCCTTGCTCCCAGCTCCCAGGCTCTCCCAGAAGCCAGGCAGGGGTCCCCCTGCATGCAACTAAGGCTGGTCACATGTAGGGGGCCTGCAGTCACATGTTGCAGGTCCCCTTCCTGGCTTCTGCATCTCCACAGAAAATGGTGGTGGCAACTGCAACAATGTGCCAGCATTCCTGTTGGACTCCGGCTCATTTTCTTCAGGTAATGGGGGAAGGACAGGCCAGCTCTGCAGCCAGGATATGCCGGCAAGGAGCCAGCGTAGCCTGGCTACTATACATGAGCCCTGAGCCTGGTATAGATGAGCCCTGGGTGAACAGCCATGTTTTCACTTGATGTCTCAGGCCAAAAATCAGTGGCTTCATACTGGGATACAACAGCCAAGAAGGCCCTCTCCCATATCTCCATATGGGGTACTGCTCCCAATAGTGGGTCATGCTGAGGTGCTAAGGAGGAAACCTATCAGCAGATCTTAATGTTCAGGCAGGTATATGCATCGATCAAACAAAAGCTGTTAAGGGCATTCTTCTAAATGAGTATCTCTTACCAAATATTTTGGCCCTAACCTTTAAACTGTCTGGCTAGGCAAAGCATGAGAAAACAAAAGCGGGGGTTCAAAAGGATTACATATGTGTCCATAAATTTTTGCAGTGCATTTCCAAACTAGCTGTGCTTTAAATCTTAATAATCAGCATACAGACTACCAGAGTTTGATAGCCTCTTCACAGTCTAGCAGATGTTGGAGAAGAGGTGTTTAAAGCCTCCAAAGCATGAAATTGACAACACCTTTCATCACCCAGATCATCAAAGAAGCTAGCAATGGGGAGGAGAATATACTAGGCCAACAGTGGGCACAGGTTTTTGCCAAAAAGGGCACGGAGCAGGAGGGTGGGAGATAAATGATAAGAACAGCAAATGTGATCATAACACTAGAATGAAAGATCACCCATTTAAACTGATTGGTGTTAGCTTCAAGACAAGCAAATGAATGCACATTTTATACAAAGTACATCTAAATTTGTGAAATGCACTGCTCCAAAATGTGGACATAGCTGGCCAGATGAGATGGCTTTAATGGAGAAGTCAACAAATTCTAGAAGCAGCCAAGGTGCAATATATAAAGAGACTAAGCTAGGAACCAGGAATTTGCCAGTTCAAACCTTGCCTCTGCCATCAACATCCTCAGTGCCCTTTGGCTGTTAAGCTCCAATCTTGCCATCTGCTATATTGGGGGACAGGGAGAATAATAACCGCAGCTTGTAAATATTTTTTTTTTTACCTTATACTTCTCCAAATCCCCCAGCTATTAAGTTCAGAGGCCATACTGGTTGGAAATGTAGACCAAAAAAGTAATGTTTCCAACCAATGGTAATAATACTGACTAGATGATACATGTGAGGTGTAAAGAACATTTGAAAGAGCTATATAAATGTTAGAATTATTTTATTTATTTGTAACTACAGACAGGTCTATGGTTTGTATGAAAAATCTGGCTATAAGCTGTTTGTACAAACCAAGGTTGCATATCCACACTACATACAGTAAGTTATAATAATTTGATGCCACTTTAATAATAATGGTGTTATCCTAAGAAAACGAGAGGCTTGCAATTTAAATTCCAAAGGATGGAGCCATGACAGACAAAGTGATACCAAACTGCTATATCTGTGTGATGTAGATATACTCTGGCTGCTGACACACTGCAGAAATAATGCAGTTTGACACCACTTTAACTATCATGGCTCCCTCCTATGGGATCCTGGGATTTGTAGTTTGTTGTGGCACCAGAGCTCTCTGACAGAGAAGACTAAATATCTCACAAAACTACAAATCCCAGGATTCCATAGTACTGAACCATGGGAGTTAAAGCAGTGTCAAATTGCATTATTTCTGCAGTGTGCCAGCAGACTCTGTCACTCTTTGTGCATTACAGCCCTGAAAAAGAAGGTGGTGATTTTCTTCTATATTGTTCCCTGACTCTATAAATCTAAGTATGCTCCTTGGAAGCAACTTCTGACAAAGTCAGTGGGACATACCCATGAATAAGGAAACTGTTAGTCATATCCTATTATATTGTCATGTCTACAGAGACATTCATTTTGCACTCATTATTCCTATTGTGCAGGAAATCCCAGGCAGATGTGACACCTATTACTTAAAATATCTAATAGAAGATAGGGAATCATGGATCACTTTAAAAGTGGCTAAGTTTTGTGCTGCTGCTATAAAACTAGGGACAAGTTGTGAATGATCTTAGTGGATAATATTTTAACTTATTTATTTAACATATTTTTATCTATATGTACTACATACCATGTTTTAGCTTATAGATTTTAATTATGTTTTATTTGTATGTACCAAGTCTTAGGCATGCTGTAGATATGTTTTAAATATGATTTTGATTCTATTGCTTGTATATGTTTTGTATCTCTGCTCTGTGACCGAAATAAATTGATTAATACCCATGAATAATCATATTCTGGAGTTCAAGAACTTTTTGTATGTGATACTCTGAGCCTTCATGCCAAACAGCAAACATCTATGGCTTTATCTAATCCTCATGTGACTCCCTGAAATTCTTCAAGCAATTAGATCAACTTTTTAAAGTTAGAATTCCATCTACCAAAGAAACTACTCAGAGAGGGGAAATTAACATAGATCTTTAACATGAACACTCAGTGCTTATAGTATTCTGGAGAATGACAAACAAAAACAGTCTAATAAAGGAAAATATAGCAGGAACAAGGAGATTTTCTGCCTAAAAGGTTATAGATTATAAACCAAAATGTGTGTGTTTAGAAAGCACTCTCTAATCAGATTTGTTTGTAAAAGTACCATAAAGCTGTACCAAAAATGCCAGTGTGATACAGTGTATTTTACAGGAACTGGAAGAGACTCGGGTTCAAGTCCTCCCTCAACCATAAAGCTAACTGCTTGACCTTGAGCTGACCACACTCTTTCAGGGGGTCTTTGTGAGGATTAACTGGGAGGAGGGGCAGAAGTCATGTATGCTGCCTTGAGCCCAGTGGAGTAATGTTAGTATACAAATATAACTAATAAATTAGTTATGAAAGTTCGTCACTGGAATTCTCAAAGATCAAAGACCACCAAACAGGCCAGGGTGGTCTGCGGACTAAGGGTTTCAAGGTTTGAGGAACAGGGCTGCAGTCTTTGCTCCAATTTTCAGAAACTCATCTTTCATTTTTAAGCAGTTCTTTCTTTTCATTGCATGTAAATGCCAGTATTTCAACAGAAATTTCCATTTTCTTTGAATAATTTGTCATACCAGTTACTGTGTTCACTTAGGCCACTGATGTTGCCAGATCATTCCCTTCAGGCCTACAGTTTATGACCCTCCAAGCCAAATGCAATCCACTTGCCATTTAAAGCAATCTGGCAAGGGGTTCTCTTCTTTCTGCAGTAGATTGATGTCAGCAAGAACAAAGAGGGGGTGTCAGCCTCCCTAGTAAACCACAACCCCTGTCAAGTAACTTGCATTTTGCTTAGCAGGTCACAATCTGGGCAAGCCTCATTAGGCACATTCCTCACCAGGAAAGAGTGTCTTACTAGACTTTAAAAAAACTAAAACATCTACACACAAACAAAGGCAATGGCATTTTGATACTATGGGAGACATTTTCCACATCTACCTTTCCCCATTTAATCAACATGCCAGGGAAATCTCTTATCCAAATGATATCAAATAACATGGGGATTATCCATGGGGCAGTAGCATCTGACCATAACAGTGGCATTTCTATTCAAACACAAGCTCTAAAATCAATAGAAGGCATCCCCTTCAGTTCATGCATTACATCTTCTTACATCCACCTGACAAAATGGAACCTTCTTTTTAGAGAGCTGCTGGACTAAACATGTTACTCTTTAAAAAAAAATCACTGTCCAAAGTATTTGTGATGAGGAAACATAGACATGAGTGCTTACAACTTGCATTTTACCGGTATTTATTTTATTTTTGATAATAAAACCCCTAAAAGCCTGAATGGCTTTATTTTGTGATTTCACAAAGATATTAAAATCATGAAAATAACACGAAAACTTGTGGGTTTCCAAAACAAAGATAGTATGGATAAAACAGCAACCCACCCACCCCCAGCACAAATTTCTAGAAACAAAATATGCAATTATGAGTAGAACCCCCACAAAGCAAACACACTACTCACACCTAACTCAGATTCACACTTCAGGAGTCCTTCCTCACTATACAATTAGCACTATGATTCCACTTTAACCGCCATGGTTCTACCCTATTGTATCCTGCAATCTGCAGTTTGTGAAGGTGTATTTAAAATTATCTGCCAGACAACTCTAGTGTTGTCTCAAACTAGAAACCCTAGGATTCCATAGCATGTTCCCATGGCAGTTAGAGGAATCATAGTGTTATAAATGTATAGTGTGGAAGGGCCCCTAATAGATACCACCATCAGGGCTTTCTTCATCCAGCCTGCTGATAGTTCTATAGCTATTCCCAGTTCTGTTCTTCTGTCTAGGCTATTTGACCAATGGGAAGGGGGAAGAGCTTGGAAATGTTTTGAATTGTAACTCCTCAAATCCCCCAGCCAGCATGGCCACTGGGGGGTGTTGTTGTTGTTGCTGCTGTTGTTTGTTGTGTGTCTTCAAGTCATTTCCAACTTATGGCAACCCTAGGGCAAACCTATCACAGGGTTTTCTGAGTCTGAGAGCGCGTGACTCGCCTTCTTCCATGCACTGAAGAGCAAGAGAGGGGGGAATCAATGGTGCCAGTTCCTCCTGCTCTTCCCACTCTCATAACTACTGCTTCTTCTGCCACTTTTATGTAAAACATGGCTGGCAAAGTATATGGGTATTCTAATATTTTTAAAACCAACATTTGCATCTGGATTAATTCTAAGTACCAAAAACAGGTGATACCAAGACAGTCTGATTCATTATTTGATACTGATTTTGAGAATTTCCCATTACTTTTCTTCAGGGATAGTCAGATTAATTTTTAAGATTGTAACCAGAATTAAGTTCTTATAAGAAAAGCCCTGGAGAAGAAGCTAAGCCCAGAGTTGACCTTATATACACCAAAAGGAGAAGACACTGTACCTTAAGAAGCACTTGGAGACCATTAATGGAATAAATGGTTATTCCTTCTTGTGTGGTGCACATAAATTCACTGCCAACAAATAATGAAGCCATCAGAGTTTCTCTAACAACTGTTGCCAGGATGCAACAACAAGCCATAGATAGACAAACCTTTACCTGCAAAAGCTGTGGCTTCTAATATTGCCAAAGGATCAGAAAACAGGTTTTAAAGACTGTACAAGATGGGGCGGGAGGGATAACAAAATGTTTTACCACATTTGTGGTTCACATTTGAAACACATTTGTGGTTCAAAGATTATATGCAAACATTTTTTTAAGAAATAAAAATGAAGCAAGAGCATATGGGGAGGGACACACGTTACTAGAGCTTTCCCCAAGGCCAAATGCAGCTTTTGATAAATGATTTCAAAAAGTACCTTTTGCATCCCTCAAACTGTCAGTAGTAGAAAACAGCTGGTGGTGGGGTATGGATTTTATTTAACATCCTTGTCATTTCTATCCAGATGTATCAGATATGGTAAGAAAGAGAATGGTACCCTATCTTATAAGCAGCCAAGTAGCTCTGACACCATCTGGTGAAAGGCTCTGATAAATATTCAACCAACTTTGCCAGTAAGGTTGTGTTCAAATTCCCTTGATGTGAATTCCATCCTTAATTTTTGACAAAAGGTGCCCACAGGCCTTGAAATGTAGAATTTCCTACTATCACAAAGTAACCAGTAACAGGATCCAAACCTCTCTCTAACTAAGGGGTTCACACATTACACTGTGCATACATTTACACACACACAGGTATTTGTTTGAACCTCTGTACCTGATTTCAGTCTTGTTTTGTACCCAGTCACAGGAATCCTTTTAAATACAGGATACACACAAAGCATAAAGCTGAGTAGAAAGAATACACATCTGTTTGTGTGAGCTACTGATGCTTTGTGATGCTTTGAAAGTGTGTAAAATACAGTCACCTACACCCTGCCAGTCCTCCAAAGGCCCTCACTCCTAATTTTTTGGAAAAACACACTTTGGTGCCATTTTCAGGCAATTTTTGTCCTCAAAACACACAGAAAGCCTCCAGATGCATGAAAACATTTAAAAAAATTAGCCCCACCACACCAGAAAGCAATACAGAACCCTGTACTGCCCACCATCTCTGTTTTCCTCTGCAATCCCTCTCACAATGGTGACAGAAAGTGATAGGCACAGAGGAAAACTTGGGCTTGTGGGGTAACCAGCCTGCAGGGGGTCTGGGCAGAATATGGCCTCTGGCCCCCATGCAGTTGCCCACTCCTGCTTTAAGTGGAGATCAAGTTTTGTTTTGTTTCAAAATTTAAATTGTACCATTATCTGAAGTGTTCCTATTTTTTTTCTCTTTCTCCCTTCCTTTTTCTTCATTTTTAGCGCTTCTTGTTCTATTTTCAATTTCATAACAATGTTTTATTAGCCAGATTTTAAAATTTTAAATACCCTTTACACAACCAGGGAGCCCTGGTGGTGCAGTGGTTAAATGCCAGTACTGCAAGCCACCACTACAAGAGCCCAGAGGGCTTCAAGGTTCACTCAGCCTTCCATCTTTTCATAGGTTAGTAAAATGTGTACCCAGCTTCTGGGGGCAATTAGCTAACATGCATTGGAAACCACTTAATGCAGTGTAGATGTGTAAATTGCTATTGCTTAAACAATTTGTAAGCCACTCTGGGAGCCTTTGTGGCTGAAGAATGGGATATAAATACCTAAATAAATAAACAAATAAACTACAGTACTTATATTTATAATGGCTTAAGCAGAAGTTAAATTACAGTGGGCCTTTAGTATCTGATGGGTTTGGTTCCAGAACCGCCCATGGATACCAAAATCTGTGGATACTCAAGTCCCATTATATACAGTGGCACAGTAAAATGGTGTCCCTTATATAAAATGGCAAAATCAAGGTTTGTGTTTTTTTTATTTTTTTAAATATTTTCAAGCTGTGAATGATTGAATCTGTAGATACAGAATCCATGGCTATAGAGGGGAACTGTATACTTATAATTGTTTTAGTAGAACTAGTTAGTTTTAGTAGAACTAGTTTCAGAGATCACAATCCTATGCAATTGGAACTAAATGTGACACTAGAATTTGTTTCTGTCCACAACGGCAACAGCACTTTTATGAATACAGTAACTGTTTAATATTTTAAAATCTGTTTATACAAGACTCCAAAATTCCTTATTATCTACTGTGTGTTAATCAAGAAGCTTGAATACTCTTAAGTGCCACGGAAATCCAGAAACACATAAATAAATATACACATATACAGATCTGTGATCTGGATACAGTGTATAGATACTGAATGCCATGTGTGAAAAATCTGTCATCACACAATATGACATCAAAGCAGCTGGGAAAATGACGCTTGAACATTCGATTTATTTTCTTCCATAATTATGTTTCCATAAACCCTCAGTCACAGACTTGTTTACAAACTGTGCCTGTGTTTTTTCAAAAGTTAGAGGAAAAGTGGCTCTTAATACAAAAAAAGTACCAAAAACCCCCCACTCTAACTGGTATGAAGGAAAACATCAGCTGACCAAGCTACCAAAAGGGAAATGAGAGTTCAGGCTTCGCATCCAGCAAAGAATAAATAACTACTTGCAGATTACAGCGGAATCCTATCACTGCTATAACTCAATCATATAACTCAGAGAATTCTGACACCTTTGGTAGGAAGAATGAAGGAAGGACAAAAGAAAATGAGGAAAAAAGTTGGTGGGCTACACTTTAGATAATTCTGAAATCCCATTAGAAATGGATTCCAACGGGAAGCCAATTTTACTGCAGAGATTACCTAAAGTGTTCTGTGAAATAGTTTAATTATTTGGCAACCACATCTGTTCACAGTGTGAAGAAAATCTAATAATATAAATGGCTTGCTCTGCATCCAAGGCCAAGATCCAGTGTAACACTAGTGGAGCAAAAAGCCCATGTATGTTCTCAGACTCAGGAATTCCAGCTCAGGAATTCCAGCTCAGCTTCCATCAGCAGTATACATGTTCTTTTCTCTCTCTCTTCCCTGTTCCTGATCTGACATTGCAAAAGGAGCGTTTTAGTTTGGGTTTTGGTGCTCTATTCTAGTGAGCTGACTGCCTTTGCATAGTGATGACTTTTGAACCCTCCAATAGGATAACATTCTCTGCCCAGGGGTGTCACTTTCACTTCAGGCGACAGCCCCCAAGTTAGAAAAGGGCTACGGTATATATGGGCCAGAAAGGGATAGACACACAACACTCTCTCTTTCTCTATCTCCCTCCACTTTCCTTTCCAAAAACTCTCACCAGAAGACCTTCGCATGAAATGGTGAGAAAATTTGTGCAGTCTGTAGGCCCTTAAGCTTAGCTACACCCCTCTTAGATCCGTCAGGAGTAGGAGTTTAGCAGGACACAGAATGTTCCAGCATCCACCAAATGGGCTGGGACATTCTCCCTCCCCCTTTATGGGCCAATCAGTGGCTACGTTAACTCATATAGAGAGAGGAGCTGTGCCTAGGCAACTGCAAGCCAGCCCACAGCATTTCCTGGGCAAATAGGACAAGAAGACACAAACTGGGAGAACTGCCTGCACAAGGAGGTATCAGATGTCTCATTGTACAAGCTTTGAAAAATGTATACCTCTTGCACAACTGTAAGTTGCACAAACATACTGCCACCTTTGGATCTAAGCCCAACCCAGCCTAGTGAATCTCAATATTACAGGAACAGGAAAACCGTTTCACTTGCTTTCCAAATGAGTGCTATTTTTGCATGGGGGGGGCACAAACCAAAAACATACTAAAGAGAGTGTAATGTTGAAGGGAAGGATTCCAGACATGGGGAAACCTCATATACAATTATTTGCTTTTTTATGTACCTACCTGACCTCCAAACTAAGACACCTGGAGCAGAGGTACAGCTTGTCTAGATCGACTATTTACCCCGGCTCCTCCCCCACCCCATCTTGGAGCCCTGCAGTCCAAACGATGCAGGGCTTTTGCTCCATTTCATGTCCGGGCAGTCCTAACAACACCTGAGACAAAGCCAGGGGGGAAACCCATTTAAAATATTTTACATAAACACCTGGGGAAAACAGCTTCATGTGGGGAAACCTGGATCAGGCCAGTGCGGGAACAAAGGAGTCCAAAACTGCACGCCAGTCTGCACTGTTGAGCAACGACAACACTGGAGTCACTCTGCAGCCAGGAAGGAGGCCCCAGCACGCAATCACATGTTAAGGACCTCTTTCCTGGTTTCAGAGAGAGAGGTGCCCACCAATGCTGGCCAGTATGGTCGTGTGGACTTCATCCTTTTTTGTCTTTGTAATGGGGGGAAATGGGCCAGATCCGAGGTTAGAATACTCCAGATGGAAGGTGGCGTATTCTGTCCGGCCTAGACGAGCTCTAAAACTCTTGACAGAGAAAAGCTTAGAAAGTGGCCTACTTTCCTTTCTGTCCTGTTCCATACCCTCAAGAAGAAACTGAATACAGTAGAACCCCCGTATCCATGGGGGACTGGTTCCAGGAGCCCAACAGATACTGAAATCCGTGAATAGTAGTGAACGCCCTGTCAACGTCTCCAAACAACATAAGTGGAACACAACTGTGTGCAATGGGGGCGGGGAAGAAGAGTTATGCAGCAGGAGAAGGGAGGCAGCAGGCAGGAGGAGAAAGGCAGAAGAAGCAGGGAGAACAGATGGACAGGGGGCAATGAGAGAGAGAAAAAGCGAGGCCACACCGTGGAACTGAAGCCAGAGCTGGGCATGGGCTGGGCAGCGTTGGTGCTGTTCTTAGCTGTCTCACTCCTCACCGTCTCAATCTGGCTCCTCCAGTTCATCTGCGGCTTGTGGCGGGGCTGGGCGGAAGATGTGCCGCTGCCTCCCTGGAGCCAAGCAGGAGCCAGCCTGTCTGGGCTGTGGGCATCCCTCCTCTAGCATCTGGGGGCTGGCATCATCAGGGGTGGCTGCAAGGCATCAGGGCCCTGCGCCTTCCTGGCCACGTGGGTGGAAGGGGAGGGAACCAGGCCAGAGCCTCTGGGGGAAGGAGGGAAGGCTCAGGCGCTCTGGGTTCAGACCACCAGCCACTCCGGCTCTGGGAGGACAGAGGGCCCCTGCCTTGCTCACCGCCTCCTGCTATCTGAGGACCGGGCTGGGCTTCCCCCAAAGGCACCCTTCCTCCAAACACCCACCTCCACATGGGACCACCAGGCCAACACAGACAAGGAGTGATTCACACTGAAAGGCAAAAACAAAACAAAACAAAAAAGACAAATGCCACAAACACCAAGAGAAACTCCAGCTGGACACAGCATGGACTATTATCAACCTAACAGAACGGCAACTGTCAAAAGAAGAAACATCCATCCTGTCCAAAGGAGGCAATTTTGCAGTTACCACCACCAGAATCCCAATTGAAGACATCATTGCCCATGTTGAATCTGCCCTCTACCGTCTCCCGGAGGAAGAGGCAGAAGAGATAAGAGGAGAAACAGCTAGGATCCTGAGGAAGGCAAAACCACCACCCAGCAACATAACCAGAAAAGAAAGAAAAGCCATCAAGGATCTCAGTGCAGACCCAGAAATCATTATTCTCCCAGCAGACAAAGGCAATGCCACAGTAATCATGGAAACAGAAAAATACAGACAAAAAATAAGGGAACTCTTGGACCCTGCAACATACAGAAAACTCAAGCAAGACCCGACCAACAAAATCACCAGAAAAAGAAATGCCTTGATCAAAAACTCATCAATTCAGCCAATCATACACCAGAAAAACAAATGCCTTGATCAAAAACTCATCAATTCAGCCAATCATACACCAGAATCTATGCAGATCAGAGGCTCTCCCACCAAGACTATATGGACTTCCCAAGATCCACAAGGATTCCATTCCACTCCAACCCATAGTGAGCGCCATTAGATCCCCCACATATGACTTGGCCAAGTTTCTGGCCACACAATTACAAACCCACATAGGACAAACCCCTCACATCAAAGACTCAGCTCACTTCATAGAAAAAATCAACAACATTGAACTGAAACCTGGAGACAGATTGATCAGTTTTGATGTTGTCTCCTTGTTCACCAAAGTCCCCATAATGGACACCATGGCACTCATACAACAAATATTTCCTAAGGACATCACAGCCTTGCTCAAAAACTGCCACACCACAAGCTACTTCCAGTGGGATAACGAATTCTATGAACATAGATGGGGTAGCCGTGGGCAACCCCCTGAGCCCAGTGATAGCAAACTTCTACATGGAACATTTTGAAAAGCAAGCCCTGGAAACAGCACCAAAAAAGCCCACAACATGGTTCCGATATGTGGATGACACTTTGCCCATTTGGAACCACGGAGAAGAAGATTTGGTCTCATTCCTGAACCACCTGAACAGCATCCACCCAAATATCCAATTCACGATGGAAAAAGAGAAGGAAGGAACACTGCCATTCTTGGATGTCCTAGTCATCCGCAAACCAAACCAATGGTTCGGCCACAGGGTATACAGAAAACCCACACACGGACAGATACCTACACAAGAACTCCAATCATCACCCGGGACAAAAAAGAAGCACAATAAAAACGTTGGTAGACCGTGCAAAAAGGATCTGCGAACCCCACTACCTGGAGGACAAACTGAGGCACCTAAAATGGGCCCTACAGGCTAATGGTTACTCCAGATCAGACATCACAAGAGCAGCCAGACCCAGAAAAAACCACAGGAATGAAGAAGAAAACAGCCAACCAAAGGGAAGGTATTTTTACCATACATCAAAGGAGTCACAGACAGAATAAGGAAACTGATGAGGAAACACAACCTCCAAACAATCTATAGACCAACCCCCCCCCAAAAATCCAAGAAATGCTATGCTCCACGAAGGACAAAAGAGACCCTCTCACAGCTACAGGAGTTTACCGCATACCATGCAGCTGTGGACAAGTTTACATAGGGACAACTAAATGCAGTGTGCAAACATGAATCAAGGGACATGAGAGACACTGCAGACTGGGCCAGCCAGAAAAATCAGCAGTAGCAGAACATGTTATAAACCAACCTGGACACAAAATGCTATTTGAAAACACAGAAATTCTAGACCAGGCCAACAACTACCATGTCAGAAAGCACAGAGAAGCTATTGAAATCCACAAACACCTGAACAACTTCAACAGGAAAGAAGAAACCTGAAAAGTAATCAAAATCTGGCTCCCAGCTTTGACATACAATAGAATCAAAACTCAACAGTTACAAAAGAATTCCACCCAGGGACAAGGGGATTCCCAGCAGATAATGAATGGCCCATCAACCAACCATTAGCCAAACAGACACTAATGAGCCTTGCATTTCTAGACCCAGAAACTAACCATTCAATTACACAAATTTACATATTCTCCCAACAGGGGTTCACAGCATATAAACTCCACACACACAGCTACCCACCAATCTCTGAAGATGCCAGCCACAGATGCAGGCGAAACGTCAGAAAGAAACTATTCCAGAACACAGAAAAAAACCAAGGAAAATCTATAACTGTACAATGCTTGCCAAAAGTAAGTAGTTTTTTGTAACATAAGATACTGCTGTGATGTAACCTATATAACAAGCATTTCCCAGATCAAGATGTACCAGCCTAGCAGTATATCTGATGGATATACCTAAAAATATCTATCCCATTTGGTCCTGCTGCAAATTGTTAAAAACATAAGCTAGCATGTGGTGATCAGATATGGATTTTCTTCTCCATCTGTATTTCCCTTTTCCCACAACAAAGACAGTGGCAAGAGAGACTGACACTCTTCCTTCTTTCCCCCTCTTTTTCTTTGGAGTGGTCTCCTGCCATGAATAGCTTCAGTCACTCCTGCTACAGCTGGCCATTCAGAAGAAGTGACAGTAACATTCTTCTCCTTCCTTTCTTCTGAATAGCTACAATTAAACAGGCCTCTGTTGGGTCAATATGACACAGCCACTACTTGAGAGAAGCAAGAAAAATATTAGAAACAGGCACTTGATCAAACCATTCAATGTTCTTCCAAAGATAATAGATTCTTGATATTCCTTAAAAATTTAAGGTTTACATTAACTGGTAGGTGGAAGAAAAGTTGTATGAATATGTACAATCTATATCCCAGGATAACATGCACCCCGAAGGCCATAGTAAAGGCCCTCTGAGTCCCGCAAAAATGCCACAATAAAAAATAAGTATTTATGGCCCAAAATCAAATATGCCCCACACAAACTTGGGAGCATGAGTGGGCATTTGGGGACAAAATAAAATTTCTAAAAAGTTAAAAAGAATTCGGGCACAGCAGTAGGGTGCCCTAATTTCTGACAGTTGTCCACCCCAATTTATTCATTTTTATTCAGAAATGTCCCACAGAAGAATCAGTATGGTGCAGTGCTCTGAGTGTTGGATTCACTTTGAGTTCATTGAACTAGGACTCTAGGAGGCAAGGGTTCAAATCCCTGCTTACCCATGGAAAGCCACTGGGTGACCTTGGGGGAAGTCATACACTCTCAGCCTCAGAAGAAGACAATGGCAAACCCTCTTTGAAATAATTTTGCCAAAAAACCCCACCATGATAGGAGTCAGAAATGACTTGAAGGCACACAACAACTCCCATAGATTTCAAAGGGCCTTACTTTTTGGTATGTATGCCTAAGGTGAAATTGAGATTCCTAGATTGTCACATTTTTTATCATGGGGAACCCCCCCCCACACACACACACAATAACTTACTTGCAAGTCTAAGTCTACTTGAAAATCCTTTTGGTTTCAATGGAATTTACTTTGAACAATGGAGCCCACCTTAACTACGCAGATGCTTCTGTGGACACAGTCCACTGGAAAGATTTCTCTGTGTAGGGAAAATCAACTGAAAATGTTCAGAAACTCGTTCCAGTGCCTATTGCCCCAAGCCCTTTCTTGATATCAGTCTGTCTAATATCAAATTCATTCGTGGAGCACTGACATGACTGTAGACAAAACAGAGCTATTGATCAGCATTCTCTATTGAAGTCCCAAATCTGCAAAAGCCTAAAAAACATTTAGGGTTACAAAAAAGGAAGTGGGGCAGGGGTGGGTAAAAATACACACGCAAATGAAGTGAGCATCCACAGAGGCCACAGAATGCTGTGTTGGATGGAGAACATTAAAAATGGGAGCAAATGAATAGGAAGAATCTGGAAATTAATCCTGGAAATGTAATACTCATAGATGAACTGGCTGGAACACCAAACAATCAATGCTGCAACAAATAATCTAATTCTGCTACTGTCTTATACAAACTGTCTTATGTGACAATGGGAGAGCACTGCACAACATCACAGTCTTTTAATCTTACCATCTTCCTGGTAATGAACTGGAAATCAGCATCATGGAATAACATCACCCATCCAACAACAAAGCAAAGTTCATTGTATATATTTTATTAGTTACACATGTATTCCATCTTTCCTCCAATTAGCTCAAAGTGGCATACATGGCTGTCATCCTCTGTACTTTATCCTCAAACAACCCTGTGAGGTAGGTCATACCGAGCTCAAGTGAATGGCCCATCTCAGTGATTAACCTAAGTTCACCCAATGTGTTTCTGGGCCGAATGAGGACTAAAACCTGAATCTTCCAAGTCCCATTCCATTAATCTAACCACTGTTTAAGGAACTTTTTTTACTGTTAATATTTTGCAAGTTGCTATATTTATGGCTGCCATTCTAAAACAAACTTTGCTTGGGAGGGAACATGATAGGATTTACTTCTGAATACATGAAAAGGACTGCACTGTAAATTCTGCAATCGAATGCAAAGACTTCAAGAAAGCACAGATGAAATACCTCTAAAGTTTTTCAGATGCAAAGTTTTTTTCCTTGCATAAAAGGAAAGCTGAATGCCATTACATAAAATATGTATATAATTTTGCTGGGGATAAGATAACAGGACCAAAGACTATCAGCGGAAATACTTTGACTATCTCAAAAAGTTACAGAGCTCAAATCACTTTAAAAAAAAGTTATCTCTAATTAAAAGGACAGAAGTAATAATATAAATAATACAGAAGGTGGAATCTATCCTAGAAACCTGGTTTTTCCCCCACAACACATATGCTAAGAGAAGTCACTCCTTCATGTTGCTGTGAAGAAAGAACTTAAGTGGAGTGACAGTGTAACTAGGAAACAGCCTGACAGTTGGGAGTAGGCATGCCGGATAGTTTTAAAAAGAAAAAGAAATTAAAAATCAGGGGAATGATTGAATCCTCCTACTATCTTTTACTCCATGTCCTGAGAAGGGAGGGAGAGGGCAGGAGATCATTATGTTTTCTGCACATAAACAAGAATCCGCCCCCAGATTTTCCTTACCGCACAATGCAGCCAGCCCTTCATTTCAAAGCAGAGCGCAAAATACTCGCACCCTAGCTGAAGGACAAAGGCAGACCACAACACAACTCAATCTCATCGAAAGGCAACACAGGAAAGGGAAAAAAGGCAGAATCTCAGAGGTAGACAAGCAGGAGGAGTATGATGGGAGTTAATAATAATAATAATAATAATAATAGTAACAATGATAAGCAATGCGCCCCCCCCCAAAAAAAGCCACAGATCAAGAGAACAAAGCATTGGGGGTGGGGGTTTTACAGTCAAGCCATAAGAAGACGAAAAAGGACAATGCACGCCAGCTTCCAGGCTCGAGTGTAGCACATTCACAGGCGCAATCAGCACACAAATGCTTCCTGTGTGCACACACATGTACCCCCTCACCTCTCCCATACCGCATCACAGACCTCCCCACCCACCCCCAATGTGGGACCCCCATACTGACATCTCGACATTGCATCAGGTAAGTGGCAGGGGGAAACCCCACGAGGCGCCCCCTCTCTCCCACCCTCACCCGAGCACCATGGGTCTCCCTGGGTGTAAGTCACAGGAGGGGTCTCCCCCCACACACACACAGGGCCCTTCTAGGGGAAAAAAACCCCAAGGAGAATCCGAGCTGCTGCTAGCCCGCGGGAAAAATGCACGACACAGAAAAGGGAGAGAGGGTGTGCCTCTTCGCAGATGGGGACCAGGCGCACAAAAACCCAACACACACACACAGAGGAGCAAGCTTCCAGCCTTCCCCAGCTCCACTTGCCCAGCCTCCCGCCCTGCCTGGGAGACCTCTCCCTGCAGCTTGGTGGTTAGGCCCCTGGAGCTGCTATCCCGCGATCGTGTCGGCAAGCCCACCCAGTGCGGATCCACCGCCCCCTCTCCCCACCCCACCACAGCCCGAGGCTTCCTCCAGGCTCCAGGCGGGGGGGACCTTGCTCTTACCTGCTGATCTTCTGCGCAAAGGCGCGGCGCTCGGCCATGGCTACCCGGGAGGATCGTGGCGCTTCCAGGCGCCGCTTCTCTCCTTCGCCACGGCCGGAGGAGGAGGAGGAGGAGAACAGGCGAGGGAGCCTGGAGTCGGGTGCCGTAATGCTCGTGAATGGCACGCACCCAGAAGCCGTCGGCTGGCCCACCCACTCACCCACCCACCGGCCGGCACAAAGCCCTTCTCCAGCCGCCTCCCTTCCAAGCAAGGAAGGAAGGGGGGAAAAAAACAAAAACGGAGAGGGCGTGCGCCTCTCTTAGCAGATATGCGGCCCGGCACAAGGCTAACTAGACGGGAGTGGGTGGGCTGAGGGGGCAAAGAGTGGCCCCGATTTGGTGGCCAAAAATACTCCCCCCCCAAAAAAAAAAATCTCACTGCTAATGGGGGAGGGCTGGGATGGAGCCTGGTCCCGGCTTGGTTGGAGAGGCGGCAGGGGAATAAGCGACGGGAGCCAGGAAAGGCAAAGACACCTCCTCCTCCTCCCCAGCCAGCCCCACTGCCAGCCCTAGGACGGGCGGGGAGAGCCGAGAGGGAGCGGCCTTCCTCGCCGAGGCTTTTTTTTTCCTCCGGCCGAGTTTTCCTTTTCTCCCTCCTTGCAGCAAAGGAGGCGGGAAGGCAAGGAGCCAAGAGCCGATGGATGCTCACGCCCACGAGGGAGCTGCGATGGCCAAGCGAGGGGAAAAGATCATTAAACACGACCCTACATCCCTCCCCCCACTCCGGTTACAAAATAAGTTTTATTTCTGACTAATTGGGCATAGTCTTATTCATTGGGGCTTTCCGGGCTTTTCTTCTTTGTTGGTTTTAGAAATATAAACTTTAAGTGGGGGGGGGGATGAGACAAAAATTGTATGCTGAAGTTTTCCTCTACCGTGATTTAACATGCTCGTGTTTTTTCCAGAAATGGCCAATTATAAGAGATATCTAATTGGTATGGCTTACCTATTAGAACCCTCCATTTTGTTCCTCCCACATTCACAACATTCCAGCAAGATTTCGCCTTTAGGTGTTGTTGGCAGAGCTGCTTCTAATGTTAGGCAAAAGTGAGGGGGGTGCTTCAGACAGCAAATGCTAGGAGGTGGCAGCCAAGTGCTGGAGGAAAGGGCTAGATGCCATGCAGCCTGCCCTGTGCTAATGTGCTGCCTTTGGGCACCCTGGAGAATATCTCACTTTCAGTCTGGAAGAAAAATGGAACTGCTAATCCAGTACACCAGTGACTCTTAACCACTTCTTTACCAGGGACCACCTTTAAATATCCTTTGTTGCCACAGAACCCAATGAGCCAACTCAAGGTTTGAAACAACAACAATAATATTAATAATACCTATTATTAATAATAATACAATCACACCCCTCTCCATTGACGCCCCCTTGTCATGGGAGAGAGGCTTGCATACCCTAATGATGTTTTGAGCTATGCTGGTGGTAGCACAATAGCCACCAGTAGGGTCTCCCATGCCAGACAGGTCAAAACCGAAGGGTCTGACAAAGAGCATCAAAGGGCAGGATGGGCTCTCTAGCCTTATGGCGACCGTCCTAGGAGAAGGAAAACTCTAATCCCAAACCTGGGCAGATGGTGCTCGTCCAACCCTGTAAGGTCAACCATCTAAAAGAAGGAAACTCTAATCAAACCTATGACCCGAGGAACTCACTGCTACCATCCATGCTTGCAAGGCCAGCAGATGAACCTTTGGTTTAAAGAGTGAGGCCAGTTCTGTGCACGCTGCGCTCTACCAGAAAAATCCATTGCACAGGCTCGAAGGACAAATCAAATTCCAAAAAAAAGCCCTGTAGCGATAGGCAAGGGACAAAACGGCAGGTGTAAAGATGCACTGGAAGCCGCAGACCCAACCCTGCATGCAGACGGTTCAGGACTTTGGTCGCTCGAGGCTGACCCGGGAGATGACAGTCTTGTTCAGCAGCATCCTGAACGACCAAGCAGCCTTTTTTAAGGAGAGCACTGCTTGCTCCATATGGAGAGGGGCCTAGAAAAGGTGGCCTAACGAAAGCACATCCCCAACTACCTGGTTGGCTAGCCACGGCCAACGGGAATCTTCTGATACGGTCAAACCAAGGCAAAGAAACAAAGGCGCACACCGGCCTCCAAAGGTGTAAATAAACTGACACTTGCATGCTGGAACATCAGAACCATGCGAGACTTTGCAGATAGTGGACGGCCTGAGCGTCATTATGCCCTAATAGCCCATGAACTATCACGACTTAATATTGACATCGCTGCTCTTAGTGAAGTCCGCCTCCATGAGGAAGGCAGCCTTAAAGAACAAGGGCTGGCTACACATTTTACTGGTCTGGCAAACCCAAAACCGAAAAACATCTTTCAGGAGTAGGCTTCATGATTAAAAACTCCATTGCCTCCAAACTCGAAACCTTGTCAACAGGACACTCTGATCGCATTATTTCCTTACGCCTCCCACATGTTGTTCTCTTTCGTATGTATGCCCCAACTATGCAAGCCGACGCTGTAGAGAAAGACAAATTCTACACAGACCTACGCCACCTCATACAAAAAGTCCCTGTGGAAGATAAAATTATTATCCTTGGTGATTTCAATGCCAGAGTAGGAAAGAACTCCGAAGCCTGGAAAGGTGTCTTAGGCAAGCATGGTGTTGGAAATTGCAATGATAACGGATGCCTCCTGCTAGAGTTCTGTGCAGAACAACAGCTGACTATTACAAACTCTATCTTTCAGCAGAAAGACAGCTTGAAGATAACCTGGATGCATCCCTGATCCAAACATTGGCACCTCATTGACTATGTTCTAGTCCGCCAGAGAAACATTCGCGATGTCCGCCATACTCGAGTGATGCCCAGTGCAGAATGCCAAACAGATCATCGCCTCATCAGATGTAAATTAAATCTTCATCTTAAGTTCAAACCTAAGAGGGGTGGCATCTTAAAGAAGAGACTCCAAGTCAACAATCTTCAACAAGCTACCATGAGAAACAACTTCCAGGCAAATCTGCAAACAAAACTTGAAGACCATCCTATAGATCCTTCTCCTACAGTGCTTTGGCAACATATCAAAAACAGTATCCTCCAGTTCGCGGAAGAATTCCTCGGGTTTTCCCACAAGAAAAATCAAGACTGGTTTGATGAAAACAACCAAGAGATCCAGGAGCTGTTGGCAAAGAAGAGAACTGCTCACCAGGCATACCTCGCCCAGCCAACTTGCCATGTAAGAAAAGCAGCTTTCCGCCTCACATGTAGTAAACTTCAGCAAAAACTCCGAGACATGCAGAACAAGTGGTGGATCAATATAGCAGAAAAGACACAATGCTGTGCAGATCTGGGTGATCATAGAGGATTTTATGAAGCTCTTAAAGCAGTGTTTGGACCTACATATCAGGTCCAAAGCTCCTTATACAGTACAGATGGTCAAACATTAATTACTGATAAAGCCTCCATCCTGAATCGATGGGCTGAACACTTTCAAAGTCTCTTTAGTGCCAACCGAGTAGTCCAAGGCTCAGCTATCCAACATATGATACAAAAAGTGATGAAAAATGAATTGGACATAGCTCCCACTTTGGAAGAGACCCTTAAGGCCATACAGCAGTTGAAAAACAGCAAGGCAGCTGGGATTGATGGAATCCCACCTGAAGTTTGGAAACACGGAGGTCATGTACTCCATGATAAATTCCACGAACTCCTTGTGAATTGCTGGGAAAAGAGGGAACTGCTATCAGATCTCCGAGATGAAGTCATCATCACCCTGTACAAGAAAAAAGGAGCAAAATCCGATTGCTCAAACTATCGAGGCATAACACTGCTCTCTGTTGCTGGAAAAATCCTTGCAAGGATACTCCTGAACAGATTAGTTCCTGCTATCGCAGAAGAACTTCTTCCTGAAAGCCAATGTGGCTTCAGAGCCAATAGGAGTACTACAGATATGGTATTTGCCCTTAGACAACTGCAAGAGAAATGTAGAGAGCATAACAAGGGTCTCTATGTAACATTTGTTGACCTCACCAAAGCCTTCGACACCGTGAGTAGGAAAGGTCTGTGGCAGATCCTGGAAAGACTAGGATGTCCCCCCAAATTCCTTAAAATGATTGTCTTGCTACACGAGGGCCAGTGCGGTCAAGTCAGATATGGCGATGCTCTTTCAGAGCCCTTTCTAATAACTAATGGAGTGAAGCAAGGTTGTGTTCTTGCACCAACTTTATTTACAATCTTCTTCACCATGATGCTCCAAAGGGCTATGGCAGAGCTCGAAGAAGACGATGGCATCTATATACATTTCTGTACTGATGGTAGCTTGTTTAACTTAAGCCATCTGAGGGCTCGCACTAATTATCTAGTCCGTGAGCTGCTCTTCGCCGATGATGCTGCCCTTGTTGCCCACACAGAGGCAGCTCTGCAGCACCTAACGTCCTGCTTTGCAACAGCTGCAGAGCCGTTTGGGCTGGAAGTCAACCTGAAGAAAACAGAAGTTCTTTACCAGCCTGCACCATAGGACGAACACCACCAGCCTGCACCATAGGACAAACACCACCATTGCTGTCGGCAACTCTGTGCTTAAGTCCGTTCAGCAGTTCACCTACCTGGAAAGCATCATTTCCTCAGATGCCAAGATTGACAAAGAGATCGATCACAGATTAGCAAAGGCACATAGTGCATTTGGAAGACTTTACAAGAGTCTGGAGTAATAAACACCTGAGGCGAAACACAAAAATCAGTGTGTATAGAGCCATTGTACTGTCTATTCTCCTTTATGGGTCTGAAACATGGGTCACCTATCGCCAACACTTACGACTCCTCAAACGCTTCCATCAGCGCTGTTTACGCACAATCCTAAATATACACCGGACTGACTATGTGACGAATGTTGCTGTCCTTGAGCAAGCAGGGTTCACCAGCATTGAGGCCATGATATTGAGAACACAGCTGCGCTGGGCAGGGCATATTTCTAGGATGGAGGACCATCGCCTCCCAAAAATAGTATTCTACGGTGAACTCGCCACGGGTCAGCATAAGAGGGGCGCTCCAAAAAAGTGATACAAGGACTCCCTGAAACAACACCTCAGACTCGGCCAAATTGATCACCAACAATGGTCCACCCTGGCCTCACATCGGGAGGCATGGAGACACACTATCCACAATGCTGCAGCCTTATTTGAGAACTCACGCCGAACAAGTCTTGAAGAGAAACGACAACGCAGAAAAAATTACAACCCGGAAACATCACCCAAGGAAACCTTCTACTGTGCTTTCTGCAACCGGACATGTTTATCTTGGATTGGCCTTTTTAGTCATCAGCGCACTTGCAGAAAGCGCGGGATGAGTCCTTCCTGAATCTTCGTTTGCGAAGAGAATCCAGAGAGAGACAATGACACCATCCATTAACACTTCCCTCAGAGGCACTGGAGGGAGAGGGAAGGCTTTTCTTCTGCTTTTTTCTGCATGGCAATGCGCAGACCAAGCCAGCCAGGCTTTGCCTTGGCTCCTGTCACGTGGGCTGAGTAGCCTTCAAGCCTTCGCAGACCTCCTGTGAGGACATTGCAGACCCCTGGGGATCTGCAGACCACAGATTTAGAACTACTGCAGTACATAACCTGAAAGGAAGTCCCCCATCTTTTTCTTCACCTCAGGCACCAAAATGTCTTAACGCTGTCCTTGGTAGCACCTGCAGTTTCTTGCTGCCAACAAAATTCTTTCTGGTCACCTTAAGTGACAACTGGGTAAAAAACCAGCAGTCTTTGGGCACCTCAAAGGCTGACAAATGTGTTACAGTATAATTTGTTGGCCTTTAAAATGCCAGGGGTCTCCTTCCTGTCTTTGCTACAAGAGGCTAAATGAAATGTGATGGAAAAGCCCAGGCCAGGACATTTTGCACGGAAGCAAGAGAAGCAAATGGTGCCTTCCTCCTGAAAAATCATGGTGCATAAGATCCCAGGCCAGCTAAGGTGACTGGCAACTACCTTGTATGGGTTTAAAAACAAACAAAAAAAACCCTCCCACAAGTGCATTTCCCAATGCTCAAATATTTTTTGCTTAGAATGGTTGGAATTACATAATTCAAGATGGGGGAGAGGGCAGCAACCCTGGGACTTAATAATAAATAAGACAAAAAATATTGTGAAAAAGCAAAATAAACTCAGTGTGTGTAACGAAACAGTAACATAGTAAGACCATTAATGCTTAGGTTGTTAGGGTGTTCAAGTGCAACAAGACAACATGCTCAACCACTCCACAAACTCTACAAGGCAGAAGGCACTCTAATTTTTAAAATGTTTTAATTATTTTACTCGACCTAAGAAATGGTGGTAGGGCCTAAATACCAAGGCACCAGATCCTGTCTGATCTTGGAAGCTGGTTAGTACTTGGATGGGAGACTGCCAATGAATACCAGGTGTTGTAGGCTATATTTCAGAGGGAACTGGCAAACCACCTCTTGAGTATTCTTTGTCTAAGAAAACCGTATGAAATTCATGGGGTTGCCATCAGTTCACAGGTGACTTGAAGGTACAGACACAGGAATGGTGCTAGAAAGGTGTTAATTAACAAGGAAATGGCTCTGTTTCCAGCTGGTAGACTTGATATTTCAAAGGAGCTCTGTCATTGTGTATTGGACAATATGAAAGTCTGTGTATCACTCACCTTGGAAAAAAGAAGTCTAGTTAAGTTGGTTACTGATCCCCCTAAATTTATAAAGGGACTTGACTGGTAGGCTGGCACAACATTGCATAAATTCCATACAGTACACAGTAGAGCTCTACATTGTTTTTAAATATAAAAAGTTGATCTGTCATCTGATGTTCTCAGAAGTTGAAGATGACTTTTTCATAACTATAAACAGGTAATTGCATATGCAAATTAGAACATCATTTTTAAAATCAGTGTCCAGATTTTGTTACAATCTTTAAATGTTTTTACCTCATTCTTCCCTTGCTTTGTCACATCCTGCCTGGACTGCTAGAGTTCAGTTCTTTCCTGGTTTGCTTTTCTGTTAACAGGACAACTGTGTATAACTCCATTAAAGCATGCAGTGGTTCCTATCCATAAACCACTCAAATAGAAGTTCTCAAATATGTATGGCCTTCTAGATGTTGCTAAATTACAGATCCCGTCATCATGAGGAAACTACAGTTCCCATCACCCTAGAGCTGGTAAAGAGTTGTGCTGAAACATCTGGAGAGCCAAATGTTTCCCATCCCTATCATAAAATCTGTGTAACTAGGAAAAAGGCTGTCTTGGTTATCTGCAAGCAAGCAAACATGAACTGCAGTGCTGCCATAACTTTTTTCTTTTGTAAAATGCGTAACAGATATGTCATAGTGATACAACAGTGACTCAGCATTCCTTTGCACTTATCAAATACTATACTATGATATCCTTTGCTAAGCATTTATAGGTGTGCCA
Source organism: Gambelia wislizenii (assembly GCA_030847615.1). Classification (NCBI taxonomy): domain Eukaryota; kingdom Metazoa; phylum Chordata; class Lepidosauria; order Squamata; family Crotaphytidae; genus Gambelia; species Gambelia wislizenii. The sequence continues at coordinate 107,188,400 of JAUMIR010000004.1, forward strand.
CAAGAACAGCTTGTACTAACCCAAATGTGGTTAGTTTTTTATTCTCACAATGGCTTATACCATGCATAGATATACAGTATATGTACATGTGCATGTCTGTATTTAAGGCATATATATATATCGCTTCTCAGCCCACCAGGGCCCCTGAGACAATGTACAACATATAAAAACATTTAAAATATTAAATAATAGACAAAAACTTTAAAACAAACTAAAAACACTCCTTACAGTAATTTAAAACAAGACAGCTAAAACAGCAGAGAAATTTTAAAGGACTATGAAAGGCTGTGAAGAAAAGCAGCATCTTAGCTGCCCATTGGAAGCCAGAAAAGATGGAGCCAGCTTAGCTTCCCTGGGCAGGGAGTTCCACAATCAGAATGCTGCTTCAGAGAAAGACCTATCACGTGTACAAACCAAACTAGCCTTGTGGTGTGCTGAGGCTCTCACATTTTGGGCAGGCTCATAAAGAAGGAGGGGTTCTAGTAACTATTTATACACCATCTGTCCTCCATAGCCACAGGTTCTGCATCCACAGATTCAACCAGCCACAGCTCGAAAATAATTGGAGGGAAAAAAACCCAAAAACAAACCTTGTTATTTTCCTTTTAATATAAGAGATGCCATTTTAAGACACCATTATATATAATGGGACTTGAGCACCCACGAATTTGGTATCCACAGGGGCTCCTGAAATCAAACCTCATCAGATACTGAGGGCCCACTGTACTTTGCACTGCAGATTCATACAAAGTCTATCTCCTCTATACAAAAATATTTACACTAATCCTAACTATACTCAAATACTGAGAAATAGGAGTTTAAAATACTACACATATTATTTCAGTTATGATTCACAGTAACTAAAAATATGAAATTGCTAAATACAGGGATGATACACAGCATTAATTTTTCCCCTGGTCACTCTGAGACTAATTAGTAAGTTGACCAATGTCTTGTACATTATTTGTCTAAGTATTTGTTTGTTAAAATATTTTTCTACCACCTTTCAGCCAATAGGTCTTCAAGGTGTGCACACTGCAAAATTTAAAAACCAATTTAACAGCAAACCTAAAATCAGAGTAACAAACTCATGAAAGTGGACAAGTCCTCATCAGCTAACAGTTATCAAATGCTGAATAAAACAAACAAAAAGACTACAGGTCTAGCTAGCCAAATTCCCTTATAGAAGGAACACCAGAAATATGGTCCTGCCAGAGAAAATGCCCTATCCTGTTTTCCCACCAACCTAATTTCACTTTGTAGTATAATGATATCCAGATTGTAATTCACTATGTCCTGAAAGATAACATTTTTTAAAGTCCAGAATGTTGGAGTAGTAGTTTAAACAAAGGTGTGGATGGTCAGATGTAATATTTAGAGCACATGTCAACACATTTCCTGTTTAAGGAATTCCCTGATCCTTTTGCCCCTCTCCACCACACCTTGCTTTGTTGTTGCTATTGTACTGTATTCCTTCAAGCTTACTCTGATTTATGGTGACCCTAATGCAAGGCTTTTTGGTCAAGATTTATTCAGAGAAGGGTTGCCATTGCCTTCCTCTAAGAGTATGACTTTACAAGGTCACCCACCAGGTTCCCATGGCTAAGCAGGAATTCAGACCTGGCTCTCCTGGCATCTCAGTCCAACATTCAGACCACTGTACTATACTGGCTCCAGGCAGAATCCTATTGGTGCACTTCCCTAGCATTTGCACTTTTTCCAGGACTGAGGGAAGGCATGCAAAATCTGCCGTCTCCATCCTGCCTATTTTGCCAACCCCTCACCTCCTTCATGGCTGCAGCACCTGTGGCTTTTTTCCCTATTCTGCCATCATTGCCTATGCAAGCATAGTTACACTGCTGTAGTGCGCCAACAGGATTCCAGCCATTGCTTATGACATTGACTGTTGTAGTGAACTCAAGGGAACTAAAGTCACTGGAAGTTTATTATCATATTGACTATAGTGCAGTGCATCTCAGATTAGCTGATGTCCAAAAAAGTTTCCCAGTGTGTCAAGGATTGGCACCATACTTGTGCCCATTGGCTGCCATTGTTTCTCTTTTTCTGAAAATTTACTAGACCAGCAGCCAAGGGCTCAAGGGCTGACACTGACCTATGGACCACCATTTTCAGTAGCAATGCTCTAATGTACATTATTTCTTTTTCCATTGATTGTGATATACCCATAGGCCTTTTGCCTCCTGGTGCCACTGCTTACAGCAACTTAATAATTCACCATTATAATTTTTTTCACACCCCTTTAAAAGCTATGGCTTATCCTATGGTTTCCTGAGATTTGTATTTTCATAAGGAACAAAAGCTTTATATACCTCACAAAATTACCAATCTCCAGATTTCATAGGATGGAGCCATGGCACTTATGTCCTATCAAAGTGATACAAGTGTGCACTATGAAAGGAGCCATAGTTTCATTGGTGGAATATGCTAACACAATTTGAGGCTAAAACTGCAACACACTTCTGAATCCACATGTGATATAAGAATTCTCTAACAGTATACAACTCTGCTCAAAAGCAGTGCCACTGAGTTCAGTTGAAATTGCTCTCAGGTAACCGCCTAAATCTACCTTTTAACCCTACATTATCATAGTCATAACTACTGCAGTAATAGAGGAAGAAAAAGTGGGCGATTAATTCTTTTTCTGTGCATTTACAAACAAATAATTGCAAATTTACCAGTCATTATATACTTTTAAAGCCGAGCACACTGAGGACATAATGAACAATTACATTTCTAAAAGGAAACTATTAATAGTAATGTGGGAAGTGTCCAAAATAGGCACTAATAATTAATCTGGTTCACTCTCCTTAAAAAAGAAAGAACTATTTTCTATTTCTAGAACACTGAAGCAGTAATCTAAATGTGTCCCTCCCCCCCCCCAACTGGAAAGACAAGTTAATGGCAAATTTTCTTTTAAAAGCAGATTGCCTGCACTTCCTGTTCCAGCTGTCTAACCAGGACTTACTAAGCTCCTCAGTAGATATGCAATCTATTTTCAGTGCTTTGATTCAGCCCTTGAAATCTGAACAGAGTACTGCTGAGTATGTACAGAGTAATCTTCATTACTGAATAACTATGAGTAAATACTTAAGCAGAAAAATGTAACTGATTGGATAAGCATTTTGGGAGGCAAAGAGTTCAGAATAAGCTCTTACAATGTAGCATTCTTCTGTATAGATGAACAATGGTCCTGACATCACTGAGAGATGGTTGGGTGGGATCCACAGAATAAACCTATGAGGACTGACTCCTAAGTAAGCTCTATGGAGTTCAGTGATGCTTACTGGCCTGTAAGCATACCTTAGGACTGTAGCCTTGCACTCAGTTTTTTGTGCTACCTAGTGTTACCCCAGTTTCCTTTACCATTATCAACCATACACTCTCTTCCCACCCCCAGTCTTAGTGTGTGCAACAATTGATGCACTGGAAGCAATGCCCACACATCCGAGATTAAGGGGGGTTGCATATCATTAAATATTAGTTTCTGAGAGAACTAACACCTCTCCCTGTAGACATTAGCACAATATCTAATTACATATGTAATTATGTTGTGTATGTCTCTAGTGCCCATCCTCTCTGTAGTGATTTTATGCTCTGGGATTGCGTGCTCCTGTGAGGCAAGAGGCTATGCTGATGGCAATAGTGCTGCTGGTAGGGTCTCCCATGTCAGATAGTCTTTTGCTGAGGAGCCAGACGAAATGTGCTAAACAGCTACTGGGAAGCAGCAGTAGTGGAGGGTGACACTGCCAGAGGGTCTCAGCAACAACACCAGTGGTACCATAGGTAATCCTTGTTAGTACTGTGCAGAGGGATGAACAGTAAACTTCCTTTTGAAGATCTTTTACCACAAAAATCCTATGACGAGACAATCCAAAATATAACAAGAGATAATGCCAGAAGATGAAACTCTCAGTTCAGATGGCACTTAATGAGCTACTGGGACACAGCAGAGGACAACTATGAGTAGGGCTGCGGCTAATGATGCAACCGGACTCAAGACAAAAGAACTGTTGACGTGCTCAGAGGTGACATGAAAGTCTGAAGCTACACAACACATAATGGAACATGAGAAGCCACAAATCAGGGAAGCTAAACATAGTAAAACAGGAAAGGGAATGTATAAACATTACAATACTTGGGATGAGTGGGCTAAAGTGGACAAGAATAGGACATTTTTAGTCAGATAATGACACAGTGTTTTACTCAAGAAATGAAAGTCTAAGAAGAAATGGGGTAGCATTTATAGTGAGCAGGGATGTAGCAAAGGATATACAGTTGTCCCTCCACATTCGCGAACTTGACATTCGCGGTTTTGGTTATTCGCGGTTTTGGGAGGGCCCCCCCGGGCCCCCCCAAAACTGCAACACGGGGCCTCCAGAGGCCCCGTGAAAGACCGGGAGGGAGCGGGGAAGCCCGGGGAGGCCTCCACGGGGCCCCCGGAGGCGCTCCGGAGGCCCCATGAAGGCCTGGGGAGGGGTGGGGAGGCCTTCGCGGGACGCCCAGAGGCGCTCCGGAGGCGCCGCGAAGGCCTGGGGAGGGGTGGGGAGGCCTTCGTGGGACACCCGGAGGCCCTCCGGAGGCACCGCGAAGGCCTGGGGAGGGGTGGGGAGGCCTTCACGGGATACCCGGAGGCCCTCCGGAGGCCCCACGAAGGCCTGGGGAGGGGTGGCGAGGCCTTCGCGGGACCCCCGGAGGCCCCGCGAAGGCTTGGGGAGGGGTGGCGAGGCCTTCGCGGGACCCCCGGAGGCCCCCTGGAGGCGCCGCGAAGGCCTGGGGAGGGGGGGAGACCTTCGCGGGACCCCCGGAGGCCCTCCAGAGGCCCTGCGAAGGCCTGGGGAGGGGTGGTGAGGCCTTCGCGGGACCGCTGGAGGCCCTCCGGAGGCGCCGCGAAGGCCTGGGGAGGGCTGGGAAGGCCTTCGCGGGACCCCCAGAGGGCCTCCGGAGGCGCCGCGAAGCCCTGGGGAGGGGTGGGGAGGCCTTCACGGGACCCCCGGAGGCCTTCTGGAGGCCCCGCAAAGGCCTGGGGAGGGGTGGCGAGGCCTTCGTGGGACCCCCGGAGGCCCTCCGGAGGCCCCGCGAAGGCTTGGGGAGGGGTGTCGAGGCCTTCGCGAGACCCCTGGAGGCCCCGCGAAGGCCTGGGGAGGGGTGGCGAGGCCTTCGAGGGACCCCCGGAGGCCCTCCGGAGGCCCCGCGAAGGCCTGGGGAGGGGTGGCGAGGCCTTCGCGGGACCCCCGGAGGCCCTCCGGAGGCCCCGCGAAGGCCTGGGGAGGGAGGGAGGAAGGGCCGGGGAGACCTCCACGTGGCCTAGCAAGGCCCCGCGAAGGCCTGGGGAGGGAGGGAGGGAGGGCCAGGGAGACCTCCGTGGGGCCTAGCAAGGCCCCGCGAAGGCCTGGGGAGGGAGGGGGAAGGGCCGGGGAGACCTCCGTGAGGCCTAGCAAGGCCCCACGAAGGCCTGGGGAGGGAGGGGGAAGGGCGGGGGAGACCTCCGTGGGGCCTAGGAAGGCCCCACGAAGGCCTGGGGAGGGAGGGGGAGGGGAGTCGTTATTCGCGGATTTTTCACATTTGCGGGGGTCCGCGGAATGGAACCCCCGCGAATGTGAAGGGACGACTGTAATGCAAAGTCTGACTGAATCATGTCAACAAGAATTCAGGGAAAACCCATCTACATAAACTTAATCCAAGAGTATGCTCTAATTACAGTGGCAAAAACAAGAAGAAATTGAAAGATTATATTCTGGAGTCCAGGAGGAAACTGATCACACACCAAAACAGGACTTCTTGTTAACCATAGGCAATTGGAATGCAAAAATAGGAAACAGAGCAGAATCAAAGATTATAAGAAAATTTGGCCTAGGAACAAGAAATGAAGCAGGAGACCAATTGATGGAATTTTGTGAGGCCAACAGCTTGTTCATCATAGGATTCTTGAAGCAAACCAAGAAGTGACTGTATACATGGATATCACCTAATGCTCTCTCTTTCTCTGGCTTTTCTTCACAAATGAAGATTCAGGAAGGACTCATTCTGCGCTTTCTGCAAGCGCGCTGATGACTAAAAAGGCCAATCTGAGATAAACAAGTCCAGTTGCAGAAAACACAGCAGAAGGTCTCCTTGGGTGATGTTTCCGGGTTGTGATTCTTTCTGCGTTGTCGTTTCTCTTCAAGACCTGTTCAGTGTGAGCTCTCAAATAAGGCTGCAGCATTGTGGACAGTGTTTCTCCATGCTTCCCAACGTGAGGCCAGGGCGGACCATTGTTGGTGATCAATATGGCTGAGCCTGAGATGTTGTTTCAGGAAGTCCTTGTATTGCTTTTTTGGAGTGCCCCTTTTATGCTGAGCTGTGGCGAGTTCACCATAGAGTATTATTTTTGGGAGGCGATGGTCCTCCATCCTAGAAACATGCCCTGCCCAGCGCAGCTGTGTTCTCAGTATCATGGCCTCAATGCTGGTGATCCCTTCTTGCTCAAGGTCCTCATCTTGATGACTAATACAGAAATCAAATAGACTACATAATTGGAAGCAGAAGATGGAGAAGCTCTATTTTCTCTGCAAAAACAAGACCAGGAGCAGCTTGCGGCACAGGCCATGAATACTAATATCAAAAATTAGAGTAAAGCTAAAGAAGAACACTAAGCCAACCATCATGCCTAAATATAAGCTGAAGAACATTCCCACAGAATTTAAAGATAATATGAAAAATAGATTTGCACAATTAAGCCTAATTGACCAGGAGCCAGAAGAACTCTGGACTAAAGCCAGAGGGACATTGTCAGGGGGGAATACAAACAGACACTATCTGTAGCCAAAAAGAGAGAGAGACCTCAATGGATGACAGATGAAACTCTTTAAGTAGTTAAGGACAGATGAGAAACAAAAGTAAAAAGCGACAAAAATAGAGTCAGAACCCTTAATGCAACTGTTCAGTAACTTACGTGCAGGGACATGGAGAACTATTATAATAATCTATGCAGACAAATAGAAGGTGACAAACAAAAATGGAAGAACAAGAGACCTCTTCCACAAGAACTGAGAAATCAAAGGGAAATTTAAACCAAGAGTGGAGGAGAACACATTACATGGCCAAGTAGAAATAAAAAGATGATGGAAACAATATTATATAAAAGAGATGAAAGGATGACAGATTCATTCAAGGAAGAACCATATGAAGACAAACCTCCAGTTTTAGAAAGTGAAGTGGAAGCTTCACTCAGAGCATGTGGGAGAAATAAATTGCCAGGAACAGATGGCACACCGATAGATCTGGTTCAGTCTATAGAGACAGAATCTACTCTATTTCCAACTAAAATCTGTCAACAAATATGGAAAACAAAGCAATGGCCCACAGATTGGAAATGCTCAATCCACCAGGGATTGCAATAACCACAGGACCATTGCATCAATTTCCCATGCAAGCAAAGTGATGCTCAAAATTCTACAACAAAGACTTTTACCATATATGGAGAGAGAAATGCCAGATGTCCAAGCTGGGTTCAGGAAAGGAAGAGGTACTAGGGATCATATTGCAAATATATGTTGGATAATGGAGTGCACCAAAGAATTTCAAATGAAAATCAGCCTGTGCTTTATTGATTATAGCAAAGCCTTTGATTGTATAGATTAGGAAAACAATGCATCATTCTTAAAGAAATGGGTGTTCAAAAAAGTTTGATTGTCCTGATGTGTAACTTGTACTCAGGGCAAGCAGCTACCATCAGGACAGAATACGGAGAAACAGAATGGTTTCCAATTGGCAAGGGGGTCAGGCAGGCTGCATTTTATCACCCTGACTGTTTAATGTGTATGATGTTGAACACATCACATGTAAAGCAGGATTAGACTGGGAGGAAGGAGGGATGAAAATTGGAGGAGGAAACACCAACAATTTAAGATATGCAGATGACACCATACTACTAGCAGAAAATAGCAAAGACTTGAAACGATTACTGAAGAAAGTCAAGGAAGAAAATGCAAAGTTAAGTTAAGAAAACAAAAATGATGTCCACAGATGATTTACATTACTTTAAAGTAGATGATGAAGACATTGAAATAGTTCAAGATTTTCCATACCTTGGCTTAATCATTAATCAGAATTAAGACTGCAATCAAGAAATCAGAAGAATACTAGGACTTGGAAGGGCAGCTATGAAGGAACCAGAGAAGATCCTGAGGTGTCAAGCTATATCATTGAATACTAAAGTTAGGATTGTCCATGCTGTTGTACTGCCCATTTCTATGGATGGTTGTGAAATCTGGACAGTGAAGAAAGGAGCCCTGGTGGCATGGTGGTTAAATACCAGTACTGCAAGCCACAAGGTTATGAGTTCTATCCCAGAGAGCTCCAAGGTTGACTTAGCCTTCCATCCTTCCATACCGTAGGTCAGTAAAATGAGTACCCAGCTTGTTGGGGGCAATTAGCTAAAAATAACTGTAAACTGCTTAGGGAGTGCTTTGGCATTGATGAGTGGTATATACATATCAATGCTATTGCTATTGCTAAAGTTGATAAGAAAAAAATCAACTCCTTTGAAATGTGGTGCTTGAGAAGAGTTCGAAGACATGACTCACTAGAAAAGACAATAATGGTTGGTAAGGTAGAAGGCAATAGGAAAAGAGGAAGAACACATTATAGATGGATAGACTCAATGAAGCCACAGCCCTGAGTCTGCAAGATCTGAGCAGGCTTGTTGATGACAGGGTGACTTAGAGATCTCTCATTCATGGGGTTGCCATAAGTCACAGTCAACTTGACAGCAGTTAATAACAATGAGTTTCTAGTGACCAGTTTCTATTTCCTGAATCCTCGCTTGTTTTATCTGTGGTCCTGACTTCTAGGTGATGGGAGCAGTTTCAACACCCCCTCCTTGCATTTGTTTCCATGGCAGAGAAATGGCAGAACTTGGAAAGTAATTACTGTAGTTATATGCCAAAGGTCCAAGAAGTACCTGGTTGCCACTAGAATTATTTTTTTTTAATAATTCCTTTTTATTTATTAAAAAAAAAATAGTAGAATACAATTGAACATGTCCATTTTTGTAGTTACAAGTCACTACAAAATGTCAGACAGTAATAGTATTTTTATACATAAAAAGGAGAAACAGAAGAAAAGAAAGGAAAAAAAATAATCCATTATACATAGAACAATTTAATAATAACAACAACAATAACAAAAACAACAATTAATATTATTTCTATCTCACCCCTCTGCAACGCAATCGGGGCGGCTTACAGCATAAAAACTCCATAATTACATCCTAACCCACCCACCCCTTAAAACAATATTAAATTAGAAAAATTCAAAACATACAATAATTAAAAAGAGGGGGGGAATGTATTTGATCAGGTCAAAAAAATTGGGATGGGGCAGGAAGGGGCAGATGGGTGATACCTGGGGCATCTTTTTGTGACTCTACTGTTTCCAAACTCATAAAGACATTCGTGAGAAAGGATTTTCATTTTTTTTTTAATTTGAGGGTAGGAAATGTTAGAGAAGTACATTTCCATGCATTTTGGGTCTTTCAGGTTTAATTCTGTCTCAGTCCAGTTAGTTTGGGGGTTTCTCTTGAGTATCTGGACCAGATGCGTAAGCTGAGCAGCCATAAAGTAATATAGCAAATTTGGAATGCCCAGCCCCCCTGTTTGGAGTTTCTGATATAAAATACCTTTTGGAAATCTTGGTTTTTTATTGTTGCAAATGAAAGTGTGGAATAGTTTTTTCCAAATGTTGAAGTATGTCAAAGGGGGTTCCAGAGGGATCGTGAAAAATAGGAATAGAAGTCGTGGAAGTACAAACATTTTTAGTATCGCTATCTGTCCCAAGAGGGATAGGTTAAATGTGGTCCAGTGTTTTATTTTTTGCTTTATCCAGGTTGTGAGTTGTTTATAGTTCCATGGCAACAGTTGAACTATGTCTTTGGTGATTACTATCCCTAGATATTTAAATCCAGAGTGTTGTAGATGTAATTAAGGAGATTTTCAGACTACGCTGTTATAGTGTTACTATTCCACTTTAACTGCTCTGGCTTCCTCCTGTGGAATTCTGGGGTTTGTAGTTTAGTGAGGCCTAAGAGCTTTCTGGCTGAGAGTTGTAAATGCCCCTCCCTAAACTGCAAATCCCAGGATTCAACAGGAGGCAGCCAGAGCAAATAAAGTGGAATAGTAACACTACAACAGTGTTGTCTGAAAATCTAGTTAGTCAGCCATTCATGTTGTGTTGAGTGGGGGGTATTTGGGCATAGTAGTTTTGATTTTTGCATGTTTACTCTGAAACCTGTGTACGTATCAAATTTGTTCAGTATCTTTTGGAGGGCAAGAAATGCAATTGTCACGTTCATGATATAGAGCAAAATGTCATCCACAAAAAGTCCGATTTTGTGCGTTTGTTGGTGGATCGCAGGGCCTTCGATTTGGTGTGTCATCCTTATTTGTTCTGCAAGGGGTTCTATGGCTATCGCGAATAATAGAGGGGACAATGGGCACCCTTGCTTGGTTCCCTGATGAAGTTCGAATGTTTGGGAATCTACTTTGTTAGTATAGATCGTTGCTTCAGAAGTGGAGTACAGATTTTGGAGAAATGTTATGAATTGGCATCCCATATTCATTTTTTGGAGCAATCCAAATAGGTATACCATTCCAACCTATCAAAGGCTTTCAATGCGTCTAGTGATATCAAAGCCAGGGGTGTGTGCCTTTTGTTGCAAAAGTGCATTATATTTAGTGTTTTTCTGATGGCATCGGCTAACCACCGGCCAGGCATGAAGCCTTTTTGGTTGGAATGTATGTAATCAGTGATGAAAGCATTCAGGCGTTTTGAAAAGACTGAGGTTGTTATTTTAAGGTCAGAGTTGATCAGGGCAGTTGGTCTGAAGATGGTGATGACAGGCATGCCATCCTCTGTCTTGGGGATCGGGATGATCCATGATCTCTTCCAGATGCATGGATGCGGACCATTGCGGAGGAGTTCATTATACAGGTTGTATAAGTGTGGGTAAGTTTTGTTTTGAGTTGTTTACAGAATTCAGCGGAGAATCTGTCGGGCCCTGGCGCCTGTCCCAGTTTCAATTGAGTAATAGTTTGTTCAATTTCTTGTATGGTGATTGGGGAATTTAGAGCTGCTTTGTGTTGTTCTGTAAGTTTTGGGATTTTTAGTGAATCTATGAATTGGGTAAGATCTAGGGATTGAGGGCACTCCAAAGTGTATAACTCTTTATAGAATGTACAAAATCTGTGGAGTATGTCCATGGTTTTAGTTACAGTAGTCCCATCAAGGGTTTTAATCTGTGAGATGGTTCTTTTTTCAGCTTTCCTCTTAACTAGGCATGCCAATTGTTTCGAGTTTTTATTCCCATGCTGATAGTAATGTGCCTTTGTATATTCGGTGGCTATATGGATGCTTTTTAAATCTAATTCCTCTAATTCAGATTTTATTTCATCAATTGAACTAGTGTCTGTTTGTCTTGGTCAATCTTGTGATTTTGGGTCAATTTAGTTAATTCACTTAACAAAGAGTGTCTTTGCGTCTCTTTTATTTTTTCTGTTTTGCTCCCTCCTGTATCAGGAGGCCACGTAAGACCACCTTTAGAGTGTCCCAGAGTAGTGATTCTGTAGTGCCATCTGTTTTATTTTCTTGGTAAAAGTGTTAAATTGCCTGTTGTATGTGTGTTCTGAATGGTTCATTATTCAGTAAATAGGAGTTATATCTCCATATTTTAGTTGGTTCTGTTGCTCCTGTCAAAGACCAGTCCATGGTAAGTGGAGTATGATCTGAGTTGAGGGCCGGGTGGATTGTGACTTTTTCGATGTGGGGCATGGCTGTCTTGTCAACAAAGAAGTAGTCAAGCCTTGAGTAGGAGTTATGTACTTTGGAGAAAAAGGTGTAATCTCTGGTTGTGCAATTAAGGAACCACCACGGGTCAACTAAGTTTAGTCTTCTAAGATCTTTCAGAGGAATTTGTGGTACTGAGTGGGGTTTGAGTGACTTATAAGAAGATTTATCCATATAAGGATTGAGAACTGCATTAGTGTCCCCTGCAATTATCACTGTGCCCTTTGTCATCTGTTCCAGAGATTTCAGGAAAGATGTCAGGAATTAGGTTTGGTTAGCGTTTGGTGCGTAGAAACTGGCTAGGGTAATTTCCTTGTTCATGAGAGTGCCCTGTACTATTACAAATCTACCTCTAGGATCTTTACAAATTTTCTGTAGGATGAATGGGGTCTGTTTATCAAATATTATTGCAGTCCCTCTCACCTTTCCATTACCTCCAGCCACGAATTGTTGTCTGAATTGGGATTTTGGAAACACCAGGTTGGGTGACTTGTTGTGCATCTCCTGTAGAAAAATTATGTTCGGGTGGAGAGGTTTGAGCTGTTTTAATATCTTAGCTCTCTTAACCAGTGATCCTAGTCCTCTGACACTGAAACAGAGAAATTTGAGGGTAGACATGTTTAATTAGATAGAAGTTGCTTTTGCATTTGTTGCTGAATGAATAGGCTGAAAGTAACAATCATGGATGGCAAGAGAGAATGTTCTTGCAAATAGAGAGCAACCATACAATTAATTTCCAAAATCCTTTCAGGATTTTTGAGAGGAGAGTTAAGCAAGATAAAAATTAAAAACATCAACAACATCAACAATGACCCCTGAATATTCAAACACCTGGGCAAGAAGACCATGCATTGCATGGAGCTTCGGGTGGGGGTGACATCCCCAGCCTTCCCAGGGGAACCATATTTGGGGGACAATCTAGAGCAAAAAAGACTGTTAAGGCCTCTTAGTATTGACAGTGTTAAGTGTGTCCTTGAACTACCAACCTGTTTCTGAGTATTATGTGGCATGGTACTACAGGCCGTGGTGTGCCACCAGGGCATGTGGCCGTGCCTCGTCCACCCAGACCAGATAGTGCATAGCAGGCAGATACTTATAAGTCAGCTTAGGCAACAACAGAAGGATCAGTAGGTGTGGCTATTTCAATGGAGAGTCTGTTGAAGTCTGCAGAGAACCCAGTTTCAAAATGTGCTTCTGTCTTGACTGGTGGTGTGGAGCGCTGCCATTAGCTCTTTGTGGACCTGTTGTTCCAGTTGCCACTGCGTTTATGGAGTGCTAGTGTTCTAGCTCCTGTTAGTCCTTTTGAGGTGTGAAGCCTTTCTTCTTATGTCTAGAGACCAGGGTCCATGTGTTGGTGTCAGTTGTGTGGGTCTTCTGTGCAGCAGTTTCCTCGTCATGCTGTATCTCCTGTTCCAAGGTTTCAGGTATAGGAACGTCTATGGCTAGCAGTATGTCCAGAAGCTGGGATCTTGTAGTCGCAATCATAGTTTTATTATTATGAAAGATGATTAATTTGAATGTGAAACCCCATGTGTAGGGTATCTTCTCCTTTTGTAAAATTGATGTCAGCGGTTTAAGGAGTTTTTGCTTGTGTAGGGTTTCTGGGGCCAAATCGTGATAGATTGCTATTTGAGTTGTATTGTGCAATATTGGCCCTTGCTTTGAAAGAAGGTCAAATATGCGAGCTTTTACAGAGAAGTGGGCAAACTGAGCGATTATGTCTCAAGGAGGCTTGTTCAGAGTGGGTGGAGGGCCCAGTGCTCTATTGACATGTTCTATATCTGTTGCAGTAATAGTGTCGTTGGGGCAATGCTTATTAATCGAGCCCATCAAGAAGGTCAGGATGTCTTTCCCCTCCACATCTTCCATAAAGCCGCAAAATCTAATATGCACCCTCCTCCCCCGATTTTCCAGATCTTCCAGCTTGTTTGCTAGGGATTTGTGTGCTTCCTCAAGGTACTGTATTCTGTGCTTGTGGTTTTGCCCCATTTTATGGGCCTCCGCGACTGTTTCAGCAACTTTAGAAATTGTTCCTGTAAGTTCTTTGATAGAGGTTTGCAGGGGGGCATGGGCTGCAGACCAGTCTCTTTGCAGCCTCTCAAATTGGTCTGGCAGCTGCTGGTTATTTAGCTTGGTGGGGTCTCTTTCCCTCACCCTCCTCACCCTCCTTCGCCTTTGCCGCCTCTTCCCCTGCTTGCTTTGTTAGCTGCAGGTGCCATTATGTCTTCCTGCTCAACAGGCTTGTTGTTTTCTCTGCTGCTGAGGCCCAGAGTCACTTCCCTCCCCTTTTTGATAAGGCAGTATTCAGAGATAGATCTGTCAATTGGTCTCTTGCTGCCAATCATCAGAGGGGTGTTTTCAGAGTGGAAAGACTCCTCCAGTGCTACAAGGCCTTTGGGAGCCTTCTCTCTAGTCATCAGCCATCTTAGGTGTCCAGACACATCCCTCACTAGAATTATAATTTTAAAAGTAGCCTTTTATTTTCATATTCTCAACATGAAATAACTAAAATAGATATTTTTTTTCTTTAACAGGAACTGGAATGCTAAAAGGTGCTGGGCTATGGTACTAAACACACTTTCATTTCTACCCCTTCACTTCCTTTTTGACTCAACACCTACATCAGAGCATATGCAGGAATTAGAGGCATAGCAAGAGATAGCACTTGAACCAAGTGAGAGTGGCCCTCCACCATGTAGTGACATCACAAATCAGTAATAATACAAGTAACATTTAAAAGTTACAGATGCATCATGAAAGGAGTGAAATTATCTTGTGTCAAGTTGCAATCATTATGTAATATACAGTCGTCCCTTCACATTCGCGGGGGTTAGATTCCACAGGCCCCCGCAAATGTGAAAAATCTGCAAATAATGATTGCCCTCCCCCGCCAAAGCAACCATGGGGACTCCGGAGGCCCCATAGTCGCTTTCCCTGGCCTCCCCACTCCCTTCCTAGGCCTTCATGGGGCCTCCAGAGACCCTCCCGAGGCTCCGTGGAGGCCTCCCCGGCCCTTCCTCCTCCCTCCCAAGGCCTTCACGGGGCCTCTGGAGGGTCTCCGAAGGCCCCGTGGAGACCTCCCCAGCCCTCCTCCTCCCTCCCTCCCAAGGCCTTCATGGGGCCTCCAGAGGCCCCCTGTCGCAGTTTTGGGAGGGTGGGGGGGCTCCCAAAACCGCGAATATGCAAAACTGCGAATGCTGAGTTCGCAAATGTGGAGGGGCAACTGTAGTTAAATCTTCACTATTGGAAAAAAAGGAATTTATCAGCAGTGACTAGTTTTCTGTTGTAATATGTTACTTCCTTGCTCCGATAATATGGCTTCAAACCACAGTGCTTAGGCTTAGAAGCCCTTTTCAGGCTTTATCCTGAAGATAATGTAAGACATACACTGGGGACATAGACTTTACAACATCCCTAAATATCCAGAGTTAAGCCTTTGCAGGTTGACCATGAAAGTCTGAAACAGGTTATGTAACTATGTTCAGCTGCTCCTGTAAGCAAGAACCCTCTTAAAATGAGTTTTCAACTCACAGGAACTTTATAACATCCAGCCAAATGTGGTTACTGAGTTCTCTTCATAGTTTTGCAGTCAGCACATAGAGATCTAATTTACACCCAGGTGAGACTTAAGTGCTACCGTGTCTCCTCTCCAGTTTTAACCCTAAGTGGGGGTGGGCAACAATGGGAGACTAGAAGGGCACATTAACCCTCCAGGAGACCTTGGAATGTCACACCCTCCACACACCCCTGCAAACCATTTTTTTGTCCCAAATGCTCTCTAGGGGCCTTTAGGCTATTTTCACCATGTTTTTGACGCACACCCCCTAAGCTATTTTAGGCCCAAGAGAGGCCTTAAACACACACACACACACACACACACACACACAGTAGCATGAAGTAACTTCCTGTTTTAAGAAAAGGCTTCACCTAAGTCTAAAATGGGCTGCCCCCCCCCAAACAACTTGACAAATGCTCCCCTTAGCCTTTAGGGACATTTTGTGCCAGAGGGAACAAAAACAGCCCACGGGGGCAGTATTATGTGACCCTTCCCTACACAGGTGCCTGATATGGTTACAGGGTTTCTGTTCAAGTGTTATACTCAGGTTTTGAATAGACAAAGTACTCCCACCATTGTTGCCTTCCTCATGTGGAAAATGACAAGCTGCAGAACAGGAGTTCCTGTTAGCATGGAAACCATCTGTTCAAAATGTTATGTCATGAGTGACATTAAACGTTGTCTTGCCTCCTGGCTTGGAATGTCTGAACAAGCAAAATTAAGTGTGTCACTTTAAATGCAAAATGTCTTACTAAATCCTGAGGATGGTGAGTAACACTCAGGAGTGAAGGATCTAATAACTGTGTGACCCTGGCACATACACTGGAAAATACAAGTTGGTCCAATAACACAGAGAAGCCCTAATGTGAGGTCTTTACATGCTTTAAAATGATTTCAGCAAATAACCAAGTAGAAGAATGTTAAGAATGATGGCCAGGAATAAATGTTTTTTGTCCAATGCATAATGTAAATTGTGTATGTCAGAGTCTGTATTTAAGCCTTTATTATCTGTAATCATACAGAATAAGTATAAAAGTATCCATTATTTATTTATTTTAAAATTTATATTAATAAGAACAATATACAATTAATATGCAACTATTCCTTTATTTAAATTACCATCATACTACTATTTGCTAATGTTACACACTATACATCAAAGAGCCTTCTCTGTATATAATTTCTTAACAAATTGTTCCTTCAGTGAACCTCAACAAGCAAAGTGAGCTGGAGGGGAAAAGAGTCTTACAGGTTATGTTTTCTGATATAGACACAACTGAATAAAAGTACTACAACTGTGCCAATGAACTTAAATCATAACAGATGGGTGAGGCAAGAAGAAATGTATACATGACCTTGTAAGGAAGACCAACAGATATCACAGACTGACTGACTCCAAATTTTTCAGTCCATGGAACATTAACCAAAGGAAGTGAAGGAAAAACTGAATAAGTATATGAAAAGGTGCAGGGTTGCTTCCCCTCCATACGCTTCAAATAACATCATCTACTGAAATTCATGAACAACAAATCTTGTTTTTCAAGTGCTGACAGGCAGCATGTCTGCAAGCCATAAAATCCTCATCATATTCTGTTCTCTGTAATTCCCATCCTGGTCTCAATACTGCTTAGTAATAGGACTATGATCTCTCATAGTTCTGTAAGAATCCTATCTTGGGAGAAAGGTGGGATATAAATCCAATAAATAACTAAGTAAGAATGCTGCTTATATGCATATGTGCCTTCAAGTTATTTCTGACTTGCGGCAACCCTACGGCAACCTATCATGGGGTTTTCTTGCCAAGATTTGTTCAGGGAGGGTTTGCCTTTGCCTTCTTCTGAGGCTGAGAGAGTGTGACTTGCCCAACATCACCCAGTAGGTTTCCATGGCTGAAAAGGGATCCCCTAGTCCAGTGCTCAAACCACTACATCACACTGGCTCCCAATCTGCATATGTACATTTATTTAATTACAGTTGTCCCTCCGTATCCATGGATTTGGTATCCACGGATTTAAGTATTCACAGCTTGAAAATATGATTAAAAAAATAATAATCCAAAAAGCAAACCTTGATTTTGCCATCTTATATAAAGGACACCATTTGGCTATGACACTGCATATAATGGGACTTGAATATTCACAAATTTTGGTATCCACGGGGGTCCTGGAACCAAACCCCAGAGAATATGATGGGATAACTGTACGGTAGTTATATAATTCTTTATTTTAAATATATATTTTTATTAGTACACACACAAAACATACACAATTTAACAAACATGCTTATCCCATACCCACAAATACCCACCAAATAATATTTCTTTATGCTTTCTTCCTTCAGTCCTTCAGCTACTACATTCCTCTACTCTTTGGCTTTATTTCTTTCCATTCTTTTCACTCCTTCTCGCTTCTTCTCAATTCTTCCAAACACTTTCTCTAACCCTCTAATCACTTACTTTATCCTCTACATTACACTCTCTCATTCCATATATTCCATAAATTACCCTTTCAAAAATGTCTCTCTCCCAAACCCATACATTGACTTCCTGTTTTCATTCATCTCTGATTAAGTCATTTTTTATATGAGTATTTCACCTTGTTACCTCTATTCAATCTAAATCTTTACACTCTTTTCTCAATTATTAAGTATAGGCTTTTATAATTTACAAATTCTACGCAATATTCAATATTTAATATATAAATATCAATGAGGATTTTGCATCTTATTAAATATATTGTTTTCAGCTTCATTTAACCAAGGTCATGCTTTTGTTTCTCCTCTACGGTGTCTTTCCCCCCCCCCTTTCCTATTAATTTTCCTCTTTCATTCTTATTCAGGCTATCAGAATAACTCTCTTTCTCTTAAAAATAGAGTTTGTTCTTTTATTCACCAAATTTTTTCATCTATATTCCATATCTTCTTCCAAAATTCTTGCATTGGTCTCCACTCCTCCGTTATTTTTGCATGGTTCGTTTTCCTTAGATAACCAGTTAATTTATCATTCTCCCACATCTCTCTAATTTTAAGTAGCCAATCTGTTATTGATGGGGTTTCTTTATTTCTCCATTTGGTAGCGATGATCAGCCTTGCTGCTGTCACTAAGTATAATATCGTCCTCCAATATTGTTTTTTCGTTGTTTTATCAACTGGTGTTAGTATATTCAGTAAGTACAGCTTAAGACTCATTTCATACTGAATTTCAAATATTTCTTGTATTTTCCTATGAATTTTTATCCAAAACCTTTTAACCTTCGGACAAGTCCACCACATATGGTATAGACAGCCTACTTCTCTTCCACATCTCCAGCAGAGAGTATCTTTAATTTTGTAGATTTTACTTATTTTTACGGGTGTCATATACCACCGATTCACAATCTTAAAATGATTTTCCTTCAGTGTGAGGCACGCCGTAAACGCGTTTGTGTTATCACAAGCTTTCTTCCACTCTTCAAATTTTATTGTATTTCCAGTGTCTATTGCCCATTTGGTCATCGCTTCTGTCACCGCTTCTTTTTCCATCTCTCTTTCTAGTAGCAAATTGTATATTTTTGTTATTAATCCTCCCTCATTTTGCCAAACTATCTTATCTAGTTCATTTTCCAACATTTTGAATCCATATTTTTTACTATCTTCTTGAAATTTATTTTGAAGCTGCAAGAATTTAAACCAATTCATTTGAAATCCCGTTAATTCAATATCTTCTCGGGTAGTTATATAATTCTAATATATTACACCATAAAAAGATTCTAAATACCTGATCTAGATTAAGTGCAGATCATATTTTTTCATCATTGCTCCCCCCTCAACCCCAAAAGGGATAAGTCACCATAAATTGACAGTCAATTTGAAGGCACCCACACCCACAAACACTTAATAGGGTATTTACACTGTTAAGCCTTCTCCGGCATTACTCAGGTCTACTCTTTTTAAAATTTAAGTTAAATCAAAGGGGATCTTCACACTGAGGGGAGTATTCCTGTCAGTTAATATTGCATTATGCCAGTGGCAACAATGCTTTTGACACTCATTGGGTGAGCTGGTATGATAGAAACAGACTCCATCTCAGCGGCTCAGGGACTAAAATTGTCAACAGCAAAATATTCACAGTCCAGATTTTATAAAAGAAGAAAACATTATATATTTGACAATTTCATGGCTTCTAGGGATATTAGTACTTTAATTCTTAGGGATCTTCCAGATTGGCCAAAAGGCTTAGAATTCAGTGGGAGTTATAGCTGTAGTTATTGGTGTTTTTACCTTGTATCCATTCAATGTTCTTCCTGTTTCTGTATCTTTTTTGGGCATTCCCAGTACAGGTTGGCCCCGTATCTATGGGGGATAGGTTCCAAGATCCCCCTGTGGATAATAGAGAACTCTTGTTATTTTCAATGAGATGAACACCGGACATTGACCATAGAATCACATTGGAGGACCTAGAAATGCCTAGAAAGAATGGTTTTTTTTCAGATGTGGATAAGTGAAACTGTGGATACCAAATCTGTGGATACAGGGGTCAACCTGTATTAGCTGCCATTTTTTAAACCTACTGCTGAGTGTGAGGTTCCCCCCCCCCCCCGTCCAAGGAGTTTCTCGTACAGGCCATCACATGTCTGTATCCATTGTCTTGGTTCCTCCTGCTGTACTTTTGAGCAGTCACACTTAGGACATTTGGAATCAGGGTGTGATCTTTGCCAAGGAGGCTTTCTGTTGACTTTGTTCCCTCATTACATGTTTGGTTACAAGATTCAATGGTTCTTCTTTTTCTCCTATTTCTTTTATAGTCATAGGGCTAAAGGGGTGTAACACTTTAACATTATGAATACAACAAAAAGTTTTAAAAAATATGCACGGTCAAGACCATGAATACTGGGGAAGAGCAGGAGGGAGGTATAAAATTAATGGCAGAGATGGAAGGAAACCATGTCCACATCACAGCCTAACCATACCTCGAGCAGGATAAAAGAGCAGCTGAAAATAAATGTGCAGATTGATGGTAGCATGAAGATCTGCTACAAGTAACAACAAGCCAGGGCAAAAACTTCACAATCTTTAGGATATGACAGGATGCAGGATCAGAAACAACTGTTACAAAGTGTGAAATCCTGAAATAAAAAGCCTCAACGTTTACTGGAATTATTAGGCAGTCTGGAGGAGCCCATAGAACGTTACTCAGAAGGCAGTTAAGGGTGAGGCGTCCAGAGGGAATAGCCCAAGAAAGGGTGTAGGAACCATGATTAATCAAAACAAATAGGAACCTAATGGATATAAAGCAATTAATTTTGAGACAAAAAAATCTGGACATCCAGGCAAGAAAGAGAAGGAGCATGTGGGGAAAAAATGGATGCAGCATTTAAAGATGTGGCGAGACCAACCTGAGTGAGTAAGACTAATCAATAGACAGATGTTATAGTCCTATTATTCCACTTTAACTGCTATGGCTGCCACCTGTGGAATTATGGGGTTTGTAGTTTAGTGAGACCTAAGAACTCTCTGGATGAACATTCTAAAAGCACTCCCTAAACTGCAAATCCCAGGATTCCACAAGAGGCAGCCATAGCAGTTAAAAGTGTAATAGTAGCAGTATAACAGTGTAGTGTGGTATTCTGAAGAAACTGACTGATAAGGAGATGCCCAGGGGAAACAATGGATGAAAGGGTCATGAAGATGAAGAAACCAAAGGGGTGGGGAAAACGACAGGCAAACATTACTAAGGATTTAGGACAGTGTGTTTGTCACACTTTTTAAATCTCTCTCAACTTGTGATAACATTCTATACTACTTTCATCCCCAGCACCAGTAATTCCTGCTATAAATGAACATATAGAGACCCTTGCTGAGTTCTACATATAATAGAATGCTTTATTATATGTAGAACAGACACATGCTTTAGAGTATAAAGTGAGATAGCTCTTCTCTTCTCAAAAAAACATGCAAAGTGGGAAATCTAAGAAGAAAACAACAGTTCTTTCCCAAAATGAATGGGGAGAATGGCTTATAGAGTTAAGAAGACATTATGTTTCTAAGGACTTTTTCGGACAATAAAATGCAGCGCAAGCAGCCTTGCCAAGTTGCGAGGCTGCAGCGCTTTTAAGCCTAAATGCAATTGCTGATTCCAGCTAGAGTATATTAACTGAACTGACTCCCAAATTGTAAGGCAACATTTGCATAAGTCCCATTAAGTTATTCTACTTTCATTGGAATAACAATTGGATTTAGGCCAGGGTAAGAATCATCCAGACCTCCTAGTATTCCTCACTATTTGTCCATGCTAGCAAAAGAAGCTGGAAATTGCAGCCCAACATCTGGAGGGGCATATGATTCCCACTCTTGATTTAAGTCCTAGAGTAGGGGAAAGAATCATGTGACCCTCCAGATGTTACTGAACTACAACTCTCACCAGCCCTAGACAACATAGCCATAGTGAGGAATGTTGGGAGTTGCAGTCCAAGTATATCTGGAGACTGCATAATTTCCACCCCACTCCTTGCCCTAGAGTCTAAACTCTGTCTTGGTGGCTATGTCTTTAAGTGTTGCACAGAATGATAATTTTGCAAAATATATAATCAGTACAGAACTATATTTTTGCAACCCTGAAAGGTGGGGAGGTTGCAGAATGAATGGGGCTGAATGTTATGGATTGATTTGAACCAGCTAGCCAAGTCTTTGCTGCAGATTGCTAGTTTTAATTCAGTTTTGGAAGCTAATGCATCATTAATCACAGATGCTTCAGACCACATCTATGCCATTCATAAGCACTTGTTCGTTTAGTAGATCAGGACTGTGATTTGATTCCAGAGGACTTTCTAGCAAAGGGTGCCTGTTTGGGGATGATCCAAGAGCTGTTTATGTAGGAAGGACAAGACTGGCTTTACTCATGTTTAGTATTAACTCATTAGTTCTTTTACAGGCACAATGATCCTAAACACTTTTCTTAAAGGGCTTCTGCCACACTGCAGAAATAATGCAGTTTGACACTGCTTTAACTATCATGACTCCATCCTATGGAATCCTGGGAGTTGTAGTTTGTTGTGGCACCAGAGTTCTCTGGCAGAGGTGGCTAAATATCTCACAAAACTACAAATCCCAGAATTCCATTAGCATTGAGCCATGGCAGTTAAAATGGTCTCAAACTACATTATTTCTGCAGTGTGGCAGCAGCCCTAGATATACATTTAATTCTATTTATATGGCAGTTTGTAGACAACTTCCTCTGATTGGCAGAGTTCTGGTTACTAACCTGTTGACATTTTCTCCATGGGGGAAGATCAGGAAGTAATTGGAGATCTTAGATTGGATTGAAATGCTTTTCAGAATCTCTAGATTTTAATGAGATTCCTATCAAAACCCAGGGAAGGTGGAGCAACTTCAGCCGAGGATAAGGCAGATGTAGAATAAGTGTGAAAGCTCTGAATTGGCTGAAACTCACAAAATGAATAGCATATCCTCTACTTGGTATTTCCAACTTATATATTTATAAATAAAGCAAGTATTTTAAAAAAGAGTATGTGTCTCCAGTAATCTTTCATCCACTGATGGCAAACCCAATTCATGCTGCCCTATGAACATAAGCTTGATTAATAAATATTGATGTAACACTGAATTTTCAAAACAATTTATAATTTTTAATGATGTCTGGCAGGTAGTCACCATCCTTCAAATGTTCACTGGTAGGAAACATAAAGACAGTGAATTGACTAAGTCCACACAACAAAGTCAGTGTCAGGTATAAGATTTTAGTGACAAGAAATAAGAGATAAATCATCATCAGACAAACATATATCTGTATTATGGACATACAGATCTTATCCTCTTGTACCTCAGTGATGATATAGTAAGTATATAGCAACTTCCTTCCTTATTTGTATATTTTTCCCCTGAACTAAGAACTGTCCTTCCTTCCTATCAAGCTAGCTCTGTTCTGTACTGAAATGTGAAGGTATAATACTGATTTACTTCAGGAAGACGTATGTGATGGTTTCTTCTGTTGGAAAAAGGATCATTTGTATTTCATGTACAGGAAGCTTCAAAACAATTGACTTCTGGCTGTTCACTTCCTATGAGGTTAAATTGTTAATGTTAAGTTTCTTAGTATCTGTCAGTATCTGAAAATTGAGGAAATGGTTTGCAGCTAATGATCTATCCATTGGGTACTTCACTTGAGACAAATAGTGACAAAAATGTAATACTGAATGCAAGTGCACATACTGTTGTCCCCCCCCCCCCGTATCTATGGATTTGGTATCCACGGATTTAAGTATTCACGGCTTGAAAATGTTCTTTAAAAAATAATAATCCAAAAAGCAAACCTTGATAATTTTGCCATCTTATATAAGGGACACCATTTTGTTATGCCATTGCATATAATGGAACTTGAGTATTCACAGATTTTGGCATCCATGGGGGGTCCTGGATCCAAACCCCAGTGAATATGAAGGGACAACTGTATACTATCATCAATTCATATAACACAATGATTTTATAGATATTTTAGATTTAATTTTTATCTGCTTGGGTTTTTGTATCTTGATTATGTATGTTTTGCAATGCCTTTGGTCATAAGTAAAATTTTTATATCTGTTCCCCGAATTACATAGGGTCTGTGAAGAACCCACTCATGTCAAGATATTAATATGGGGAATTTTAATTAGCTCAATATGGCAGTGAGAGGCCAGGTATTATTCACTGCCATGTGCTTCCAGGAGAATTAGCACATTCCACCCTAACTACCGTTTGAGGCAGCTCTGCATAATTACTTCCTGGGCATGTCTGTTTTTGAAAATTTCCAAAACCTATATTTGGTCTACTGCTATCCACATTAAGTGTCAATATAAGCCAAATTATGAATTACAGCCAATGAGTGAAACATGGAAAGGGGAGGAGGTGCTAGGGAATACAACATATCTACCTATCATATGATTGTTCAGAGCTTGGAAAAGTTACTTTTAGAGACTATAAACAAGGCTGGATTAAGGTGCTTGGGGCCCTGGTGCAAGTCTAAGGAGTTTATCAGATAGGAATGCAAAAGGCATTCCTGTCTCACAATCTCCAGACCCATGCCTGTCCTGACACTATAACCCTCTCCATCAAACTTATGTTCTCTTGCATCCAAAGGCAGCCCAGGAATGAACAGAGCTCTAACAGACTTCCTGGAATGAACTCCCGCCTGTTCTCATGAGAAGACGTGATTATGGGAAATCCAAAAAGAAAAAGAAAAATGCACACAGTTCACAAAAGCACATACACACACTAAAAAAAAATAACAAGTTACCCAGGGAGGATACAAAAAAGAAAAGGTAACCTACCTTGTTCTCGTGATCCCACCCAGAAGTGTTTTGGCAGGAACACCCATTTAAGCTGTATTGACAAGTAAAAAATGACGTGAGGTTTCAAACAGGACAGGTGGTCTATGACAGCTCCAACCTGTCAATAAAAAGAAACACCACAATAATGACAGCAGAATGCAAAAGGATGACGTTGTGTGATACTGGCATCCTTTTGCGTTCCGCTGGTGTCGTTTTGGCGCCACATTAGCTGCATCTGATAATCTTGTTAAACAGGTTCACCAATGTGCACAGTTTCTAGGCATGGTGGCATAGAAATTAAATAAATGAATTTTATTTATTTATTTATTTATTTATACCCCGCTTTTCAGCCACAAGGCTATCAGAGCGGCTTACAAACTGTTTTAAGCAATAGCAACTTACACATCTACACTGCATTAAGCAGTTTCCAATGTGTGTTAGCTAATTACATAAATATGAAATGAAATGCAGAGTTGCGGTTACAGACTGATGCACAAACCCATTCTCAAGTCTAGTAGCCTGTTCTGTGCATTTCTATTCAATTATTCACATAACACTCAAAATGATAATGACAACAGAAATATTGGGAGATTCAAGAAGTGAGTGGGGATGAAGAAACAGCAGGGTATTCCATTTTTCTTTCAGCATGGGTTTCTAATCTGTGGGAGGCCAGGAACCCTTACATCATTTGAGCCATTGATAAACTGGCCCTGATTAGAGCTCCCGAATTCCCCACACCATTGTAGTAAAAAAAAAAAAAGTAACTTTTCTAAACTCCACTATTTATAAATCTGACACACAACATATAAAAGCAAAACTGACAGTATACTCATATGTCAGAACATTTATCTGGATGCTAAAAACATTTGTATAAATCAGATGCCCATTTATTGCTTATTTGATTTGTGTGTGTATGTGTGTGCGTGCGCACCTACCTTCACTGTTTGGTTCCAGTAGTTAATAACAATAACATGTTTGGATAATGAATAAACGTGTTTGACAGGACAGTAGGACCCCCTTATCCACTGATTCATTATCCACTTATTCAATTATCCACAAGACACAAAACAGCACACCTATCATAGAGTCTTCCCAGAAAATTTGTCCTCTCTAGCCATTTTCTAGGTCCTCCAAGGCAACTCTATGGTATTTTAAACCAGAAGTCCCATTATTTTCAGTGGTGTTCACTATTATCCACGGTTTTCAGTATCCACCCCCCTGAACCAATCTGCAGTGGATATGGGTGACCTACTGTGATTGAATAAATATTATTGTGTATTAAGTTATTCATACTGCATTTTAGGTGCTTATGCAATTTAGTCCACCTGAAATGCCTTATTGACAAGATAGCTATAAAGTAAATTATTTATTTAATATGCTGCTTGTATAGTGTTTTGTTGACATGCCCTCTAATGCAGGATACATAAAAATATGATTATTTATTTAAGAGATTCCAACAACTGTAATTTTGCAGGTATCATTTGAGAAGTAAAGGTTAAGACTATGATTTTAAACAATTGACTCTTCACAGTATGAAGGGATAACTTTTAACAAAGGTTACACAAAAAAACTACATGTAGGTATATAATTACAAGTAGATTTCCAGAGCTTGGAATGTTACCTTTTAAAAGTACAGGTTGACCCTCATATCCATGGATTCGGTATCCATGGTTTCACTTATCCATGTCTGAAAATATATATTCTCTCTAGGAATTCCATGTGATTCTATGGCCAATGTCTGACGTTCTTCTAATTAAAAATAATAGGGTTCCCTATTATCCATGGTTTCAGGGATCCATGCCGTAGAGGGTTGACCTGTAATTAACTCCTGTTACTCATTACAGTATTTGGAAAGTAACTTATTGCCATCTCTCATTATAAACTGAACTTATTGTGTTGCTTACTTTTCTTGTTACTTTTCTGTAACCTTTTCCGAATTGGGACTAATATGAGAATGGAACAGAACTTTTAAAATTACTGACAAAATGCCTTTGAAAATATCCCTCAAAAGTAACTTTTGAAAGTAACTAGAAAATGTTGCTCATTGTGCCAATAAAAGAACTACGTGCTAAATCTTTCATGATGTTTTTTTCCTCTGTACACATGTGTACATATGTGTGTGGTGTGTTCCTTCAAGTTGCCTGTTGGCTTATGATGACACCATGAATTTTATAGGGTTTTCTTAGGTAAGGAATACTTGGAGGTGGTGTCATGTGCTTGCATTTCCTATCAGTTTCAGAGTGATCAGAAAACATTATTGGCACAGAAATCCAAGAAGCATATCATACAAGGCTGTTACTAAGAATTGAAACTGAAGGACTACACACTATACTGTAATAAAAGCATAATACAATCTGTAAAATCTGGCAGTCTCTAATACCATTGGCTAACTATAATCTCCAGACATGACATTTCCTTACAGTGCCCAGCTTCCTTTTCCGAGGCCACTTTTGCAGCTGCCTTATTATCTTTTCCCAAACCAGCCGATGCCATTACCACCTCCCTCCACAGTTGGCAAAGGACACTTGTAAACAAGTACCAAAAAGCAAAACACAATGAGTACCAAGATTACAGATAAAATGGCAGGATTAGGGACTGTCAGGGACTGATCCTGACAGGTGGTCTTGCCAATTTCTTCCTCTGAAATATAGCCTACAACACCTGACATTAAATGGCAGTCTTCCATCCAAGTACTAACCAGGGTTGACCCTGCTTAGCTGCCAAGATCAGGATCTGGTGCCTTTAGGGTCCCCAAA
The DNA here is from genome assembly GCA_030847615.1 of Gambelia wislizenii. Lineage (NCBI taxonomy): Eukaryota > Metazoa > Chordata > Lepidosauria > Squamata > Crotaphytidae > Gambelia > Gambelia wislizenii. The sequence continues at coordinate 107,215,855 of JAUMIR010000004.1, forward strand.
ATAGACTAATTACAGGCAACTATATTACTTGTAACTCTTTACTTCAAAGCTCTACTAGGTACCTATATAGTGCCTTTTATTTCTGACAACAAACCCATGCAGTTCCGAAAATAGGAAGAAGCTCGCCTGAATGTAACCCACCATTTCTTTCCAAGAACAGGAAAGAACACCCCTTTGTTATTATTAAAAAAATAATAATTAAAATGTGTGTGAGGTGGAGACGCTTTTAAAAGGCAAGTAGCTTTATCACATTTTTCTCATAATTCTGCATACGCATAGGTGGGGGGAAACAAGCAGTAGGGCTTCAGTGAAGCCACCTCTTAGAGTCTGAGGATGAAGTAAATTCCTCTCTTGGGTATTCTTTGCAGTGTTGAGGTAACTGTCAACCAGGTGGAAGTAAAGTACAGCCCCTCCGTATCCACAGATTTGGTATCCACAGATTTAAGTATTAACGGCTTGAAAATATTATTTAAAAAATAATAATCCAAAAAGCAAACCTTGATTTTGTCATCTTATATAAGAGACACCATTTTGCTATGCCATTGCATATACTAGGATTTGAGTATTCACGGATTTTGGTATCCACGGGGGTCCTGGAACCAAACCCCAGCGAATATGAAGGGACAACTGTATAGTGTGAAGCTGAAGGCTTTCGTGGCCAGCATCCATAGATTCTCCTTGGTTTTTTTCTGGGCTATGAGGCCGTGTTCTGGAAGAGTTTATTTCTGACATTTCACCTGCATCTGTGGCTGGCATCTTCAGAGATTGGTTGGGTAGGAGTGTGTGTGTGGGGGTTATATAACGTGAACCCCTGTTGGGGAGGATATGTAAATTTGTGTATTTGAATAGCTAGTTTCTGGGTGGAGATATGCATGGAGGATTAGTGTCTGTTTGGCTAATGGTTGGTTGATGGGCCATTATCTGCTGGGGCAGGGGGATTTCCAGCAGATAATGGACCATTAACCAACCATTAGCCAAACAGACACTAACCTTCCATGCATATCTCCACCCAGAAACTAGCCATTCAAATACACAAATGTACATATCCTCCCCAACGGGTTCACAGTATATAAACCCCGCACACATTCCTACCCAACCATGCTCTGAAGATGCCAGCCACAGATGCAGGCGAAACATCAGAAATAAACTCTTCCAGAACATGGCCTCACAGTCTGGGAAAACCCCAAGGAAAATCTATCTTCAACTGTATATTTCGTACCAGAGGCCATTGTCATGTAGCATTGAAGATCCAAAAACGTAAAGAGTTACTTAAAAAAATGCATCTATAGGAACAACTAAACAGAGAGGAGATGCTTTAGAACAATAATCATAACAAATTACATTTCAAGAGTAAATTTCCAAGCTTTGACCTTGAGGGCCAATGTTTGAATCTTGTGAGTTGCCTTGATCCCAGGGAGAAACTAAGTTAAATAAAAAAAATAATAGCAATAACAATAAAAAAGTAACAATAATGACAACATTACCTAAAACTGTCACAGCTGGTGCTGCAGTGTCAGGGCCCACAGGATACATGCTATTATTCTCAGTATTATACTGCTAACCATGGTACATTATGTTGTGTCATTTAGTTCTTCTTACCACACCCTTATCCAGCCATCATCTTTCTTTAGATACCATTCCTTTCATTTCAATGCTCAATAAGGCATGGGTATCATTTGGTTATATTTTTTATTTTGCCTCAACTCTTCCTCTGCTATGAAACTAATCCAATATTTATTTAGCACTGATGTTTCTATTACCCCAAGACATTTTTCTTACTTTTTGTTGTTACAAGGAGCATTATTTTCCTACACTGGAAATAAAGTATCATACAAGATGGATATAGTTATTTGTGTTAACTTTAAAACAAATGATAAGTTGGTTAAAATGGATGTGTGCTACATAATTGACTAGGAAATATCCTGAATTAGGTTTGTAGCTCAAAAATTTGGAGTTGCAGGGAGGGGACTCTATAATTCCTACACAAACTACAAAAAATGTTCATGTGTAGATGTTACATCTTGAAACAATAATCAAGTATTGTATGAACGTGTTTTTAGATAAAATACAAGTTGTGTAAAACAGTAAAGTAACTGTTTTTTATGTTTGTATCCAGGTTTAGTCATATACAACAAAAACAATAGGATGGTTAACCAATCCCATTTACTTCTGTAAGTCTGCTCTAAGCATGACTAAATTTGGATCTAACCTATAATAATTATAATACAGTACACTACACACTTGTAGTACTCCATTCATATTATTCGTAAGCTGAATTTAAATAAGAATAGCCTACATGTCATGTCTGAACTGCGATTTTCAAACAATACATATAAGTATTAAAAATATGTATTGTGTTGCTATAAAGCAGAGGAAAGCTAAGTAGTATATTATATGTCAGTTTCCTTCTCTGTAATTTCTTTTAACCTCAAGATGGGTGGTAATGAAGCAGTCTCTCCAAGGTAATAGAGGTACATAATACAAATTATCCACATAGGAATTTACATTAAGAGAGCCATCTACTGGCAACTAGTAATATTTATTGAATGTACAATCCAAAGACTGGAAATTAGGTAGGGTCTGATAACAAGAACAACTGAGGGCTCATCAGCAGCAAGCAGGATGTGCAGGCTTGCATCTGGCATATTCTGGCTACAGAAGTGGCCTGTTTCCTCTGTTACCTGCAGAAAACGGGCCAAAGTCCAAACAGGATGTTGGCCTGTCGCTAAGCTGCCTGTCACCATTTTCTCACGTGGAAGCCAGGAAGGGGGCCTGCAACCCATGACTGTAGACCCCCTGCATGTGACCAGCCCTGGTCATATGCTGCAGCACCCCTGCCTGGCTTCCGGAAGAGCCAAGGAGCTGGCAGTGGCAGCAAGGAGCAGCGTTCTGGGATGGACTCCCACAGACATGCAGGACCCAATTCAGCAATACTGGATTAAATCGATGGGAAAAAAAAAAACACGGCAAAGGGCCCTATCATGGCTGGCCTCCGTTCCAGCCCTGTATCTGCCCTGGTGGTCATTTGGAGGAAGATCGGGGCAAATGCCCTGCGTAGTTTGGACTGCAGGGCTCTGGAATGGAGGCAAGCCAGGGTATTTGGCTGGAACATTATCACACTACACGGTTATAGTGCTATTATTCCACTTTAACTGCTATGGCTGCCTCCTGTGGCATTCTAGAGTTTGTAGTTTAGTGAGGCCTAAGAGTTTTCTGGCTGCGAATGGTAAATGACCCTCCCTAAACTGCAAATCCCAGGATTCCACAGGAGGCAGTCATGGCAGTTAAAGTGGAATGATAACACTATAACAGTGTAGTTAACCTTTAACATTCTTGCTCTTTTTCCTACCTAGCTGCATACATTGACTGCCATGTAGTGGTCATATCTAAGTCACATATAGGGAGAATTATACTCTTTCTAGAAGCCAACATGACTAAACTGATGTACTTTGGCCATATTATGAGAAGGCATGACTCACTAGAAAAGATAATAATGCTTGGTAAGGTAGAAGGTAGCACGAAAAGAGGAAGATGGCATTAAAGATGTATAGACTCAATCAAGGAAGCCACAGCCCTGAGTCTGCAAGACATGAGCAGGGCTGTTGAGGATAGGGTGTCTTGGAGGTCTGACATTCACAGGGTCGCCATGAGTCGAGGTTGACTTGAGGGCAATTAACACCACCACCAAAATGCCCAGCATTGCATTTTTTCCCCAAATAATTTGAATCTAAGATCTGAAACAACAATCTGAATCTAAAATGATTCCCAATTAATTGTATATAGCAGTGGTTCTTAACCTATGGTCCAGGGACCCGCAGGGGTCTATGATGTCCTCACAGGGAGTCCGTGAAGGCTTGAAAAGGCTGCTTGGCCCACCTCCTCCTTGCAGTGGAGTAGTCATGTGGCAGGAGTGAAAGCAAAGTCTGGATGGATGGCTTGGCCTGCACATTGCCATTCAATCAACTCCAGCCACAAACTTGCAGGAAGAAGCAGGAGAAAAGCCTTCCCTCTTCCTCCAGTGCCTCTGAGGGAAGGTTTAATGGATGGTGTAATTGTATTATTACTATCATCATCATCATCATCATCATGTATTATTGTTGTCGTTTTAAATCTTGAGCTAAGTCTTGGGGGTCCATGGCAACAAAAGATGTTTAAAGGGAGGGGGTAAAGAAAAGGTTAAAAGCCACTGGTATATAGGATGGCAACCTCAAATGTAGGATTATGGTATCCCCAATCCTAACATGACAGGGAGTGTGGTTGCTGTTGGAAACTGGTTTTAAGGATGTCCCCTGGTTTATCGTGGGGGAAATAGCCATTTACTAAAGAAACTGAAACAAAGGGAGTGTGCGTGTTTTGGTTACATTATACGACTGGCAAGCCTGTTATAAACCATTGCCAAGCACCGCGCCTACATTTTCTCTCGACTCTTTTCCACCCTTCTCTAGCCTTTCTTTCAGCCTACATCTCCCAGAATGCACTTCTTCCCTACTACCAAGACGGCCGCTTAAACGCTCAGTTACAATGAATTCTGGGACGTGTAGTCCCCGAATCTATCTAAGCGCCAATGAGGCCGGCGCAATTTTGGATTCCACGCTTCCCCCTCGGGGAGTGGTTATAACCGTGCCGGCAGGCGGTGATGGTAGCCGCGGTGGGCCAAAAGACCCCCGCAGTGGTGGATCGGAAAGACAGAAGTTGAGCATGGGCGCCCTTCCTCGTCTGAATGCGGTTCCGATGTCCTCGGTGAGCATGAACGCAGGGCGGGCGGGATTTGGGGACAACAGGTTCTTTAGGACATTTTGTCTTCCCTAAAGAACGACGGGCAGTCCCTTTCTATATAGGGGCACCCAGGGGTGGGAGGGCCTCCTTCTCCATGGGTGAAGGATGGGAAGAAGCAGCCACTTTCTGGTCCTGGGTATTTACTGCGGGCGATGGAGAAATCTGCAAAAGCCCTGGAGTTGGGGAAGGCGTGGGGGGGAGAGACTATTTTCGAAGGAGTTTTGTCTTGCTAAAAAAGAAAGTCTTGTCAAAGAATGGATTTTATTTTATTTGTTTATTTAAAAGATGAAAACTGTTTGAAACAATAGTTACTCATCTTATAGGTTAGTGACTTGAGGAAATAATAGGTTTTATATTCAATAATCTGGTTACTGCAGTGGTTTTTAACCTTTTCTTTACCAGGGATCCCCTTTAAATATATTTGTTGCTGTGGAACCCCAAGACTTAACTCAAGATTTAAAACTATAATAATAATAATAATAATAATAATAAAAATACCTTTTGTTGCCATGGTCCCCCAAGACTTAACTCAAGATTTAAAACTCTAATAATAATAATAATAATAATAATAATAAAATATCTTTTGTTGCTGTGGTCCCCCAAGACTTAACTCAAGATTTAAACCCTAATAATAATAATAATTAAATATCTTTTGTTGCTGTGGTCCCCCAAGACTTAACTCAAGATTTAAAACCCTAACAACAACAACAACAACTAATAATACAATTACACTATTCATTAAACCTTCCTTCAGAGGCACTGGAGGGGGAGGGAAGACTTTTCTTCTGCTTCTTCCTTCAAGTTTGTGGCTGGAATGGATTGAATGGAAATACGCAGGCCAAGCCAACCAGTCAGCCTTTGCCTTAGCTTCTGTCAGGTGGCCACTCTGCTGCAGGGAGGAGGTGGGCTGAGCAGCCTTCAAGCCTTCACAGACCCCCTGTGATGACATCGCAGAACCCTGGGGGGATCCCTTATTGTATGATTGACACCTTCTCGTGACTTACTTTTTCAGGCAGAATTCAAAGACATATCAGTATTCAAAGGGATCTTAGAGCACCTTTGAGACTGAGAGAAAGAAATTGTAGCATAAGCTTTCGTAGACTTGGTCTACTTCCTGAGATGCATGTTTTTCAGCCAAAGGGTTTCTGCACGTGCAACTGTGAAACTTAGTGGACACTTGATAGAGAGTAGCAGTAAAGCCTTCAGAGAGTGGTTTTCACAGAAGCGGAAGGAAGTACGTGAGTCTGGGGTTTTAGAGAAATCTGGACTATTCACATTTGATATTGTCATCAGCTACTCTCTTTTGCTCTTGCTATTGTGATCTAAATTTTGCTTCATTCTTGAACTGCACTAGTTGTTTTATATAGTTGTACACTTTGTAACTGGTCACACATTTTAAAAAAAGTCCTGATTGTACCAGAAAGCAGGCCTACCATTTCTGGTAGATATGGTGCCTGAGCAGTGACAAAATAGATAGCCCTGGCTTCTGAAAAAAAGTACACTAGGTTTACTCCTTTATTATTTCTTACTATGTGAACCTGGTGTCCAAATATTGTCTTGTCACCCACTGTGGAGACCCTACATTCTACATAATGCTGTTTCCCTTTGCTCCATAATGCCCCCTTCGGAATGATTAGTAAATTAATACCTACTCAATGGGCAGTCTTCCCATAGGCTCTGTTCTCCAAGGAATATATTGAAGATTTGGTACATTCTCAACAGGAAGCAAAAGTACTAATTTTGGCTATAAGATAAATGCCAAAATCCACATTGGAGCAATACCTTTATTAGAACAATTCAGAAACCACACACACATGGCACACAAGCTTTCAAGATTGTTAGATTTCATTAGGCAAGTGTTAACAAAAAGCAGGGAAGGCTGATGTGATAATGAAATCATGAAGTCTACATGGTAGGTATTTTAAGATTAAATGTGAGAAGAGGGGGGGGGTTTGCAGATATTCAAATTTGACTTCTCTAGGTGATGGCTTCATGTTGCCCTTTGGACTGCTGGGATGAAGAATTAAACTTGTTTGATTCCCCATTTTTTTTAAAAAAAATCCTTAATCCAGATGTTATTCTCAACTAGAGTAGACCCACTCTATCAGTGGATTTATATGCACGTTGACTTACCAATCTCCCCTTAGTAGAAGCACATCGTTTTGGTGGTAAGTAGACAAGAAAGCTAGAGAATAACTACAATTTTTATATTATTAAAGCTGTAGATGATTTTAGATGGTGGTACAATAGAAGCCAAAGTAGGTAGTGAGATCTTTATTACTACTATTACTGTATTAGTGAATGGTTGGAGATATTTGTATCCAAGCTCTAGAGACTACATTTTTTTCTCAAGCCACCACGAATCTTTTTCTAGAATAGAGACATTTTGAATACAGGTTGAGTCTCCCTTATCCAATATTCTGAAATCCGAAATATTCTAAAATTTGTACCTTTTTTGAGCACCTACATTACAAGGCATTTTATATTTTATGGGTTTTCTGATGGTTCAACGTACACAAACATTGTTTCATGAACAAAGCTCACCCCGCCCAGCCAGCCACCCCTCCGAAACCCCCCCCACCGAAGCTGTGATCGGGAAGGGCGAGTGGTGGCTGGAAAGCCCCCCCTTCAGCCACCACCCACCCACCCTTCATGAAGCCACAATCGGGAACCCGATCCTTTGTGAAGGGCAGGTGGCTGGTGGCTGGAGGGGGGGGGCTTTCCAGCCACCACCCACCCGCCGTTCCTGAAGCCGCAATTGGGGTCCCGATCGTGGCTTTGGGAAGGGTGGATGGATGGTGGCTGTAGGGGGGGGCTGTAGGGGGAGTTTGGGATATTCTCGCCATATAAGAGAAGGTAGGGTCATCTTATACACCCAGTCATACGTCTGAATAGTATATGTTAACTGAAGGAAGAATAGTGTTCATTCATGGAAATGGATGGAAGCACTGACAGCAGAAGAATAGATATTTGCAGTTGTAGACCTAGTCCAAATTGCCAAATTAACATGCTTGTTAAAGGATAAATCTGATAATGACTGCTTAAAAGCTGGGAAGGGTGGGCTTTTGCCTGGGAGCCATGCCCCACTTCTTCCACCCTGAAGCTATAACAACTGCTACTAGCTGAGTGTCAAGACCTGGTTGGGAAGGGTGAGCTTTTGCCTGGGAGCCACACCCCCTTTTTCCACCCTGAAGCTATAACAACTGCTACTAACTAAGTGTCAAGACCTGGCTGGGAAGGGTGTGCAATGAGTGGCGGCGGCAGTGACTGGGCCACAGGAAGGACAGGCTGAGGCCTAAACCACCCAGAAAAACACCATCTAAAGCGCTATTAAAGCCCTTTGTTGAGGTGGCCATGAGAACGTAGGGTGGAAACACAGCTGGATCCTTCGCCATTCTTATTATCTGTGGGGGCCTGGAATGATTTGGGAGTGGGAGTTAAGGTTGTGCGGGGGAAGGGAAGGTATGGCGGTAACAGAATGAAGAGTTGTTACAAAAGAAGGCGGGATCGATGCTTAATATCTATCCCGCCTTCAGTTCACTCTGTTTCCCAGAATACATTGGAGAGCGCACCAACCATTCCACAGACCCTCATTCTGCTCCTTTGCAATGCCAGGTCAGTTAAAAACAAGACTCACATCATCCATGACCTTTTATTGGATGAGGCTGCCGACCTGGCATCCTTTATGGAGACCTGGCTGGGAGAGGCCAGTGCTGTGACTTGGGCGCAGGCACTCCTGGCTGGGTACTCAGTTAGTGAGCAGGTAAGGAAAAGTGGGGGGGGGGGCGGAGTAGCTCTGGTTCATAAAAACAATCTAACTTTAACCAGGAAGCCCATCTGGAACACAGTCCACATCAAGTGTATGTACCTAAGCCTGTGGACCAGGGATAGTTTAGGGATTCTGTTAGTATACAGGCCACCCCGTTGTCTAACAGACTCCCTAACTGAGCTGACCCAGCTTATCTCAGATTTGCTGCTGGAGTCGCCCAGACTTTTAGTTTTGGGCGACTTCAACATCCCACTTGAGACCAGCTTCCTAAATCTAACTGGTGCAGCTTGGGAGTTCATGGAATCCATGACAAACATGGGCCTATCCCAATTGGTTGTTGGGCCTACTCACTGTGCAGGTCATAACCTCAATGCGGCCTTTAGTATGGAACAGGAATATCCATGGGCGGAGGTTATTAAAACCTCCGCATTGTCATGGACGGATCATTTCCTGGTCAAGATGGAGCTAAGAGCCATTGTCTGCCCCACCGGGGGTGCCGGACCCATTAGAATGGTCCGGCCTCGAAGGCTAATGGAACCAATTGGATTCCAGAAAGCCTTGGAAGGTTTAATAGTTGGTAATGCCGGTGATTCTGCTGAAGCTTTGGTTAATATTTGGAACACTGACCTCACCAAAGCTATCGACATAATCGCTCCCAAACGTCCTTTCCAGCCTGCTCCTAACCGTAAGCCCTGGTATTCAGAGGAGCTTAGGAAGATGAAGCGGGCTGGACAACGACTAGAGCGCACTTGGTGGAAGACTCGACTGTTATCCAACAAGACTCGTCATAGGAATTTCCTTGATTCCTATCGAGAGGCGATACGTGCAGCGCAGAAGTTTTTCTTCTCTGCACGTATTGCGTCTGCAAAGTCCCATCCAGCAGAACTGTTTAAGGTGGTGGGAGAGCTGACGCAGGTTCCACCTGCGCAGAAACCCTTACTTAACCCGACAACAGCCTGCTGTGACTCATTCAACAGCCACTTTGCAGATAAAACCTCTTGGATAAGAGCCGAATTAGATGCCAGTGTTATGACAGATTCTATAGACGAGGTGTCCAGCAACTCCGTTGATGAAATTTTATTGGATCAGCTCCAGTCTGTGAGTACCGATGACGTGGACAAGCTCCTTGGTAGAGTGAGGAAGACAACCTGTCCACCCGATCCTTGTCCATCATGGCTGGCCACCCAAGGGGGCGACGCATTGAGAGTATTCCTTAGGGATATTATCAATGCATCTTTCAGGGAGGGGTCTGTTTCATCCTGTCTGAAGGAAGTGGCAGTTAAGCTGCTCCTGAAATCCTTTCTTGGACCCCTTGGACAGGAATAACTATAGGCCAGTCTCCTTGCTGCCTTTTTTAAGCAAGGTGATCGAGAGGGCGGTTGCTTCCCAACTCCAAGCTGTCTTGGATGAAACTGATTATCTAGATCCATTTCAAACTGGCTTTAGGACAGGATATGGAGCTGAGACTGCCATGGTTGCTCTGGCTGATGACCTTCGCTTCGGGATCGATAGGAGTAGTGTGACCCTGTTGGTACTCTTGGACCTCTCAGTGGTCTTTGATACAATAGATCATTCCATCCTCTTAGATCGCCTAAGAGGGTTAGGAACTGGAGGCACTGCCTTGCAGTGCTTCCGTTGCTTCCTCTTGTGCAGATTCCAGAGGGTGAGGCTCGGGGACAGTTGCTCTACTAGAATAGAGCTTAATTGTGGTGTCCCTCAGGGCACCATCCTGTCCCTGATGCTATGTAAAATCTATATGAAGCCACTGGGAGAGATCATTCGGAGGCATGGGGTGCGGTGTCATCAGTATGCTGATGACACCCAGATATATTTCTCCATGTCTCGGTCGTCAGCTTCGACTTCAGATGGTGTCTCTCCTCTCAATGATTGTCTTAGGGCAGTAATGACTGGATGAGGAAAAAGAAATTGAGACTGAATCCAAACAAAATGGAGGTACTAACAGTTACAGGCCCGAAACCAGGTCTGGGAATACAACTTCCAATCCTGGATGGAATCACATTCTCTTCTAATTACTGTGTCTGCAGTCTGGGGGTGCTCTTGGATCCATCGCTCCAGATGTCTAATCAGGTAAATGCGACGGTCAGGAGTGTCTGTTATCAACTTCGGCTGATATACCAGCTGCGCCCTTTCCTGGAAATCAGGGACCTTGAAATTGTGGTACATGCGCTGGTAACCTCTTGTCTCGACTTCTGTAATGCGCTCTACATGGGGATACCCTTGTGCTTGACTCGGAAACTTTAACTAATTCAGAACATGGCAGCCAGGTTGATTTCTGGCGTTTCCAGAAGAGAGCAAATAACACTTGTGTTAAAAGCTCTCCACTGGCTGCCTATTAGTTTCCGGGCACAGTACAAGGTGTTGGTTATGACCTTTAAAGCCCTACATGCCTTGGGTCCAACTTACCTCTGGGACCGCCTCCTCCCGTATAACCCTCCTCGTGCACTTCGGTCCTCTGGGAGGAATCTGTTACAACCTATGAAAACAAAGCCGTCAGTGACCTCCCAGAGGGCCTTCTCTGCTGCTGCTCCCAGATTATGGAATGGCCTGCCGGACGAGATTTGTATTATTACCACCTTAGACAGCTTCAAAAAAGCTGTCAAGACGAATCTTTTCCAGCAGACCTTTCCCAAATAGCTATCCCGGCCCGAAGATTCAGCTGTCTTTTCCCTTAAGCTGCCATTGAATTATTCCATTTTTTAATCTTTTTAATTATTGCATGTTTGTAATCTTTTCTAATTTAATATTGTTTTAAGGGGTGGGTGGGTTAGGGTACTAATGTAATTATGGAATTTTTATGCTGTAAGCTGCCCAATTGCGTTGCAGAGGGGTGGGATAATTGTTAGTTACTTTGTGGTTATTGTTTTAGTTAAGATCTTTGGTGTAGTGTTTAGTATGATGTTCAATCTTCATTTAGTTTTAATTTTATACATACACACATACATATATATTTATATATTGTTAATTTCATTTTCTATATGTTCTCTTTTTTCTTTTTCTTTTTCTTTGTTATGTTCTTTGTGATGTACATTGTTTGTATTAAACTGAATAAAAATCATGTAATAAAAGTGAATTGTACGGCGGAACTTAATTGCTACCCCCACCAGCTAGTGCATCCCCTAATCACCAGCAGAGTTTTTATAAACCTTTTCTGATTCCCCATTCCCACACGAAAATGAGTTTAATAAGACTAGTCCATTGTTTCTCTGTCATCATTGGGTATAATAATGATGGACTTGATCTGCGTACTTTGGCAGTTTAAAAAAAAAAGTTTACAAGTAAGTGATAGGAGGGAATCACATGTTTTAAGCAGGACACAACTTAGAAAGATTGTGAATTCCTATCTTTACTACTACTTCGTGTTTTGGAGTGGACAGTAGTGCTCTATTACATTTGGAAAAAAATTATTTGTTATAATGATGTTTACACTCATTCATTTGAGAAAAACATAAAAGTTGAAGGGCAGGCTAGTCGGTTATGAAATAAATGGGCAGAATAGTGGCTGCCCTTCCCCCCTTAGTTGGCTCGTAAAAGTCTGGAGACTTTTTAAATAAATGAAATGGGATATTATGGATCACCCAGAAGGGAGAACACTCTCCTCCTTTAACCTCTGGCTGCCTTTGGAATGCAGGTAAACTTAGAGCCGTAGCAATGGGCACATGTCTGAATGCATATAGTCTTTCCCATTTAAAAGCAAAGAGGGCTGTTATTTTCCCCCCACATCTGCATGCCAACACTAATATTGAGACAAAATGTTTAAATTTACAGCCATGGAAAATTCATTGAGTTTGGTTGCTTAATGGTACTTAATGTTGAGTGTTCTTTAAACTTAAGTAGATTTCTCAAAGAAACCACATGGACTTGTGCCATCTCTGTTTAGAATGCCTCAACACTGGCAATCTGTTCTTTTTTCTTATGCTCCTAATGCGTGTGAATTGATGTAGTTTCATGGCCTGGCTTTTTCTAATGGCTTGGGGTAAAATCAGAAAAACTTTCTTCCCACAAACAAATCTAACTGATAGCCAAAGCTATCATAAAGATGTATGCTCCTTTTTAATCTAGTTATTCCTGTCAACACAGCATGCTGCGTTTCTTTAAGCCTTCTTTTGAAATTCTTGGTGTATAACTATGGCTTCCAAGTGTGTGCAGAATTGCTAGCTAACCTATAATAATAAACAGAATATGTGCTAGTCTTCACTGTAGCTCCAAGATCATGAAACCCCACCTTAGCACAAATACTTAGAGGATCCTAGGGAAATGTACCTCAGAATTACTTTGTTTTAAAATTTATTTCTTAATAAATTGCCTAATTTCAGTGAATTATAATCTGTGTTTAGGGGTGGTTATGGAATCCTGTCACCCATTAACTAAAAATGAGACTGTAGAGACAAAGATGGAGGCAACATGGGTATGCATTCCTCCACATGGCTTTGGGCAGCTCCATGTATTCTTCCCTGGGTAGGATGTCCAAACACTTTGAATAATTCAGAGCGATTCAGTGTGTGTGTCCTGCTCTCTGATAAGAGTTTGGAGAAGAGAATGAACAAAGTGCAGTACTGAATGAACACCAAGGAGGAAGAGGGAAACACCAGTGAAAAGTAAATGAATGGAGGACAGGGAAGAGAAGAGTGCCTTCTCTCTCTCTCTCTCTCTCTCTCTCTCTGTATGTGTGTGAGAGAGAGAGACAGAGAGAGACAGAGACAGAGAAAGAACAGCAGTAGAGGGGAATAAGAGATTTCTAACCCTTGTCAGCCTGGGTACTGCTAGTAAGTTATATCTCAAGGCTTGACTGCTCTCATTTTTTAAGGTAATTATTCCTTTTTTTAAAAAAAAAATACAAGCCTCCATGTAGTAGAGAAGACTTGAATTCAGGAGTGGGCAATATGTGGCTGATAGAGAAAAAAGGTGGGTTTGCCTAGGCTCTGGCCCACTCCACCTCCTGCTTGAGCCCTACTCATGGCTGGCATGTGACCCCTGAGATATCACCCTTGAGGGAATGTAGCTCTTACCCAATCTTGCTTTTATTTTTAGGTCAGCATTCCAAAGCAATTTGTTTTGTTCTGAATTCAATGGTTCATTGTCAGATCTGTGTGTAAGCTCATCTCTGCTTATTTCTCTAAGGCAAGCTGGCAACATTTTTGTGGGAAGTAGTAAATTCTTCCCCAATTGATCTGCCTATAGATTGCATGCATCATCACATAATGCTTATCTGAATAAGCTGATACTGTTAGTACCATATGAAGAAAGTTGGAATATACAGTATCACAGTACTTCCTACTTAGTAGTAAAGCAATTAAGTTGACATCTCTTGTACAGCTTGAATCTCCCTTATCTGAAATGCTTGGGACCAGAGGTATTTAGGATTTTGGAATATTTCGGATTACTTGCATATATATATATATATATATATATACACACACACACACACACACTGTAACGAGATACCTTGGAGATGGGACCCAAGTCTAAACATGAAATTCATTTATGTTTCATATACACATAGTCTGAAGATAATTTATACACAATATTTTAAAATAATTTTGTGCATGAAACAAAGTTTGTGGACACTGAACCATCAGAAAGCACAGGTGTCAGTATCTCAGCCACCCGTGTGGACAGTTGTGGATTTTGGAGTACTGTATATCAGATTTTGGAATTCCAGATAAGGGAAACTCAGCCTGTAATGATGTTGACTGTTACCATAAATGTCTTTCTGTAGCCTGAATCCAGTGGCATCATTGTGCTAGTGCAAAGGCTGTTTCTTGAACTAGCAGGTATGAATTTCTAGTTAGTGCAAGGAAGAAAGTCAATACCACTTTCCACTCTTTCCACTGTGTAAGCAGTTGTACAAATGCAGACTACATGCATATGCTGTCTTATGCTACCATTTGCACAAGCCAGCACATCTATTTTGCTTTGCTAGCCTCATGTAGGATCTAGTTCTGTGGCTGAATCCCTAATAATTTATGAATAAGTTGACTAATAACCTGTGAATACATTGTCTTTCTTTTTATTTGGCTCCTAATGTGAAAAACTGTTTCACATTAGTTTTTGGCTAGCTTTGACTAAAACTAGAAATAGTATTTCCATGGCCATGGCTTTCTCCCTGTCATTATCCTCACCCTTTTACCTTTGTATATAGTTTGTGACTACACCCTGTACAAGAAAAAAGGAGCAAAATCTGATTGCTCAAACTATCGAGGTATAACACTGCTCTCCATTGCTGGAAAAATCCTTGCAAGGATACTCCTGAACAGATTAGTTCCTGCTATCGCAGAAGAACTTCTTCCTGAAAGCCAATGTGGCTTCCGAGCCAATAGGAATACTACAGATATGGTATTTGCCCTTAGACAACTTCAAGAGAAATGTAGAGAGCAGAACAAGGGACTCTATGTAACATTTGTCGACCTCACCAAAGCCTTTGACACTGTGAGTAGAAAAGGTCTGTGGCAGATCCTGGAAAGACTAGGATGTCCCCCCAAATTCCTTAAAATGATTATCTTGCTACATGAGGGCCAGCACGGTCAAGTCAGATATGGCGATGCTCTTTCAGAGCCCTCTCTAATAACTAATGGAGTGAAGCAAGGTTGTGTTCTTGCTCCAACTTTATTTACAATCTTCTTCAGCATGATGCTCCAAAGGGCTATGGCAGAGCTTGAAGAAGAAGATGGCATCTATATACGTTACCGTATTGATGGTAGCTTGTTTAACATAAGCCATCTGAGGGCTCGCACTAAGACTCTAAACTGCCTAGTCTGTGAGCTGCTCTTCGCTGAGGCTGCTGCCCTTGTTGTCCACACAGAAGCAGCTCTGCAGTGCCTAACATCCTGCTTCGCAATAGCTGCAGAGCTGTTTGGGCTGGAAGTCAACCTAAAGAAAACGGAAGTTCTCTACCAGCCTGCACCACAGGATGAACACCACCACACATTGCCGTCGGCAAATCTGTGCTTAAGTTCGTTCAGCAGTTCACCTACCTGGGGAGCATCATCTCCTCAGATGCCAAGATTGACAAAGAGATCGATCACACATTAGCAAAGGCATATAGCGCATTTGGAAGACTTTACAAAAGAGTCTCGAGTAACAAACACCTGAGGCGAAGCAGAAAAATAAGTGTGTATAGAGCCATTGTACTGTCTACTCTCCTTTACAGGTCACCTATCGCCAACACTTACGACTCCTCGAACGCTTTCATCAGCGCCGTATACACACAATCCTAAATATACACTGGACTGACTATGTGACAAATGTTGCTGTCCTTGAGCAAGCAGGGATCACCAGCATTGAGGCCATGATATTGAGAACACAGCTGCGCTGGGCAGGGCACGTTTCTAGGATGGAGGACCATCGCCTCCCCAAAATAGTACTCTATGGTGAACTCACCATGGGACAGCGTAAGAGGGGCGCTCCAAAAAAGCGATACAGGGACTCCCTGAAACAACATCTCAGGCTCGGCCAAATTGATCACCAACAATGGTCCACCATGGCCTCACATCGGGAGGCATGGAGATGCACTATCCACAATGCTACAACCTTATTTGAGAGCTCACGCTGAACAAGTCTTGAAGAGAAATGATAACGCAGAAAGAATCACAACACGGAATCATCACCCAAGGAGACCTTCTGCTGTGCTTTCTGCAACCGGACATGTTTATCTCAGATTGGCCTTTTCAGTTATCAGCGCGCTTGCAGAAAGCGCGGGATGAGTCCTTCCTGAATCTTCGTTTGCGAAGAAAAGCCAGAGAGATAGTTTGTGATGATCTCCTGCTGCTCTTCCCATCTCCAAGTTTGGAGATTGAAAGACTGGTGGGAAGTTGCTGGTTTGACTCTTGTTGGCAGTCAAGGCACCTGAACACCCTGGCAACTAGCACAAAAGAAAATGTCTCCTTTCTGCGCTTAATGGATTTGGAGAGTGAAGACTTCTCTCTGTTTTGGTCACTGCAGATTTGTTTGCAATTGTCCAAGCCATGGTTTGGTTTGGACAATTAGAAGTTTTAGCTTGAACTCACCAAATCAATATAGGGGCACCTTGCTGATCAATGATAATGGGTGAACAGTACTGTATCATTTTTTCTATGTTTAATTGATCGTATGCTTTTTAAATATGAAAAGTCCTCTGCAAGAAAGTTCATAGAATGAAGAAGTGGCTTTGCTTGATAGCATTCTACAGGGAATTGAAACTAGGTGATAGAGATTCAGTCTCTTTAGCTTCTTTTAACCCCCTAAAAATAGCTAGTGAAAATATCTGGGGTTGCTGACTTACAGATCTGAGATGAAAACCCACTGGGTGGCCTTGAGCAAGTCACATTCTCAGCTTCAGAGGAAGGCAAAGGCCAGTCTTCCTCTGAACAAATCTTTCCAAGAACACCCTGTGATAGGTTTGCCTTAGCATCAGTGTAAGTCAGAAATGATTTTAAGGCACACAACAACAAAATAACAGTTATAGATGATGAATATGAAGAATGTGGTCCTTCAGGTGTTGTTGAACCTATGAGACCTGGCCAGGGTAACCACTGTTTGAACCTATGAGACCTAGCCAGGGTAACCACTGATGATGAATGATGAGAATTGCAGTCAACATCTGGAAAGCCACACATTCTCTATCCTTGCTAGAAATGAATGTCCTTGCCAGATCTCAAGAGAACAATAAAAGAAATGCAATATACAGATGCTAATCAACGGCCATTTGCCTAAACAGAGCTGTTGTAGGTGAAAAAACAGATTGTGTATATGTGAAGGACCACTTCTCCTTACTTCTGCAGCTGTGTAAATGCACTGTGTGATTATTAGAAAGGGTAGTGATAACAACTATCTGTTTCCATTCAGCATAGTTTGAGGAAAAGATGTCAGTTCATCTCCTTCAACAAAATAAAACACTGACCCTCTAACAAAATTCCTGCTTTATCAGACTTAACTGCATTGAGTTATCTTTCAGTGCAAATATTTACACGAGTTAAAAGGAAAGTTGATACTTAACATTCTTTGTAGCATAAATGGAATTTTGACATGGTATAATTTTCTTTGAACTACTTCTTTATAGAATGTAGCTGTTAGAAAACAATGAAGTTGCTATTAGGCAAGAATAAAGTAGCAAGACAAGACGTGCTTTTGCCCATGTCTTCTGTTTTTCTCCTTAAAACACACTCCTTTTTTTTTGTTTGCATCCCAGATTCTTCTGCTTAATGTGTTTTCAATTCAGATAGGACCCAACTCTCTTAAATAGGATATTAATATTTATGAGCTTAGCATCCTGTTTCTGAACAGAATAGACATAATATAAAACTGTGTCCCTTTTACGGCAATTCAAATATTTTCCTCTGCCTTCCAATTAGTGTTTAGATGTTCTCAAATGTACACCAATGTAGTCTATGCACGCAGAATAGTTTACTGTGGAATAGAGAGCAGTTGGAGGACATTATGTTTTATTTAGCTTTGCAGGGTAATTTTACTGTTGTATATTTGGAATCAAATGTTTTTATTACTTATTCATAGAAGTTACAATTGCCTTTCTCTCTGCAAGAGGAGGGTTTTGTGATTTTATTGCTCTTCCTGGTCACAGTAGCTTTAACTACCCAATAATGCAAACATGCTTAGTGATGCCCAGAATGTTCATGGATGTGCTTATTCCTTTCGTTTTGCAGTAGCAGAATTAGCGTCTTTTGGGACAGTGATGGCTTTTTCTCTTGAATTTGAATATGGAGGCCACAGGGACAGATGAAGTAGAAAAAATAAAATCAAAGTTTATGTCAGCATGGCACAATGTGAAATACAGTAAGTGGAATGCAGTAAGTGGCATCTCTTAAAAAAGTAATGAAAGAATGCAATCAAGGCTTCAAAAACAAGAATATGAATATTGTCTTAAAATAATTGAAGGTGGTTTGCTAACCAGAGTTAATAGAAACTGTTGTTAATGCTGGTGTAGATAAAACGCCTGTGGTGTCAAAGGAAGTGGAAATTTGCACAAGGAAGGGAATGAGAGGAATGCTCAAGCCCATTCCAGATCCATTAGCTTAATTTGGCTTTGTACAGACAAGTTTCAGGTTTATTGGCTCTCCCCTTTTCTCTTCCAGTAAGGCTATGAGGTGGTCGAAAGATTTTGCTACCTTTAAAACAACAACAACAACCTAACAGCAGCTGGGTGTTCTGTTTCAACCTGAACAAATTCTAGTTATTCCTAGCAAGGATTTAAGAAAACAAGACAGACTAGTTTATGTTGTTGGCTTGTTATCATAAATGAGGGATGGAAAACTTGTGGCACTCCAGATGTTTTGGGACTCAACTCTCATAAACCCTAGCTGGCCAAATCAGTGGCGAGGGATAATGGGAGTTGGAGACTGACAACATACAGTCTAATAATTTCACCCCATCCTGAACAATTATTAATTGGGAGTACAGTTAGAGCTCTAAAACTTAAATATTAAAATAGTATTTTATAAGGTTTTTTTTCAGTGTTCTGCTCTGAGTGTGTCTTTATGTTTCTCTTTACTATTTATTTAAAGCTGCTCCTTTGTATTTATTACTAATGGCATGAATATATCCTCTGTATCAAAGGAAAGTTCAAGGTTGTGTACAAGAAACTTAATTTATTAAAGTGACTTCATCCAAGGCATTTTTCAGTATTATAACACCACTCATTTGATGTTATTTCTTCCTAGAGAGTGTAGGAAAAAAGTTCATATAAGTGCTTTATTATGATGCTTTAAAAGTTGAAAGGTATCTTGATTCTGCAAATATCAGTAGGAAAATATTCTATGCTAATATGATGCATAAAAATAACTGAAACCATCTTTAAAGTCAAAGAAACCTGTTTAGAATAGAAATGGTAATTTCCAATTTTAATTTTCTTCCCTGTGATCTTTTCACTTTATTTAAGTCAACCTGTTGAAATCTGTTTTTGTCTTTCTGCTTCATTATAGGCTGGGTATTGAAAACAAAAACTTACTTTAGCAGAAATTCTCCTGTCTTTTTGCTTGGAAAATGTTACCATTTCAAGACTGATGGTATGTGCTACGAATTCTAAATACGAATATGTAGTCCTTTTCTATGCATATATCAAGTGGTGTGTATGTATATGTGTTCAGTGTATGTGTTCAGTTGACTAATCATGCACTTGTAAGAAATGAGTACCTGAAAAGACACAGTGATTCATAAAATGATCCCCAGACAGGGCATAACCAAGTCCCTTTCTGCACCTTTCCATGTACTAGCGCAAACCAGGTAATGAGAGGGCCTTTGTGCCTTGCACACCACCTTCTTTTCTCCAGTTTGCTAAGGACTTTGATGAGTGGAAGAGAACAGTTGGTCAGGGAGTGAGAGGCATGAATTGGCCTTTAGTGGCTTGTGAACTTATGTTGAACAGAACTTATGTTGAACAGAAATGCAAGGATCTGTTTTTTCTGGTGGCAGTTCCTCCATGTACAGTTGCCAGATTGAAAATTGAAAGTGGCTCTTGTACCTTTAATGGTTGTGTACCTCCTAGAAGGGGTAATTGCTTGTCATGCAAGAGGTGTTGCTTGTCATGCAACCAGGTAACAAGGAATACCTGCTGAAATTCCGTCTTTTACACAACCATTAAAGGTACAAGGGCTGTCTTTCACTCTGGCACAATTTGTGTGTACCCATGGATTATCTGTTGTCTTGACTATAGGGATAGCGCTTTCTCCAGGGACCCCCCACCCCACCCCGGTTAAAATAAATATTCAGGTTTGGATTTTTTGCCCAGAGAAGAAAATTTCTCTACTGTGGGAGATGAATTTAAAAGGAACAGTTTCAAAGTCCCAACTGTCTTGTCTGTCTTCTGAAGGGTGGATTTTAATAGAAATCTTTGTCTGATGATGCCCTTAAATTTAACTTACCAAGCAAACCAATGGTGAATGTTCACATTCCAAATGACAAGCCCCTTGCTTTAGCTCTGGTCCCTGTGGCAGATACTTTTCGTTCT
This sequence comes from Gambelia wislizenii, assembly GCA_030847615.1. Lineage (NCBI taxonomy): Eukaryota > Metazoa > Chordata > Lepidosauria > Squamata > Crotaphytidae > Gambelia > Gambelia wislizenii. The sequence continues at coordinate 107,236,356 of JAUMIR010000004.1, forward strand.
GCTTCTAGTAAATCATTTTATTATTGGTAGTACATTTCTCACAATAATCCCTACACTGTTAACAGTTCCAGTACAAGACATAGCCTGTTTCATTTGTTTTACAACAAATACTTTGCTAGCTCATATAAAATACATGATATATAATGTATATGTAGTATATATAATTTGTGATCTGTCTCATAGAGCCAGCCGACCAGTCACCAAATGGATCAAATTATGATGTAACAGAGGAAGGGGTTTCAAGAAATGTTGAAGAGTTCCGCAAAGACTTCATTTCTAGAATATGGCTGACATACAGAGAAGAATTTCCTCAAATCAAGGGCTCAGCATTAACAACAGATTGTGGCTGGGGTTGCACCCTGAGGACTGGCCAGATGCTTCTAGCACAAGGACTTATTCTTCATTTTCTTGGTAGAGGCAAGTTGGAAAATTACAGTTTATTTAGACTAGGGAAATGGGTAACCACCCAAATTGGACAGTAGTTGTTTCTGAGAATGAAGAATGTGCTGGTATTTTCAAATTGTAGTACATTTCTTATTTGATTTTCTGTGTGCCTTCATAAAATTGTTAAAATTGAGTATGAGGGAATCTTTTTAAATTTACTTTTATATTGCGCTTCTGTTCCTTCACTCCATTGATTTTATCTTCATAACAGCCTTGAGAGGTCACTGGTCTGTGATCACCCAGTGAGCTTTCTGGCTGAATGAGGATTTGAATCTGGATCTTCTAAGGCCCAGGATAACACTCTAACTACTACAACATATCGTAGTTGTGAAATTTTGTAAAAACACAATTATGAAATATTACTTTCTAACTGTTAGCAACATGAGTGTATTTATGCTTCCTCAAGCATAAATATGTCTTTAAAGTTTTTTCTTCTAATGTTTTTACCAGATATGTTTCTGATTTGGTGTGTATCAAAGTCTGTTAATAAACTCTGCTAAAGCAATATCTTGTTAAAATTAGTTTCACAGTCGAATTGTAAAATCTGTGAAAACTAATTTTGATGTAATAATTTATATACAAATTTAAACTTAATATAACTTCTTGAAAATAATGCTGCTTTCATTCATATGTGAAAAATTCTTAAGGCTAAAAATACATAGCAGTTAATTTTCATTATTCATTTACACTTGTTTAATTCTGTTTGTTGAAAATGGATAGCCTGTGTTGTAAAATCAACAATGTTACACTTTCTAAAAACAAGATAGTAACTGTGGTATGCTTGATAATGCTAAATTGTCCACCTAGGGAATTCTTGATTTTAAAGGTCTTAAAACTATCAGCAGTTAATATTAAACAAATAATATTAAATTAACCAATTTGTTCAGTTGTAAAGAAGAAGGTAAATTTCTTTGATTTGAAAAAGGAATTATGCTGTGTTTATAATACCATCACAGACTGGACCTGGCCAGATGCACTTGTCATTGAAAATCCAGACACTGAATCATGGACAACTCACACAGTAAAAAAACTCACAGCATCAGTTGAAGCATCACTTGCAGGAGAGAGGGAATTCAAGAACCAGCCAAGCCCTCCTAAGCCAACCCCAAAAGGAGACAGGGGGAAAAGAGAAAGCAGAGATGAACAGTATCATCGAAAAATAATATCTTGGTTTGGTGATTCTCCACTTGCAAATTTTGGCTTACATCGACTGATAGAATATGGAAGCAAGTCTGGAAAAATGGCTGGAGATTGGTATGGGCCAGCTGTTGTAGCACATCTTTTGAGGTAAACAGTCTATCTTCCACTCTTCTATCAAATAGATGGGAAGTGCTAATTTAGCACTGCATTCAGGTTTTAAGCTGATTAGAAAGTTAAAGAAAATTAAACAATAGTAAGTTTTTGTTGTCTCTGCTGAATCAGTTGTATAGAATGTGTTGCAGAAACAGCAACAGAGGGAGTAGTGAATGTCTCAGGTTCTGCTCAAGTTGCTTCTATTTCTGAAACATTTCCACCAACTCTTCCAGAGAGCAAAGATGCTAAGATCTGTTCCAAACTGAGCTTTTATATACAGTATCTTTAATGAAATGTTCTAAAAACTAACAACTCTTTTAACCTTGGAACATGCATAACATTATAGACTTCTCTGTCTTTTTTTAATACTGTAACCTGGGGGCTGTAATGTACTGATAGTGTAATGAACTGTCAGAGTTTAAAATTGATGTTTTCAGCATTTCTTTGCACAGATCAAGTTTTTGTGAAATTGTAAGTGTATGGGACTATTAATATTATAATTACATCATATTAAAAGTAAAGGATCTGTGACATTCAGGCTAGACTTTTTTTAAAGCTGAAAGTCAGATTTCTCCGTGCAAGATACATTTATGTGCCATTTTTTTGGACACCGTTGATTTTGTATTTTTATAGACTTATGTTCTAGGTGAGCCCCAATATGGTCATAAATTGAATCATTAAGCCTTCTAAGCACAAGAGGCCAAAGTGCAGATGTAGATTTTTTACATCTATATAGATGCAGGATTCATGTGGTGCTTTGTATAGCAAGAATATTCACCTTGAAATAGAGTACAGGGATATAGTACATAGTTTATGAGGTGAAGGTTATTTGTGTATTCAGTCATATTTGCAGAGGTAAATAATTGAAATTTGGCACAGAAAGCCTGTTTTCCATGATTTCAGTTGATAATTTTCAAGAAGGTCTTCATTTCAGGATTTGCATGCTCCAGTTGAATGCACCTCTATTTGAATACATTCACGAGCAAATTCCATTTGTAAGAAGTTACATTAGGGAAAACAGGCTCCTCCTAGTGTATTAGAGATTATTATTAAGCAGAATTCATGTCAGTTGCAGTCCTGTGCTCACTTACACGGGATTAAGTTACATGGAAATAACAAGCCTTACTGCTGAGTAACTAATTTGTGTTTAGACTTTGAGCTAAGAGCTGTTTCACACAGTGATTATCTGTACAGGTTACTGTTTTGTGTTTAGCTTTTCCACTGTTACAGGTAGGTTGTGCTTGATGGTAGTTTCTCAATATGTATGCTGCTTCAGAACTTGGCAAGTAACTTTGAAGAGGAATGAATGGAATGACATGCTGAAATTATCCATAACTCAGAACTGTAGTGTGCTGCTCTGGTTCTCAGAGCATCATTCTACCACTGCTCATTTATGGCTGTCTTCAACACATCAGTACTGTATATTTATTCTTAAAAATAGTGATCCAAGCTCTGTTATTAAAATAAGCTTGTACTTTCCTCTCCCATTTCAGTGGACCTGTGGCTTTACTTCATGGAAGTATGAAGTTTTGTGCAAAGTTGCCCCCCCCCCACCAGGCATGTCTTTCTTTATAGTTTTATAAAATGAACTAAAAGCGATTTCTGCTTTATTTGAAGTAAGGGTGATGAACCAAAGATTGCTGTGATCTTGTGTTCCTACCAATTCATATCATTTTGTCAAAATAGATGGATAGTATTAAATAAAATTCACAAGGCATATGAAAGGAAACATTTAATTCTGTTTTCCTTTCAAACGCTAGTTTGTTTGTCACATTTTGCAGTCTGAATTGCAGTTCCTTGAGTTGTGTTAAGACTGTGCTCTGTGCCATATTAAGACTGTAGCCAGCCCCTTTCTTTGGAACAGATCAATTTGAGGATTGTGTTCTGTGTAGCTTTAATTCATTGTTAAGCTGAAAAAGTCTGTTATTTTTACATAGAAAAGCTGTTGAAGAGGCAAGAGACCCTGAGTTGCAAGGAATAACTGTGTATGTAGCTCAGGATTGTACAGGTAAGTGTGCAGTGATCAGTCTTGACCAGTGTTCAGACCATTTCATTGTAAAGTACGTAGTGAAACTGGCAAAGATCTCTATATCAATTACCTTACTGCAAATCAAGTCTACATGACTTCTTCTTGGTTAATAATTAATTTATTGTCTTCTTTATTAATTATTATATATTATTATTTATAAATAAAGTTTTATATTATGTATCTTTGTCTTAGATGTTCTGGATGAAGAAAACCATAGTTGGGGTTCTGCTTGTACAATGGGGAGATCCCCCAGAATGATGTGGGAGGGGACCCTGTACATACAGAAAAGCTATTCTGTTCATAGAAAGAAATATCGTTTTTCTTTAATGCATTAATATATGTTGTTTTTGCTGTAATCCTGGATATCAAAGCCTAACTTCAGTTGCTAGTCTCAACTAGAGTAGATTTATTTAATCAGTCAGATTTACATGACACATGTTGATTTACCATCCAGCAAATGATTTGAGAGCCTGCTCTAATTTGGGCTCACAATTGGATTTACAGCCAGAATTGTTGCATAAACTTTTAAATGCTTGGAGAATATTTGAAAAAGAAAACAAAGTTGAAAACTTATGGGAACATTTTCTCTGTTTAATTGACAGAACATTTTGTTTGTACCCATATCACCTGCCGTCAGCTGGTCTCCTGAACTTACTGACTCAAATGTCTTGAGCTTATTCTTTTCCTTATCATGCACAAACCATTTTAAATGATGTATTAATTCCTTTCCTCTGCCAGAAAAAAAAAATCCTATGTAATTAAAAGTGTAGCTTTAAAAAGACATCTCCTCTCTCCTGTGCTATAAGAGCAATTGAAAAATGTAATTTCTTTCTGCCCTGAGGTAATAATGAATGTGGTCACTTTGCATTGAATACTCAAATATATCAGAAAGACAATAAAGCAAGCATCATTGGTTTTGTCTCTTGGTCTTAACAAAGTTGCACTAGTCGATGTCTCCCCCCACTCCCGTCCCTCTCCTGTGCAGCCCTCTGGCCCATCCCAAAATCTGTTTACTGCCCTCTGGAGCAGTTTTTGAGGGTGTGGGTAGAGGGGTTGTAGTAGAGATGGGGAATGGCAACACTGAATAAAAGCAAACTAAATGGATCCGGTTAGCATCTGCTTTCAAACAAGGCTGGATATTTGTGTTTCTGTTAGAGTACAATAAGGTTTGTGAGGAAACAATATTAGTCTTTTACAGAGATGACAGGAGTCTTTTTAGACTAAATTCAGACATAGGAAAGTGCTTTTTCACTATGATGTCTGTGGAGGGTGATTGTCCTACTACAAGGTATGTCTGTAGTCTGACAGGGCTCAACAGCTTGCCTTTGGTATGTCATTGTGGAAATACTTACTGGGGGATTGGAGGTTAAATCATCAAAATGTTTTTGTTCAGCTCTTGATACAATGCTAGGACAAGGGGCGGATCACATCCCATAATGAAATGTTTCCCAACCTCATGCCTTTCAGCATTGACTTTACCTGGCTGCAGTGCAGCACCTGGTCTCCATTGTAGCTATGCCCCTGCCATTACAAAAGCAAGACAGCTCTCAAGTGAGTCATTGCCTGGTATGACTAACGCTATTACTGGTTTGATATAGCACAGGCCAAGAATGAGGGCATGTATCCATAAAGAGAGCAAAATCATGATGATCTTTTCTGTCCCTTCTAAAGTGAGAGCATGTCTTTTTATTTTTGGTAAAATCTATTTGATTTGTGTTTGAAAAAGTAATGAAATAAAGTTGGTTTATTTTTCTTCCATCTCTTTAAGTTTACAAGTCTGATGTTGTAGACATGCAGTGTTCTTTAGTGGATTCTGAAAGATCAGATGTCAAATCTGTGATTATATTAATTCCTGTGAGGCTTGGTGGCGAAAGAACCAACATGGAATACCTAGAGTTTGTGAAGGTATGAAATGAGTTCACTCACTTTTCAGAAAGTGTTGTAGATGGTTTGAAAGTTAAGGATGATAATCTTCCATCTATTAAATATATTTATGATTTTTACAGCAGTAGATTGTAAAGTTTGACTTCAGAAATTTGAAATTTCAGTATGCAGATATAATTGCAGGGCACAGATACTCAATGTTAAGCTACTTTATAACTATTCCAGTACCTAAACGGCTGCCTTTCTGACTCAGTAATTCAGGATAAAGATGGATCTGGTTTTACTTGTACAGTACTAGTGTTTCTTCAGTGAGCATCCCCATGTGACCTTGGTTTTAAAATGTTACTTAGGATCATCTTGTGTTCTCCAACCTTAAGATGCTGATTAAAGTATTTATATTACTAGCTTCTATGCCTTTTCTTTCTCAGTGATAAAGCAATTGTCACAGAAGTCCTAAAGAGGATTAGTTTGGTATTCCTAAAGAGGAATAGTTTGGTATTCCTGCAGTCTTCATAGTCTGAAAGCCAGTGTAGTGTAGTGGTTGGAGTGCTGGATTAATATTTCGGAAGACCAGGATTTGATTCCTTTTCAGCCATGAAAGCTCACTAGTGACCTTGGCGAGTCACACTCTTTCAGCCTAAGAGGAAGACAGTAGCAGACCTCCTTTGAATAAATCTTGCTACGAAAATCCTATGATAGGGTTGCCATAGGCCAGAGTTTACTTGAGGCACATAACAACACAGTGCTCCTGTCTGCTTCCTTTCCAGTATAATGTCTTGACATTAATGTGAGTAAACACAATCAGCTATTGCAGGATGAAAATAACCATTGTTTTGATAACATATGATACCATTCTAGGCTGCTGTGATTGTCTCTTTTTTTGTTTGAAAACTGTTGCATTTCTCCCTGAAACTCTCCCCTCCTTTTTTTTTTTTTAAAGAGAGAAGGATTAGCAGGAGGATTAAAACAAAGAGAGAGTTTAAGCTGGACCTAAAATAATGAGCTTCAGAATTGGAAACCTCTGTTTTGTTATTGGAGGGTCAAGAATCTGGGTTGTTAGAAGAAGTAAAATGGCAGTATTGGAAGGTTTATTGGCAAAGAGAGGAGATTTAAAGCTATGATTTCCTCTCATTTGCTAATTTGTGATATGGGAAAGGATAAACATTATAAATTTATATAGATATACAATTTTAGCATCTGTTGTATGTAGAAGAGAGTGTTCTTGGTTTTTTAGTAATTATGAACACTAGGGCACCCTAATGTGCTGTTCCAATTAAATCTGTTTCATATGAAACTTAGTACTTGGAAGTGATCAGTTAATACCAACTGACATACCAATACTTGCTGGACTTTTAAAAAAATTCCTTAATTTTGAAAAGATATTTGGGTGTATTCTTCTATCTGTAATCCAAAAACATGTATTTAAATAAGAAACAACTTGTGCTTCATCCCTGAAAGCATAAGGGTGGAAAAAGGCAGACCTACATACACAGAGCAGTTCTGCATGTTGTCTTTTCCCTTTCACCATGGGTTAGCAACTGAGCACATGAAGGGGGAAAATGGAGAAACCATAAGGGGAAAATCTGAAAATGAATAGCTAGAGGGTTGTTCTGGTTGCCTCTTTTCTTCCATGTCCAATTCAAGCTGCTGTCTATAAAATTTAAAACTCTAAATGGGTAGTATCTGGAAGAGCTTCTCTTCCCCTATAGACCAGTCTGGGTGCTAATATTAGCAGGAGAGGACTTGTTACTAATTACTCAGATGATTTCTTCTAATTTTAAAACTTAGTATAAGAAAAATGTTATTGATAGTACTAGCCATGGAGGTTTGTGTTTTGATAGCTTGTCAAAAGAGACTTTCCTGAGGGGGGCCCTTGGTTATGAAACTCTTACCTGCTGTGTTGCCTTAGTTAGAATGAGAGAGAGGAAGGAAGAGAATAGATTTCCTTAGCAAGTCAAGATTAGGCAATTGGAAATGAATGACTGATATGAGATCATACTGATTTCCTCCACCATAGTAGTAGGGAAGCTACGTGCTGAGTCTAGTGTTTGTCTGGATAAGAATTGGTTATTTAATGGTGGCTTTATATTGTTTTATTGATGGGCCCTGTCCTGGGACTATACGGTGAAGAGTGGGGTAAATAAGAGTGGGGTTAACACTAACTGCAACTTTCTTTGCTTAACAGTCTGGACAGCAGTTGGAAATGCATTAATACCTGAATTTACAAAACTAAATTGTTTATTCTTGGACTGTGGTACTTCTGAAAATATTTAAATATACTCTGAATGCCATTTGGGGTAGAATAAAGTTTGTACTCTATTCCATGGTTTCTCAACCAGGGTTCTTTAGAACCCTAGGGTTCCACAAGAGGTTGCTAGGGGTTCCATGAAATACTGAGATTGGGAAAAAAATTGAGCTATAGAATCATAGAATTGTAGAGTTGGAAGAGACCACAAGGGCCATCCAGTCCAACCCTCTGCCATGCAGGAAATCACAATCAAAGCATCCCTGAGCAATGACCATCCAGCCTCTGTTTAAAGACCTCCAAGGAAGGAGACCCCACCACGCTGTGGATATAATAATTTTTAGGCCAGGGTTTCTTGAGACCTGAAAATTGTTTCAAGGGTTCCACCAGGGTAAAAAGGTTGAGAAAGTCTGGGGCTGCCACTTTGTATCACATGACTGTGATCCAGAGCCCCATGCATGCATGATTTGCAGTTATCTTCTGTGAAATACTTTGGATGAGCTCAAACATCTGCATGCTGAATGGGATTCCCCCTCTCCCCCTTGGTAGGAGACGAAAATGGGAAAAGATTGGTATACTGAGGGATTAATTTCCAAGCAAGTTGCATAGAGCAAAACCCAGCTCCCATAGGATTAAGGCTACTGCATTTCCCCCATAATATAACTGTAAACCTGAATTTACTTTTTGTTGTGATGACAGGGAATTTTGAGTCTTGAATACTGTATTGGCATTATTGGCGGCAAACCAAAGCAGTCATATTTTTTTGCTGGATTTCAAGGTTAGTGTTTTTAATCAGATATGTCATTTTCAGTATGGTATTCCTCTTCTCCTCCCCACCCCCACTCCAGAGCTCTGGAGTTAATATAAGACCCATGGGAAGTAAAATGATTAAAATAGCAAAATGAGTACTTTATTAATTTATCAGACCCACCAAAGTCCAGTCATTTGTCACTTTCCCCATATGTAATTGAATTCTGTAAAATGTACATTTAATTTTCTTTGTTGCACAAACAAGGCATAATTTATCTTTTTCATCAACCTACGTGAGCCTTTCACTGCTTAGGACCCGGCAGTTCTTAGTTATATATTTACCCTTTTAGTAGTTCAAATGGTGCAAGTTGATGACCAAATGACAAGCAAATATGTTCTTCCTGTCATGTTGAAGAAGTGCAATGCATTTTTCATATGCAAACTCCTGGAATATAATTGTGTGTTTGTAAAAGTAATTTTATCTCCAAAAATTAAATGACAGTCTCATCACTTTATCAAAATTCTGCTTCTACAAGCATATTTGATTATGCAAAAGTTAATCTGTCCTGCAAAAACCTATGTTTCTGTCAATGAATATCAGTCTGGCAGGCAGTTACTTGTTGGGTTCTTCCCCCCACTGTTCTGCATAGAAATTGGATTGTAAGCAGTGTAATAATAAGGTGTTTTTTGAATTACTTGTCTTTTGTTTTGTCCTTGTAGATGACAGCTTGATTTACATGGATCCTCATTACTGCCAGTCTTTTGTAGATGTCAGCGTAAAGGATTTCCCCCTTGAGGTAGGATGGATGAAGAACTGACACTGTTTGCTTCATGTATGAACCAAGCACTAATTACTCAGATGATTTCTTCTAATTTTAAAACTTAGTATAAGAAAAATGTTTAAAGGCAAAATATGTTTCATTTCATGTTGATGTTTTATATACAATTGAATATTAAACCACTAGTTTTATACAGTGTGTTAGATTTTTTTCTTTGAGTTAACCATAGTTTGGCTGCTACAGTTAGGGCTTTCCATCCTGAAACAACACAATATCAGTCCACATCATTCTTCAGTTCTGTACATTGTGTTGCATTTACAGGAGTTTTATAGAGCCTTGTACTTAAAGCTTATGAAGCTAGATATACAGCCACAAGATTTGCAGCAGTGGTTCTCAATAATTGACCCTTGTATGTTTTGTAGTTCAGCTTTCAGAATCCCTGATCATTAGCCATGCAGGTTTAGGCTTCTGGGACTTGAAACTGAAAATATTTGAAGGACAAAAGGTTGAGAACCATTGGTCTAGAGCCACTTTTATGGTCACATCAACCTCGTAGAAAGGTTTCCCAACCAACACTAATCAGGCCTGAATCAGTTATGGTGACCTGTAGTTCTAATAAATTCATTGTTGTTAACTTGCTTTGGAGGAGTTTTTAGAAGACTTGAATGTATAGCTGACTTTGCTACTTAGAGTTCCCTTTCAGACAAATTGGTGGACTGTAATCTTTTAAAATAAGTTAAAAATAAGTTGGATACCAGCCTCATTTCTTCATGAGAGTCCTGTCCATTGTGTATATAGCCTTATATATTAAGCTTCTTGCTAACCCCCAAAACTAAAGGTGTTGTGGTTCCTCTAGTAAAGTAGCCACTTCTTTTCCCTGGTTGGAGTGAAGACCTAGACAGGGGCTGCAGAACACATATAAAGGAGGGTAGTACCCCTCCAATTCATTTGGGACTACTTTCAGAGATGTATCTTTGCAACTGAAAACAGTTTTGAAATTAACCTACAGTGTTAGAATGTAAGGAGAGGCAGCATACATGCTTATCTTCTACTGGAGTCTGGCAGTTCCTTTGTTGAACATGAACATAAGAAGCGATGGACCAAAACAGACAAAGAAAACAGAAAGACCTTAAAATTACTAAAACTGAAAGTACTTATTTCAATACCCTTTACCACTAACAGTCACTTTTTTAGAAATTGTAATAGATGCTGTTTCACCTATCATTTATAAAGGAAATGTCAATCCCTAAACATGGGAATAAGTTGTCATGAAATAGAACTCATTAATTGATAGAGAATAACAAGAGCCTTGCGTCTACTGTGTTTTCGAAAAGGAGGGCTGGTGAACAGAAAAAGGAAAGCTCTTTCAGGACTCACTTCATCCCTGTCCCCACTGCCATTCCCTTTTCCTTATGTGTCATGTCTTATTTAGATTGTAAGCCTGAGGGCAGGGAACTGTTAAATTGACCATTTGTAAGCCACTCTGATAGCCCTTGTGGCTGAAGAGCAGGGTATAAATAAATAAATAAATAAATATTTCAACAGGGGGATGCTTTGCTTTGGGGAAGGTGTGCTTTGCTTCATACCCAAGGCTGAGCCTCATTTTTAATGCCTGCAGCAGTGGCTCTTGGGAATGCTGCTTTTATTTTCCCTCAGGTACATCAGTGGAAATAATGTCACTATCAATATACATGGGTGAGGGGAATAAAGACTTCACAAGGATCCTTGAGATGTCAGGGTCCTTGGTGCTGGTTGTGGGGCGTTTCTCCTACATCTGCCATTTTTTGCGCTGTAGTTTTATTGTCTTCCTTTGGCACTTTCCTTCCTATTCATCTTCAGACCAGGGCCTGCTTACACAGATATTTTTAACAGCTGCCCCAGTATCCACAAAGTAGACCTGAGGCTTCAGGACCATCCTGGTTTGCTCTGGACTGTGTCCTACTTACTTTCAGTGTAGGTCTAAATATCTGTGAAGTGGCTTGTGATGGATTCATTGACTTGGATACTACCCCAATATATACACACACACCTTATTTGTAAAACCATTAAATGATGCACTGTAATTGAGCTGAGCTTCTGGGGCTAGTAATAATGGAGGCCTTATCTACAGGTAATATCTACAGTATTTATTCAAACAAGATTTTAAAAAATAATCTTTAATTAAATATTTTAGTTTACCTCTTGTCTTCAGGCTCATATATTTCCAATAGGGCCTTTACATTGAATAAATCTGGGCAAATACATTTTAGCTACAATAAAATTTTGAGATATAATATTAAATTAGGTTTATTTTTCTAGCCATTTTTAAAACTTCTGCATTTTATCAGGGGAGAGTGTTAACTATATTTACAGGATATATTCAGTTGTTAACTTAATATTTCAAGAGGAATATTCAGACAGAGAAAAACCACCCATTCAGTTTTATTATTTTAAAACAAGCGGGGCGGGGGCTCTCCTGCCAAAATCCTCTTCTAAAGTTGTCTTTGGAGTTCTGTGAATTAATGGGTTTGGATTTTGAAGGTGGAACTAAGCATAAGGACTCCAAAATGGTATCTTGTACAGATCAATATTGTGATTCCTTGTCCTTTTTGGAATATTATTGAGAATTCTGATTGTGATGCACAGGAATATTTAAAGGTAGTTATAAAAGGGAGCAAAATTGTGAACCTTAAGCTTCACAGAATTTAAGCTTCACAGAATTTAATGGGATTTCATTCTAAGTAGGGCAGCATAAGATTGTACTGAAACCTTGTTTGGTAGTTAGGAATGAAACATTAGTTAAAATAGGGGAAGCAGGGTTGTGTGGAGAGCATAAAGAAATTTTCTTATTTACAGTTTATGGAGACAACTAGTTATTAAGATTTGTTCAGCTCAGTATTTACTTTTATAAGTGTGCCTGCCTCTCCTATGGGTCCAAGATAAAATGGCTACATCAGCCTAGGCATTTATGACCATCTGCCTTTTACAAGGCATGATGACCATCTGCCATTTTTGGGTGGTATCTCATTGTAAGAAGCACTTGTCTGTTTTTCCAGTCTTGAACCAGACCTTAATGTTGAGTACATGCAATAATTTGTCCTTGTCTGGGAAGTGTCAAACACAAAACAGAAATTGGTTTCTCATTCTAGGGTGGCAGTTCTAGGCCTCTTTGTAGCATATGTTTTCAAAATTGATAAACTGTCCAGGCTAAATTTAAAATCAATCCAGTCTGTAGTGGGCTTCCAGAATCTATTTGTTTGGAAGCTCTTGGCCACTGTTCTGTTCAGATCACTCTGAACAGAATAAACTGTGGAGTTTATATTTGAAGCACTACACAATTCTGGATGTTCTGTGCTGCTTTTGGAATGTATCTGTACCATCTACTTTTGTATCTCTTTGGAAACTGCTGGATAACATATTCCAGTTTTGTAGAAAAAATATATATGCTCAAGTTCCTTATTCCAACAGGTTACTTTGCTCTATATAAAAGACAATTAGATTTTTTTATTGGCTCCATTTTTGTAAGTTACATAGGGTACACTTCTGGGCCCAATGGAAATTATATCTGATTGGTTTCCTTTTCAAAGCTTTAGAGTACAGTACAAATATCTGATCGTCAAATGAATATTCATTTGATCTCTCTCTAAATGATCATTCTCCTTTCTCAGCAAATGGCATCAGAAAGGTTGGAGAAGCCACTCTTCTCTTCAAAAGCAAGCCATATACTTAGCAAATTTTGCAACATTCTTGCAACCCACTTAGCATGAATATTGCTGTCCCTGCATTCAGTGTTACTGATAAAAAGTGCAATGAAGTGTAAAAGTAGTTAATACAATGCAAAGTTAGTATAATGAGAAATCATTTAATGCAGTTCTTTGAAGCCTTTCCAAACCTCTGCTAAGATGACATTAGGAAGAGAAGTCTGTTGTCATGGAATATTTTGATACTTTTTGACAGTGCACTGTCCTGTTTTTGGAAGAAGCTGCCTTTTATCAAGTCAGGCCATGGGCGCTCTGAGCTCAGTACTTTTAACACTGACTGAGTGCATCACTGAAGAGTTTCCGAGTGATCTTTTCCAGCTCTTCTTGGGACCCGGAGCCTTGTGCATAAAAAAACAATTGCACTTCCCTCAGAAATACACATGATGTAGAGTTATGATGGAAGTTAAAAAATTCTATCAGTCTGCCAGTGCAGTGTCTTCACAACTCCAATGTTACAGCAGTTGACCATGTTTACTTGAGATTAACTGAAAAGGTTTAGGATTAGCCAGACCTCTGGAATGCCACAGTATCATTATACCAGTTGTTACTTCTGCTTGGAGAAAGAATATGATATTTAGTATTTCAAAGTTGTTTAACTGGCTTTAGTAGCAATGGTTTTGCTATACAAAGATGCTTTTTTGTTAATTGAGTTGCTACGCTCAGCCAATTCTGTGTGCACGATCAGTGTTTTCTCCCTGAACAAATGAATGGAGCTATATCATTTGTCTTCTGTTACTGCTGTTAAACTGCTTTAAAATATGTTTCCTGCCAATTACAGTCATTCCACTGTCCTTCTCCGAAGAAAATGTCTTTTAAAAAAATGGATCCTAGCTGCACAATCGGGTTATATTGTCCAAATGTACAAGGCTTTGAAAGAGCTTCTGAAGAAATAACTAAGGTAAGCATCTTCCTGGTGAAACTGATACTTGAGCTTGCTTTTCTTTTCTTGAAATTGTTTTAAATACTGTGGGTTTTTTTAAATAAAGAAATGGCTCCTGGTCTTGAGCCCGTTATGAACTAGCAAAAAGAAATATGCAAACTTCTCAGCAGTTCTGTAATCCAATTTCATCACTACAAATGACTGGTAAAATCTGCAGGATGAAATATAAATATCTTAAGTAGATGGTTCAGTAATAACATCCCCAGAGAGGATTTGCAGCAAAAATATACTCTCTTTCTCTGTGTGTGTGTGTGTAATTGGAAAGATTGCTGCTTTCTCCTCTTGAAACCAAGCTGTAACTTGGAATACACTTTGGGGCATGGGCGGGAAATCACTGACGGAGTTTAATTTTATTACTGTAAAGTAAATGATCTTACATGGCATGCATATCAGATTATTGTCAAAGTTAACTGATGACTTAAGATCATATATGTGCAGTAATCCTCCCTCCCCAACCAGTCCTATATGTCAAAACCCAAGTACAGGATTATCCCACTAGGTGGCAGCATTTAAACGAAAATATATCTGTGGAAACCCATAGTTTGGTTGCTGGATTATTTTATATGCAAAGGAGAATATTGGAGCGATCGATTCCTTGGGGATGATTTTAACTGGTAATAATGAAATCGAACTAAATTGTGCATTATAGCTTGTTAGTGTAAGTGTGTTTGTTACACTTACAGATAACATATGATCACTATGTCTTAGCACCATGTATATTCACAATGAAAGTATGTACAGTCCTACATCCAAGTAAACAGACTTGTTTATTGAAATTGTTCTCAGAGTAAGGAAAGGTAAGAAAACTGATACATTTAATATAGGGAAAGGAAACAGCTACTCTGTTCCTCCAATAAAATACTTCATTTTCTCTTTATTGCTCATGCTTGCTCCCATCTACTCATCTGTTCATTTTCATCAAGTTGTCATAAAGATTTACCTTGCTCAAAAGCACTATAGACATTCAAATGTCATTCAACCAGGATGATTTAATGATCTTTTGTCTGGGAGTGGCATTGTTGGTTTTCATGGTACCATTTCTTTCAACACTGAGCTACTAGGCTTTGAGAAATGCAGTTTTAGAAGTCCAAATGATAGTACCATAACATTCTAGAAAGAATTGGTGTATAGTAATCAATACACACTTATCTCAGTTTTATTTCTTTAGACTTTAAGTAATCAAAGCTGCCTTTTTAAGCGTCCACAAATGTGGGAAACCAGAACCTTTAAACATTCCTTTTTAGGGCTACAATTCCCAGATTTTACCTGCCAGTTTGACCAAAAAAGTAACACCTCTAAACTCTGTGGAGGGGTTGAAATTTGTTCATGCCTTCAATTGAAATAAAATGAAATTTATGCTGTAGATGTCATCTTCAAGAGTGCTTTTGGAGATAGAGAAGCTGAAATAGGTGGCTCGCCTAAGGCCAGAAGGTTCATCACTGACATTTAAATTGGGGGCTTCCTGGCTCAGAGACCACACTGGTTGCCACCAACCATAGCCGCTCTCAGAGCTGTAAGAAGAATTTGTTCAGCAGAAGAAAGAAGCAATCAGCATTACTTTATTGAGGGCGGAAATCATCATGCTGATTTTAGTTTTATTATTGTATTTGTCATGTATATGGTTCCAAAAGAATCATTCTATCCCTGTGTAGACAAATGCTACATTAGAAGCCAGCCTTTACATAAGTAGCAAGGAGTCTTTTGTGTACAGTAATTGCCTTCCATGGTGGAAAATGTATTCTGGTCACGGCACAGGACAATATACCGGTATTTGAGACCTTATTTTTGAGTTGGCTCTGATCATGCAGTCTTTGTCCACGTATGCATATGATTTCATTGCATGTGAATCTTTTATTTGGCGTGACCTTAGACAGATTTTTAAAATGTTCTAGGGAGTATATGGAGACTGTCCAGAAAATGTTTAAAAATCAGACCAAGGTTCAACAGGGCATCCATTTGGTAAATGGGTTTCAACCTGCCATTGATTGCACAGCTCTTCGTACCATTTTTCTGTTTAGTAACGATATATCACATGTAGTAAGAATGAAAAATTGGTATAATTTGTGCCATGAAAGAACCGTTTTGTGGCAAGAGGTTTGTTCTTCAGCATTCTTCAATTTCCTTAATACTTAGCATTTAGAGCAGGGTTAGGCAAAGTGTGGCCCTTTAGATGTTATTGAACTGCAACTCACAGTAGCCTTAGATAGCCTAACAAAAGGTTAGAAATGCTAGGAGTCCCAGTCCAGCAACATGTGGAGGACCATACTTAGGGGGTGGAGTAGTTAATACTAATAAATGTGTCCTTGGCTCAGATGTAGTGTTTTTGAAACCACAGGAATAACTTACATTGCTTTTCAGAGTCACATGTGTATATATATTTATCTGTTAATGGAAGAAAATAATCAAATACTGAGGAAGTGAGTGAGCCACTTTCTCTTGGTGATGATGGCTGTCATGTGGTAAGACACCTGTCAATTAGGAGGATCAGGCCTGCCAGCTAATTTCACAGGCTACCAAATAGCCATCAGAGTGCCATGAACTTCTGTCACTGATCGGAGCTACGTTGATCCAATAGTCAAATGATAAAAGGCTGCACCTAATTATCCCATCCCTTGAGTTCTATTGCCCTATGTCACCTTCCTAAAAATTTCCTTTACCAAATTATCCCCCTTTTCCTGCCTCTTTTCTGCTTACCACTGAGCAGAAAAGTGTCTATTCTCCTTCACTTTCTATTCTTCACTTTCACAGTACAGTTGGCCCTCAACTTTCATGAGGGTTGAGGTGGAAGACCCTGTGAAAATGGAAAAACTGCAAATATAGGCTCACGTTTTTTTAACCTGAGAGAACACTTTCCTAGGCATTTGTAGATCATCCAGCGCAATGGTATGCTTCTGCTAGAAATTGACCATGGAATCACACTGGAGGACTTAGAGATTCCTAGAGAGAACACTTTTCTAGGCATTTGTAGGTCTTCCAGCATGATTCTATAGTAGGCCTCTGATGGAGACATGTCATAGAATCATGCTGGAGAACCTTAAAATACCTGGAGAAGTTTTCTCTCTAGGCATTTTCCAGGTTCACCAGCACAACGCTTATGGCCAACTTCTGGCAGAAGCATACCATAGCATCGTGCTGGAGGACCTAGAAAATACCTAGAGAAAACATACATAGTAATCTGTGAATAATCAGATCCACAAATGTGGAGAGATGATTGTACTACCAAAGTCTGGCTTTTGATTAAAGTTGGCTAAAGTTGAATAGAATAAAGTATAAAAGTACCAAGACAGTGGAAATTGTGATTCTGGTTTTACTGCAAAAAAGATTTTCTAGGACCTAATTGTTGTTGTTTAACCATTTGCCATGTACCTTGTCTGTAGACTAAAGTAGCTTTATAATATGGTGCTGTAATTCTGTATGTAATTTAGTAGATTAAAATTGTAACAAGCCAAAGAACTGATGTAGTGTAAGTATACTCTAAACAAACAAACAAATCCTTGATTCAGATTTCACCTTGGCCAAGAACTTGCTACACTCAAGATGTTATGAGAAAAAGCTGATGGGATACATGAGTGATTTGTTGATTTTTCTGTTGGGCTTATGGTGTAATGTCTGACATGGTGACTTATGCATTTCTGCTGTGCAAATATGTGGATGTTCTAAGCACAGATCTAGCATGCATATTTATTTGCTGGGGAGATGTGTAAGATGCGGTGCTGACAGGTATGCTGGAAACACAAAAAGAGCATGGAATAGTATGCTTTGTGTTTTATGTGCAATGTTTTCTCCTTAAAGATAAAAAATAAGTGCTCAGCTGACAAGTATGAGCAATTCAAGTTTAGTCTTCTAATCAATGTTTTCCCTTTAATATAGATTCTGAAAGCTTCATCTAAAGAGAAATATCCCTTATTTACTTTTGTAAATGGACATTCTAAAGACTATGATTTTGTGATGAGCCCAATCCAGGAAGAGAGAGCCCTATTCTCTGAGGATGAAAACAAACAGTTGAAACGTTTTAGTACTGAGGACTTCGTTTTGCTGTGAGGACACTTTTATTTATTCATTTAAAATGTTTTATGTCTTTTCTTTCTACCTGTTTGGATTTTTTACATAGCTTAACATCAGGATAAAAGTTACTAGATAAAGCACGAACAAAAATATAAAGCTGTAGAACAGGTAGCAATAAAGCAACTGGATAACCACGAATTATCAGTTTTCTCAAATATATTTTTACCTGTTTTCTGAATCCCAGCTGAGAGAGGGAGTAAGACCCTTCCTTGGGATATCGTTCCACAGTATAGGTGCTGCTACCCAAAACACTATTGCTTTGCATAGGCACCCCAAACACCCCTAAGCTTCTGACGGTGACTCAGGTCAAATATTCCAAGATATTGTCCACCATAGCATCTGTCAGTAGTGAATAGTATTAGAGATATGAACCCAAGCAGGCATGAACTCAGTGAACATCCTGGATTGCCTGATAGAGAGGAAGCAAGATTGAGTGGGACAAAGGAAGTCCATCTCCTACCCTGTTCCAACATACATATCAAGCCATATGACATTAGTGTGCTTATAGATTTAGTTGTTATTTAAATGTTGTTATTCCAGTTATCAGCCAAAAAGTTCCTAAAGCAGTTTACAGTGAGGGTCAAAAACATCATAGCAGGAATTAAAGTTTTGTTTAAAAGACAAAGTGGCATAATTATTAAAAGTAGAATTATAATCAACAGTTCTAAGGCCTGAGAAAACAGCAAGTTTTTCACCTGGTGTTGAAAAGGTAATTCCTAGACAGACAGTTCCAAAGACAGAATGCACAGTAATAGAGAAAAATGAAGAAGTTTTGAAAGATGTCAAAGGATGACCAATGCAGCAAGACTGATGGATGCTCTTGCACATCTGCACTGGATTGGTGATGGGCACCAGTTGACAATGGTGATCAGGGTTATCCATGCATACTCACTTTCTGAAAAGGACTGAGAGACCTGATAGCAGCTCCATGCACCTGCTTCATGCGCTAGAACCACCATTGACCAGACCCATCGCGTAACAGCAAAAGAGGGACGGCACGTTGCTGGCACAGAAATTACAGTGCACTTGGCAAAAGACATGTCTCCTTTGCTTGATCTAATGCTAATGTCATTGAGGCCCAGCATATGGCCTTTGCTCATAAAAATAACGTAATGCTTGCATGCCTGTGTGACTTAGAAAGTCATGCCCATTATGATGGGCAGTTGTTGTCTTCATACTACTGTACTCCAGCTCTTTGGCAGATAGTGTTACTTGTAGCTGTTATACAAAGTGTTGAACAGCTAATTTGCATTATTAAGCAGGAAAAAAATGTAGTTCCTGAAGCAATACTGTCAGTGTATGTGAAACGTTGGGTTATCTGCGTGCCCTGCGAGCGAATGATAACAACCAATTTGTAAAAACATAAATAAATCCAGAACTAATTGTGGCAGTTGACTTTCATCCTAGGGTGCATCTACACTGTAGAAATAATGTAGTTTGACACCACTTTAACTGCCATGGCTCCATCCTATAGACTCTTAGGATTTGTACCGTTGTGAGGCACCCACATTCTTTGGCAAAGAAGGCTGAAGACCTTGTAAAACCACAAATCCTAGGATTCCATAGGATGGAGCTACAGCACTTAAAGTGATGTCAAACTGCATTGTTTCTAGAGTGTAGATGCACCCCCAGAGTGATTTAGGCATGGCCATCAAGCTGGCTACCACAGTGTACTTCAACTGCTGCAGCAGCTCTACTGTATTGGCAGAATTCTAAGAGAGCAACATCTCTTCTAAAACACATGGGCAAGTGACACGTGTTCTTATATTTTAAAATTTTAGCAATGTAAGTTTTATCTTAAAAACATTCCTTTGTAAATGTCTACATTATTTTTTTTTTAACAGTTAATAAATGGAATGAAATGTTATACTTGTAAAATAAGATATTGTTTGTTCAGGTATGGAAGAATGCTGATGTGCTAGGCTTGATTTCTCAGATGTTTTATGGAATATTCTGCAGTCTCTAACCATTCTGGATTCAGATCGATTCCTGACAATGTATTGATTCATTCATTCGTTAGTTAACTTTATGTTTAGGTTCCATTTTTATTTCATATTGTTCATGATACCTGATTCAAAGTAACTATAGCACAACTGTTTTTTTGTACACTGTAATACAGTTCAATTTGGCAGGGTATCATTCATCCCACTTAAGGGAGCTAGACGAGTGAAGTAGCCTATGTGGTGAGTTTTCAATTTGGATTAAAATGTTTTGAGAACAAGTATTGGATGTCACTTTGTTTTTAACCTAGACTTTATGTGGCCCAACAGCCAGACAATAAAAATATTAGTGTTACTCTGCCTGAACCCCCATAATATTTGATAATGTAATTATGAAACGCCGCTCTTGCAGTGCGTCTTGCTTGGATGTATCTCTGCTTTTTAATAGTAATACTGATGCAATTATGTAAGCAGAGCAGTGAGTTAAGGTGCTGCTTAGCAATATGATCTTATAATGACTACTCATTAAGATTGTAGTTCAACCTTAATAGGAAGAGGTAATACAGTATTGGCTTTCTATGCTTTTTTAAAGGATGTGTTACTAATATTGGATCACAACCAATCATAGAAGAAGAAAATCAGTTATTTGGTGGCAGCTGTGTTTGTTTCCTTTCTGCAAATATAATTTCAGTGCCTATAATCTTAACAGTGCAGCATTTAAATCAAAAAATCAAAGCCTATAACTGGGGTAAGGAGACTGCAGCAGAGAGGCATAGGAATGATATTCTGGTGTTGTGGTATTTCTAGCCACTGTGTATGTAGAGGTACAAATTGCTTAACATTGATTTCCAACATCAGGCTTAATTTCAGCATAGCATATTATAAAATGTCCATAGATAGTGAGTGTCTAAGTCTTCACTTTTTTAAAAGCCTATTTTGTAGCAGGGATGATTTCATTGTACTACATAGAAGCCAAGCTATGTAAAATGATTTGGTTATTGTCATGAACAAACTTTAACATTCTGCTACAATTATGTAACTAAATAAATAACTACTCTCTTTAACCACATATTTAAGATGAAAGGACAGGAACCTTGTTCAGAAATGTGTATGAATGCACATATGGCTAAAACTCAAGATTGGGAGCTAGATGGCATTAACGTCCCAGCCCCCAATGAAGTTTGACCTTCACAGGTTGAGCATGAATGTCTGAGGAGGGCTGGATGCTTTCAGAATGAAATCATTAAGGACTCTTTGGAAATTCTGCATGCAATCCTATGTATGCTTATGGAGAAGAAAGTTCCATTGTCTTCTGTGGGGCTTATTTCCTAGTATGCGTGTTTAGGATTGCAACCTACATCATGTTTTTAAAATAAATATGGCTGGAACCTTTCTGCTTCAACCTGCAGATCTAATCTATTTGTTTTTTCACTGTTAGTCATATAGACACCTTAATAAAACAGAAATATTTGGTGTGTAAGAAATGAAACATAGCTAATTGGTGAGTAAAAAAGATATATGGCAAATAAGGTATAAAAAAATCAGTGTGTAAAACATGACTCTATTAATACTGTGGCAGAAGTGTTTGCCATAGCTACATCGTCATTCTTGCTGTCTAAAGTACAAATGGTGTTAGTATTAGTATTATTAATCATTACCTATTTGCCTATTTATTTATAGTGCACCTTTCCCCCAACTGGAGCTCAAGGCAGCTTACAAAAATTAAAATAAATACAATTTCAGTGGAAACATAAAAAAAAACACATTTATTTAAGAGTTATTTATACCCACTCTTCAGCTGCAAAGGCTTTCAGAGCAGATTACAAATTGTTAATTTGACAGTTCCCTGCCCTTAGGGCTTGCAAGCTAAATAAGACACACACAAGGTGAAGGGTTTGGAAGTGTGGGATGGTATTGAGTCCAGCAGATACTGCCTCTTTTTCTCACCCTCCGAGGCCAGAGCAGTGGCAGTTGGGATGAAGGGAAGGCCTTTCGTCTGCTTCTTGGCCTAGGCATGATGGAGTTGAGCCTGCCTCTTCTCTTCTGCCAAGTCCAGGCAGTGGCAGTTGGGATGGAGGGATGTTCTTTCACCTGCTTCTGGGCCTAGGCATGATGAATGCAATTAAACTATCTGTAGAATGAAAATGATTTTAAACAGTTCCATAAAGGATGATGATAAAAGTCAGAAAAAACTACACATTATTAAAAGCCCTTTTAGTCAATTCCTAAAAGCTTCTAGGTATAGTCAAGTTTTCATTTTTTGGCAAAAGGACAGCAAGGAGTGACAAACTGGCATCTCTAATTGACCACAGATTCTTAGGATATATTTGCCATATTAACATACAACTCTATCTTTGCTTCACACTGTGCCAAAGACCTTTGTACACATAAGTGCATCTAATGCATACATTTTTAATTGGCACATAACAATCCTAGGTATCTTCTTTGTGGTCTCTGTGAATCACGCAGCTGGGGTTACTCCTGCGCAGAGCATCGGAACCTTCTAGAAACGCTAGGCAGAATATGCTTTGATACATTTTTGGCAGTAACTCCGCCCACCCTAACGGTCCCTTATAAGGGCTTCCTGCCTAAATCCCCTCAGTTCCTTTCTTTCCACCGCGTTAGCAGCTTGAAGGAACCTTTGTACGCTAGGTGTTTTTCTCTCTCACGATCTGGTTTGACTTGGCTTTGCTTTTTTGGTTTTTGCTCTATCCTTCTGGTTTTGGTATTCGGCTTCTGATCTCGCTGTTTTTTGACCTGTTTCTGGCTTTGACAACAATTTTGGCTTACTCCCTCGGCTTTGGCATTCACCTCAGATACTGTTATCGCCCTCGGACTGTCTTTGACTATGATTTTTCTGCACTTATTGTGAGTAAAATGTCTGGGAAAGGAGCCTTTAAACGCTGCGTGATTTGTCAGGTGAAACTCCCGAGTGCGGATGGGCATTCCCACTGTTTAATATGCCTGGGAGAAACTCATAACATCAACGCTTGCGTCCATTGCAAGGCCTTTACGCCGCAGGCTCGAAAACAACGCCTGTCACGCTTAAAATCCTTCCTTTATGAGAAGGCTTTACTCCCTGGTACAACTTCGGCCTCTACTTCTGTTTCAGCCCCAGCTTCAGCTCCTTCCTCTGAGTCACGAGGTCGTGGATGCTACCGGTCTCCTCCTCCTAAGGGCCAAAAGCGTCGTCGGTCCTGAAGCCCGTTGAGGCGCCGCTCCACTGCTTCCGACCCGGGGGCTCTCCATTCCTCTCTTCAGCGTCTGTCCTCGGATTCGGCTCGGGATCGCTCAACACTGACTCGAGAGCCGATCCCATCAACATCGAGGGCTGCCTCTTGGGATGGGGCCTCCGCCACTACTGAGGACTGTCCCAGTACTGAGTCTGCCTCTTCTCAGTCTATGAAGAAGAGAAAGGAGAAGCATCTCTCTAAGCATGACTCCACAAAGTCCAAGTCTAAAACAAAGGACAATTCCAAGAAGCCCAAGGCCATGGAACTTGCAGCTCCAGACATCCTCCCTCGCCGATCAACGGATGCCGAGGGTACTTTTGCTAGACCCTTGCCTGTTCCCATTCCGAAGGAACCTGAGGCTCATCGGTCACGTACCCCATTGGAATTGGTGGAGATTGTAGCGGTCGAGATCCTGTTGGGCACCGGTGCCGAGAGGTCCCCTAGGCGACTTGAAACATCTGCTCTGGTCGTGTTGAGAGCTCAATTACTGGAACGCCACTCTTCGGATGAAGAGGTGGAGGTTGTTGAGTCAGAAGTAGTGCCTCAAAGCCGCACATCTTCTGCAATCCCGGACGATATTCCGGCCTATTCTGCCTATGATCTTGCCCGATCCATCTGCAAGGCGGGCTTTGGGTCACCCACGGGCTTGCAGATCTTCACACCAAGAGGTGAGGTCCTTGACACTACCATTACGGGATGCTCGATTGCTCGATCCCCATGTCTGACCACCTTGGATGTTGCAAACCCTATTTTGAAGAGGGATGCTGTGATCCAGGTGTCCCCTCCTGAACATCGCCCTCTACCTTGGACCCCTCCGACTCTGCAGCCTCGATCGCCTACACCACCACGGGACCGTAGTCCTTCCTTGGACGGATCGTCCTTGTCTTCCGCCATGTCTTGGGACCTGTACCAACCATATATGCCTTCACCTAAGACTGAGTTGATGGACGATGATTCTGCCTCTCCAACTGATGATGTGCGCGCTTTTGGAGAGCAAATGGTCCGGATGTCCCATGCGCTAGATCTCAAATTGGAGGAATGAGCGACTGACCCCATGGACCCAGTTTTCCAACGGATCCAGTCAAAGGCACCCCCAACAGCTTCCATTCCGGTACTGCCTTCTCTATTGAAAATTGCACAAGGGTCTTGGGAGAACCCCTCATCTATCCAGTCGACATCTAAAAAGATTGATCGACTGTACCGTGTCGGTGGCGATCATGAGGATTGGCTCCAGAACCATCCGAGACCAAACTCTGTAGTCATTGAGGTTGCGCAGAACAAGAAGCAACGTTGGCCTTTGTCATCCCCACCAGACCCAGAGGGCAGGAAGCTTGATATTGTCGGGAAGAAAATTTACTCGGCAGCTGGCCTGAGCTTCTGTGTGGTGAACTCTTCCGCTTGCATGGGAGCTTACCAGCAGGTCCTGTACGAAAAAATGAGCCATCTCATCCAGGACCTTCCTGAAGAACGGCGTCGGATGGCGGAGGCCATACAGTCTGAGGCCCAGTCCCTTGCGGGACTACAGATGAATTCGGCCTGTCATGTGGCAGACTGTGCAGCGAAAACCATCGCTGGTTCCATTGCGCTGCGTCGGCATGCATGGTTGCATTCCTCGGGCCTTACACCTCAAGCCTCGGCCACCATAGAGGATCTCCCCTTTGACGAATCAGGCTTGTTTAATGGGTCAACCAATGAGAAACTCGAGTTCACCCAAAAGATGAGGACCACTGCCAGGAAATATGGTATGGGTTCCACCTCCACCTCTCAATACCGTCCTAGAGCCAGATATTCCTGGCAAGCCCTGTCGTATGGCCAACAGTTCCGTCGAGGGTACTCTGGCCAATCCTACCGTCGGTCCCGTTACATTCCCTCTCCCTCTCCGGCCTCATCGGTGAGGAGCCAGGGCTCGGGTTCAAGATACCGCCAACCATCCCGGCAGAGATCCAGGGATCAGGCCCGAAAGAAGTTTTGATTGACTTGCTGATGCTTTTTCTGTTCTTTCTTAGATGCCTCTCTTCGGGGATCGACTGTCCAACTTCCAGGAAGCCTGGTCTTCTATAACATCAGACCGTTGGGTGCTTCAAATCATCCGGACAGGCTACTGGATAGAGTTCGACACTGCCTCCAACGGGACTGGTTCAATCAACACCGCCATCCCTTCCCCTCCTCGAGGAGGTGCAGACCCTGTTGCAGAAAGGGGCCGTTGAACCTGTCGACCCCAACCTTCATCACCTCTGCTTCTTCTTGAGGTACTTTCTGGTGACCAAGAAGGACGGTGGTCTGCGCCCGATTCTCGACCTCCGTGGGGTGAACAAATATATAGCCCCAAAGAAATTCAGACTGGTCACCTTGGCCTCCATCCTTCTGCTCCTGAAACAGAACAACTGGTTCGTCTCCATAGACCTGAAGGATGCCTATTTCCACATAGGGATCCATCCAGAGCACAGGCGCTTCCTTGCGTTTCAGATAGGAACCGAGACCTTCCAATTCAGAGTGCTTCCCTTCGGCCTCTCGGCTGCTCCTCGAGT
This sequence comes from Gambelia wislizenii, assembly GCA_030847615.1. NCBI lineage: Eukaryota > Metazoa > Chordata > Lepidosauria > Squamata > Crotaphytidae > Gambelia > Gambelia wislizenii. Next base: position 107,262,226 of record JAUMIR010000004.1, read on the forward strand.
TTTTATGAAGTGCATGGCAGTAGTGGTGGCTTTCCTTTGGCAGCAGGGCGCGGTGGTCTTCCCTTACATCAACGACTGGCTGATTGTGGCAGAGTCTCGACATCAGCTCAAACTCGATGTTGGCCTAACCTTAGATGCCTTAGACTACCTGGGTCTTGTTGTCAACATCGAAAAGTCTCAGCTTCAGCCGACTCGAGTGATCCAATTCATTGGGGCTCATCTAGACTCGGTAACTGCAGCGGCATACTTACCTCAAGACCGCTTCAACACCCTTCGGCCCCTGATCCATAGCTGCCATCGGTCCCAAAGACTTTCTGCTCACTGCGTTCAGGTTCTTCTCGGTCACATGGCAGCCACGACTTATGTGACCCGCCTCGCCAGACTTCAGTTCCGTCCGCTCCAGCACTGGTACCTGCAATTATTCAACCCGCTCCTCGACTCTCCAAACAAGTTACTTACAATGCCACGGGCGGTCCACCTCTCCCTGGAGTGGTGGCTGGTAACAGACAATGTCCTGTCGGGCATGTCGTTTGATCTTCCTCAGCCGAACATATCCCTGACAATGTATGCCTTGATGCAAGGATGGGGAGCACACATCGAGTCCTACGAGATTCGGGGCTCTTGGAGCAACGAGGAGCGAGCTCTCCATATCAACTTCCTGGAACTGCTCACCGTCCAGAAAGTGTTACGAGCCTTCGAATCCTTGGTGAGGAGCAGGACCGTGTTAGTACTGACAGACAACACCTCTGTCATGTACTGCCTGAACAAGCAGGGAGGTACGAGGTCGCCCCAACTTCTGCAGCTCACACTGGACATCTGGGATTGGTGCGTCCGCAGGAATGTGTTTCTCCAATCCATCCATCTTCCTGGGGAGAACACTCTTGCAGACGGACTCAGCCGTTTGAGTCTCTCCATCCACGAGTGGTATCTACACAGGTCGGTCACCTTACACCTCTTTCGGAGCTGGGGTTTTCCTCAAGTAGACCTCTTCACATCTCCCGAGAATGCTCAGTGTCCCCAGTTCTGTTCCAGGCGACGCGCTCCGGGATCGAGGGGAGACACATTCTTGTTCCATTGGTCGGGTCTGCTACTATACCTGTTTCCTCCATTCCCACTACTGACAAGAGTGATTGCCAAGCTTCGTTGGAATCGAGCGAACGCCATCGTCATCGCCCCGTGGTGGCCTCGACAACCATGGTTTGCGACTCTGCTACACATGTCCAGGTGTCGCTTCATCCGTCTACCATCCCGTCCGGATTTGCTCACCACTCGGAGGGCATGGTCAGACATCCCAACCTAGACACTCTCCGTTTGATGGCGTGGAGGCTGACTCTGTGATTCAACCTTCGGATTCGAGACTCTCAGATTCATCCTCAGTACCGAGGCAACCTGCGTCCTTCCATCCGGATGTGCAGGCTATCATCGACGCTGCACGAAGGCCGTCTACTCGAAAGTCATACCACTATAAATGGAAGAAGTATGAAACCTTTCTTGCCTCACAGGGACCAAATCCTGAACTGTTCTCCATTTCAACTGTACTGGAGTTTCTTCTTCAATTGTCTTCGGCGGGCCTATCGCTTTCGTCGATCCGCTGCTACCTGGCAGCTATATCCGTCGAGTTCCAGGCGAGAGGACGTCCTTCCCCCTTTACTGATGCGACGGTAAAGAAATTTTTGAAAGGCTTTTCCAACCTGCACCCTCCGGTGACCGAATCAACCCTGGCTTGGAGCCTCGAACTGGCCCTTTCACAGCTGGTTTGTCGACCGTTCGAACCTTTGGCTTCTACTGATCTCCGACCCCTATCCTGGAAGACTGCTTTCCTTGTGGCCATCACTTCAGCGCGTCGGGCTGGTGAGCTCTGTGCCTTGAGGTCTGATCCTCCATGCACTGCTTTCCACAAACACAAAGTTGTGCTCCGTCCCAACATCTCCTTCCTTCCGAAGGTGGTGTCCAGCTTCCATCTCAACCAATCCATCACTCTCCCTGCTCTGATGCAGGACCTGAAGGATGAATTCGAACGCACCCTCCATCTCATGGACGTCAGGAGGGTTTTAACCTTCTACATTCAATGGACTGCATCCCACAGGAAGTCACCCAGACTGTTTGTGCCTTATGCTGACTCGAAGCTCGGAGAACCTATCTCTCCGCAACGGCTGTCGAAGTGGGTGACATCGACCATCGCTCTCTGCTACGAACTGGCAAAGAAGCCTCTGCCGTCACGGGTTCGAGGACATTCTACGAGAGCTGTCTCCACTTCGACAGCTTTTCTCTTTGGAGTGCCTCTAGAGGACATTTGCAGAGCTGCAACCTGGTCATCACTTTTGACTTATTTCTCACTACAGACTTGACCCTCGTTCTAGGAACAAGGCTGCCTTTGGGAAGGCTGTACTGTTATTCTCTATTCAATGAGTGAGTGTTCATGTTGCCAAGTCATTGTTGTCATATGTGCTTTGATCAGTTTACTTAACAATGTGTTATTAATATTTCAATCTCAGGTGTCTGTATATATGGTATACTTGGTGTAGGACATTCCCACCTATAAGAGTGAAGCTTGCTAGTCTACACCCAGCTGTGTAATTCAGAGAGACCACGAAGAAGATGGACAGGTTGCTTACCTGTAACCATAGATCTTCGAGTGGTCTTCTGTGAGTTCACACAGACCCACCCATCCTCCCCTCTATGTCCTACTACATCATATAAACATGCTTAATGTTCCTGATGCTGCAGATTGCGGTGTCATTCAAGGAACTGAGGGGATTTAGGCGGGAAGCCCTTATAAGGGACCGTTAAGGTGGGCGGGGTTACCGCCAAAAATGTATCAAAGCATATTCTGCCTAGCGTTTCTAGAAGGTTCCGATGCTCTGCACAGGCACAGGAGTAACCCCAGCTGTGTGAATTCACAGAAGACCTCTCGAAGATCTATGGTTACAGGTAAGCAACCTGTCCTTTTTGTTAAATAGGGCAAATCCATTTATCCTGAATGGATAAAATACAATCTATCTTGTTCTATACCTTTAGCTTTCTTTTAAATAAGAATTAAACAATGAATGTACTTTTTTCTAATTAGCTGGCACCCAAAAGGAAAGGAGCTCACCTGACTAGCATTTGTGTGGAAGAGAATTTTCAAGGACAAATCACTAATATTTTTTACTCTGTTCTTGAAATTGAGACTTTATGTAGTTTATTATGAGATCCCATAATGTTTTATTTTCTTCTTTGTGGTCTCTGTGAATCCACACAATGGGTTAATCCTGTGCCTGCACAGAGCACTTCAGAATCTCTTTAAGCCTAATTTTGAATTTTGGCAGTAGCTCCGCCCACCATCCCCTGGCCTATATAGGCTCCTTCCCCACTTAAACAGCTCAGTTCTTTTTTTCCGGCTGCGTGAGCAGCACTAAAGGAACATCTCTTTGAGCCTCTGTTGTTGTTACTATTGTTGTTATTATTGTTATTGGATTGATCTTCTGGCTTTTTGACCTCGGATACGAACTGACCTTTCCTTCTTCTGACGATTTGGACTTCCCTTCAGTAGCTCTCATTTCGACCTGGACTGTTTCTTCGACAATGGTAACATTTGACCCTTGGAATTGTTTCCTCTGTGGGCCCACATGGCTTCCTGGGGTTCTTTAAGGCTTGCTCTGCTTGTGCAAGCAAGATGCCAGAGACAGACAGCCACTCCAAATGCCTACTCTGTCTGAGGGAAAAGCATGATGTTAGAACATGCCGCCACTGCAAGGCTTTCACCCCCCAAGCCTGTAGAAACCAAGACAAAGGGTTAAAGGCCTTGCTGTATGAATACGCCTTATCTGCCACCTTGCCTCCATCTCAAGAGGCCCTTGGCCTCTGCCATCACACCGAAAGAGACCTCAGTGGCCTCTCCCCAGCAGGCGAAATTTACTGAACAAAAGGGTTCTGCTTCAATACCGCTGGACCCGTCAGGAACTGGCAAGACCCGTCCATCTAAACATCAGGACCGGCCCACTGACAAAGAATGCAGTACTACCAAGGGTACCGCTTGAGATCAGGATGGAAAACCTATGACGTCCTCAAAAGCTCAACACAAGTCGGTACACCTTGCCTCTTTGCAAAGTGCCTCTTGCTCAGGATGATGCCCAAGAACCCCCTGGAAGAAGCAAAAGAAGAAGTCAAAGGAGAAGTCAGAGCCCTCCCCGAAGGAACGAGGATGGTTCCGGGACTGTAAGTCTGACCAATGGGACACTTTCCCATCCTGGCAATGTCCTCCCATGATACAGATCTCACCGGTACAGAGGGTAACATCTCTTGTATCTTCTAACCACCCACCATTAAGACGGATCTCTTCTGGCAAGCCTTTCCTGATTAGCCTTCCAGATCAAAAAAACCCCAAAACGAATCTACCCACAATTTTATTGAATTTGTATTTGAAAAATTTTATATATTCTGCTGTTTAATTTGTCAGGGATGATGGGAGTTGTAGCTCTTCACCTCTGGCTCAAACTCACCACCTTGTTATGCAGCAGAGCCGACCAGCTTAGATCAGTGGTTAATGCTTTCCTCCAAAGCAGCAGAGTTTCAGAGAATAGGCTGAAGATCCTGACAAACTCTCCAAGCCTTCTCACTCTTCTCCAGGTGTCTCCAAAACGTCTCCAGGATTCACTCAGGCAACTCAGTAGTTTTATATAAACCCTACTTTATTCTTCTATATAAATATACTATATGGTCAACAAATCACAATCTCTACACACTACTCCACAATATCTCCAAACTACTCCACCTCTACTCAACAATAATACATTGGCAAACATTGCAATTTTATAGCCATTGTTTATCACCACCCACTAGTTAGTTTCCACCCAGTGGGTGTGTACTTCCATTCTGATTGGTCCACGTAGTTCCACCCATACTTAAGACCAACCCATGTATTTCAACATTTCACCTTGTACACTTAATGATTCTCAGGTGTTTCCATTTTGCATTCAGTACCTCTGTCCTTGGCTCTCAGGACTTCTAGATTACATTAGCAGTTTCACCTGTGTAGCTTCATAATTGCTCTTGCTTAGTCATTGTAACTTTCACATACATATTTTATTTCTTTCACTGTATGTCCCATGTTGCATTTTCCTTAACATAATTATCAGGGGATGATAGGATACGCAATCCCCAGAAGAAGCCAAAAAAGCTGTCGCAGTAGACTCAGTAGCAACCCGTTCCCAAAAATACTCACACACAGAGTGTTTGACATCCAAATAAGCAGGAGGCACTTTTATCTTCAAACTCTTTTAAACAGTTGCAATATATACAAATATTTACAATTCAAGAAGAAACTGTTTCACCAGGCCTCAGCATTCACAGGAGGAAGGGTGAGCTCTGTTCTGAGCTCTCTTATATACACAGTTACAGGACATTGGCTTGCTCAATCACATGATCTTACACACCACTAAGAACCCTCCTTCTGTAGCTACGGAAGACTAGGCAGTTCATGGAGTCAGCCATTTTGACTTAGCATGACTCTGCAGTTTGTTTGGCCATTTTATAATGGAGTTCAGTTTCTAACTCCTGACAATCCCCTCCAAAATGGTCAAACTACTGCGCAGGACATGTTACCATTACAACATAACATTATCAACATACATGATTAGATATCATTCGTCTGTCAATTGACCTTTCCTTTTGACACCTTTCACTTTACACACTAGTGACAAGGCCCAGTGTCTTTGCTAGCTCCTCATGGCTTCCTACTAGAAGGGCTTTTGTGAGCAGGTCTGCAAGATTGTCATCAGGTGGATAGTACCTCAGACACAAGACACCTTCTTGTATTAACTGCCTCACACTTTGGTAGTGTACCACAATGTATTTTGTCCTACATTCCAGGTTTTCTGCTTCTGCCATAGTTATGCAGGCTTGTGAGTCCTTGTGTACCTCAACAGGCATTTGGCATGGCTTCCCAAGGTCTGCAAGCATCTGCCTAACCCATTGTACCTCACTTGTCATCTCAGACAAGGCAGTGAATTCAGCTTCAGTTGTACTAATGGCTACACCGTTCTGCTTTCTTGATCTCCACACTATGGGGCTCTGCATACCTGACCACCATCCCGGTCACTGACTTCCTGTCTGAAGTCTCAGCAGCAAAAGAGCTGTTCACATAGCACTCCAGGGTCATCTGACTTCCTGTCAGTTTCAAACGCATGTCCCTGCTTCCCTTGAGAAATCTTAACTACCCTCTTCAGGGCTTCCCAATCCGCCCTCCTTGGTTTGGAGATTCTTCTGCTGAGCACCCCAACTGGAAAACTGATGTCAGGCCTTGTGTTGTTTGCAATAAACGACAGACTGCCTACCACTGACTGGTACAGATCAGGCCTTTCAAATTCCTGTTCTGCCTCCAAGTTCACAAAATCCGTGGTCATTGGTGTCCTGACCACCTTAGCCTCACTAAGCCCACACTTGGCCACATGACTGTCAATCTTCTTCTTCTGGCTTAGAAAAATTCTCCAAGACTTTCTACCTCTATGCCTAAATAACATCTCAGGCTGCCTAAGTCCTTCAACTTGAACTGGTTTTCTAACTCCACCTGCACTTTCTTGACATCACTCTTTGCCACCACACAAAGGTTGTCCAATAGATAACTAGCATGACAGCACTATCACCTGCCCCCTTGGTGTACACACAGGCATCTGCGACGCTCCTTGTGTGACCTAGTGACACCAAAACTTGGTGTATACACTTGTTCCAGCAATGTGTGCTTTGTTTCAAGCCGTAGAGCACTTTGCGCAACAAGTACACCTTGCTCTCACCTGCACTGTCATACTCTGGGGCCTGTTCCATGAACACTGTCTCTTCAAGATCAGCATTAAGGTATGCTGTTTCAAAGTCAAAGTGTTGCATAACCATCTGCCTCTTGGCTGCTACAGCTAGCACTAACCTAAGACTTTCTGGCTTTGCTGTGGGCAAAAAGGTTTTGTCAAAATTGGTGTAGCAGTCCTGTGAAAAGCCTTTCGCAACTAAGCGTGCCTTACACTTTTGTGTCCCATCAGGCATGTCCTTAAGCTTGTATACCCACCTGCAACCAACAGCCTTTTGGCCTTTGGGCCTCTCAACTGCCTGGAACACTTTCCTCTCAACTAGTGAATCAGACTCAGAGTCCATGGCTGAGTTCCACTTCTCCTGCTCTTCCTGGGGAAGTTTTAGAAGATCCTGAAAACATGCAGGCTCCTCTGCCATGATATTGCATAGCTGGGCTTCCTGAACAACAGGAGCCTTTCTCATTGACCTTCTGGGGATGAGCACTCTAATTCCACCTGAAACATCCTCACTTGCACTACTGCTGTTGTCTCTCCCTGTGTCAGGCTCAATGCTTGTTTGTGGTGGTGTGTGTTGAAGTGGCATGTAAAGTGTCAGACTTTTCTTTCTCTGTCTCCCCTTCATCATCAGGCATTACCACCCCTCCATTTGTGGGACTTTGGGGCGTTGTTGACACATCCCTTCCCAAGGGAACAAACACCTCCTGATTGCAATGCAGTCTGTCCCACCCTGAGTGCATTTCAAAGTTTGCACTCCTGGAGGATGTAGGATGGAGAGAAAACATGTACTTATTACCCTGATAGCCTAGGAAATGCAGCCTCCTGGTTTTAGGCTGCCCAGGCTTCCTTAGGCTCGGGTGAATCAGTACATTTGCACATTGTTCAAAAACCCTCAGATGCTTGAGGTTTGGTGCTCTACCATACAATAGACAATATGGGGTCTGGTTGACGCTAGACATCCACAGTTATTTAAATGGTAAGCAGCAATCGTCACTGCCTCCCCCCACATCCCAGCTGGGGCTTGTGCATCTTCCATCATGCACTTCAACATCCCAATTTTCCTTTCTGCAAGCCCATCCTCCCCTGGAGATGCTGGGTTTGTGGTCTTGTGTCTAATGCCCCTCCCATGCATTCAGGTCTGCAGACTGTTGGATAAGAATTCCCCTCCCCTATTCATCACTAGACTGGAAACCTTATGAGAAGGAAATTCACGTTCCACCGCGTTCACCCACTCACGGAACCTATCTGTAGCCTGATTTTTCTCCTTCAGTAAATATACGTAGGTGTACCTAATGTGTCTGTCCACTATCAAATAAATAGCAGTTATCCTCTTCAGTGGGCTTATAGGGGCCTGCTAAATCAGCATGGACAACTTCAAAGGGTCTGTTGGTGACACATTGGGTCTTTTTAGCAATAGGGAAAGCCTTCACCTTAACTTTCTTGCACACTGAACATTCTGAGAACCTTGGGCAGTGTTTCATGCTTAAACCAGGGCACACTTTTGCTAGCTCTTTTAACCCTTTGTAACTAGCATGGCCCATTAGCCTGTGGTAGTAATGAACACACTTATCATGTAGGGGCACATTGTCTGCAGGGTTCACATTTACTACCTTCCCTTTAGGCAACGTGTAATACAACCCATGTTTCTTTATCCCTTTTGCACAGACATTATTCATGTTATGCCTTTCTGATACTGTATAGTGTTTCCCCTCAAATACCACTTTATAACTATCAGTAGCCATTTGGGACACACTTAATATACAATTCTCTAGTTTGTTAACACATAACATATTTTCAAAATCTTTGCCAAAAGAGGGCACATATGCAGTGCCCATTTTCTGCAGCTTGCTGGGAGTACCATCTGCAAGGGTAATATTGGTTATTGAAGCATTTTTAATATTTTTAATATTACTTAACAACTGTAAATCATTAACCATATTGTGTGTGGCCCCACTATCAAGTAACCAAATTCTTTCCTCAGTACCATCAGGATGGTGCTGTGCTACGAAGGCATGGCTTGCAGCCTGAGAGGATGCACCCCTCCTATTCGGTGCAGGTATCTTGCAGTCCTGAAAATGTCCAGGCTTTTTGCATCTGAAACAGCGTTTCACGTAGCTGCAAACTCCCTCCTCCATAGGTGCCTCTGTTTCAGTGCTCTCCTGATTACATCTAGTAATTTGTGGCTGTTTATTCCCCTCCATCTGGGAATCAAATTGCTTGCGTTGGACCTCTACCAGAATATGCCCAACTACCAGGTCTACAGACAAATCACTCTCTCTGGTGGTCTGCAGACTGTACATTAGGAAATCCCATTCCTTTGGCAAACTTCCCAATAAAATAAAACACTTACGGGCTTCTGGAATTTCCACCCCTCTATTGGCCACCTCTTGAAAAAGCTGCCTCATTTCATCCAAATGGGCTTTCACACAGCCTCCAGTAGACAGCTTTGTGTATAAAGTCTCTTAGTCCATATCATCTTGGAGAGGCAGGATGAATTCTGATGAACTGTTTTCAAAGCTGAAACACTATCTTTGCTGGGGCCGCATGTATTAACTGGGAGGGGCTGAGCAATAAGATAATTGCAGCTCTAGCCTTCTGGTCTGCTAGTCTGAATGCTACTGTTTCATCTTCTGAACCCTCTGGGATCACACTTTTATTTTCCAAAATGTGCCACAAATTGTCTTTAATTAATAAAGCCTCCATGTACAAACTCCATGCTGAATAATTTCCATCAGCCAGATTTTCAAAGCAGATGTGACTGTTATCTGCCATTCTGCTGATTGAGTCAACAATTCTCCAGCTATAAAACACAAACAGCTGGCAGCTGGCAGCACTTCAAGGTTGCTTGAAGATATTACAGGGCCTGGCTGAAATTTAACCGTTTCTCAGCCAACTGGCCAAAAACACTCAAAACAAAAGAGTTTCTGGGAATTTTTTTTTTGGGGGGGGTGCACCTTATCTAATCTGAGATCATTCAGCTGGGCCCATAACCACTGTCAGGGGATGATAGGACATGCAATCCCTAGCAGAAGCAGAAAAAAACTCACAGTAGACTCAGTAGCATCCCATTCCCAAAAATACTCACACACAGAGTGTTTGACATCCAAATAAGCAGGAGGCACTTTTATTTTCAAACTCAAACAGTTGCAATATATACAAATATTTACAATTCAAGAAGAAACTGCTTCACCAGGCCTCAGCATTCACAGGAAGAAGGGTGAGCTCTGTTCTCTTCTCTCTTATATACACAGTTACAGGGCATTGGCTTACTCAATCACATGATCTTACACACCAACAAGAACCCTCCTTCTGTAGCTAAGGAAGACTAGGCAATTCATGGAGTCAGCCATTTTGACTTAGCATGACTCTGCAGTTTGTTTGGCCATTTTATAATGGAGTTCAGTTTCCAACTCCTGACATTAATTTCTATTTTATTGTTTTTTGTTATTATGATGGCGGGAAGGATGGGATATGGGATTGTTTTTTAACTTTGAGCTTTTAATGTTATAATATTTTATTGTTATAATCATGTTGTACTCTGCCTTAATTTCCTAAGGGAAATAATAATAATAATTATACACCTTTCCCCCTTCCCGCTTCTCTCCAGAGTGATAGGCAAACTGTGAGAAGACAGAGCAAATTGTATCTTAATAACCTTTTGGTGGCCGCAGCAGCCGTGGTTCTCCCCATTGCTGTTATTCGCGAAAGGGGTTTACATCAAGCTTCCCCTTTGGCGGGATCTACTCTCCCAACAGGAGGGCAAGATCCTCCACCTGGACCTTGTCACAGTCAGACCTATGGCCTGGTTGATTCAGCAGTCGTTGCCTTGTTGGACCCCGCCAGAATGATCATTGAAGGGCCCATCAACTCTCTGGGCCTACCAATATAAGTGGCAGAAGTTTACGGAATTCTTCAGTGCCAAGGGTATTCCTCACCGTGAGGCATCTGTGCCAAATCTTAGATTTCCTTGCCTCTCTATCAGCACGAAGACTATCTGTATCTTTGATTAGGGGATATATAGCAGCCTTGTTTTGGCATTTGCAGTGAGGACCCTCTTGTTCAAGGTTTTCTCCAGGGTTACAAGAATCTTCACCCTCCAGTGAGTAGACACATGCCAGGTTGGAGCCTGGAGGTGGTCCTTGCGGCATTCCCAAAAGGTACCCTTTAAACCACTAGCCTCATGTGACCTCCCTTTGCTCTCCATCAAGACGGCATTTCTCATAGCTATTGCCTCCACCCAGCGGGCAGGTTGATCCACCATACACACATTTTCACCAGGATAAGGTGGTACTTTGACCCGATGTTGCCTTCTTCCTGAAGGTAGTCTCATTGTTTCACCTCAACCAGGACATAGTGTTAGTAGCCTTCTTCTGTAATCAATCTATAGACTTTGAACACTTGCTCCACTCACTAGATGTCAGAGGGGCTTTGGCCTTCTATGTGGACAGAACTGTACCCTTCCGATGGTCTAATTGGCTGTTGGTGTGTTATGCGGGACCGGAGAAAGGAGACCCCGTGTCCTCCTAGCGTTTTTCTAAATGGGTGGTCTCAGCCATGCATCTAGCCTATCAGCTGACCAGACAGTCTGCTCCTGAGAAAATCTGTACCTACTCGACCAGAGCAGCCGCAGCGTCAGCAGCCATCTTACACAGAGGCCCTATACAGGACATCTGTAGGGCAGCCACATGGGCTACGCCCCTGACCTTTGTTAAGAACTATAAAGTAGACTCAGCTGCTCGAGCATCAATGACCTTGGGCAGAGCAGTTTTATTCTCAGCACTCCACTGAACCATTTTTGGGTATGATGAGATAATATACTTGTCCCTATTATGCTTTTACTGATGTTGTGTTGTTCTAGAGCAGGGTTCTCCCTCCTCCTTCATACGTGAGCTTGCTAATCTATCCATTGTGCGGATTCACATAGACTATGAAGAAGAAGGACAGGTTGCTTACCTGTAGCTGTAGTTCTTCGAGTGGTCATCTGTGAATTCACACAAACCTGCCCATCCTCCCCTCTCGTGCCCTGCTCTTTTGGGCACTATCGCTTCCCTCATGTGGCTAACAGGGACTGAGCTATTAAAGTGGGGAAGGGACCTATATAGGCCAGAGGATGGTGGGCAGAGCTACTGCCAAAATTCAAAATGAGGCTTAAAGAGATTCTGAAGTGCTTTGCACAGGATTTAATGTATGTCTTTTGTATTTTGCTTAAACAACCTTTATATTAGAATCTAATGTATCTAATCAATATACTGAAACTACTGCAGTATTTCTCAAGACCAACATTACTAGGACTTCCCATGAACAAATGGTGGTTATTCAGTTACTGTTACATCATAACTTGCCTGTTAACACCTTCCAGCCCAATTAATGTAATTCATGTAATCTGTTTTGAATGTACTGTATTCATACTGCATACAAAAGTGTGGAAGCTCAGGTTCCTTGACAAAAGGTAATTTATCCAGACAGATATCACAGTGTATTCCTGCTTCATGCTAGCTTATTTATTCAAATTATTTATAGTCCATCTTTCATCATAAAATATAACAATGTGGTGTACAAGATAAAATCCAATACAATAAAAACAACAAAACATATAACAAGTCATCTAGAATTCCATAAAGCTGTTACTAAAGTTCAATGCCCAGGAATGTTTGCCTGAATATGTAACTTTTTACTAATGGGTGTTATGCAGGTGCCTGGGGTACCTCTAATGGAAAGCCACTCCACAGTATTGTAGCCACTGCAAAAAATGTTATTCCTTGAGTTACATGAAGATGTCAAGAAGGATATTGAACGTGTCCAGAGGAGGGTGACCAAAATGGTAAAAGGTCTGGAAGCCTTGCCTTATCAGGAGTGGCTTAGGGAGCTTGACATGTTTAGCCTGGAGAAGAGAAGGTTAAAAGGGGATATGATAGCCATGTTTAAATTTAAACTTGGAATTTAAATTTAATTTAAATATGAAAGCCACATTTAAATTTAAACTTTAGAACATGGATCAATGGACTCAAACTGCAGGTAAAGAAATTCCACCTAAACATTAGGAAGAATGTCCTAATTGTAAGAGCTGTTTCACAGTGGAATGTTTTGTCTAGGAGTGTGGTGTAGTCTCCTTCTTTCAAGGGTTTTAAACAGAGGCTTGATGACCTGCATCTGTGCTTTGATTATGTATTCCTGCAGGGCAGGGGCTTGGACTGGATGGCCCTTGTGGTCTCTTCCAATTCTAATTCTATGTCATCTCTGCTAGATGTGGCATGACTTGAAGGGCCTCTGATAACCTTAGTGAATTGGCTGGTCTCTATAGAAGGCAGTCCTCTCAGCCCAGTACCAAGCGACTCAAGGTCTTATAAGTCAACAACAAAACCTTAAACTCTGCTCAGGAATGACAGGCAGCCAGTAACTCTGACACATTCAGAAAGTATCTTTATCCCTAAAGGTCTGTGTTACATTGGTGACAAGTTAAATACTATAAATTAATGTTTTTCAGTGACTACAGGGGACTTTAATTTGAAACCATGTTAATTACATGGTGATCCTCTTTACCTCTGCTGCATTATCTCCCTGAAATCTCTGCAATTAATTTGTGTCATTACTGTTGTTGCTGCTGCTGCTTTCAAACACAAACGATCCTAGCATTCCTTATCACATACCCAGCAGTAGCCTGTTTTCTTAAAGGCATCTTTACAAATCAACACCTGGCTTTAATTTTTTAACATGGTATGTCGAATAAAGATGTCAACACAGATGAGATTAAAATGACCAGAACATTATTGAAAAGCATGGGCAACTTAGCTAAAATGTCTGATACACATGCAGAGGGGCACTCTCTCAATTATCTTCCCAGTGGGACTGTCCAGTTTGAATTTGTCATGAATGTCTACATAACAAATCTTCTTTGGCTATAATAGACCTCCTTATTTGTACCATGATTGCCCTCCTTCAGAGGCAGAGAATCAGTTTTTTTATGTATGGGTTACAGTCCACCTTTATGTAAAATAGGGATAGGCAATTTATGGCCCTCCAGTTGTTGCTCGAGTGCAACTTCCATCATCCTTTATTATTAGCTAGCTGGATAAGGCTGGTAGGAGATGTAGTCCAACATCTATGGAATGTCAAAGGATGCTGCCCTTCTAAAAGTTTAACCCAATCTTTTCAGAAAATGGAGTGTCTTCTATCTGAACTGTCTGATTCAATAACAGCACTTTCTAAGAGATTCTGTCCACCTTCCTTTGTTGTTATTAACCATCCTCAAGTCAACTTCAATTTATGGTGACCCTATGAATGAGAGAACTCCAAGTCATACTATCCTCAACAGCCCAGTTCAGGTCTTGCAGACTCAGTGGCATGGTTTCCTTGATTGAGCCTATCCATCTGGAATGTGGTTGTTCTCTTTTCCTATTGCCCTCTACCTTACCAAGCATTATTGTCTTTTCTAGTGAGTCATGTCATCTCATGATATGGCCAAAATATGACAGTCCCAGATTAGTAATCTTGGCTTCAAGGGAGAGTACAGGCTTGATTTGCTCTAAGACCTATTTATTAGTATTTTTAGCAGTCCACGGTATCCCTAGACCTCTTCTCCAGCACCAAATTTCATACTAGTTGATTTTCTTTTTAGCTTTCTTCACTGTCCAGCTTTCACAACCATACATAGAAATGGGCAATATGATGGCATGGACAATCCTAATGTTAGTGTTCAGTGAGAGTCCAGCTTCTTTCCAGCATAGCTTTTCAGGGGTATTGTGGGGCCATTTTTTTCTTTGAAAGCGAGATCTTGTTCTACAGTAAGTTTGTATGAAGCAGATTCCAAATCTTCTAACTTGGGCAATTGGTTTAGTCAATCTGAAAGCCAAATTGATTATGCTCAAAGGTGGCAGGTTTAGGTTGGACTTTATTGCCTCACTTGAAGAACATTGAACTAATTTGAGCATTCTGTTCACCCACTCCAGCATGTTGGCAAAGCAAGCCTTGACTTGCACCAGTGGATGTTTTCAAGACAAAGAATTGCAAAAATCCCTCTCCAGGCACGGAGAGTTCTCTGGACTCAATAATTTAAACAACAAAATGTTATTTGCTCATGCTAATGCAAATTCTTGGATTAATAGGAGCATGGCCTTAATTTTCTCCATTCCATTGTGGGGAGAAAGTTACTTGTGTGATGGTAAACAAAGAACAGTGGGCTTTGATTCTATCTCCCCCTTTTCCTTTTTGGAAAAGAAAGATGGGATGAAGCAATATCAGAGTAATTTTAATTGTAACTCTGTGGTTCTTTCCTTTACTAAGATCACTTGTGTTCTGTTTTTAGGGATAGGGCCACATAAGGCATCAGGAATGTACAACATGACCCCTTGTTCTGAGGATTTGTGTCAGCCCTACATGAAAGAGTGCTTGTGCTGGGATGCTCCACTCAGAGCCTGTTCTCTGTTTAGCCTAGATATACAGAGATGCATGAATATTTGATTAATGAGTCATGGTCTCTGGAGAAATTTAATAACTGTACTGCTGTACAAAGCCAGCTCCTCTACTGTTAACACAGCTGCCAAGGGTGTCTGTGACACTGAAGCCCTTTCGAGATCTAATTGTATGCTGGGAAGTAAATTCCTTCCTTACAAGGGGAGACATTATTCTCTCACCAGTGTTTTGAACTTTTGTAAGCTCACTTTACTGGATCTGCTTTGGAAAGAGACCCACCTCACCCTGTGGAAACATTTTCTGCAATATGATGGGAGCCTTACAAAGTTTGGGGGACATTTTTTGCTAAGCAAAAACTGATAGGAAGGCCAGGTTACAAATATATGGCCAGGATCCATCAGAGTTGTTCCCTGCTTCCATCAGCGGAACTAAGAGTGAGTGATTTTCCCTAGCCCCTACATGTCTTCACGAACCACTCTGGAGGCCTGGAAAGGGAGCAAATGAGTGTCCTGTTGGACAATTGAATGCCTGCTACCCTGGAGTTTGATTTAGGTTAGGGGTGGGCAAAGTACAGCCCATGGGATGCATGACTCCAAAGAATGGTCCCTGAAGCCCACCAAAGCCCTCAACCCCCCCCCCCCATTTTATTTTTGTGCCAGAAGTGGATCAATATCTGGTGGAGCTGTTGGAATGAGGGAGGTATGTACTCTATGAAACCTGCTGTAGTGAGTAGCGTGGCTGCAGCTCTTTGAGCCAACTGGAAGTATCTGGTCACTTTTCGAAGGCAGCCCCACACAAAGTGCAATGGTGTAATCCAAACAGGATGTAACTAGGTCACTATGGGCCGATCAGACATTTGCAGAAATGTGCACAGTCCCAGATCTGGATCTTTCAGTACTATAATACATGACAGGAAATGGGCTTCAGGAAAGTGAGATGAGGAAAATGTAGGATGGGCATGGGTCCGACTTTATATAGTCCTTTATGTGAAAGGCTGACAAAGGACCGTCTTCCCTCTGAAGGTATTCTGTATCTCTGAAAGAGTGTGAAGGGGGCAAGCAGGGGCTTTGAGGTTGCCCAGCAACAGTGATAACCCGGACAGGAAACTGAGCAGCCACACAGGTCACAAGGGGCCCCGTTCAGACTACAGTGTATGCAAATATAGTGCTTTAACTGCCATGGTCTGTCATATGCTACCCTGAGATTTTTAGATAGAGTCTGGGATATAAATATTTTTAATAATACCAATTACGATGCCAATAATATAAAATGAAAATATTGCCTGAGAGATGATGGAATACATAGCTAGACACGCAAGCTTCTTTCATCATCATAGTCTTGAAGAGGATCCACTTGATAACAGAGTCCGTTCACACTACGCACTTACAGTGCTACATTCCACTTTAGTTGCCATGGCACCATCTTGGGCTTTGTACATTAGGGAGGGGTATTTAGAAATCTCAGCCAGAGAACTCTAGGGCCTTTCCAAACTACAAATCCCACAATTCCATAGGAAGTACCCATGGCAGTTTAAATGGAATCATAGTGCTATAATTGTGTAGTCCAAATGGGCCCCTACATATAGGCTACCCCACTAGGGTGTAGTGTATTATGTTTAAATTTTAGTAACAATCTGCATTTATATGCCGTATTAGCATATGGAAACTTTATGTAAATCTGCATCGTCCTCCCCAATGCACAAGTGGCCGCTAGCAATGTCATGACCCCACCCTGAAAGTGTGTGTGTGTGTTGTTTTTGTTATTTAAAAAAATACTTCCCCACAAATTTTCTATTTAAGGGGATTTTTTTTCACTTCCTAAAACATTTTAGGGAGGATGTTTTCTAAACTACACTGGAAAATTTCTCAGACTAGATGCTGAGAAGATATATTTCCCAGACTAGAGAAAATGCCTATCTCTGTATCTCTAGTCTGAATCTCCACATCCAGATATTTCTCTATTATAAATTGAGGTGGACCACATACATGCCATAGCAGCCCCTAGAGTCCCCACATCATAATATTTTTTTTCCAGAATCCAAGACATAGAGAATTCTGCTCTAGGAAGCATGTTTTTCTGTAAAACAAATGTATGCCCCGTGTGCCAAGTTTTTTGAGAAAGTGCATATGGTTTCTGGCAACTTCCAATTTCAACTTTTGATAAGGGTTGGGTGGGGGTTGGCCTGTGACAATCCTGGGGAGGGGGAAATTCCTCACCCAGACCTGGTGTCTATTCACACTACACAATTTTAGTGCTGTTATTTCACTGTAACTGCCATGGTTCCATCCTATGGAATCCTAAGATTGGTTGGTTGATGAGGTACTAGAGCTCTCTGGCTGAGAATTCTTAATGCCCCCCCCAACTGCAAATCCCAGGATTCCATGGAACAATGGCAATTAAAGTAGACTAGGAATGCTATAATTGTGTACTGTAAATGGGTCTCCACTGAAGTTGCCCATTCTTTTATAATACAGTAGGACCCCTGTATCCACTTGGGATTGGTTTGGGAGGGGCGTGGAAACCAAAAAAAGTGGATAAAAGTGAACACCTTTGAAAATAATGGGACTTCCTGTTTAAAATACCATAGAGTTGCATTGGAGGACCTAGAAAATGGCTAGAGAGGATGCATTTTCTAGGAAGGCTATATGGTAGCTGTGCTGTTTTGTGTCCTGTGGATAATGAATCAGTGAATACGCTGGTCCTACTGTACAAACAGTTTGGGCCTGAGCTGTTCAGTTACCTGCCACTTACCTCTAGGTTACTCCCCCTCTAAAGTGACACTCTTAACATTTCGTGGCTCATCTCTGTTCCTTCATAGATTTAATTTAATGGGTCATCATTAGATAGTATGGGATTAAAAAAATATATATTTTCCTTTTTTTAAACAAATGAGCCACTTCTGTGTATCTACCGGTAGGTAAGTGTCCTGAGTAGGTAGAATCCAATACATTAGTGCTAGGGGCCACATTTAAGTGTAATGCATGATGCAAGACCACCTGAGTTCAGTATGAGAGGGAATTGTTAGGGTAGGAAAAACAGTAGTGCTTATGGGTGTGATTAAACCCATTGATCACTAACTTTCTAATTTTAAATTAGTGTTGCTTCTTTTGGTGGGTGGGGGGATTAAATACCAAAAATATTTCACTACTCGTTTGCCATCCTCCATTTTATTTCCAATATCTGTGAAAGCATATACAGTTAGACAGATATTTTAGTGGTGTTACTTCAGTTAAACTACTTGAAATAATGGGAAGATTTTTTTTTTTTAAAAAAGAGAAAAAGATAAATTTAGTGCAGGAGGTTTCATGGGGAAGTTTTAACTGCAGCTCAGAATTATACATGCTATGCAGAATTTCCTGCAACCCCTTTTCCTTAGGGCCACAATGCATTACAGCAGACGTATAATGAAGCTGCTATAAAATCTCTGGTAATTAAGGGGGATTTGACAGTAATTGCAACAGTGAATCAACTTAATTATTACCTGCTTCAAAGAGAGCTAAACTGATGTTATAATCTAACCTTTCCTACTTTTAAAATGAGAGATTAAACAAGTATGTATAGCATTTAAGAATTAAATCTGTTGAGATAGAATTCTATTAATATGCTTTTGCATGCATGCGTGCACGCACACACATGATATATACAGCTGATCTGAGCAGCAGAGCTATTATCCAACAAACCACTGAAACATGGAGCATTTGTTCTTATATTAAGCTATTTGTCCCTGCCCCACATCTGTGATGCAAGCCGTCTCCTTGGCTGTTAACAAGGCACCCACACAAAGCTCTCTGCTATAAAAACTGCACAGCATGTGCCATTTGGATTCCCTTAGCAGCCTTGCAAAGAAGGTAAGGTGAATGTACAGTGTGTTTTCTGGAGAGGTCTAAGCAAACAGTGATGAATATATCTTTAAAATATATTGTAAAACCACACAACCAGTAAAGATGTAACAGACCTGGTATTTACTTTGCAAAAGGTATCATAATAGTGTTTTGTAGTTTTTTAAAAAGCAATATTGGTCCAAAGAAAAGCTTTGTAACATTTCCAGATGCGGCTTGTACTATGCCAACACCTTATCTTGTAGATGAGATGAGATAATGGCTTCTTGTACCCCCTTTGTTTTTGTAGTGTCTTAAGGTGAGGCAAATGTATCAGGAGGTGACAATATTTTTTTGCTTTACTTCCCACTTCTGTCTGTCTTTCTGACTATCTTTCTGACAGCCTCCTGTCTGCCTGTCTTAAGATTCGAGTGACATCTTGCCAATCGCACAATGTTTGGGGGTATTGCTCCCACTTTTCTGCAGTATTGCAAAATAGTGTTCTTCCTCCAAAGAAGAGGGGTGGAATCCTGTTTGGCCAACCCCTCACTCCCACCAGGCTTTTCCCACTTTCTACCCTATTTTCCTTCTTCCACTTCCTTTAATGTTTTAATGTTCTCCCCTAAAGCCTTATCAATAAAGCAGTAGGTTCCTGTGCTGAGAAAGATCAATCCCTTTCAAGAGTCTAGCTATGGGGTGGAGGCAAAATACAGGCATTGGCCCCAAATAAGAATTCAGCACTGCGATGAAACTTTATTTTAGTCCCCCAAATTTCTAGCATTGTGGGAACTAAAACTTTAATTGAGCATTTAGAAATACAGTTTAGGCACCCAAAGAAAAGGAACAAAGTTAGCCAAGAGCATGTGGAAACAGCAAATATAATAATTCTAGGTGTGAACAATTTTCAGTGTCTCACTCTCTGAAATTTGGAGACTGAAGGAAAATTTCTTTTGGGAGGCAAAAATTTTATTTGGAGGGGCAGTGCTCTCACTTTGTCTCCCCCACCCATAGCTACACCTTGTTCCTACCCCTCCTTGCCTACTTGGCCTGAAATCTCAAAAAGTAGAAAGCTTCCTTCAATCTCCTGGAGACTTTCTTCTGCCTTTGGTCCCCATTTCCCCAGTCCTGAACCTTTAATTTTAACAGCCACAGTGATGATCCAACTGTGGTAGGTTCTTGTGCTCAGAAGGATTACCCCCCACACACACACACACACTCATACAAACAGTGGTCAGTTTCCACTGGGATGAAGGTTGGGGAAGGTCGGGGTAGGGAGAAGTGCGAGTGGAATAGGGATAGTGTTCCTTTCCCACTCCTCTCCACCACCAACAATACCACTTTAATTCTTTCCTTAAAATCTTTCCTTAAAAAGAGAGACTGTGGATGGGGAAGTTGCAAGAAGAGGTGACAAGGAAAGGTGTAGGGAAAATGAGCTGGAAACCACCAAATTGGAGGAGCACAAAGTTAAGCAGAAAAAGAAAAAAAAAATAACTGCAGTTTCTTCATTGATACCTCTAGGAGTTTTATGTTTGAAGCACTCTAAAGAAAACATTGTCTTCCGATTCTGTGGAGAGTTATTGGTATGTTGCTGTAAAGCAGCATGAGATACAAAACAGGAGGAAAGTATTCTTTTAGTAATCTGAATAATTTTTTATTATATAATTGAACTTCTATAATGCTTATGACCAAATTCTCCTCCAAACATCCTAAAGAAAATGTAGCAGGCCATAGGATAACAGGATCAACCATTTTATACATTCCCTGACTGATTAAACAACAGGAAACAAAAGGGAGAGATGAAAGGGCAGTTCTTACAATGGAGGAAAACACTGGTGCCTCAAAGGACCACTCTGTCACCATGCTAACACTTCTTCGTTTCTATTAAATTTAACATCCCCCTTCCCTCCATGCATGTATAAGTGTTTTGCTTACTGGGAGGGCATTCTGTGCATTTGAAGAAGTGTACTGTAGTCCACAAAAGCTTATATTGAAACAAAACAATTACTGTAGTCTTAAAGACTCCTTTTTCCTACCCTCTTTTAATATGAAAACAGACTGACATGGCTACTCTTTGAAAATGGTGTCAATGAAACTACAGTAATTGGTAGTAGATTTTTGAGAAACAAAAGAATGTACTTCATCACATAAATCAAAAATTTATGGAATTTATTGCCACTAGTTGAATTCAGAGGCTACTTGGTACAGATGATTTTAAAAGCTGGCAAAACAAATTTAAGTCACATCCAAGAGCGTACCTCTATTATTGGCTATTATTTATGATGGCACCATGGATTCTCCATGTTTAGAGGTAATATACATAAATACCAACAGTGTGGGTGAAACAAGACATGTAGGCTTCTTGAAAGCTTCTGGTAGGTAACAGCAGAAACAAAATACAGGTCGCATCCATAGGGGATATGTTCCTGGACTTACCGCAGATATACAAAACTGCATACAATAGTGAACTACCATAGAATACCACAGAATTGCACTGGAGGACCTAGAAAATGCTTAGAGAGTACATCTGTCTAGTTACCTGGCACAACTCTATGGTCAACTTCTGGGGGAAATGCTGGATCACCTTTTCTCTTCTGCAAGCCCCACCTCCTGTGCACCGATTGTAGATACACATACTAGATACATGTAGATACATGTACAGTATATAGAATACTATAAACCTTGCATTCCTGCTGCGTACAGTCTTCCAGATTAACAAATAATAGAAATAAGGGATTTTTTGATTTTGAGTGAGTGAATGGCCTTAAAAAAAACCAAGCAATTGCTCAAAAAAGTACTGCAGCTAATTTAAACAGAGTTAGTCCTAGTATGTTTGGGACATGAATATGATTGTGATCTCTAGAAAAGTTAGGAGTTCCACCGAAAATGTGATAAATGTGAGTAGTACAGTTGTGTATAATGTTCTTAATCTCTCTACCCACAAAACACACCACCATGTAACACACACTCTGTAAACTGAATAAAAACATTAAAGAAAGTTTTAAAAAAAGGTTGAAAAGCATTTATTTAATATGTACAGGTAAAGAGAGATAGAAACAATAGAAACATATTGGGTAACTCATATACAATTTAAGGTAAGTTCTAAATTACACAAAATAAAAATAGGAGATACAGTATGTGGTGTGATAAACCCACTACCCAGCTCTAATGAGCTATTTGGATCTTTCTTCTTAGGGGTAACTGCTGCCACACAGCCATGGTCTGAAATGCAATTGTTGGTGTCCCTCTACAGGCAAGGGTTAATCCCATGCCCCTACACATTTGGGTCCTGATTCATGTAGCTATCTGGAGTCTGACCTCATGATAACATAAAGGAAGAGGAATTACACACAAAATCAGTTGGATTTCCTTTACAAACCCTGGAGTATTGACAGTGTTCTAGGTTCAGAGTGGAAATGAGCATGTGTGGGATAACATTGCCATGAGTTCTTAATGTAGGTGGCAATGCAGCAGGAAAATGTCAAAATGCTGCTCAAAACAAATGAAGGATTCCCTTCCCCAACAAGCCAGAATAAAGTACAACTGTAGTTTCCACCAATATTGCAGTTGCACTCATGTTCTTCTGGCAGGCTTCCCATGGGCATGACTGGCCACTATGTGATCGGAATGTTGGACCAGATATGCCTTCGAACATCAAACTTGGCTCTTCTTTTGTTCTTATGTGTCAGATCTTTGAACTGGCTGAAACTTTTCTTTACAACAGGGATAGAAATTGCACAGCCTCCATATATTGTTGGACTGCATCTTCTAGGGTATGCTGCTTAACATTAACATCCGGAGGGTTACACCAGGGTCGGTTAAAGGGTGCATTCAAGATACAACTCTCTTGTTGAAACAGCTTCACTAGCTGTCGGTTTGTTTCTTGGCACAATTCATTGTGCTGGTTATGAATTATGAAGTCTTATACAGCTTAGATCCAGACTATTGAAAACCCAAGGCTGTCTGTGTTAACTTTTTAGTCTTACCATTTTCAGTGGAGGTTTTTCCATCCATCCACAAGACTCACAGGCTGTCTGGTGATTACATGGGAGAAAACCTTCTCAGTGGCTTGCTCCTAGCCTATGGAACTCCCTCCCAAGGGAGGCTCAGTTGGCCACCTCTCTGCTTTCTTTTTACCAGCAGGCAATGACTCTCTTATTCAAGCAGGCCTCCAGCCTTTAACTGGTTGTGGGGTAGAAGGATGTGCAGTGGGTGTCCTGTTATTTAATATGCTGTATGTGATTGTGTGTTTTTATTTGTTTTAAATTAATGTTTTAATTAGATTGGCTGTTTGATCCCTCCCTCCATCCCAACTGCCACTGCCCTGGCTGTAGAGGGAGAGAAGGAAAGTCAGGTAGAGCTCCATCTTGTCTCTGCCCAGAAGCAGAATGGCCCTCCCTCCATCTCAACTGCCATTGCCTTGGCCAAGGAAGGAGAGAAGAGAATGCTAGATTTAATCCCTTCCGCTACTGCCATCCCCTTTCCTTTTGTATCACGTCTTCATTAGATTGTAAGCTTGAGGGCAGGGGACTGTTTTGTTGGTTTTTTCCCCCTTGTAAAGCACCATGTAGATTGATGGCACTATAAAAATTATATTATAATTATTATTGTTGTTATCTTTCTAAACTGTTGTACCATGTTTTAGTTATTCTGTTTTAACTTAGATTGTAAGCTGCTTTGGGTCTTGTATTGGGAGAAAGGAAGGATATTTAACAACAACAACAACACAATTCCTACTCCCAAATTAGATATTTAGAGTTGTTTCCCCAAAAAATGTTGAAGAGAATCTGGATATATGCCTAAAATTTAGCATTCATTAGATTTTAAAAATCACAAAAAAATTTAGGGGCACAGGGCTATCTCTTTAGTTAGAATAAGTTGTAAAGGAGGCATGGAAATTGTACAACTCTTCAAATGTTGCCGACCATTCTTTGGCAGCACATGTTTGTAATAAAATTAGAATGAAACAGAGAAGTGCACAAGGATGACATACAGATTCACAAAGCATTCCCTGGTGGTTTTTTTTGTTCTCTCTCTCTCTGTTAGTGTGTGTGTGTGTTTTGTTGTTGTTATTGTTTAGAACTATAGCCCATCCTGGCCATGAAAAAAGTATAATGAAAAATCAATAGTGTGGCTAGAGTAGGACTTCCAGGCCTTCCTACCCACAACCTATTCAAATGACCAGCCCATGAGTAACAGGGGATTGGGGAAAGAAGCAAACAACTCCACTGTCAGCTTCTAAGTTAGCATGGGCTTGCCAAAACCAAGTTATTGTGTTAAAACACATGTTATAGTAAGGTCTGCAAGGCATGAATTGCCTTGTATAGCCATTTTACTATTTTTACTAAAAATATCTATATATTGCCCTTTCCTATAACAAAATTGTTCTTACTCCTAAGTGAATGTGTTGAAACTAAGTGAAGGCTGAGAGAGTATGGCTTGCCTAAGACCACCCAGTGAGTTTCGAAGGCTGAGTGGGTATTCAAACCCTAGTCTCCCAGAATCCTAGCCCAGCAATAAAAACACTATACCGTGTTTACTTCTTAACAGCATTAAGTCCACACTCTAATATTGTCGAGCAATATCATTGCTGGACAATGAGAAGTAAAATATGTTCATTTTAATATACCAATTGATGAGCCAATAAATACATTTGACAAAATGTCATTATTTATTTATTTATTGTATCTTTCTGCCATGGGATGCAAGGCAGCTTACGCCATATTCAAATAGCTAAAGGAGCTATTTTGAGGATAGGATTTGACACCTTGCATAGCTCCTTTAAAGTTCAGGCTAAAACCCAGAATGGATCCACTGTTCCAAAGCCACTATTATATAATCATCATTACTAGTAGCTATTAATAACCTTATCTTGAACAATGTTCACTTCATATACTACCTTATAAGAATCATTCTGGAAGATATTTGGCCATTTCCCTATTTTAAAAATATATTTTTGTTAAAAAAAAGAAGAGAAAAGCCAATTCACCAATAACACAGTGCTTGATATGTAACAAGTAGCACATTATTTTTTTTAAAGTAACAATTTCTGAAAAGAATATTACTTTTTAAAAAAGCATTCTAAACTTTGATTGAAATACAGAAGCCTACATTGCCCAAATTGCATTATAGGTACATTATACTTCCTTATGCATTGAACTACATTTGCCATTTTGTTTCTTATTCAACTTGGAAAGATCCTTTTGGAGTTCTTTATGTTCCATGTTTTATTTTATCGCCTTGAAGTGTGATGTAGTAATGTAGTATTGTTAGCAATATTCATCACCTTGAAGAGTCATGTAGTATTGGCTATTTTATTGCTTATGCCTGACTCTAGTTCATTTATGAGAAATTTAAATATTACCAGTCCAAATACAAATAAATTAGGAACTCAATTGCTTACATTCCTTCACTGGCAAAGCTGTACATTTAGTCTAATGGTCTGCTTTTTTAAAACCAAGCCATCAGAAGGTCTGTCCTCTGATCATATTACTGCTAAGTTTACTTAGGCACCTTTGGTGAGAGGCTTAGCAAAATCTTTCTGAATGTTCAAGGGTAGAAGACCTATTGGGTTACCCCATCCACAAACTTGCTTATAATGCTCTCAAAAAATTGTAAAAGTTTAGTGACGACTTGTGCAGAGACCATATCGATTCTTCAGCAGTGACCTTTGCTCTTCTGTATGCTAGATAATTTTATATTTAACAATATTTACTGTCAATGTACTAGGGGGGAAAATAAACAGAACAAGCATATAATGTCCTTTCTTTCCTCTGGATCTTTTAAAAACAGTGTTATATCAGCTGTTTTCTAAATTTCTTTGTATAGGAGATTATCTTAGAAACAACTTCAGTATTTTTTGTCAGAAGAGCAATGCCACTTGGGAGTTATTTAAGAACTCTTGGATGGTTACCATCTCAACCAGGTCGTTTCTTTATCATTATCAATAAGGCTTGGATAGTTGTCTTTTTGCCTGAGTTCATCAGACTCACTTCTTGGAAAAAAAGCAATTCAGACACAGTTATCTGTCCTATATTATCTGTGACAAAGAGAGACACAAAAATTAATTCAACTTGTGCCCACAAAGGGTAGGGCACAGCCACCTTTACTCAGCACTGGGTAAAAATTGCCCATGAGTTCATTGGCTGTAACTGGCATGACTTTGGAAAATTGGGCCAGGATCTATTCAGACACCCCCTTTCGTGTAACTTTATCCTCCTTTAGCACATTTTAAATCCTGTATTGTTCAGAAGTCCAATTGTCTCCCTAGTTTCCTATTTCCATGACCATTTTCTCTCTCTTTTTAAGTAGGACAATGGACAATTGATGATGTTAGAGACAAGTCCCTTCTTTAAGATCATGTGTTCACCTTCTGTGATGTCATACCCACCAATTAATTGTCATACCCGCCAATTAATGCTTCCCAATTTTTCAGCTGCTTTTAAAATGTCACCATTTTTATTTCCTCCCACTTTCATCTTCAGCTTACTTCAATTGCTGCAAACTGAGTTCTAAAGTCATTTGCAATCAATTAACTTAGCAGAGGGGAGAGGAGGGGATGGAATCATGCCCTTCCCTATAGGCTCAGGCAAAAACAGACTGCTGCAGCCTCTCCTAGCTTGTGTGTTCTTCCTCATCAATAAATTTTGCAATCTTGACAACACTCTGATGTTGCTTGGCCACATGTCTCTCAGTCTGTGAAATCTTGGAGGGTATGTAATGTGGGGATAAAGATTGTTACAGTTGCAAGGTTATCATCATTGCACTCTCTGATATTACTAGATTAAAACCCTGTGACTATGGGGTGAGCCCTTCTGATGTCATTGAGGTGGGGCAAGCAAGGTTTGGGGGGAATCTACTTGCTGAAAAGAGAACTAGGGGAATGTGGTCAAACTGAGGGGTTGTCTAAATGGTGAAAATACTCCTCACAGAATGTATGGAGAATATGGACTATCTTAATGGCACCCCACATTGTTTTGCCATATTCAGAAGGAGGGGACCCAAAAACACCAAAAACTGCAAAGGGAAAGCCTTCGCAGTTTTTCCCTGAGTTTTTAAAGAACTCCGAAGGAAATGTGCATTCCCGCTTGTTGGGACTAGTGATTTGATTTGAATCACTTTCCCATAGAAGAGGAAGAGCAAGCTGATTGGCTGGACAAGCATGGGGGCAGGGCTTGCTAACAGAGCAAGTGCCCGCTGCCACCATGTTGGATTTTTGCCATAGTGAGCAATCACTAAGGCAATAAAACAGGGTGTTGTCTTTTCTCTTTTTTTGTGTAAAGATGAAATATTGCATAAATATCAAGGGCACACTGGACAATTCTACATAAACTTGTTGCTTTCAGACACCAACCCAGGAACAACTTATAATGTTGCCAGATTCTGCGCAGCTGCGGTTAAAATTCGACAGACAATGTCCTCAGCAGTAGAATAGTGTCAACCTAGTCTTGTTATACTGGAGCTAACATTTTAAATACTGCTTTTAGCCTGTTTTTATCCTGTGATTTCACCTTTATTTTGTATCCCTTATTACCTGTGCTGGTCTATGACCGTAATAAAGATTCTATTCTATTCTGCACCATGGAAATAAGGTTTTAAAAACATTTGGCAGTGGCAGATTTAAAAATGTGAGCAATTCACTCATGGCCGCCATCTTGAATAGAGGGCATGCAAAGTTTATGGGGGCTGTAAGACTATTAAGACAAGTTGCAGCTGCTGCAAGTTGTCTTTATTGCGGATCACTCCGGGGTTTTTTGGGTTCATATAGATGAGCTCCTAGCAAACTAGATAATGTAGTAAGTCAATAAAAATATTTTTGGCAGCCAGGGAGGGGGGGGGGATTCATTCAGCACTTGCACCAATTGTCACCATTCCCTAGGGCTCCCACATCTGACAGCATTATCCACTTGACACATAATAGGTGGGGAATTTTTCCAGGCTTTATGATGCTGCTGAGGTTTGTGCAAGATCTACAAGATTCCCTTTCCCAAATCCTGGGGCCTTTCACACTACACAGTTATAGCACTGTGATTCTACTTTAATTGTTATAGCAATATGATTCCACTTTAGTCACCATGGCTGTATCCTGCGGAATCCTGGGCTTTGCAGTTTTTGGGGGGGGGGTTGTGGGGAGGGGCTCACCAAACTACAAACCCAGGGTTCCATAGAATGTTGCCATGGCAGTTAAAGTGGAACATATTGCTATATTTGTGTAGTGTGAATGACCCCTGAACTGCAGGTACTTTATTCCTTGCCTTTCTATAAATGGCATGATAGTCTGGCTCTCTCTCCAATTTGCTACCCTCACTCCTGGAGTTTTGGTGCCATGACTTGTACGAGTGCTACACACATATAAGCAGTCCTGCACCAGATGCCTGATGTCTTAACAAATGCGTGCTATCTGAGAACATGGTTTAGTGCCTAAACAATCCTAAGGAAACCTTCACTAAGTTCTTAAGAAAGCAGCTGAGAGCAAGATCTAAGCTCCCTGAGTAGGTGACTGCATGTTTTGTCAAGGTGAACTCACCTTTTTAAAGATATGTAAAGTAAACACAGTTCTCAAGAGAGTTAGCATTTGTATCTTATAAAATGTCAGTTTCTCTGCCCTTGGGAAGAAATAGATTTCCAATGGGATTGACTAGCACACGCCATCAGAATTCTCACTTAAACCTGTTCAATAAAAATTACTATGGAGGCATTAAAAAAAAATACTGCCACTATTCAAAAACATATTCCTGACTTTTGTCAACAAGTGAGTAGTAATTTTATGAGACTACTAGTAATCCTAAATATATTATGGCTTGTTTAGAAATGGGATAATTTCCCAACAGTGAATCTCTGCAGCTATTGGACTTTGGACATACTAGATTCCTTGTCTTTTAGAGAAATAAAATAAAACAAAAAAAGGGGAACCTGGCTTAGACTGTGAAGTCCTAATTCAATTTTCCAGACTTTGCAGACTTTTCCAGATTCACCTTATTGTTTTCCTACATAGGGGTACTATTTAAACATTAATTCACAGTAGCACACCATCATACAGTTATGAGTTATAAAAAGGTAGAGACAATAAATAATCTTTAAAAACATTACTTTTTGCTGGTTAATCCTGATTGCACTGAAGAACAGTCCCTAAAACTTTGTTTTTGCCTTCTCCCAGGAAATAAGCTACACCCATTTGGGGTAATTTTGGGAACAAAGGGCTGTAAAAAGGGTTGAAAAGCAGAGTTTTCCATTCGGAATGAAAGCAGAAAGTCCTAAGTCTGCATTGGCATCATTGTCATTGTCATAGCCAAATCTGATTGGTATTGTGCTATCATCACACTGTCGATATGGTCCCCGATTGGCTTGGATAATATTGCCATCAAGAAAAAAGGCATGTACAGAAAACAAAAAATTGAATTTAAATAATGGGGAGTGGAACAATTAAGCACAGGAAAGCATGAATAGGGGGGTAGTTGAGCAGGGGGACACACCTAGGTCTGATATGCTTGTCATGGCTTCTAATAGGACATGAAATGCAGGTTGCACCATGGACTGCAGTTCAGGGATGGCTGTGATAATAGAGTATTCAGTGAAATAGCTGCTTACAGCTTCCAAGTTTATGGATGATATAAATTAATTTTTTAGTGTAGACTGTGATACCAGACAAAGAAAATATTTCCTTAAAATTTGCTTTCAGGGTTAGGAATATAAGAAAGCCTTTTCTAAATTATCTCCTGCACGTATGTATATTGGGGGGGGGGGGAAATGGGCAAACTTTAACAAATTTTCATGGGTGCCTTTTGCTATTTTTACAGCACATTTTAAACTAAATGAGAGATTAAGATAGGAAGAAGTACTTAAGATGCATGCTCAGTGACTATTTTTTCATAATGTTTTAATGGACTCAGGACTGAGCTCCACTAAAATCTGGATTTATTAGAAACGTTTCATGCATTTCAATTGAGTTTTTCATCATGAATCTGGATATTTTACATTATTTCCATAGAGCTGACCCTCCGGTTCATTAGAAATGCTCCAATATAACCAATGGACCATTTCTAATGATACTGGTTTTACAGCAAAGCCAAGGGTCAGTCGTACTGAAAACAATGGCGCTAACCTCTCAGTTTAGTAGGAAAATGCTTCTATGTCTCAATGGAGCATCTCTAATAAATCTTACAAATGTGTGCACTGTAATTTTTTTTTAAAAAAAATCCAGTGGTTGGAATCCTTCAGAACCACACCATGCTTTAAAAACATAACGACCCACACCAAATGTTTGGCTCTAGCATATGGCATTTGGGGGCTCAATTTAACATGGAAAAGGGTTTTTTAATCAGGATTTTTGCTGCAGAGGACAAGATGGCAGCTATTCCTCTAAAGGACGTAGTTGAAGAAAAGGAAGGGTGGCAAGCAGAGCAAGAGGCAAAGATAGATAGGGTGAAGATCCTGGGGCTGAATTTTGCAGTGGCTCCTGAGCGATGGAGAGAAAATTGGTATCACTGGTTGGAAAAAGTGAAGGAGAGGGTGGCCCTCTGGCAGAGATGGAAGCTGACCATTTATCAGAGAGCTGCTTTTGTAAATACCTACCTGCTTCCGGTGGCAGCCAACTTGGCAGCTGTATTCTCCCGCCTCCGGATTCAGTGATTAAAGAAGCTGATAGAGTTCTCTTCAAGTTCCTTTGGAGAATGGCCACATTCCCTCTGGCAAGAGCAGTGGCTTATGAGCAGGTAGAACAAGGGGCCTGGACTTCCCAGCCCTGGGACCTAAGTTCATCACCATCTTTTCTGCCCAAAATTTTGGGAAAGTTTTTCTGTTGCAAAAGGGTCAGATTCAACCTCAGGCTTGGCTAGTTTTGTTTTGTGAGTGCTGGATAGGGACTAGATGGGGAAAGACTTGGTGGGAGGAAGGCTCATTAAATTTTAGGTTTTCTTTATCTGAAAAATTGAAAGCACCAGATTATTTGAGAGACTTTGTTTTTTGCATAAAGAAATACAGAATTCATGCTGAGGAGTTGAAGGGGGAAGACAGACCAGGTCAGAGCATCAAGAGCATCAGGAGAGGTTTGTACAGGAAAATAGTGGAGGAGATTTATGTTAACCCGTGTTTGCAAAAACGTCAGGCTAAACTAGATTT
Source organism: Gambelia wislizenii (assembly GCA_030847615.1). Classification (NCBI taxonomy): domain Eukaryota; kingdom Metazoa; phylum Chordata; class Lepidosauria; order Squamata; family Crotaphytidae; genus Gambelia; species Gambelia wislizenii. Next base: position 107,293,343 of record JAUMIR010000004.1, read on the forward strand.
ATCAGAGTACCTAAATCACCAGACTAACCCAATTGAGTATTTCATGGACAAAAGGGTCCCCAAAAAGTTGTGGGACCTGAGGTGGAGACTCTACCATCAGGTTCTTAATCTGAAGGGAAGGAGACCATGGACTGCAGAGGATGAGCAGACTTGTCCTCATCTGAAATGTAAAAAGGCTGAGATTTTGAGTGGCGTGGCACAGAAGGAGACGATCAGACATTTTGCCCAGGACTGCCCAAGGGCCCGGGAAACATGGGAGGAAGTGGCCTGGGTCCTGGCTTGGCCAGATTTGGCACAGCAGGCCTAGGAGATGGTGCTTTCGGGGACCGAACCTCCGGAGGGTGTCAGGGGACCCAGAAAGTCAGTGTGCCAAAAGAGGAAGAGAAAGGAGTCTGGTTCCCCAGCTGTGAGTTTTTGGACAGTGCCCTGGTCCACGGTGCACCTGGTAAACCTCTATGTGATGTTAGGGTTAGTTTTCCAAAGACAAAAGGAGGTAAAGAGTCAAAATCTGCAGGATGTAAAACGCACTGCTTATTATGTGAAGAACGTAATTGAAAATTTAGCTCTGAGTGAAAAAGAGAAATTGCCAAACCATCATTGGAAAAAGTTTTGGCCATGGTTTAAGTGAGACAACCCCAGCAATAACATAAAAGGATATTTTAAATAAATATTTTATTATTATTGTTGTATTTTTGTATTTTTTTGTATTATTATTTTTTATTAATCTTTTATTGATTTTTTTCTTTTCTGAATAGGTATAATTATAATGTGTAAATATAATGTGATTATAGTGTGTTTAGATTAAGAGGAAAAATATATTAGTGTTAGGATAGATAGTTTTGTTTTTGTATTAGTAAGAAAAGAGGAAAACAATTATTATTTTTGCGTTATTGTTACGGCCTTTTGCGGTCGGGTGTATTTTTCAGTAGAATGGTCTTATTCCAATAAAAAATTCCTAATCCCCCCCCTCAAATTCCTAATCCCCTGAGCTAATTTTCTGCTATTCTTCCAAGGATGCCACAGTGGCTAGGATTTGCTATTTAGAATCACTAGCAGGAAGCCAGTGGGCATTCTCTCTGTACCCTGGACTTTCCCTGCCTGAGAGGTCTGCAGTTGGTACAACCAGAAGGAACATGATATCAAGGGCTGCCCTGATTCCACAGTACTCCTTCTTCATGAAACAATGGGTGAGATCCTGCATCATCAACATAATTATGATGATGGATTTCCATCATGCTAGTTACATCTGGCGATTCCAGTCTCCAAAACCCTATCTTTGTAACCACCCCAAATAAAGTGTGAGGTTCTAGAGATCAGGGTTCTTGGTGTGACAGATGGCTGGATGAGCGAATGGGAGAAGTGTGTTCTAGGAGCTAATCCTATGGCAGGAAGCTGAAATGGAAGGGGCTCCAGTGTGTTTGAAGTTTGTACGACAGTTTGAGTGAAGTTCAGTTAAGAATGGAGGTCAGTTAGTGACAGTTATCTGGAGCAGAGGGCTCCTGTGGGTGCTGTATGAGAGAGGCTTGGATGAGTTAAAATTGTATGCAGGGGTTAGTAGTCTGAATTAGAGGAGTGAGTGGACAAAGACTGAATGAGTCTGGGGAATAAGGAATAACAATATAAAGGTTTAAGTCCTGTTCTAAATAAGATTCCATGTTACTGTTATTCATTCCCTTCAATAAAGTTATCCTTGTTAATTCAAACACAGACTCTGTCCATTCCTATCTATTGTATAAGTAAAGGCAAGCTACCAAAACACACTCCACATATCTATCTATATTATATATATATATCTTTCTCTTAGGTATGTTGCTGTTTCCAGTGTCCTGATTGGCTGCTTAGGGAACTGACCAACCAATCAAAGCTCTGTTGGGCAGCCAATCAGCACACTGGGGGCAGGACCATGTGGAAGTTGAAATCCTTTGTAAACATGGTGGCTGCAGAGGGAGTGTGAGTAGTGGGGGTGGTGTGTGTGTAGCATGGCATGTGCTGGAGCACAAGGGGTGGCATGGGGGGCCAAGTTCGGTGGTGGAGGGTGAGTTTGGAGGCGGGAAGGTGAGCGACGGGGGGCAAGCGTGTGCGACGGTGGGGTGAGTTTGGAGGCGGGGGTGAATTTGGTGGTGGGAGTGAGTTTTGAGGCAGGAGGGCAAGCGGCAGGGGGTGAGGGTGAGCAGCAGGGGGAGTTTGGCGGTGGGAGAGTGAGTTTGGAGGCAGCAGGGCGACTGGCGGGAGGGATGAGTTCAGCAGCCAGCCTACCTTACAGGGTTGTCATGAGGTCTACTGGGCATTTTGGGGGGTGTTTTTTAACAGCGTATGGGACATTGGGTCCAGCTAGTTTAAGTAAAAGTAGTATCCCTGGTTCATAGGTGGAAATAAGGGACCCTTAGTAAGCAAAAGGTGGGAGGAACAGAGGGCAAAGGCAGCCAGGCTAAACCCTGAGGTAAGGTGGGGGCTGGCATTTTGAAGTTTTGCTCTCAGCCATGTTGACCTTGTTGAGCTCATATAAAGAGGCATGAGTGCCACACTGGGAACTGACATCTGCAGCATTTTCTCGGTTGCTGGATGTGTCAGGAACAGCTAAAGAGACCAAGGTCCTGCTACAACTGCTTGTCTCAAAGTGCCCCATGACTGGGAGAGTACTGCAAATCTTATTTCCAAGTGCCTTGATCTCCAGCACTTTGGAAACATTGCAAAGGCAGGTTTTCGGGGTAACACTCAGTTGTTCATGACCGTAAACATGAATCCCCAGCCGTTATGAGATCCAATTTATAATCTCATAACTGCTGAACCCTATGACTTCCTGTAGTATTTGGGGAAATAATCATTGTAATGTAAAAGCAATCTTGTGTACCTCATTCACACCCTAAGATAAGTCTAGGGTTTTTTCCCTGCATGCTTCTGTTCTCCCAAATTTCCTTTCTCTTATTTCACTGGGCACTTCCAGCCAACTGGAGTGCTGGGTCATTCAACACATGACCTAATTTAAATTGTATTGCTCTGTGTAAGTTCTTTTTTAAGTTTGAGTCTCCATGAGGCTGTAACCATCTTAAGCTATATTATCTTTGTTTAGCCATCTTTCCTGCAACCATGCCATGATGTTCACCATGCAGCCTCTTACCATTGTAGGCTGGGTGAGTTTTCTACCCTAAATCCTATTAGTTAGTTAGGAACCTCTTTTTAAAGTTTGTTTTAGTATGTAGATTGAGATTGATATACCTTCAGTAAACTTTGATTTGCATTTTAAACTGACTCCTTTGTTTTTGTAATGAGTCTAATTTAACTGGGTGATCTCAGACCTCTGAACACACCTTTTTCAAATGTTAATTGAGCTTAGTCTGCATTCCTAAGTTGCACTCTGCATGAATTTAAAAGTAAATGAACTTTAACTCTCTTTTTTAAAGAAGATAATTCTTGTTGCTTTTTTAAAAGGACTAGATCCTGGAATTTTTCAATACAATTTTATTTTTTAGACTCATTACTCCTACATGGAAGGGTTTTGGTTCCCAGACTGAAGACTTAAAAGCTCTATTTAATTTTTGTTTTTGCAAAAGTTTTGTTTTTCTTTTTATCTGATCACCTCAGAGTTGCTGTTTTTGGTCTCTCTCGGCTTGAAGACAAAGGCAATAAAGCTATAAAGCAATTATGACTGAAGCTAGCCTCTCTCCCTTTTTAAGCATGGAGAAACTGAATGGTCTGAATTATAAAAGATGGTCTTTTTCTTTTGAAACATACATGAAGGCCATGGGACTTATTGATGTTTTACACAATCCCAGACCTCCTCGGGGGAGAGAGAGGAATGATTTTGATAGAGATGATCAAAAAGTATTAGCATTCATAATTTTAACAACTGACGAAGGATTAGTCTGTGAAATCAAAGATAAGAGAACAGCAAAAGCTTGGGACACTTTGAAAGATCTATGTGATGTTCCATCCATGGGAAATAAAACTGCATTGATGATGAAGTTTGTAAACATGAAATTAGCAAATCCAAAATGTCTAGATGAACACATTAATGATTTCAGAGCTACATTAGCAGAATTGCAATCTCCTGGAGAAGAGATTCCAAAGTCTATGCAAGTTGGGATTTTCTTAGCAAGCTTACCAAAGTTTTATAATCCCATCATAAACACTTTGCAATTGAAAAATGATTTAACCCTACCAGAAGCTTATATTCAAACAAGAGAATTTCAACATAGGCAAAACTTGATACAAAATGACAAGTTTGAATCCAGAAATTCTAACTTTAACCAGCAAGTAAATTTGGCTGGAAAAGAAAAGCAGTATTTTAAAAGGAATGCTACCCACTCCAAGCCCCCCTCCTCTTCTGAGCCAAATAGGGTGCAATTTAAGGCTTCAAAGGGAAACAGTCATTCTCACAGCAAGAGATGACTGGCTAGAGGCAAGAGAATGCAAAAGGCCATAGAGATAGAGAAGCTAATGCTAAACAGAAATTTCACATTGGATTGGCTTATGAAAAAGTAATGCAAGCTTCTGGAAATGAATATAAAGATGCCTTCATCATAGACAGTGGAGCTAGCGACACATTCATCAATAAAAGGGAATATTTCCAAGATTTTAATGAAGAAGTAAAATTCCCTGTGTTTCTTGCCAATGGAGATTCTGTTACGGTGCAAGGAATTGGGACTGTGTATCTTCCTATGAGATTGGGAGCTAGGACAGAAATATTGAAAATTAAGGATGCTGTTTATACCCCCGAGCTCAAGAGCTCCCTCTACTCAGTCAAAATGAGCACATCTAGAGGTAACAGAGTAGTTTTCAAAAAGAATGCATGTTATGGTCTTCATGGCAAACATTTGATTTTTAAAGACACTCTAAAGGACGGTGGCCTTTATCACATGGAGATCAGTGACTCAAATGCCACTCAGTGTAAACACAAAGACTGCATAAATTTATGGCATAGAAGGTTTGCTCATTGAAATGTTGAATGCATAAAGAAATTGGCTAATCAAGAGCTAGCAAAAGACTTTCATTTCAAGAACTGTTGTGTGAATGAAAGGTGTGTGAAATGCATTAAAGTTAAGGCTACTGCACCTTCACACAAGCCTCTCACAGAAAGATAATCTATTAAACCTCTTGAGTTGATACACTCTGATCTCTGTGGGCCATTTAGACAGAAATCAGTTGGTGGAAACCTCTATTTCATGACCCTCACAGATGATCTCAGCAAATATTGCCATTGCTACCTCCTAAGGGAGAAAAGTCAAGCTTTTGAAAAGTTCAAAGAGTACTTTAATTATGTCTCTTATAAATTCAATTATAAAAGTCAAAATTTGAAAACGGATAATGGGTCTGAATTTGTCAATACTCAATTTGATGAGTTCTTAAAGGAACATGGCATCAGACACCAGACTACTGGGATTTATAGTCCTCAACAAAATGGTTTATCAGAGAGAATGAACCGAACCTTAAAGGAAATGGCAGTTGCAATGCTTTTACAGGCTAACATGTCTAAAGCTTATTGGTCTGAGGCAATTCTCACAGCCACATACTTATACAATAGACTTCCAACCAGATCCAGAGATGTTACTCCATTTGAATTGTGACATGGTGTGAAACCCAGACTGAACCATCTCAGGGTTTTTGGATGAAAAGCTTATACATACATTCCCAAACAGAAAAGAGACAAGCTGGACTGTAGAAGTGAAGAGGGAATTTTTATTGGCTATGCCAAAGGTGCTTACAAAATCATAAACCCTGATGGATGCACAATGAGAATAACAAGTGTTGTTTATGTTGATGAAAGACCTCAACTTAATTCTAATCCAAACAAAGATTTCTATTCAGATATGTTTGCAGTGGAAGAAGACCCTGACCCTGATTCTCAGTGGCAGCCACAGCGTGTGCAGCTCTTTCACCCTTCTGCAAGTGCTTTGCATCCAGAAGGGCTCCCTTAGCCCACGACTTACCAGAGGACGGAGGACCGGATGGCGTGCCACGGGCAGAGCCAGGAACTCAAGTCCAGGTGAGACAATATGCGAGGGGTAACAGGGGAGTGCCTCCTTTGAGATTCTCTTATCTACTCACAGGGGAAAGCCTTCTGGAACCCTCTGATTGGCAGAAGATCAAAGGACTGCCAAAGTCTGATTCTGAGAAATGGGTGAAAGCAGCAATAGAGGAAATGGAATCCTTATATAAGAATAAAACGTGGACTTTGACAGAATTGCCAAAAGGCAAGAAGGCAATTGGCTGCAGATGGGTCTTTACAACAAAGCAAAATGCAAACGGGGAGACTGAAAGATATAAAGCCAGACTTGTAGCTAACGGTTACAATCAGCAATTTGGAGAAGATTTTCATGAAACTTTCTCCCCAGTAGTTACACACACAACTATTAGAACCTTATTGGCTGTTGCAGCTTCCAAGAACATCCTGGATCCAGGAACTATGTCAACCACCCTTGTAAAGTTGTGACAGTAGTGTAGGGAATTGACATAGGTGGTAATATGCCCAAAGCCCCACATAAATTACAAGACCACAATATAAGAGGGCGGGAGGGTGGGATGATGCTAGATGAAGCACTGCCATGCATTCAAGCAGGCAGGGAGACAAATATCTTCCCACCTGACCGGATTGAAGACTGCAAGCAGCTCACTCTGGCCAAACTGCCAGTTGATGAATTCAAACCTAGGTTTAAATTAATTGGCTGGAGCTCCTGCTTCTTCCCAGGGTCACTCGAAACCATACAACCCTCTGTGAAGAAGGAACCAGTGATCCACTATGCTGGGTGGACTACTCCTGCCCTGAGATGTAACACATGCCACCCAGTAAGTCAGGCAGCATATTTAATGTAGGGCATAATATCTCCATTTTACAGAAGAAGCTATGAGCTATGGAGAATGAACAATTCTGTACAGGCTACAGGTTTAGCTAAAACATGGTTTTCCTCATTCTTTTTTTGTTTCTTTATCAGCTACTGAATATGTGGAGAGCATAAACTTAATCTCTTTTGATGCTCTGTATGGTTACCAGATTGTTGCCTAAACGAAGACAAATATCTTATTATTTAATTTTATTAAGCTACAGACGAAATATGGCTAATATTGACAAATCAATTTAAGGTGTCTCTCCTGGATGGTTGAAGAGTCAACTTTACTGCCACTGAAAGATAATCTACCTGAATATCACACAACTAACTTCATATCCTTTCCAAATTTTCCTAAAGTTGGGCAAATTCCAACAATGATCTTTGTCCCATATTCTCAATGTGATTTACCTCACTCTATCTTTTCTCAATAAAAGTGGTAAATGTATAATTGCCTAGTTATGGATATAGTAAACAACTGTCACTCAATTCACGTTAAACGTGTTATTCATTGTTATTATATTAATTATAATAGATACAATAAGGATCTCAGGTAACAGATTCTGGTGAAGGTTGGAGACCTTGAAGAATGGCTGCCAATCAGTTATAAACAATATGGGGCTTGATGGACCTATGGCCCAAATTGGAATAAGGCATCTTTATATACTGTTGTAGTGATTGGTGCTAAAAAGTGCTGATAAAAGTTCATGTCACTAAAACATACAAAACTTAAAATATAATTAAAATATCAATTGAAAACCATTTAAAAGTATATCAATCAAAAAGCAACAAGTACAGCATATTATTAAAACCCCTCTTCCCATGAGCATTCAGTTTCCAAAGGCCTGTTGAGACAAAAAAGTCTTTGCCTGTCAGCCAAAGGACACCGCTGATGGGGCCAGTCTAGGTAGAGAGTTCGAGAGCTTGGGAGCAGCTGCCAAGAAGGCCCTCACCTGTGTTCACACTGGATGTACCAGTTTTGTCTAGGCCCATCATGCTGATCCAATGGAAAGATGAAAGGGCCAGCATTAACCAGAAGGGCTTCTTCTGCACATTAGAATTCAATTTCAAAAGAACACTATATTTTGTATAAAGTAGCAGTCCCTGTTCTATACAACCTACTATATATCACCTGGCAGACTGATTAGTAGGGAAATCTTAAGAAATCTTATGAATGCGAACCAGTTTAATTTCACCAATAAGTATGTTTTTCTCTTCCAATGGAAGTCAATCCTGCCAGTTATTTTGTTCTCTAACAGTAGAAAGGATACAGACTATGTGGAGAATCTATTTGTTCCGGGTGATTATGACAAAGACAGCAGTGTGATGTTAAGCCATTTCCTACTCTACAGACACCTGCAAAAGCACCAAGAGGCAGCCAGCCCCCTAACTATTTCAATGAGCTACAGCAGTTAATCATGTTGACTCTACTAGTGAATGCTATTTCAGCCTGAGGCTGTCAAAGGCAGGGTTTCATCTTGTGCTCCCTAAGGCCATCTCAAAAACTAAAATGGTCATTTATGTTGCCTATTGTCTCATCACATCTGTGTGTGCTTTAAAAGTTTCATAGCTGATCTTCAAAGTCACACAGTCATAGTTGCAAGCATGTGTTTTTATACACACACACACACACACACACACCAGCACCAAGTTCAATTAATTTTTAATCACTAAACATGAATTTTAATTACAATGTTTGCTTTTGCAGTGATGATTTCTCTGTGTTTTGAAAGTATACTGCTTTAGAATATTATTACAATCACAACTGTTATAAAGCTCAAATACTAAAATATTGTTATTATGAAATATATATCTGTGTAAAAGCTATACCTGTATACAACCATGTGCATTTATAACCATCGTGTGCATGTCCATATATAAGTTATAAAAATGATGCCCCATTACTGTGTATAAAAACAAGTAAGGACAGTTTGGAAGAGTTTTATTCTGTATCTATGCCTATTTTAATTTTTTGTTTTGTTAGTCTGAATCCATAGAACAGTTTTAGGTATGACTAATGTCATGTGTAATGATATTAAAAAATGATGTTAAAAAAAACATACTCTTACAAAGTATTGCTATTATGTATATGTACACATGTGCACAGAGACAGACAAGAACATATAGATATCACTTCCATTTTTGCATATATATATCTGTACATTTATACATACCCATTTTATTTGGTGAATGCTGGAGGCAGTAAGAAATTAAATACTTTGACTGCAGTGTTTCTTCAGCATGTGCATGTCATGTACCTTTGGGTATAACTGTAATATTTTGGTTTGTTTTTAGACATCACAATAATTTATTTCCTAGGGAAATCATTTCACTTCATCCTCACACATGTCCTCCTTTCCTAACCATTTTAATTGTTTCTGCATCAAAATTACCAATGATAACTCTTTCTGGTATTGTCATGTTGTCTATAAATATTTAGCAACTGGCTTGCTTTCACCCAGACTGCTCCTGCATCAGAGATGAAAAGGTAGCATCTGCTGAAATTGAAAGTGGCCACATTTTTTGTGATTGCTTAATTAAATGCCAAAATTTATCTACATTAACAACAAAGTGGTAAAATTTATTGATCAATTCATATGATATAAGTTGACAAATGGCCAGAGCAATTTCCATAATTTTCTACACATGTTAAAATTTGTAATGGGAAAAATGAGGGAGAGCGTACTATATTAACATTCAGTGGGGAATGAAAGTGATGTTTTGTAATGGAAGCTAATGCCCTGCAGCAGTGTACTTTGTTTTCCCCTGCCCTGTCCAGGCCTTGGCTATTTGAGTAGTATACAGATGGGTCTCTGACAGTCCTACAGCTGTTCTCCTAATTGTCCATTAAGTGTTCTATTGATTCTCTGATTCAAAGTACATGTCTTTCAGTTCAACCTATCCTGTGAAGTGGCAGGCACATTCCTCGCAGAATGACAGAGCTGCCTGAGACCTAAAATCGTAGGCTGCCAGTTTCAATTGAGCATACTGCTTTCAAAGAAAAAGGCTTGGTTAAAGGAGCTCTGTAATAGCTCGATGGGTTTTTAGTTCCCAAACTTTGAGCATCAATCAATTAAAGCAGCCTTAAGCAAGAGAAGCGTTAATTCCTCATAAAAGATGCGTTGCCAGCACCAGGCTGATAAAAACATTGGGCAAGCATTCTATTGATGATAAGTTCCTAGATTTATTTAACCGTACGCAGATGCTCCTCACAGTGTTGTGATCCAAGCCATCAAGATATTCTTATTAACTTGTGGGTTGGTTCTTTGTCTTTTCTCTCCTTTCCCCCTCCCATCATACAAAAGCTAGATCATTGCCAATTTTGGATTATGCCACTCAGAAACCTGTTTAACATTGTCTTTCTTTAAGCTGAAGAAGTGAGGCATAAGATGCATATTGGTGGGAAAAGACCATAAATCTTGAAAGAAACAAAGAGCCTATGATAAAGCTACAAAAGTTATTTAGTTCTCCATAGAAAGAGGTTTATTAATCTAAAATTTCTAGTCCATTGTGCCATGATCTGGTTTTCACACAATATCTCCTTTCTTGCTATTGTCTTTAAAGTTTATATCTTAAGCAGAGAGATGATAGCCTCAATGCTGAAATGGAAGTGCCACTAAAGCAAAGAGGGAGGGGAATACATTAAAAATTTCTACTGAAGAGCAAGGCTGGGATTCTATAAAGTGGTTTTGGTCTATAATATTAGTTTTTAATAGCTGTTGTTGTTATGATTGATTTAATGTTGACCAACAACCTTTTAAATTTATAACTCTGTACATAAAAGATCACTGTACAATGCCAGGGTTTACAAGAACTTGTTATGGTTTGCCAGTTCATATTTACCTGGGTTAAAGGTACTATACATTTCCATAGGAGGTTTCTGTTAGTATTTTAAGTGAGACATCAAACTTTCTCAGGTAAGCATATGAGTACAGTTATTGTGGCTTGTGCAAAGTTCTCTCCCATGAGCACCAAGATCTTATAATTTTATCTCACTTCATTTCTTATCTCACTTCAATTTTATCTCACTTCTGCTTCTGATATTAATTCCACCACCACTATATTCCTCTTCCTCTTTACAAATGCTAAAATTACCTTGTACCATAATTTAAATTAAAATTTTAAACAAAGAACTTTCAATAAACTTATATAGTTTACATTCAACAAGAAATAATGAATAGCAGATAACAAATTTCTTTAAACAAAGTTATTAGTTTAAAGAAACGTATCTACTATTCATTATTTCTTGCCTGATATAAACTATACAAGTCTTTTTATTCCTTTAAAAATATTTTTTAATTTATATCCTCCTTTTCTCATCAAAACAGAATGTAAAGTAAGAATGAATGGAGAAGAATACAACTAACATGAAACTAGTTCAAATGATAGCATGCAATTAAATTAATGCTCATCAAAGGTCCCTTCGTTTTCACCTGTCAGCCCAAACCAACCTGAATAAAACATCTTTTCCAGTTAATTGAAGGAGAACAGGAAGGTAGCCAGACTACTATGCTTTGCTAGGGAGTTCCTGAATCTGAGAATGACCACCAGGAAAGCTCTTTCTCCTATCCTCACCAGAAGTGCCTTCAAGAGTGGCTGGATCAAAAGTTGGGCCTCCCCCCAAATCTGAAAGCCTGAAAAAGCTCTTGTGGAGAGTATGGTCTTGCAGATAGTCTGGGTCTAAGTAGTCTACAGAGGTGGTTCTTAATCTGTGGTCCGGGGACCCCCAGGGGTCCATGCTGTCCTCACAGGGGGTCCTTGAAGGTTTGAAGGCTGCTTGATCCACTTCCTCCCCGCAGTGGAGCAGCCATGTGACAGGAGCTAAGGCTGGCTGGCTCTCTCAGCCTGCGCATTGCCATTCAATATGCTCCAGCCACAAACTTGCAGGAAGCAGCAGGAGAAAAGTCTGCCCTCTCTCTCCAGTGCCTCTGTGGGGAGGTTTAATGGATGGTGTAATTGTGTTGTTGTTGTTGTTGTTTTAAATCTTAATTTGAGTCTTGGGGGTCCACGGCATCAAAAGATATTTAAAGGTAAAGAAAAGGTTAAGAGCCACTGGTCTACAGCCTTCTGAGTTATCAAGGTCTCTCCCCCCCCATTTGATTATTTTTACTTTTTCAACTTCATTTTTCAAAGCTAAGGGTCACTCCAAATCTAAGTTTGTTATGGTTGTCACAACTAATAACAGAATCTAAAGACGTTCATAACAATGTTGAATTTGGATTGTGAAACTGCATACATGTATACATTATTCATATTTATTTATTTATTTATTTATACTCCGCTCTTCAGCCACAAGGCTATCAGAGCGGCTTACAAATTGTTTTAAGCAATAGCAATTTACACATCTACACTGCATTAAACAGTTTCCAATGTGTGTTTGCTAATTGCTCCCACAAGCCGGGTCCTCATTTTACTGACCTATGAAAGGATGGAAGGCTGAATGAACCTTGGAGCCCTCTGGAATCGAACTTGCAACGTGGTGACTTGCAGTACTGGCATTTAACAACTGCGCCACAGGGCTCCTGATTGCCTTGCGTCCTGTGTCAGGAGAAATACATGCTATCAAACAGATAGATAGATAGATAGATAGATAGATAGATAGGAGGAGCTCTTATTCTGACAAGGGCTGCTGACACAGTGGAGAAATAATGCAGTTTGACACTGTGCTAACTGTCATGGCTCAATGCTATGGAATTCTGGGATTTGTACTTTTGTGAGACATTTAGCCTTCTCTGAAGGAGAGCTCTGGTGCTACAGCAAACTAAAAATCCCAGGATTCCATAGGATGGACCCATGATAGTTAAAGAGGTATCAAACTGCACTATTCATGCAGTGTGGCAGCAACCAAGGTCATTGATCCTTCTAGCCTAGAATTGTTTACTTCAACAACATGCCCTCCAACATTCCCAATTTGGTAGGAACAGTCTTGATTATTCCTCTGTCATCTCATTGTTTCAGCTGCTTTTAAAATGTCTCAGTTTCTCCCTTCTCTTCACACTGCCGCTTTCTCTCACAGCTTACTTCCACAGCTGCAAACTGAGTTCAAAGTGCAATATAGTTTGCATTCCATTAACTCAGCAGGAGGAGAGGAGAAGAAGGGGTGGAATCTTGTCCTTCCAAGAAAGCTCAGGCAAAAGGAAACTGCTGCCGCCTCTCCTAGCATGTGTGTTCTTCCTCATTAATGTTGTCTGTCACTCTGAGGTTGCTTGGTCACATGTATCCCAGTTTTCATCTGTGAAATGTTGGAGGGCATGAAAGAAGCAGCAGCTCTATACATTTTAAAGCAGTGGTCTTTTGCTGTTAAAATGCTTTAGTTCAGAACTGGAAACCGCTCCAGACTTCCAGATGTTTTGGACTGACTTCTACAATTCCTTATAATTGGCTTTACTAAGTGGTTCCTGCAGTTGTAGGACAAAAAGTCTTGTAGTGCCAAACATTCTCCGTACCTGCTGCAACTATAGATTTGAGTGAGTGACATGGAACCTTATACAGTCCTCCCTTCTAATTTGCGGGGGTTCCGGGCAGAGCACCACTGTGAAAATGAAAAAAAAAAAAAAAACGCGAATAACCTCCCCGCCCCTCCTAAAGTGGCGACGGGGCTTAGAAAGCCCTGCTGCTGCCTGCCCCTGTTAAAGCGGCGATGGGGCTTACAAAACCCCATCACTGCCTGCCCCCCACCCCTGTTAAAGTGGGGGTCTTTACAAAGCCCCGTCACCGCCTGCCCACCCCCCCCCACACCCGTTAAAGCAGTGGCAGGGCTTACAAAGCCCTGCTGCTGCCCCCGCCCCCGCCTCTGGTAAAGCCATGCTTTCCCCACAAAGCCACTGAGGGTTTGCTCGGCTTTCAGCTCCCCCTACAGGGAACAAAGGCCGAGCAAACCCTCGGGGCTTTCCATGAACACACAAAACCACAAAGTCCAAAGCCACAAATTCCAAGGGATGACAGTACACTATTCCATCCCACCACCTCCATTCACTATGGCCAAAATAACAATTCTGAATACAGTCTTAATACAATCCTAAATTGTATGCATGGAATCTTCCACAATCATTGGGGGAAGGGGGTTGTTCCTAAACAATTAAAGGAGAATATACATGGAGATGCTGGGAATAAAGTTTGGGCCTAATTGCTTTTACACAAACCCTCACACATCCATGGTTTTAAATCAGCTTAAACTGTTTTCACCAATGTTAAGCTTTTTAGCTTGTACAATTGTTCAATATGTGTATAGCTTTTAAAAATAATTTTATTTTTACACAGCTTACATTCATTGGTTGGTTTTATTGCATGCCACCTTGAGATCTTTTGATAGAGGACTTTATCAGATGCATCAAATATGGCATCATAACGACGCCACATAACCGCAAAAGGGCATGCATATCAGATGACATTGCTCTTTCGCAGTTATGTCCCTTACAAAACCCGTACTTTTAAATTGATTGCTTAAGCTGTCAATTGAATTTCCCCCTGCCATTTTTTTGCAGCATAGCTGTCGTGTGAAACCTTGCATCCTTTTCCCCCCATACTTTTACCCCGTCAGTAGCCGGCCTGGTGCGAACACTTCCGGGTGAGATCGTGACATCCAGGTAAGTGATGCACTTTTTATGAACATCCCTGGGTTACTTGTAAGTTTTAATGTGTATTTTTGTGCTTTTAAAAACTTTTTTTGGTGTTATTTTTGTTTTTGAATTTCCTACATGATGAAGTTTTGCAATATTCTGTGGGATTTCAAAGGAGTAAGTGAATGGAGCTCCATCCACTTCCTCTTTCATTGCCAGAGCTGCCTTTGCTGGGATTAGAAGTGCAGTGGGGAGTGTTCTTTTGCTGGCTTAAACATGGGGGGGGGGTTATGCCAGCAAAAGAATGCTTTAATGTTATAGTCTGATAAAGTCCAAAGTGCAGGACATTAATAGCAGCAGCAACAACAACAATATAAAATGAAAAAAATGCCAGGGTGGTGGTGAAATACAAAGCTAGACACACAAGCTTTTTAAAAATCATCACACTCTTGAAGGGGATCCACTTAATGACAGAGGGCGCATTCACACTACACAGTTATAATGCTACATTTTACTTTAAGTGCTTCAGCACCATCCCATTGAATCCTGGGATTTGCAGTTTAGGGTGGCGCATCTAGAATTCTCAGCCAGTGAGCTCTAGTTTCTCACCAAAGTAAACCCCAGGATTTCATAGGATGCAGCCATGGCAGTGAAAGCAGAATCATACTGCTATAATTGTGTAGCATGAATGGGGCCAGAGTCAATGGATCCCCACACTGGCAGCACTCCAAACATGTATGGATTTCCCAGTTCTCCTCCCAATATTAGGTAGAGATTTCTGTGGGAGAAGCCTATGTATGCAGATGCTGAGGTAGGAAGTGTTGTGCAACCTAGGGCCAACGGTGCATATCCTGCAGACTCTCTGGCCATGAGGATTCCTTTCATATGTATAACATATGAATGGTTCTGTATTATCAGTCTCTGATTACCTTTATTTAATGTAAACATCTAACCTATTTAGCACTTGTTCTGTTTATACCGCTGGATGACATGTCTTGCAAGATAAGCTCTAATTTTACACATGTACAGTATAGCACTTTGGCAGCTAGATATATGCCCACAGTTCAGGATCATATTTTCATCATCATGTACCACTCTGAGATATTAAAGCACTCAGGCGTTAAGGAGATATGATAGTTATGTCTCTGTTCATTAATATAATACATAAATAAATACAGTATTTCTTATATAGTTCCAAAGGTGAAGAGTGAGATGGCGATGGCAAGTAGTCTAATTTAATATCTGTTAAAAAACAACAACCTAACATATTGTGAATCTGATCAGAGAACCAACACTTTCAAATACACTGTTATGAAGGTATTCACACAAGGTTTTGTAGAAGCATTTAGGTGTAGACCTTTCTCTTATTGAATGAACTTCAACTACACTAAATTTTAAGTAAATTTGTGATGACTGAGCAATATACATTGGCTGAGCTGGAATCCAATAACCCACAGGACAAATTAATTTTCAACAAAAAGGGCAGAAACCTCAAGTGCCACAAGCCTATGGAATCTCTGATTCTCTCTCTGGAGCCGTTTTTGCAAATGAGGACAGCTATTCATAATCTAAATCAGTCTCCTTTAGCAGCGGAAAGATCTTTTTTCATGACAAAACAGAAGATGACATTCATTAGTGCCTAACATGCATAAGCTTCTTTAAATTTATTGGTGCTTTTCTACTTATGTGACTGAGGGTTCCTTTGTCTACCGAAATAGGCAAATTCTAGGTGTAAAAAATATAAATTGTCACTTTCCCCAGGAAACCTCTGCACTTGATTTTATTCAAGAATGGTGGTTAAAGAGCCAATACTTTTCAACATTTATGTCTGAGTAGTGAATGAGGCAGGGAAGTAAGTGAACAAATGAACAAAACACCCCAGTTCCTGCAAAGCTTTAATTTTGGCTTTGAATTTTTATTGAGATTCTTCCTTTCAGCATTAAAATTCTGTTGTTTCCTATCAAACTGCAACTAAGGAGATTATCAGATGGGGCAAATATATTGGGGCAGGAAAGGAACAGGGTGAAAAAGGGGCTCCCTTTTGGCCGACTTCGAGCCCCTCCGTCCTGCTCCCAGAGTATTCGATTCATGATGAAACATCGTGAATAGAACACCTCTTCCATTTTCTTCCGTGCCTGTCACGGAATCAGGGATGTGGGAAAAGAAGCCCCATCCCTGTTCCGAGATGACAGGCACAGGGAAGGAGGTCTGTGCCAAACACTTTCAGCCACCAACGGGACAGCCAGGTAAGTGCCACTCTCCCCCACCCCCAGTTACTTTTTTTTTAAATTTGTTTTTTCATTTTGTTTTGTGTTTTGACAGCTGGTTTTTTTTATTTTTGAATTTCCTCCCGCTTGTTCTTGCAAGAGGATGGTTGTAAAGGCAGCCTTACGACAGCTGCATTTATGGCCAGCTGGCAAGGATGGAGGAGGCCCATTCCTACAGCGGAAAAAGGTAAGTGTGTGAACATTTACCTCCATTCCATTGCAGGAATGAGAGAGGAGGTGGCAGGGCAGTAATGGGGCATTTTGGCCCCATCTGATAATACCCTAACACTCTTTGTCATAATGCATATAGTTTGAATAAAAATATTTTTCTCCACAGAGATCCCCCTAGAACACTGGTTCTTAACCTGTGGTTTGGGGACCTCAAGCGGTCTGCAGTGTCCTCACAGGGGGTCTGAGAAGGCTTGAAGGCTGCTTGGCTCACCTTCTCCCTGCAGTGGAGTGGCCACATGACAGGATCCAAGGCAAAGGCTGGGTGACTGGCTTGGCCTGTGCAATGCCATTCAGTCTGCTCCAGCCACAAACCTAAAGGCAGAAGCAGGAGAAAAGTCTTACTTCCTAAGTCTCTGAGGTTTAATGGATGGCATAATTGTATTGTTGCTCTTTTAAATATTGAGTTAAGTCTTGGGTCTGTGGCAACAAAAGATATTTAAAGGGGGTTGCCGATAAAGAAGAGATTGAGCCACTGCCCCAGAATAATATTCTAGGTGTGGTCTCAACATCCATGTCAGACACTACCTTTATTCAGTATGACAAAAATATGCAAGTCTCCAAGATCTCTGTACCTGTTTGTTGGGTAAGATGTTACCAAAAAAACAAAAAACAAAAAACCAACCAACCAAACAAAAAACAAAACAAAACAAAAAACCAAAAAACAAAAACCAGGGTGTGGGAGGAAGCTTTACTGAACATTGAGGTCTGCACAATCAGAATGTTAAGATGAAAGCAGACATTCAAATTGAGGTCTATCAGAGGAAGTGCTGGTTTCAGGTTGTACTTGGAGAGGAATGCAAGGATGAAGCAACAACAACAACAACAAACCCAGTGACATAAAATAGTTTCTCCTCCCCTCCCTTTAAAAAAATCTAAAATCCACCCACAGGCAAAACACACGGGTTCCTTGGATAGTCTGATATGTGTGTGTGTGGAATATAGGAGGGGTTTACTCAGGGATTATTTATACAGGCCAAATACCCCGGCTTGTCCCCGTTCCAGAGCCCTGCAGCCCAAACAACTCAGGGCACTTATCCTGATCTGCCCCTGGGCAGTCCAAACAACCCCTGGGGCAGATATGGGGCTAGAATGGGGGCAAGCTGGGCTAGACCTGATAAAGTGTTTTGAAAAAATAATCATTTTACCCAGGTATACCTAGCAAAAACCAGATCGGGCCCTATATGTCCACAGGAGCCAATCTGGCATTCCGCCATTCGCTGCCACCACCATCTCCCCGGCTCTCCTGGAAGCCAGACAGGCCTTCCTCAGCATGTGACCAAGGCTGGTCAAATGCAGGAGGCCTTCTGCCACATGTTGTGGTACCCCTGTCTGGCTTCTGTGTTAGTGGAGAAAATGGCAGTGGTGGCTTCAGCAACAGGCCAGCATCCTGTTTGGACTCTGGCCTGTTTTCTCTAGGTAATGGGGCAAAACAGGCCAGCTCCGAAGTCAGGATACGCTAGCAGGGAGCCGGTGTATCCTGGCTAGTATAGATGAGCCCTCAGTCACAATGACTGCCCTCACAAGACACAGTTTTTCATTTCAGGGCATGCATCCATTTCTGTCTGTTGGAGAAAGGCCATTGCCTCATTTTACTGTACTGTATACTTTATACAACCAAGAACAATTCAGAGTTCTATTATCTCTCCCCGCTTTTCTCTCAGTGCAGTACATCCAAATCCCTGAATGAAAGCCATGTAGATGAAGCCAGTTCTCTGGTTAGTGTGCATTGCATGCCTTTATCACCAATTTACAAGTAATTTCTGTCTGTTAACTAAAAATAGGCTCTGGATTTTCAACACTTAAAAGCCCATGGTAGGAGACATGATTACTTAGAATATTCATCTAACCAAGTACCCATCACCCATCCTTCAGGTTAAGGTTTGAGGTTAGTTTATGCATTCTCTCTGAAAACAACAGGCATTTCTTTGGGTGTCTTATGTCCCATTGAAAGATAGTGACTTATTAGTGTCAGTGTGTTTTGTGGCTTAGCAGAAGTATAAGCCCAGCTCTTCCTGCACCATGCGCAAACCTCTGCTCACCATATCACAGTCTAGTTATCTGTTTTATATACCTTTGACAAAACATGTTCCTTTCATTTGATCTGGCTCAAAGATGTATGGCATCTTTCTAAATCAAATTCATTCTTGCCCCCCTGCCAAGCATTGGACCATAAAGGGAGAAATCGCTGAACTCTGCATTGGTGTCACAGAGCCAGTGTGGAACAAGATGGGCATACAACCTAGTTTAGGTCAACTCTTTTCTTCTTAAACATGCACTGTCATCCTCAACTTTCCCTTCCAGTTAAGAGCAAGAGCACCATTTTGTAGTCAAAGCCCAAAATTGATACAGCCTGTTGAGCAAATGCTTTCTTTAGCTCTTAATCTCTTTAATGTTAAATGTTCAACTCTTTATGAAATATATTTATGAAATATAAATGTGTGTGCCCTGGTGCCTGACAATAGCTCAGCTATGCCTTGTGGTTCCTTCACCCTATAAATGTGGGATATACTCTTGGCCAGCCAAGAGAAGCCCATGCACTGATATATAGTGCTAGGGCTGTAATGTTTAAAAAGTTGTAACATGAATGGGCTCAGGTTTTGGACAGAGAGCAATAATGAGCACTTCAGAGCATGATTCAAGGATCAGCATTCTGCTGGAAGATATATAGGATCAAACCAAATTGTAATATTTGCTTATTACTCTCACTTGTCAGTTTTGCAATATACTATGTCACAGTGATGAATCAGGGGAAAGTGGCTTCCTGATATAAAGTGATCATAGCCAAATAATAATAATAATAATAATGAACCGAATGTTCTGATCAGCTAGGATAACTTCTTAAGTGTATTTCTGTGATTTCTTAGGATGATCCTCAAGGAATCATGGGCTCAGAGGTGGATGGACTTTCTGCAGCTACTTTAAGTCATGGAAACACTAGCAGGCCTTTTGAGAAGCTCACTAAGGCTGGAAATAGATTTTCAACCACCTCACTTCCAAAGAGTGAAGAGTGGCATAATAAAGCCATTACTGATTGACCATGGCATGGATACTCATTTTTATGATTTACTGTAATCATGCAGGTTTTACATGATTTTGTAGCACTTACAGGAAATAATGGAAACCAAAGGGCTCCATGAGTCATGGGAACTAGTGAAATGAGCTTTGGTTTACTTTGTTTTCTCTCATTTAGCGGTGAGCTTCATTACAAGACTTTATGATGTCTTAGATTATAAATGTTAGTAATGTTACCCATCTTCTTTGGAGATGGGAGTGGGGAGGGGAACCGCTATCTCAGTTTTGCTCCCAAGTTGCTGTCTTTTTGTTTTCTTTCACTCATTTGCAGTTCTGTCAGAGTGAAGCAAACTTCCAGTTTTCCAATGGAACCTGTGGAATCAAAACATGGAGCACATTAGGAGGAGTAGCTAATACCTTAGAGGACAGGATCAAAATTCAAAATGACCTGGATAGACTAGAGAGCTGGGCCAAAGTTAACAAAATGAAATTCAATACAGAGAAATGTAAGGTACTGCACTTAGGGTGGAAAAACGAAATGCATAGATACAGGATGGGGGAGACCTGGCTGAACAAGACTACATGCGAAAGGGATCTAGGAGTCCTAGTAGATCACAAGTTGAACATGAGTTAACAGTGTGATGTGGCAGCTAAAAAGGCCAATGCGATTTCGGGCTGCATCAATAGAAGTATAGTGTCTAGATCAAGGGAAGTAATAGTGCCGCTCTATTCTGCCTTGGTCAGAGCTCACCTGGAATACTGTGTCCAGTTCTGGGCACCACAGTTCAAAAAGGATATTGACAAATTGGAGTGTGTCCAGTGCAGGGCAACTAAAATGGTGAAAGATCTGGAAACCATGCCTTATGAAGAAAGACTTAGGGAGCTGGATATGTTTAGCCTGGAAAAAAGACGGTGAAGGGGCGATATGATAGCCCTGTTTAAGTATTTGAAGGGGTGTCACATTGAGGATGGAACAAGCTTGTTTTCTGCTGCTCCAGAGACTGGAACATGGAGCAATGGATGCAAGCTCCAGGAACAGAGATTCCACCTCAACATTAGGAGGAACTTTCTGACAGTAAGAGGTGTTTGGCAGTGGAACACACTCCCTCAGAGCATGGTGGGGTCTCCTTCCTTGGAGGTCTTTAAACAGAGCCTGGATGGCCATCTGTCAGGGATGCTTTGATTGTGTATTCCTGCGTGGCAGGGGGTTGGACCGGATGGTCCTTGTGGTCTCTTCCAACTCTACAATTCTATGATTCTATGAACAGTACAATAGTGATTTGTTGATGACTAGTTGCATTTCATTATCTTGGTGATAGGCAAAGATGGTTCAATCTGTTACTGCGCATGAGTGTAAGGACAATTTTTTGGTTACCCCACTATTTTGATGGACAATATTTCTTATAATCTTTTAAATTTATTTATTAGACCAGTTGCAGTGAAGAGTTGTACTTAGATCCTAATTACTCATGCTGTACAAAAATGGTGATGAATATAGGAGGGGTGTTTCATTCGTAAGAAAGAATGGGCACAGACTGATGTTTGCTATAGACTGGAGCACTTTTGAGGTGGATACTTTCAATTGCCACACCTGTTGCATTGACATTGGCTGTTCTCTACTGTGAAACTGATTGTCTTCTATGTGTTTTGCATAGATGCTACTGTATTATGGTCAAACTCACCTGTTATCTCGTTTGATACTATTTATTTAACTGTTTGGGTACCTAGCCACCTTAAAACAATTGTGTAACAAAATAAAGTACATGAAAGTTGTAGATTTTTAAAAAAACAATATTTAGCAGTAAATCCAAAGCGGGGCATTCACCTCTGTTGTGAAATAAACTTCATAACTCACCTGAACCTTGCTTCCTGAAACATACACACAAACAAACATTGTAATAACAGGTATGTATATCGCAAGAGACTGTGCATTTACTTCTTGAAAAATATAATGAGAAATGCAGAGAAACATAAAAAATAAAATATTATACATATTACTGAAAGGGGAAATGCAATTGATATATTTAGGTTGCATTCCCATGACTGGTCACCTGGGGGTAAGCCCCATTAAACTCAATGAGACTTATGTCTAAGTAGATATCGATAGGCTTGTATGGTACTCAAACATACATACATATTTATGTGTGTAAATGCTTGACAATTGACTGTTCAAATATATCGAGCTAGTGTTTTGCTCGGAAAATCACTTGCAGTGAAGCAGATTACTCCAGTGCTTTAAAATGTAGGTGACTGTCTTCAACATCTACCTTTCCTTACACTTTGGAAGTGGTTGAGTGAGAGGTCTGATTAAACATGATACAGAAAGAGCTTGCAAGTTGCACTGTTTACTAACATTTCAATTTCTATGCCTCATTTATTAGACTTAGAATAAAAAGGTTAGAGGGGTGTTTGGGATTGTCTTTAACCTTGATGATATTTCCACTGAAGCAGCATAATGGCTCTTAATTGCTTAAGTGAAGAGAACATGTTGACATGTCCTTCTTTGTGCTTAAAGCTGTGTGCCTAAACCATTATGCTAATTCAAGCATTATATACACCGAAGTATTTATGGGACTGACACAAGTGATGTTGCAGGTAAAGGGCTGTGAAATGGTCTGTAAACAGTGAGAATTGATTCCAGGCCCAAAGCAATGCTGTTAAAGTCACAGACATTGAACAGCCAGCCCTACAATTTCTATCCAGATTGTCAAATTGGGTCAGACAGTGTCAGCAGGGCTGCCATTATAGATCAGATGGGTGGTTTAATAATATGTAAACCAATCACACAAATGGAAATTAAACACAGAAGCAATGGATACCTATCTGTTTATACTTTGCAGGTTTGGGAATGGAATAGTGAGCTGGCTGAATTAGCAACAAGAAGAACTACTACTAACAATATTTACTGTTGGTGAGTGATGCCTCAAATAAACTAGACACAGTACAGAGATAAAAACAGTGCTGTATAAGCAGACTTATAGTCTAATTAAGTCAGCTTTACCACTTGTATTTTTTAATTTCTAAATTGAGAGAAGAGCTACATGGCAATCTGAAGGAAAGAAAATCATAGATTGTCTCTTAGCTGGCCATCAGTTAATTTAGATTAAATAACTAATGGGTTTTGAACAATTGATTGATTTACAGTTGAAAGTGATATTTACAATATCTTAGTATATATGGTGTGCTATACGCACAGTGGATAATCTGTTTTGGAATAACCAATTTTTGTGCACCCTAAACACTGTGGACTTTATCAGATGGGGCTGTAATTGCAGAATTACAGTGCAACAGTACTGCAAATGGGTTTCCATTATCGCACAGCGTCATTGTCCTCCCATGGTCAATGTGTGCTCCAACCATTAATGGCTTGTCACTTTTTATTGATGGGAAAATCTGCGAATAGCCCTAAATATAGCTCTTTTTACAGTGTTGACAAGCATGTGAAATCATGTGCCACTGTAATCACATGATTACAGCATGACTGGGCGGGCCTTTCCCCCCTCCCCTTTCTCATTGACAACACAGGATGCACATGATGCCTTTTAATGAACTGTCACCTTTTCTTGGTACATTTTCATCTTTGTTTAAGTGTTTACTTGTTAATTTATTTCCTTATTTATGTTTTTGTGGTGTGTTTAAACAAAGTCTTGTCTTCTCATGAAAACAGCTGAAATCTTGCCCATACAAAATCACAGAAGTAAAATCCCATTCTTAAATTGCGAGTTGTGGCATTTGATGATTCTGTATTGGTAGTATTGCACGATTATAGCAATGTGTGATGATTCCTGTACAGTAATTATGCCACTATATTTCCAATTTCCTCAATAGTGGAATTACAGTATTTTTAGATGTTAGTCTGAAAAAGTCCTAAGTCTGTATGTATAGTATCTACTGAAATGATTTCAGTTGATTCAGGAGATTATCAAACAGGAACGCAAAAAGCAAAAAGTGTTCCTGTCCCACAATATCCACTCCCACCCCTGTCCCATCCCTGTCATGCCACAATCACCCTCCCTACTACACTAACCTCCTCTCCTGGCAGCCCAGGAGTGAACAGAGCTGTAACAGAGCTCTATTCACCTCCTGGATCGAAACCCCGTGGATTCTCATGAGAAGACATGAGTGCGGGAAATTCAAAATGAGCACTAAAAAGTGACAGCAAGCATAAAAACACACTTTATAAAGTACAAGTAACCCCGGGAGGGTCATAAAAAGTGTGTCGCTTACCTTGATGTCCCGATTTCACCCAGAAGTGTTCTGGCAGGGATCTCCCATTGACACTGGGATCTTGCCAGTAAAACAGGGCACCATGTCGCACACAGGAAAATCCGTGACAGGAATGGAATGGAGGATCTGTTGATGGCTTCTCCTGTCAATAAAGCACCTGTGGAATGGCAGCAGAATGGGTGCATAACAAGGGGATGTCGTCATCTGATAAGGGAGCCCTTTTGCGATCTCCTGGCATTTCTGTAATGCCATTTTTGACACATCTGATAATCTCCTATATACAAGGGGCCGTTTACACGATGAAAATGTCCTGGGAAGAATTCGTGTCGATCCCTGGCAGTTTACACGTACATCGGGTTGGGTACGTGATTTTCGGAAGGGGGGCCACCTTTTATCCCTCAACCTGCGGGACTTCCAGTCCCGCAGGTTGTGCCGTTTTTTAAAAAAGTCACTGGAGGATTCGGAAAATCGGAAATGTAAACAGCGTGGGACAAAAAGTCTCGGTACTGGGATGACCGGAAATGGTGACTGGGGGTGGGCTTAGAGCTCAGGGACCAGAAAAGGAGGGGTCAGTCACCCGTTCAACAGATCCAGCCTCACCAGCCGAAAACAAAGGCATCCCTTCCAGCTGCACGAAGGTTGATGTGTGTATGCGCGCGCGTGTGTACTCAATTACCTTTTTAAATGGATTTCTACACTGCAAACCCTTCAGCTTTACTTTTTCCTCAACTGCATGTTACAGAGAGATCGTAGTAGCTTGGTCACCTCCCTGGCACATTAAAATATTCAAGCCTCTGTGCGAATTAGCACCCTTTAATTCCCCCTCTCTGTGTTTGTGTCTTTCAAAACGCCTGCCTATAGCCATCTCTGCAGCCAGCTGTAGGGGTTAATATTTTAAAGAGGCAAGAGGAAAACCAAGCGCTTGATTTCAAAAGGAAAGCACTCAGCTTGCTTTCAAAGCACTCAGCTTGATTTCAAAAGGAAAGCCCTGCGTCTGAGCGAAAGATCTGTCTGGATCTTTCAAAATGCTTTCTGCCTCTTCTGAAAGGGTTAAAATGTTCAAGAAGCAAGGGGGAATAACAAACCTCTGCCCCCCCTCTCTCCCCCCCAGCCAGCCAATAGCATCGCTCGTGGCACGGAACTCTAAAGGAAGTGCGTCACCGAGGTTGTGAAAACACGAGTAATCGCATCTTTGATTGACAGCAAAAAAAAAAAAATTTACAACCTAAACAAAACCGGAACTATGGATGTGTAAATATCAGTCACGGGACCACCCGGGATATCCAGATCAGAGACATAAATCGTATAAACAGCGAGGGACGGATCACTATGTCACGCTAGGCAACGGGACAATTTCTGTCATGTAACTGGCACCCAAGTGTGTTGCCTGCAATATCATTGTCATATTTAACACAGTGAAGTACCTTCAGTGCCCACATGGCACCACCTTCTCAGTCTCATTTTGTGGGTATAAGGGAGAGGGCCGTCTCAATGGCTGCTCTCCAGTCTTTGGAGATTATCAGATGCGTAAAAAATGGCATTATAACGATGCCATGAGCTCGCAAAAGGGCTTCCTTGTCAGACAATGTTGTGCCCCAACATTATGCAAGTGTTTTGTTTCTGTTTTGAGGGAGTTCTTTTTTTATTGCTGGGGAGAATTCAAAAACTGATCTCCCATAGCATTTGTGTTCTGGATTTTTGTGTGTGTGAGAAGGTGCCCTGTTCTGCTGGTGTGATTCCAGCATCAATGGGCAGTCCCGCCAGAACACTTATGGCTGCTAATGGGAAAACTAGGTACTGTACACTCTTAGCTAACACACATTGGAAACTGTTTAATGCAGTGTAGATGTGTAAATAGCTATTGCTTAAAATAATTTGTAAGCCGCTCTGATAGCCTTGTGGCTGAAGAACGGGGTATAAATAAATAAATAAATAAAACATTTTTATGAACCTCCCTGTCTTGCTTGCAAGTTTCTAAACATGTATCTGTGCTTTTCTGAACATTTTCTTTTTAAAATTTTGGTGTTTGGGAGCTTTTTAGCACGCTTGCGTCTTCTTGTGAGGCATGCCGAAATCTCATTCACAGAAAAACACGGAAGTAAGCAGCACGAGCACTTGTATTGCTGGATTCTTGGGGCGCTTTTGTGTCATTATCACAGCAGCATGCAAAAACATGTGTCATTGTGCCAGAACATGATTGCTGTAAAATATAGTGCCATAATCACGTTTTTAGGCACTTGTCTGATAATCTCCTTTAGAACTTCCTCCCTAGGAAGCCCAGAATGGCTCCCTCCTTGCTCTGTTTCTGTCAGCAACTAAAAACATTCTTGTGCCACAGGCTTTTAGTAACTGGATGAGGTGAACTTTTAATGATGTGCTGTGCAGTTTTATGATTTGTATTGTCTTTTTAAAAAATTCAACGTTCTTAATGTTTAATGATTTAACTTTATAAATTGTTTAATTGCTTTTAGAATAACTTTTATATTTATACTTTTATCAATGTTTTTAATCTGTAATTTTTTTTTAAATATGTTGTCAGCCACCTTGAATCCCATTATTTGGAGACAGGAGGGATATAAATGAATAAAAAAACCATAAAAATAATAATGACATTCTTTATAATAGGGCTGTGTTTGTGTGCATGCGCCTTCAAGTTGCCTGTCAGCTTATGTTGACCCCATGAAGTTCATAGGGTTTTCTTATGCAAGGAATCCTTAGAGGTGGTCTGCCATTGCTTTCCTCCAAAATATCACTGATATCAACTGATATTCTTTGCAGGTCTCCCATTCAAGTACTAACCAGGACTGACTCTTTTTAGCTTCCAGGATT
This sequence comes from Gambelia wislizenii, assembly GCA_030847615.1. Taxonomy (NCBI): domain Eukaryota; kingdom Metazoa; phylum Chordata; class Lepidosauria; order Squamata; family Crotaphytidae; genus Gambelia; species Gambelia wislizenii. The sequence goes on from JAUMIR010000004.1 coordinate 107,320,289, forward strand.
AGATAAAATCTGGTGCCTTCAGGGTATTTAGGTCCTTTTCTTTGTAATAAGTATTTTGATTTGTTTTCAAAATGCTGTGCTGGTATGGTGAACATAGCTTGGGCTAGGCTGGTGCTACATTGCTGGTTTTGTACAACATACCCGCACATTATAGTCTGTCATATATTACATAAAGCAAAAAAAAAAAAAAAAGACTTATTCTCACAATAGGCACCACAACAGGACAATAAGCATCCCAATAGATTTGGGGAAGTAAATATATCAGAAGAGACCAGGTTCTCATACTTATGGTTGAAGAGGTTGCTCAGGCTGTACCATGGATTTATTTTCAGCATTTCCCTAGGAGTGTTTCCTGACAGAGGTCCCTACTCTCCATTTAAAACTCTCTTGAAAGCTTAAAGAAATAGCTTGCTGGTTCAGCATGAAAACTGCTGACTGGAAACCTGTCCCCAGTCATCTCTAGTGCTGTTAGAAACCTAAGAGAATACATACAGAAGAATTTTAAAATAATTGTGATGTGCTGTAGTGTGACCCCTCTGGAGAAAATTTTAAATCCAGATGATGTAGTCATCAGGTATGCTGTGGACCTTAAAGACAATCTCTTCTTGTCCTCCTATATCAAAGGGTTCAAAAAGATTCAGTCTTAGGAGATTTTCACACAGGCTATATATCCTGTGGCAGGAACAGAACAGGGTCAGGAAAGGTTTTCCCTTTCGGACGACGTTGACCCCGTTCTGTCCTGCATCCATCCTGCTTCTGTGACTGTTCTGGAACAATGTAATCATGATTTTTCATTGTGAATAGACCTCCTGTTCCGTTGCTATCACGCAATCATGGGTGTGCGAACAGGAGCCCCGTTCCTGTTCTGAAATTACAGCCGTGGAGGAGAGGTCCGTTCCGAGCACTTCCTAGTATGATCTGGACATCCAGGAAAGTGGCAACCTTTATTTTATCCTCCCTGTTTTGATTGTGTGATTTAAAGTGTGTTTTTGTGCTTGGTGAACTGATTTTATGTTTGGGGGAGTTTTATTTTTTAAATTTACCACCTGGCTGTTATCATGTGACAATGTGATAATGTTTCAGACGGCCGATTGTAAAAGCAGCCTTATGACGGCTGCATTTACGGCTGGCCAGCGAGGGGAGGGGGAACCCGTTCCTGCCGTGGAATTAAGGTAAGTGTGTGAAAGATTTATGTTATTCCATGGCAGGAACGGGAGAGGAGGTGGTGGGGCAGTAATGGGACATTGGCCCCGTGTGAAAATCTCCTTAAACACAGTTATTACCCCCTAACCCTCAATGACTGCAGTCCTTCTGAGTAAATCTGCATAGGATTGCCTTTGAGGGCAAAGGATGTGCAGGCCTTCAAAAATGGCTAGATGAACGTGTTCAGATTATCAGAAGTTGTGGGCCTTTTCACACTACATAATTATAGCACTATAATGCCACTTTAACTGCCATAGTTGAGTACTATGGAATCCTGAAGTTTGTAGTTTGGTGAGGTACTAGATAGAGCTCTCTGGCTGGGAGTTCTAAATACCTCTCCATAAACTGCAAGCCCCAGAATTCCAAACCAGGGAGCCATGACAGTTAAAGTAGAATAATGGACTAGTGTGAAATGACCTTGTAACTGTAGCTGAAATGCTGTAACTTTAAACATTTTCTTAAAGGGCATTGTCCAGTAAATAAATCATGTGTTGTCTTGCATTACGTCTAAATTCAGATTTCATTACTGTGTGTGACTGCCATATGAATGTAATGATAAATCTAGAATTTTTCACTTTAAAAAAATGAAATTGAATTACATGCCTCTCCCATGAGTATGTGAATGTGTATCTGTGGGATCACATAAGACTGCCTGTTTGAAACAATGCATGATCTAAAATTAATCATTAGCTGGAAACCACACGTGTTTACTTTAAAAAACATACGCTAACATTTAGCAATCTCACCTGTTGTGTATTAAGGGCAAAGGTGGAAATATTGCAAGCTATGTAGGGTCTTTGGAGATAGGGAACAATTTGGCCCTTGGTACCACCCCCTCCCAAGCTCCCAGTGCCACCCCACATATTTTGGCTAGGGAAAATGGGATTAACAACACTATTAAAATGCTTTTAAAAATTAAAGCTTTAAAGCGCTACACACACTCTAAAGTTCTGACCACAAAACAGTAAGATCATCCTCCCAAGAGCCCAAAAGACAACCAGGAGCGACTCCATGTGACTGCTGGTAACCCCAAAGAATAGCCACAATGGTGTACTGCGGTCTTTCAGAGTCATGCAGGAGTAAAAAATATAGTGGTACAGCCCTCCAGACCAAATCATGTCCACCCCTGCTTTATGGCTATCTAGTCCTTGTCCTTACTGGATAGATTCTACTTAAAGAAGCCTATTTCCATGCTACAGCCATTTGTCTGGCACTCTTGGAAAGTATTCATATGTAATCTACAATCTGTGAAATTGTAGAATGCAAATTATGAAAAAAATTATCAACACTTTTCCCTCTTGAAGACAAGATTTTCAAATGGAGTTCCTGAGAATTTCTATGTCTGGTTTGACTTCTGAAGGAATTTTTGGCAGGTTTCTTTACGTGGGTTAATTAGAACACACAATAGGACTACCTAAAGCAAGCCACATATAGAAGTGATTCAGAATATAGTACTATAAGAAACATGATCCTGGATTCTAGTATCTCTCTAAACTACAAGTCCCAGGATTCCATACAATGCAGTCATGGCAGTTAAAGTGGAATCATAATGCTATATTTGTGTAGTGTGAAAGACTCCTAGTCTTCATTGTGAAGAAAGTTGCTTGAGCTCTTGGATGAAAATCCAGCCTTCCACTCTTTACCTGAAGGTTTTCATATTTGTCTCTACTTTTGCTCCCATCTTTCTGTGGTGGTGGGATGTGTGTTCCTGTGAGGCAAGTGATCGTAGCTCCTGGCATGACAGCAGTGCTGCTGGTAGGGTCTCCCATGTCAGACAGGCTTTTGCAGAGGAACCAGACTAAATGTGCCAAACAGCTACTGGACAGCAGGAGTAGTGGAGGGTGACACTGCCAGAGGATCTCTCAGAGACAACAGCAGTGGCACCATAGCTAACACTTGTTAGTATTGCACAGAGGGAGGCATGGGAAACCCCTTTTGAATGTCTTTTACCATGAAAACCCTATGATAAGACAATCCAAAGTGAAATAAGAGATAATGCCAGAAGATGAAATTCCCAGGTCAGATGGCACTCAACAAGCTACTAAGATACAGCAGAGGACAACTATGAGTAGGGCTGTGGCTAATGACGCAACTGGACTCAAGTTGAAAGGACATTCAGCTGTTGACATGATCAGAGGTGAACGGAAAGTCTGAAGCTGCGCCACACATATTCTAGGAACATGAAATGTGAGAAGCATGAATCAGGGGAAGCTAGACATAGTAACAGAGTGGAATCAAAGATTATAGGAAAATTTGGCTTCAGATCAAAAAATGAAGCAAGGGATCAACTGACAGAATTTTCCAAGGCTAACAGTTTGTTCATCACAAACACATTCTTCAAGCACCCCAAGAAGCGACTGTATACAAGGGCATCACCTGATGGCAAATATAGAAATAAAATAGACTACATAATTGGAAGCAGAAGATGGAGAAGCTCCATTCTCCCTGCAATAACAAGACTGGGAGCAGATTGTGGAACAGTCCATAAACTACTAATATAAAAAAATAGAGTAAAGGTAAAGAAGAATACTAAACCATTCACCATACCAAAATACAACCTGAAAAACATTCATCTAGAATTTAAAGATAATGTGAAAAATATATTTGTATTATTAATCCTAATTGACCAGGAGCCAGAAGAACTCTGGACTGAAGCCAGGGACATTATCAGGAAGGAATGCAAAAACATACTATTTATAGCCAAAAGGAAAGAGAAACCTCAATGGATGACAGATGAAACTCATCAAGAAATTATGGACAAATGAGAAGCAAAGAAAAGGAGACAGAAATAGAGTCAGAACACTGGATGCAACTGTTCAATGACATGTGTGCAGGGACAAAGAGAACTACTATAATAATCAATGCAGAGAAATAGAATGTGACAATAAAAAAGGAATAACATGAGATCTCTTCCTTAAGATCTGAGAAATCAAAGGGAAATTTAAACCAAGAGTGGAGATGCTCTAAGACTAGCAGGGGAATACAATGCATGACCAAATAGAAATAAAAAAAGTTGTTGGAAACAATACATGAAGAACTATATAAAAGAGATGAAAGGGTGACAGATTCATTAGCAGAAGTACAATTTGGAGGCAAACCTACAGTTTGAGAAAGTGTAGTGGAAGCTGCACTCAGTGCACATGGGAGGAATAAATTACCAGGAACAGATGGCATACCAATAGAGCTGCTTCAAGCTGAAGACACAAAATCTCATCTAGTTCTAATAAAATCTATCACCAAACATGGAAAACAAAAGAATGGCCTACAGAGTGGAAATGCTTCATGTACATTCCAATCCCAAGAAAGGCGACAGAATAATTTTCAGTAACTACAGGACCATTGTATGAATTTCCCATACAAGCAAAGTAATGCTCAAAATTCTACAGCAAAGGCTTTTACCATATATGGAGATGGGTTCAGGAAAGGAAGAGGTACCAGCGATCATATTGCAAACATATATAGGAACACACCAAAGAACTTCAAAAGAAAATCAGCCTGTGCTTTATAGA